>OZ024720.1:43118089-44446534 GCA_964016875.1 Fallopia convolvulus | reverse complement strand
CACCCTTTTCGTGATTGTAATATTACAACGCGTTTCTGGGAAGATCTCCACCCTCCTCTTGCCAGGGAAGTATTTTTTGAGTCTAATTTTGCTTTGTGGATTCGTATTAATATTTCCTATGGGCTTTCTCATGAAAGTGGGTTTGATTGGGCTTGCATTTTTGTTACCTCAATTTGGTGGTTTTGGAAGTGGCGTAATCGTTGTGTGTTCCAAAATAATGGCTTTTCAGGGAACCAGGTGACTTTTGTTTTAACTCAGGTTGCTGATTATGAGCGAGTCGTGCTAGTTAGTGGAGAGGAGCGGCCGAGTAAAGTTGAAGATTTCATCAGATGTGAGTTACCTCGGGAGAGCTGGGTTAAGGTCAATACTGATGGATCGGTCAGACAAGATGGAACAGCTGCTGCTGGTGGAGTTATCAGGGATTCCAATGGACAATGGCAGGTAGGCTTTGTTCATTATATTGGTATGTGCATTTTTCCTATGGCGGAGCTTTGGGGTGCGTTGCAGGGTCTTCGTCTTGCTTGGAATCGGGGTTACAGGAGGGTTTTCCTAGAACTAGATTCACAACTTGTGTGTCTACTTTTAAGCAAATATGTGGATAGTTATCACCCCTTATTTAGCCTGGTTGCGCAATGCCAAGGCTTTCTTAGTAGGAATTGGACTACCCAGTTTCGACATATTTATAGAGAGGCTAACTCTGTTGCAGATTTCCTTGCAAACTTAGCTTTTTCGTTTAGTCTAGGTTTTCATGTATTGTGTGACCCACCGGAGGGTGTTTTTTCCTTGCTTTCTGATGATGTTAAGGGTCAAGCTATCCCTTGTTTACTGACTACTTAGCTCATTTCTTTTAATAATAAAATGCCTCCTTGACGGGCCGGAGAGTACTGTCTCTCCTTCGACAAAAAAAAAAAGAAAATCGAATGCTAAGTTTTGCATTAAAGAAAACTCAGGCATTTGAGGGGCATTTATTAGCACTTTTTTTAGACTTGGATAAAATAAAATCTAAAAATATAATATACACTAAAGTAGATAGAATAATAATAGGATATTGTATCCTTAAATAACAATCCTAGCTCTATTTGAAGGCTATTTAAAGCTTGCCTCTATTGAAGGAAAGATATGTTCTCTTTTCTCTAAACCCTAATTCCTGATTAGAGCCCTCCATTCTTCTCTTCTCTACTAACAATTGAACCCCTTTGTTGGTTATATTTTGTGATGAAATACGATCAATACAATACAAGTTCACTTATCTTTTCACCAACTCATTCTTTTAATAGTATGATGATCAGACATATTGAGTTGCTTGGCTCCATGTTTCATGGATTCATCATTCATGCATCCGATGGAGAGAGAGGTCTTAATTATAAAAGATCTTCTATTTACTTTTATTTTTAGGATAGATTTTATTATTTTCCGTTTTTAACGGGATCTTTCGGATTGTGGAAGATCTCGTAATATTGTAAAAAAAAACCAAGAGCCAAGCCATGTCTTGAACTTGCTCGGTCGTTTGGGACGATTAGGACTCTTGGGATCGGCCTCGTCGACGAGTCAACACTCGTCCCTATAGGCCGCTTCCGAGGGACGATCCGGATTGGATCCCACCATATAGACTCCCGGAGAATCGGGCCCGCTATTACGGCGAAATTCCAAAACCCCAACATCGATCATACGTTGAACATGATTGGAGTCCGCCACCTCGGCGTCCGAGGCCAAACGAGAGTCTCAACTGTGGTCGGCACCCCACGTGTCGAGCCACGAGTCGAGCCCAGCGCCGGACGAGGTCCCTACCGAGGCCCTTACCGAGGTCTTTTCCGAGGCCCTTTCCGAGAATTCTACCGAGGTTCTTCCCGAGATCATTTCCGAGGATCCTCCCGAGGTTCTTCCCGAGGTCCTCCCTGATTCCGACGCTGACATCGAGCCCAAGCTCGCGCCTGCCCCTGTGTCGAGACCATCTTTACTCGAGACTACACATGTCGATGGCAAGGCTTTGTTGAGATCGTCGCCTTCTTCCCTTTTTCGACACACGTCGAAGCAAGGACGCTTCGAAGCTAAGCGGGGGAGAATGATGCGACTCTGCCATAGCTCGGACCCTACTCAAACGGACCTGAGACGTGCTAGACCTTGGAGACCCCCTTGGATTAGGACTTAGTATCATTTATTTATTATTTATATTATTATTTCTATTTCCGTCATTTACATTCCTTCTTTACTATTTTGGCCGTGTGTTCTCTTATGCTTAAGAGACCGGCCCATTAAGCTATCATAAGGCCCATTAGGCCATTAGGGTTAGATTGCAACTTTCTATTTTTAGCAGTTACTATTATTAGTATTATGGGCTTGGATGTTGGGCCTAGCATGTTGCTAACCCTAATCCAGCCCATTTAGAACTAGGGTTTTGTGTGGCCTCCTCTATATAAAGGAGCCACACACCCTATTATTAATTACGTCATAATGAATTAGCCAAGATTATAGTTGAGTCGAGAATCCTCCTAGTTTTGGCCCGACGTCACCCTGGTTACTTTGTCGAGTCCTTGTGACCGACGTTCTAGTCTTTTTCCTCGCCCCACCCTCGTTCCGACGAGCACTAGAGGTCGCGAGTCCACTTTTGTGCTCTCGTATTTATCCGGATACCCTTGTCGGAGAAGAATCCGGACGTTTCGAACCTAGATCCGTCCCTTGCCGAGCGAGGGTCACATCACTATAGCACGATGTACTCCTTAATTATTAAAGGTCATGATAGGGATGAAATTACATATACGAGACCCTCAAGAATTCGTCATCGTCCAAGGCGATATGAAGATTAATATTATATATTTTAGTATTATAATTATTATATGTAATTTTTATAAACTAGAGTTTTACTCTCTTATCGGGTTTTCTTTACGGTTCCTTCCCGGGACACCTTTTTTTTAACCGTTAGGGCTTAATTATATATACTCATGTATTTTCTTTCTGATATTTTATCCAAGAAATATTTTACCCTAATTTCCCTTTAGTTCTCTTTTACTGTTTCTCCCGAGTTGGAGTCCACACCGGACTAAACTCACCCACTTCACCAACAAGGGTTCCGATACGAATCCACACCGGGCACACGGCCGGTAACAAACCCTACCTCCACGACTTGATCTTACAACTCATCGATGAATTCCAGAAACTCCGACTTGACGTCGAGATCCAAAAGTCGCGTACCCACAATATGTGCGATCTCTTACAACATAACCAAGCGTCATCCGCGGCCGTCTCCGCCGCCCCTTTTTCGGTGGTGAAACCAGCGGCACATGCCTCCACCGGCTGGTCGTCGATCGCGTCGTCTAGCGTAGCGCAGACTTCCTTTGCGGGTTGGGAGAACCACGCAACGAACCCTAACGCCGCCTCACTAGAGTTCGCTGGATGTAGCCCCCCGTTCGCTAACCCTAACGTGGGCTGACCGCCACCTGGCGCGGGTCCGAGTTCCACCGTCTCGCCCTTCGCGGTTCGGACACCGCCTTTAGCAAACCCTAGCACATCGGTCCCGATGGCTTTTGCCCTATAACCTTCCAGCCAGCCACACTAGCAGGGCCTTGCGCATCCAGCACCACAACAGCCGAGCCATATCTCGGACATTCGGACGGGTCTACGGGTTCCACCGGCTCCGAATACTATACCAAAATTACGAATCGATCCTCCTCGTTTTAACGGGACTGACCCGAATGGTTAGATCTTCAAAGTTCAGGAATATTTTGATTACTTTCAAACAGCGGATATGGATCGTCTACGGCTGGTGGGCATGTTATTTGAACACCCCGCCTCGGATTGGTTTCGTTATCAACGCTGAAACCAGTGTGGGAAAACTTGGTCAGCATTTCTTTTGTCCGTCCAACAGCGCTTTGATCCGACATATTACGAGGATTATACGAGGCTCTTGGCCAATCTCAAACAGAAAAGTTTCGTCCTTGAATATCCCCGGACCCCACCACTGCCTTACATGATTTGCCGACGGATCTAGCTCTGGAGATCTGTGACATCCTTGAGCGACATTTGGCTGTATTCACAATGTCGGCGGGTCTCCCTCCGCCTCGTCAGTGGGACCACCGGATCCACCTGCAGTCGGGCTATAAACTGGTAAATGTTCGCCTCTACCGCTATCCTTATTTTCAAAAACCAGAGTTTGAATGACAGGTTAAGGCGATGCTCGATCAGGGGATTATTCAGCACATCACCAGCCCTTTTTCTTCTCCGGCGCTTCTCGTAAAAAAGAAGGACATCATTTTTCACTTCGGCATCGATTATAGAGCCCTCAATAACATCACTGTTGCAGATAAATTTCCTATTCCCACTGCTGATGAATTATTTGATGAATTGGGAAATGCTGTGATTTTTACTAAACTTGACATGCATTCCGGGTACCATCAAATTCGGATGCACTCTTCTGATATCTATAAGACTGCTTTTTGTGCCCATGACGGTCACTTTGAATTCTTAGTTATGCCTTTCATCCTGACGAATGTGCCGTCTACATTTCAGGGAGCAATGAATCACTTATTTGCTCAGTATCTTCGTCATTCTGTGATTGTCTTCTTAGATGATATTCTGATATGCAGTCCATCAGTTGATGCTCATGCTTCTCATCTTGATACAGTTTTGCAGATTCTTCAGGATAATCATTTCTTTGTCAAGGGCTCAAAATGTTCTTTTGGCACACCTAAAGTCGAGTATTTGGGGCATATTGTTACAACCGACCAGTTAGTAGCCGATCCGGCTAAATTATCTGCTAAGACAGAATGGCATGTCCCTAAATTTTTTAAGCAATTACGTGGCTTCTTGGGTTTGACTGGTTATTACAAGAAGTTCATTCGCCACTATGCGCTACTAGCAGCGCCATTGACGGATCTATTGCAGAAAGATAAGTTTGAATGGTCTGACGTTGCTGCAGTGGCATTTCACCGGCTGAAAGAGGCAATGATGCAACCGCCTATCCTTCAAGTTCCTGATTTTTCCAAGCAATTTGTAGTTGAGATGGATGCCTCAGATGAAGGTGTCGAAGTTGTGTTATTACAAGATGATCGACCGCTCTCCTTTTTCAGTAAGAAATTGGGGATTCGCCGTCGACGCGGGTCTTCCGCATATCTTGAGAGCTTTTTGCCATCGTCTCCGCCGTTCAGAAATGGCGCCAATATCTGCTAGGCCGTGAGTTTCTGATTCGCAGCGATCAGAAGAACCTTAAAGAACTTCTTACTCAGGTAATTTAGACGCCTGATCAGCAGTTCTTTATTCAGAAGCTTATGGGCTATAAATTTCGCATTGAGTATAAGTCCGACCCTAGTAATCGCATGACTAACGCGTTGTCTCATTGCATGATTGATGATGAGGCTATTCTGCATCAATTCCTATCCTTTTCGGCACCTCTCCCGAACTTACTTCAGCGGCTTCGAGCCGAGAATTTCACCTTAGATGATTTGAATGCGTGGCATGCCGCTGCTGACACCGGCACATTGGCCACTCCCTTCCGAGTACATGACGGTGTGCTATATTTCGGGCATCGCTTGGTCGTAGGCGCTGCTTCCCCTCTTAAGGACGATATTTTGGCCGAGTTTCACTCCACGCCTCGCGTTGGCCACCCCGGCGTGGACCACACTTTTCGTCGTGTTGCTGAGGTATTCTTTTGGAAAGGCATGCGAGCTGATGTTAAGCGTTTTGTTGATTCATGCCTTATTTGTCAATCTACCTAGTATAGCACAAGCAAGCATGCCGGCTTAATTCAGCCTTTACCCGTCCCTCATCAAGTTTGGGACGATGTGTCCATGGATTTTATTATAGGATTGCCCCCGTTCCGCGGCCATACAAAACTTTTGGTAGTGGTCGACAGACTCTCTAAATATGCCCATTTTGGCGCCCTCGGGCCATCATTTGATGCCCCTCACGTGGTCGTTTTGTTTGTTGACATTGTAGTTAAACTGAGTGGTATTACGGCCACTATTTTGACCGAAAGGGGCCTAATATTTCGCAGCACATTTTGGTCTGAATTGCACCGCCTGAGCGGCACTAAGCTTCACCACAGTACAGCGTATCATCCGCAGACAGACGGTCAAACTGAAGTAAAAAATCGTAGTCTGGAGCAATATTTGCTAGCTTTCACTCAAGGTCGACCTCATCGTTGGTTTGATTTTTTACCGTGGGCTAAATTCCATGTTTCATGAGGGATTAGGCATGTCTCCGTTCAAGGCTCTGTATGGACGTGACGCTCCGCCTATATTCCTGTTGGCCCGCCAACGCCTACGTCGGAAGCCATCCGGGATAGGGAACAAGTTTTGGACTTGAGTCGGTTGAATCTGACTAAAATGCAACAACGTATGACTTCACAGGCTAATAAACACAGAAAAGACGTTGAGTTTCAAGTTGGTGATCGAGTTTTGTTGAAACTTCAACCATATCGCCAGCATTCGGTGAGTCGCCCTCTTTCTGCTAAATTGGCTTGTCGTTTTTATAGTCCATATCCGATTATTGAGCGTATTGGACCCGTCACATACTGTTTGGAACTTCTGGCCATAGCACGTATACACAACGTCTTCCATGTCTCCCTACTTCGGCCATTTATTCCTCACGGCTCTCCGATTCAGCCGACCTCTTTGCCTGCCGAGTTTCTGTATGATCGACCGATTTCTCGACCCATCCGCGCCACCGCCGAACGGGAAGTGCTACTTGACGGCCAACCGCGTGTTGAATGGTTGGTAGAGTGGACGGATGGCGTTCCTTCTTCCGCCACCTGGGAGCCCGTTGAAGTGCTCTCTCGTTCGTTTTCGGATTTACTGCTTGAGGACAAGCCGATTCTCATCGGGGGAGAGAATGATACGGATGAAATTACAAATACGAGACCCTCAAGAATTCGTCGTCGTCCAAGGCGATATGAAGATTAATATTTTATATTTTAGTATTATAATTATTATATGTAATTTTTATAAAATAGAGTTTTACTCTCTTCTCGAGTTTTCTTTACGGTTCTTTCCCAGGACGCCTTTTTTGAACCGTTAGGGCGTAGCTATATATACTCCTGTCTTGTCTTTCTGATATTTTATCTTAAAAAAATATTTTGCCCTAATTTCCCTTTAGTTCTCTTTTACTGTTTCTCCCGAGTTGGAGTCCACACCGGACTAAACTCATCCCCTTGACCAATAAGGATTCCGATACGAATCCACACGGTGTCCGTATCTTATAACTTATAAGGGCTTTATGAATCACTTATATAAGTTACATTGACCCATCGGGTGCAAGATAACTACTGTTGCAGTATTGAGAATAAAAACACAATATAATTGACAACAAATTAAATGGGAAAAAAGGCCCCACTGTATAAACTTTCTCTACTTTATACCAGCTCCCTTGATTTACATCTTAAATCCCAAATAGAAATCATCTTGAAGAAGAAAGAATACACACAAATATATAAAGATGTGTTTTCTGCTGGCATTACATGAAGGCAGGGAAGCAAGTAGAAATCCAAAAGGCAAGAAATTAAACACAAATAAGTGTGTATTTTGCTGGCATTATCTGAAGAATAAAGAAAAAAGAAACTCAATGGTCAATAATCTTTAGTTACACGGCAACCGGACTAATCCAAATTCTAAAGAATAACCTTCCACACAAACCAGCTGGAGCTGTTATCAAGGGTTTATCACAACTTTAACAGAGTAAATATAGTTAGTTGGGGAAAAAAAGAAGATAAAAATTGGTGCTAGCTGTTTAATTAGGTTCTATAGCAAACAAAATTGACTATGACGCTTCTTTAGCTAGGAAGAAAGAAAAAGTGCAAAGGAGGAGAGAATTAGGGCTAGAGGAAAGTGTAGATCATAAGGAGCTGAATTGCCGGTTGTGGTTGGAATAGGAGGGCCGATGTTTGGCGTGAGTCCTGCACCACCGCCTGTGGTGGTGGTGGTGGTGGTGGTCGGTGTGACTGATCCGTATGTGTTGCTTGCTGGCGGAGTGGTGGAGGAGGTAGTTGGCGCGGTTATGAGTCCCGCCGTGCTGCACAGATCAATCGAACATCAAGCAAAGAAAAAACAATAACTCAATATAGGATTATAATAAAACTCATAATCAGACAAGCTCAACTTGCTAAACAAGAATTTCACATTTAATTAATCTGGATCACACATCTAGCAAGTAGCAACCCACAATTTCAAAACTATTAACATTATAGCAGAGGATATACCTGGGATTAGGAGGATACACGCAAGATCCATAGCCTGTGTATTAGTATTAATTAATCAAAGCAGATCAAATTGAGAAATTAATTAATCGACCAGATAATAATAATTAGTTTGGGATTAATTTAGGAATTAGAGAGAAGAAAAACAGACTGGGATCAGTCTTGGCAAGTGTGGCGGAGCCGCCGAAGTCGCAGGAGCCAGGCGCCATGTTCTTCCGCTGATAGAAGCTGTTGAAGGCGTAGGAGGCGTGCGCCTGAAGCGTGTTCGGCAAGAAACAGAGCCCGCTCGGCTGCATCGGCGCGCAGTCGACGCCTGCGCTGCACGCGTAGTCCAGCGCCGCTTGGAGCGCCTCGTCGCCGACGTCGCTCCTCGCCACGCACCAGTAGGGGTGTTCATAACCGGATATCCGATCCGATCCGGCTAATCGGATCGGATATCCGCAATAAAAATTTCTCTAAAACCATATCCGTATCCGATCCGGGTATACACGGATATCCGATCCGTATAGCTCGGATCGGATCGGATATTTGTGGCGGATATCCGAATGTCCGAATATTCACATTTTTATATTTTTTTTTGTATTTAAGTTCCAAATAATTTATTCAGTCGGTAAATTTCACCCAAAAATCATGATCCAAATAATCATCCGCATAAAAGAAAGAGAAAAATAATTTAAAATAAAATAAAAATGGGGTATTAAATATAGATTTAGGTTTTATTTAACGTTAATTTTATTTGTGGGGTGAAATATATTAAAAATAATTATAAAAACAAACAAAAAAGAGGTAGTACTAGGAAGTCGGAGCACATAGTACTACTTGGACTATTTTTTTTTGTGTTATTGCACATAATATATATGTATAGTATTATACCCTCGGATATCCGGGGGGTTTGACGACCCGATCCGTATCCGATCCGGTGATCCGACTAATTTTCACGAATCGGATCGGATTCGGATAATTTTCCAACAGATTCGGATTTTTACGGATCGGATCGTCGAATCACCAGATCGGATTAATCGGATCGGATATTTTTGAACACCCCTACGCACCAGTACCCCTCCACCTGAGCCGCCGGGGACGCCAGGACGAAGAGCACTATGAAAATGGAGACCTCGACCTCCATTGGCGACCAAATTAAATGCCTATTTGGCATCAAAATGTTGCAGCAGAGGGAAACGGCACAAAGTCTTGAAATTTGCAATGGGGGGATTTGGAGTGCTTGGTTGGTTTATCAATTCTGTTGTTGTTTTTTTGGGCATTCTAATTAATTATTTTCCTCGCTTTGGTAAAGGTACCAGACTACCAGCGTTGCTTGCAGTCGATGGAGTGTGGAGAGAGGATCCGACGAACGACAAGAAACGGCAGGTTACTACTGGGATGGATGAGTTGCATCCATAGCAGGCTTTTCTTTTGCTTTATTATCTGAATCTTTCTTTATCTATTATTCTCTTTTGAGAAATATTATTGCTACTACTATTTTGCTAGAATGAATATGTCTTTGGAGTGTCTTCGTTTTAATGTACTAGAAAATTTTGGGAGATTCCATTAGCTTTTCGTTGTACAAGGGGCAAATTTTGTCAAAATTATGAACAATGCTAGACTTCTCGCCTAAACCCGCGATTATGTCCTTGCGTCTAGAGGTGGGTTCGGTTCTACGGAACCGTGGAACCGAACCGGAGAAACCGGTAGTACACCGGTCCCGTTTCCTCCATTAGAAGATCCGAAGAACCGGCAGTTCCTCCGAAAGAGCTATGTGGAACTGCGATCGCGGGTGGAAAACCGCGGTCGCGGTTTTGCCAACAGAATGTCTATATTTACTTTTCCAATGGCTATATTCCAACGTCCACATGAATTCCAACGGCTATTTTCCTTCCATTTATCCATGTAAAATACCATATTTCACCTTCAATTTCATTCACACCAATCTCATACTCTCTTATCTCTCTCTACTACTACTACTCTCATAATTCTAAAAGCTTTCAACATGCAAATCCTTTTGTTACTACTTACCTTCCTAATCTCTTATCTCCTTCCTAATCTTTTTGAAACATGGAAAACCAAGGTCAAGGCTTTATTGATTTGTTGGCCGAGCAATTCTATGTTGGTGTTGGTGGTTCACAAGAAAGTCAAATGAATCCTAATGCTTATCAACCACAAGCACCTTATCCTCATATGACTATGCTTATGCCCATTCCCCTACAAGCTCCTCCTTTCGCTCCTATTCATAACCAAGGTCCACAAGGCAATGAGGAGGGCGATGAGCAACACACCGACGAGGATGAGGTCCATGAGGAGGAAGAGGATGAGGGGGCATCTACGGCCAACCAAACCGCAAAGGTGTTGAAATCCGACATTTTCACAAAGCACTTCACCAAAGGAAATGTATTGGATGAACTAGACCAATATGTTGTCAAGTGCAACTATTGTCCCTCGAAATACAAATGGAAGCGCAATGGAGGTTATGGCACCTTGAACAAGCATTTGAACGCAAAACACTTGGACAAGTTGGGCATGATGCGAGGTCAAACACAAATTTCGACTTTGGGGTTAGCAAGTTCTTCCTCTCAATCTACCTTGTTTACTTATAGTCATGAGTGTAGTGTTTATGCTTTGTTTGAAGCTATTTGTGTTGATCATTTGCCATTTCAATTTGCGGAAAGTGTGGGTATAAATGATTGGGTTTTCAACCATTTGCAACCCGCTTATAAACCAACAACAAGAAAAACAATTAGGAAAAATGTGTTTAAAGCATATGCGAATCGTAAAAAGGAGTTGTCTCGGTTTTTTGCTCAAAATGATATGCGTGTTTCTATTTGGAGTGATAACTATCAATCTCATTCATACATGGGTATTACATGTCATTATATTGATGATCATTTTCACATGCAAAAACGAGTTTTGGCTTTTCGAGTATTTGATGGGGAACATACCGCTTCAAATATTTGTAACACTATACGAACTATTTTAGATGAGTATAGACTACTTCATCGAGTTTTCACTATTTCATTTGATAATGCATCTAACAACACCGCTTCTATTAGTGAATTGATTCAAGTTTGTCAACCGGTTTTTGGAAACAAATACTTTCATGTAAGATGTTCTTGTCATATTTTAAACTTATGTGTTCAAGATGGTTTGACACTTTTAATGTCATATCTTGAACCTATTAAGTATGGTGTTAGCTTTATTTGGTTAAAAAAGAAGGCCAAAAGTGATAGCGGGAGGTTTTGTAAATCGAATGATGTTAAACCCATACTTTTTTCAAAAGATGTCGGTCATCGTTGGAATTCTACTTAAAAATTACTTCATCAATGTTTACTTTATAAAGAACTTTTAGCTTCCTTTGTCGCTCAACATATCCTGGGTTCACAAGCAATTGAAGCTTGTTGGGATATTTGCTAAGATATTGTGGAGATTTTATAAGTTTTTAATGATGCAACTTATACATTTAGTCAAACATATACACCAAGTGCTCATTTATTTGTTGTTGAAGCTTTGAATATTGCGGGTGCCTTTAAGGTATTTTACATATGAAGAGGAAGTGGTTGAACAATTACAAATATATTCCCGATATTTATCTTGTTGCTTGTGCTTTTTATCCAAGATTTAAGATGCAAGGTTTGCAAGATACTTTGTATCAATACTATGAGTTTTTAAATTTAGAAGAAGAACATTATGATAGAAATTGCAATGTTGATGTCATTATAAAACGTGTTAAATCTCTTATCTATGATTTGTACAAGACTTATAGCAAGGGTGGTGAGGTTCCTTCTACGCCTCAATTACCCCCATCGTCCTCCTCATCTCGTCGTTCTTTTCTATCTGCCGGGTCTCGTATGTTGCAAAATCTTACAAAAAAAACCGAGATTCACGAGCTCACATAAGGAGCTCGATACTTATCTAACCACTACCTTTGAGTTTGTAGATGATTTTGACATTTTAGATTTGTGGAAGCAACACAAGAATGCATATCCAACACTAGCAAGGATCCCCGCTCAAGTACTTGCCGTTCTCGCTTCAACGGTAGCGGTGGAGCAAAAGTTTAGCCAAGGCGGCCACATCGATCTTAGACGATAGGAGATCAAGATTGGCACCCGAAGCATTGGAAGCCCAAGTTTGTGTGGAAAATTGGAAGAGGGCGGAAATTAGATCACAATCAATGAACTATACGGAGTCATCCGATGATGTAATAGAGGACAACGCAAGCCAAGCTTCTTCTGCCGGTTCCGCCGGGTCTTCTTAGGTAAGTTGCAAACGAGGTTTCATATCGAAGGTAATAGAACTAAGTGGGCTTTGATTCCTCTATGACCCCGAGAGGATACGTATGCAACTTAATATCAAGTTCAAGCCCTTCTTCTCCCACCCCTTCTCTTCCCAAACCGGTCGGAATAGGCTAAAATAGCCATTAGAACCACATACCGCGATCATTCTAGGATCGCGGCGGACGGACCGCGACCGCGGTGCTCTAACACTGCGATCGCGGCCAACTTCCGAGACCGCGACACTCTCATTCCGCGAGCGCGGTTCCATTCCAACGACTACATTTTTCAAATTCAACGGCTATTTGAACGGCTATTTCTAATCCATTTGTCCATATAAATATCATATCTCACCTTAAATTTATTTTACACCAATCTCATTGACTCGTACTCTTTTATTTCTTTTGAATACTTTATTTCATAATCATTTTCAAGTACGGAAAACCAAGGCCGAGGGTTGAAATTCAAAATTTTCACAAATCACTTCACCAAAGACAACGTATTGGATGAACGAGGCCAATGTGAGGTCAAGTCCAACTATTGTTCCAAGAGGTACCAATGGTCGCCGAGTGGAGGTTATGGAACCATCACTCATCATTTAAAGACCAAGCACGACATCCACCTTAACCGTAGGTAAGTGGCCAAGCGGGGTTGCATATCGAAGGTAAGAAAACTACGTGGGCTTTGATTCCTCTATGACCCCGAGAGGATACGTAGGCAACTAAATATCAAGTTCAAGCCCTTCTTCTCCCACCCCTTCTCTTCCCAAACCGGTCGAAATAGGCTAAAATAGCCATTAGAACCACAAACCGCGATCGTCGTTTGGTCTACCTGCGATCGCGACGGAGGGAACGCGACCGCGGTGCTCTATCACTGCGATCGCGGTTTGAGCAGAAAAATTCAATTTTTTTCGCATTTGATGGAACCGAACCGGAACCGGAACCGGTCTAGGAACCGGCTCCGGAACCGGCGAGAGACCAAGAGATAATATACATAAAGAGAGTTCTCCCTATAAGGCAAAAAATAACTCACAAGGTAGCAAATCTTAGCATTGTTCCTCGATAGATCTGGTTCCAAGAGATAATATACATAAAGAGAGTAAATCACACAAGAAGAGGGATTTTTGATGTTCTCCCTATAAGACCAAAAATAACTCACAAGGTAGCAATCTTGTTGGATTGCATCACTCATGCTAAAAGTTATACATGCTCAATTTCATCAAATGCTATTCCTCTATAAAAACAACTTCATATCAAGAATCAAGAATCAGGCTATACCATCAAAAACATGCTTGCAAGGAATTACATGATCATACTAGCAACTACTATCATAGAACCAAAAGGAAGAGTATTTATCCATTCTAAAAGCTCTTTTTGGAAGTTTTCTATTTTTCATTTTTTTGTGATTTTTTTTCTTAAAGCAAAGAACAACTAAAACAGACAAGACACAAAACAAACAAAACAAACCAAACAAACAAGTTTTCTTCCCTTTCCCACCCCAAACTTAAAAATTACAGCGTCCCCACAGTAAGAAAACTAAGTAGAAGAATAAAAAAAGGAAAAAGAAAAAGAAAGAAAAACTTACAAGATTATTGAAGCATAAAAGAAACAACTCTTAAAGGCTAAATCAGCGCTCTGGTGGTGGAAACTGGCGCTCAAAGTTCCCCATTATCTCATACATGGTCCTCCAACGCTCCTTATCAACCGTCACCCTTTGCTCCATAGTCCGCCAACAAGCATCTGCCTGTTGATGCCTCGCATCATCCAAAGCCATACGAGTGGAATAGACACCCTCCCACCGATCCATCCTCTGGTGGAGCTGTGTCTGCTGCAAGTTAAGTTGTTGCATCTGAAACGAAAGATCTTCGGCCCATGGAGGTGGAACACTCGATTTAGTGTATGTGGGCTGAGGAGGTGGTTGGTAGTGATCCTGAGGATGGAAGTGGTCTTGAAAAATCACGGGTTATAAGGCATAAGATCATAAGAGTATGGCACGATAGGCGAAGGCGGGGGGTCGTTACCGAAGTTGTGTGCCTCGGTAGTAGCCTCAAAGTAGTCGTTAATGACCCTAGGTGCGTCGTTAACGAAGCTGTCATTGTTGCACAGAACCTCGGTATCGAGGTTGTTATCCTCGATGTCGAGCTCTTCCGTGGCTGCCTCCGTCTCTGCCTCCGTTGCATCATCATCTTCATCCATGTCATCTTCATCTCGAGCAAACCTTGATACACACGACCTCAATGACGGCTCATCTTGTGGCTTATGTTCCAATAGGAATGCATGCCCCGTCCAAGACTCGTACCAATTAGGCACGTAAAGTAGCTCCATCTTCGCTAGAGTAAGCGAGACATCTTGGCCATGAACTTTGGTGGCGTGCCCTCTCTCGGTCTGCACAAAAATGTTGGAGACGAACCAATAATTCTTGTTGAGCAATTGGGCATGGTTCAACGTGTAGAGTGAGAGATCAACGCCGAGATTTTCCGCCAAAAGACTAACCAAATTCCCGCACCATACTTCTTTTGACTTGATCCCTTGCTTCTCAACATATTGCAACCACTCATACCCCAAGTTCATCGGGGCGGGATCCGCAAACAGTATAGTGCGGAGACATGCAACTTCCATCCTTGTAGGCCTATCTCTCTTGGGCCAAAAGGTGGCTGCTAGTACTCAGAGAATGATCCGGAAGATGGGGTTGATGATGCTTTCCCCGAAAAGTGATGCGGCGGAAGGTTCAACTTCCCCGGAAATATAGCTCCAAGTTTTGGTCACCTTGTAGTCCTTGATTTTGTAGTCCCGAGAAGGGTTAGGAAGCTCGAGATAGCCATTGAACTCCGCCATTGTGCACTCATGGTTGACATTGCCTAGCCGTAATCTTATTCTTCCCACCGAGGTCTTGGTTTTGAAGCTTGTCTCGAGAGTGGCCAAGAACTCGGAAGTGAGAGCCGTGTAATGCGGTGTCGCCTCTTTCTTCAACAATCTGAGGCACTCCGAGAATGGAAAAGGCTTGCTGACATCCTCATAGAACCCCATGGCCTTAGCACTTGACCTCGAGAACCACTTAGTGTAGTGGTCCTTCTCCAAGATGGCATCGAAGCGGTCGGCTTGTGCTTGAGTGGCCAAGATGACATTGTCTATGCGGGGAGGGGTCGGGGACCGTTGAGTCCTCTTCTTCTTCCCGACAATTGTGGTAGCTCTGTTAGTGCTTGCCATATGGACCTACCAAAGAAACATGAATTGTCCAAGATAAAATCCACTCAAATCAATTGAAAAGAGACCCCATACTTGGCGTTGAAACGCTATCGACTTGCCTCATTAAAGATCCTATTTGTGTTTAAAACTTGACAATTTGCAGGGTCATTAACGAGCCTGGATGAGTCGTTAACGAGCCTGGGCGAGAACCACTCGCGGTTTGTTCCGAGTTCTAAACTCCAACACAATCCCACATAAGACACACAATCGAGCATATGCACCCCATACTTGCTCGATTACCCCACCCGAACATGCCAAAATTGCCAAAAAATCATGGTGAAGATCAACTTAATTCAAGAACAAGTTAGTTCATGCTTTTTCTAATCAAAATTTCAATGCAAAATTAATCAAGAACAAACCAACATAATTCAAGATCAAGCACCATTGTAAGAAGAAATAAAATCTTTATGCAATATAGACATGCAATTCAACCACTTCAAAAAAGATCAAGATATGAAATTTTTACCCCAAAAATCATGAATCTTGCAAATAGAAAGGTAGGGTTTAGAAATCATATCGTTGGATTAAAGAATTGAAGAACAAGGATTGAATTCGGGACAGTTAACGAGTCTAGTAGTTCGCCGATAACGAGCTCAAGGGTGGAGGGCTCGTTATCGTGGTGTGACTCGGGGGTTAGGGCGGTGGTGCACCGATTGAAGGTGGTTAGAGATCGGTGGGATTGGTTTGAGATTTTAAGCTTTGGATTGAGATTTGAGTGTGGGATTTGGGAGTTTATGAGAGGGTTAAATAGGAGGGGAAAGAGGTAGGGGAAGAGGCGGCATAGGTAGAGATAGAAGATAGATTTTTAGGGTAAAAGAACTTACCTCGCCCATTTTCCTATTCGAGTCTCGAATAGGAAAATGGGTCGTTAACGAGCCTGCGTGACCTGTTTTTCGGTGTTTTTCCGAGCCCAGCTTCTGTATCACGCTAGCTCCAAACAATTCTATCTTGCTAACTTCTAAACTACTAAAAACCCAAAATAAAGCTAGAAAAAGATCTAAAAAGAAGAAGAAAAAGAAAAAAACTAAACTAAACTAAAAACCGGGTTTTCTCCCGTAAGCGCTATTTTTAACGTTCTTAGCCGACGTACTTACCTTGCTAGTCCGACGTTGTAAGAGCCATGGTGACTCTAATCTTTTCGTCCGGGTCGGGTTGCTCATAAAACTTTTTTAATCGGTGCCGTTAACTTTGAAGATAGCGTCATGGTTATCGATCAACTCTACCGCCCCGTGAGGATAGATGTGGTGAACCACAAATGGCCCGCTCCATCTTGTCCTTAGCTTACCGGGAAATAAACGAAGTCTAGAATCAAAGAGAGGTACCTTGTCACCAACTTCATAAGTTTTGGGCACCAATTTCTGATCATGCTACCTTTTGGTGCGCTCTTTGTAGATTTCGGCATTTCCGTACGCCTTAAGCCTCAACTCCTCTAGTGCTTGCAAGTCCGTGAATCGTTTTGCTCCGGCTGCGTCGAGGTTCATGTTGAGCTCCTTAAGAGCCCATAATGCTTTGTGCTCCATCTCGACTGGTAAATGGCATGCCTTGCCATACACTAGGTTGTAGGGGTGGTGCGTAGGGGCGTCTTGTATGCCGTCCTATAAGCCCATAGAGCGTCATCCAATTTAGATGACCAATCCTTCCTAGAGCGGGACACCGTCTTTTCCAATATGCTCTTGATCTGCCTATTTGAAACCTCAACTTGGCCACTAGTTTGGGGATGATATGGTGTTGCCACCCGGTGTGTTACCCCATGCTTAGCTAGAAGTGCTTCAAAACTCCACTCTATGAAGTGATATCCACCATCACTAATGAGAACCCTTGGGACGCCAAACTTGGGAAAAATGTTAGTCTTAGTAAATTTGGCCACGGTTTTAACATCATTGGTCCTTGTAGCAAGGGCCTCTAACCCTGAAGTCTATGCCCCATACGTCGAATAACTCGACCTCTAGCATCCCGGTCAACGGGTTTTCATGTCTCCAAGTGATATTACCAAAGCGTTGGCATTCATCACATGTTGTCACAAAAGCTTGTACATCTTTAAAAATGGTTGGCCAATAGAGTCCACTTTGAAGAATCTTCGCCGTGGTTTTGAATCCTTTTGCATGGCCTCCGGTAGGAAGTGTGTGACATTGATGGATCACACTCTCTATCTCCTCTTTTGGAATACAACGTCTAAAGAGGTGATCACTTCCTTGCTTGAACAAGTAAGGATCGTCTCAATAGTACTGTTTGACATCATGAAGGAACTTCTTTTTGTTTTGTGGGGTTAGTCCCTCGGGGATTACATCTCCTACAACCTAGTTAGCAAAATCCGCAAACCAAGGGGCTTTTGACCCTCTAATAGCATGAATTGATTTGAAAGAAGTAGAAGCAAGAGTTGAGGAAGGAATTGAATTGAAATGAATGAATTCGAGTTGAGAAAACTTACCTGATTAGTTCGTTGCCGAATATGTTTGGGTCATTAACGACCATAGAGCTTTTGTGTTACCCTCGGTAACGACCTCGCGTGGCTTGGTAACGGCCTTCCCGATTGTGGTGTCGATGCACCTCAAGTTATCGAAATTGTGATCTATGCTTTCCAGCCTTGGTGGTTTGTTACCGACTCTGAAGGGGTCGGTAACGAGGGCCTTGTCGAGTTCAACCTCATTTAGCATGAGGTGTTCGTCTAGTCTGGAGTCATTTATTGGCACTTCGTTATTGGATTCGGTGATGTGTTTAACCGGCAACCTAGATAAGTGGTCTGCCACCAAGTATTCTGCTCCTTTTTTGTCTCTAATTTCATGATCAAATTCCTGTAATAAGAGCATCCAACGCAGCAGCCTAGGCTTGGCATCCTTTTTAGCCATTAGATATCTAACGGCCTCATGGTCAGTATAAACAATCACTTTCGAACCAACAAGATAGGACTGGAATTTTTCAAAAGCGAATACCACAGCGAGAAACTCCTTCTCTGTTGTGGTATACTTACTCTGCGCCTCATCAAGCGTCTTACTTGCGTAATAGATGGTGTGAAGCTTCTTATCCTTCCATTGTCCCAAGACTGCGCCAACCGCATAGTCACTGGCGTCACACATAATCTCAAAAGGTAAAGTCCAATCCGGGGACTGCATAATAGGGGCGGGGACGAGGGATGCCCTTAACTTGTAAAATGCTTCAAGACATTCTGGAGACAGCCCAAACACTATATCTTTCATTAGTTGGTTAGTCAGTGGTTTAGCTATCTTAGAAAAATCCTTGATAAAGCGTCTATAAAAGCCAGCATGCCTTAGAAAACTCCTAATGTCTTTTACAAAAGAGGGAGGAGGTAGTTTTTTAATAAGCTCAATTTTTGCTTTATCTACTTCTATCCCTCTTTTAGACACAAGATGTCCTAATATTATCCCCTCTTGGACCATGAAATGACATTTTTCCCAATTAAGCACAAGGTTAGTTTCTTCACATCTTTTAAGAACGCATGCAAGGTTAGCAAGACAAGCATCAAAAGAAGAACCATAAACAGAGAAATCATCCATAAAGACCTCTACAATATCCTCTATCATATCAGAAAAAATTGCCATCATACACCTTTGGAAGGTGGCAGGGGCGTTGCAAAGCCCGAATGGCATTCTTTTGTAAGCAAAAGTCCCATAGGGACATGTAAAGGTAGTCTTTTCCTGATCATCAGGATGAATGGGAATCTGCCAAAAACCGCTATAGCCATCTAAATAACAGAAATAATCATGCTGGGCTAAGCGTTCTAATACTTGATCAATGAAAGGAAGCGGAAAATGATCTTTTCTAGTAGCACTGTTGAGCTTCTTGTAATCAATGCACATCCTCCAACTAGTTGTGGTCCTAGTGGGGATTAGCTCTCCCTTTTCATTTTCTATTACGGTCATTCCCCCTTTTTTAGGAACTACATGGACCGGACTCACCTATTGGCTATCCGATATAGGAAATATGATCCCAGCATCAAGTAATTTAATAATTTCCTTTTAACCACTTCTTTCATATTAGGATTTAACCTACATCGATGCTCTATAGTGGGTTTATGATTATTCTCCATGTATATCCTATGCAATGAAAGTGAAGGAGATATGCCGATTATATCATCAAGGGAGTAACCTATGGCTTTTTTATGTGTCCTAAGCACAGTGAGTAGCTTCTCTACTTCCTCATCTTTTAAATTAGCATTGATGATGATAGGAAAAGTAGAATTAGGACCAAGAAATTCATACCTGAGAGATTCTGGAAGAGGCTTGAGTGTTGGAGAAGGTTCAGCTGGAATGAGAATTGGTTCTTCTGGCTCCGTCTTCAACACCTCTTCAAGGTATTCAAACATCGAGATTTCATTGTCCTCGTCCAGGGTCGTCAACGATGCAGGTATGGTCGTTAACGAGCCTTTTTCTTCTGCCAGAAGATTCGGTACCGAGGTTGGTGAACTCGTTACCGAAACTGCAGGAGCTATCTCGGCCCATCTTTGAACTGAAAATACATCACTTGCCAATAGTCTTCCAACGGGGTCCCCACATTCGATGATTTCATTGTGGGTATAGAGCATCTTGACTTCAGCTCTATCTGTCTCCTTCATTGTCGGGTTGAACCGAAATTCCGTCACCTCATACCCAATTTCGAAAATTAGGAGTCCTTTCCTAACATCAATTATGGCTCCGGCTGTGGCGAGGTATGGTCTCCCTAGGATAATAGGAACCATCGGGTCTTTGGGAATTGCCATAACTATGAAATCGTTAGGAACAAAAAATTTGCCCACTTGTACCGGAAAGTCTTCTACAACCCCTGTTGGCTTGACGCATGAGCCATCTGCCATGTATAACCTCATGTTGATCGGCTCCAATGGCCCCATGTTAGCTTTTGACCAGATTGATAAAGGGAGTAAACTGGCACTGGCTCCCAAATCACATAGAGCCTTGACGGTGGTCGCCTATGCCAATTGTTATGGCAAATCTCCCTGGGTCGCCTAATTTCTTTGGAAAAGCAATGGATCGGACCTCATCTTGAAGCTCTGTAATGGATCGTTTCCTGCTAAGAATATCGTTCAAGAATTTTGTGTAAATCGGCATTTCGCTTAGGGCCTCAGCGAATAGGATAGAAATATTCAAGCCTTGGAGAATCTTAACGAAACGCTTAAACTTGCTCTCTGTGGAGTCCTTAGACTTCTTAGTAGGAAAAGGAAGAGATTTCACCAACCTCGGAACCAAATCGGGCTCGAGAGGTGATGTTATCGGGTCGACTGGTGCGTTAGGAGGATTATTACCGACCCTGGTGGGGTCGTTAACGAGCCTGGGATTGAGAGAGGAGCTTAGAATAGGTAACTTACCTGGACTAGGGTCATTAACGACCCTGGAAGCATCGTTACCAAAGTGTTCAGGTTCGGTAACTACCTTCTCTGGTTCGTTATCGAACTGAGCTGTGGCTTCTTTATCAGTTTCGGGGCTCTTCTCTTTAGCTTGGACACGCTCCGGTAGTGTCTTTCCGCTCCTAAGGTGCACCGCCTCTATTTGTCCTCTAGGGTTCTCCTCGGGACGGCCCGGGAGTGGCCCTTGTGGTCTTGGAATCTGTGCAGCGAAGTTCCCTAGCTAGGAGTCGACATTCTTCTTCCACACATCGAACTCTCCCCATCTTTTTATTTGGTTGTTAAGGTTGGCTTGGATTCCATCAATCTTGCTATGCACTGCGTTGAACTTGTTATGGACTCCGTTAATGCCTTCCTGTAACCCTTGTTCCCAGGATGGTGGCTCTTGATAGCCCGGGGGTCGATATGGCGCAGGTCGTCTATCCGGTGGAGGCGCTGCATAGTTTGATTTTGGATTTTGATTGCCCCACGTTGGATAATTATTTGACTTGTCAAAATTATTAGGTAGGTTCCTGTATGGGCCTCTCATGTAATTCACCTCAGCATAGGTCTCAGCGGTTCTTGCCACACTACCCGGCCCTCACATCCGAGTTCTTGGCCACTTTGGAGACCAACTTCTCGTCGAAGACCTCGGCGGGACGTATTCGGTTCCGGCTCGGTAACGAGGACCGTGACTTCACCATGGCGGAGTTCAATGCAATCTTGGAGCTCCCAAACCCATCGAGAGATTATAGCTTGAAGGACTACCGAGTGACCCGCACTTGGAGCTACATCACCGGGGAGGTTCAATCCTCTACCGCGGCGCTATCCGGGGCAAACATAGTCAACCCCATCTTCCGGATTATTTTGAGAGTCCTCGCCGCAACATTTTGGCCGAAGAAAGAGTTGAACCGGCCTACAAGAACGGAGGTCGCTTGCTTCCGCACCATTCTCTTTGAGGAGCCCGCCCCCTTGAATTTGGGGTACGAATGGCTCTACTACGTCGAGAAATCCACCAAGTCCAAGAGGATGAGAGGCAGCGTCAGAGAGAGGCGGAGGATGCTGAGCGTTGGAGGACGATGTACGACTTCATGGGGAACTTTGAGCACTATTTTCCTCCACTGAACCGTTGATTCAAGCTCAAGATGAAGTTTCTTTTCCTTGTTTCCACTTTTGTAAGTTTTATGTCTTTTCTTTTTCTTTTTTCTTTTTTTCTTTTTTGTTTTTTGTTTTGTTTACTATTTATTTTCCCTCTTCTTCTTATTTTCCTTACAGTGGGGACACTGTAATTTTAAGTATGGGGTGGGAAGAAAGTAGAAAAATTATGTTCTAGGTGTTTATGTGTTCTATGAAGTTGTTATTTCTTTAAACCGAAAAAAATCGAAAAAACCAAAAAATTGAAAAAATATAGAAAAATCCAAAAAGAGTTTTAGAATTGATAGATATCCCTTCTTAAGTTCTATGATAGCAATCACTAGCTTAATCATATAATTCCTTGCAAACATGTCTTTAAAAGTATAGCCAGATTCTTAAAATTGAAATTATTGTTTTTTAGAAGAGAATAGCATTTGACGAAATTGAGCACATATACTTTATAGCATAGATGATGCAATCCAACAAAAATTGCTACCTTGTGAGATATTTTTGGCCTTATAGGGACAACATTAAAAATCCCTCTTCTTTTCTTGTGTGATTTACTCTCCTTATGCATATTATCTCTTGTCATTGCATGGTTATCTATTACTTGAGACCTATATGAGATATTAGTTCAATTCATGTGAAATCAGATGATGGAGAACTTATTTTTCATAAGCCCTATTAATCCTTATCCTACCTTACATGATCCCTCTTATTGAAGCCAAGTTGAGCCTTAAAGCCTTTTATTTTTAGCTCCACAAAATAATTCCCTAGCCGGTATAAGCTTGACCCTATCCGGGGATTAGGACTTAGTGTTGGTTATGGTGATGGTTTTGTTGAGTGAGATGTTTTGGTTCAAGTGTGGGGTAATTTTGGTTGGGTAAGTGATAAGTCTTGCAGTTTGTTATGTAAAAGGAGTTTGGTTCCCTGAATGCACTTACAAAAGAAATGAAGTGAAGAGTAAAGGGGAAAACAAAAGAAAAATAATTCAGAGTCGTTACCGACCCTAAAAGGGTTCGGTACCGAGCCCACGCGGAAAGAAAAAAAAAAAGAAAAAAAAAGAAAGGACTTGAGAAATCCAAAAGTGAAGAGTTGAAAAGTGAAAATGTGCATGAGCCAAATTTCCTAAGTGTTTGTAAGCAAGTTAAGTTGGGATAAATGGGTGAGTGAAAGAAAGAGTGAATAAAGAAAAGAGTGAGTTTGGTTATCTTATATGAAAAGTTTTGGTGAGATGTGAGTTTTTAGGAGTCCTTGATTCCCGGATATTATTAGCACCACATAGCCAAAATATTTCCACTCCCTTATTGTTATTACCAAGTCCCATTACAACCCGGCCGAATGGAAACTTATTTAAAGTTTTTCATTGAGCCTAAGTTCTCTTGATGATTCTTTGCTTGTTTTGAAAAATCTTGGGTGGAGAGTATTGGTGATATAAGTACCAATTTCTATGAGTTTTTGTATATAAGATGAGTTGAGAGATTGAATTTATAAGCCCAAACACATGAGAGTTGAGTGAAATACATTATATCCCTTGAGAGGTTAGATTGTATTATTTTATGTCTATTTAAGTGCATATATGTGTGAGGATGTTAATAGTCTTTTGCTATAATTTTCTTATGTGTAGATGTTGCTTTTTAGAAGATGGCTATGTCTTGATGAGCATGATTTGTTTTGGTTTTGGTTAGTGTCTTGTTTATTGCTTGAGGACAAGCAAGTCTAAGTATGGGGTATTTTGATGTTCGCATTTTTAGTATAGTTTTTGATAGGTTTTCTTTGCTTATTAGGTTTAGTTTTGTTTAGTTTAGGCTTAGTTTTGAGTATTTTTTGTTAGTTTTGCATAATTCTGTGAAAAGAGTGGAATCTACGCTATTTTGTGAATTTTGTAGGTTTTAGCGAGGAAAGGAGCTGAATGGAGTTGAATTTGGAGCATTACAGCGAAAGACGGAGGAGTGCAAGATTGAAGAAGTCGAAGCTCTAGAGTACAAGAGGAAGTGTTGAAGAAAATAAAGCCCAGGCTCGTTAACGAGGCTGTGAGGGCTCGTTAACGAGGCCACGAAAAGAAAGATTTCGAGTGTTATTTTTATAATTCACCGATCCTGAGCGGGAATTTATTTCCGTATCGGTTGAGTATCTTTTTAGAATCTTTTGGGGTTGTTAGAATATGTATTTTAGGTCTTAATATCTTTTTAGATTTTATTTCTATCTTTTAGAGATTGTTTCTATCTTTTTAGGAAAGTTTATATCTCTTAGCCTTTTTAGTTTCTTAGCTTTTTAGTATAAATACCCTTCTATCTAGCATAGAAAGGGGGGGCTGGATTTAGAGAAGTTTTTAGAGAGCTTAATTTTGGAGGAGATTTTGAGGACGACCGAAGGAGAGAGAGAGATCGGATCGGAAGAGGAGCACGAGGCTCGGTAGACGACGGTTGTCGGGTGATCGTTGGTCGTGATTGTGGTTCGGTATTTTATGTTTTTTCGGTTTCTTCTGAATCTCTGTAAGACGATATTTTTCTTATTAATTTGAGTTTGAGTTTTGTTTCAATGTTTCTTTTTATTGAAGTTTTTTAGTTTCTTCATTATGATTAGTGAGTAGTTTATTTTTCTAGGGTCGGGGTTAAGCCCGACATAGTTGAGCATGTTTGATGAGTAAGATTGTGTGTTGAATGCCTTTTATCTTTTATTGAGATTGTTTGTTGTGTTTATACCAAAACGAAAGTGGAGGTAATTTGAGTTTTAACTTGATTGAAAGAGAAAGTTAGTAACTTTAAGGTTGATATTGTTTGAAAACAAAAGTTTCAAGCTTTAGATCCAAAACAAGCAATTAAGTGAATTAGGATGCGAAAGTAGATTAATTTACTTACTAAGTTAACGAAATTTGATAACTCTATCTGTTTAAAGGCATGATCTTATCTTCTTACGCATTCTTATGTTTAGCTATGTTGTGGTGTCCCTTGTCCTAGATTTTTGCTTTATTTGAATTATTTCTGGTGAATCTTCGTTGCTGAGTACTTGCCTCGGTACCGAATTTTAATTAGAATTTAATTAGGTCGTTAGTTAATATTTTTGTGTTCGGTGGCTCGGTAACGATCCTGACAACGTCGTTAACGAGGCATCTTGTGAGTGTTTTGTTTGATTTTGTTTGATTTTTGTTAGATTGATAGACAAACAACCTTGCTTCCTGTGGAACGATCCTGACTCCAGTGTACTCACCGGGGTCTTGACTTACAAATTTATTTGTTGGCCGAGAAACCCTTTCAACAACATCGTAGTTAGACAGCTTGTCCAGCAGTTCCCATGCAGTTGTGGGATCCATCTCTATAAAACCGCATGTTGTATGCGTGTTGATACGGTTCTTCATTTATGCATTAATCCCGTGGAAAACGATTTCTTAGAGCACATATAAAGGTTTCCCATGAGTAGGGCACTGTCTAAGCATCTCTTTAAACCTTTCCCGTGTCTCTACAAAGGTCTCTTTAGGCAACTGGTGATAGGAGGTGATGCGTTTTCTCAACTCCGTTGTCTTGGCAGGAGGGAAAAACTTTGTAACAAATTGATCATACCAAGCCTTCCAAGTCCTAATAGACTTAGGGGGTAAGCTATCCAACCAGCTTAGGGCCTCCAGTAAGAGACCACCTAAAAGCTTTTAAAAGAACATTTTCAAGTGAGACACCTTCAGCAGCTATAGTGTCACATAAATCAAGAAAATTTCTAATATGTTCCATAGGGCACTCAGTTGGTTTCCCTTCAAACTGAGCCCTTTTAATCAAGGATATAAATTGAGATTTAATCTCAAATGTCTTCTCCATCTCTGGAAGCACAATTGCAAACTCCGGCACCCTCAGTTCTGGATGCATATATTGCTTAGTTTCCTCGGATAGGCATTCAGCTCTTCTTGTAAACAAGCACTGTTGACTCGTTCACGTTCAGCACCGGCAGCAGCAGCATCTCTATCAGCTTGTAGCTCCTCCATCCATTTCTGGAGGACTTCCATCTGTCGAGCCATCTCTTCAGGTGTAGCCATGGCTCGGTTTTCTCTACGTCTACGTTGCAAGGTGCATTCAGGTTCTGAATAGTAACTGGTGTTGTCAAATTCGAGCATGCGACGTCCTTCTGGCATACGCTGAGAAAACAGACAAAGAAAATAAAATTAAAAACAAAAACGGAGTCGGGCTATTCCCAGGCCCACAGATAAACAAATAAACAATGTTGCTTTCCTGGCAACGACGCCAATTTGTTGATAGGGTTTCTTGACAACAAATAAATTTATAAGTCAAGACCCTGTTGAGTACATCGAAGTCAGGATCGTTCCACGGGAAGCACGATTGATTGTCTATCAACTACTAAAAATAAGAAAAACAAAGCAAAACAGGCAAAAACACCTACAACCAACCTCGTTAACGACCTTGGAAAACCTACGAACACAGAACACTTAATGACCTAAACTCAGGTTCGGTACCGAGGTATGTTAACTCGATAACGAATAATTCGAAAGCACTTTAAACTAATTCAATAAGATAAAAGATCTAGGACAAGGGTTACCACGACATAGCTATGCATATAAACTCATACGAAAATAAAGATCATGCCTTTAAAGATAAATCCATCAACTTTCGCTGATTAACAAGCAAATAAATCAATTCTCATAAATCAATTCACTCAATCACTTGTTTTGAATCCAAAGGTTGAAACTTTCGTCAACGAACAATATCAACATTCAAGTCAATAACTTTCCCTTTCAATCAAGTTGAAAACTCAAATTACTTCGACTATCGTCTAAGCATAAGAACAAAAAGCAATTTAATAGATAAAAGGCATTCAAAACATCAACTTACTCATTCAAAACATGCACAACTATGTCGGGTATCAACCCCAATCCTAGATAAATAGACTACTCACTATTCATGATAATAAAACTAATAACTTTAATCCAAGAAGACATTAAAAACAAATTGAAATTACTTGAAATTAATAAGAAAATATCGTCTTACAAACTCCTGTAGAATCTGAAAACAAAGAAGAACACCGAGCAAAACTCCGGTCAACGACCCTAAGCTCTTTCTCTTGATAGAACCTGGCTCGAGATCTTCTCCTACTCGACTTCTCTTAAACAAAAACAACTCTCCCCACCTTTTCTAGACTTACAACAAGGGCTTTTATACTAAGAAATTATCGATTAAAAAGCCTGAAAGATAAAAACTTACCCTACTTAAAAGATAACAAGATAAAAGATATAACAACCTAAAGTCGGCTAAGCCTCTACCGACACGGGACCCTCGTTAACGACCCCGCACAGGGTCGGTAGAGATTACAAATTCCCTTTAAAAAATTCTATCTTTTAGCCTCGTTAACGACCTTCACAGGATCGTTAACGAGCCTCTATTTTGGCTTTTCTTGAACTTCTTCTCGACTTTATCTTGAACTTTAACTTGATCTTCTTATGCAAATCTTCCTCATATTTCATTTCCTTCCATCCTCCACCACAAGACATCAACTTAGCTAAAAAAGCGCTCCTTCCTGCTCAAAAACCTACAAAAAGACACAAAACGGAGTAGTTTCCATACTTTTCACAAAATATACAAACTCATCCAAAAACACACAAAACTAACTCTAAAACCTACTAAAACTAAACTAAACAAACTAAGAAACACACCAAAAACTAGACTAAAAACACGAACATCATGCCTAGTTCTATACTTTTAAAATTTAGGCTTCTAAGCTAATTTAAAAATAATTTATTTTAACTGTAGTTTATAATTTAAAAAGCATCAATTATTTATCAGAATTTAACTATTCAATAATTTTTAAGAAAGTAAATATAATTAGGTACTCCTAAACATTATAATTTTTTGAAATCATGATTCATAAAATATAAATATAATATTTATTATCCATTAAAGAAAGTGGGATTGAATTATAAAAATAAATAAAAAGAAAGGAAGCATGTGTTTGGAGCAAAAATGAATACAAGCGGAGAATGTTTTATAAGGCTCCAACCAGGAGCTCTCTCATTCCTTACCTGGTGCATGGCCATCTAAGCTATTTTGTTTACTGTAGATGTTTTAGTTCTTATGATATATATTAGGCCCTTATTTTTTGGGGGCCTGTGCAATTGAGTTGTTTGTATGCCCTTATCTTCGGCCTTACTTGAAGGTAAAATTTTCCCCTAAAATAAAAACCCTAAATGTGCTTTTGGGACTGTTTAAGCAATTTGATAGAAAAATTCATCCTAAAATAGACAAGGCTTAAATTGTTGATCTCATAAGACACTGATTTTTCTATGTACTTGTTATTTATTTTGTAACACCTCTATTCTGCAACGATAGGTGTTACCGTCAGTGACCTCGGATTTTACCATCCAAAGTCACCCAAGGCTTTATAAGGTATTTAAGTTAAATAAAATGCGGAAATTCAACGATAATACATATTTATAAAAAGGTGCTCAAACTTGAGACTTTAAATATTGTCATTACATCTTAAATTGTTTCAAAATAACATGTTAGAGTTTGAGTAGTAGAATTAATAAAACTTTTGATGGTGCGCAAAATAACCACTAAATAATCAAGGGGTAATTAGCAAAAATAAAAAAGAATATATCGCATCTTGTGCACGCGTCTGGTATAAGTGGACTCGTCCCATTTATTGGCCCAACAGAGAGACAAGTGGTGTTGGCCTCTTGGAACGGATTATTTGTTCACCTTGTGGGTCGGGTGACAAATTGAACAATTTACAAGGCTAGGTGATAATATACATGCATTAAATGCATGCATCTAGCCACGTCGGCCATCAAACTCTCATAAATTGGTGGAGTGTAAGAGCAAGTTGGTGCATTCGAGCGTCCCACATCGGACCAACTCAAACAAGCTACCAACTCCATTGTCTATATATAATGAAAGAGGCAATACATAATAAGAATCTTTTCCTTTACCTCAATTCGATGTGCTTGATCTCTGAGTGAGATCGCGCTATTTACGGTATAAAGTCCAAATGGCTTTAATTGTAAAGAGGATTACAAAACAATCAGCTGAAGGGCGGGAAGGAGGAATAATCTACGTACGAAAACCGTTTGGTTGTACGAAACCCGAGGGTTAGTATTGATTATAATCTCGTTTATAGCGCGGTTTATTTCAGGTTTCAACAACCTTGTTCTTGCAAAGCATAGTCAATCCAAAATATGAGAGAAGAAATATCTTCCAGAAGACTTGACCTTCTTTCCTTCAACTTTCTTGATTCTTCGTCTTTAAACCTTCGAGTGAAGTTTCCTAGAGTCTGGCATTTGTCGCGAAACGCGAGAAATACCATGCAAAAATGCGAAAAACAAACGGAATTAGTCTAAGGAGAATAAGCAAATGAGAATGAAAATTCTCAAGGGTAGTATGGAAATTTTATTATCTCATCAAGGATATTAAGGGAAGAAGTACTTGAAAAATGATAATCACTTTGTGGAGCTTATAAGGACGGAATTTAGTTGATCTCGAAAAGAGATAAACTTGGATTTGAAAAGAAGGAAACCACGAGATTTTAGTTCCTCTTAGAGTACAATTAATGTTGGGAACGATTTAGGCCACATCAAATTTCTAGAAAACCTCTCGTGCCCTTTTCAGACCAAGAGCCGGGTCGGTCTTACACGTGGTGCTAAACCGGCTCGGTTTTAATTCATTTTAATGTGCACTAACACTTATCTTTATTACTTGTCAAAACGTCTCATATTATTTATAAATTTTAAGGGTGTGGAGGTTGTGAAAGAGCCGAGTCCACTTAAAGGAAATGAAGGAGTTTCAGGGCTCTTTCATCTTGAGTATTCAGGCCTCTTTCATGCTGAGTGTGCAGACCTCTTTTATCCCGAGTGTGCAGGTCTCTTTCATCCTGAGTGAGCATGCCTCTTTCATCTTGAGGATACCGGGACTCTTTCATCCCGAGTATATAGGTCTATTTCATCATATACGCATCTAGCTAGTGCATAGTATCACCTATGCTAATCCATAACGAATCTTGAAAAGAGATTGAAACAAACAAGACAATAATCATCGGTCCTAAAGTTCAGTACTAGCGTATTGAGAATCATACTAACAATATGTCGTTATTTCTAGGTAAATGAATAAACCTAAGTTCATTCATTTTAAAAACCATGTAGTTCCCACATAGAAAAATTTACTTAACGGAAACGAAATATATATATATAAAGGATACACGGGAGAATATCCACTTGCCTTGAATTTGCTTCGGGATGATACGAAACTCGGAATTAGAAATTCATAGTGGCGTTCGTAAGCTTCGACCTATTTAAATGAAAGTACGACGAACGAACATGTATTAAAATTCTTATTTTAATTTTAATTAACTTTTCTCTTATTTTCCTTTTCTAAGAGAATGCAAGCTAATCTAAATTATTTAGTTTATTAATTTAGATGGGAAATGTCAAAATAATAATTCTTTATTATTACTTTCAAGGTGATATTTTTGTAAGACTTTTATAAACTTAAAAATACATATTTAAAGAAAAAGAATGAAAGGGTTTAATTATTCAAATGAAAACCTTTTTAGCCCACATGCAAAATATATATATAAAATAAATTATATAAATGGTTTGCATGCTTCATTATTTTTATGCAAAGCTACTTAAAATTTATTCTCATGATTAAGATAGTAAAATCTCAGATAGTCATGCATGCATTTAAAACTTCAAAAGAACACATTTTATTCGGCAAAATACATAAACAGGTCCCTGAACTTTGACGATTTTTGCAACCACACCACATGCGTGCAATACAATCGCGCTGACGTGGATATAAATTGTGCAAGTAGATGCCACATAAGTGCCAAATTAGGTGCCAAGTAGACAATTTTATTTATTTTTTTTCTTTAATAAAAAAATAAAAAAAACACTAGAAAAATTATATTTTATAATAATTAGAGATTTAATTATATAATTTCCCTAATAAATAAACAAATCAACCTATTCTCTACAGCAAACAACAGAAATTGCTCCCTAAATTCCTCTTACAAATTTCTCCCCAATTTCAACCTACTCCTCTCATCTCCCAAACCAACGAATCCCTTGGAAGGAAACCAAAGAGAATCTTAGAAAGAAAACCAGAGAGAATCAGTATGAATGACGGCACAAATTCTTCACCATCGGCATATCTTCTCTGCCTCGTCAATTAGAACAGAACAACGACTCGAATTCTTCATCGCCGGCATATCTTCTGTGCATCGTCAATCAGAACGGAAACATGGCTCAAATTCTTCACCGTCGGCATATCTTCTGTGCCTCGTAAATCAGAACGGAACGACGGCTCGAATTCTTCACCGTCGGCATATCTTCTCTGCCTCGTCAATCAGAACGGAACGACTGACTAGAGTTCGATTTGATCTTGTCGTTCTCAATTGAAGAAGAAAGGAGGGGCGGTGGCTGGAGGTCGGGGTAGGAGGATGGGTGTAGACAAGAGAAGATATACCCTCCAGATCCAGATATGAGAGAACAGAAATAAAAAATGAAAAAAAAGGACACTCAAATGGAAAAAATTATGAAGAAGATGGTTAATATAATGATAAAAAAATTTTGAGGTAAAAAAAGATTTAATTTATTTTTTTCTTCAAAATAATTTATGAGACAAAAGGAGTTAATTTTTTTAAAACAATCCATGTCAGCGAAAATGTTCACACAACTCGCTCAAAAATAGATTGAAGTACACACGCCAAGCCACATCAACATAGGAGGTTTAAAAGACAAAAAAATGTATAGTACAAGGATCTACTTGAAACCCGAAAAGTACAAGGATGTGGTTGCAAAAATCGTCAAAGTTCATGGACCTATATATGTATTTCGCCCATTTTAATCTCACATGCACATATTAAGTTTATTTAATATAGTTTAAACTTATCAAATTAATCATCCTTTTTACTAAGAAGGTTAACAAGTTTTAATTCAATATTTTGTTAGTTCTTAACACACATGCAATGATAGATTTAGCCCATAAACTTTATAAAAAGAACATGCACAAACCTTAAGATTTATTTAAGTACCCATTATCTTTATAAAATATAGTTTTAGTTCTAGAATGATCATCCATAATTATACCAAATTCTTCTTAGCTTAAAATAACATGGAAGAAGGTTTTAATTTATAAAGAGTCCATTTATGAACATGCAACAACTTATTAGTTTGTTTAGTAGAGATTTTGATATTATTAAGTTCTCTTTAATCCAACTCCTCAAGATTTTAATCTAATTTTTTTATAACTAAGACATGCAAGGGTGACAAGAACTATAATAATCATTTTTATCTACATGCAAGGACTTATGTCAATTAAACATCACATTTTAATCTTATACATCTTTCTCTTATCAAAGATCATTACAAAAAATCATTCTCAAGTTTATAAGTTAGAGGAAGAGACATGCCACTAATTAAGTTAATCTCATGAAAACCCACTTAAACTTACATGCAAGAACATTTTAACTTAATTGATCAAAGCTTGTCCTTATGAAATTCATTCAAACTAGGAAAATCATATAAAAGCTTTCAAATTCTTATGAAAGACATGCATGTAGGTTTTATTCATAACTAAAGTATCTTATAAATTTCTTAAGTCATGATCTACATTAACCAAGGATTTTTGTGTAGAAAAATGAACAAAAGTTTGGGTCTTTGATAATAAAATAAAATCAGAATTTTAAGGCTCAAAAATCAACTTGTTCATCTTAAGAAGTTCAAAAATTCATCTAGAAGCTTATAAGGAATTTTTCTTGTAAAAAACTTGCATGCATGTCATTTACCAAAGGTAGTATGAACAAAAATGGTATTTCATAAAATCTGAAATTTTAGGATCTTTAAATCAAGACAACCTCCTAAAAATACTTGGAATCAAACTAAGAAATACTAAAAAAATTGAGAGATTACCCTTTAATATGTGTCTTGTAGGAAGAACAACACAAGGGGAGCAAGGGAGGAGGGGCGGTAGCAGCTCGGAGGTGGCCTGGTGGCACGCGGCTGGCCACTGGTGGCGTGGCCTAGTGGCAGCCAAGGGAGGGGTCGGTGGTGTGGTGGCTAGGGAGTGCCAAGGAAGGAGTTTTGATGTGTTTGCATGTGAAAAATCAGCCCTTAAAAGAACTAATGTATGGTTGATTTTTCTTTCTTTAAAAGAGAGAAAAGAGAGTTTTTAGTGTAGAGAAGAGAGAGTTTGAAGGATGAAAGGAAATGGTAGAGAAATGTGTCTTATAAGAATGATGGAGGCTTTAATAGACAACTAACACTTGTTAGTAGAATATCCAACTCATCATGATCAATATCTTGCTCATGTGAGTGGGAGAGGGAAAGGAAAAAATGACTTAATAAAATAGGCATCAAGTGAGTGGAAAATCTCTACCCAAATCCCACCTAGATCCCCTCTTTAAATGTTCCAACACGTTCGTAAACGGACCGAAGGTCGGGTTGAACGCGCACCGTAACGGTCGGGTTTTACGAATATTTTATTTAATAAATAATTAATGATTAAAATTAAAAAAAATAGTAATAAAAATAGCGGCTATTACATATTTTAGAACATGATTATTATATGTAAAGGGACGAAAAAAAAATTATGATGGCTTTCAAAGTTGCTTGGGCCAGGTTCGGTGGTGATTTTGCCACATTTCACACAAGCTATATATATTGTCAATTGTGTACCTGAAATATGAGTAACAAAATAATATCAAATTGCCATTGTATTGTTGAATTGGATTATTATTGTATTGTTGAAATGCTATTAGTTAATTACTATTTTTATGCTATTGTATTGCTGAATTGTTATTGTATTGGTGAAGTTATTTGTAGGAATGGATGGGGGATCTTAAAATACAAGTGGCTCTAGTTTTAATACGAATGGGGTTGATGGTGTGAATGAAAATGTAGCTGAAATGAAGTAATTGTTCGTGAGGTTGGTATGCAATTTACGAGTGTTGAAGACATGTTTCAACTAAAAAGTATAAGAAGTACAAGGGGCATAGAGCAAGGAAGGGGAGAAGTAAAAAGAATGAAGATGGGATCTTAAGGTCTTTGACATTTACATATTGTCGAGGTGGGAAGCCTAAAAGTACAAAATTTGTTGGCTTACTAGCTCACCCAACAAATCAAATAGGGTGCAAGGTCAAACTCACATCAAGTTTTGGTCGGGATGGTTTATGGCGTATCAACAAGTTAATTCTTGAACACAATCATGACTTCAGTCCTAGTAAAGCTTGTTTGTTTAGATGCTATCGAGAAATTGATGAAAATGTGAAAAGGCAACTCGAATTCAGCAATATTGCAGGGATCGGGCCCAAAAAAAGCTACAACCAACTTGTTATCGAGGCGGGTGGACAAGAGAAATGTACATTCATAGAAAATAATTGTCGAAACCGCATTGAAAAGGCAAGGAGACTACAACTTGGTGAAGGAGATTCCATTGCAATTCAAAATTATTTCCTAATGATGCAAGCACAAAATTCAAACTTCTTTTTTAGCATGGACTTGGATGATAATGGTACATTGAGAAATGTTTTTTGGGCACATCCAAGAAGTAGAGAGACCTGCAAAGAATTCGGCAATGTAATCAATTTGATATAACATACTTGAACAATAAGTATGATATGCCTTTTGCGCCGATTGTTGGAGTCAACCATCATGGGGCGTCTATTTTGCTTGGTTGTTGGTTGATTTTCAGTGAGACTACAAAGATTTTTGCGTGGTTATTTAGGACATGGCTTACTTGTATGTCTGATATTGCTTCTCATGGGATTATTACTGATCAAGACCGAGCTATGCAAAACGCAATTCAGATTGTGCTTTCTACCACCAAGCATAGGTGGTGTTTGTGGCATGTGATGAAGAAGTTGCCTGAAAAGTTTGGGAGTCATATTGAATACAATTCAATCAAATGTGATTTGCAAAGAGTAGTATATGATACACAAAACTTAGTTGAGTTTAAGCAAGAGTGGAGTTATTTCATAGAAAAGTTTGAATTGCAGGATAATACTTGGTTGAGTGGCTTGTATTAGGAGAGACACCGTTGGGTGCCATATTTTGTGACAACCACTTCTGGGCGGGGATGTCGACTACTCAAAAGAGTGAAAGTATTAATGCTTATTTATGGGTACGTCAATTCTAAAACTACTCTGAAACAATTTGTAGAGCAATACATCTATCCATTGAAGGCAAAAATTCATAAGGAGAACTAGGCAGATTTCAAGTCATTCTCACAAAATATTCGACTGGCAACAACTTACAATATGGAGAAACAATTTCATAGGGTTTACACACTTAAGAAGTTCAGAGAGGTTCATGTTGAGTTGTTGGGGATGCTTTACTTGGACATAATACATGTCCGAGAGAGTTGCATGAGTATGGGTATGGAGTTTGTCATAATTAACAAAGGATGTTGAGGTTGACACAAATTTTAGGAAAGAAATACGCTTTACAATTGTATTTGAGAAAGAAAATTGTGAAGTCAATTGTAATTGTCATCGGTTTCAGTTCAGGGGTATACTTTGCAAGCATGCACTCTTTATTTTAACCATAAATAAGGTGCAAGGAGTTCCAAACAGGTATATCTTTGACAAATGGAGGAAAGACGTAATGAGGTCTCATACGAGATTTAGAGTCAATTATGATAGTGGAGTAGTCACTCCCGAGATGCAAAGGTACAAACAGATGTGTTCTCGTTCTTACAAAGTGACGGACTTAGCAATTGATGATCCAGATTCTTGTAGCCTTGTCATGGAGTGGTTACATGCTAAAATGAAGTAGTAGTATATAAAGAAATACCCTACAACAACTTTCAAAACCGAGGAAGGCAACACAAGTGGAAAAAGTCCAACAAATGCACCACCCAAGGTGCAAGACCCTAAGCGAAAGAAAGCAAAAGGGCGTCCACGTGAAACAAGGTTCAAGGCACTATAGAAGGCAGTACATAGGTAAAATGCTTACTTTATTATATAATTCAATTACTTATGATTTTGACATTTGTATTTTAATTCAATTTCATGTTTGTATTTGAAGAAACCAAAGAAAACAAAGAAGCGTAGCCAGAAGGTGAATGATGATGAATCTTCTCAACTGCCTGAGGTATTGTGTACACAAGAAAGTGTAATTATGACCCAAAAATGCAACACAAAATAACCCTTATGAAATGGTACCTTTCTTAATTTTATATATTTGAGGATGTAATATTTATGACTTAATTTGAATTACTTAGTTTTCTATATCTTTTTCATGTAGGGAAACATGAACCTTCGATGGGGATTTAGTGAACACATTCAATCATTCAATCATTTAATCACCCATACGGACCGTATGGAATGATGCCTCACCCTTTCGGACCTTATGAAATGATGCATCCACCTTCCGGACGGTATTGAATGATGCCTCAACCATTCGGACCAGCCGAATGATGTATCAACCACCCGGAACTTACACAATGATGCCTTAACCATCCGTGTCATCCTCGGGATCAAGTGAATGATGTTTGAAACTATTGAACTTTTAAATGTCAACTAAACTTTTTGATGTATTGCTTATTATTATGTTTTTAGAGATTGTTGTTATGATGTTTGAAACAATAAAAATTTATGATATTTGGACCAACATGTTGTAGTTCTATTTTCAAATGGCCGAAATACCAAATTGGTATTAAAAAATACCACATTTGGGTATTAATAAATAATATTTGGATAGATGGGTATTAATAAACAAAAATTTGGACATATTGACATTAGAAAAGCAAACACAAGTCAATTTAGCACAATTTTACCAAAAACTCAATTTACACGCACAAATCACTTATTTATTATTTAAAAATCTTTTTTTATAGATTTAAACCAATTTTAATTTTATTTTTATTTAAAATTAATAAAAAAACACTCATATTTTATTAAAATCAAAAAATTTCCTAATAAGCGACATCCTCTCATATTTAGTAAAAAGTTTGAAAATAAAATATTCCATGCCAATAGAAGTTTAATTTGCTTTAAAGCATTATTTGATTATCCCTTCACAATATATATATATATATTGCTTATTTACTTCAAATAACGTCTTTGATGTTGCTACTTCTGGAGATATTGCGAACACATTTAATGATAACAAATTGATGGACTGCATATTGACACAAACATTTGCAAATCGTATTTTATTGAGAATTTTTATTCGTTATTTTTATTTACGAACAAATGAGAGTATGTCTTTATTTGGGAATTTTGAATTTTTATTAACAAAATATGGATGACTTCATTTGAAAATTTTTAATTTGAAATTTTAAACAAAATGTGAGTATTATTTATTACTTAGAATGGAAAATAAAAAATTTATTTTAACAAAAATGAGTTTCTTGCATGAAAATCTATTTTTTCAATCAAAAAAATACTTAAATAACTGATTTTTTTTTTATATCCAAACGTCCAATCTTTGTTTTTTTTTGATACCCAAACGTCCAATTTTTATTTTTTTAATACCCAAATATCCAAAAGATTTTTTTTAAATACCCAAATGTCCAAAGGTGACACTTTTTAATACGAATTTGGTATTTCGATCATTTTCAAATTATGCTATGATGTAATTCAGCACAAAAAAAGTTTGAATTCAGCACAAAATAGCTTGTAATTCAACAAAAACAAAACAAGAATAGGTCATTTTCATGTTTGTATTTTTGAATTCAGCCCAAAACAGTTTTGAATTCAGCACAAAACATCATTGAATTCAACACAAAACACCACAAAACAACTTGTAATTCAGCACAAAACAACAAAAAACAATTTATGATTAAGCAAAAAACAGCTTTGTTCAGCCTACAACTTGTTCAAATCTCTAAGAATCTAGACATACAACCTGTTATAGAGAATACAATCTATACATTCAATTTGTCCATTACACAAAATGAAGTACATTACACTCCATAAAAACACACGAGTTCCTCAATTCTTTGGTGCATTTTGGCTAGCCTCCTGCTTCAATTTTTGGACTTGAGATTCAAGTTCTTTAATCCTTTCACAAAGCGCATCATCAGTAAGCTCATCATTCATTAAGTGTGCATCCTTATCCCTCATAACTCGCATTAGTTCTTTTTTTCCTTCCTTAAATCATTGATAATATTTTAGAATTGATCTGCATTCGAATTAGAGCTGCTCACTTCCATTAGGGTGTCCACATAAAAATCCAAGTCGACTTCTTTTTTGTCGTCCTCTTTGGTATAATGAATATCATACCTCCTCGGTTCCTCACTTTCATAACTACAACAAGAGCATAAGTCACCAATTCAATAGAGAACTAACATTCAATTCAAGCACAACAAAAGAAATTGACAAAAGCTAGGCAAACCTCACTAAGCTATGTAATCTGGGCAAACAAGGATCTAATATATACCACTCAATTCTTTTTAATAGCATAATCAATTGTAACTCCAAAGGAAGAATAATTGAAGAAAAATCAAAAAGTTCTTAAAGTTTTCTCTCATTCTTTTAATAGTTTGGATAAATTTTGGCATTAAGAAAATGCACAAATTCTGATTCAATATCATTAATTATATGATGTGCTTTATATATGGCTAGGGAGTGAGTTTCTCTCGAATTGCCGCAAGTTTAAGTAATTATCAATCCAGTCATTATTCATCCATGTTTCACATCCAATCATGATTCATCAAGAGAAATATCGTGTGAAATGGTGTTGGATCCTGATCCAAAGGGCAAAAAATACTCGTTTCAGCCAAATAAATAACACTTACACATAAAAATCAGTATTTTGGGATGAAATTTTATATCAAATTGCTTAAACCGCCCCAAAATCACATTTAGGGTTTTTATTTTGGGGGAAATTTTACCTTTAAGGTGGTTCTAGCGGCGGCGGGCTCGGACGGCGGTACTAGTGGAGATGGAGGCGGTCGGTGACGAGGTTCCTCTGGTGGACTGGTGGTGCCGGCAGTAGATAGCGGGAGAAGTCAAAGTCGCTCGACTTCTCTCGTTCACCAGATCTATCAGGGAACAATGCTAAGATTTGGCCCCATCTAATTTTACATAAAACAAAAAAATAGAGAAATTATTTAAATAAATGGCAAATAAAGAAGGGGACCATATGCCATATAGACAAGATGATAAAATCACGTGTTGTCACTTGTCAGGTGAGAATCCTAGCATTTGATTCCCACCTTGAAGAAACCTTCTCTTGGAAAATCTTTTAATGAACAAATGTAGGATCGTTAGTACTTAACGAGTCGGCGACTCCTGTGAAGTCGTCGACTTTGAGTAATAAAGCAGCGGAATATTTAAGCACGAAAAACGAAAGTTACCAACACTTAATGACAAGCGATATATAGTGAAAACTCCTTGTAAACCAACTAGTTTACTTGGAGAAAACCACTCCCTTCCAAGATTCTCACTTGGTCGGATTTCAAGAGTCCTTAGACTCGTTCTATTGATTTCTTGAGTGTTCACAAAGCTCTCCCGTGTACAAGAATGAATCCCACACCCTTGAACCACACTCTACCTTTGCACTCACACTCTCAATCTCACGCTATGCCTAAGAGCACTCGACTCACCACTTGTACGAATCTTACGCACAAATTCACTCTTTCTTTCTTACACAAATAATGAAATGACGCTCAAAAGTCTTACCACTATCCTAAACACGAGGGTATTTAAGCTAAGGTAAGAGAGATCTCATGTGTATCAACTCCCATTCGATTAGGGAAATGACACACACTCAATCTTTACATATCTTTCCAAATATATATTAACGCATACAATGAATTATTCTAGGAGAATCAAATCATCTTTATCTTGATTTTAGCACTCTTTTATGATGATCTTCTCCTAAAATAGAGCGACCCAGCTGTCTCCAAATACACGCACACACGTTGTGCATTCCTTCCATAAATAGATTACTTTGCTAGCTGGTCATGTCAATGACTTTGCCAAGTCGCTGACTCGACTTGCAAACTCGAAGTCACTGACTCTGGAACCATCAAAAGTCTATCTTCTAACAAATTCCCCCTTTTTGATGGTGACAAACAACTTGTTCTGATAGAAACTTTGCAGCATACAAAATGCAATCACAATAAAAAGAGCGAAGCATAAAAACCATAAAAAGTTCCCCCTTAGCTTAGTAACCACATGATTTCAATATTTTGATCCCTCTAATAAATCTATTCCCCCGGTTAATTCCTCTTTTTGGCATCATCAAAAAGATTGCTAGAACAAGTAAAGAAATCAGAGACAAATATAGAAACTTAAAACATAATATCAAAACAGTCATAGATAGCCATCCAACAAAACAAGAGAAAAAGTACGATGCAAACACAAACAATTCAGAAATGCATTACAACCATATTGAACTTAAAAAGAAAAGTCTTTTAAACTACATGGATAATGTGGTAAGGGTAGAAAAAGAGGGGTAGAGAACGCCATGAGTGTGCGACAGTCACTAACATCAGGCTACAACATCATTGAGTTGGTCCTCTATTGCACTAATCTTTGTAAGGACATTTCCAACCATGCTCTGAAGTTTCTCGAGCATCCCCTTCAGAATCATATTATGCTCCCTGAGATCTTTCAATTCATCGTTCACTTGAGCAGATTTCTTTCCCTCTTCCTGGTGATCCTTGTCACTGACCTCTTGTCTTTGACACCCATTGTCCATCAACCCAGTTCCAACCAAACTTCTTGAGCATTTCCTTGTTCAGAATCCTGGTGTTGAGGACGTCACCACCATCCACACATACCTTGTGTTCAACCATCAGCAAAGCAATCAACATGCCATAAGGAAGTGCATGCTTAGAAGTTTCAAGCACATGCTTCATATGAAGCATCATCAAATGAGGCATGTTCTCCTTCTTTCCCTTGATAACCTTGTCCATAACTAGCAGATCTTGAATGGAGGCAACATTCCTTTTGAGTTCTCTCGGAAGTAAGTTGTTGATAAGGTAATTGAACATCACCTTTTTCTCAATTCTCATTTTGTTGACCAGGTAGGGACTGGTGAAATTATCATCACTGTCAGTGAAAATTCTGATAATCTCACGATCATCAACACCTTCAGGCCAAGCTCCTTTGTAGTACTCCACAAAACCTTCGTGTGGTATCTCCAAGATGTCACTGGCATCCTTGCTAGTGAAAGAGTATGTCATGTTGTCAACCATGTATCTCCCTATAGTCATGTTCCCTGTGTCCTTAATCACTAAAGACTCATAAACATCTTAACCATCCGAGGGTTGTACTCATGCTCCCCTTGCACCAAATTATCCCATTTTTGCTTTTTCAGCCAGTCAATAACCTTAGACAGTTTGAACTCTTTTAAGAAACTTTCCTCCTATAGTAAATCCTTGGTAAATTCCCTAGAAGACATGTCAACAATGATACACGACTTCTTCTTCTTGCTAGAACCAACGACAGACTTTGGTGACCTCCCCCTTTTCTTCCTTGTGACCTTCTCAGAAAAAGAAGAGTCACCACCCTCTGAGGCAGCTTCAAGGGTATCCAACCCCTTGCCCTTTTTGACTTTAAGAGCCACAGCCGTGGCTCTAGCACTTGCAGATCTAGTCTTAGGGCGAAAAGGAGGAGGCACCTCAATTTCGTCATCTTTGAGCAACTCAGAATCATCTCCAAACAAATCTTTCTCTAGGTTTCTCTTAACAGAATCAGCATACTTAGATTTTCTAGAAACCAAGATTGGATCAAAACGAGTACCTTCTTCAGAAGTTTCAATTGGTTCCTTCTAGGAGACTTCCTTGTTAAAAACCTTGCCATCCATCTCCACACTAACATCTATGTCAATGAATTTGGGAGAGTCATTGACAGCCTTTGTTTGATCTTTAGGAGATAGTCGTTGGTTCTCCTCTGTTCCAGTTTGCTCATGAGTGCCTACAATTCCAAACTCCAAGGCTTTTTCTTCTTCCTTTTCCTCAAACGACCCGACAACCGTTTCTGTTTCCTCAAACTCCATTGATTCCAAATTGGGAGTTTTTACTTTCTCTTTTACGACACTTTCTCTCTCTGAGTGTTTGGGTGTAGATGAGTCACAGGTTTCTAGAATAACCACCGGTTACGCCATTTGGCACGGTATTCCAGATTCCGGTGAGAGGGTTAGGGTTTCGGTTTTGATTTGTGGGGATGGAGGGTTTTGGGATTTTTCAGTGGGAATGGGAGACGATGGATTTGATTTTTGAGGAGAAGGGTGGGTTTGGATTTTGGTCTTGTGAAGAGGATAGGTTCAAAGATGGGTTTCAATTGCGGTTTGAGGGACAATTGATGAGGACGATTGTCCATACATAAGAGCGCGAAGAAATTCATCACCAAAGAGAGCAATGGTCTTCTTCTTGGCAGATCTAGGACTTTCGACTTGGTTTTTGGGTGAGGCAGGGTGGTTAGAGGTGTTGGAAGGAGACGCCATTGAAGGGTTTGAAGGTTTGAGGGTTTGAGAGAGAGAGAGAGAGAGAGAGAGAGAGAGAGAGAGAGAGAGAGAGAGAGAGCAGATGACGAGAGAGAGAAAAGATTGTGAGATAGAAAGTACCTTTTTCTCTTGACGGTTGGGCATAATAAAGAAGTGAACTTCCATCATTAAGGAAGTTGTCAAATCACCAAAATTTTCTCTTTCCTTCTTTTTGAAACACTTTCCAATTTCAAAAGATATTGTTAAGTCATGATCTTTTTCTCGCGCCAAAACAAACAGTCACTAACCTTGATTAAGTCGGTGACTTCTATCATACAAACTTCTCTTCTCATATGTCCATGACTTTTGCACACTCCATGACTTTTTCTTAAAGAACATACTTGGCGTTGGGTTGCACAGGGAGTGCCAAAGCAGACTAAGTATAAAGCGTTATATATGAGGATTTGTCGATCATGATGATAAGTCTACGTTTCATATGGAAATTCAAAACGTGTTCATAGAGGCTCTCAAACATGATAGGTTAGGGACATGCATTAGAATCAACCATCATTTGGGCTTGTAATGAGGGACATGCATTAGAATCAAACATGATAGACTAAGTATAAACCATCATTAGAGCTCAAAAGGTTGCACACATACTGAATGTAGTAAACATCATCGACAAGTCAAATGTATGGGGTTTCCTAAATATGATGTCTATCAAGAATGCTAAGAATTATACCATAAAAGCATGATTTCAAGACATATGTAAAGCAATCAATTCTAGCCAATCATCGAGGGAATTCATGTAAGGAAATAGATCATTGAAGAGAGATCATACCTAGTTCCATGCAGAGTCGTTCAAAGGGTTCATGATTTAAGGCCTTTGTGAAGATGTCTGCTCTTTGATCACTTGTTCTATAGAATTCCATTGTGACCATGCCTTTCTCCGCATAATCTCAAAGAAAATGGTGCCTTATCTCGATATGCTTTGTCTTTGAATGTTGCACCGGATTCTTTGATATGTTGATTGCACTAGTGTTGTCACATAGTATGGGCATTGACCCACACTTCACACCATAGTCACTCACTTGTTGATTGATCCATAAGAATTGAGAGCAATACGCAGCAACAACAATATACTCTGCTTCTACTGTTGATAGAGCAACAAAATTTTGCTTTCTAGATCCCCATAATAAAAAGGCAAGGACCAAGAAATTGAGCCATCCCTGACGTGCTTTTTCTGTCAACACGATTTCCAATAAAGTCTGCATTTGTATAGCTGACTAGTTCAAAATCAAATCCTCTTGGATATCATAAACACAGATTATCAGTCCCCTTGAGATACCGAATGATTCTTTTAACAGCTTTCAAGTAGGACTCTCTTGGATCAGCTTGAAATCTAGCACATAGGCATACTCCAAACACAATATCAGGTCTACTCGCAATGAGATAGAGCAATGATCCAACCATACCCCTTTACATAGTAGCATTTACTTCTGGATCCTTGTCATCTTTTCCAAGTTAGGTAGTCGGCGACATGGGAGTATCAAAAGGTCTAGCATTTTCGAGAGCAAACTTTTTAACACATTCTCTGAGATACTTTTGTTGATGAACTCGTGTCCCATCCTCACCTTGCACATTGAGATCCTAAAAAGAACTTGAGCTCACCGACGATGCTCATTTCAAACTCACTAGACATGAGGTCAACGAACTTCTTTACTAACTTATCATCTGTTAAACCAAAGATGATCTCATCGACGTAGACTTGAACAACCAGTGTGTGACTTCCTTCTTTCAACAAGAATAGAGTCTTGACAACTTCTCCTCGAACATATCCATGTTGACTCAAGAATTGAGACAAACGATCATACCAAGCACGCAGGGCTTGCTTTAATCCATAAAGAGCTTTGTCCAGTTTGTAGACATGATTCGGGTGAGCGACATCCTCAAAACCCGGAGTTTGTTCAACATGCACTTCTTCCTTCAGATATCCAATTAAAAATGCAGTCTTGACGTCCATTTGTTGTAGTTTGAACCCATGATGAGCAGAATAGGCAATGAGCAACCGAATAGCCTCTAGACGAGCCATTGGAGCAAACGTCTCATCATAGTCAATGCCCTCCTATTGATTGTATCCCTTAACTACCAGCATTGCTTTGTTTCTGACCACATTTCCTTCATCATCCAGTTTATTTCTGAACACCCATTGTGTTCCAATCACAGATCTTCCCTTTGGCCTTGGGACCAAATGCCAAACCTTATTTCTTTCAAACTAATGAAGCTCCTCTTGCAAGGCACTAACACAATCCAAATCTTTCAACGCTTGTTCAACATTTTTAGGCTCCACCATTGAGATGAAAGCATTGAAAGAAAAGAAGTTGTTCAATGAAGATCAGGTTTGCACACCCTTTGAAAAATCAGTGAGGATGTTGGTGACAGGATGAGCACTTTTTTGTTGATAATTCCTGATCTGTAATTCTTTCAAGTCTCCGACTTGAGTCTGTGGTGTTCTTTCTGACTACTCATCAGAATCTTCTGGAGTTGAACTTCTCTCAAGCGTTTTCTCATTTTTGACTCATTGTCACCTGAACTTTGACCCTGATTACTTCCCCCTGAACTGTGTGAGTTGCGGTCATACTTCCTTCGCCTAAAAGTGAACTTGATTTAGCGGCTCTTTCTAAACGCCGACATTTTCACTGACTACTGATTCTTTTTTTGTTGTATTAGTTGGAAGTAGATCATCTTGAATCAGATAGTATCCTTGATCACCATCATCAAGATCCTCAATCATGGAGCCTCCCATCGTGTTCTCACCGAACACAACATGCATACTTTCCTCAATCTTCCTCCTCCATTTGTTGAACACTTTGTAGGCTTTACTGTGAAGAGAATAACCTACAAAAAGTGCCAATATCACTCCTTGGATTGAATTTCCCCAAGCTGTCCTTGTCGTTATTATGAATGTAGCATTTGCAACCAAAGGTGTGTAAGTGGGCGACACTGGGCTTGACTCCTCTTAGCAGTTCATAAGGAGTTTTTCCAAGAAGTGGACGAAGCATGGCTCTATTCATCACATAGCAAGATGCATTAACGGCTTCACCCCAGAAATTCCTTGGAAGACCACTTGAGATAAGCATGGTTTGCGACATGTTCTCCAAGGCACGATTCTTCCTCTCTACCACTCCATTTTGTTGAGGAGTTCTTGGCGCTGAGAAGTTGTGACTTATGTCATTTCTTCGTTCCATGATCTGACCTGATAGATACAAGAACAACTCCAAGCTTTTTCTCGATAGCCTTTACCCATGCTTCAAATTCTTCAAAGACTTGATCTTTAGAAGACAGAAAAATTTTCCAAGTGTACCGTGAAAAATCATCAACAATGACAAATATATAGCTATTTCCTCCACGACTTTGGATTCTCATGGGACGACACCAATCTATATGAATCAGCTATAAGGGTTTAGTGGTACTTACCTCTTTCTTGGATTGGAAGGATGACTTCACCTGCTTACCTCTTACACACGTTTCACAAACTTCATGCTTGCTTGGATCTATCTTAGGTAGCCCTATAACCAGCTCTTGCCTATGAAGTTTGTCAAGGAGTTGAAAGCTCGCATGACCAAACCTTTTGTGCCAGAGGTCGGCGACGTCTGCAACTGTTCTAAGACACAATTTGTCTTCAGGTTCGAAACAAGAGTCCACCCTATAAAGATTGTTTTCACACACCCCTTTCAAAAGTATCTTCCCTGAGTTAATTTCTTGTACCTGATAACCTTTCCTATCAAAAAAAACTTGATATTTTCCATTAGTACAAATTTGGGAAACACTTAAAAGCTTAAACTAAGATTGTCCACTAAATTCACATTATCTATTGTTAACTTATCTGAAAATCTTACCATACCAATACCAGAAATACCACCTTTACTATTGTTGCCAAAGGTAATCTTACCTCCCTTGTATTCTTGAAGTGAGACGAAATCACTGAGGTTTCCCGACATATGAGTTGAGCACGCACTATCAAAAAACCAGGGCTCCTTGTCACCCACTTCAAGCTCTTGGGATGATTTGTCTTCAACGACCATGCAACAGTTTCCTCTTGCCGGTGCCACTTCTTCATCATCATCGGACATATCCCAAGTTGCCATCATTCTTTTTCCAGCATCTTCACTTTTTCTTTTTGGACATTGCTTGGCAAAGCGTCCACTAGCCTTACATTGATAACAAATGACATCCTTCATATCCTTCCCTTCCTTGCTTGATTCAGAAGCCTTGATAAGAACTTTGTTGCGATTCCACAATCTCTTCATAGCCTTAGAGATGAGAGCAACATCCTCATCTATTCCTTTAGTGTCATCGTCTCCCTGAGCCAAGTCAAAAGCTCTTTCAACTTTAAGAGCAATGTTCTTGACTTTCTCTGAGTCAAGTCTTTCCACTCTTCTTTGTTGAATGCCTCCATATATGGTGAGTTGTCCTACAAGATCTTCCAAGGTCAGTGACTTGGTTTCTTTTTGAGTGAGTAGAGACGAAGCGATGTTGTCCCAACTCTTATTTAATCCTGAGATTAGCTTGTTGGTTTGTTTCCATTGAGGAATCTCCTCACCAAGAAACTCCAATTGATTCACGACCGTCTGAAACCTGGAATGATAATCATGGAGAGATTCTCCTTTTCCTTGAAAGATGTTATCATACTCTGTTTCAAGACTTATAATTCTGTCCTTCTTGACATCATCATTTCCTTGATGAAGTCTTTTGAGAGCATCCCATATTTCATTGGCAGTCGAGTATCCTATAACATTTTTGAGGTCACCGTCTGTGAGAGGATGATGTAGGACCTTATTCACTCTAGCATTCTTTTCAAGTTTTTTTGAAGTCAACATCATCGTATTCAGCCGTGGTCTTTTCAGTCTTTCCATCTTTACCAAGTGCAAAGGTTTCCGGACCAACCTCTATCACTTTCCACAATTGGCCATCAAGAGAGCAAATGTGGTTCTTCATCTGTTCGACCCACCAATTATACACTCCAACCTTGAGAATTGGAGACTTCCAAAAATAGTCATTCACAGAAGTGTTGGTAGACGATATTTTCCTGTAACAAAAAGTACTAAAACAAAATCTAGAGTCTATTGCCCTGATACCAATTGTAGGATCGTTAGTACTTAACGAGTCAGTGACTCCTGCGAAGTCGTCGACTTTGAGTAATAAAGCAGCGGAATATTTAAGCACGAAAAAAGAAAGTCACCAATAGTTAAGCGATGTATAGTGGAAACTCCTTGTAAACCAATTAGTTTACTTGGAGAAAAACTACTCCCTTCCAAGCTTCTCACTTGGTCGGATTTCAAGAGTCCTTAAACTCGCTCTATTGATTTCTTGAGTGTTTACAAAGCTCTCCCGTGTACAAGAATGAATCCCACACCCTTGAACCACGCTCTACCTTTGCACTCACACTCTCAATCTCACGCTATGCCTAAGAACACTCGACTCATGACTTGTACGAATCTCACACACAATTTCACTCTTTCTTTCTTACACAAATAATGAAATGACGTTCAAAAGTCTTACCACTATCCTAAACACGAGGGTATTTAAGCTAAGGTAACAGAGATCTCGTGTGTATCAACTCCCATTCGATTAGGGAAATGACACACACTCAATCTTTACATATCTTTCCAAATATACAAAAAGCATACAATGAAATATTCTAGGAGAATCAAATCGTCTTTATCTGATTTTAGCTCTCTTTTATGATGATCTTCTCCTAAAATAGAGCGACCTAGCTGTCTCCAAATACACGCACACACGCTGTGCGTTCCTTCCTTAAATAGATTACTTCGCCAGATGGTCATGTCAGTGACTTTGCAGGTCGCTGACGACTTGCAAACTCGGAGTCCCTGACTCTAGAACCATCAAAACTCTATCTTCTAACAACAAACTTACAGAACAATATCCCTTGAGCAAATTGAACCGAAGCACACTATGGTTGAGGAAACCGATAATAGTGGTGCTAAATTGAACCAACAGTCTGCTAGTTTGTTTGCCACAAGAAAAACGAAAAGGAATCAGAAGGATTTTATTAGAATTTATTTCATCACGCTTTATGGGGCCAAAGAAAACAACCTACACCTAAAAGAAACACTCCTCTTTAGTTCTACTATTGATGACCCAATTGACAATGGGGATGTGATGACAAAACCACCTTTAACTAGGATTATTTCTGTCCTTTGGAATGTTGTTGTTTCCTGCTTAGGTAGCATTATAATATCTAGACATATTTTGAAGTGTCTTGAAATGTATGATAATGATTATAAGTTTGTGGTTCTAGAATCCATAAGACTCTTGTGTAAAATTGAATATTATACTGTGCTTTTTCTTGCTATAACTTTGGGGTTAATCACCCCTTACAATTGGCATGCTTCCATTTGGGGTCCCAAGTTGTTTCCTTTCGATCTCTTCTATATTAAATGTCATGAACAACTAATCGTGTGATTGATCCAAATTGTAAGATGCGTCGAGAAAGAACCCTCTATTGAACAATTGTTGTTCTTGAACCCCATGAACAATCTGAACCCGAACCCACTATGGTTGAGGAAACCAAAAGTAATGGTGTTCATATGGACAAATTCTTTACTTGTCCGTTTGGTATTAGGGAAGATAAAGGAAATGGAGAAATTATGCTGTTTAAGACAGCTTACCTAACAAATTTGTTTGACAATTGGAGAAGCAGAATTTTATAAGTTTAGAAGCGATGAGCGCATGATTTATCATCACAGCTTGCAACTTGCCAGACAAGAAGCTAAGGAGAAGGAAAAGATAGAAATGATAAGGAAAAATAGAGTTAAGGAGTTAAAAACGAAAGAAGAGGTCGACAGGTCGTGAAAGGGACGGACATCCGGATAAGGCCCATTAAACATGATTTAATGAACGGTAGGATAGTAACGAGAAAAGAAGTTAACCAAACTTTTATAGTAGGATGGATATGGATAGTGGTGGACACGGGCCGGGCTGGTGCAGAACTGGGCCTGACTAGGGAATTCGGACCCAAGATCGGCCCGGTCCTCCAGCAAGGCGTAAGGCTCGTGCCGTTTTTTTAATGCAACTAAAGTAGTCGCTGGCAACGGGCCAGGCCAAACTATTTTCCCCAACCAGAGACCAAGACATGACCCGAGCGGGTTTAACCCGGTTGGTCCGCGGGCTGGCCAGGCCATTTTGGTCCATTTTTGCAGGCCGGTCCGGGCTGACCCCCACTCCAGTACATAAAAGAAATTCACCCTCGTATAAAATAGGCAATGGGTTGCAGAATAGCACCATGCTCCCTCGTTTGCACCTGAATTACCAATATTACCATTTCTTTCGAATCTTTCCTCCCTTCCCCATCGCGGCTCTTTCAAGTTTCAACGACCCGATATCTGAGGCTCTCCCTTTTGTGCCTCGCGCATCGCACTCAGCTACTCTGAATCTCTATTGTCAAACCTAAATCCTTCAATTCAAATATTTAGATCACAGCCTCATCCTTTTCTCCGGCGATTTCTAGCACTCAAGATTCCATTTTTTTTAGAATTTCTAACTGGATCCCAGTTTGAGGGTTTATTTGAACGATTTTCCGTGGAAAATTTCGGTGTGTGCTGTTTGAGGAACTGGTAATCACGCCGAAGAAGCTCCGCCGCCTTGGACTTGCGTTTATCTGTTAAATCCACACGCCTTTCTTCCAAGTACATAGTAGCGTTTCTCCGATTCCCATCTCCATTTTCATACGTGCTCGTACTGTTTGAGATTCTCAAGTTGGTTAGGTTTTAATTTATCAGTTTCGAGGTTCTCTTGACATGAAAAAAACCGCATTAGGTGTCCTTCTAATATGTTCTGGATTCGCAATTACTTGGACAGTCGGCTGTAGTAGTTGATTGCTGGGAGAATGAGGATGGTGTTGTTTATGCTGCCTTGGAGTTTTCCTTTTCTGCTGTATATAGTCTAAATCTGTCGTCATTGTATGGCGAAAGAGCACACTTCCTGCTCCAGTGAATCATACGTTGGAATTAAATCAAGTAGCTATAGAGTGATTTTAGCTGGCATATAATTTCTTCATATAGTTGAACTCTGATTCTACAATACGGCAATATTCTGATACATTTGTCTCATGTGTCGGGAAGCATTACTAAGACAATGCAGCTCACATATGTTGAGTGCTAGAATAGATGATAATGAAACTTTGTTACGAGGTTTCACGTTTTGACATTTGTATGCAAGCTCAACAGATATAGGCTTTATCATACGGAAAATTGTTATGCATTATACTACATAACTATGAACTGCCTTTTGTTGTTGAAATTAGACCCCAAGGTCAATAACGGTAAGTATACTACAAAGTCAAGATGGTTGGCAATATTACTGTATTGATGTTTTAAAGAAAATATTGGGAAAGTTGCAAGATAAATAGATTTTGAAGTGTTTAAATGGATGTTGGATCTTGTATTAATTGTACGATGTTGAGCTAAATCTTATTGTCCCCCAGAGCTCTTTTTCTTCTTGCAGCTAAAGTTGCTTATGTCCAACTTGTTATGTTTAGGCTATCATTATTCATTTTGGGCTTGTTACTAACACTTGCATGGATATTCTGTGGCACATTTTCTCTAAATCATCACATTGCTCTGTTGAGCATGATTCATGCCAGTCATCAATTCCGATTCCTCTTTTCAGGTTGTAGTTCAGTCAAGTGAAGAGGATTTTGCAACTAGGCTGGAAATTAATTCCTGCATGATCTTTTGATACTTTGCGATGTCGGGTTTAATTAATGTATTTTTTCTTCTCTATACTTGACATAGCTATCTATTTCTGATCCTTATATTACCATGAATAGATGATTTCATACAGTTCAGTTGAGATAATGCTGCCACTCATGTTTTTAGAAACGTGTCTGGTAAATATATGCACTTAAATCGAAAATAAATTCTCTTCTGTCTTCCTCCTGCTGTTTTATATTTCAATTGAGGGAATGGCTATTGTTTTGCTTGCACACACCTTATTATTCTCGTATTCTACATTGTATTCAAAATTTAATGCTTGTATCTTAGAGCCAAATGATCGAATTTTCTTGAGTAGTTTTGATTTGGAGTAGGAAGCATGACAAATGTTTTTTAATTATTCCATTTGAAACTGCCATTTGACCCTGTATGTTCGCTTTGCTGTTTACACACACACATTTATATATAATTCTTTCATGGACATGGCGTAATGCATATAGCTCTTTTTTCTTGTTAAGGGTAATTAGAGCTTCCTTTTTGGTGCGCCTAGGCGCTGGAAGGTTCAAGCCCGCCTAGCCGTCCAGACCGCCTAAGCTACCGTTCAGGCCGTCTAGGCGCTAGGCGGTCCCTCTCCGCCCAGCATCCGCCTAGCGTTTTTTAGAACATTGTGGGTGGTTGCCTGTCATTTAGCTGTACAAGGTCATTTGTTTTGCTCTCATGTTTGCTTGTTGCATGTGTATATTTTCCTAGGTTCCAGAGAATTATTTTTAGTCATCTCTTATGCTGAAATTTTGTACGTGAAGACTTGAAACTATAGTATTTGAGATTCTCTTAAATGTGAATCCGCAAAAGGATATATCAAATCAGGGTTTATACTTCATACAGAAAATTATCACTTATATACAGTTGTATCAGTTTTTTTATTATTATGTGAACATATTTGCATGAGACACTATATATGTATTAGGTCTTCTTCATTTATTTAATGTTGCTATTCAGTATACAGCTTGCATATGTTTTCTTCTTCTTTATGGATTGCATTCTCCTCCTTCTCCAGTCATCCATAAACGGGTCAGCCTCAAATTTACCTGATACCTCTGGCCGAACATTTTCTACGTCTTATTCTGCTCAGTCTGGTGCTGCCTCCCCCGCTTTTCATCACGGTGGTGTGTATCCTTGCGTTGCTAAGTGATGCATGTTGTTTGTGAATGATTTCAATGGGATGCTTATATTTGCAGGCTCTATTCAAGGGCTTCATAACATGCATGGAAGCTTTAATATTCCAAACATGCCTGGCACACTAGCATCAAGAAATTCATCAATGACCAATGTCCCTTCTAGTGGGGTTCAACAACCTGCAGGAAGCCTCGCAACTGGGAGATTTGCATCAAATAATCTCCCTGTTGCCCTTTCCCAGGTGTTTTTATACTCTTAAGGCCGTTTCTTACGTCATGGCTGTAGTTAGTAATCCATCTTTTTTTAATATTCTTTTGCAGATATCTCACGGAAGCTCTCATGGACATTCAGGAGTTACAAATAGAGGAGGTATGAGTGTTGTAGGAAGTACCGTGTATAGTAATAGCTCAGTGCTGTAGGTGCCTAGGTGGTTCTGTTCCTGGGTTTCTTCCTACATCTGCTGCAATTGTTAACTGTAATGCTGTTCCAGGATTAGGGGTATCCCCTATTTTGGGCAATGCAGGTCCTCGAAATACAAGCTCCATGGGAAGCATGATTGGCACTGGAAATATTGGTAGAAGTATAGGCTCTGGTGGAAGTATATCCCTTCCAGGCCTTCCTTCTCGTATAAACTTATCAGGCAACAGTGGATCAGGAAGTTTAGGTGTTCAGGGTCAGAATAGGTTGATGAACAATGTTCTTCAACAAGGTATTTTGCCTATTGCTGTTTAATTTATCTGTAATCTTGTTGGTTTTAGCTACAGAAGATATTCTTGCTTTTACTTGGTATTCAATCAATAGATTAACTAGATTCAAGTAGTTGGAAAATACGTTATGAACTGCTTTAGTTACTTCCTATGAACCTATCTATATTGTTTCATGTGTTATGTTTTCGGTGGTGAGTGGAGATTTCTGTCTTACTAAGAAGTGTATTAAATTATATAGTAAGTGATGAACAATTGTGCAGGAACTATCCCACGTTTTGACTCTGATATATTTAAAATAAGATGATTACAACTGACTCTGGTTTAGATTTAAATAGGGAAATAACAGGAGCTAACTACTAACTCCACTACTATAGATAACTAAAGCCTAAGCTAATAATGCCCTAGAAACAAGGAAACTAACTTTGACTGACTCTTCTAAACTAGAAAATAGGAACTGACGCATGACAGGAAAATAATCAAATAAAACACTAGCTAACTAAAATAGACTTAAGCTGACTTGTCCTTCTTCCTGATATATGTTTTCCACGGCTTAGCCTTTGCTGGAGTCGTATCATTATAGCAAGATAGACCTTGAGCTATGACTCTTGTATTTCTCTACTTGGTAATATGAGAATTGAGAAATGAAGTATATAACTGCAGTTGCTGCATCATGATCTCAAATATCTGTAAGGCATTTATCTTTATGGCCTTTTCTTTGCTATTGTTGTTCGTAATTGACTATAATTCTGCTGTATCTTCATGATGGTGGCTATAAGCTCATGTAACATGAAGGACATTTTAGTTTTCTCCTGAGCTTGTTACACTGATGTATAGGAATGGTGTATTAAGTGGTGGCAGAACAATTATAACTCTTTTTGGTTTCAGCGAATCCACAGGTGATTTCCATGCATGGAAATGTCTATCCCTCTGCTGGGGGTCCATTGTCACAGAGTCATGTTCAAGCAGTGAATAGTTTGAGTTCAATGGGAATGTTGAATGATGTGAACTCCAGTGATAACTCTCCATTTGATATCAACGACTTCCCTCAGTTGACCAGTCGACCTAATTCTTCGGGAGGACCTCAGGGGCAGATAGGTAATCAAGTAACTTTTTTTGGTCCTTGTAGCTGTTTTCCTCTTGCTGCTTGCTGTTGGATGACTTATAACAGAGAATAATAGGTTCCATGAGGAAGCAAGGTCTTGGGGTTAGCCCAATTGTTCAGCAAAATCAAGAATTCAGCATCCAGAATGAAGATTTTCCTGCTTTACCAGGATTTAAAGGTTAGGATCAGACAGGGCATCTCTTTTAGATCTTTTCGCACAAATGGTGACTGTTTATTGTTGAAATCTCATTGTAGTACACACCAAAAACATATTCATGATTAGCACTTAGAAATGTTGATTTGCTTAAAAAAGATTGCAATGTATTTTTACCAATTTTTAAAAAATACAAGGGGCGGCCCCTGGGTTTTGAGGGGCCGCTTAGGCTACTGGCGGGCGCCTATGTCTACCCAGGCAGGGTGCAATGTAGGACGGGCTGGGGCCGCCCAGCCTGTACATCAGAACAGTAGTTGTTACTATAAAGCAATAACTTACCTGCTTTCTATGCCACCTTCCTGCCTTCCGGGTTGTCTGTCTACCGAGTTCTGATACCACGTTGTCACTCCCTTGGCTCGTATAATCAAGCGTGATGGCACTTAGCTTGTCACCCTACCTCGTGCGGCCTAGCTAAGTCAGCCAACGACCCGTGGGTAAGCCTAATCTAAAGGCTCGAAGACTGGAAGTCTATGTGAGCAGTTTTTCTCTTCAGGATACTCTGCTATCCTTTTCTTTGTTTTTAGCTGTTGTTTTGATGGACGGGCTGGGGCCGCCCAGCCTGTACATCAGAACAGTAGTTGTTACTATAAAGCAATAACTTACCTGCTTTCTATGCCACCTTCCTGCCTTCCGGGTTGTCTGTCTACCGAGTTCTGATACCACGTTGTCACTCCCTTGGCTCGTATAATCAAGCGTGATGGCACTTAGCTTGTCACCCTACCTCGTGCGGCCTAGCTAAGTCAGCCAACGACCCGTGGGTAAGCCTAATCTAAAGGCTCGAAGACTGGAAGTCTATGTGAGCAGTTTTTCTCTTCAGGATACTCTGCTATCCTTTTCTTTGTTTTTAGCTGTTGTTTTGATGGCAGGCATTCACTAATTTGTCATTGGCTAGGTGGTTATAAAATAATTTTAGAAAAAGGCATTCGTGCATGTCATTTATATCTTGTTTCCATTTGTGTAATAATCTACGATTTCATCAATTCTGCTAATATTTTAGCAGGCGGAAGTAATGATTATGGAGTGGATTTGCATCAGAAAGAAGTGGATTTGCATCAGAAAGAGCAACATCATGATAATATGTCTCTGATGCAGTCTCAGCACTTTTCTGTGAGTTATTTGTGACATATCTCATTCATTGGCTTAAGCTTATTCTTTTTTCATGTTTAGTATATTCTGAAACTTCATGATAATGTCTATGATACAATGGACATATGTCTCATTCTTTGGCTTAAGCTTACCCAATTATTATATTTAGTACGTTCTAATACTTGGATGTTTTGTTCAGATGGGAAGGTCTTCTGGATTTAATTTAGGTGGTGGGTATTCATCAAACCGTCCACAGCAGCAACAGCGTGCTCCATCAGTTAGTGGTGGTAGTGGGATTTCCTTTACACCTGCAAATAATCAGGAGCTTTCACATATGCATGGGTCAGATATGTTCCCGTCTTCTCATTCAATGTATCATCTGCAGGTATGGAAGAAATTCGTTGAAGTTACATATTTTGTTAAATTGATCATAATTACACATGTAACTTGCAAAAGTTGTTAGTGCCATTGTGGCAGAGATCATTTAAATTAATAAGAACCTTGCCTCTGCCCTCTGTTATGCCTAATTCAATCAAGAGATAACATCAAGCTCAGGACTAGTGCTTCTTGAGTTTTAGGAAGAAAAACACTCAACAGTCTGACTCTGCTCACCCTCTAGCAGCTTCTAGTTAACAATCACTATTACCTAAATAATTTGCAATCCTTGATAAGGGAAGGGGCTTTATTGCGCTGACACTCACAAGAATATATGATCACCATGACTATAGTTGGGTTCATGTAGGCTTCAGGATAAATTAAAAGGGGATGGATGATTTTCCACCACAGGCATGTCTAGGGTCATCATAAACAACTGATTACTGAGAACTAATGCAGATGGACTTTACCAAAAGAATTGAAGATGAGCATCTCCTTTGATATGTAGGCATGAAAAAGACATGTGACAAAAATAAAGATGCTTTTTATTTGGTAACCGTGATGGCAATTAACCTAAACTTGTGGATGAATGTGGATTTGGATGGGATCATGGAGATGCAATTGTGGGTGGAAAAAAAATCATTTGCCCAGTTCATCACTAATAAGGGCAATAAGTTTGTCGGTGCTCCATATTTTTGTTTTTAATCAACCTGCATCTGTCATGCAATTTTAGTGGGTTTGTAATATGCGGATGCTTAATAAAATTGAATATGACAGTTTTATATGGATGAATTTGAGCTGAGGAACAATCCATATAATTTAGTGATTTTCATATCATTTACCCAGTCCATCACAATTCAGGTAATAAATTTGCTGAAGCTCCATATTTTTGTGCACCTTTTGAACTCCATGTTTTTCTAATTCTAAAAAAAGTATCGTTTAAATCCAATAAACCACTTACTGCTTGTCTTCTTTTGTCAAACACTGCATGTAAATGGCAAGTGTCACTTGTTCCTTAACTAAATTCTAAGTCTGCACAATCTCCCCCTTTTGCAGAGTGGCGGGGCCCCTGGCATTGGCCTAAGACCCATGAACTCAGGGAACACCGTCTCTGGTATGACTTCATATGACCAACTGATGCAACAGTATCAACAGCAGCAGAACCAGTCTCAGTTTCGTGTACATCAGATATCAGCCGTAAACCAATCATTTCGGGATCAAGGCATGAAGTCCATGCAGGCCACCCAAGCTGCCCCTGATCTCTTTGGATTGCTTGGATTGTTGAATATCATAAGAATGTGCAACCCCGATTTATCATCCCTTGCACTTGGACTGGATCTGACAACACTTGGTTTGAATCTTAACTCCTCAGAAAATTTACATAAAACCTTTGCTTCACCCTGGTCCGAGGAGCCAATCAAGGGCGAGCCTGACTTTGCTGTACCAGAATGCTTCTACTCTACTTCACCCCCACCGCTTAATGTCAGCACCCTGCCATGAAGTTCCCTTTAGCTTATACTTTAGTGTATTAAATTTCACCATTAGTCTTGCTAATTGCAGAAAAGTTTTTTCCAGAAGTTCCGGACAGACACCTTGTTCTACATTTTTTACAGGTATATCTTCTCTCCAGTTCCATTAATGGCTTTCACTAATTCTTGAACTTGATAGATCTATTTTTTTTTTTTAAATTGCAGCATGCCTAAAGATGAAGCCCAACTGTATGCAGCAGATGAACTGTATGTCCTTCCTACTATGAAATTTATTTCTTGCCTTGCTTATCTATTTCATTGCATTATGCTATCTCCAATCAACAAAAATTGTCATCTTAGCCTTATATTTTTTTTTTTAAGAAATGGTCATCTTAGTTTTTTATTTTTTGTATTCTCAGTGACTTGGCAACATTTGCAATTGAAAATTACAAATATTGAGTCTTACCGACAAATTCAAAAAGATGACATTCTTAAGTGAACCCTCCAGAGCAGATGTTGTCACTAAATGTTTCCATTTCAAACTACTATTACAAAGATTCTCTGCATACGTTTTTCTTTCATATATCAATATGCGTGCTTGCTAAGAGGTCTGAACACTCTTCACAGTATCAGAAGGGGCTGGATGTTTCACAGAGATCTAAGGATGTGGTTGACAAGGGTAGGAAACATGGATGTCCTTGCTACACACCTGACTTATGAACGAGGATCTTTTATCTGTTTCGATCCCGTCATATGGGAAACCGTCATCAAGGTAATGATGTGTCATTGGATAATCCTTTTATACTTAAATTTCCCCTCTTCCGGTCAATGCCCTGAATATGCTATGCACTCTTCATTTTTCAGGAGAACTTCATTCTCCAGTTCGAGGCTGTTGAAAAAAAGCCGAATCTGCTTCAGCAGCATTAGTCTTGTTCCTGAGGTATCATGTAAATTCTCGTATTTAGTGGTTATTTGTTTTTTCAAGCTTTTTAGGTCAAACATATCAGGGGTGTGCTGATGCTTACTGTTGCATGTAGTTAATTGATCGTATTTGTTTTTCTTAGCAAGCTTTGGTATTAAATATCTCATCTTAGATAATTGGAATCATGGATTTTGAGCGTACTCAACATTTATATCGGTGTTTGTATTTCCCACTCACTGCCATTTGACCTATTAAAGTCGGATGCTCTACATCAAACTTGTGGAATTTAGGGTTTGAGCTAGTCATGGGTTCAGAACTGTGGAATCGTTACGGAACTAGATAGGGATCGGCTAACCCCCGGTTCCTTGGTTCGGTTCCCGATCTGGTTCCGGTTTTGGTTGCATTCTATTTTAGACAGAATGTAAAATCGTGACCATGGTTTGGCTGGTTTCGATTCCACCCTTTGAGAAAAAAAGAGTTGGGAAAAAAAGGGCTTGAACTTGATATTAAGTTGTCTACATACGCTCTCATGGTCATAGAGGATTTAAAGCCCACGTAGTTCTTTTACCTTTGATACGGAACCCCATTTGGCTACTTACCTAAAACGACCCTTCAAACTGGCTGAAGAAGCCTAGCTTGTGTCGTCGTCACTTGTCATCCAATACATCATCCAATGACGGTAGAGTTCATCGATTGTACTCTAAGCTCCACCCTCTTCCAATCATCGACACAAACTTGAGCTTTCAATACATTGAGCGCCGATCTTGATCTCCTATGGTCTAGGATATGACCACCTTGGATAAACTTTTGCTCCACCGCTACTAGGAGACGGGAACGACTAGTACTCAAGTAATGATCTTTGATAGTGTTGGATACGTCTTGTTGTGTTGCTTCTACTAATAAAAAATATCAAAATCTTCTACAAACTTAAAGATAGTGGTTTGATAAGTATTGAATTTTGTATGTGAGCTTGTGTATCTCAATGTTTTTGTAAGATTTTACAGTAAGCGAGAATTCATTCCTAGAAAAGAACGACGAGATGAAGAGGATGACGTGCGTAATTGAGGCGAAGAAGGCGCCTCACCACCAGTTATATAAACCTTATACAAATCATCAACAAGAGATCCAACATGTTCCAAAATGACATCAAAATTACACTTTCTATCATAATGTTCTTCTAAATTCAATAATTTATAGTATGCATACAAAATATCTTGCAAACCTTGTATATTACATCTATCTATGATAAAAAAAAACACAAGCAAGAAGATAAATACCGGGAATAGTTTTGTAATAAGATCAATCAATTCCTCTTCATGATTAAAATGACATCAATAAGATTGTCTCGGTCAGGCCGTGAAATCCCTTCCTTGAAAGCACTCGTCACATTCAAAGTTTCAAAAACAAACATTTGAGCATTTGGTGTATAAGTTTGACTAAGACTATAAGTTGCATGATTGAAAACTTTTAAAGTTTCTACGATCTCGTAGCATTGGTCCCAAAAGTGTTCAATTGCTATAGAATTCAGAACATGTTGAGTAGCAAAGGAGGCCAAAAGTTGTTTATAATGTAAACATTGATGAAGTAATCTATAAGTGGAGTTTCAATTATGACCGACCTCATTTGAAAAACGTATTGCTTTAACACCATTGTCGTTACAAAACTTCTTTCACTCTATTGTGGTCTTCTTTTTAGCCAAATATAATTAACTATATATTTAATAGGGGCAAGATATGACATTAAAACTTTCAAACTATCTTGAACACACAAGTTTAAAATATGACAAACACAAATAAAAATATTTGTTCAAAAAGCAGTTGACAAACTTGAATAAATTCACTAATAGAAGCAGTGTTGTTAGATGCATTATCAAATGAAATAGTAAAAACTATGAAATAATCTAATACTCTTCTAAAATAGTGATTATAATGTTAAAACTATTTGAAGTAGTATGCACCCATCAAATTCACGAAAAACCAAAACTTGTTTTTGCATGTGAAATTGACCATTAACAAAATGACATGTAATGCCCATGTATGAATGTGTTTGAAAGCTATCACTCCAAATATCACTACAAATAGAAACTGATGGTCCGCGAAATAAACGCTAAATATTCAAAGGCGAATTAGCAATATAAGCGGAAAAATAGTAAGAATATTGTGTTGCACACACGCGTAAACTTCCAACCCGGACCAAATGACCAAGGAGATATGGGCTTGGCCCATTAGGCTTAACATAAAAGGTTTGGGCCGAGAATGGTCAAATAAATAAGTGGGCCCATGAGCTAAACTCTTATTTGCTTGGCCATAATCATTTGTGATCTAGTAAAAGCAAGTTGGCAACTTGCAAATCTCATTTTGTTGCCACGTGATTCCATTTGCATGGGGTCCAGTTAAAAGTTGCCACATTCCATGCACATAAACAAGTCATGCAACTACATGAAATCAAATAGGAGGACTTCCCACATCGGACTCCGGCTCAAATGCAAAACAACAAAACACTACAAATGGAAAGGGCGCGAGTTGGTAAAAAGGGTTGAAAATCCCCTCTTACTCGAGAACTATCTCATTTGCCAAAGTTCGACGTGTTTGATTTCCGAGTGAGATCGCACTTTTTACGGTATAAAGTCTAAAGGTTTTATTTGTAAAGAGTACAAAAACAACCGACTGAGGGGTGGGGAGGAGGAATAATCCACGTACAAAAACCGTTTGGTTGTACGAATCCCAAAAGTTAGTATTATTAAAATCCCATTTATAGCGCGTATTATATCGGGTTTCAACAGAAACATGAATATCATTTTGAGCAAAAAACCGAGACAAATGGTTTTTATGAATCTTATAAGCTTTAATTACATTTTTCCTAATTGTTTTTTTATAGTAGTTCGTTTATAAGCGAGTTGCAAATGGTTAGAGAACCAATCATTTATACCCACACTCTCTGCAAATTGAAATGGAAAATGATCAATACAAATAGCTTCAGACAAAGCATAAACACTACGAACTTGCAAACCTAAAAATTTGTGTTTGTGCTTTGTCTTCAAATTCTTGTTCAAGGTGCTATAACCTTCATTACGTCTCCAATTGTACTTCGAGGTATAATATTTGCACTAGATAACATATCGGTCTTCTACATCCAATGTATTGTGAAGTACTTTGTGAAAATGTCGGAAGTGAGCACTATTGAGTTGTTGGGTCAACCCAAATCCGAACGAAATCCACAATAACTTGATCCAATTGACCCAAAAATTTTAAAGACCTAAATGTGTACTCAACCCAATCTCGAAATAGCAATCGACTCGATTAACAAGTATATTCTTTATACATAGTTCGACGCTCTTATCCATAATAATTTCATAATCATAAATAATTCGACGCTCTTGACCCATTGGTTTCATTCGAACCAGCACGAAACTCGCAACGACCTAACTTAATTGACCCCTAAATTTTAATGACCCAAATGTGTACTGAACTTGATCTTAAAATTACCGAACCCGATTAACATGTCTATTGTCCATCCATAAATAGATCCTTATATAAATTTAAGTTATAAATCATATCTATAATTTTAATAATCATGAAAAAGTTGACGCTCGTGAGTCGTGACCCATTGGGTTGACCTAAACCGGCACGAAACTTGGAATGACTCGGCCCAATTGACTCGTAAATTTTAACGAGCCAAATCTCTACTCATCCCAATCTTGAAAAGACCGAATTGAAACCGACCCGATTAACAAATCTAGTCTCCATACATAGATAAATCCTTATAAAAATTTGAGTTATAAAATTATATTCATATACATATCCGATATTTAGAATTATGATGAAAAATTGTGAATATGTAGGAATGAAAAATTATGAAATAAATTGTGCATGGAGAATGAGATATATATATATATACATATTGTGGTTAATAAAAAAATTATAAAAAATCATAATTAAAAAATTATGTTATGAATATAAGTAAATAATATTTTTATATTTGTCATACTTATGGATAGAAAATTTATATTAATTAAAAAGATGATAACACTTATGGATTGACTAGAAAAATTTAATAACTCAACCTGAAATTGAAATGACCAAACCCGAACCCCACTGAATCGACCCAATTAACAAGTTTATTTTCCATACATAAATAAATCCTTATAAAAATTAGAGATAAAATAAGATTTTTTGTCAAAAATTACTTTTTAAAATAAGCGAGTTTTAAGAATTCACTTTTTTATTTTTTAAGCAAAAACACATTTTACAATACAAATACTCAATTTTAACCACCTTTAGACTTTTTTGGTGACATTTTACCAAACTTAGACAAAAATACCCTTCGGCTTTATTTTTCACTGGTATAAGAAATGCATTTCAGTCCAACTAGGACAAAATATCACCAGAAAATATTTAAGGAGGTTGAAATTAAGTGTGTGTATAGTAAAATGTGTTTTTGCTTTAAAAAAATTTAAATGGTCATTTCTTAAAAAAACACTTATTTTAAAAGATTGTTTTTAGAGAAAAAAAATCCTATAAAATCCTATCCATATTACATACATATCCGATAATTAGGATTATTGTGAAAATTGTAAATATTTATGATAAAGAAATTATGAAATAATTAGTGCAAGAAGAATGATAGACATTAAAATTTTGTTAATACAAAAGCTATAAAAAAATTTAAATACTAATATTTAATATTAATATTTGTTTAAAATATTGATATTTGATAACTCATAATAATGGAGAAGTTGTGTTTGCTTCTTAAGAAATCAATGATGTATGCGGATAATACATTCATAAGGATGATATGAAATTTAAGTACAATTTACTTCTTTATATGTAGAGGAATTGGCTGAAAACCACTCGTATAATATGGCATATTTCACTTAACCACCCGTATTTTCAATAATTATAAAAAACCACCCATATTAAGGTCTCCATTAAAAATTAACCACCCAAAACCCATATCCGTTAACCTCCATCCAAAAACGCTGACATGGCTCCTCAATTTTGAATTGTTTATTTGTTTAGCTTGCCACATCACCACCCAAAGACACATAAGCTTTGTCTTCCACTTATTAAATTCCCCTCTTTAAAATCGAAGCTTCATATCAAAACATTTCGACGCATAAGCTCTATTGAAGCTCCATTCGAAGGAATCAACATTTTTTTTTGCATACTTCCCTTCGCTCAACCTCTAATCGAAGCTCCATCGGTAAGTTTGCTCGATCTATTTCATTCCTCTATTATTTTGAATTGAGGGTTCATGTTCAAATCGATAATTTAGGGTTTATCAATGGATATAGGGCTTCATTCAAGGGAGTTTTCTAATTTTAGATTTATGGTTTGTGATTCGCAATGGATTAGGGATTTAAGGAATAGATTTAGGCTTTGCAATTTTTGAATGTGTATGAAGCAATGTTTAGGAAGCAAAATCAGAGGTTCAGAAAGTGGAGCACAAGCTCTAAATGGTTTGAATTGCAATTGATGCAGGGGTAGTATTTCAAGCTCAAGCTCTACGTCAACAAATCCAGAAGGAAGAGTTTGTTATTGTGGTCTTCGAGCAAAAGAATCAACTGCTCATATAGAGTTCAATTATGGTAGAAGGTTTTATGGATGTCGTTTATATGACTTGCCTAACAGATGCAACTTATTAATGTGGAGGGATGAAGAACATAATACTAGAGCATTGTATGTGATCAAGAAGTTGGTAAAGGAGAAGGAAAGATTGGAAGCAGATAAGAGAACACTCGAGGATTCAGCTAGAGTCCATGAAACTATGATTATGAAGTTAAGAAATGAGCTTGCAATGACCAGGAAAAGGAAGGCTCCTGATTGTTGTTCAACTATAATGGTTGGATTTATGCTTGCAATTGTTGTTGTGTTTATTAAAAGTGTAATGTAGGAATATGATGTTAATGTTGGTGTATCTTTGATTGTTGTTAATGTTGAGAACAAATGAGCTTGTATTATTGAACCTATGTTTGAATGACAAAATGTTATGCTTTTATGTGTTGACCTAGTCTATTGATGCTTTGTGTGCAAGAAATATGCAAGAACCCCTTGTTATTGCAAACTGATGCATATGGATACGCAAGCAATCTGAAAACTGATGCATATGGTTTTGCAAACTAATGGCTTTGCAAACTGATGCATATGTGTGTGTAAGCAATCTGATGCATATGTGTGTGTAAGAAATATGCAATAACAACTTTTATGGTTTTGCAAACTAATGCATATGTGTGTAAGCAACATGAAAACTGATGCATATGTGTGTGTAAGCAATCTGAAATTTGATGCATAACAACATAATTGGAAAGTTTCATAACACTTAGAAAGTAGAGAGTGCATAACACTTGAGATGATGCATAATTACAATAAAAGCATCCATGTGCAATCCCATTAAGTACACTACAACCATGATAGATACTTGCTAGTCAGTAGTTACAACAAAAGTGGCAAATGGCCTTAAAGTTTGAGTATATAGCACAAAAGTACCCAACTTTGGAACAACACTAATGCCTACATATAATGTCTCACTACTAAAACATAGAGTTAGTTACATCAAAACATAGTAATCACTTCCACATCAAGATAGTCATATCCTTCCACAACAAGATAGTCATCACTTCTGCGTAGAGTGCTTCCTAGGTGACCTCCTTAGCATGTGAGGGATAAAATCCTTGGTTGCAACACTCTTCTTCCCTGGCTTTGAGGCAACAGCTGGTGTGACAGATCCTTGAGATTTTTGAAAAGTTGGTGTAACCTACAATAAAGCAATGACATTTAATCACTACTCTTTAGACAATGAAAAAGCTACTTTTAAGCACTACATTGAGAAACAATACCTGTACAGAGTTGCTAGCAATAGGAGTGACAGATGTTTGTGTCCCAGTGTTGACTCTATCCATGACACCTCCACTCTGCACATTCAAAACATTCAAATAGCATAAATAGAAGGGTTCATAAAGTCGACCATAAAGAACATAACTGGATTTACCATGTCAAAACTATATTGAGAACCAATATTTGGTTGTGGGGCAGGGTTGACAGTTGAGGGACCTGAGGGATTGCTTCCAACTAGATTGTTGTTCTACAAACAAATAGAAGGGTTAAATTATGAGTTTAGATAATCTAGAAGTTACAAACAAATCTAGAAGTTACCTTTTTTCATACTTCCTCTTTTGAGCACCAATATAGTCAGTTTTAGGCTTTGCAGGCCTTCCTCCACGTTTGGGTTCCTTTGGTGGCTCAGATCCTTTGGGTGGTATGCTACATTTGTTTTTGTAGTGACCAGACTGTCCATAGTTTGAACACCTTGTTTCACTCAATATCCCTATTCTTTTCTTCTTAGCTGGTAGCTCTTCTCCAAGCTCTCTTCTCCTTGCCTTCTTGGGCCTCCCCGGTTGAACAACATACTTGGGAGGGCTTAGAGCTTGTTGATTAGTCCTCTTCCATTGTGCTTCTCCAGGCATTGGATTGATTATAGGGTTATAAGCCCTCATATAAGTCTCCTTAGTGGAATAGGGATGCACATAGGCTTCCACTTTCCTTCTATATTTCATAATGCAACACATGGCATGTGGGCAAGGTAAACCAGTCAGATCCCACTTATTGCAGCCACAACTCCTTCCTAGCAAGTCAACAACTTAGGTCCTCCCATAGTGATCCACCTCAAACTTGTGTCCACCAGCATAAAAAGGTACACAACTCCTCACGCACTCTTGTTTCACCAATTATATTCTTTTCTTAGTATGTGGTGTAAGCACACCATCATACTTAATCATTCCCTCACACTTGGCTAAGAACCTTTTCATCAATTTTCTCCTAATCCACTCACACATGGACAATATAGGAAGCTCTCTTGCATGCAAGATTAAGGAGTTAAAACTCTCACACACATTGTTTAATAGCATATCAGATTTGATGTGACTCTTGAACCCATGCCTAGACCATGTGTTAGGATTTTCATCAATAAGGTATTTAAAAGCAGCTTCATCTAGCTTCCTTACCTCCTCCATTGGAAGCTCAAAATCAGGGGTGTCGCATGCCCTGGCAGCAGCCCATACAAGGTCCTTGAAACCCTTACCTGGCCATCTTGTCTTGAAATTATTGTACATGTGTCTAACACATACCCATGTATCAGCCTTAGAACCACCTCATGTAATGCCTCAATGAGACCCTAAATACAACCAGTTAGTACAAATTAATGACTAGTATACCAAATAGCATAAGCAACCAATTAATGACAATATTAGTGACAGTTTGTGCTTAACACATACCTTTTGCCTGTCAGATATGAAAGTAGGGTTGCTTTCACCAATGTCTCTAACCAAAATCTCTAAAAACCAAACCCATGTCTCTTTCCTCTCTGCTTCAACAACAACATATGCAATAGGGTATATGTTTTCATTCCCATCCTTGCCCACAACAACCAACTCCTGACCAGTATAAGCTCCTCTCAAATGACATCCATTTAATCCTATGATTGGTCTACAGCCCAATATGAACCCTTCTTTGCAAGCTTCAAAACAAACATATAGTCTCTGAAAAAGGGGCTTCTCTGGATTGTCTAGACAAACCTTGACATAGCTAGAGCTTCCCGGGTTTCATTTCTTAATAGTGGCTGCATAATCCCAAACCCTTCCATACTGAACACTGGCATCACCCTGTTTCAACAACATTGCCCTAAATCTAGCCTTCCAAGCTTGGTAGTATGTAATGTTAATTCTGTAATCCCTTCTCAAAGCATTGATGAAACCATGAAGCTTCCATTGTGGATCATCCCTATAAAACTCCAGATATCTCTCTACAAGCCAAACAAACGTGACCTTGCTATTCTCATGTTGCCAACCACATTCATGCTTCCCCACCCACTATGTTTATTGAAAACTACCATCTCTCCCCATCTTCCTAGCACAAGCCTTAAAACTATAATACACTTTTTTGCACACACACTTCTTCCTAGAATATTTCATAGCACATTCACACTTGAATTTACAATAAGATGACACTTTTGCCTTATCATTATGCAAGTAGTAGAAGTCACCACCATTTTCTATTGACCACTGCCTTAATGCTTTTCTAAATATGTCAGTTGAAGCAAAAATCATGCCAGGCTTTAAAATCATTTTTTTCTTAAAATCTACCACAGGATTGAATTCAGGATACTTAGCTAAAATTTGCCCATCAGAACCACTTCCACTCCTTAATTCATCTAAGGATTTCTCTTTATCCACATAAGCTTCTTCAAATTGTTGTTGTATAATCACATCATCAGCCCAAAATTGCTCTGTAGCTTCATCAACATTTTCCTCAAACAAGTCATCATCCTCATTTTCACTTTGTCTGAACTCAAAATCCTCCTTATCAGATGATTCTGAACCAAAAATTCCTTCACCCTCATCACTTGAACCATCACTGGTATCACCTTCATCTGCAGCAACTAGATGTGGAAATATGGCTTGACAGGTGTTTTTTGTTTGTGTAGGAGTAGAGAGAACCCTATTTGAGAGAGGCTGCAATATTGGCATGGGATACATGATGCTGGGCTGAAAAGATGGGTTGTTGGGTTCATTACCTTGGACTACATAAAGATGGACAACTCTATCACTACCAACCTGATTGACCATATGCACTAGATCACTATTCCCTTTGATATACCTCAATCCAAAGTGAATGGTTTTTCTAGGTTTCAAATACCACATCTCTTTGACATCTAGTAGCCCAACTTCCACATTGAGTAGTGTCTCTAACACAATTTTTGATGTCTTATCTAGATCTACATCTTTGTAGACATGAACCTTTTCCCTTCTATAGCATAATTGATCAACCTTAGACATGTAAAACGTGCCCTCGTACAATATCCTGAAACTGATATTCATAGCTGTAAAGAAGAAGTTCCAGATGTCGATAGTCCATTTTTTACCACAATAAATATGTCATACTTCTTCCTAATGCACAGAGTCATATGTATATGTCATATTCGAGCACATGCGCACAGGTACCCAGCAAACAAAGTGGGGACAGAGACGAGTGGGATTGAAAAAAAAAACCTAAATTAAACCTAAACCACTTATACCACCCTAAACACCACAATAAACCCCATACTCACTAATCCTCCCTTCATCTTCTTCGCAAAAACCCTAAAGTTTAGCAAAACGAGTATGAAATTCAAAAAAAACTGAAAACCCTAGCTATGTAATCACCTGAATCATCGATGGAATCTGGGGTGTTCAGCTTCTGGAATTGTCGATGAAAACCCCTATCATCAATGGCGACGATGAAGCTTCAATCGCTTTCAAAATCTACACTCTCGAGCTTTCAATCGGGCTTCAATTTCTCCACTCTCTTGTGCTTTCAATCAGGTATGGAGTTATCAATCGGGTTCGAGTGGGATATAAGTGGAAGACGAAGCTTATGTGTCTTTGGGTGGTGATGTGGCAAGCTAAAAAAATAAACAATTCAAAATTGAGGAGCCATGTCAGCGTTGTTGGACGGAGGCTAACAGATCTGGGTTTTGGGTGGTTAATTTTTAACGGAGCCCTTAATATGGGTGGTTTTTTATAATTATTGAAAATACGGGTGGTTAAGTGAAATATGCCATATTATACGGGTGGATTTCAGCCAATTCCTCTTATATGTACTAGTTGGTGACAATGGTCAAGTTTAGTAATACACAACATAGCTAAACTTTCCACTTCCACCAAGAACCTTATCAACTACTGTTTGTAACGTAGGAGAACAAACTTATCAGACAAATATCTACAGAATTAGGAAGTGGAATGTAGAATAATGATAACTCCTACCCCAAGTGTGGAGATTTGGGAAGATAGATTGTGCCGGTCATTCAGGATTGCTCCCAATGACCACCCACTTTCTTAATATCTCCAAACCCATGCGGGATGCATGGGGAGGATAGATTGTGCCGGTCATTCGAGATTGCTCCCAATGACCGCTTTCTTTCTTAATATCTCCAAGCCCAAGTGGGAAGCTTGGGGAGGATAGCTTGTGCCAATCATTCGGGATGGCTCCCAATGACCGCGCTTTTTTGAATATCCCCAACCCCAAGTGAGAAGCTTGGGGAAGATAAATTATTCCGGTCATTACGGATTGCTCCCAATGACCACGCTTTTTCTGAATATCTCCAAGCCCAAGCGGGAAGCTTGGGGAGGATAGATTATGCCGATTATTCGGGATTGCTCCCAATGACCGCGCATTTCCTGAATATTTCCAACCTTAGCGTGCCTCTGACACTTATCGCACTTCTGAACATAGGATTTCACGTCCTGTTTGAGAGTTGGCTAGAATAATCCCAAACGCACAATGTTGTGACACATGAGCACCATCCGGGATGCCTGCCGCATATCCCTTCGTGTGCCTCGCGTGGGATTTGCTCTTCTACTTCTATTCTCACACACAACAAATCGGGTTCCGCATAACCCCGACGGTAAAGTAGGCCTCAAACTATGATGTAACGTGCGGCGTTTAGCCTGAGTTTTCTCGCATCCACGAGATCTTTGGGGTCATCCACCCTTCAGCGCAAATAGAAACGACCCCGTCGGCAATACTAACTGTTTTCTTTCGATCATTACCCGATTGACGACTTCCAATGGGAGAGTTGATGCCATCATTTCCAGTGCGTCCACCTTGGTGTTGGAAGCGCGTGGAATGGCTTCGACCGCGAATGTTTCCAAATAGGACACCAAGACTGTAATGTTTTCACAATACGCGGGCAAGAAACTCAATTTAAACTTGTACTGCCCACTTAGTTGTCAGGCAACCAACTCCGAGTCGGTGTACACCTTGATCTTGCAGGCGCCACTAAGAAATGTCATTTCTATACATGCGATAATGGCCTCATACTCTGCCTCATTGATGCTGGTGTCGAACGTGAAGTTAAGGGAGTATTTTGTTTCGATTGAGGGCCTGACCAGGACAACCCCTACACCACCACTTGCGTCGTAGCACAAGCTGTCTACTAAAACATTCCATTCTTCTACACTCTCACTTGATCGTGGAAGGTGACCTCTACCATGAAGTCGGTGAGGGCTTGCCCCTTCATGGCGGTTCTGGGGAGATAGCCATGTCGAACTCGGAGAGCTCGACCGCCCACTTGTTCATCCTCCCAAACAACGCGGGTTGATGGAGAATTTGACTGAGAGGGAGGTCCGAAAGGACCTGGAAGAGATGAGCGTGAAAATAAGGGCGTAAACACTACGTCGCGGTTACCACCGTCAGGGCCATCTTTTCCTCCGAGGAGTATCACTGCTCCGCAGGCTGGAGTACGCCGCTAAAAAATAGACTAAATGCATCGACTCCGTTGTTAGGACTGCGCTGACTGTTTCTAGGCTTACAGTCATGTATAGTTGGAGATCCTCCCCCGCCCATGGTGGTGACAAGGTTGGCAACCTCGACAAGAAGGCTTTTAACTCCGAGAACGACTTCTCCATCTAGCCGTCCCAAATGAACTTCTCGTTCTTTTGTAGCACCGTGAAGAATAGAAGCGACTGGTCCGCCATGCGGGAGCAAAACCTCCCTAGACAGTTCACCGCACCGTTCAATCGTTGCACCTCGGTGCGAGAGCAGGGTGATCACATTGACATGATTGAATCAATTTTGACGGGGTTTACATCTATTCCTCGCACGATGATAATGAAAGCCAGGAACTTTTCAAACGAAACACCAAATACGCACTTCTCGGGGTTTAAGCTTAGATGGCTTCGCCTGAGCGTCGCGAATACTTTTGCAAGATCCCGTAGGTGGTCTCCTAGGGTCTTACTCCTCACAACGATATCATCAACGTATGCCGACACGTTCCTCCCCTAGTGGTCTTTGAACGCACAGTCCACAAGACGTTGAAAAATGGCCTTGCGTTTTTCAGACCAAAGGGCATAACCTTTAAGCAAGAGGTGCCGCACTGGGTGATGAACATTGTTTCCTCCTTATCTCGGAGGTCCAACAAAACTTGATTATACCCCAAATTGGCATTGAGGAAACTCAACACTACATGGCATGTCGTGGAATCGACCAACTCGTCGATCGATGACAGAGGATAGATGTCCTTGGGGCATGCCTTGTTGAGATTATTGATGTCGATGCACATGCGCCATTTGCCATTAGCCTTTCTTACCAACACCACGTTGGATAGTACTCAACCTCGCGGTTAGCAACTTCCCAACCTTTGCGTTTGCGACATTTGCCCTTTCCTCATTCATCTTCCTTCTTCTTTGCACTACGGGACGTGTGGTGCAGGACCTCGCGTAGGTCGCTAGCTATCCAGGCAAAGACATCGCGGGATTTGGCCAACAGGGATTCCCGCTGTAAGGCCGACTCGCCGATGAGACATTCCCCGACGTAGAGTTTCTCTCCTTTGTTGTCGAAGGGTGTGAGGACCTTTCTTTCGAATTCTAGGATTTGAACAGCGTGTTCCCGCACTTCAAGGTTGGCGCTCTCTTTCATCTCGGAGACATATACTGGGCTGTTTTGTGAAGGTTACGTAACATGTGCAACCCTCCTCCTGGTTACCCTTAACCTCATTGATGTCGTTCTCCACCGGAAATTTCATCTTCAAATGATAGATGGAGATGATGGCTTGAAACTTCATCAAGGATACTCTCTCGATGATCGCATTGTATACCGATGGTGATCTCACCATGGTGAATTCTACCATTTCGGTTCTCCTAGTCGAACCCGTCCTTAGAGTCATCCATAGATCGATGAGCCCTGCGATATCCACCTCGTCGCTTGAAAAAAAATGTCAATTTCCTCGCGTACCGTTTCAATGATGTGGCTGATATCCCTAATTACTCAAAAGTGTTGAAGTACATGATGTCCATGGAGGATCCCGTGTACACTAAGATGCGCTTTACCATTTTACACCCGAGTTGGGTGTGAATCACCAAGGGACCAGTGTGCGGCATGTGTAACCCTTTAGCATCATCTGAGGTGAAGGTCAAGACCGCGTGCGATCTCGAAGATTGCTCGACGCTAAAAACCGAGGATTTGTGGTGCTTCGCCCACACGTATCTTTTTCTCTCTTGCTAACAAGAGCCAGCTATTGAGGGGCCACCCCAGATGGTGTGGATGAAACCATCGAGTGCCTCTACGTGGCTTGAGCGTGCTTGCTTAGCCGGAGCCTATTGTTCAATGTTATCAGTCCTTGCCCGTTTTAGGCCTTTCGACACGTTATTCACACCCGAGGTGGGTTTTCCTCGATCGGTGTTCTTTGGATGGTACATAGGACCACCCTTTCCCCATACCCATGTTGTCCGCCCCTAAAGCAGTTCCAACCCTTCCTCGCATTGTTATTCGGGGTGTTCTCTTTGTTCCGAGGTTGCAGGTTTACGGGGTTCTGAGTCTTTGTCACGTACACGTCCTTGGCGGGCGGTACGATTACTTTTGACTTGCCCTTGGCCTTGGCCGCAACTTCGTTCTCTGTTCAGAGCCTGGAACTTTGGTTCGCCACATCCTCAGTGTACACTTGGGTGGTGACCTGAGCGCACATGTCGTCATACGTCCTTGGGGACTTCAAGAAGATGTAGTTCAAAGAAGGCTTCGTGGCACAAGTTCCCCATTAGAGCATCTCGCGCTGATGCCTCATTGACATGCGAGATTTCGGCCACCGCAGTCATGAAACTTGTGAAAATGGAACCCAAAGTTTACTCAACCCCACACAGGTCGCGAATGTTCTTCTTGCGTTTCCTTGACCCACTGAAGTGTGCGACGAAGGCCTCAGTTAGCTGGGAGAACAAAGAGATGGTTCCGGAGCAAAGGCTGAAGAATCAGGTCATCGCATCCTTCTCGAAGGTGGTTGGAAACGCGAGGCAGAAGATCGCGTCGTTGTAAGAGTTGACGTTCATTTGAACGGCAAAAAGTGTTGGACGTGCTCTTCGAGGTCCGCGGTCCCGTCGTAGAACCCCATTTGAGGCTTATGGAAGCCTTTGGGCATTGGATCGCTTTGGATTTCTTCAAAGAATGCAGAGAAACCACCCCCTTCCACACGGGTGGCGAAACATGTAATATATATATATGTCATTGTAAGAGTTGACGTTCATTTGAACAACAAAACATGTAGGATGATTTTTTCATCCTAATTTTTACCTCGTTAAATATATATATATATATATATATGTAGGGGCGTGCTCCGGTACAATACAAATTAAGGTGCAATGTGTGGTTAAAGGGGAGACGTTGGATCTCAATCAATCAATGGTGATTAATTAGGCAACATAATAAGAAAAATGGGGAAGGGGGGATTGAATTAATTCTCACTTATTTAAATATCGGGATTTGATTTTAAATTTGGAAGTTACTGAAATTAAGGGATTGTGAAATTTAAAAAAACTTCTCACGTTTCTTTATATATGGCAGTTGCATGATTTTAGGGATTGATAAGAGTGAGAATATTTATAGAAAAATTAAATAATCGAATTTACAAATACAAAACCTCTACAGTATCATTGAATATCTATTAGTTGACGTTTGAAAAACTCAATATGATTGTTTGAATAATTATAGAATCGTATAATATTTATAGCCGATGTTTGAATAACTTAGTTTGATTGTTTGAATAATTATAGAATCATAATATATTTATTGTCGAGGTTTGAATAACTCAATAGGATTGTTTGAATAACTCGGTTTAACACATGTGAGAACACAAAACTTATTTGATACAATTACATTTCATATATGGATACAAATTTATCAATATGAATAACTAAATGAAACTAGTTGAAAAACAACATTGTTCATCCTGAATAACTAAACTTATTCAATGGTTTTCACTAGTATTATTAGAATGTATTGACATAAATAATGTATATTATTGAATGACAATTACAATGCTTCTGAAAATCAGTCTTTAATATTGTGAAAAATATGTGATTCTTTGTATTAAGTTATGTTATCAACAATCACCATACCGCTTATGAATAACTATTACAATGCTTATGAATTACAATTCTTTTTTGGACTGAGGTCAAATACGGGAAGGGGAGAAAGAATAGAATGAAGGGAAGTTTGGATCATGTTCCCTAGTGCGAAGTCTTTTAAATTGGACCTTGGTGCGTTTTGACTTTTCTCCAATGTCCAATTGTTTATCATTACCACCTGTTCCATTTGAAAACTCGTTAACACAAATAATAACACAAAACTTATTCGATAAAATTACAATTCATATATGGATACAATAATATCAATATGAAAAACTAAATGAAAGTAGTTGAAAAACAACATTTAAAAACTAAACTTATTCAATGGTTTTTACTAGTATTATTAGAATGTATTGACTATTGACATAAATAATGTATACTATTGAATAATCATTACACTACTTATGAATAATAATGATGAATACTCTAAAAATGTTTGAATTCTTCTATATTGTTATGCATCAGTCTGTGTAAAAACAATAGAATAACCCATTACAATGAATTGAATAATTCTAATGCTACGTGATTTGAAAAACAATTTTATTTCTCTTGAATAACAAACTGCATTCTTTTGAACAATAATGCTATTTTGTATTTACAAGCCAGATTTATCCAACACCCTCATTGATTAATCAAAAAACGTAAATTCAAGTATCAATATCTATAAATTCGATTAAAAATTTTCATAATATAACGAACTCATAGCAACTATCGCCTTCTAAAACCTAACTTCAAAATTCTTCATTCTTAACCTAATAACGCAAACAAGCTCGATTCTCCTCATTTTTTAGTCCAAAATCTACAAAATCAGAAATTAACTGATGTAATTTCATTCTACATTCATCAAATGTGACCGAATTCAAGTCAACTATCGAACTAAAAACCCGACTTTGCATTTATGCAATATGAACTAAAATTTTTAAAAAACAAGGTGGAGAATAACAATAAAAACGATTTTTAGCAAAATAGCAAATCAAAACTGAATCTTCACTTACCAATTTGTGAAAAAATAGTCGAGGTTTGTAGATATTTCGCCTGTGTTCTTCATTTGCTCCTAAAACTTCACCGAGAAAAAAGAGAGAAATAAATTGTATGAGAGAGAACGAAAATATAAATGGAGAGTGCAAACTAATGGTGTCCTATATTATAGGGATTTGATTGAAATCAGAAAATGGGAAATTATTTCTAGCGAGATTTGCTCTAATCCTATATATCACACCAATATCATTATTTTGCACCTTTTTTGTTTTAAATCCTAATCATTTATTAATTCAAATGTGACAGTTCACATGTAAACACCTGATTTACTCTAAGAGGCGATTTTACTAGAGCATCATTTTATATATATATATATATATATATATATATATATATATGTCTATGTCAATCGAGTACAATCAATTTGCACATTCTTGGTTCCAGCTCGGTCGATCTGCGGATCATATTTTAAATAACTCAATCTTTCTTCTAAAATTAATTGACCTTCTGTATTGCGGGTGAAATCTATTTTCACACGAGAGAACCAGGATCCTCCTCCTCTAAGTTGGTGCATCCGAATAGACACATGTCACATGCGTATGGTAGCACATGACGCGTGTCGGGAAGAAATTGACTAGTTTACACAAGGAATCTCATTTTTTATGTTATCCCAGCTTGTCATCTTGTGTTTGTGTGGGATAGCCGTTGAATTTTCATTTCTCTCTTTTGTCTGTCTATAGACGCGAGAGTGTGACTGCCGATGGCCCAGAATGTTCTACTACTTTGAAATTTCCCGCGGCTTAAAATCAACCGCAGGAGGCAAGAGATAGTAAAATCCAGGTGTCCAAGTGGGTATGGAGTATGGACTTTGGTAAGGGACCCACACCATGTCGGTTGATTTGTAACTTGAACAGACCAACGGCTATCATTCGTAACATGAAATCAATCACGAGATTTCGATACGATTATTACGCTGGTTGAATCCAGCCGTTTCGCGCGTGTCCTTCAATCTCAAGGAAAGCAACCGGCAAAACGCTTCACAAGGAGAGATCTTGCCGGTTAAGCGGTCAATCGAGTCCTACTCCCTCTCTCTCCAGTTCGTTCCATGCTTTGGAAATTTTGTCCAAATAGAAATGCCCAAACAACTTTCTATAATCTTCTCTCACTATTATAACTCCATTCTAGATCTCTCTTCTATCTCTCCTCCTCCTCCTCCCAATGCCCCTATTTGAGATTTGATAGGGGGCTAACATCCAAACATCCCACCCATGGCGTCTTCCCTTCTGATTTCCCACTCAAACCCATTGCTCAAAAGAAGCCGTTCTGTAAAAACTCCATTTCTTCCTTTGAAAGCCATCACTTGTTTCAATTCACAAACCCCACAATCCGCCCCATTTATTGAAATTGACCACAGTCCCTTGGAATCCAGCAATGCCCATAAGCGGTTGATCAATGCAATTGTTTTGGCGCACCAGATTGCCCCCCTTTCAAAGAGTAAGAACAGGAGGAGCGTGGAGGAGAGTGATGGCAAGGACAAAGTGGGTCGCACCCAAATGTTGAGTTTGTGTGGATTTGGGTATTGGATTCAAGGGTTTAGGTGTTTCCCTTGGTTAGCTCTAAACTTTCACATGGCCAATGATCTCAGTTTTCACCCTTCCCTTTTACAGCTTGTACAGAACTCTGCCAATCTTCCCATGGTGGCTAAGCCATTGTATGGGATCTTGTCTGATGCTCTTTACATTGGAGGAGCTCATAGATTACCCTATATTTCCATTGGAGGTTAGTTCAAGCACTTTTTCATTACTTTGCCATTTGAATGTTAGGTAGTAGTAGGAAGACTGTTGAGAAGGATTTTTGTGTTGGTCTGGCTGAGTTGTTATGTGATGCTTGTTTTCTTCTTTTGTACTTTGCTTGTTTCACCAGCTGATGTTTTGTTTTTGAAATGCGAATATTCGAATTTTGGAGTAATTTTGCTTTACGGAGGTAACTCTGACACTGTATAGTATGAAGGAAGAAAAATGCACTTTCTTATGTCTTATAAAATTGTTTGTAAGTTGTATTCTTGAATCGGCCATGCTTTATATAATTATATGTACTATGTTTCTTAATAATGTTGCTTGTCTTATTCACATGAGAAGCAATAGGCATTTAAAGGTCTGTCATAGATTTGGAATGGAAAAATTCCCAAGAGTCAATCATCCATTGCTTGGAATGGAAAAATTCCCAAGAGTCAATCATCCATTGCTATCTTGATTGCTGATTTTTCATGTAGCTCATGTTGTAGTAACGAGTGACATGTTACCGAATCGTTTGGCTTTTCTGGTTTTATTCAGTCCTGTTCCGCACTTAAATCTGATTATCAGTGACTACTCTCTATTCTAGAATTAATCATCATCATATTGAAGCAGACAGTAATTCAGAGTCACCATTAGATTCAAACAAGTCTTATGTTACTGAAAGTGTGTTTTTTCCTACATATCATTGTTGTTGACACTTAATGAGAATCATTCCTAATGAGAGTGAAATCTCTAGTGATCTTGCAGGTCATATCATGGGGCACATTAGCATTAATTCCATTCGCATCTGAAGCCCTTCCCGCCATCATGACTTGTGTCCTTCTAAGTAATCTTGGAGCAGCCCTCACAGAAGTAGCACAAGACGCCCTTGTTACCGAGTATGGCCAAAAGAACAATCTCATTGGCTTACAATCATACACTTTCATGGCAATAGCAGTGGCTGGCATCCTAGGCAACTCACTTGGCGGTTTAATCCTCTCCAAATCGCACTCTAGAGTCGTCTACTCTATTTTCACTGGCCTTCTTGTACTACATCTTTCCATCTCCTCAACAATGAAAGAAGAATCGCTCGGTTTATTGGAGCCTCAAAGTCAAGCTACTGAAGAGCTGTCTTTTGTGGATAGTGTGAGGAAACAATTCTCCGAGCTTTTAGTTGCATTGAAAGATGAGAAGATTTCTAAGCCTGTGATTTGGGCAGTGGCTTCAATCTCAGTGGTACCAATTCTTTCTGGTTCCATCTTCTGTTTCCAAACCCAATGCCTTAATCTTGACCCCTCAATCATTGGGATATCACGTGTGATTGGACAAGGGCTTCTTCTCTCATTAACCCTTTTATATAACCAGTTCTGGAAGAAAATTCCTATGCAAGACTTAATTGGTAATGTGCAGCTCATATACGCCCTCTCCCTTCTACTTGATCTAGCTCTTGTCAAGCAGATAAACCAAGCAGTGGGAATTCCAAATGACGTTTTTGCACTTTGCTTTTCGGGTTTAGCTGAGACCATCGCCACGTTCAAGACGGTACCCTTGTTCGTGCTGATTGCAAGCTTATGCCCGGTAGGCTGTGAAGCATCGCTTACTTCCTTCCTAGCATCGGTTTTGTGCTTATCTTCGATTATTAGTGGGTTCTTAGGGATTGGATTGGCGTCGGTTCTTGGCATTACCTCTGGTAACTACTCAGGCCTGCCTGTTGGGATCTTTATACAGTTCTTGGCTGCTCTGTTGCCCCTCAAATGGATTGATGATTTGCTAGTTTCTGAGCCAACTTTTGTAAAGGAAATGAAGAAAGGAATGAGTAAAAGAAGCAGGAGGAATAGGAGGGTTGGAAAGGTTGTGATTAATTCGATCTTTTCGTATCGTAGAGAAAGGGGATTTGAGATGTAGCAATAGTAAGCAGGATATAAAAGGCGCTCTAGCAGGATTATCATGAGGGATATACTGTATATGTTTATGGAGATAATTCAAATTCCGGATGTGAAGTCCTGAAATTCAGCTCATGTTGTCTTGTTAGGAAGCAAAAGACAGGTGATACTTCTGTTGTTGTTTCGGATTGTAGATACTATATATATACTGATACATTCCGAAGTTCAATCAACTGCTGTTCCGTTAGAGTCTCCTCTTCTTAAGTTCTTATACCAGTGTGCTTCATTTTCCTGGATTTTTCTGCATGTTACAAGTAATACAGCTGCCATTGCAGGTTCATTTTTCTGGAATAGAATATTACTTGAGCATTCTTTTGAAATGACTGCGCTCAATATAAGACGATAACTGATTGATAAAAATACGCTCTTAGGAACTGATTTCGGCTGGATAGACAGGATTTCACTGAATCTTCTTAAAATAATTATCAGTTCAGATGTTTTGCTGTATCAAGGATTCTCGTGTAAACAAGAAAAATCTCCTTTGTATATTAATTATCAATTACGGATGACTTTACACATAAGAAATTAAGAATGTTGTTAGACAAGTTTTCTGTTTGGGTGTATCCATTTAGATCCCTGAGAGCATGCCCAATGGTTTCTCTAAAATTTTCTTCAAAATGGGAAACCACATGTCAAATTCTCTAAAAAAAAATTAGTTCAACTCCAACAGTTTCTTATTTTGAAAAACTTAACATTTATTGTTTATTATTTTATATATAAAATATTCTTCAAACTACTAAAAATTTAATATAACCAATTGCATGCTTACAACACCCATATTTAATTCATTCTCCAAATGTATTTGGAGAATTCCTTAAATTTAGGGAAAGCATTTATTTTCTAAAAACACAAATACCAATACATATAAGGAAGCTCTTGGGGTTACTCTGAGCTGAGTAGTCCAAATTTTGCTAGGCAAATCTCCACTTATTTTGGTCCTTCTATAAACAGTGTACTGGAAAATGTGATAAATTATGGGCCCAATTACACGTTGGCTTCCTGTGGACCTTGTGGAACGAGACATTTACATAGACAAATCAGGCCTAACTAGTGTTAGTCATGTATCATGTACGGATTATAAATAAGATGAATATAATAACTTTTAATATTTATAAAATTATTATACGATTATAACAAGAGATAAATACAATAAGTTATAATACACGTAAAGTAATTTTCAAAAATCAAAGTGTTTAGAAAAAAACTAGAAGACAAAATATGTATAATATCTATGTATTTTGGAAATATATTACCTAAAATTAGAAAAATTAATTTGAAGATATGCATTTAGTGCAATCTTGTCAATATCCTCTCAAATTTTGAATTATGGAAAAAACTACATAAATATTTTCTTTTAGATAACTTTAAAACAACAATTTGTAAGAGACGGTTAGGATAATAATTTTTTGATACAATTTATTAAAAAAATATTGTTAGTTAGATAAATTTAAAAAATGATTTGTGTTAGATCAATTAGAATATTAAGATATTTTTAATCAAGTGTGCATTAAAAAAAGGTTTTTAGATAAATTCAAAATAACTATTTATATAAAATTATTAGAATGGCAAAATATTTTTGAATCAAATTTTTATTAAAAAATAAGTTGTAGTGGTTAGTGGTAGATTTTTCACATGGTGGGTAGATTTTTTAACAAAATTTATCAAAAAAATAATTTGGACTTTTTCACATGGTGACAAGTGGCACAAATTTTTCTACATACTTAGTTTGTGCTTTATAATTGTACTAGGTAGATTACAATGCGCTTAGAATAACAAGAGATGGGCTTGTTGGAGTCTTGAAACACAGAAATGATTACAAAGTAATTCACAATATAACGAAAATACTGATTATTATATATCAAGACAGTGGTTCGAGTTTAATTATTGGTGCAACATGAAAATAGCAACTTGGAATATTCGAGGTATGGGTCGAAAAAATTTATGGACCCACTTAGAAACCTTTTGTAAAATTAATCAAATAAATGTCATGGCATTTATAGAAACAAAGACACGGAACATCCCGACTGAAATAACATGGAGAAAAGTTGATTTCGATCAGTTCATAATGTCTTTAGTGAACAGACGGTCTGGGGGTATTTGTGTTGTTTGGAAGGAATTCCAACTCCATAATGTGACATTTGAGATTAGTCACCAACATCATAGGTTTATTGTTTTCTATTTTTGCGATCAAGTACAAAATTATTCATTCACGATTATTTTTATTTTTGCGCCACCAAAAGAGAATGAAAAGCATATGTTCTGGGAGGAACTTTATTCATACATACGAAAACTGGATATACCTTTTATTGTTATGGGAGACTTTAACGATATGTTGGCTACCTATGCCAAATTTGGAGGACAAGAGCCTAACAAACAAAGATTTCATAGATTGTAGAAGTTTAATAATGATTTTGACCTAACTGATGTATGTACTTGTGGAAATGAGTTCACTTGGAGAAAGCGGAAAGTGGATATTGACAACACGTACAAAAAACTAGACAAAGATCTTGTCTCCAACAAATCGTACAATATTACACAGAGCTAATAACGTATAATCATGATTTATCATTTTTCAATCACTGCCCTATTTCCTTAAACTTTTCATAGACAATACAATACAAAGGGCGACAGTTTAAATTTGAAAAAATGTGGATGAAAAGGAATGATTTTTCGAATGTTGTCAAATAGGCTTAATGCAGGAGCCCGATTCCATCATGTTTAACATGACAAGGAAAACCCATTTACTGATAACAAAAGCCAAAATCTAGAACCAATATAACTTTGGAAACATCTTTCGTCAGCTTCCGGAGGTTGAACCACAACTAACTGATATGCAACGTCATACCCAGCAAACTAGAACACATGTAGAAATAAGACGACAATGTCAATTAATAAAAAAGAAAGAACAAGTGATAAATTTCCACAAAATGTACTAGGCTCAAAAAGCAAAGATTAGACATATCAAGAATGCAGATACAAACACATCTTTCTTCCACAAAGGCGCTACTAGAAAAAGAAATGTCCGACAACTAAATTCTATTCAATCTAATGATGGTACGTTTATCCTAGGAGAGGAAAATGTCAGGAAGGAAATCAGAATTGAGTTCCAACAACGATTCCGTAAGGAACAAATTAACATAAATCTATTAGAATAACAACTATTGCTAGTTCAATAGGAAATAACAACTGTGGAAAATGACATATTAACAAGACAAGTGACCAGTTCAGAAATTAAGACGGTTGTCTTCAGCATCGGTAAGAATAAATCCCCGGGTCTTGATGGGATGATTGCATAATTCTATCAAAATTACTAGGATATAATCGGACCTTCAATAATAAAAGCAATAAAGGCATTTTTTCCTTTGGTGCCCTGCTCAAGGAAATAAATCATACTTTGATTACGCTAATTCCAAAATGTGAAAACCCCTCTACAATAAATCATTATCGACCAATAAATATGTGTTCCACAATTTATAAGATTATTGCAAAAATTATTGCAAAAATTATTGCAAAAATTATTGCAAAAAGGTTAAAAATGGTTCTACCAAAACTGATTTACCCTCTTCAAGGAGCATTTGTTGCAAACTGTGCAATATAGGACAATGTTCTTATAGTACATGAAATCTTCCACTCTTTCCGACAATGAAAAGGAAAGTCTGGATAGGCTGTCATTAAACTAGATATGGAAAAAGCTTATGACAGAGTAGACTGGAATTTCTTATTCCGAATCTTAGAAAAATTCGGTTTTAGCCCTACTTTCATAAAATGGATCCAAAAATATGTTAAAATCACCTCTTTCTCAGTTCTTGTTAACAATAATCTAACAAACATTTTCACTCCAGAAAAAGGATATCTCATCTGTGGGGGTTCCAGCATATATTAGGAGAACGCTCCAACAAGAGATAAATATTCCTAATTCAAGTGCTCCAGACAAATATCTAGGATGTCCAATTATTAACTCCAGAATTTTTAATCTCAAATTTGAGACACTGATTAATAAGACCGATAACCAACTAGTCCGTTAGAAAGCTAATTCTTTATCCCAAATTGGAAGAAGCACCCTCATGAAAACAACGGTAGCTACAAAACCTTACTGTACTATGCAAAGTTTTATGCTTCCTGAAAAAATGCTCAATGAACTTGACTCGATAAATCGGAACTTTTTTTGGAACAAATCAGGAGATTATGTGCCCATGATGATAGGATGGGACAAGATATGTAAATCGAAAAGAAGGGAGTCCTGAGTTTACATAAAACAAGTCATATGAATAAAACGTACAAATGCGACTACTTTGAAAAAATTTGGTAGAGCCGACTAATATTTGGGTCCATATTATAAAAGAAAAATACCTCAAAGACAAAGATTTTTTTGAATATGTATGCACTAAAAATGTTTCATGGCAACGAAGGAAACTGATGAACTTAAAAAAAACTTAAAAAAGGGTTTAATATGGAAAATTGGAGATGCTAAGTCAATCCGATTTTGGAAGGATGCTTGGGTAAGCAAGCGACCACTTCGATTAGAATGCCACTCTATTACTGCTAGTGAAAGCGATATTCTAGTAGCAAACTTTATAGATAATAACCGAAAGTGGAATGAACATGAACTAAGAAAATTACTACCCAATGTTTGGGTTGAACGGATCATGTCCACAACAATTCCAAAGAACCAAATCCAAGATAGGCTGCATTGACACCCTAGCAAGAATGGATGGTTTTCCACTCAATCGACATTTGCCTTAATATCAAATGAATGAATGATTGGGCATTTGATTGGATCTGAAACTTGACCTAATGCCTAAAATAAAAATGTTCCTATAGAAAATCTGCATCAAAGGACTCCCTACCAAAGACCTCCTTATACAGTTACATATACATATCACCTCAGAATGCCCTTTATGTAGTCATCAAGATGAGACAAATGAACATCCTTTGCTTAGATGTCCCTTCACTCTACAAAAAGCTACATTATATTGACCCTCAATTCACCGACATTCTAAGAGATGTAATGCATAATCACAATACCATGCCCAAATCATCCAAAATTTAAAGACTATTCTACCGCAAAGGACTCTATGTCACCTGTTTACTACCAGGTGGGGAATTTGGTTATGGAGAAACCAAGTAGTTTTTAACCGGGATAGTAACAAGCCATATAGCAATGTCGAGGAATTCATTCATAACCATGTTATATAGTGGAGCAAAGCAAAAAATGTGAATGAAGAGGTTAATGGTTCCCACGGAGAACAACGACCTAAGCAAAGGAAACTGAAAAGAAAATGGGAGAAACCCCAAAACGGGTTTGTAGAAATAAATTTTGATGGATCTAAAAAGGATAATGGAAAATCGACGGTGACGCACATCATAAGAGACCAATTCAGAAATGTAATAAGTATAAATGCAAAGAAAAATTATTACTGGACTGTAAAAGCCATGTGATTATTGGAGGCTATACAAGACGCTCACAAGAAGAATCTTCGGTGCATAGAACTTAAAGGCGATAGTCTAATTGTGATCAATGCTCTCAATGGCAGTCGGTCCACTCCCTGGACAATTGACATGCTAATTGTGGACGTACTGCTTTTGTTGCAATCCTTCGAGGTGGTCACTATCAAACATGTATCTCGAGAATGCAACTCTGTGACAAATTTGATTACAAAACTACACCACGATAGGAATTTTAACCCTCATCTGAAAGGATGCCCTAGGTTAACTCGGTTGTCATATTTTTTACCTTTCAAAAAAAAATATTTTAGTTAATAGATAGGTACATATATCCTGATTTCGGTCCGGATGAACGGTTTATCCCCAAATGAACCCGGTCTAGTGCTTTCGACTATATTTTAAGGAGCATCGTGCAGTCTCTCTCGCTGCTCACTTTCTGGCTAGGTTTTCCAAACAGCTTTCAAGATGGCGTCTACGAGCAACTCAAGGCGGATAACCAGCGGTTCCGACGACAAAAATGGAGGAGTCCTCAGCCGAGTATCGAACGCCTTCTCCGAGTCCCCAGTCGTCTACAAGGGCAAGAAGGCCGCCTGCGACGCAGCCTACGTCACCAAGAAGCTCCTCCGCTCTACTGGAAAAGCCGCCTGGATCGCCGGCACCACCTTCCTCATCCTCGTAGTTCCTCTCATCATCGAGATGGATCGCGAGCAGCAGCTTAACGAGCTCGAGCTCCAACAGGCCAATCTTCTCGGTACCCCTACACACCTCGCTCCTCCTAAGTAGATTTTCGCAAAATTAGGGTTTTTTTTCGTACTTTTCTTCTCCCCCGATATGGACTGCGTTTGAATCTGGGTGTTGATAAAATGAAGTCCGGTGAGTTACCGTTTCGTTAAGCTAATAGATTTTTGGCACTGTTTTGTTGCGTTTGCCCAATTTGACTTCGATTTTGATGTTATGAATATGCTGCACCTTTTTGGTTTGGCCTGCTACTATATTGAATATTTGGTTTAGCTGCAATGAATGAATGAATGAATGTTTCTTTGTCATCTGTTTGGTGAATTCTTATTGCTTGTTGATGTGCATTTGATACCATTTCCCTTCCTGTTTTGATAGTTGAAGTATGACCAATTCTGCACTTACTTGGTACTTTATGGCTTGGGAAGTTTCGAAAACCTCAACAGTATTTGAATCTGAAACCCAATTCCACAAACTCGGATAGTTCCCCATACCTAAACCTAGCCAGATATTCAAAATCATCAATCAAGTTCCTATACAATTTCTGACTTGAAATACATACACCCATATTTAAGCCAAATGGCTGCATCTGCGTCTTATGATTGTGGGACAACTGTTTTTGAAATGAAGTTGTCTTAGGCTCAAGTAGCTGCATCCTGGCAGATCATTTTTTTCTTTGATAAGATGATATCGTTGAAATGGAAATGAATTTGTTCACACAACAATGGACAAAGAAAGGGGCTGTTTAACGCTATTCATGGGTCTTATTCTCTTCAGTTGAATGCCTGAGGTAGCGCCTAGTATTCACTAACACGAGTCTTGGATCCTCCTCCGACATGAATTCCAATGGGAACTAACCGAGATGGCCCTTCACAGATTGTAGTCCCTGCCACGAACCAGTGCTCTTTAGGTTTCCATTCTGGCAAGACTGTGTTTCTTGGGAGCAATGTGTAAATCAATGGGATTATGACCAAGTTTGCCCCTCCATTGAACCACATCTTGCCGAGCGTATATCTGCATTAGAAAAAAAAAACTGAATGTAGGCAGCGTTTCTAGAAGTAACAAGAAAAGTTGCTACAATAGAAGAAGTAACAATAACTGCTAAATAACAAAGTACAATGTCGTCTAATTAAGCAATCAACAATCTGTGTGAGTCTTTAGCGCACTCTAGAGAGAGAGAGTATGGCGAACCCCAGTTTCAGTGGTCTCTTGTGGCCTTTTCATGGTGTTTGTTCACACTCTTGTGTTTTGGGTGGTTCTCGATCGTGTATTGGACGACCCTGTTTTTTTACCAGATTCACTCTTGTTGGTTTTTACCATCTTGTTGACAGTTACTATTCATTCATGGTAGTTTTGTCCCGAATCTGGGTGCCACTGCTCTGTTTATCCTCTCTATTCTTCATTCTCTTTTCTTTTTCAATCTCTTTTTTTTACTTTTCTCTTCTTTCTACTTCTTTGGTTTCTTCAACTACCCTCTTAGCAAGTGAAAACACATCTATTGTGATCTACCTTGGTGTTTCGACAATTCCGATGTCCCGCTTTGATTTATGTTTGGTTGGGAATCCTATTTCTCCGAAGAAATCGTCGAGATTTGATTTCTCGTTTTCCTTAATTTGGATCCAATGTCATGACTTGCCTTTTGGGTTGGGAAGTATTTCTACTATAAGGGTGATTGAGAGTCATCTTGGTGAACTTCTTGATTTTGATGGCTTACATATTCTCAATCTTGTTTCGGTTATAATTGTTCAGAGTTCATGTTGATTATGTTTTGAAGGTGACCAATTTCAACCCGTCTCAGTCAACTTTCAATATCCAGATTCAATTTGTACGTCACAGATTTCAATTCTTCGTCTACAATCTTTTGAATCAGATCAAGACCGACTTCAAAATAAAGCTACAACCAATCGATAGACCCCCTCGTGAAAAGTTGTACGAATCAGCGATATAAAAGAGGGTATATTGAAGCGTTATATCTAATTTATATCGATAGTAGTTTTTCTATAAGCGGGTTTTATTTGATCCAATTTGATATGTATTCCTTAGATTTTGAATTCTGTTATAGACGTTGTATGACTTTATATTAATAAATTATTTTTGCTTTCTCAAAAAAAAATTAAGCAATCAACACATGGTCCAGAAATTGAATTTAGCTTGTACCTTTGAGTGAGTCTCTAGATTCCAACAAACTTCGACAACTGATATTAGCCGATCAAATCGAATAAGGAATACAATCACCAATATCATTATGGGTGTGTTTGGATGCATGTGTTTATTTATAAACTAATTTTGCATTATAGTTTTTTTTTATGTTATGGTGTGTTTGGTTGAATTTTAATTGATTTTTTTCATGTTTTAATGTTTGATGTGATGTTTGATATTTGATTTATTTGTTCTGGGAGAAAAGATGAGGCAACTAAAAACTTCCATTAAGTACTAATGTTTTACCATTTTCCAAAACAATCCAAAATTGTCTTAAAAATTTAATATATTAGATTGAATTAGTTTAAGTAAAATGCACTATAGACTTATAGTGCATAAACATTGGTAATCCAAACATACTCTATGATGTTATTCATTCAAGTGCAAAATGTACGATTATGGGTCTGTTAGTTGCTATTTAGGAAAAGATTAGGGGTGTCGAACAGGTCACTTGACTCGTAACTTGACCTGACCCGTCTATAAATTTACAGGCCGAACACCCGACCCGCTTGGATTTTTTGACTTTACGGGTTACAAGTCGAGTTGTAATACCCGTAAAAAAGTTCCAATCGGCTATGTGAAATCTTCATGCTTACACTTCTCTTTCTACTCCCACAATATTGTGGAATATGACAGTTTAAGTTGTCTTTCCATGTGGTTGAAAATTCATATATGAAAGAAGCACACCACCATGGAGAAAGTTCTTCGAGTTTGTAATATGCTCTGATAAGAAATATTTTGTTGAACAATCCTCTAAGTCGGATCCCGAACAAAATAAATCCGAGCCCACTATAGTTGAGGAAATTATAAATTGGTGTTCAAATAAACAAGAACAAAACATATTCTTCTGTGATGACAACACCGCCCTTGATTTTGTTCAACTTTATGACCTTCAAGTATGTAGATGATGAGAACTCGTGGGAATATCATGACCTATTTTGTTACTAGGTATGTTCTTATGTATGAAACTGTGTTTGATGACGGTGTATACAAGAGAAACTGAGTATCTACGGATATATTTCATGTATGAGAAAGTGTTGATGGTGTTTTTTTATCCTTGACATAAAATTATGGAAAATGGTTCACCTAGGTGTGCAACATAAGTGTTATTGAGATGGAATGATGCTATTTGTGGTCTCCAAGTACTTGACAATGATCTACCTTTATTTTGGAAAATTAGTCGACTTGCAAATTTTCTATGGTTGGAATGCTTCACTATCTTTTTGTACTACCCGAAAATGAGTGTTGATACTCATATCATGATGCTTTTGAGCTATTCCATGTCAAACAAGATAAATGGTGGAAACAAGGCTATCTAACAATCATGTACAAGCCAAGAGAAACAAGAAAATTATGGAAGAAAAGACAAGCCCGATGTTGGACTTAAGCATGTTTGATGTTCAGCATTCTGTCGTGTCATTATATATATTATAGTATGTTGTATTAGTTTCTGTTTAAGTCAAAGAAAAACAGTTAAGGAGTCAAGTCAGATAGTCCATCTGGCGCCATTAGTAGAAGAGTAGTTATAACTGTCTTACAGCAGTTGTATGACAGTTATTAGAAGTTATTAGTTAGGAGTATATAAGTGAAACGATGCATTCTATGTAATGTATCCCAGACAGTTGTAAATCAGAAAGTTACACGATTGCAACAAAGAATTAGTTTCACAAAATCTGTTTCAGTTTTTTTATTCATTTTGATTCATACTTTTACTGAATTGAAGTGTAGTAAATTAACATTTGATATCAGAGCCAAACACGATTTTTTGGCACAAAAGAGTTCAGATTGTTCAAGAACAATGGGTGACCCAGATTGGTCTCTTGAAAGCCTCATCAACAGCAATATGCAGGCGCTCTCAAATGTCAATAACACATCAGTTTTGCCAAGAACACAGGGAGATAAGATCTTCTCTATACAATATCCTATGTTAACCAAAATAAATTATGCCGCCTGGGCCATAAAAATGGATGTTTTTATGACTGCTCAGGGCATTTTTGATGCAGTAGAAAGCACAGAACAAGTGGACAACAAACGAGACAAAATGGCCCTGGCAGCAATCTACCAGGCTATAAGTGAAGAAGTCTTGTTACAACTTGGTGCAAAGAAGACTGCACGGGAAGCATGGATCATGTTGAAGAACATGAATGAGGGGGCAGAACACATAAAAGAAGTGAGAATTCAGACTCTCTTAAGGGAATTTGAGGGTTTGAAGATGAAGGAGAATGAGACCATTGATGAGTACACAGGAAAGATGACAGTGCTTGTGAACAAGATGAGAAGTCTGGGTAGTCAGATGCAGGAAGAACATGTGGTGAAAAAACTGTTAAGATCAACTTCTTCCAGATTCATACAACTTACTTCAACAATTGAAGAATTTTGTGACTTGAAGATGAAGACCATGGATGAAATCATAGGCTCTTTAAAGGTTCATGAGGAGAAACTACAAGACCTTGGTGATAAAGCCCAAGAATCTACATTGTTGAGTAAAGCCGAGTGGAAGGCTAGACAGAAGAGAAAAGGAAAGGCGCCATCTTCTCAAGACAAGGCAAATTCTAGGGGGGAAAGATTTGCAAAAGGCAAGGATGCAGATGCCAAAGGTAATGGTGATGAGAAACCCAAGAAAAGATTTGATAAAAGTAAAATCAAGTGCTTTTCTTGTGGTACCATGGGCCACTTCAAATCTGAATGTGACTCAAAGGACAGGGAGGAGAAGGCCAATTTCATGAAGAAGGATCATGATGATGAAGAGCCGACCCTGCTAATGTTGAGAAGAAATATTGTGGATCAGAATTTGCTTATGAATGCAGAGAGGGAAGAAGAATCGTACTCCAAATGGTATTTGGATACCGGGGCAAGTAACCACATGACTGGAGATGAAGATGTATTTGCCTCTCTTGACAGAAATTGTGGAGGTAGAATAAAATTTGGTGATGGATCATATGTGGATATATCTGGGAAGGGATCTGTGTTATTCTTAAGTAAGGATGGAGAACACATACCTCTGACAGATGTGTATTTCATACCCAAGTTAAGAACCAACATCATCAGTATTGGACAACTAGATCAGAATGGAAGCAAATCTATCATACAAGATGGGATCTTAAGTGTGTATTCAGAGACAGGAAGGCTTGTTGCACGTGTAAAGAGACAGACCAACAAACTCTACACCCTGCACTTGAAGGCAGTAAAGCAAGTATGTCTTCTGTCCAAAATTAATGATACAGAGTGGCTCTAGCACGCCAGGTATGCACACCTTAACTTCAATGCTTTGAGAAAATTAAGTAAGAAAGGGATGGTGGAAGGTTTGCCAGTTATGACCCATGTGAACCAGGTGTGTGATGGATGCACTATAGGAAAGCATCATAGGACAAAGTTCCCTCATGAATCCAGTTTTAGAGCAAAGAAACCTTTGGAACTGGTGTATGCAGACCTCTGTGGTCCAATTCAGCCGACAACACTTGGAGGTAATTCATATTTTATGCTCATAGTAGATGATTACTCAAGATTTATGTGGGTGAGATTCTTGAAAACCAAAGATGAGGCACTGGATCATTTTATGAAATTCAAGGCCAGTGTTGAAGTTGAAAGGGAAACCAAGGTTAAGGCTTTCAGAACAGACAAGGGGGGCGAGTTTACTTCACAAAAGTTCCAGTTATTTTGTGAAAAAGAAGGGGTAAAACGGTACCTCACAACCCCGTATTCACCACAACAAAATGGTGTGGTAGAAAGAAGGAACCAAACAATTATGGAATCAGTTAGGTGCATGCTAAAAAGCAAGAATATGCCACCACAGTTTTGGGGAGAGGCAGTACAGACGGCTGTTTACATACTCAACAGATCTCCATCAAAGAGTTTGGACAATTCAACACCATATGAGGCGTGGTATGAAAGAATTCCCAAAGTTCACCACTTCAGGGTTTTTGGTTGTGTGGCTCACGCAAAGAATGTCGCTCCAAATTTAACTAAGCTGGCCGATAGAAGCAAGAAGATGATCTTGGTAGGTTATGAAGAAGGCTCTAAAGCCTATAGGCTCTATGATCCAGAGAAAAAGAAAATTGTGATCAGTCGTGATGTGAAGTTTGAAGAGGCAGAATGTCTAGAATGGGAAGAAAGAAGTGCACAAGATAACTCTCCCATTCTGACAGTGTTTACCAGAGATATGGAGAACAATGATGCTCTTCAGAGGCAGTCACAGACCAGAAATGAGCTGAACTGGGAAGGTGGTCAAGAAACTGGTTATGCAGTAGACAATTCCTCACCAATGACAAGATCGAGTGAAGGGTTGAAAGATGTCTTTGATCACACTCCGAAGAAGTTTAGATCACTTCAAGAGATCTATGAAGAAACTATTCAAATTGAAGAAGAAGCAGGCTTGTGCTTCCTGGCAAAGGATGAGCCTTGTAATTATCAAGAGGCTGCGATAAGTAAAGAATGGAGAAAAGCCATGGAAGATGAGTTTGATTCTATAAATAAGAACAAGACTTGGATGCTGTCAGATCTTCCAAAAGGTCATAAAGCCATCGGTCTAAGATGGATCTTCAAGATCAAGAGGGATCCAAGTGGTGGTATAGTGAAGTATAAAGCAAGGATTGTTGCAAAGGGGTATGTGCAAAAGCAAGGCATAGACTATGAGGAAGTGTTTGCTCCATTTGCAAGGATGGAGACGGTCAGGACACTGTTGGCTTTTGCAGCAACCAGAAACTATGAAGTCCACCACATGGACGTTAAAACTACATTCCTGAATGGAGAGTTGTGTGAAGAAGTGTATGTAAGACAACCTGAAGGCTTTGAAGATAAAGATCATCCTAATCAGGTTCTAAAACTCTCCAAAGCTCTTTATGGTTTAAAACAAGCTCCACGAGCTTGGAATGCTAAGTTAGATAGAAGTTTGAAGAAACTTGGGTTTGGAAGGTGTAGACAAGAACACGCCCTGTATACCAGGTTCAGAAATGAAGAGTGCACGATCCTAGGGGTGTATGTTGATGATTTAATCATCTTAGGATCGAGCACTGATGTGATTACTTCATTCAAAGCAGAAATGATGAAGACTTTTGAGATGAGTGATCTAGGTTTGCTCAGTTATTACTTGGGTCTTGAAGTTAAGCAATCTGACAAGGATATCACCATTTGTCAATCAGGGTTAGCAAGAGCACTGGTTGAGAAGTTAGGGTTGACAGATTGTAATCCTACCAATATTCCCATGGAGCCTCGCATCAGGTTAAGTAAGAATGCAGGGGGTGAGGAATTGATTGATGAATCTGTCTTCAGGAGTATAATTGGAAGCCTGAGGTATCTTGTCAATACGAGGCCTGATATTAGTTTTTCAGTTGGGGTATTAAGCAGGTTCATGGAGGCTCCAACTGCATCACATATGGACGCTTTAAAGAAGATTGTGAGATATATAAAGGGGACTGTACAGCTTGGTTGTGTGTACAAGAAGAATTTCTCGTACACTGAGTTGATTGGATACGGTGACAGTGATATGGCTGGGGATTTGGACGACAGAAAAAGCACTTCTGGGATTATCTACTTCCTTGGTAAGAATCCGATTACTTGGGTCTCTAAGAAGCAAAAGGTGGTGGCTTTATCGAGTTGCGAAGCAGAATACATTGCAGCAACTGCAGGTGCTTGTCAAGGTATCTGGCTTGGAAAGATAATGGAGACTTTGGAAGGAAAAGGAGGGAAGGTGCCATCGTTGTTTGTAGACAACAAATCAGCAATTGCCTTGGCCAAAAATCCTGTCTTTCATGACAGAAGCAAGCACATCGACACCAAGTATCACTTTATTAGGGATTGTATTGAAAAGGAGAAGATCAATGTGGATTACGTACACACCAACAATCAAATGTCTGACTTGTTCACTAAGCCCCTTGCACGACAGAGATTCACAGAGCTTAAGGAGAAGATTGGCATGAAGTTAATCAACCAAGCTTAAGGGGGTGAATGTTGGACTTAAGCATGTTTGATGTTCAGCATTCTGTCGTGTCATTATATATATTATAATATGTTGTATTAGTTTCTGTTTAAGTCAAAGAAAAACAGTTAAGGAGTCAAGTCAGATAGTCCATCTGGCGCCATTAGTAGAAGAGTAGTTATAACTGTCTTACAGCAGTTGTATGACAGTTATTAGAAGTTATTAGTTAGGAGTATATAAGTGAAACGATGCATTTTATGTAATGTATCCCAGACAGTTGTAAATCAGAAAGTTACACGGTTGCAACAAAGAATTAGTTTCACAAAATCTGTTTCAGTTTTTTTTATTCATTTTGATTCATACTTTTACTGAATTGAAGTGTAGTAAATTAACACCCGAACCATCCAAGACAAAAGATTTCAAGACAAAAATAGTATAGATTGGATTAATATAATCATTAAGACTACTTGCAGTTATGAAACAAATGGATTCAAAAGATCCATTGCATTTTACAATTATATGTTATCAGTTCATAAGGAACAAACAAAACTTGGGCAGCTGAATCGAAAGAAGAATTGTAGATTGTTAGGTGATTCGACCTCCTACTTATAATGGTAGAACATACACAGACTCAAAAGAATTAAGAAAGAACAAGAAGAGAAGAACATAAGGATTTGTTGACCCTGTTCGTCAGGATGACTATATTTGGGGGCACTAACAAGCCATAGATTTTCTACTAGATTTGAGAATTACAATGAGTATAAGACCTGATCTTCCTAAATTACACTAATCTGATCAGTCTAACCTAACCTTTCTAGCACTCTTAATTTTTTCCCCTCAAGCCTTTCAGGTTTTCATAGCACACATCACAATTACAAGAATCATGGGTATTTATTAGGGGTGGGCAGTCCAAAACTGGATGGGACCGGACCAGGACCGGGTTTTCTAAATCATTGGACCGAGGACTGGATCGGAATTTCCCGGCCCGGTCGGTCTCGGTCCGATTCAGTCCACTTTTGGATCGGGATATTTTTTGTAAATTGATATTTTTTGAAGAAAAAATTATGTTTTTATTGAGAAACTTTAATTATTATTTATGAAAAATATAATGTTATGAAGTATATAAATAAAAGTGAACCTTAAATAATAAAAAATAAAATTTATAACATAAAAAATATTATTTATGTATAAAATTTTTTATTTTTATTTTTAAAAAAGTCGGACCGGACCGGGGCCGGACCGCAAGCGAACCAGGACCGGAATTTTAAAATTCATGGACCAAGGACCGAACCGGTATATCCTCATTCCGGTCTCGGTCCGGTCGGTCCGATCCGGTCCGAAATTTGCCCAACCCTAGTATTTATAGAGGATATTAGGCATAAAGATAGAAACAAGGATAGAAATTCCAATATCTCCTAAATATATTTCTTTCATAATACCCAATATCTTTTTATCCCATTAATGATAGAAAATCTTATTGTGAGCGGGTAAAACAAACATAATTACCATATTTATTTTCACTATTAAAAAGGTATTTCTTAAATTATTGTGCAGTTATTTTCGTTATTTTCTATATTATAAAATATATGGCGATTATGCAACTTTATGGGAGATTCTATCCTGCAAATATGATAGAATTAAACCCGAAGAAGGTGGAAATATTCCTAGCTTGGGATTTAAGCAACCCTAGGAAATAATTAAATAAAGCCCCCTGATCTCACTCTTCCATTATAAACCCACATCGGCATATTCAGAAACCCTAGATAGGCTAATACTCGCTTAGCTCGACTGTTCAGGGATTCACCGCTCTCTTGTTGTACCTCGTCGCTCAAAACGACAATTGCTCTTCTAACTTAGGCATCAGAGGTGGATTAGGGGGTCCTCGCCCCCTGTGTCCATTATTTTGCAGGTTTCTAGGTCAAGATATCGAAGGAGGAGCGGAAGAGGAGGAGTTATTAATTGGTGTATTAAAGACGAATTGAAGGCGGAGTTTTTGTACACCAACACTTATCTACCAAAAATAGAAGACACAATCTATCCAAAAGATCCCGTCAAGCTTGCAGGACACGAAGCCACCCTTACGTCGACACGGAGCATGACGAGGGCGCGCCCTGGGAGGGCGCGGTCGCGTCTCGACCCTCCTAGCATGCATCATGCCTTCTAGCACTCAGAGGCCTTCACGTGGTCTGGTCCGCGGGTGACGCTGCCGCGTCTTCATCCGCCCAGCCCGCGCTCTCCTAGCGCAATCGCGAGCCTCCGGTGCGTTCGCGGTTCGGCCTCTCGTTTTGCCTTTGACTCCTTTTTCGCCTAATCCCGAATCAGGTTTCATAAATCCTAACAATCTCCCACCTGGAGACTGATTCCAATTGTAATTGTCTTCTTCTTCAGCAGTCCTCCAGTCTTGGTAGTGTCGGGCCTTCAACTTACGTAAGCCCGTTTGAGGCCTTGCCAAGATTCAATCCCTTTAGCTTATTAGCAAGGTTTTCTCCCACCACATTCGACACATGTCGTATGTGATGGTGCTCAAAATAGTAAAACAGGAAGTGGGCCCGGGGTATGGGGAATAAACGGACCCGACGGGACTCCCAAGGTGGATTCCGGGGCCGACAACTATATCCGTCTTTTAATTAAGCAAATTCCCTCTCCGAACGAGGTCTTCCAAAACCTCGGGGGCGATATCTAAACCTCGTCGCCGACTCAACTGACACCCCCGCCCACCTGGTCCACTCAGCGGCCTCCGTTCTCCCCATCCAATCACTGGCTACCTCTCATCCGGACCAATCAGAGGCCTTGATCTCGGGCGTCCCATGTTGGATAAACACCCAAACTCGATTCCCTAATTTTCTATAAATAGGGGAGAACCTCGTAGGTTGAAGGGGTCAAAAATATCTTGAACTCAAGAACTATCTTGCTTGTTGAAGATCGACGTGTTGAAACATCGTCAAAAGACCTCGCTATAGACAAGTGAAGTTCATAAAAAGACTTCGAGTCACACAGAGCTTCCGCTCACACTAAACACCTCGCTACATAATCTCGCAAGTCTTCATCACCACGCTCAAACTCAAACCTCGGCCTCGCCACCGGAATCCGTCAAGCGCCCCGTAGTTGGTAGAATCTCGTAGCTATTAGGAGATCTCGAACATTGTTAGATCAAGATCTCGAATACTCGTAGGAGGTCTTAGGTGTAAACCCCGTTGTTTGTAGCCTCGTGATTTGTAACCTCGTTGTGAAGAAATAATAAATAAAAAGCAAGTGTTTGCACAAGCGAATAAAAGAATCTCGTATCTTGTCTTCTAGCTGCGGTTTATTTCGGGTTTCATCATTGGCGCCGTCTGTGGGAACTTCTTCATCCTAAGTAGTTTCCCGATTTGTGCAAACCTTGGCTTTGAACCCCTCAAAATGGCTTGCCCAAACAACTTTTTTCCCCAACACCCCGATAACATGCCCGAGACCCCGCAATGGATGTCCACGGGACCTCCGGGTTGTCCATTTATGGTCCCTTTGGGTTGGACGTACAACACCCCAGAACTCCTACCCATTCCAAGGGTATGAACAGGGCGGTGCACCCCCGATCCTGTATCCCTACTTGGGTTATGGGCAGTACCAGCCGGGTTTCGCCCCCCATACGTCTCTATCCCCGCTCCGGCCCAACCCCACTCCGAGTACGTATCCGCGTACGTCCACGGGCATGTGCCGGGACAAGAGACATCCACCAACGGTTCGTCAATGGAGAGACCTCCCCGGGACCCAATGCAGATCTCGCAATCCCGTTCGTGACGTTCAAGGATGCGGGACACAGAGTTGTCCGAAACGGCAGGGAGTACTATGCACCCCATGAAATCGAAGTCGCACCGCCAACCTGTCGAGGTCGGGTGCCGTTCCCCTTTCATGCCCGAGATTCAGGAGGCACCTATGCCCAAAGGTTTCCATTGGCCACAAATGGGGCTCTACGACGGCACGGCTGACCCGGAGGACCACATGAAACACTTCGTTGTCCAAATGAATGTCAACTCCTACAATGACGCCATATTCTGATGTATCTTCCCGACCAGTGGGCAAGGCCGCGATGACGTGGTTCATAAGCCTCAAGATAGAGTCTGTGGCCTTCTTCATGAGGTTAACCACTGCGGTCGCAGAGATCGCACACATCGATGACTCATTAGTGCGAGATACCCTCCTGGGTAACCTGTGTCCGGGTCCTTTCAAGAATTTCGTTTTCCTAAAATGCCCGACGACGTACGATAGCCTATGCGCCCGGATCACGGCCCAGGTGTAAGCCGAGGATGCCGCAAACCACAGCTCGCGACTGAAGACCGACAAGGAAATCGTCGCCGAGGCTAAAGGGAAGGCAAAAGTGGCCGCGCCGGCCGCGAGGGATGCGTATGTTACGCAGACCCACAATCCCGTCAAATACAACAACAATAACAACAACAACAGAAACAACAACAACAGGAACAACAACAACAACGACAACAGGAATAATAACCACTATAACAACCGCGGAGGCGGCGGCGGAGGTTGGAGCTGCTTCGGCGGGAAACTGCGAGGTTATAGGGGCAAGGGCAGCCCCGCGTACAACCCGAACGAAAAGGGGCGCGCCAACCCCGTATCAAGAGCCAACACCATGTCGCAAGGTCCGGGTCAGGCTCGGGTCAACTACGTCGAGCAACAAGCTCCCGCAAAGCAAGCACGGTCTGGACAGACAGCAACACTCGACGGGTATATCCATACCATCTCGGGTGGACCTTCATTGGTTGGGTCGAGCCAGGCGGAAAGAAAGAGGTACGCGAGGGCAAGCCACCACGAGCCCTCGGTATTCAGCGTTGCCTAGACCTCGCGGTCCCACGTAGGCTTGGCCTTTACCTCCGAAGATGCCGAGGGACTCCACATGCCGCACTCGGACCCCTTGGTGGTGCACGCTCAAGTGCGCTCAAAAATGGTGAAGCAAGTGCCGGTGGACACGGGGTCCTCCGTGGACATCATGTACTACGACGCTTTTGAGCAATTGGGCATCTCTGAGACGTCCATGAAGCCCTACGCTGGGAAACTCACCTCCTTCTCGGGAAACGAAGTCGACATCGCTGGTCTCATAGACCTTTGGATGACTCCACAAGGAGAACCGAGATGGTGGAATTTACGGTGGTACACCTGCCTTTGGCGTACAATGCAATCATCGGGAGAGTCTCCCTGATGAAGTTCCAGGCGGTGGTGTCCATCTACCACCTCAAAATGAAATTCCCCGTCGACGACGGGGTTGGTGAGGTAAAGGGCAACCAAGAGGAGAGCCGCGTTTGCTATGCGACCTCGGCAAAACAACAGTGCCCGGTGTTTATGGTGGAGTCCCCGGCGAGGCCGACTTCGAAGTCCGGGACTTCACGATCCCCATCCCTGAGGCAGAAAGAAGGGTGATATCCCCCTTCGAGAGTGAGTCCGAGAAGATCTACCTGGGAGAATGTCTCTCCGGGACGTCATCGACGTCACTAGAAGCCTTGCTTGCTAGGTCCCGCAATGTGTTCGCCTGGACCGCGAAGGACCTCCGCGGCGTCCCGCGAACCGTGGCCCAGCACTCCTTGAACGTCGATGTCACCACTCGCCCCGTGGTGCAGCGACGAAGAAAAATGAATGAGGAGAGGGCAAACGCCGTAAATGACGAGGTGGCAAAGCTGCTGGCCGCGGGGTTCATTCGCGAAGTCCAGTACCCCCGATGGTTGTCCAATGTCGTGCTGGTCAATAAAGCTAGCGGGGAGTGGAGGATGTGCGTGGACTTCATGGATCTCAACAAAGCCTGTCCCAAAGACAGCTACCCCTTGCCCTTGATCGACGAGCTGGTCGACTCAACCACATGTCACGGGGTATTGAGCTTCCTCGATGCGTACTCAGGATACAACCAAGTCCTAATGAGCCCGCGTGACGAGGAGGAGACGTCCTTCATCACCCAACGAGGCACTTATTGTTACAAGGTCATGCCGTTCGGCCTAAAGAATGCGGGGGCCAACTTTCAACGCCTCGTCGACCGCATCTTTAAGAAACATCTGGGAAGAAACGTGTCGGCCTACGTCGACGATATCGTGGTCCGGAGCAAGACCCCTAAGGAACATCTGGTCGATCTCGCCGAGGTCTTCACAACCCTCAGGCATAACCGTCTCAGCCTGAACCCTAAGAGGTGCGTCTTCGACGTATCGTTGGGGAAGTTCTTAGGCTTCATGATTAGCGAGCGCGGGATCGACGTCAACCCCGCCAAGGTCGAGTCGATCCTCTCGATGAGGTCGCCGCGATCTCGCACTGAGTTGCAGCGGCTCAACGACGCCGTCAACTATCTAGGTAGGTTTTGCTCCTGCTTGGCGGACAAGTCTCTCCCCTTTTTCGCTGCTATCAAGAAAAACGACAAGTTCGTTTGGGATGAGGGGCTCGAGCTCGCTTTCTCTGAATTAAAGGCCTTGTTGTCGAAGCTCCCCACTTTTTCGCCCCCAATGGAGGGCGAAGACTTGCAACTATATGTGGCAATAAGCCCGGAGACAATCAGCGTGGTGCTGACCAGACAGGCCATGCACCCAGTATACTTCGTGAGTCGCGTGCTCCAACCTGCGGAGCAGCGATACTCCCCGACGGAGAAGATGGCGCTGCCAGTCGTGACCGCCGCAAGGCTCCTACGCCCTTACTTCCACACGCATCCCATTTAGGTCCTCTCTGACCTCCCACTTCGACAAATCCTCCACCAGCCCTCCCTCTCCGGGCGAATGACGAAGTGGGCAGTAGAGCTCTCCAAGTTCGACATCAACTACCTCCCGAGGACCGCGATGAAGGGACAGGCCCTTGCCGACTTCATGGTGGAGGTCACCTTCTCTGAAACTGACGCAAACTCAGAAGAGTGGAAGGTATTCGTTGACGGCTCTCGATGTGATGTCGGTGGCGGGGCTGGCGTATTCCTCGTTGGTCCCTCGATCGAGACGGAGTATGCCCTTAATTTCGCCTTCGATGCCACCACCAACGAGGCCGAGTATGAGGCTATGATCGCCGGAATAGAGATGACGCTCCTCAGTGGAGCCCGCAAGATCAGGGTCTACACCGACTCCGAGCTGGTTGCGCGCCAGCTCAACGGGCAATATGACATCAGAACGGGGTTCCTGCCCGCATACCGAGAGAAAGTTAAGGCCTTGGTGTCGTGCCTAGAAACCTTCGCGGTGGAGGCCATCCCGCGAACCTCGAACACAAAGGCGGATGCTCTCGCGAGGTTGGGATCTGCTCTTCCCTTGGAAGTAGGGAATCGCGTGATGGTGGAAAGAAAACTTCGCGGAGTGTGACCAGCGAGGTTCTCTCCGTTACTACTGAGGATTGGAGTATCCTGATAACATGATATGTGGAGAGCGGTGTCCTCCCAGAGGACCCCGCACAGGCTAGGAAGTTGAAAATGCACGCGACCCTCTATTGCGTCATCGGCGACAAGCTCTATCGCCGAGGATATGCTGAGCCTAACTTGCTGTGTGTGCCGACCGAGTCTACGAGTCGCACCCTATACGAGGCACATGAGGGCGTATGTGGCGGCCTCCCCGGATGGTGTGCCTTGTCACATAAAATCACCCATTTGGGGTACTTCTGGCCCACCCTCAGGCAGGACGCGAGGGCCTACGTCCAGAAATGTGACGGGTGTCAAAAGCACGGTAACCTCCAACACGCCCCGACCTCGCGCCTCCACTCCATCTACGCGCCATGTCCCTTTGCAATGTGGGGAATGGACATCCTCGATCCCTTTCCCAAGGCCGTTGGCCAGGTGCGGTACATCTTGACTGACCATGGCCCTCAATTCGACTGCGAGGAGACTCGGACTTTCTGCTCCGACCTAGGCATAACCCTAAAGTTTTCCTCCGTGGCCCACCCCCAGTCCAACGACCAGGTGGAAAATGTCAATGCCCTCATCTTGTCCGATTTAAAAAAGCGCTTGGGCATGGCCCAAGGTCGTTGGGCGGAGCTTCTCCCGCTCATCCTATGGACATATCGCACCACCGCGCGTCGCGCAACGGGAGAAACGCCTTTCTCTCTAACTTACGGGGCAGAAGCGCTAGTCCCCGTGGAGACCATGGTCCCTTCGGCGAGGGTTTTTGATTTCAATAGAGAAGAGAATGTGGCCAACCTTAAGGTCAAACTGCAATTCAGAGACGAGCTGCGTGAGGTGGCTGACCTGCGCTCCAGGGAATACAAACGCCGTGTGGCAGTATACCACGACAAGAGGGTTAGGCCTCGGTTCCTGGCTACAGGTAGCCTCGTCTTGAGGCGTACCGAAGGTGACAAGTTGGACCCTAATTAGGAGGGGCCATACCTCCTCGGCGAGGAGGTCGCGCCCGGAGCTTTCAAGCTCAAAGATAGCCAGGGACGTACCCTGAGCAAAACATGGAATGTCGATCGACTCAAAAAATACTATGTGTAAACTCTCCAAACTCTGCTATTTCCTTCGAATTTTGTGAATAAAGTGTCGTGGAATTTACAAACCTGGCTCTAAAATAAAAATCTCGTGTTTAAGTCCACCCCTCGCTTCCCGCTTGGGGTTGGAGAATCTCGTATTTAAGTCCATCCCTCGCTTCCCGCTTGGGGTTGGAGAATCTCGTGTTTAAGTCCACCCCTCGCTTTCCGCTTGGGGTTGGAGATTCTCGGTGTTATGTTTCAAAGCCCACCCCTCGCTTCCCGCTGGGGGTTGGAGATTCTCATTTTTTATTTTTCAAACCCATATCTCGCTTCCCGCATTGGGTTGGAAACAATCAATAATCATGCGAGATCCGAGCGAGGCTCGTGATCTTGGCATAAAGATAATCATGCGAGATCCGAGCAAGGCTCGGATCTCGGCATAATAATCATCATGCAAGATTCGAGCGAGGCTCGTGATCTTGGCATAATAATCATCATGCGAGATCCGAGCACGGCTCGAGATCGTGGCATAAAACCAGCGCCCGATGTGTCCCGAAGGTGCCACAAGTATTGTGACACTCGGACCATGGGGTTGGATCGGGATATGTATACGAGTAAACTAAAACAAGAAAACACAACCATAAGACAAGAAAAGTTGCATAAAATAAGGCCACAAGGGCCGAAGTATTTAATTACAGACCCCGACGGGGCCACCAAAATAATAAAAATAAAAAAACATTAAAAGGTCAGAGGCGTCCTTCATTCTTTCGGGGCGTCGAAATCGGGTTCTTTCGCGGCCTCGGCGGTGGGTTCTGCGGGAGCTTGAGGGACGGCTGGGTCAGAGATCACAGCAGGCTGCGAGCTCGCCACGTTGGTCGCGGGATGGGAGTCCGCATCAGCAAGGTTCAGACTTCCCTGGCCGAGGTCCTCCGCTGGGGGTGCCTCGGAGGCCATTGTCCCATCCTCTTTGAGGAAGAACTCGCATTCTCCCTCGGGCTCCTCCCCGGCCTCTTCCCCCATAGTCTCTGTGTAGCTGAAGTTGAAGAAGGAAATACGGGGGTTAATATGCCCATACTTTGCAACCGCCTGCGTGACCCCCATGCGGACGGCCTGGCGGAACATCTTTCGCATGCTCCCTACCAATTGTATTATCCCTCAATTTTTATAAAGGGTAAAAATGTAATTTTACATTTTCCTTTAATATAATAAAATATTTCCATAATCTATTTCTTAAAGTTATAATGTTATAACATTTTAAATGTTATAAGGTTGGTTTATAAGTTTAAGACCATATTAAAGGTTACAAAAATTATTGTCTCGTATTATAAATATTAATTATGAACCATAAGAATTATGGTTTTATGATTATTATAATATGATAAAATGTAACTATTAATAATATGTGTCTTATTTATTAGGTAAAATTATAAAAGAATAATTATGAGTAACAAAACATAAGAAGTGTTGTAATAATATTTCTAAAACTTATATAAATGTTTTAAAGATAAAGTTTAAGCGAATAATATAGATTAATGTTTATATGATGTTATTTGAAGTACAAAGGTTAAGATGGAAGGGTATTTTTATCACTTTTATAAAACTAGAGGGGTTGTTTGTGTAATTAAAACAAAAGGGATTAAACCCGTCATACTTCATCTTCAACCTTTGGTTCTAAACATCAAATGGCCATAACTTCTTCATTTCTTAACGGATTTTCGATCCGAAAGATGTTCCGGAAAGCCCATGACCTGATCTATCAAACTACTTAATCAATTGTTACAAATAATACAATTTTTGAGATCGAAATTTCTACTCATGTTCGAAAACCTAAAAGTGGTTGAATGCTCGATTTGGTCATTGAAAGCTCAAATTGGAGGATAAGGTTGACGTGGATGGATAAGAAGCATTTACCAGGATTAATGGGATGGTCGGATCGATTTTAATCAGCCAGTAATCGGGTGTAAATAGGATTTAAACCCGAAAAACGTTTATTTTTAAGACTTTGAATGAGGAATTGATTGTGAGCATCCGAGGAGGTCGTTTTGATCGCTATAAAAACCCATTCCGAATCACAAGTTCTCACACACAATATTCCCATCAGAAATCGATCCAAAAGATCTCCAAATTGTCCCAATTTAAGCTCAAATTGGTGGTGTTATTCTCGTCGGAAAACAGAGCGAGTGCTCTGAATTTTGGATCGTTCTCCTCATTCCGACAACCCCAGGCCTCGCCACCATCTCCATCGTGCTCGTGAACCTCCGGCGCACCCAGATCCGTCGCCACCACCGTCCGCCGTTCACCGAGGGAGCCGCGCGAGGGTCCCCTGCCTCGCCCCTGTTTTGTACTATGGTACGAGGCTACTGTACTGATGAACGAAGAATATGGTGAATTAGGAGTATTTTATTTTAATTTTTTTAATAATAATTTAGCAGATTTCGAATATTTTAAAAAAAAAAACTTTTGCCCAATTAAAAATAGATAATGATTTTTATTAACATGGTGTTTAGAGGTTTTTAAATAAAATTGGGTCTTTTAAATATCAAAGTAATAGTATGATTTCAAATGGGTCCTTTTAATATTTTTATAAATAATTTGTTACTTAAAATGGATATTCATAAGAAAGAATTTCTTATTTCATTATAAAGTTACGATGGAATTAAACAAAATTTATAATAATATTTTGAGTACGTATAAGTAATGCGATATTTTATTTAAATTAATTTAAAATGTATATATAGGTTTGAGATTAATATTTTATTAATATAAAGTTTAAGGAAAATAATATGAACATTTTATAAAATTCATAACTTAGTTTCATTATATTAATAAAAAGAAAATTATTAATATAATGCGTAAAAGTTTATAATTCTTATAAACTTGAATCCGTTGTGATTTCTCAGAAAATCAACTTCCTCGAATGAACAAAATAAATTGTTATTTTGTGGTTGATTGAAACAGGAATAAGTTCTTAATCGCGAGTGATCATTTCGTACTCATCTACGTTAATTACGAGGCAAGTGGTTTGGGTTCGATTTCCATATAACGTCTTCTATGCATCACTCATTTTAACAAGCATGTTACATATCTTGTTATATGTTTTCATGTGCTTAAAATTGTTTTATTGACTTTGTTCGGAACTCTTGTATGAAATAAAATGAATCTAGGATTTATATTGTTCTAGATTTAATGACGTTATTTCTAGTCGTACTTAGGTTACGCTAGATGGACTGTAGGGTCATTGCCTTGTGTTATGTGTGCCTATATGAGTAGGCTTGTATGTGGGTAGTTAATGTTACACGTGTTGATTCATTCGACTTTAATCTTGAGCCGATGCTCTACTTGTAAGACCATGGTCAATACCCGCTCGATCGCTGAGGGGTGATGGCACGTAGCTCGTGTTAGTCTGGGTTTGCGCACCCAACCTTTGAGTACTTTCGTGGGGCCGTAACCCACATTCTGTCTTATTTAAAAAGTATGCTTAATTCCAAGTGGAACGAAACTGTGATCTTAAAATCCGTAGAGGTGAAATAGGCGCTCTTTGGCGACAACTAAAATGATAGGAAGGCTAGTATAAAATGGAATGCCATCCTCACTCTCGGATTCCGTAATTCTCTGGCTCCAATCTGAATTCGCACAACACGTGTGCGGTGAGGTTGGTAGAGGGAAACGTGATCAACGAGGGGTTTAATCACCCACCTGACTAAATATGTGAAACCCAAGTTCCCAACATAAGTAAATCTGTCTTTATAAACCGAGACTCACCCTTGGGTGACGTGCTCATTCTTTTTCTTCAAATCATAATTTTCCTAGGAGGTCCGAGGTCCGAGGATGGGACGACTTTCATTCGGTACCCAACATCCCAACTCGTCCCTTCCTAAAATCCGAACCACCTTCCAAAACCCCATTTGCTTAGTCTGTCACAAGACTAACTGACCGTTTATTTTCCTTGCATGGCTGGTTGGTGTCCATCGCATTTCTCGTCGCGACACATCAGGGGTGGAGTTCTACATCGAGGACCAAGAGGAACAAACCTGAAAAGGAAGAACAAGTTTGAGGAGCAGTTGGATCGAAGGTGGTTAGCTTTGATATAAGTTTAGAATAAATTTTAAAGGTCGAGGTTCCAACTTGTGGGACCCTTCCCATTTCAACTTTGTATCCATTCAAGTTATTCAACTTTTGTATTTAACTTCCGCATCTTTTATATACATATGTCTTCCGCATTTAAAGTTTTTGGTTAAGTTCTGTAATTACTGTAAGCCTTGGGTGACTTTGAGAGTTTAATCTTGGGGTCACTGGAGGTTAGAGCGTTGAAGAGATCCACTGTCAAAGAAAAACATGAAAATAAGTTAGATAAAAAGCAAGAAACAAGACATAACAATAACAACAAGTCAAGCTAGCATGACCCGAGCGAAGGCCCGTGGTCATCACTAGATAAGCGAGGTTTCAACCTCGCTGCCTAAAACCAAGGGCAAATAACAAAAGCAAACAACAAGAGGGAAATCAAGTACCCTCTTTGCCCTCGCGAGGTGGAAGGGTGAGGCTCAGACCGGCCCTCTCAAGCCTGCCCTGTGCCAGGTACTTCTGGAACAATTTCTGACGCTCCGGGGTGTATCGGGCCTTGAGTTCCCTGATTTCAGTGGCTTTATGTGCGCCCTTGGGCCGAACAAAGTTGCCCGGTGCCGTGGGAAAGTTGAGATACCTCCCATTAGGGTCTCGAACCAAGAACCATTTCTTCTTCAACGGCCCGATGTTCGAAGGGGCCGTGGTGAGTTTAATACCCGGCAAGCTCAGAATGACGAGGCAGGACTCGTGCTCCCTCCTCGCTAGAAATAGGCTCGACATGATGCCGAGATCCGGCCCATCCCCAAGCTCGCGGTTGCGAACGGTGTAGGCACACAATAGCCTCCACGAGGTGGGAAACAACTGTGCAGGGCAGACGCGCATGGCCCACAAGAAATCAACGATGTGTGAGGCCAGGGGCAGTCTGAAGCCGGCCTGGAGACAGTGCAGGTGCACAACCACGCACCTATCGTAGTGTGCCAAGGAGCAGCCCTCCCCTTCGGGAAGCGCTAGCTCAACTCCCTCGGGCCAGGCGAAATCCTTGGCCATGTCTGTGAGGTCTTTAGGCTCCAGGTCCGTAGGCACCCCCGTCGATAAAAAGGTCTCATTCGAGTCTGAGGACACAGGGATCCGCTCCTCGAGGACGGGCGAGACACTGGACACAACATCAGAAATATGCTCCGCAAAAAAACTCGCGAGGTTGTTGGAGTCGGACGACCTCGTAATAACATCAACCACTTCCTCATCATAAATCGATGAAGAGGCCATTTCGACGCCAGACGATGCACGAAGTCGGGAGAAGCGCGAGTTGATGGAGACAACGGAGTCGCTAGAAGAGGGTTCGTTGAAGACCAACGAGGGAGACCTCGGGGTTTGAGAGTCACTAGTATCTAAACTCCCTACGGACTCGGAAGCCTCCTCGTAGAATTTCTCTTGAACTTTGAACATGGAGCCTGGTGGGGGGCTCAAAGAAGCTCTCCTAGGCATAAAAGAGCGACGTCCAGGCCACAAAAGGCGAGCACCTGGAAAAAAGAAAGAAGTGTTGAGACATCGGGCAAAGCAACCAAAGAAAGAGAACGCGAGGTCATAAGGGGAGAAGGCCACGTGGCACCCTAGGGCTACTCTGACACGATAGGATGGCGGGGAAGAAGTTGAAGCGCCAAAAAGAGGAGAGAGAAGGTGGAATGGAAGCCAGCGGTGGAAACCAGCGGTGGAAGCCCAAATGTCCCGTCAGTCGGGCATCATGACGTTTGGGTTTCCAAGGATCTCAAATTTCAAAATGACGAGGGGGGGGGGGGGGGGGCGCAGAAACCTAACCGTCGATTGGCAAGCGAAGGATTCAAGGGCGCGGCAGTCGCCACCCTCGCCCCACCGTTTCGCCGCCATGACGCTGGCGCAAGCCACGAAGGACAGTCGTCGCCCATTGGGGCACGAAACCAAGAAAGAGAAAACACGAGAGAAAGAGGTCCAGGAGCGCCGCGCGGACGCAAGCACCGCCTTCGCCCCACCGTTTCGCCACCGTGACACCGGCCCGAAACGCCGAAAAGCAACCGTCGCCCGCTAGGGCACAAGACGAAGAAAGAAAAAAACGCGAGAAAAAGGGAAAGCGAGAGCACCGCCCTCACCACCTCCGCTTCACCGTCGTAGCACCACCGCGAAACACTGGGAGACGTCTGTCTCCCGCTGGGGCAGGCGGCAATGAGAGAAGGGAAAAGAGCATCGAAAACACAAAGGAGGAGTCGAGCACTTACTTGCTTAGAGTCGACGTGGAAAAAGCGGTGGCGCAACTGGAGGATGAGGGAAGGTCGTCGGTAACCGTCTCGAAAACTACTCGTCGGGAACTGGAAAGACGAAGAAACGGAGAGCAAAAATGTTGGGGGAAGAAGATGAAGATGAGGCGTGTGAGAGAAGCCTCTTATAAAGAACAGGCTTACGCCTCTCCTCGCTCCCGAAAGGCTTATTGGGCCTATCCCACCTGCACGGCCCATTAAGCGAAGTACGGGGAGCGGGCCCAGGAAGCATCACACTTACGAGCAAGAGAAAAACCTAAGTGTCAGGCCTCGCAAGAGAGCCCCTCACAAAGCATCCGCCTAACCTCTCAACCTCGCATCTCACAACCCTAACAAGTATAGACCCCGTACCCCGGTTTTCGCTGAGTCAAACGCCCCTCATGTTTATGACCCGCGGTCCTCGGACAGTCGGACCGAGGCCCCCAGGCCATGGGGCTGTGATGGTGCTCAAAATAGTAAAACAGGAAGTGGGCCCGGGGTATGGGGAATAAACGGACCTGACGGGACTCCCAAGGTGGATTCCGGGGCCCACAACTATATCAGTCTTTTAATTAAGCAAATTCCCTCTCCGAACGAGGTCTTCCAAAACCACGGGGGCGAGATCTAAACCTCTTCGCCGACTCAACTGACACCCCCGCCCACCTGGTCCACTCAGTGGCCGCCATTCTCCCCAGCCAATCACTGGCTGCCTCACCTCCGGACCAATCAGAGGCCTTGATCTCGGGCGTCCCACATCGGATAAACACCCAAACTCGATTCCCTAATTCTCTATATATAGGGGAGAACCTCGAAGGTAGAAGGGGTCGAAAAATATCTTGAACTCAAGAACTATCTTGCTCGTTGAAGATCGATGTATTTAAACATCGTCAAAAGACCTCGCTATAGACAAGTGAAGTTCACAAAAAGACTTCAAGTCACACACAGCTTCCACTCACACTAAAGACCTCACTACATAATCTCGCAAGTCTTCATCACCACGCTCAAACTCAAAGCTCGGCCTCGCCACCAGAATCCGTCAAGCGCCCCGTAGGTGGTAGAATCTCGTATCTATTAGGAGATCTCGAACATTGTTAGATCGAGGTCTCGAATACTCGTAGGAGGTCTAAGGTGTAAACCCCGTTGTTTGTAGCCTCGTGATTTGTAACCTCGTTGTGAAGAAATAATAAATAAAAAGCAAGTGTTTGCACAATCGAATAAAAGAATCTCGTATCTTGTCTTCTAGTGGCGGTTTATTTCGGGTTTCATCAGTATGGACTTCTCCTTGCAAGCTTCCTCCTCTACCATGTCAGCCCACCTGACTTTCTTGCCCTCTGCATAGTCATCTGGCTTAGCTAACTCAATAAACTTCAGATAGAAATCAGAAGGTGAATCTTTATCCAGTTCTCCAATGATCTCCTGACCATCAATCTGTGGCTCTTCCATCAAGGCCTCCTGCCTACTAGGAACCACTGTCTTGCTCCCACCAGAACTTGAGGTACTCAGAATCAATACATCTTCAACATACTCTGTTGTTGCATCTTTTGATTCCCCTAGTAGTGACCAAATTCACCATAATTCCAACACTTGATCTTGCTCTTATCCTTGGTAGTCTTCCCCTTCTCTTTGGATTTTGATACACCATGACCAGACCTGCCCTTGTTCCCTACATTTAAAGTTGATCCAGATGTAGGAATCGACTCTTTCCGGCGAATCTCTTCGCTCATCATCAAATCCCTCACATCATCAAACTTAGGTTTCCCTTTACTAACTAAAGCACTAACAACAAAAACAGTTCCGCTCCAACTTTCAAGCAAAAAAAAAGTAGAATTTGGGCTTGTACCTCGTCATCGAACTCAATCTCCACCGACTGCAATTGTGCAATCGTCATGTTGAATTCACTCAAGTGCTTGGATATCGGTGTGTCCTCCCTCATCTTCTGGTTGAACAACTTCCTCTTTAAGTGCACCTTGTTCACCGTTGATGGCTTCTCATACAGCACAGACAAGATCGCCAACAAACCCTTTGTTGTATTTGCCTTAACCGTGTGGTGTGCTACACTCATGGACAAGGACAAGCGAATTGCACTCATCGCCTTCCTATCCAACAACCTCCACTCTTCATCCTTCATCTCCTTAGGTCTCTCTCCCATAGGTGCATGAAGCTCTTTACCATATAGATTATCTTCAATCTGCGTCTTCCAAAAACCATTGACTCATCATTATAATAGGAGGTGCAATTCACACTTTAGAAATGTAATCGTTCTTTTTATCATATAGATTTTGTGCTCTAATTATTCAATTGCTTTGTTTCTTGTTTGAAGACTGGATAATATGCAAGGTGAGAGCATGTATAAGATATCAAGCAAATTTATATGACCCTGCCATTAAATCACCAATAGTGCATCAAATTTATATGACCCTGCCATTAGATACAATAATATGTAGTTGGATTATCGTGATTTCTTTTATATGCATGATGAAGTTGTATGATTGCATAGTAAAGTTAAAGAACATAATTTCAAATGCAGAAATTCTCTTATACAAGAAGGTTGATGTTTAGGTACCCCAATTTGGACACAACCCAATTTTTTCAATTGGAATGCGACATATGAGAGTCTACTTGGTACGAATAAGCCGTTTCCCCAACCGATTCTTTTACCAATAGGTATTTGATACTTCCAAGTCTTTTTTTTTAGTCTAGTACATGCACAAACACGCTCGCTTTCTTTATTTTTCTTTATTAACTGTCTGAAATGCCATGTGAGGTTCTGCTTCATAGCAAATGGTGGATTTCCTCATCGATGTATGAGAGCAAGAAGGCCTGTATGATTGAGCATATATGGTGTTGTCTTCACAAAGTCGGATTTCCCCTATTTTGTTGGCTATGAAGAGGTTTAATATTCCATTAGACAGTGAAAAGTGAGAATGATTATCTCAAAAGCTAATGAATGCCCATGTTCAGTAGTTGCATGTGCAATATTGATAGTTTTAAGTCTGTCTTTCAACTACTATTATGGAAATTGCCACCTTGATTTAAAACCTAGTTTTTATTGTCAATAAAGGCAGTGGATTGTTTTCCTATATTATTATTTGCTCAAATTGTCTTAGTGGATCAATTCCTATTTATTTTCATACATATGGTTAAGACTCAAATTGTCTTAGTGGATCAATAGTAGAAAGTTCTTTATGGATGCTAAGTACATCAAATAATATGTTTCATTGCTTCGGTTAATTAGAGCTAATGTGTGGATTTATTTGAAGAATATTTGGAGCGAAATGTGTTTCATTGTTGTCTAAAGTAGTTCAACTAGGCTCAAGAGGGTTTGAAGTCGGTTGAATGGACTATGAGGTTGACTATTGCCTTGGATGTGGCAAGGGGCGTTGAGTATTTACACAATTTAGCACATTAGAACTTTATACACATATTTTAAGCCTTCAAATATTCTTCTAGGTGATGATATGAGGGCGAAAGTTGCGGATTTCAGACTTGTTCATCTTGCACCTGAGGGTAAAGGCTCAATTGAGACTAGGATTGTTGGCACATTCGGATACTTGGCTCTTGAATATGCAGGTACTAATTTAAGTTTATTATGGTTGTATCTGAACTGTGATTTCATATCTATAAGAATGTAGCATAATATTGACTGATTAGGTACATTCCCTATGATTGATTAATCTAATACATCAGCATAGTGTTGATGGGTAATTTAAATGCTTGGTATTATAATACAACAGATTAGTTGACTTGGTTGAAAAAGTAGGAGTAGAGAATTAAACAAGATTAAGATACTTATGAAAGTCCTTGACAACTGTAGGTTATTTGTTCATATTTTGACTTTGAAGATCATCCACATAGGTACTTGTAACTCCCCGACTTTATACCGGGGCACTACTCGGTAGTAGACCACACATGAGTCCACATGAACTAACCTGACAACGAGTTCACGCGGATCTTACAACGCGGGCACGACGAGAAAATACAAAGAAAACATCCAACTTGTATTTATAAAATCAATGTATCGAAAACATGCATGAATTCTCCAATCGACATAAACAACACCACCACTTGTGAGAACTTTATTGACATCGTAATATATCCTTTCCTTAACAAAATCAAACATTATGCAAAATAAGTAACCACCATTTCACTCATCTGAACCCAATCCTAATGACACGGTCTTCAACGACCCGCACCATTATTTTTTCCGAGGTTCCATCATGGGTGTCTTGTTCCTAATCCTTACCTGGAACTGAAAAACAAATTCCCGAAGGGTTAGCTAACAATTCCCATATGCACTAAATAGTAAACACAATATGCAATAGCAAAATCAATTTATCAAATTACATAATAAGAATAGTATTAGAATAGTTCACCTATAGTATTCACAATAGCAGACAAACACACCACATTACTTATAATCACAAGATGCCCATAATAATACTTATAGCCATACGATGCATACCAATAATAGCACATCATTTCACTTAAGTATCACCTCAACCACTTTTCGTCTCAATAATTGTTCAATCACAACTCATCATTTCTCAACCGACATAATTTACTAAACAAGCATGGCATCCTCCAGCCTTACGCGGGGTAGTGGACGGAGGCCTCCACCGTTTATCCAAACCACTCACACCCACATCATTCACCTTCTAACCCCTGGTCAAGCCTCCTCGGGAGCACTCGCCAAAATATTTTATTATAATTTTGAAGGGGCCCTCCTTAACATACAACTAAGTTAGGGATGTCTCCGCCTTCCCGACTATCCCTGATCATAGTCGTATCGGTTAGGTGCCAATGCTTAGAAATCTGAATAAAATACAGAATAGTATTCATCTATTATATTTTCCAAAATAACGAATTACTTTCAAATAGACATATAAAATATATAGGAATGAATCCCAAAATACAGCGCTACACATCATATCTACACATCTAGCACACATCAAAACTGATAACTAAGTAAGTCTAGGCGACTTACCTGTTGACTGGGAATTCAAACTCTTGAATGGAACAAGGACTTGTCGAAATGATTTCCTAAACCATGATATAAGGTATTGTAAATAACATGAAGTTTGAGACTCAAAAGAATACGATAAAGGTTTAAAACTCAAAATCTCTCTAACCCTTTGATAATTTAACCTGACAACTCACATGGACATAAACTTTGAACCCACAATCAACCTCTTACTTGAAGTTACTACAAAACAACCCATCTAAGACATTAAAACTAATAAGAACGTTCATCAAAACTCAACCCCTTTATTGAGTCTATAACTCACGCCTTTAAGCTTAGAACTACACTTTACCAATCCATTTTTCTACACCATCCAAAATCAAAATTCACCATAAATCCAGCCATAAAAAATTCCTTACTATACCCACAACTCACACCATCCAACAAGAAAGAACAACTCACCAAAGAGGAGGAAAAGGACGCGCCTTGTGTTCCGATGGAAGGGGCGACCAACAACAAGCAAGAAGGTCGTGAAGGAGCATGACAACGAGAGGAAGAGAGGGAGGCGAAAAGTGGAAAGGAAGACATGGCTTTATATAAGAGAAATGGAAGAAGACAAATTCAATTCAGCTTGTATAAGAGATAAAGATCATGGCACACAAATCTAGAAGATATAGCACGAATATTGTGGAAGAAAGATAAGCAAGGAACACGAATCTAGAAGATAAGATAACATGGCAAAAATATCTATGAAAACGGATAAGATCAAAACTTTTACAAGTCTATCTTTATTTCACTAAGAAACGGGATTATTTAAAAACTAAGAAACAAACTTATCCGAGCATACTTACAAGCGAAGTAACACAAACACGTTTTTCGAGACGCGTCAATATTACCCATTTACATCCAAATATCACTTAATTTAAGCACGCTTTTCCAAGCATATATTGCTTTAAGGTCTTCCCGAGATTACTTAATAGCTAAGCAATCCCAACACGAATTTCGAGAAACATTAAATTATCCAAAATTGTCCTGAGTATTACATCATACCCCCCTTAAAGAAAGTTTCGTCCCGAAACTTCCTGAGATATAGGAAAACAACTCATAACACTACTTAAAATCATTCACACGAGTCAAACAACACGCGGATCATACCCTTAGTACATCAAAAGTAACAACTATCAAACAAGTCAAGCACACAAAGTCAAGTCAAGCATAGCACACCGTTAGTTACCATCTATAAGCTAGGCTCTCGCACACTTCTAACTTCTACTTTTTAAGGTCTTAACTAAACTCGACTACAACTCTGGATATCTTTATAATATTCTCATATCGGTCTCCCAAGTCCCAAGCGGCCGTCTCAAATCCTCGTTGAGTCCACTGAATCAATATCGTCGACATTTCTTTACTCCGCAACTTTCTTCATGAAGATATATTCCAATGCTCATTTCACTTAGCTATCTAGGAAAAACCTACACTACAAGACTCTTGAAGGACATGTCTCAACTAAACCGTACACTTCACATTAAACCACACAACTCATGTTAACAGGCTAACTTCTCCTTACATATAGGATAATATCCCTAACTCACCTTGGATTAATCTTTCCTTACCATCATCCTTGTCCAAATTACTCATAAAGCCATTTATCTCTTGATCCTCATGTCCCTATTAATTTTACTACTAGGCTAGATCTCTTTCTATAAAGTATATATATCTTATGCATATCCCTTTCGCAATCAATAACTTGCAACTCTCCAATAGCCATACTAACACAGCCATAAGCCCCTGCGATCGACTAAAATTGGATCCATTTCCTGACTTTTCCCTTTCTCATTTTCACTTGCTTTTCTCCTTATACTAAACCATTTGGTATAAGTTTCCAACCATGTGCTACACTGTTGTGACCCAAGCCTACTTATATCTTCCTTTGGAACTCTTGGTCTTTGTGGTCCTGAGGAAATTTCAACTCTTCTCAAGTTTTCCTTACCCTCAATCATGGTATAGCAACCCTTACTCTCTTATAAACCTTATGTGAAGCTTTAATTCTCACATAACTCTAACTAGAGTGTCCTTCAATTGCTTTCATCCAAGGTTGGTGGCAATGCTAGCTTGTATGCCACCTCACTTACCCTTTTGAAAATATCAAATGGCCCGATGTACCGAGGACTCAGCTCCCCTTTCATCCCAAACCTTTTAACTTCACGACTAGGCAACCCTTTTTACTACACTTGTACTTCTACTTCACATTTTTAATGGTCGTCCCCCTTATCTGCATAAGATTGCTAAAAAAATTGTTCAAGTATCATATTCTCTCGAATCTTAACCACTTTCTCTGTCAAATCTAATGGGTCATCCCCATACAATGACGTTCTACACTTGTGGCCATACAAAACCTCATACGGTTCCCTCTGTATCAAGGATTACCAATAAGTATGGTAAGTAGGCTCTGCCAGTTTTCAAGTAATCAGACTGTTTACATCACCAATCCAACACACAAGATCTTAATATATCCTTTATAATCTGAATCCTCTTATAATGTAACAATTTTTCTATGGATGATATGCTGACACCTTAAATGCAAACTCATTTCCATTGCATCATGCCAATGCTACCAACATCTAGAAATAACATATTCATCACAATACAATACATTCATTTTAGGTACCTCAAACTACCTTATAATGTCAGAAAACTTCCACCATCTTGTATACTAGCCAGATCCCTATGATTGGCAAGAAATAGACAATCGCAGTCCATTTATCCACAACCCAAACATCATCTTAAACTCTGCTATTCTTTAGCCCAATGACAAAAATTCATGGAGATATTTTCCCTCTTTCATTCTGGAATGAAAAGTAATCGCAACTGTCTACCTGATCTCTGGGCTTGACCTTCATCTACTAACAACTGCACTTAGCTACAATTCTAAGTACATTTCGGCTTCTTGTTGTTCCACCAATAATGTAGTCTCAAATCCAAGTAAATCATACTTGCTCCAGGTTTGAATGAGGATAGTGTAACATATGCTTTTTGTAAAATCTTGTGTCTTTATTCCACGTTTCAAGGCACACAAATTCGACTAATAAATCTCAAAGTACCATCAGCTCATTATGAATAATCGGATATATCTCCACGAATTAACCTCTATCTAAAATCTTGCATCAGTATGCATATCTCCTACTTCTGCCTTATTTTCTCTAGTAAGGCTGACTAACACATCCATAAAATTCAATTTACTTTAATATCATTGAATCTTCACCTTAATATCATACCTCGTCAGTTCTTTCTATAACTCTGATTGTACAATCACAAAAACTAAAATACATTCTTAAAACGTCCTCCAGCTAAGAGCATAATGATTTACAATCCTTTACAACTCAAGCCATCTTTGTTGTCTCGTACTCAATTCATACTGTGTAAAGATATAACTTTTATGATATATCATCACCTTGCATGTATTTCCTTACTAACAATGGCACCAATCTTCTAAGCATGAATCACTAATACTAATTCCAGATCATGCTTTAATCAATTCAACTCGTTTGGTTTCGACTGTCTAGAAACATAAATACTAACTTTATCCCTTTGCATCAGCACACAATCGAGCTCTATCCTTCAGCCATCACTATATTATTTCCCCTTTTTTCGCAACTTAACTTCAATCATCAAGGTGTCCACTTTAACTCCTTCTACGGACATGACATGTCCTAGTAAAGTAACTTCTGATTATCAGAAATCCTACTTATATCACTTGGCAACAAATCCTTGTTGTCTCAATACTCCTTATACTAGTCTGAGATACTCCACGTGCTCCTTTTTTTGTCTGAGAGTAATTCAGAAGGTCATCAATAAAAACTACCATGAACCTTACCAAGTGGTCAATGAACACCCAGATCATCATTCCATAAATACTTTAAGGGCATTAGTCAATCCAAACAGCGTCACTACCCATTTATAATGCTCATATCTTGCTCAAAAAGCCATCTTAGGAATGTCTTTTCTTCAACTAGTGATAACTTGATCTCAAATCCACTTCTGAAACACCATGGCTCCTTGCAATTGGTCCAACAAGTCATCATTATAGGACAATAAGTTCTTGATCATAATAATCACTTAGTTCAACTCTCAATAATGTATACAACATCATAAGAAAATATCCTTCCTCGGGACTATATGATTCAGAACTTTTGATATTGGTCTCGTCCCCAAATTCAATTCACTACTAATAATTTGCCCAACTCTAAAGTGGTTATTTGAAGGCTAATCCCAGAATAACATCCGCAACTTACAAACATCAGGTATATTCTAAATGCGTAATCCTTCCTTGTCTTCCTGAAAAGCAGATCACTAGTACTCCATATATCCATCACTGCACAACTTGGCAGTCTTTTCCACACTTATTACTAACCTAACTCCTTTGACCCTACTTCTTTGACATACAATCAACTACCTTTGATATCAGTTGCCTCTGTAATTCCCCGAATTAACCCAGATGCTCTGCAACAGCATTTTGATTAGGCATAACTCCCGTGCCCCTCAAAGTCTGAAGAAATCCCACCCAGATGGCTCGAATAACAATATCTAGTGGTACTTCAAACTATAGCACCACTACTGGTCCACAAACTCTTCCTCCAATAGAAGCATATTTATCCTAGAGTTTTACATCTTCCACTCCCCACAGTAGCACACACAATGTCATTCCTTTATCGATATATCTTTAAAGTTGTCTCAACTTGTTAGTTAACCACTTTGACAAAGATGTTTCCAATGCTAGTTCATGCCCTATACCATATTGATCCCTTCCTCTTCTACTTTTCCTTAAACGACTTTGCAGCATATGACATCAAAGTTGACACTCAGATTATCTCAATCATGTTGTCCATGTATGCAATCATTGTGTAGCTCAGCCTTGTCAAGTCCTTTGCCTAATCATATCTGATACTCTTCCTATGATCAACTTCAAAGAAGTTTAACTAATACTCTTCCTATTCTCCACTCTGCATCCTCAGTTGATTTCCTAAAACACTGCTCCAGTTTTCTCGAGTCGAACATCATTCATCTTCAATCCTCATTCTTAACTCAAATATGACCACCATTAGTCTGGAATCTTAAGTGCTTAAGAAGAATTCACTCTAGAATTACCTTACCTGTCTTGTTTTAACAACTTCTTTTACCCACTGGGTTCATTCACTTGATCACCTATTAGATCAATACCAAATATTCATGAGAAAACATATCACCAACATATTACTCTTCTGGAAAAGAACATTATGTGGTTCTCCAACAACATGAGTCCCTCTTTTAACCTCAACTTGGCCCTACCATGGTTTTGACTATGATTTCTCTCCTACCATCTTTGTCTGATTCAACTATAGTCTATGGAGCTATCCCAAAACAAAACTCTTACAATTAGAATCTACTTTTATCTAAAGTTAGCAACTTAACTTACGATTTTGCATGAGGTCCTCGGTTGATGGCGGCGAATTCGTTGCGTGTCATTTACCCACATACATGCAAAATGACTACCCATTAAATCATTGGCCAGTTTTTGTTTTAGGTTGGACCTCGAGTACACTTGTTGGTCAGTTCCATGTGCCCTTGTTGTCAACCTGGCTCTGATACCAATTTGTAACGCCCACTGTTCTAAAAATCCCTTCTAGGCCCCGTATAGGCCCTACCTAGACGCTGGAAGGTCCTAGCCAGCCTAGCCGTCCAAACCACCTAGGCACCCGTCTAGGAATGCCTAGGCCACCGTTCAGACCGTCTAGGCGCTAGGCGGTCCCTCTCCGCCCTACGCCCGCCTAGCGTTTCTTAGAACATTGGTAACGCCCCGACTTTATACCAGGGCACTACTCGGTAGTAGACCACACATGGGTCCACATGAACAAACCTGACAACGAGTTCACGCGGATCTTACAACTCGGGCACGACGAGAAAATACAAAAAAAAAAACATCCAACTCGTATTTATAAAATCAATGTATCGAAAACATGCAAGAATTCCCCAATCGACATAAACAACACCACCACTTGTGAGAACTTTATTGACATCGTAATATATCCTTTCCTTAACAAAATCAAACATTATGCAAAATAAGTAACCACCATTTCACTCATCTGAACCCAATCCTAATGACACGGTCTTCAACGACCCGCACCATTATTTTTTCCGAGGTTCCATCATGGGTGTCTTGTTCCTAATCCTTACCTGGAACTGAAAAACAAATTCCCGAAGGGTTAGCTAACAATTCCCATATGCACTAAATAGTAAACACAATATGCAATAGCAAAATCAATTTATCAAATTACATAATAAGAATAGTATTAGAATAGTTCACCTATAGTATTCACAATAGCAGACAAACACACCACATTACTTATAATCACAAGATGCCCATAATAATACTTATAGCCATACGATGCATACCAATAATAGCACATCATTTCACTTAAGTATCACCTCAACCACTTTTCGTCTCAATAATTGTTCAATCACAACTCATCATTTCTCAACCGACATAATTTACTAAACAAGCATGGCATCCTCCAGCCTTACGCGGGGTAGTGGACGGAGGCCTCCACCGTTTATCCGAACCACTCACACCCACATCATTCACCTTCTAACCCCTGGTCAAGCCTCCTCGGGAGCACTCGCCAAAATATTTTATTATAATTTTGAAGGGGCCCTCCTTAACATACAACTAAGTTAGGGATGTCTCCGCCTTCCCGACTATCCCTGATCATAGTCGTATCGGTTAGGTGCCAATGCTTAGAAATCTGAATAAAATACAGAATAGTATTAATCTATTATATTTTCCAAAATAACGAATTACTTTCAAATAGACATATAAAATATATAGGAATGAATCCCAAAATACAGCTCTACACATCATATCTACACATCTAGCACACATCAAAACTGATAACTAAGTAAGTCTAGGCGACTTACCTCTTGACTGGGAATTCAAACTCTTGAATGGAACAAGGACTTGTCGAAATGATTTCCTAAACCATGATATAAGGTATTGTAAATAACATGAAGTTTGAGACTCAAAAGAATACGATAAAGGTTTAAAACTCGAAATCTCCCTAACCCTTTGATAATTTAACCCGACAACTCACATGGAAATAAACTTTGAACCCACAATCAACCTCTTACTTGAAGTTACTACAAAACAACCCATCTAAAGACATTAAAACTAATAAGAACGTTCACCAAAACTCAACCCCTTTATTGAGTCTATAACTCACGCCTTTAAGCTTAGAAGTACCCTTTACCAATCCATTTTTCTACACCATCCAACATCAAAATTCACCATAAATCCAGCCATAAAAAATTCCTTACTATACCCACAACTCACACCTGTAACACCCCGTCCGGTGAACCTGGTTGCTACTTAGTTGTAGACCACACCTGGGTCTACCAGAACTATCCTGACAACAAATTCACCGGTATTGGACCTTGCAACAAAGGCACAGCGAGAAAAACCAAGAAAACATCCAACTTATTATTTTTAAAACAACTCGATAACCAATGTAAATGCAACTGACTGCTAGCACCTAAAGCCAACCTACTGGCTACCAACATTAACTCAATATTACTATTAACTACATTGTCCTTGCAACTATGGACTCAAGTCCTCAAATCCCACTAAGACACATCACATCGAGATCGAGCATCATTGTCCAAGAAGTGATCTCCTGGAACATTTCCCATACACGAATGTTTACCTAAAACGTTGAAAGTGGAACACATTAGCTAACAATCCTGGTATGGGCCAAACAAGCTAATCAAACATGTAGAACAAAACATAGATTATCAAAATAACGCACTCAGTCATTCATATACATACCAAACCAATATGAACACCAAAACACATCGTATAATTATATAGACTAGCATATCAATTTCCAAACCAACACTCCATTCCACAATAACAAATAAGCACGAGATTAAACAATGTAATACTCATGCAACATATATCATAACAACCATCAACAATTCCTCCATAATCCAAACCATAATCATTCTCCAATTCAGGCAACCCAAACCTGCCTTCGAAACATGGTACACGGCTAGCGCGCATGCTTAGCTCGTGCCCATTTTCTTTCCCATCACCCTTCTTTCCCCGGCTAAGCCTCTACTAGAGCACTTGCCAAAACAATCAATTTTGAAGGTGACCTCCACACGCCGCATGACTATGTCCGGGGTTTCTTCTCCACCGACTTGCCCGTGTCCATAATCACACCCGCAGAGATCAAGTTGCATAGAGTAAAAACTATTGAAACCATTTCAATAACTTTCGAGTATGAAAAATATACTAGAGAATAATATTCCAAAATAGAGTTCCACACACTCAATTTACTAGCTTAACACATAACATGATTGCAAGCTAAGTAAGTCTAGAAGACTTACTTCGAAATTGGAATTCCAATAGCACAAGTGAAACATGAACTTGATAAATGATTTCCTAAACAACAATATAAGACTTTATAAATGGAAAGACAACTTAGGCTTAGAAAACACAATAAGGGTTTAGAATCGGAATCACTTCATCCCTCAAAGTAACCAAACCCAAGAACACGAAAGCCCACACCTCTTATCTATGGACCAATCCACCAACCATGTTATTTTGCCTCCAAAAACAGCCCCAAGACAACCAATCCATGCCACCACCAGCCACCCATGCGCTTACCCACACAACATCAATTTTCAACATCCTTCTCGCCCAAAATCCACCAAAACGCTATTTAAGATTTCCCAAGCAACCCGCCATAAATCAACCACTAAAGCAAGTCTCCTTTACCCAAAACCTCACACGACTCAACAAGAAAAACAAGGAAAGAAAAACTCACCAAAAGTGAGGAGAAGGACGAGCCTTGTCTTCCGGTGGAAGGGGCGACCAACAACAAGCGAGAAGGTGGTGACAAAGTGGTTTAATGGTGGAAACAATAAAGAAATGAGAGGAAGGGAGAGAGGCACAAAAATGGGAGGAAACCAAGGCTTTCTAAAGGCACCTTTAAGCCTTTATATAGAAGAAATGGAAGAAGACAAATTTGGTTTGGCTTATGTAAGAGATAAAAATCATGCACACAAATCTAGAAGATATGGCATGAATATTAAGGAAGAGGGATAAGCATGAACACAAATATAGAAGATAAGATAACATGACACGAATATTGAGGAAGAAAGATAAGCATGGCACAAAGATTGATAAGATAGAGCACATGGTACGAATATCTAAGAAAACGGATAAGATCAAAACTCTTACAAGTCTATCTTCATTCTATCAATAGACGAGATCACTTAACGACTAAGAAACGAACTAATAGATAACTTTGATACTAAATTTGTTTTGAATATATAAAATCATGGTAAAAACGAGGTTAACTGAGATTACTTAATAACTAAGCAATTCCAACACGAATTTCGAGAAATATTAAAATATCAAAATATTTCCGAATATTACATTCTACCCTCCTTAAAGAGAGTTTCGTCCCGAAACTTCTTCATATATACGTAAACCTATAACGAATCCTAAAGTTTCATAATCTCTTCCCCTTAAAGGGATCTAATTGCAAAACGACTAGATAATCGCAAAAGAACAAATCACATTCTATACTAGCATAACCACTAACAAACAATCAACCAAGTCAACACAAATAAGTAGATCAAACAGAGCACATATTAGTTTAGGCTTTATAAGAGTTAAAAGGGAGGTTTATTACAACACCATCCAACAAGAAAGAACAACTCACCAAAGAGGAGGAAAAGGACGCGCCTTGTCTTCCGATGGAAGGGGCGACCAACAACAAGCAAGAAGGCCGTGAAGGAGCATGACAACGAGAGGAAGAGAGGGAGGCGAAAAATGGAAGGGAAGACATGGCTTTATATAGGAGAAATGGAAGAAGACAAATTCAATTCAGCTTGTATAAGAGATAAAGATCATGGCACATAAATCTAGAAGATATAGCACGAATATTGAGGAAGAAAGATAAGCATGGAACACAAATCTAGAAGATAAGATAACATGGCACGAATATCTATGAAAACAGATAAGATCAAAACTTTTACAAATCTGTCTTTATTTCACTAAGAAACGGGATTACTTAAAAACTAAGAAACAAACTTATCCGAGCTTACTTACAAGCGAAGTAACCCAGACACGTTTTTCGAGACGCATCAAAATTACCCATTTACATCCAAATATCACTTAATTTGAGCATGCTTTTCCAAGCATATATTGCTTTAAGGTCTTCCCGAGATTACTTAATAACTAAGCAATCCCAACACGAATTTCGAGAAACATTAAATTATCCAAAATTGTCCTGAGTATTACATTACTTATATAATTATATGATATGTATTGACCGGTTACATTCAGTTCCCTTGTTAGGTTTCTCCAATATGCTTATGATTGTTGTTGTATTTTATTTCCAAATTATAATTGAACTACTATTATTATTTGGGACCCATGTTTAACTAATTTCATTTTGCAAAGTAGTTAATTTTATGGTCTGAACTTTGAAGACCCAATATATATATACATATATATATATACTAGTTGTTGTACCCGTGCTACGCACGGGTGAAATTTATTTATATAAATTTTAATATTGTGTATATAAATATGTCCTTTTATTATAAGAAATTAAGAATAAGAAAATAGTAACAATTTTAATTTTATATCAACATTTGAGTGTTTTGATTGATATTCAATTATTCATACATTCAAAAGGATATAACACTTTTATTCATGCAAATTTGTGTGTATATGGACCTATGTCTCTCTTCTTTACTACCAACTCGGTTTCTTGTAAACTATTCCCAAACTCTCTTATAATATTTTTTTCAATTGTTGTGAACATGTATGAAGAGGAAATATTAGTATATTTCATATGTATATTTGGGTGTCAATATGGAGAAGATGATGTGAATTTTTATATTTAAAAAGTTGGAGCTTTAGAAATATAAAAGTTGATTAGAAATGTGAAAAGTTTGAGTTGTTTAATAGGTATCCAATTCATTAAAGAAATTAATGGATCCAAGAGGATTATTGTCGCACAAATTGATAGAACAAACGTCCCTTTTTTTGGAATCATTCTTGCATTATTGTATAATAATCTATATTAATTGATTGACTCTTGGTCTTCTTCATTTATTTGGAATCTCTATGTTTAATTAGTAGAATTAGTCATAAAATAGTCATTTTTTCTTCTTTATAGTGTATAGATAAATTGTTGCAAACAATTATATTCAACTCCTTTGGACATTGAATGTCAAAAAGCATAACCTTACTAAATAAGCAACCCTAGGTGGATGGCCCGTTCTATTGCACGGGTTCTCATTGTTTATGGTTTATATTATCTACGTGAAGTTATATTTTTTGTATATTATTGGTATATTCTTTTCGCTTAGTGGGATGTGTAAAAAATGTAAGCACACGGGTCATCATCCCTATATGAGCCTTGCAGACATTAAAAATTAATTAATTTAATTAAATATATCATTGAAGTGTAGTCAATCTACAAATTTACCTAAAATGTCAAATAGATTCTCGCAAAGACTAATGATTATTTATAAAAGTCAAATAGAATGTTGTAGTACTTTAAAATTTGAAGTGTCGAAATTACATCGTTAATCACTCATTACAAAATTTTGCATTTTTTTGGAAAAAGTTGTACAACTCCTCCTAAGGTTTTTCCTCTATAGTTGCTTTATTTGGTATTATCTTCATTCTTCTGCAATTGACATTGATTGTCTATTCAAATATTTTATTATTTTAAAATTATAATTAATATTATTTATAATCATTTCGATCAAGATCATCCTCCTTTCACTTCTAACTCACAAAAAATATTAAAGACAAAATGTCATAAAAATGATTTATAGAACTTGACAATTGAAATTTTTATTCCGTATTCATTTAGAAATAAATTCGTATACCCAATCATGAAAGGAAAATGAATAAACATATACATATTACATCAAACCAAGAAAAAAGATATACATTATCAAAGAATTTTGTACTTATATAATTCGATTGGACATACTTCCAAGTTCCAAACATTGGAGTTGTCCAAAACAATACTCACCTTTGAAAGAAAATGTCAATTATTTCCATGCATTTTTTATTTATATTTGTATCGACCTATTTACTTCTTCCTCACTATCAACTCGATCTCTTGAAAACTCTTCTAAAGCTCTCTTCCAATATATCATTCTTTCACTATATTGTGGGATAGGAGATATTGCATGTGTATATTTGGGTGTAAATATTGAGTGGATAAAGTTATTTTTTATATTGGAAAAGTTGGGAGGTTACGGAATATGAAAAGTTTTCACTATGTTGAAAGAATCTTTACTAATGACCTTTTAATTCTTGTAATATTTTTTTGAATTAAATCTCTCATAAATAACATATTAAAAGCATAAACATTTTTAAGAATCTTTACAAATTTCCTTTTAAGTCTTGTAACATTTTTTAATTGAAAACACTCATAAATAATAAATTGAAAGCATGCATTTTTTAATATTTTTTATTAATTAATTATACATATGAACTTAATTGTGAGAATTGTCGTAAATGACCAAAATTTTCTATTTTATATGTTATATAGATATAGATATAGATTAACTTTATGTGTATTATTAGTTTTTTTGGATCCTAAATAATTCAATCCCTATTTTCTACAATTCATTTTCTTTCATTTATTCTCTAATTTTATTTTTGCATAGCTCTTCACCAACTCTTTCCAGCTACTTAACATAAATCATAACAATATTAGATTTCGAGGATAAAAAAAGAAGATGACAAAAGGTGATCTCTATAATAAAAAGGAAAACAAATTACTCCCAAATACTCTTTGTTTGTAATTATTTTTGTTATTTAAAGGAATATTTTTATAATTTTAAATTTCATTTTTCATTGTATAATATTTATATTTCTCTTTCCCTCTATACATAAGAATTATTAAAAATTGAATTTTTCGAATAAATTCTATTACATAGAAAAGTTACTTGAGAATTGGCAAAAATAAGAGTAATACTTTTAATAATACATCTATCATTTTAAAATGAGTTGTATTGTTATTTCATGCAAATTATAGTTTATTGTAATAATTTCTACATGACACTACATTAGCAATACCATGAGAATTTAAAGGGTTATATATTTTACATGAAAAATCATTACAAATTGCTTAGATAAAATATATGCACATGAGAGACTTAAAGAAATGATTGATTTACAGTTTTTCTTGGATAAACTAAACATGTATCTTCCTTTCCATTTTGTGTAATTGCAATTGAGGAAGAAAAATTTATTCACCAAACCTTAAAACGAAATATATTATTAATAATTGTATAATATATAAAATAAGAACCAAACAACAACTCCATCACCAAAAAAATAAATAAATAGAAAGGTTTGCTAGTATCCTACAATTTGACAACTTCAATTTGTTCTTGTGAATATATATAGGAGTAGAGAATTACATAATGTACATCATCACCATGAATGTACACCCAAATGGATATGGATTGTAATTAATACTAATTTGTAAGGAATGATATTATCACTTTAATTACAAAATTTAAAATTTAATTAGTAGGATAATACTAAAGGTCTCCTAATGTATAATAGAAACTTATAAAAAGAGAGTAAATACTAATTAATCCTATAGTAAGGTAATATCAAAGGTCACATCATACAAAATTTTATTTTGGAATTGAAAAAATTATTATATGTATTCATATTATGATTATTTTTATTTAATTGATAAAAATAACATAAATTTTTAGTCAGATTTTTTTTCTTATTGTTGTACTATTTTTTGCAAATGAAAAAATTATTATATGTATTTATATTATGATTATTATTAGTTAATTGATAAAAATAACATAAATTTTTAGCCAGAATTTTTTTCTTATTGTTGTACTATTTTTTGAAAAAATGTAATATTTCAAATCTAGTGTAAAAAGTATTTTTTTTCCTTTCTAATGTAATTATTAATTAATTATCAAAATATTTAAACATAATAATAATAATAATTTTGCATTGATTGAAAAAATACAACTTTATATAGAAAGGATGGATTTCGAATTTTAGATAATTATATGGATAAGTTATAGGTTTCCTACATAAATCTATATAAAATAATTATGAAATGGAAATAAGTTATAAATTTTTAGGTCAATTGAATGAGTCATTAATTACCTAAATTTTCTATTTTATAGTATATATAGATATAGATATATAGTATTTTTGTTCTATAGATACCCCTTCTTAGAGTGCTACACAATAACGAAATATAAGCCATTAGATCAGATTTTAACTAAGGTTAAGATTAAGTAGCAATTTTAAAGTGGAAATGCATTACACTAGATCATTACGATGGAGCAATTTTTGTGAATAGCAAGATTTTATTTTGATTTTCATTTTTTTACAAAAATATGCATAATCACATTCATTAATTTATTTACACGAGATTGAAAATCCTCATTTTCTCTCTTTTTCAACACGGTAATGATAAAATCGATTCATCTTCCTCGCCGACATTGTTTTTGTTTAATCCTCCGACTTCTTTATTGGCACCGTTCTGTTCACTTCCCCATTCACTTCAACTGGTTCCTCTTTATCGTTTGCAAATCTCTAGCAAGTAAGTTACGATTTAGGATTTTGACGCATTTTCCTCTAGATTTCTAGTTAAGCTTTAAAATTTATACTAGATTTGACACCCATATATTTCAATTTCAAGTTAGTTTAGACTAGATTTAGGAACGATTTACTTGAATTTCGAGTTACGATTTCAGTGTCATTAGAATTTTAACTTCATTTTATTTCAAAATTGAGTTAGGTTTTTTTATGAACGATTTTGACCTTTTGATTCTTTTTTTTTTTGTAGTTAATTGAAGTTTGATTGGAGATTTCATAGTTCAATGGCACCCAAAATAAGTTCAAAAATTGCTAAATGTAAGATCCATGGTCGATTGGTGTATCTTCGTACGAACTGAATGTAATCTTGATGTTTTTATGGCTGTCGTTGAATCGATTGGTGTATATACACGACTTACTTAGTTGTATACATATTAAGCTTTGTTGTTATACATGTTTTTTTTTGTATTTACATATAAAGTTTCCATGATTTTAATTTACATATTCATGGTTGGTATATTTACATTGTAATTATTGACTGTATATATGGATATAAGCATTTGCGTGGTAATCTTAGTTTGTATGCAACAACGCTCTACATGACTTTAATTTACATATATTCAATTTTATTTACCTATATACATGGTAATGTTCTTCTTTATACATGATATTATGTATTATAATATAATCTTTGTTTGTATGCATAATTTTAATTTACATATGTATGATTCTAATTGGGCTATATACTTAATTTATTACATCTATACATGTGCAAGTTGAGATTTGTCTTAAGCTACCACGTGTTTGGAAAAAAATTGTTAATTAAAAAGGCAGCCGATGAAAACAAGGAACTTGTTAAGAAATTGAGAAAATACATTGAAAAGGAGAGTTGTGTTCATTGTATAAGGCCTTCTAAAGTTTTTAATTTAATGTACATTTGTGTTACTTTATTATTATTTTTTAAAAAGAGAAGTGAGACGAAATGTAAAGCCATGTATATAAACAATTACAATCATTTATGTATTAAAAAAAGGTTGTTGATTTGCGCACACGAGAAAATTGGTAAGCGCACACAGATATCCGCGCAACGCCATTTCGTGCGAAATGGTGTTGCGCGAAAAGGGCAAATCCGGAATATCAAAAAAGGGTTTCGGGAGCGTGGAGGAAAGGGTTGCGCAACGACGATGCGCGCGAAACGGTGTTGCGCGCGCAACACCGTTTCGTGCATGCGCGCATCGGTGTTGCGCGCAATCCAACGGTAAAAAAAAGTACCGTTGGACTGGCGCGAGGCTTCGTTGCGCGGATCTCAATGGTAAAAAAAACGGTCGAATTGTCCCCTATAAATACCCATTTCGATTCCACATTATAGTTGGAGTATACCTTCATTCCACATCATTGCTTAAAAATGTCGTCAGGAGAAGAAGATACGTCATCGAGCGATTATCATCCAGAGGAGGAAGATTCATCGTCAATCGATAGTTTCATAGCTGAGGATGAGGAAGGTGTATCGGGAGAAGAATACGGAACCGACTCCGATGCATCAAGCGAGCCAGAACAGGTATTTTTCAAAGAACCCATAATATTATGTCATTTACGAACGTAGTATATTGAAAGTTAGGATAGTGTAATTTATAATATTTTGTTTTTACATTTTGAAATCATAGGTTGTCGGAATAGATTTTTCTATTGCTTTCCACTACGATGGGTTGTGGAGTGATCGAAGAGAAATGCTTGATTGGGCTAGACAAATTGCAATTTCGAAGAATTTTGTACTAGTCATAAAAACCTCAAATCCAAATAGGGTCATACTCACTTGTGACCTAGCCGTTAGATATAGATGTGGCAAGAGGGTGTTGCCCGGACTGGAAAATAGGAGCATTTATAAGCCACTTACCGATACATCGACTAGGAAGTGTGGATGTCCGTTTGAATTGAATGGGGTCCGCCTCAAGGGAAAAAATGGATGGATCTTAATGGTAAAGTGTGGACAACACAATCATCGCCTCCCCAATAGTTTGTTAGCTCATCCATATGCGGGCCGATTGACAGCTGAGCAGAAGGAGTTTGTGAAAGAGAAGTTCCTATATCTAGCCACCCCGAAGATGATACTTGAAGAGTTGAGGTCAAGGTACCCGAGAAATGTGACCTCAATTAGACAAATCTACAATATGAGGGATAAGTTACTTCTTGAGGATTGCGGAGAATTGACGGTGACACAATGGTCTCTGAAGTTCTTGAAAGACCGAGAATACATTGTCCGTCCAAGACGAGTAAGGGGTTCTAATGTTATGAATGCCTTGTTTTTTGTGCACCCCACAAGTCTGCGCATGCTGAAGATGTTTCCCTATGTCGTTATTATGGACTCCACATACAAGACCAATAGGTATGTTATTTTAATATGTAATCGACTTGATTAGTATATTTCCAGTATAAATGCTTAAAACAACTTGTTGTGCTAGGTACGACATGCCTTTATTGGAGATGGTTGGCTTCACTTGCATCGGAAATACATTTAGCATCGGGTTTGCATTTATTTCAAACGAAGATGTCGCTAGTTATAGGTGGGTGTTAACTCAATTGAAAGGCGTGTACGACGAGCTTGGAGTCCAGGTCAATATAATCATGACAGATGAGCAGGCTCTAATCAAGGTGATAAGTCAAGTTTTCGGGGACGGAGTCTAACATTTGTTGTGTTGGGTGCACATCAGACACAAAATTATTGCGTACGGTCTAAAGGTGTTTGCGAACGCTGAAAAATCACATGAGTTATCACGCGGGTTTGCAACGCTTGTTGGGCGCTCTTTTCGTCCACCAAAGAGGCGACATTTGAAGAACGGTATGTAGAATTGAAGAGAAGATGGCAACCGACGCTTATTGCATACGTGGAGAAGGTGTGGCTTAATCCATTCAAGAAGAACATAGTTCGTGCTTGGACGGAACATACACTCCACTTTCAGACAAGAACCACCAATAGGTAATTTCATTTTTAGCATTTGAATTCAGTTTGAATATTAGAAAGTGTATATGTTCAATACTTAAACTTTGACATGTGTTTTTCAGGGTCGAAGGGATGCACGTTGTGCTGAAAAAGATATTGGATTCATCTCGAGGAGGCTTCAACACCTTGATACTAAGGATTCACATCCAGATGCAATCTCAAACCAACACTTTGAGGACAGCCTTTGAGAGAACCAGAATACAGAAACCAACAAAATACAGACTACTGACGAATAAGTTCAAAGCGCTGTTTCGTCCTATACGCGGACACGTTTCAAGGCAATGCCTAGGTAAGTTGTTAGACATGTATTGTGATATAGCAATTGAGTTGACGCAGGGTACACTCGATATGGAGTGCCACGACTACTTTTGGAGGGAATGTCACGGTCTTCCATGCAAGCATCGAGTTGCAGACGCTATCATAACTAAAGTATCCATCAATCTGGAGGAGATACATCCTTTTTGGAAACAGATCGAATGGGATGACCTTAGCGATGACAACGATCTTGCCCTTGCATGCGTACCCTTGACCATTCAAGACCCCACGTGGGACGAAATGGTGGCAAAGCGAAATAGCGGCCAGATGCGTAGAGACCAGTATTTGCATATCACATCAGCGTTCAAAGATTCAGAGCATCCTGAAGACACACACCTTATTGAGCCGATACCATACGAGACGCCAGATGGAGCCAACAAGTATTCAACCACCCGGGAGAAAACACACCTTGAGCACGTAATGGAAGAGTACGAGAGGGAGCAACAAAGACGGAAAGACAACGACAGTCGGAGCAAAGCAAATACATCGGCGCCATCCCGATCACGCAAAAGACCTAAATGATCTAGGAATAATAAACGGACCGGAGTTGGAGTTGATACGCCTCCGGTTGCGACCGCGCCTCCTACCACCGCTACCCCCGCCGATGGAAGCCACCGTGGCCCCCCGACGAGCGTCAAATGGCGCGGGGTTAACTTTGGCATGGGTAATGTGGATAGTTTTGTATTTCCGTTCATTGAGGATGCTAGAGACATGATGGGAGACGGTCATTGTGGGTTTCGGTCCCTTGCTTGCGTATTGGGGAAGCTAGAGGAGGAGTATTACAGTATTCGATGGGAGCTTCAGGCAGAATTGATGCGTAACAGAGATATGTATCAAGTCTTGTTCACTAGGGGCCTTACATCATTTGATGACTTCTTGGAGCAGATCGGCCATGTGGAGTCTCCTTGCTCGAACAGTTACTGGCTAGACATGCCGCTACACGGCCTTGTGTTTTCTACCTTTTATCAAGTGCCACTTGTGATGTTATCGAGGGATCGAGGCTCCCACACGTGTTTATCGTTGCGGATTTTTGGTAACAATCAAGGACATGGGATACCTCCACCTGTCGTTGCTATTGCCCTCTTTGGTCAACGGGACCACTTCATACCAGTGAGAAATTTGTAATCATTTTTTTAAAAGTTTTTTGTTTAGGTACATCTTGCTTGCGTATATGTGACATAACATTTTTTTCAGGTATGGCTTACGAGGAACGCGCCTATCCCCCCACCTCCTCATGCATGGTGTCAATTTCACGACCCCAGCGCCGACTACTGGCTCGAGGCTCTTACCTCGAGGATTGACCATTGGAAGGCTTGCCGAAGGGACATCGGTCGGGATCCGGAGACATTTGCTTAGGACAGTGTTGTGGCAAGATGGATTGTAATGGGATATGTACTTCGATGTATTGTGTGCCTTGTTTAGGAGATTTATGAACTTTCATATTTCATGTATTTCGATGCCTTGTTTAGGGATATGTACTTTATTAAGAATAACTTTCATATTTCATGTATTTCGATGTATTGTGTGCCCCGTTTAAAAGATTTATGAAAATATTTCAGGTATTTTGATGGATTGTTATGGGATATGTACTTTCATTAAAAATGGGCCTTCATGACACGAAGACCCATTTTTACGAAGGCCCATTTTTAATAATATAATATCTGAGTTGGGTGAAAGGGGTAACAGAAGGTGCACAATGGGCCCTCGTATCTGCGCGAAATGGGCCTTCGTGCCTACTCGAAGGCCCATTTCGCGCAGACACAAGGCCCCATTGTGCGCCTTCTGTTACCCCTTTCACCCCAAATGGTTGACAAGACTTATGCATGCACATCTCTCCCTTCTGAAAACAAGACTTTCATATTCCATTTTTACCAGTTCCGCGCATGCTTCTGAAAACAGTATACCAACAGCTTTTCTGGTGACAAGACGTATGCATGCACATCTCTCCCTTCGAGCAAATTCCAAGTATAAAATGAGACCTAAACCTTCTCCATTGTTGCTCCACGCTCTATCAGCCCTAAACTCTATACCGAAACCAGAATTTCATTATCGGCACCCCAATGGCTAAAAGGAAAGCGTGTTCATCGCGAACCTACCCCTTTGCTCCACCCATCATAAACTTCTCCATCGTCCACGTCCGTGGGGTGAGGGAGACAAAGACGGAATGGTCTGTGATACAAGGCGCATCAATAAAAAACATCATCATGAACTGGAGCGAAGCTGGCTATGGAGCACCACCGGGATATTGTCGCTTATTCTTGAACGACAACGATATAACACATCGTATCTACGCCAAAGAAACCACGGTGCAGCTTCGCCTGACTGAAGGTGAAGAGATTCGGGCGATTGATGATATTTCGCCGGAGAATTAATGATGCGGTTTACTGTTATAAGTCACTTTTTATGGATCCAAGTGTTTTTTCAATAAGTTGTTGTTTATGGTTAGGGTGTATGTTGTTTATGGTTTTTTCAAGTGCCAGTTGTTTAGTGGTTTAAGTCATAATTGTTGTTTACGGTTTTTTTGGTAAGTTAGTTGTAAGCCGTCGAAATGTGGATCCAAATGTTATATGTAATTCCATCGCTCTTTTTCAACTCCATTTTGTGCAAATTTCAACCCGTAATGTATGTCCTCCGAACCATCCAAAAACAACAAATCAAGGTGAAGATAAGGTATCGGAAAAATCAATAATGGAGATAATCCAAAAACAACAAAAATAAATACGTAAAGTACTAATGTATGTCATCCGAACCATCCAAAACATCCAAAATCAAGAATAGTAATGTACTAATGTGAAAGACCCTAAAACCACCAAAAATAGATACATAATGTACTAATGTGAAAGCATCTAAGGATGGCGCTCATGCGAGGTGTCGTTGCCACTGCCGCGCTCGTGCACTGAATCCGGAAAGTGCCGGGTGGGCATCGGTGGGTGAGGCGGTGCGTCGGAATCTAGGATGCTGAGCACGTGCCTGAGATGATGCGTAGTCGGATGCTCATGCGGCATCTGTAGTAGCTGGCTCCGGATATATCCCGCTGCCTGAGATGATGCGTAGTCGGATGCTCATGCGGCATCTGTAGTAGCTGGCTCCGGATATATCCCGCTGCGTGTTGTACCCTCTGCGCAAATAAAATCAAATCATATTAGTTTGTACACTCATATATTATCTTAATACAACAAAAAAAATATGTTCTTATCATCATGTCAGAAACTGCCGATATCGGGTAAGGCACAGGAGGACGGGGGTCATCCTGGTGTGGCGAAGTCGGGTCGACGTACACGTGAGATCGGGCCCTAAACCATGCCAAGTAGCCCTCCTCCACCTGCCATGCGTACTCGACACGCTGCACATCCAACTCAATCAGGTGATCCATACGCTGTGCCCAGTGAAGGTCCGCCGGATCATATGAAACAATGTATGGCCGGTTCTGGATCGCATCATGTCGGACCACAATCGTAGGCTGCAATGGTGGAGGAGGGATGGTCTGCATGCGACTAAACTGGCGCAACACCCTCTCTGGATGGTACGCCTCCTGTACCCTATTAAGTACCAGGACGCCCCTGTAGCGAGACACCCGGTACGCGACATCAAAATCAAGCTCGTTGCCCCACGGCGTCCAATGAATCTGCAAAGCGGAATACAAATCATCAATCGTCGAACTTAAAATAAAGAATGTACATCACACTGATTTCGAAGTCTAACCTCCTCTGCACGGATCGTGTCTAGAAGCCGCCGCAGCGCATCCAGCCTAGCCGCGTCTCGGCAGGGGGCCCGCTCACCAGTCTGTCGTGCGGTTGCACGAGGGTCAACTAGCGTCTCCAAAGCCAACTCAATCCGACCCTGGGTGTGCTCGAAATAACTCATGATCCATGTCTGAAACAATACTTATAAGATATTGAATCCAACCAAAATCGAAGAATGAAATATTGAGGCCGAAGCACGTACCCTCATAATAAGAGCGCAACCCGAGCATCCCCTAGCATCGGCGCGCGACGTCATGCCGAGCTCACGATACACCCCCGCCACTAAACCCGCCCCCAAGCATATCGACCAGTCCTCTCGTGGTCGAATAGGAATCCCAATATCCACGTCTTGATCTTGTTCCCGGACTTGTCGACGAATAACGTCATCCCGAGAAAGTACCATAGAATCACAGTGGCAATGGTCGCGGGGGATGCGGCTCGCCTGCCCTCAAACATGTCCAACAAAATAGCTACGATGGCCGCACTCGGGGCCCGTGTCTTCCACGCGTGTGCTGTCTGTGGATCGAGGTCGAGCAAATCTCCTAAACGAGCCTCGAGCTCCAACGGATCCATCTGGGGTACCAGAGCGTCTCCATCTATAGGCACCCCGAAAATGCAGTGCATGTCATGGAGGGTGATCGTAATCTCGCCCCACGGGAAGTGGAAGGTGTTGGTCTCTGGATACCAACGCTCCCGAAATGCAAAGATGAGAATGTGGTCTGTGGCGCCAAACTCTAGACCGATCAGTCCGGTGAGACCGCTCCGCTGTGCGAGGCCCCACCAAGAACCGGGGCCTCCAACCCTAAACCGTCGAAACGACCGTAAAGGAGCCAAGTTCCTAGACCACACTCTAGTGACATGCAGATACTAAAAAGAGGAAAACAAGCGTGAATTAGAAAAACTAAACATTGCTTTCAAAAATAATTAAGTACTCGTAGTTTGCAAAAGTTTACGTACGTCACGGTCGAGCCAAATCATGCGAGCCACGTGTGTGGTATACGTCGTCAACAGGCTGCCGTCACTAGGACCTCCCGGTTCGCCCTCCGCAGCGGGAGGGTCCTCAGGAGCGGCCCTTGATGCTGGTGCAGGGGGGGCCGGGGGGCCCTCCGCAACGGGGGGAGGGGCAGACCCAGATGGAACGTGAGGAGGGATGGGTGTTGTTGGAACGGGAGGAGGTATGTGGGATGCTGAAACGGGAGGAGGGGGAGACGGAAATGTGGATGTAAGCGAAGGAGCTGAGGGTCCCGCCACGAATGTAGTAGGATCGGTCGAAGAAGTAGGTGGAGGACTGGAAAAGACCGGTGGCGGTGGTGGGACATGGGTCGTGGTGGGAGGTGAAATAGAGATGGTGGCCTCGGATATGTGGTAATCGTCAACCGACAAATCCTCCACTGTACCCACGGGAGCATCAAACTGTATGTCCTGCTCCGTGAAGGGCAAGTCCTCTCCTGCGACGTCATCTGGCAAGTCGTCCTGCAGGAGCTCCTCTGTAAAATCCACCTCGACTGAGGGGTCTACATCTATCTCCGGTGCACGCTTCAACTCCGGATCAGTAGCTATCCGCTGCTGCTCGGTAGGCGGCACTCTGGCCAGTAATGCATATGCAATCTCGGCGCACATGAGCTTGGGCGCCTCCTTTTTCCTCCTCTTATCGAGGAGGACGGCGCTCAAACTAGTGTATACGTCCTTTAGGCGACAAGTTCAAATTAAATTAGTAAGTTTTCTATTAATTTTTTTCCTTTTATTTATGTAAAATTAGAAATTCGCCCTATGAATATGAATTCAACTAATGAATTCGTCGTTTCTGTCGAAATTCAAAATACGAACCAAAAACTCATTTATCATTACTAAATTTATTTCAGTTTTCATTACGTTTGTAATGAAAAATGAATAAAACAATAATTCAAACTCTAAATGTAACTGTAATTATTTTTTTAAGGCAAGATCAATTCAACCTACGACTATGAATTCATATTAATTACAAGTTCATAGCAAATAATTCAAAATCTAAATATAACTCTAAATTAAGACAAATAAATTAATTAAAACAACTAATAACAACAACAAAAACTAAATATAAATAGGAATTTGAATATTAAACAAATTATGAAATTAAATATCTTACTAAATAAGCGAAATTGATTTATTCAATTATTTATGATTTTCTAACCTTCACAACAAATCTCAACCTTAACAAAAATAAGTTACAATTTAGTAAGAGTTTTTAAGATAACTTATAGTAATGTTCACTGAATTTAATTTAAATATTTTTCTATCTTAACTATTAATCTTAACAATTTAGCTACAAATTTTAATAATTATTTTTCAAGATAATTCTAGATAATCATGACCGAAGTTTTTAAAGGATTTTCTAACGTAGTCTTAACTCTAACCTATTCCAAGTTGAAAATTTAGGGTCAAAGTTAGATTATCTTCTCATTTATCTTGAAAAAAAATACTTATCTACTTAATTTATTTTTTTAGGGTCATACATATCTACTTATCTATTTATCTAGTTATATTAATTACAAGTTCATAACTAATAATTCAAAATCTAAATATAACTCTAAATTAATATAAATAAATTAAATTATACAACTAATAACAATAACAAAAACTAAATATAACTAGGAATTTGAATAGTAAACAAATTATCAAATTGAATATCTTACTAAATAAGCCAAATTGACTTAAATTGATTAACAGCCTATCAAATTGATTAGCTCAATTATATAAACGAAATTTAATACCTAAAATTCAATACGAAATTTTACAAAATTTAAATAATATAAAATTTCGTAATCAATTTAAAATGTACCTCAGCCGTAAATGTCGCTCGGGTGCGGATCCGACTACGAACCGAATCGGGTCGGTGGACGGTGGTGGCGACGAGCTCGCTGGTGACGGGCTCGGTGGTCGGTGGCGACGTGCTGGAGATGGCCTCGGTGGCCTCGGGCTCGGTGATCGGTGGTTCCATCGGAACAGGCGCGGTGGAGGCAAGTTCGGTGGGGTCCGTCGCGACTGGCATGGGTGCGGACTTGGTGGGGTCCGTCGCGACGGGCTCGGGTTCGCTCGATGGCAAAGCTGGCGATGGGTCGGTGGTCCGATCGGTGGCCATGGTTGTCGACGGGATCGGGGATCGGATTTTTTTTTGGTTCGAGATCTGGTTTGCGCGAAATGGCGTTTCGAAGGCTGAGGTTGACGACGATGGCGGCGCGCTCGCGTCACAAGCCCATTTCGTGCGGCCCAAAGCTGCGGCGGCTCCATTTGTTTTAAAACCCTAATTATCCGCGAAAGCCCGTTGCACGCGACCCAATATACGCGCATGCCCATTTCGCGTGGCCCAAATTCATTTCCCGAGTCCCATTTACCACTTTATGGTTTTGCCCTTCCGCGCAACGCCATTTCGCGCGAAATGGCGTTGCGCGGATATTCTGTGCACTTTTTAAAAATTTCTGTGCGTATGTACCCCGCGTAAAAAAACCATGTATATACGTGTTCTACCACATTATTACATAAATTGCAAATATAAAACATTGAACACTGAAAAATAAAACCATGTACATATATACTCACAACCATGTACAGTATATACGTATTCGAGTAAATTATTACATGAATAGGATTTCATCATTGCTCAAATCTAAAATCATGAATACAGACATATAAAACCATGAATAATATGTTCAATATCATGTATATACTCGATATAGATCATGATCATGTATATAAAAATTACAACCATGTATATTAATAATGGATTTCATGTATATGCATATGTGAGGTTTCTCAAACGCGAGAATGGAAACTAATTTGATGTTTCCTAAAATTACGGAATTTTGTAGATCTGAAATTAAAATGGAAATTGTAAGATTGGATGGAGAAAATCACGTAATTATCATATTTAATTGCCATTAACTTTTTTTCATATTAAAAAAAATCAAATATGGTAGTTATCTCTCTCTAGGTAGTTATTCCATACAAAATCCCCATAATAAGATGGATACTCCCTATAATTACCATCATAGATTAGTTTCAATCTAACGCGCTATATTACGTCACTAGATAGCAATATAAGAATGGTCTTACTAGAACCTATATATATAAACATATTGCAAAAACTTAAATAAAGACCACATGTTAAACAAGAATTTGCAAAAAGCCACCCTAAAAACTTTTCTGTTAGCACAAGACCATCTTGAACTTGTAATCTGCTGTTGTGTTGCTAATATTATGTGGAAGTTGACAAATGCCCTTATGCAGCCATGGCTGCTACTTTGGAAAATGAAATGAGGAAAGCTAAAAAGCCAGTGCAACCATGGCTGCTAGCATTTTGGAAAAAGGAAAGAGGGAATGATATTTTTTTTTTGTCTTTTTACCTTTAAATTTGACAACTCAATTGGAATGAAAGTTGAGGTGATTTTTTATTAATGGAAAAGTTTCAATGGTGATTTTTTATGAACACTCTTGTGTAGTTGACACATAAATAAAGGTCATAAACTATGCTAATCCGTAAAACCATCATTGGCAAATGAATTTGTCGTTACGTAGTTTTGTTTAAGAAGAATTGTAAAACTGAGATTGAATGAAGTATGTATGGTTAAGAAAACTGTCAATATCCATTTGCATTCTCACTTGCATAATTGTATACCTTTCCTCAGTAACAGGATAGAGTGACCGCGAAAGTCGGCATCTTCAGCTTCGGGGTAAACCTGATGGAAATTACTAGGCCCAAAAGCTCTCAACGAGATATATAGAAAGCCGATCCCAAAGACAAGAATAATTGCATGCACATCTTAGAATAAGAAAATATCAAAACCAACCAGAATATTGTATAAGCAATGCTTACAAATAAAATAATTACATCAGGTCAAATACTATTGCAATGCTTCGTTCCTATTTTCTTAGCATCTAATTTTATCCATCCCCCTTACAAAATATAATTCGTGCCGCTATTGAAGGATTTGAAGCCTTATTGTTATAACCTTAAGGTTCAATCTTATACATGAAGGAAATTAGATTTCTTGTTTTTTACTATATATTTTATGTGCAATGATATTTAATCTCGTATAATGTAATTAGACTAAATATTTTGCTTTTTCACTTTTATTCAATTGATTGATACATATATGAACTCGCCGAGCAAAGCGCAACCCCCTCTACTAGTACAGAATAATATAGGTTATTTTTCAAAATAAAATTTCGTTGTACCATTTTGGCATGAAAATTTAAAATAACATGATTGGTTCTCATTTCTTTCTTGGTGTCATACTCCTTCTTTGATAATTCATTTTCAAATTTTCAAATAAAATACTTGGTGAGGAATACTTAAGTGCAAATGAAGCAAAATGTGACTAAATTTATAAAAGGACACAATAAATAGGAGTACTTTTATAAAATTTGTTGTTATCGGTCATTTTTTGAGGTTTGTTTTTAAAACAATACCTATAATTATGAACTTTTTTCTCTAAACCTTAGGATGTGTATATTTAATATCCGCTAAATTCTAAATATAATAAAAACGGATATTTATCCCAATAATTTTTTCTCTCTAAAATAGAGAATTTAATAATCCTTATATTTTTTTATTATATTATGAAAGGTTATAAAACGTTACTACAATGACAATTAAGAATTTATTTAAATATATTAAGCAAGTCAAGTATCTATTTAAATATTTTCCTCTTAAAAAGAGAGTTTACATAATTTTATAATTTTCTTAATAAATTATGAAAAATTTGTAAGGGATCATCACAATGGAAAATACAATGTAATTAATTAAGATTAAATAAAATGTCGAAATTTAATACAAATAAATTATAATACCAATAAAATGTGTAAGGGAAATGCCCAAAAATAAAAATGAGAGAGGTGGGACTCGAACCCACAACCTCTTGCATATTCTCACAAACATACACACTCCTTATCCATAAGACTATTGTAACTTATCTACCCAAATAGGAATTTTATTTCTTTTATATCCTTCTTTTCTTCTTCTTTTCCAAACAAGTCAATTGTCTGATATTGATTTTGACGTACATCCAATGCATGCCAAGCCTTCTTCCAATCATCCTTGTTGCCTTTAAGAACACTCAAAAAGCTTCATCACCCTATGTCATCATCAAAGAAGCACAAGCTTCACCATTCATCATCATCAAGCTCCTTCTTCCTCAATGGTCCATTCCAATGGTGGTAGATCAAGTAAAGCCTCAAATTTCACTATAAAAGGGGGTGGGATCAAGAGGAAAAATCACACAACATTTACCTCTCTTCTTTCTCTCCATTTTCATCCAAATTCAACTCTAAAAATCCCAAATTTAATTTTCCCCCAAATCTGATTTTTTTTTTACAAAAAAATCCACAAAAGCCTTGCTCCTCCTTCGTGGACACCGAACCACCACTGACCGCTAACTGGACCACCACCAGCGCGCGCGCCGCTGAGCAGCCAGGAGGCGCCACCTGCCCCTCCACCGCCGATGCCCTGCTCGCCTGGAGGCGTGCGTCGTTCTTGTCCTGAGTTCTCTCTGGTTCTTTTACATGAAAAAGAAAGGAGATGATATCCCCTTTGGTGGTTTGGGCTAATTTTGGGCTAATTTAAATAGGCACATATGTCCAATATTAGCCCATCAGATTTTTAAAAAGGAGGAAGAGAGAAGGAGAAGCCCAAAACGCCTATTTTGATCTCCGAGCCCAAATCCCGCCTCGTTTTCACTCGGTATAAATTTCCGACTCGTATTTTAATTTTCTATCTCTTTATAAAATAATTTTACATATATATAATATTTATTTAAATAAATTCAATAAATATTACAAATGGGCTTCTAAAAAGGAAATTATGAAATTAAGTTAATTTTCATGCCCATCTAAGAGAAATATAATTTTCAATAAATCATATGTGAATTCCTAGAATAATAATATTCATAACAATGATATTTTAAGCATATTAAGTTGTTGATAAGTTGAAAAGAATAATAATTGGCATATGTTTTTATATAAAGAGAGTAAGTTAGACATGGAAAGATTCTTAAATAAAATCATGAGTTTATATACTTGAAAAGTATAATATAATTTATAAGTATACTCTATTTAAAGTTATTATAACAAAAAGACCTAAGTTATTAGAAAGGATATACTAGCAAAATTATAATACAAATAAAATATTTGTAAATCATGTGACATGGAACACCTTTTTAATAAGATAAGGAATTTCTCTTGATAATATTGTATGGAAAGTATGATATAATTACTTTTAACATAATATTGAAAACTTACTATGTAAGTAAAGGGCTAGTATAGATATATTAATATATTATCTTAATGTCTTTTATAGCATAAAAAGGATTGCATGTCTTCTTATAAGGATTTTGATAAGATGAAAATAATATAATGATAAGTCATAAAAGATACGTGTGGTTGGTAAAAGATATATTAAGAATATATTCAATAATAACAAGAAAATATTATTAAAATAATATTAGATGAGAAATATTACTAAAGTTATATTAGTGCATATTTTTTTAACTTATAAAAATAATAACCTAAGATATAAGGGAAAATCATTAAAATAGATAATGAATTTCTATTATTAAATCTCATACATGGAAAGTTACTATAGTAAGTAAAGTAGAAATTCCTACTTAAGGAAAGTACTAGAAAAGGACATATTATAACATAAATAGCTCCACCAAATATTGCATGTCTTTTATGAAGAACATAATAAGAAAGATATTATAATGAGAATATTTTATAAAGATATTATCCTTGCTTGGTTATATTGAGAGAATACTAAGTTAAATTAAAAAGGGATATTTTTAATAATATAAATCATGTCATGACTTGATCAGCAAAGATTATAGTAAATAAAACTAAAATAAGGATTTCGTATAAGGAATAAAAGGATATTATAAATATAAAATAATAATAAGAAATATTATTATTTTATTCCTCTCCACCTAAATTATTATTATAATAATTTAGTACTTTAATTCTCTTATAAATAAAAGAGATATTTAGAACTTTAGAAAAATTTGAGAAATTCTTAATAAAGTTATTTCGTATATCTCGTATTGTTAGGTCGAGCCTTCGTTTCGTTTCAAGAACAACATTTTCCACATAATCTTTAGCACAAAATAGTACAAGCTAAGGCAAGTGGAATTTCTCCTTGAAGCCTCGTTATTTCGTTCCGTGAAATTTCTCGATGTTGGGAACAACTTGTTTGCTAATAATAAATGAATCTAGGAATATCGATTGTTAGAGATAACGACCCACTTGTTATTATTATTCCGCTATTTAAATATTCAATAGGACTATTATGCTAGTCTTGATTGTGACCTTGTTTGTTTACGATCTCTTTTCGAGATCGGTTTGGGTGATATAGTGAGGGTGCGGGATTAACTCGACACCTCTATATAACCAAACTAAGTCGTATTGCCATCATGCCTAAATTAAGACTTGTCGATCATGATCCATGTCCGCTCCTACGCAACGGAGGGATGAATGCACTCTAACTAGGTGTCGGAACTCTGTTCTTGTTCGTGGACCAGGCCTATGCACGGCCCCCACACTCTTAAAATAAGTTAACGTAAGTGAAAGCTTTATCACGACATAAGATAAGTGCCAAATCACATTTAAAAGAAATCAAAACTGGGTCAGATTAGTACAACTTGCTTGGAAGACCACCCGACTCCCGGTTCTTGAAAAGATCATATTTCCAATCTAAATGCTTAGTCGGGCTTGTCTTAAGTGGGCGGGTACTTAAACGCTTTCGATCCACCTCCCCTATCTAGAGCACCGATTAAGATGAGGTTGGTTGAGGTGCGACAAGGGCGCGGGAGGTTTTAAAAACTTATATGAATTAATAACGTTCCCAGCATACCCTCTACTCTAAGAAGTCTACAATCTCGTAGTACTTCGTTTCAATTTAAGAGTTATTTCATCTCGAGATATACTCATTTCCGTTACTAAAAGCTCCACATAAAGTCCGATACCTCAAACACGTCCCGACGATATTTCTCAAATATTATAAAATCACCATAATACCCTTGAGAAATTTCCATTCTCACTTGCTTAGTCTCCTTAGACTAATTCCACTATTTCCGCATTTTTGCCTGGTATTTCTCGCCTTTTGCGACAAATGCCAGACTGCAGGAGTTTACACCGAAGTTTTGAAGACGAAGTCTAGAAGGTCGAGAAGCTTATGCAAGGATAGAAGGTCAAGGCAAGACGACGTTGAAGGAAGGAAGGAATTCTCATAAGAGCGAGGCATTCCGAAGATAGTGCACCAACTCTTCCCTTTTTAAAACCAAGCAAATCATCGTCACATGAGTTGTCTTGGGAAAACATACTTGTATTTTTAATTACATCTTCTCAACCCTTTCTAAATGGGCTTTACTTTTCGCTGCTACATTATTTGTAAAACGACTCTCAATGTAATGAACAGAAGTTCTTATCAATAAATAAAATTCCGCTTTTAGTCAATTTCATCTTCAATTAAAGAACCAAGTCTCATTCATGAGCATCCGTTTATTTATGTAACATTTATGTAAATTTCCGCATTTCTATAAGTTTTAATATCATTATAAAGCTTAGGGTGACTTTGGACGGTAAAATCCGAGGTCACTTGCGGTAATACCCAATGTTGCAAAATAGGGGTGTTACCGTATGAATCACGCATTATAAAAGATTTTAATGTAAAATTGCATTTAAATTTTATATTATAAATTTATAATACAAAATCATGTGTAATTTAAATGTATCCTTCAGATACTTGTCCCTAATCTATCTATTATCTTATAAAAACACTAGTGGACATACCCGTGCGTAGATAAGTTTTTTTAATATAATATTTTAATAGGAGAATTATATTACATTTGGAAATGCTTTTGATAAAATATAAGTTTGTTTATGTATAAAATTTTAGGAAATTTTTTTTAATATATTATGTAAGTGGAAGTGTTTGTGTTTTTACGCAGTTAAAAGCAAATTCATTATTAATTTATAATTTATAATTGGGAATGATATTATAGTTATTTATTTAAGAGAGGTAAGTATATTTAAGTAATTTTTTGTTGAATGTTATTGTATATAAAAGATCATGTTCATCGAGTATCCGATTTAATGTAGAGATATATATGTCAAAATCTAATTGATCAAATATAAGTCTAGATGCAAGATAGGAGTGTGATTTGGTTTTTGTTACATCTAAAATCCGTAGAGGACATGTCTCTAGTTTCTTAGTATCTGAAGCTCGCCCCATCCTATCTCACAATTATACTTTTCCCCGTCTCATTCCGTTGGAGTCATGAGCGGAGAACCCTAATTTGTACCCGTACAGTTGCAGTACCTATGCGTTGTTTTTCCTGGCCTGGAACGTGGTGAAGTTCGATGCGGCAGTGTAGTTCAAAGCAAGGTCACAGATATTCAACAAGGGCGGGCTTGAATACTTAGGAAACCCTAGCTCGATCCATGGCCTGAGCATCTTGGCAATCTAGGCTTGCCAGGTCATCCTCACGGGCGTCACTGATGACTACAGAATGGACCCAGGCGGGAGCTTCCACCCGTTGTGCCTGGCGGATGATCTGGATTCGTTCGCGGAGCTGAAGGTGAAGGAGTGAAGAACGGAAGGCTGGCCGTGTTCTCCATGTTAGCATTCTTATTCCATGCTATTGTGAACGGAAAAGGGCCGCTCGAGGACCTTTCAGAGCACTTGGCTGATTCGGTTAACAACAACGAATGGGCCTTCGCCACCAACTTTGCTCCCAGAAAGTGAGGTTTACTAACTTAATTAGTGTTGTTAGATCTGTTGTTGTAGTTGTTAGAGCTTGGGTTGTTTTTAGATCTTGTGTTGTTTTGCGGTTATTTGATATATCTAGGGTTGTGAATAGTTCATACCTGAACATGTATACTGCTTCATGCTGTTGACTAAGTTAGTTTTTGTTGGTCTGTTACAATCATTCACACCATAGTTGGTACCGGCTAATGGAGTAGATGGATGAAGTCTCGGTTCATGAAATGCTTAGAACTGTAGCTCCTAGTCAGAATATAATCTTTATATTAGAGTAAAAGTAAAACCTGATGTCTTTGAGATTGGGACTCTATCTTAGCCTAGGAATGAAGTTTATAGTTTGCAATAATAATCCACGGTTCATCTTACTTGAAATAGCAGTGATCAACATCCAATTTAAATTTTGCCTACTGTTCTAGTTGTAGTAAATGCATTACAGAGTTATTCCTTGATTTTGATTTCATAATAAAATACACCAATCAAAGATATACCTTGATTTTGATTTTTTTCCTCTTGTTGTGGTCTTAGATTTCCTGTGGAAGTTCATAGATAAATATGAGATCAGTATAAAAGGGCACTTGTAAGGACTATATTCCAGTGCAATTAAAAAGTATATTTTAGCATTATTTTGTTACTTGATTTTGCATGATGAGGTTGTTGAAGGCTTCCTTGAACACAATGTTTTTGGTTTCATTGTAGGATTTTTCCTCCTCTTCTTTGAAGACAAATTTCAAGCCTTTTGGGTCGATAACTCGTGATATTGCAACATACAACTGGCCATGGCAGAAGACGGGGTTTGGTAAGTATACTCCCACATAATTGAGCGATTGGTCTTGGCTCTTGTTGATTGTCATTGCATAACATGGTTTAATTGGAAATTGTCGACGTTTCATAATGAAAGGTCATTGGCCGCTTGTAGAACTCATTGTTATTCTAGGTATCAATACCTTATTTCCAATATTGCTTCCAGTAATGATAACAGCCTCAATTATCCATTGACCCAAATGCGTTATGATCAACCTTGTTCCATTGCAAAGTCCTTGACTTGGATTTACATTTCTTAAGAGCATCACTGGTAGTCCTTCCTTTACATTGAGCAAGTGAGGTGGCATGTCTGGAAGTTAGAGAAAAAATAGTTATTTTATTGTATGAATTTAGGCTGTAGGTATGATATAATAAATGATTTACTTACTTGAAAATTTAAGAGAATTAAGGAATTCTGTGGGGTACATGCTTTCCTGGTCAGAAGTATATGTGGACGCTTTGCATATTTCATCTGAACTTTTATATTGTTTTGCTTTTCCGTGCAACATTTCAAACATGTAGGCATTAATTGCATCTGCATCATCATTTAGAGGTGTGAGAATAGCTCTTTCACGAAGGAAACCTGCATCATTTTGCTTGTGTATGAAATCTGGAAATATTTCCTCCACAATCTTTGGAATTGGACATTGTCTTGCATCTACAATAAATTCACTTGGAATTCGAATCAGTTTCTTCATCTTCTCCATCTTTTGATGTAGCTTGTACCTTTCCGTCTCCCACACTCAAGACCCACTGGTTGAAATTCTTCTTACATATATCAATTTGTCCATTTGAGTCGACCTCATTTACCCTCATACTCTTTGATAATGTTAAGAGTTCACAGTCTGCCCACAAAGGTGAATTATTGATGCATGCTTGAACAATGTCTTGTCGCCTTCCTTTTGGAATAACTGGCAAAATTTGGCGGAAATCGCCTCCAAGTAAAAGAGTTACCCCACCGAACAGTTTGGTTCGATTTATCTCCTGCTTCGCGCCACAAATGTCTCTTAATGTTCTATCAAGCACTTCAAAAGCAAATCTTTGTGTCATGGATGCTTCATCCCATATAATCAACTTGACCTCATTCATCAACTGAGGTAAATGTGTGTTTTGCTTTATTCCACAGGTGTTGTTTTCCATTAGTTCCAATGGAATTACAAATCTGCTATGTGTCGTTCTTCCACCGGGCAGTAGTAAGGAGGCTATTCCTGCATGTTATACCAAAACTTGAATATAGTTGATACTAAATGTGAGTCTCTTGAACGTAAAGCCTATAATTAATGTGCCAAGTTAATTTGGGAGGCATCCATGCTTTTAATTGTTTTAGATATATTTAGGTTACATGTTACATTTGAAATTTTCGTTGTGCTATATCTGTTAATGGAAATATTATTGTTTGGGAAATATTGTTTAGTTTGTTGATGTACTATTTATGTATATTTTTCTTTTTAAAAAATGAGATATAAATAATATGTTAAAATTTGAAATTGTATGGCAAAAAATTTGTTGCAAATAAAGGATCGTAGGGATTGTGTTAAATTAATTTTTTTTTGGTTTTTTTATACCTGTAAGAGTTAAAATGCACACAATGAATTGCATTTGATGTAAAATATTATAAAAATTAATTATTATAATTTAAAATTAATGTGTGTATCATACCTGAAGATGCAACTACAAGGACTATATTTTGTTCTGATCTTAAGCGCGCAATTATAGCTTGGTATAAATATGTTTTCCCAGTCCCTCCTGCACCATAGACAAAGAACAACCTGCCTTTATCACCACATACTGAAGAAATGACCTTTTCATAGATTAACAGCTGATCTGAATTCAATGCTGCTAGTTCATGTATGTTGTAGTTCATCTCTTCTTGTATGAGACGGTTGTCAATTTTTGTCAATAGTGTTGCATCTGGCATGGGCAGATCCGAATATTCTCCTAGTGACTTTCCATTATGATTGAGAATGTCTTCTAGATAGAGCAGACAGTGGTTCTGAATTTGGGTTTGTGTGAGGGTTAAATCAGGGAATCTAAACTGTTTTCGCTTTTGGTATTCAATATCTTCGGACAATGATTCCAATGTTTTCTCCCAAAGCTGTCTTGGGTTGGTGACTTCACATAATAACAATATAGTTACAAATAACTCACAAAGTTGTGCAACTGTTGCCCATTGTTGTGCTTTTGTAATTGCTTATACCCATTGTTTGTCATCATTCACCATCCCCAATATATAGCAAGTTTCCCTAAAAGTCGGATACACTTTTCCATTAACGGTCTTGATCTCTTCAAATGATTTAGGGCCTGTTGAACGAGGGTTTCTTGACAACAAATAAATTTATAATCAAGACCTCGCTGAGTATAGGGAGGTCAGGATCGTTCCACAGGAAGCAAGGTTGTTCGTTTATCAATCTACTAAAAAGCAAACAAAAACAAATAAAAACACTCACAAGCAGCCTCGTTAACGACGTTGTCACGGTCGTTAACGAACCACCGAACACAAAACACTTCAACTAACGACCTAATTAAAATCTAATTAAATTCGGTACCGAGGCAAGTACTCAGCAACGAAAATTCAATAGAGATAATTCAAATAAAACAAAGATCTGGGATTTAGGGACACCACAACATAGCCAAGCATAAAAACTTGTAAGAAGATAAGATCATGCCTTTAAACAGATAGAGTCATCAACTTTCGTTGACTTAACAAGTAAATTAACAAACTTTCGCATCCTAATTCACTTAATTGCTTGTTTTGGATCTAAAGCTTGAAACTTTCGTATTCAAACAATATCAACCTTCAAGTTACTAACTTTCTCTTTCAATCAAGTTAAAAACCTAAATTACCTCAACTTTCGTTTCGGTATAAGCACAACAAACAACTCTCAATCAAAGATAAAAGGTAATCAATACACAATCTTACTCATCAAACATGCTCAACTATGTCGGGCTTAACCCCGATCCTAGAAAAAGAAACTACTCACTAATCATAACTAAGAAACCAATAACTTCAATCAAAAGAAACAAAACAAAACTCAAATTAATAAGAAAATATTGTCTTACAGAGATTCAGAAGAAACCGAAAACATCAAAATACCGAATCACAATCGCAACTAACGACCCCGGTGACTATCGCCTACCGAGCCTCCTCGATCCGACTCCGATCCGACTTATCCTCTCTCGGCCCTTCAAAAATCTCTTCTAAAAACTTCTCCTCTAAAAGCTCCTCCAAAAGCCTCCCTTTCTATGCTAGATAGAAGGATATTTATACTAAAAAGCTAAAAACTAAAAAGGCTAAAAGATATAAACTTTCCTAAAAAGATAGAAACAAACCCTAAAAGATAGAAATAAAATCTAAAAAGATATTAAGACCTAAAATACATATTCTAATAACCCCAAAAGATTCTAAAAAGATACTCAACCGACACGGAAATAAATTTCCTCTCAGGATCGGCGAATTATAGAATAAATACTCAAATCTTCTTCTTCGTGGCCTCGTTAACGAGCCTGGGCTTTTGTTTTCTTCCACACTTCCTCTCGTGATCTCGAGCTTTGACTTCTTCAATCTTGCACTCCTCCGTTTTTCGCTGTAATGCTCCAAATTCAGCTCCATATAGCTCTTTTCCTTGCTAAAACCTACAAAATTCACAAAATAGCGTAGCTTCCACTCTTTCCATAAAAATATGCAAAACTACCTAAAAGCACTCAAAACTAATCCTAAACTTAACAAAACTAAACCTAATGAGCAAAGAAAACCTACTAAAAACTATACTAAAAATGCGAACATCAGGGCCCTTGACAACATTTAACAACATTCGTAGATAATATCTCTCTCCGGTAGTAGGATGACAATAAGTTATTCTACCAATGCTTGTTCTGTTTTTTTGCTTGCGCTCTGCCCACATTTTTTCATCAGCCTTCCCAACATAATTCCTAGGTATCTAGCATAAGTGAATTCCCTTGCATTGACATCCATTGAATTTAGCTTGAACCATTCAGTAAACATTGAATCCTTAATCCCTTCCTTGTGAACAAATGATGGTAGGTTTGCCGAGTCTTGTAGGGTGACTGGATTCTGGTTCGGCAAATGGAATGTCAACCTCATCACCGGTGGTCTTGAATAGTGAATGTCAAAACTGAACAATCTCCAACACGCTTCACATGCAGATAAGTAGCGACAATCTAAGTATTGCCTTATTTCATCAACATCTACTATTTTTTCTGGTGTTGTTGTGTTTGATGCAATGACATTTTCTTGTATGACTGCAAATGTTCTATCTGGACCCTTGTTCAAGTATTTGAAAAGGTACTTGATTGCTCTAGAACTGTTGCACTATTCAACATTTATATGGGCACGGTACTTGAGTAGAAGGTAACGATTGTAAGGTACGACAAATCTGTTGTCCAACATCTTAGATCCCTTTTTGAAACGGACTCCATTATTTCTGCGTATGTAGACCGGAAATCCATCTTCATCAATACTTGTTTATGCATAAATTTTTAGGAAAACGTTTATTACATTTTCCATCTTTCATGCATGACAAACTTGAGTTATCCTTGCCGCATGGTCCATGTAACATATATTCAGTCACAACCTCATAACCAGTTGGGTCTTCATCTTTGTCTGGTATCTCAGCAGATATTACCTTGTCAATCTCCCTTCCAGTCTCGTATTTGCTTTCATCACATAACCACACCAAAATGTGTGCATGAGGCAATCCTCTTTTCTGAAACTCTATGGTATAAACAACTGCAACATTGTAGAAATGACATAATCACTGTTTTGCATTGCGATTAATAAGTTAGTTGACATAAGTTCAAGTTTTTATGTTAGGGTTTTATGGTTATTATTAGGAGCTGTAGTTGTGTACCATTTTTTGTTTAAATGGGAAAGTATTAACTTAGTTTTGCATTTTTGCCCCAATCAGACTATTTATTTGACTACTTTGTACTTGACAGTTTATAATACATGTGTTCTGGTCACTTTGAATTATTCATTAAAAGCAAAATCATAGAAGCTTCGTCTTAAATTTTAAGTTTTCTTTTATTTTTCACCTCGCTAAGTAAAATCCCCTTTTTGTTTTGATTATCAATTTATCATAGGAAAATTTCTTCCTTACGTAATCTTGTGCTGTTGTTATCCTGTTTTATCTATTTTTCCTACTATAGTAACAAATTTTACTTGGTAGTTTAGATCATATTATGCATGCACACATTTTTTTTACGTATGACACAACTAAATTAGTATTGAAAATGATGTTCAAACATTAAAAATACTAAGCATAGTTTGAAGGGTACCTCCTCGGGTTTTGCCAAAAATATTGTTGACTTGAATATCCGTCATCAATTCCGTGAGCTTAATTTTGAAAAGCCTTGTGATTAGATCTGGCCTATCTGTTGCGAGTTGCCCCGATATTTTTGTTAACATTTTTTTTCTGGCCACTTTTTGTTGGCTGTGAATGTAATGAAGAGTTTTGGATTTCCATATGCTCGACAAATAACCATTGCATCTTGAAAGTTTTACACCATGTATCTAGGCCCCCTTGTAAAAGTTGATGGTAGGACAATTCTTTTTCCAATTGATTTTGCATTTGTGTCCCCTTTTGTCACTGCATCATAGATATTTTGATACAAATCTGCCCGTAAACTGTCTTGGTTGTGTCTCATCCACCTCAATCTCTCTTCCTCCACTGCCGTATAAGCGTCAACTACATATAGATGATATAATCTGCCACCTAGTAATAATGTTAACCCTTGATCTGCTCTTTTGTTGGATTCTATAGCAGTAATACTCTCTCATTGCCATATAAATTCTCTTTGTTTTCAGCTTTCCTGAATTGGAATGATAGAGTATTTTTTCATGATAGCCATCTTCCCCATACGGGAAGAGTAGTAGATATTGCAATGCCATATAAAGTGGATGTAGCTCTGATATTCTTTGCAATCCACGTGTTTTACAATGTATCACAATATCTCTCTTTCCAATGTTGTGTCCAAAATCCCCAATAATGAGTGTTGCGATTTCTAGAACTTGGGGTGTGTTATACTGCCTTGAGGTTGTTTGCCTTTCTCCAATGAGCCTTAGTTTTAGATCTTTGGAATTATTGTTGTTGCACCAGTCTCGGGCCATTCTGAAAGCTTTAGCAACATTACTGTTTGAGTCTAACATGCTGATCAATTCCTTGACTATGGTCTAATCGAGCTTTTCTTCATCCTCATTAATGCATGACATCCTGTTTTGTACTTCATTCTCCGTATCATAGAAGTACAATTGAGCAAACTTTGGCTTGTTTCCTTCAGTAGGTAGAAGAGAACCAAATCTATGGTAGTTTTGGCCTGACATTCTGAAAGTATATGGACCTTTTGTTTGATTGATTTTGTTATCAATTCGACCTCCAAAGGATGTAAAGCATAAAATACTATTATACATCCGAATTGTTTTCTTGAACTTTGCTGCAACATGGTCATTAGTAGAGGTCAGAAGCCAGTTTAATGGTGTGGGAGGTTGTGGTACTCTATCCAATTTAATCTTTCCTTGTTGGCAACACATGGTAAACATTGGATATTGACCTGCATTGCAACGACCTGATTTTTCCTCAAACCACATAGTTGCATTGCATGATTGACATTTGAACTTAGGATAATCAAGTTTGTTGTAGAGTACTTGGTCACCTATATTACATAAAGGTAAATGTTTATAATAATTAATCAATTGAACTTGTAATTTTTGTTTAATAATTCACTTACCATGTGAGTTTATAGTTGTTGTTTTTTTTTTTTGCTTTTTTGTTGATGAAGAAGCAACATAACCACCTGTGATGTTAAAAAAATCAACATTTAGATATCACCATCTGCCTCATAGTAATGGCTGTATTTTTTTTATGTAGTAGGGAATGCATTTTGTACTTATCATATGTGCTAACAGCAGGAGTCGAATGTGGCCTTTTTCGTATAGTAGCAATATCACCATCTGCCATGATTAAGGTTTTGATATGTTAGGATAATCAAGTTTGTTGTAGAGTACTTGGACATCTATTTTACATAAAGGTAAATATTTAAAATAAGTAACCAAAGGAACTTGTAAATTTTGTTTAATAATTCACTTACCATGGGAGTTTATATCTGTTGGTGTTTGTTTTGGCTTTTTGGATGATGAAGAAGCAACATCACAACCTGTGATGATAAAAAAAATCAACATTTATATATCACCATCTATCACATAGTAATGGGTGGTTTTTTTTATGTAGTAGGGAATGCATTTTGTCCTTTACCATATGTGGTAACAACAGGATTCGAACGTGGCCTTTTTTGTATAGTACCAACATCACCATCTGCCATGATCAAGGTTTCGATATAGGTTTTAGCATTGGAATTTGTTTGATTGATTGAGAAATTACTGGTTATGTGCATGTAATGTATAGTTGGGCATGTATTAATTTTTGTTTCTTACCAATTGTTGTTGTTGGTCGTACAGCTCGTTGTATGTCGGAAGTTGTTGCATTGCCTATGACTCTAGTTTCAATGTTGTAAGTTTGAAGATGTTGGAATAAAAGGTATGATTGTATTTGTATTATGTTTATATTTCCTACAATTAATGTTAATACAAAAATGAGTTTCAAAGCAAAAAGGAATATGACCTGGTGTGAAGTTCAAGTTGTCTGTAAGCATTAGGCTGCAATAACTTTGTATCTTTGCATCCGGTCCGGTCTTTGAATTTGAAACCAATAATATTTTTTCCTTACAATTGGGCGAAGGTGTGATAAACCTACAGAGAAAGTCTTTTTTTTATGTTTGTTAGTCAACCAATGCAATGAATATTTTCAGAAATTTGAATCAATATAAAAATATTGTATAAGGATACAAACATTTAGAGAAGTTTTGTATGTTTATATAATGGTAGTTATAAGTTTTTGAAAAACATACCTCGGTTCATACTCTCCTTTGCTTGCATATCTGATTTTGTTTGGGAGGGTTTCTTCATGCCTTTGCCTAATGATACACTCTATTTAGTATAGGTTAACTCTTGTATTTTAAGTACGATTTGAGTGTGTTTAGGTTAGTTTTGAGCATAATTGTCATATGAAGACTGAAGACACGATTTGAAGAATTGCAAGAGTATTGAAGACAAGTGTTGATTTGGAGTTGTTTTGACACCACTTTCTTGTAACGCTTATTCCGGGAGCTGCGGTGATCGGATGAAGATGAATTTGGAATCATTGGAAAGCTGACTCGAAGAGCTATAATTCATATTTTTACTCCGATTCGAAATTCCAACTCTAAGGTGGTCAAAACATCTTCCGAAAACAGTGTTGGAATTCTGTCACGATCAGGTCCGCGATCGCGGAGGTTGTTCACCGCGCCCGCGGAGGTCCACGTCAGCATATTTCCGAGGCGGCGACTGATCTTTCTATCTATCTATTTTATCTTATTTCCGATATTATTTTATTTCGTACGCTTAGTTCGAGACTATTTAGACCTAGGTTTGGAGCTTTGTTTAGATTTCTCTCTTAGATCTAGTTTTCAATTATTCAGATTTTAGTATTTTTCTCTCTTATGGAGAACTAATTTCCCTTGGAGTTTGTTTGATCAAGGAAGCCTTTTTATGAATTTGTGAGATTCTGGTAACTTTTCTATCCCTTGGTTAATATCAAAACTCTTGTTTTTATTTATATGATCTATGTTTTATTTGATAAGCCTGATCAACTTGTTTGATTGACTTAGATCTACTGTTTGGATTAGGTTTGATTGTTGTCTGTGCAATCTTATTTATCCTTGAAACAACTCTTTTCTAGGACCGTGGACTAGAATTGAGAAAGAGTATTTGATTGTTATTTTATGCATGAGACTCGTAGCTTGATTGCATGATTTAATATCCTTCTATCTTTAATACCTTGCATGATTTGAATTAAGCGTTCTTGTTCATATCATCCTTTCGCTTGGACCGTGGACAAGCGGAAATCTTTTATAAGGATTGGAATTAACTAGGGAATTAATAGAAAAGTGGATGAATCAATGATCGAATGATTAAAAAGGTGGAATTGATTAAATGAACTCTGCTTTCTTCCAATTGATTAAATCCCAATAATATTTGTTTGTTTTGTTTGTTTGCCTAAACTTCCAAAAACCCTTGTCTTTGCTTTTGCTGATTGATCAGAATTCCGATTCTCTTGGGTTCGACCCCTTTCTTGCTTGCTATACTAGTTAGTAGTTTAAGGTTATTTATCTTTGATCTTGGCAACAACGATTTTAGCCGAGTCAAATTTTGGCGCCGTTGCCGTGGAATCGGTTTTTAATTTTCTGTTTAATCGGCGGTTCTGACGAAACCGCGATCGCGGAGAGTGTTCACCGCGCCCGCGGATCGGTTCGTCCAGATCCCCCGAATTGGTAAGAACCTATCTTATGGTTCTTACCCGTTCTACTGATAATTCGCCTGTTGTTCCGTTTGATCCAGAAATTAACAGGACTCTGAGACAGTTGAGACGTCAGGTTCAGGCTCAAGTGCTAGGCATACAGTTTGATCCAGTTTCATCTTCTTCTTCTTCATCTGATTCAGAGGTTGAAGAGCAGCTAGTAACCATGGCAGATCGCACTATTAGGCAACTGACTGCGCCTAATTTAGTGCAGCAACAACTTGGTCTTCAGTTTCCCGCCCTGGGGGAAGGAGTGAAATTTGAGCTTAAATCTGGTCTTCTCCATTATTTGCATAAGTTCCATGGGCTGAGTGGGGAGGATCCGAATAAACACCTTGCAGAGTTCCATTCTGTTTGCTTGGGAATGAAGCTAGGTGATGTGACTGAAGATCAGCTAATGTTGAGGGCTTTCCAATTTTCCTTGGCTGATTCAGCTAAGGAATGGTATCTATACTTAGCACCTGAGATGATTACTACATGGGCTCAGATGAAAGGTGCTTTTCTGGAGAAATATTTCCCTGCTGCCAAGCAAACGTCTATCAAGAAGCAGCTGAGCAGTCTGGAACAGGGAGATGATGAGAATCTGTATGAGTACTATGAGCGTTACAAGAGACTCATAGCCAGTTGTCCTTACCATGGCTATTCTGATAAAGACCTGATTTGTTATATTATTGAAGGTCTCTGTGATGCTGATAGGCGCCTGATGAATGCTTCCTGTGGAGGTTCTTATGAGAATCTTACTCCTAGGCAGGCGTTTGAGAAGTTGGAGACTCTAGCAGAGCAATGCAGAAATCAAAGAAAGAGGTCCAACAATAGGTCTGTCAATTCTATTAATGATTCCCTGAATGCTGAAGTAAGGGAGTTAAAAGCTATGATGAAGCAACTGTTGGTGGGCAATGGAGCTTCATGTTCAAGGGCTTGTGGAATCTGTGGTGAAGTTAGCCATCCTACTGATGCATGCCCTATCATGCAAGAGCCAGCAGCTGATGTGAATGCTATAGGGAACTATGAACAGAGGCCCCGGAATGACCCACATTCAAATACCTTTAATCCGGGGTGGGCAAACCATCCTAACTTTAGGTGGAATCAACAACCTCAACAACCTTTTTCACCACAAGGAGGTCAGCCCAACTATGTTCCCAGGCCTAATTATGTGCCAAGACCCCAGGCTCCTCATGAAAATCCAGCCATTATCAATCAGCTTATGAAGGAAAATCAGGAGACTAAGGCTGCAATGAAGAGTTTGGAAATTCAGTTAAGTCAGATTGCAACCACTCTAAACTGGCTAGAAGCTAAGGACTCGGGAAAACTGCCATCTCAGACCATAAACCCGAGAGAGAATGTGAGTGCTATCACATTAAGAAGTGGAAAAGAGCTTAACAGAGACGGAGAGGTGTATGAAGATCCACGGAAAGGAAATTCCGAAATTCTGGAAAACGACTCTGCGCCCGCGGTGAACAAGTGTCGCGATCGCGGAACCTCAACTGAGAGCTCGGATATTCTGATTGAAGACACTGCGCCCGCGGTGACCAATGATCGCGATCGCGGAGGCGAGGAAAATTCGGATTCCGAAAAATCCGATATTCCGCGACCGCGGGATCCTCTATGCGACCGCGGATCTGAAGCTGAACCCGAGGATTCTTACGTTCGACCTCAGTTTCCTCTCATGGCTTCACAAAAGCTCGCTCCACCATTTCCTGAGGCACTGAAGGACACCAGGAGGCCTGCTAATGACAAGGAAATTTTTGAAACCTTCTCCAAGTGTGAGGTAAATGTTCCTCTACTTAAACTTGTTCAAAGTATTCCTTGTTTTGCTAAATTTCTGAAAGAATTATGTACTATAAAGAGGAAATAAGAAGAGAAAGGGAAGGTTACCAAAGTTAATCTTGTTGAAAATACTGAAAATGTATCTTCCATGCTTCAAAGGCAATTGCCTAAGAAGTATGGAGATCCAGGGAGGTTTACTGTTCCCGTTACTATTGGTGAGGCTAAAATTGAGCATTCTATGCTTGATCTAGGTGCATCTATTAATGTCATGCCACTTAGCATATATGAGAGGTTAGGTCTAGGGCCATTACAGGATTCGAATATTACTATTGAACTGGCTGACCACTCTAATGTGAGTCCGAAAGGATTTGTGGAAGATGTTTTAGTGCAGGTGGATGGCTTAATTTTTCCAACGGACTTTTATGTCCTAGAGATCGGTAAGGGGAGATACGACCCAGTTTTGCTGTTAGGTCGTCCATTTATGAAGACGGCAAGCGCCGTCATTGATGTTTCAAAGGGCCTATTATCTATGGCACATGAAGGGAAAAAGGTCCAGTTTCAGATAGATGATGATCCATTTTGAGCATAAAGGACGTCGGGCCAAACGACATTAAACAAAGGCGCTACTCGGGAGGCAACCCGAGGTAAGCTTTCTTTTTCTTTTTCTTTGGTTTAAATTTTAGTTTTTATTTCAATCTTGTCGGACTAACATCCAGTACTAGGTTCGAAAGAACAAAAATATTTTGGGAAATTTTATTTCTCGAAATAAACAAAAATAGTCGAACAAGCACCCAGAGAACAGCTCCGCGATCGCGGAGGTGACCCACCGCGATCGCGGAATTACTGTTCATCGTAAAAAAAATCGAAAAAAAATAAAAATAAAAGGCTTTCAGGTGAAACCCCTGAAATAAAAGACTTTCAGGTGAAACCCCTAAAATAAAAGGCTTTCAGGTGAAACCCCTGAAATAAAAGGTTTTCGGGTGAAACCCCCGAGATAAGTTAGAAAAAAAAAAGAGTGTTCTTCCATATTCTACCATCACCCACCAATCCACCTTTCTAATTCTTTCCATGTCTAGTTCCTTGGAATTCCTCAAGTATGGGGGAATATTCCTCTTCAGGGCTCGTACTACATTAATGCTTAAGGCGAGATTCAGAGTTCGTTTGTGAGTTCGTGTTCAGTTTTGTTGATCGTGTTCTCTAACGATCGGAGCACCACTCGCACCCGCGGCCTGGCCACCGTGCCCACGGTTTTTCCTGACGACGGATCATCTGGAGATTTCCGAGCTATTCATTCAAGCCTTTGAAGAGTTCTTCCATCTCTTCTTTCGTATGTGAGTCTTGTGATTTTCCTCTTCTATGCTTAATTCCTTTCTCTTTACTTCATTGAGGACAATGAAGGATTTAAGTATGGGGGAGGAAGTACTCACTACGCTTATCATAGATAGTTGCTTTTCAGTTTATTTTTGTGTTATTTTTATGGGATTTTTGTTCCATGTTTTGTATAGACAAATTTTAAAAATTAAAAAAAAATTAAAAAAGCCATAAAAATATTAAAAAGGCATATAAAATCCTGGGGATGAGCTGAAAACCCGAAAGGGCAGCTCAGGTAATAAGCAGGTAACCTGGACCAGCATTAGGCTGGGGTAATATGAGGTTTATGAGAGATGTGAGTATTTGTGAGCACACCTAAGAAAAAATGAAAAGAGTGATTAGTTGAAAACCCGAAAGGGCGCCTAAGTAGAATGAGCGGTAAAATCAGAGTGTTTAGGATCATATTCTACTTTGGGGTCTGGGGATTACACTTTAGATGTTGGGTAGATCCTAGGTTGCTCTACACTTTTTAGAGCTTGAGTTTATATCTGTATTTGTGAGGTGTGTGATTTGAGCTTTCATGTCTTTGCTCATTATTTCTCTATTTTGGGTTCGGGTTGGTGAGGTGAGTGATTTTTGTCTTCCCTTGTACTACGCTGTAAACCTTGATAGGATTTCTTGTTAGATTTATTTTGAGCTTACTCGAGGACGAGCAAGGTTTAAGTATGGGGGAATTTGATACACTCTATTTAGTATAGGTTAACTCTTGTATTTTAAGTATGATTTGAGTTTGTTTAGGTTAGTTTTGAGCATAATTGTCATATGAAGACCGAAGACACAATTTGAAGAATTGCAAGAGTTTTGAAGACAAGTGTTGATTCGGAGTTGTTTTGACACCACTTTCTTTTAACGCTTATTCCGGGAGCTACGGTGATCGGATGAAGATGAATTTGGTATCATTGTAAAGCTGACTCGAAGAGCTACAATTCATATTTTTACTCCGAGTCGAAATTCCAAATCTAAGGTGGTCAAAACATCTTCCGAAAACAGCGCTGGAATTCCGTCACGATCAGGTCCGCGATCGCGGAGGTTGTTCACCGCGCCCGCGGAGGTCCACGTCAGCATATTTCCGAGGCGGCGACTGATATTTCTATCTATCTATTTTATCTTATTTCCGATATTATTTTATTTTGTACGCTTAGTTCGAGACTATTTAGACCTAGTTTTGGAGCTTTGTTTAGGTTTCTCTCTTAGATCTAGTTTTCAATTATTCAGATTTTAGTATTTTTCTCTCTTATGGAGAACTATTTTCCCTTGGAGTTTGTTTGATCAAGGAAGCCTTTTTATGAATAATTGAGATTCTGGTAACTTTTCTATCCCTTGGTTAATATCAAAACTCATGTTTTTATTTATATGATCTATGTTTGATTTGATAAGCCTGATCAACTTGTTTGATTGACTTAGATCTACTGTTTGGATTAGGTTTGATTGTTGTCTGTGCAATCTTATTTATCCTTGAAACAACTCTTTTCTAGGACCGCGGACTAGAATTGAGAAAGAGTATTTGATTGTTATTTTATGCATGAGACTCGTAGCTTGATTGCATGATTTAATATCCTTCTATCTTTAATACCTTGCATGATTTGAATTAAGCGTTCTTGTTCATATCATCCTTTTGCTTGGACCGTGGACAAGCGGAAATCTTTTATAAGGATTGGAATTAGCTAGGGAATTAATAGAAAAGTGGATGAATTAATGATCGAATGATTAAAAAGGTGAAATTGATTAAATGAACTCTGCTTTCTTCCAATTGATTAAATCCCAATAATATTTGTTTGTTTTGTTTGTTTGCCTGAACTTCCAAAAACCCTTGTCTTTGCTTTTGCTGATTGATCAGAATTCCGATTCTCTTGGGTTCGACCCCTTGCTTGCTTGCTATACTAGTTAGTAGTTTAAGGCAATTTATCTTTAATCTTGGCAACAACGATTTTAGCCGAGTCACCTAACTTGTTATGATGGCTTTTAAGTTTTGAAGAAAAACTTGTAGATTTGAGATCAGATCTGTAGAGTTATGGAATTTTGAGGGTCAATTGCTTGGTACTGGTTGCTAAATTAAATGCTTTTGGAGTTACATGTGATTATAAAGTCTTTTCAATTTCGCATTAATAATTTAATAACAAAAGTTATTGAATATTGATTGGGTTTGAATCCTTATATTCCTACTGATAGTTATGTCAAAGTGTGTGTAGTGTTTCATAGTGTCTTTATAAATGTGTTATTGCAATTGTATATGCTTTGGGAGTTACATCTGATTATAAATTTTACACAATATCCCATTCATTAAAGTGTGTGTACTGTTTTACTTGTTGTTGTTAGAGTTCGAATTTGATGTATTCTGATGTCATTGTACCTCATCTCGTGTCATTATAATATAATATTAAACTACAATACATAATTCATGACATAATATATAATTAGGCTAAGAAATCATTTTTAATTATAGTTTCCAATGACATTCATATAGGACCATAGTCAATACTCTGGTGGGTGCACTTGATTTGGAACCAGTTGACAAAAGGCCATCTAGAAGACTACCTAAGTCATCGGGAATCGGAGTTAGAATTGACCCTTTTGACGAAAACACCAACTATAGCTTTAGTACCATAGGAGTGGGATGGTGAAAAAAATAAATTTGATTATTCCATATTCGACCATATGCTTAAGTCCAAATATAAAAATTGGATTTACTCGTAGAAAATCCAAGTATGGGGGTTTTATGAACCGTTTTATGCTGAAATTCCTGTGGACTTATTTGGTCAAGAAATAGAATAAATTCTGGCTTCTTTCGTACAATGCTCTTTAGATCATTGTTCATGTGTTGAATTAATTTGAGTGGCATTTATCAGGCTGCTTCAGTCCTCGACAATGTTGATGAGTGGAAATGGAAGTTTACTATGCTTCTTCGCAACAAAGATGCTTTAGAAGTTGTCTCAAGGGATAAAAAGGATAGATGTGATTTTGATCAATTTTTCAGCTATGGCTACCAGGATGGGCTTGCATAGGTATGTTAGAATCTGATGTCATTTTATTATTAATTCAGAATTAATAAATTTCTATGTTATTTGTGTATTTCCTTTTAGTTTGATCTTATTTGAGTGACACTTATTCTTAGGTATTTTGATGTTACCAAATAGTAAATTTTATATAGTTAGGAAATGATGTAGTATGAAATTCAAAGTAAGCATTGGCGGGGAAACAAAATAGGCTGCAATAATATTGAAAATTTGAAAACATTGACACCACTAAACTCGTTTGTCCAAGGAAATATTAAAATACTACTAATCTCCTTCGTTGAAGGTGATAACTTTATTGATAATCTAGGAAAAACTGAAAAGTTTCCAAACTGGGTAATGATGTTGACAGCCTATTCGTCACCATCAGATGAGATGACCACATTCTTCCTCTTCCTAGAATTGTTTCCAAACTGTAGAGTCATCTTCTGTAGGGCTTGTAATGACATCATCTTCAATCCTATAAATAAGGAAATCATTGTTAGCGCTACGGTAATGATGCATTGTATGAATACTGTTTTAAAAAGATTTCACTCACTTTTCCTCCTTATCTCCTCTATTGTTTGTGTTTTCAGCACTGATTTTTTTTTCCTTGACATGGTGATTAATGTGCTGTCTTTTCTTTAACCTGTAAATACTGGTTTGGACAATATACTTTGTAGTTTGAAGCAAAATATTGAATGAATATGGATTGAATATGTAAATTCCTAACCTCATAGGGAGTACTTTCTGGTGGAATGATGTTGGTGCATGTGAAGCATTCAGTTGGTGCATAGTAGGTGTAAGACTTGATTTCCAAAGTGTGTGAAGTGTTGATAATGTTGGCCAAGGTATTAGGCAGGACACTTTCAATGGCCTCATCCTACAAATTTTGATTTTAAAATTATTATTTATGAAATGATAAGGAATTCGGACACAATTAAGAATGCTTACATCTTGTTGTTTGAGCAAAGTTGCAGTTGTAGCCTGCACTAACTTTTCAGCTGTGTCATCAAACATGGTTACAATCGTGGAATGAGTGTGATCTTCCACTTCGAGGCGAAGCTTAAACCTATTAGCGTGTACATTCAGTTTGGATTTTTTGGGTAAAAAAATTAAATCACTTGAATAAGTTATATAGATTGATAATAATGATTGGTAAGAAGATAATAAGTTAAAAATCTGGAGGATAGTACCTTGTTTTTGGAAAAGTAATCATCACCTCACAGGATTCGCACCAAAAATTACCATTACGGTGAGTTACTCCTTTTTCACATTTTCCACTCGTACATGCAAAGTAGTACCATGGGTTTCGAGTCTCTATCTTTGTAATTTTGACTTTGCAATGGAAGATTGTGTAATACCCGAATTTAATTTTAGCCTTATAGTTGAAAAACGAGTTTCTTGACCCGCAAGTAACCTCCTAACTTGTTGCGCAAGCAAATCCGGGGAGAGAAATTTTCTTTTAATCCTATAGATAAAAAAAAATCTTTTTACACACAAACGATGCTATCATCATGTCAGCTTATCCTAACTAAAAAGATCTTAATTTAATTATATCTAACCTTCAATTTTTTTTATCTTTTAAGCCCAATCTCTTATTTTAAATCCGATGCGTTCTTTTCGGATCTTCATTCGTGAGCCTCCTACACCGAATATCCGAGTCTCTTGTTCTTCGTTGGAGAAGCCGGAGAAATCTCGCCCTTTACCTTGCCTTTCTCTTTTCACCTCCAACAGAACTCCTCTCTCTCTCTCTCTTCATTTTGCTTGACTAATTTGCCGGTGTCCACCTTGTCCGCATTGTTCGGTTACGCCCAGCAAAGAACGCGCTCGAGGTTTGTTCTACATTGTCGGCGAGAGGTCACCACGATCTCCGATCTCGTCAATCCTCGTAATTGGTTCGATCGCATCACTGGACGACTCTGACTCCGTCCTTGCCGACGAGCGCTGATTTGGTCCGACGGTTTGTTGAAGTTCTATTCCGATAAAGTCTATCATCACACCCCTGTTCCGTTTGAATCGAAGCCACCGGTAAGCGCCGACCATATCCTTTATTTATCCGTTCTATTTAGACGTTGGACGAGTGAGTTCTTATTAGTTGGTTGGGGATGATCAAGGTCGGGGTCGGAAAGAGTTTGCAAGACGGGTCCGGGGTTCATTAAGGAAGAAACACAATACTGAATGTACTGCTTCCTTCCAAACAGATATATATATAATATATATATATACGTAAAATTAAAGAATTACAATTTGTTTAGATAGGTGGCTTGATTAGAATATATAGAGTAAGTAGTTTTTATTGTTAATAGGACTTCGATTCAGTTGAATCGAATTTGGGAGTTACTAAAGACACAATTTTATTTAGTGGGTTACTTTAGTGTTCTACAGATTAGGCTGATTTAATAGCTAATAATTAGTTAATTCAGTAAAGGAGAAAAGGTTTAGGTGAGCATGTTTTCGTAGAATATAATTATCAAAGAGTTAGGTTAGAAAAAAAATAATAATACGTAGTAATATATATGTATAAGTGTTAGCTAGTTAAGTAGTCACAAAAGTGAATAGATACGTAGTAATATAATTTTAGTGGGGTTAATGGGTACTTTGTGTTGGTGTACTGTTTGAAAGTGTGGGGCGAGCTGTTCAGTTGCGTGAATTAGGGTGTGGTTTTTAAGGCTCGTTTAGTATGGTTCGGATCGTATCTAATCTAGTCTCTCATAATAATATTCTTTTAGGGAATCGTTTTCGTTCAAGCTTTTACTTCCGTCTTCTCCAAAGGATTCCTAGTTTCGAGGTAAGTCGTTTTTCGACTTGCTCGGTTCTATTCTGCCTTGTTAGATTTTATGTCGTGATTGTAGGATTGGTTTTGGGAAATAGTCCCAAAAATCTTTTTGAACTATTTGGAATTGCTTGTGATGATGTGTGAAAAGTTTGTTTTAAATGTGTTTCAACGTCCAAAGTTTTCGAATGTTTTCTCTGTGTTGGTACCGTTTCCGGCACGGGCATCGTAGCTGATGGAGAGGAAGGGTTGCCTATGTATGGTCCGTGTGACAGAGAAACCGTGCCCCTTCAAAAGAAAATGCTATCTATGTGTTTTGTCAAGTGCTCCAGTGGGGGCTTAGCCGGGGTTAGAAGAAAGAAGTGATGTGATCGAGGAGTGAGAGGGCCTGCCTCCGCACTATGGCTTGGAATACGAGATGGAGAATGAGTTATGTTGCTTTAATTGTTCGATTGTGTGTATGTGTGTTTGGCTTATGTGTGACTAACCGTCTAATTTAGGTATTTGCCTTTAGAGTTATGGTTGCGATTGTGGATTCTGGTTGCTGACTATAGAAAACTATTTTTAAACGTCTTGCAATTTCCGCATATTATCTAGCTTGGTAGATTAGTCGCTGACCCTTCGGGGATTATTTTTGTCAGTTATAGGTATGTCACAAGAAACCGTGCAAGAGCCTTGGCCGGATGGTGGAGTGGATCGTTGACGCACGTGTCATTAGTCTGGGTTTTTCGGGTGTACTTTAGTGGGATTTATTATTATTATTGTAACGTAATAGTAAATTTTTTTAATTTCTTTTTATAAAAATAAATAATGTTTAATTTTGAATTGAAGTTAGTTATATAAATAAGAAAAAATTTAATTTAAGCTAAAAATTAATTAATAATTACTTTAGGGTAAAGTTTATAGTAAAGAAGATTTTAGGGTAAAAAGTGAGATTTTGGTTAAAGCTAAGCCGACTAAGCTTTGTATATTGATAAGAATGTGGCTTACCACCTTTGCTAGTATACAACAAAGTTATCCTGATCTTTACCCTAGTTTGGTAGCAGGGATGAATTAGAGGTTTAGCAAGTCAGTTAGTGTTCATGACTTACCTTTGCTTATAGATTATTCAATCTTGGTGAATTTCTTGAAATGTTTGGTTATACGCAAGTTATTGCTAGATTCTATGATGAGAAGAAGTTGATATGATTGAATAGGTAGCCTCTGTGCTTGACTTTAGAATGATCTTTTACCTCTGAATTTGTTGTCAGACTGTTTGATGTGCTTATTCATGTTGACTTGGTTGATCGTTTGTTAGTGGTTATGCTAGTACAGAATGTGATTTGTTCTCTTGCAGTTAGTTAGTCATTTTGCAATTAGATCCTTTTAATGAGAAGAGGTAGTGAAACCTTAGGATTCGTAGGGTCACATATGTCTAAAGAAGTTTCGGGACGAAACTTTCTTTAAGGGGGATGTTATGTAACGTAATAGTAAATTTTTTTAATTTCTTTTTATAAAAATAAATAATGTTTAATTTTGAATTGAAGTTAGTTATATAAATAAAAAAAATTAATTTAAGCTAAAAATTAATTAATAATTACTTTAGGGTAAAGTTTATAGTAAAGAAGATTTTAGGGTAAAAAGTGAGATTTTGGTTAAAGCTAAGCCGACTAAGCTTCGTATATTGATAAGGATGTGGCTTACCACCTTTGCTAAGCAATCTCATATATACTAATATACTTATATAGCTACCGACCTAGATATAAATATAAAATTTAGTCAATCTCATTTACATATATATAGATACGTGTATGTTGTTTTAAAGAGACAAAAAAAATGCATAACTTTCTACCTCTCTCGGCCATGATTCGTTCTATTGCCCCTTTTGCAACCTTCCACCGCCACATACACCATCTAGTGCCTCCGTTATATTGGTTGGCTTGAAGCCATCGTTCGAGTTCTTTTGGTCGATTCCAATAGCAAGATCGAATTTTCTAACTTGACACCTCGCTTGATCATCGTTGATCGCTATTTTTGGTAACTAGTTTGATCGAGTTCGTTCCGCTATATTTGGAAATCTTCAATTAAGGTAAGTCGTCTAGACTTACTTAGCTTGCGATCATGTTATGGGTTAAACTAGTAAATTGAATGTGTGGACCACTATTTTGGAATATTCGTCCATAGTATATTTTTATATTTGAATGCAATTGGAATAGTTTCAATAATTTTTATTGTGTGCAATTTGATCTCTGCGGGTGTGATTATGGACACGGATAAGTCGGTGGAGAAGAGACCCCGGACATAGTCATGCGGCGTGTGGAGATCACCTTCAAAATTTGATTGTTTTGGCAAGTGCTCTAGTAGAGGCTTAGCCGAGGAAAGAAGGGTGATGGGAAAGAAAATGGACACGAGTTTAGTGTGGCGCTAGCCGTGTATCATGTTTCAAAGGCAGGTCTGGGTTGCCTGAACTGGAGAATGATTATGGATTGGGTTTTGGAAGGATTGTTGCTTGATGTTGTGATATGTATTGCATGAGTAATTTACTGATTAACTTGGTGCTTATGAATTATTGTGGAATTGAAGGTTGGTTTGGAAATTGATATGCTAGTCTATATAATTATATAATGTATATTGGATGTACACATTAGTTTGGTATGTATATGAGTGATTGATTGTATTATCTTAATAATCTATGTTTTATTCTACATGTTTGATTTGCCCGTTTGGCCCATACCAGGATTGTTAGCTAATGTGTTTATATTCCAATGTTTTTAGGTAAATATTCTGGTGTGGGAAATGTGCCAAGAGATCAATTTCTGGATGGCGATGCTCGTTCTCGACGTAACGTGTCATAGGGAAAGGATGTTGGTTTAAGTCTTTTTGTTGTCTAAGCCAGTTGGTTTTTGTGGCAAGAAGGTCTAAGGAAATTTTGTATAGGAACTCGGTAGTATAGTCAGTTAGTATGTGGTTTTAGTTTTCTTAATAGTCGCATGCATAATGTTTTGTTAAATCGTTTGTAAATATAAGTTGGATGTTTTCTTGGCTTTTCTTACTGTGCCTTTGTTGCAAGGTCCAATATTCGTGAATTTGTTGTCAGGCTTGTTTTGGTGGACCCAGATGTGGTCCACAACCAGGTAACAACCCTGATTATAAGATGGGGTGTTACAATTATTAGTTCTATTGAATTATTTAAATTGTTAATCTTTGAGTGTTGTTTGGAACATTTTGAGGAAAAATTTGGAAAGGATTACTTGATAATTTTGTTTATGCATTTGGGCATTCAAACATGTTTTATATTCAGTTTTATAAATCTGATAGTTGGATGTTTTACTTGTCTTCTTGTCATACCCGCGTTGTAAGATCCTAAAGTGTTGGTTGTCAACCCACCTAATTTGTACCCGGTAAGGTCTACTACCACGTAGCGCCCTGTCGAAAGATGGGGTGATACAAATTGCGTCCTATTTAGTTATGAAATTATTAGTGCATATGCTTTTGTTCTTGAAAAATGCATGTGTGATATAAGATATGTATTTATAATAGAGTAATACCACTTTTTTTGCTCTACACCATTCCAACAAATGTGAAAGTGTTCCTTGTATTGGTGTCAGTTCATCGTTCCCGCGTTCAGGCGCAAGTTGAAGGATTGTGGCACCCTCGAGAACATTATTGTCCCTGAAATTTATGCAGCAGGTTTACGTTGTGGACAATAGCAAACGATAGAGGTATGTTGTTCAAATGTGTTTGTAAATTGCACTTGAGGAAAGAATAGCTTTTTTTATGGAAAGGAAGTAATAGTTAGAATAATACTTGTGGCGGTTTTTGAATTCCACCAATTGGGGGATGTCATTTGAATCAAATATTCCACTGGATGAAGTGCTCGATAGATACACCTCACCTAGATGTATTGTGGGATGCAAATGCATGTTAGTTTAATATAGGACATATAAAAATAAAAAGATCTAAAAGAACGGTGCAATACAATCTGATTTGTAAAACAAATAGGAAAAAAGAATAAAGATTGTTACTCTTATAGTCTTTCACATTCATTGCACCCAATATGATGGCATAAAGATCTTCATGCCTTGCTTTTTTTTTGATGAGTTCATCTCCTAGGCTACCCCATAATGTTACTTTGATGCATCTTCCCCTGCATTTTCTATTATTATTAAAATAAGGTAAAAATAACAACGAAAGCTATACTCACCAATGAGATCATTGTTCTTGGTAAGCTTAATATCTTCAATCTCAATGATGTCAAAACAGTATCTTGGATATCCAAAAGGTGTGGGTTGAATCTTCCTTACGATTGTACCTCCATCAAGCTCAATCATGAATTTGTTAGTCTTCACAACACGGTATTCAAGCTTGTAAGGCACCACATTGTAATCTTTCATGTGGTATACATACCCTTCTTCAAACTTGGTAAAACAATGTGCAACATTGCTTTTCGCGGTGCAATGAATCAGGCTTGCCTTCATACAAACATTATATTAGACATTAACATAGTTGTATGCATCAACTTAACGAAAAACTAAAAAACATATAAAGCTTAATGTATCTTCCATATCGATTGAACACATCCCATTTCCTACAAACAATAACTTGAATCCTAGAGCAAAAGGTGGATGTTTTAGCATAATTGTTAATTATCCCATTTACTATTAGTCCATTCATTATCCCATTCACTATTAGTAGATGAAAAGGTGAACTACACACATTTGCACTAAAATATATGGTGGCTATTTTAGTAGATGAAAAGGTGAAATATATCATAATAAATTTGGATCTGCATTTATATGGACTGTTGCAATACTTTGTTATCCTTGTCCTTTAAGCTTTCATCATCATAAATAAATAAAGATATTTATGCAATGCATCTAAAAGTTAATTCATTTGAATGGAAAAATTGTCATATTTTTACAACTTAACTTTTTTTTCATTTATTTATGGTAGCCTTTGAATGGAAAAATTATCACCTAGGCTGTTACAAAATAAAATTAAAAAAAAATTGATGCTTGGCCTTTCGTATATCGATATTTATTACTTAATTCATTTGAATGGAAAAATTGTCATCTTTTTGGATGATTACAACTTAACTTTTTTTTTCATTTATTTATGGTAGCCTTTGAATGGAAAAATTATCACCTAGGTTGTTACAAAATAAAATAAAAAAACGGATGCCTGGCCTTTCGTATATCGATATTTATTTTATGATTGCAAAATATGTTATTAGCTGAAAATGTAGAATATCATAATAAATTTGGATCTACGTTTATTTGGACTTTTATAGCAGTTTGTTATCCTTCTCCTTTATGCTTTCATCATCATCATAAAGATATAAGGATAAATTTGTGACCTTATACGTGACTTCCTGTGAAGGCTAATTCATTTGAATGGAAAGATTAACATTTATTTGGACGTTTACAACTGAATTCTTGTTATTATATATTGTTTGTTCCAATACACGGTTATTGGTCTTTTTGATCATTTTTATGGTACCTTCTTACTCTTGTCTAAGTTGTTACAGGATATTAAAAAACTGATGTCTGACTTTTTATTGTGATATCTATTTTTTGATTGGAAAATATGTTATTATTAAAAATTATTAAAAATATCTTAATTAATTGTTTGGATATTTATTGTATGGCTGATGCCTCACCTTTTGTACATTGATAATTATTTTTTTTATTTTAAAATATGTTATTAGATGAAAAAGTGGAATATCATAAAAATTTGTTTGAATATTTAACCGTTTTAGATGTTGAAAAGATGAAATATCATACTGAATTTGTTATTTACTGTATGACTGATGCCTGATGCCTGATGCCTGAGTTTTACTCATTCTCAATGAAGATTTAGGTTTATTGCTGTATGGAATTTGTTAATGAATGATATTCAAGTGGTTTAAACAATTGTAATATTACCCTAAAATTTTCTTGATCAAACCCAATATTTAGGTCATTCATTTAAAGGAACTCATATGAGAATGAGTTGTAAGTAAAGGGAGATACAAAACGCATGAATTGGAAACTAAGCCATGACATTGTTAAATTCAATAAAAGTAGAAAAGTAGATTTATTTGGCCCATATATGGCCTCTTTATTTAACATGTAATAGGATAGATAGTCATGAAGCATGGGTTGTTAGTTCTTCTTTCACTTAATTCGGCTTCTTTTGATGGAGTAACATGTGGGCATGAATGAACTTGATTCCTGAGCTTGAGTATTTCTGCATTGTGCATTTGCTTGAATGGGAAAACTATTGAAGGGCTAACTTCCATTCTGTGCAAAATTTGTGAAATGTCATACATAGAGTCTATATAACATGAATTGTATGGTATTTTACTGCATTATATTTTTCATAATATAGGGTACAAACCTTTGCGGTGCACGCTGGAAAGATGTTGTTGCAGATGAATTGATCTTAGCTTCCTCGACAAAAGTAAGTGCATGTCTTCGTTTCGACAATATGCCTTGTCATAATCAACTTTTGTAGAGTAGCTGGCAACTTGCAATCATCATTAACATCCTACAAAACATGCTATGCAAATTCAAATCTAATTTTAAGTACATTTTTTATACATTAATTGCAGTGTGTATATATTATTTACCACATTCATTTCTTGCATTAGTTGTTCTGCTTTTGTGTTGGCTAATTTCTCAACTGTGTCATCCAACATAGTCATAACAATTGAGCCTGTATGGTCCGCAACATCTAGGTTGAGTCTGAATCTGCATGGTTTTCAATTTCAAAACAATAAGAAATTTAATATGTTGTCAACTATTATGTACAATACTCAATTTAAAATGTTGGAACTAAAGGGGTATTTCGTTAAATCAGTTTTTAGTACCTTATATGCGGTGAGATAATGAACTCTTCACATCTTTCACACCAGAATTGGTTGTCAATTAAGAACAAACCCTTTTTGCATTTTTGGCTTGAGCATAAGTAATGGCACCAACCATTTGCTTTATGAACTTGAGTGATGACAACTTCACATTTAAATGTTCTCTGCTGTTGTAAAGGAATGTTGTGCCATATTAAGATTCTCAAGGGTTAGAATTATAGGAGTGTGAAAAAACTAGTGATTACCTTCTTTTTATTCTTACACCAATTAAGCAAGTTGGAAATGGTTCCTTTAATTACGTTCTCATGAGTTGACTCTCTTTCTCCATTTCCGTAATTGTTTTTTTCTCCAAGCCATCTGGTTGGAGCATTACAAAGTATTACATTTGCACAAATATAGCCATGTTGTCTACTCTTATGCCCAATTCTTTATTTGTGTTCACAGGTGATGTATCGTGCAATATGCAATGATGACTACATGACAATTCATTGAAAAAGGTATTTCTTGCCTGAGATTTGATATGGAATCCATATAATTCATTGCCCAACTGAAGTCTTCCATTTGAGGAATGTCTTCTACACCATAAATAGTTGTATCTAAGCTTGTTGACAATACCACTTCACTTAGGCATTTGTTCATTCAAAAATTTGAGATTTAAACAATAACCATAATCACATAAATAGTAGTAACAATGTCGAAGATAATAAAACAACCACTTAGTATTACATACCTCTAAAATGTTTAACATTCAGTTTAGCCAGTATGATAGTAAACATAGGCTTAGCTTCATCTTTTTGGCTAGGAATTCAGCACAAATTGGGCCCCACAATGTTACTTTTAATTTTGTTCCCCTGTATTTGTAAACAAATTAAATCAAATACAACAAATATGTAATATATTTCTTCAAATACTTTACTATAGTAGATAGGTTTACTTTACCGTTCATTAATGAGGCAACAATCAAGGTATGTGTAGCATAGTCCTATGGGTTTAGGTTTTCCTACACTTGCAACATATCCTATGACATTTGGAGGGAAATTATATATTTGTTAATGGGTGTAAATTGGAAATAATATAATAAGTATAAATCTAAATTTCTAAGTGACTTACCAATAAGGTATTTGTTCTCAAGGAAAGTAAGTGCCTCAAATGGAATGAACTGGAATGGGTAACAGACAAATCCATCGGTTGCTCTATGCAGCCTTTCAACCATTGTATTCGCCTCCAACTGGATGATATGGGCATTGTTTTTGCAAATTTTATAGGCTTTTCTGTTGGGAATAAGAGTGAAGTTCTTGACATGATAGATATGCCCTTCTTGTAGGTTAGATAGAAGGCTTTGAGAAATAGCTTGATCTGCAGTACACTGTATGACATTGCCCTATTATAAATATTACCAATCAAAAGTGAGAAACATAGTGTTAGTATTTCACATACTTTTGTTAAAAAAAAGCATATAACCATGCATGAATCAAGTTTGTTGATGAAAGAATGATGAAAGAATGATGAAATTTAGTAGATACATTTTTATCACTACAATAAATATTTAGTTTAGATCATGTATAATTTCACACTCTAAATTGAAATACAATTATATTGGACTCCAACCAATAAGTATAGCCACAGAAAGAGTATACCTTGTTATCGGAAAGGAGAAATTCAGTGCTTAGATATCTCCCTGATACGGTCATTCCATTCCATTTCTGGCATACCATAACATCCATTTCATTTTGAACACCTTTGCATATTGTTGTTACATTCTGATGCAAAATAGAAAAATAATGAATGTGATGTTTTTTTTTACAGGAATGAAACCATTACACAATCAAAATTGCTACAAATGTAAAGGATTACCGATGGAGTTGAATAGGATGACATTCTGTATGTATTGCCTTCTTTGCTGGATGTGGATGTAAGATTAGAAAGTGCTTACTATGATGTAGGCATTGTGGTTCTATTTATAGTGCAAATGTATGCATTCTCTTTTGTAACAAAAAACCCGTTGGCTTCAAATAAGATAAATAAGAGATTAATGGCTTGAAGATAAATGGCCTAAATGGTTTTTGTATAAATATATTAAAACAAATAAGAGATTAATGGCTTGAAGATGAATGGCCTAAATGGGATAATGAGAAACCCGGCTTCTGCTCAAGTACCGTGGCCTAATAGTAATAGGTAATGGCTTGAAGATGAATGGCCAAAATGATTTTTGTATAAATTAAATCAAATAAGAATTAATGGCTTGAAGATGAATGGCCTAAATGGGATAATGATAAACCCGACTTCTTCTCAAGTACCGTGGCATGGATGGTGAATGATTATAAATAGTCACTCATTTTCTTTGAATCATAAATGACCATGTTTCTTCTTTATATGTTTTATAGATAGATAGATAGATTACTTATAAGTACTTTAAATTTTTTTTTTTTTGTTATCAAATTCTTAATTTAGTGTGATAAATTGAGTATTTCATCATTAATAAATGATAATTTAATAGAAAAAAAATCTTTAGTAGACCTATCAAAACTCAATTTTCTGAAATTTTTATGATTGAAACCCAACTCGAAAATCAATGGATTGTAGAAAGACCCGAATCTAGAGCTTTCAAAAGCTAAATCGACTTGTAAACCCAACTTGAACTGCTTGGAAATTTCAGGGTCAAGATTCCGAAATTTTATCTCGAAACTCGAAATAAACCGAACCCGATAGACCTGAACTTCGTTGGATTGAAACTCGAAACCCGTGGGTTGATCGATTTAGAATATTTATGGAATGTATACAATTTATTTTGAAACTTATAATATATTTTATTATTAAAATACATAAAAACAATATATTTTAATTAAAAATTATTATTTAATTAAAAATTAATTTTAATAATCATTAAAATTTTGATTTTTTGATTCGTTGGTCAGCCTAACCCGTCTGAAAACCCGCAGCTACACGACTCGATTAACCCGTGACCCATAATGATCCGAACCCGACTCAGCTCAACCTAAAATGTCTGAACCTAAACCCGACCATAATCGACTTGATTGACTAGTCTACTCGAACCCGAAGCGCATTGACCTGGATTATTGTTTTTGAAAAATTATAAAATATTTTATTATTAATATATAAATTATATGAAAAAGAGTCACGTGCGAATGGGCATGTGTGTGAGAAATAAGAATAAATCTCGCTCGTTCATTCCAAAAAATCAACGTCCTTGATTAAACCTTCATTAAAAAAATAAAATACGGCACGAGCGAATTTTTCCCGTATTATTCGCGTATTTTTCAATAAAATACGACACGGACGAATTTTTCCCGTATCATTCATGAATTTTTCGAAAAATAAGTTTTTATGAGACGCGTCCAGTTTGTTCATATGAAATAGCGATTTGTTCATAAATATTCACCAATTGTTCATCAATACTAACTAATTGTGCATTGAGTTTTTAATAACATTGTTCATCGATTTCGAACTTTTTTTAATTTTTAATTTTATTTTTTAACTTTATTTATGTGTAGGAATACAATATTATGTAGTTTTTTATTCACATATAATTAGTTTTGATATACCCATATTTGTTCATTGATGTACTCGTATTTGTTCATTGATATACCCCTATTTGTTCATTGATATACCCATGGTATACTATTATTTGTTCATTAGTATACTTCTTTTTTGTTCATTGATATACCATTATTTGTTCATTGATATACCCTATTTGTTCATGGATATACTCTTATTTGTTCATTGATATAACCTTATTTGTTCATTATTATACCCTTTTTTGTGAATTGAAATAAACTTATGTTTTATGTGTCAATGCTATCAACTTATACATTTAGGACTATTAATACCATCAACTTGTACATTTAGTACTATCTATTTGTGCATTTTTGCATTTATTTTGTGCTTTAAGGATATCTTGAATTCAAAGTACAATACAAATGAAGTGCTTTAAGACTAACTTGTCAATACGAATGAAGTGAATATAGTACCAAATTAAGATAAGTTTGATGTAGAAACTTGAATGCAAAAGATAATTTATAAAGAATTTGACTTTTGCAATAATACGGTGTATGCTAAGAGAACGAGATAACAACAAATCGAAGAGGAGTGCTTGTGCCTTATTTAGCTATGAACAAATTGATGTTATTAATGAACAAATATGCATATAGCAATGAACAAATTGAGGTTACTAGTGAACAAATATGCATCTAGTAATGAACAATTATATGAAAAATGCAATGAACAAATATGCATAAACCAGTGAACAAATTGATGTTACTAATGAACAAATATGCACAAACTGATGAACAAATATGCCAAAACCAATGAATAAATATTTTCGTTTTTTATGAACAAAATCACAATGTTGATGAACATATTGCACGTAATTTTGATACACATTTGTTCATTTTTTATGTACAAACAATAGATTTTTTATGCACAAGCAATAGTTTATTTATGCACAAAATCACAGTTTTGATGAACAAATCCACCTTATTGATGAACAAATCCACAATACTGATGAACAATCTAGGCGCGTGTCCTATTTCCGTTTTTTTCAAAAATACGCGAATAATTCGCCAATAATTCGCCCGTGCCGTTTTTTCCCCCTTTTAAGTGAAACGATCAGCGTCTTTGATTTTTCTTGATACAACGACTCTTGTTCTTTCTTATTTCGCACATGAGCGCCCATTCGCACCCGAACCGGACTCAAATTATATTATTATTAATAAATAATATTTTTAATTAAAATATTATTTCATAATCATAAAAAGTTGTTACTTTTAACCCGCTGGGTTGATGTGAACCCGCACAATAACGTAGCATAATCTAACCCGATTATAATTGACCAGATGTGCTCAACCCAAATTCGAAATGATCGAATCCAAACCCGACCAAATCGACCTGCTTGATAGGTCTATTCGTGAGTGTCGTGTTGCAAGCGAAACCCAACCTAATTGCATGTGACACACTGACACTGCCAAACAAATCCCGATGCGGGTAGTTTTGTTCAATTCTTACATTGAAGGATAGTTTGTAAGAAGATCCATAATCAGTGGATGATTTGCATAATTTACCCTAACAACGAAGGGTAGTTTGCATAATTTTCCTTTTTTAAGTGGGAAACGAAGAAAGTAAACGAGGAATGATTGATCCTGCCATTTTGGTCTTTTGTCCGAGTATATCTTGCAGATTAGATAGACACAGAACAGCTGCAATAATTTTGTTGTTTTGCCTCGCTAATGTCGAAGTTGACATCGGAGCTGCTCGAGCAGCTGCAATCGACATCGGAGCAATTCGACGTCGTTTCTTTGTTCGCTTATTGTCGCTCTCACGTTCTTGGCTTTCCCTCCTCCGCTCATCCTTCTCACTTCTCTATTCGCCAGGTCTCTCTCAACTTAGCTTCGATACTCTTGTTTTCTGTATCATGAAGTTATTCTGTTTAGGGATCTGATATGGTTTCCATTTCGAAACTCTGTGTTTACTCCAATAATTTGAATTCTGAGAGGATGATTAGGTTTTGTGTTGCAAACTGGTAACTAACTTCTTTGTATGTAAGACGATTATTGCACAATCTTTCCTTTAATTTTTATCTCAGTTTGTTCATGATTGATCTTTCCTTTTGTTGAATTTAGTTTGGGCATGGACAGTCCAACCCCACATTTCTATTGGAAGTTGGCCTTGGTGGTTCCGTGAAGAAGAGGTATGTTCTAAGAAAGAAGCCTCACGGAAAACTTCTTCAGTCTGCCCATGCTGTGGAGCGGGAATATCAGGTATTGAGTCCTCTTAAATATTTATGTCCTTATATTTTGTTGATTGGGTCTATGGTTCTCATCTGCTAATCTTGATTTATACTATTGTAATGTGTCTCTATGGAATTCACAGGTGTTACATGCATTAGGAAATCACACTACTGTACCCGTTCCTAAGGTCTTCTGTTTGTGCACTGACACAAGTGTGATTGGAACTGCATTTTATATAATGGAGTATTTGGAAGGTCGTATATTTTTGGATCCTACTCTCCCGGTATGAATTTGTTGGTGTTAAATGTTGAATGTGTTCATATCTTGGTGTCTTGCTATACTATCATCTTCTTGCTTGTAACTATTGTGTTTGATGATGATAACATGTTACAGGGCATTGCACCCCATAGGCGGAATGCAATTTATAGAGAAACAGCTCGTGTCTTGGCTTCTTTGCATCTCTCTGATGTAGAAACCATTGGTTTGGGGAAATTTGGGCGACTTGACAATTATTGCAAGAGACAGGTCCCAAGTTTTCCATGATATTTCAACATTTTATTCATTTATGCTAAATCAGTTGTCTTTGACATAGCTTATTGTCTGAGTGCATATCTCAAGGTTCTCTAGTGAAGACTTGGCATATAATTGACAGTTATATCTGATTTTATCAGGAATCGTAGAAGTAATTAACCAAAAAGAATGGATGTTAAAGACTCAATGCTTTCAATCAATTTCTATGAATGAACAAGATAATCAGGACATGTTCTGTTGCATAATTCCCTATTCCCCCCGTTGTGGTCATTTTGGTTATTTGATGCTCAATAATTTTCTTAAACATTGATGCTATTGATAGATATTGAATAATCTGGTGAGTGAATTGTATTTCATACCTACCCTCTTAGCAGTAGGAACATTTAAGGATTTTATATTAGCAATTTAGTATGAATAAATGTTTTATCTTGATTTTTGTAGTTATCTTTTAATGGTCATTGCAAATTGATGAATTAAAAGTAGCTATGCTTGCCATAGGTGGAGAGGTGGAGCCGGCAGTATATGGCCTCAACTGGTGAGGGTAAGCCTGCAAGAAATCCCAAGATGCTTCAGTTAGTTGACTGGTTACAACAACATATACCACCAGAGGATTCTTCTAGAACAGCAACAGGGCTTGTTCATGGCGACTTTCGCATTGATAACCTTGTCTTTCATCCATTTGAGGTTTGACATATCGAAGGATATATTCTTGTCTTAGCATTAGTCAAAACAATTACTTTTTTTATTATCTATTTGGGTTCAAAAGTTATTGTTGATGGTTTAGTTTAGGATTTTTGTGCAATTTACGTAGGTGATTCACAAAGAAGTGTTGTTTTCCCATGCAGCTTACCAGAAATCATAAATTGAAAATTGTAGTGGAAATTGTAGCCTGATCATTTAGCCTATATTATGAATTGCAGGATCGAGTGATAGGAATCCTTGACTGGGAGTTGTCTACTCTCGGGAACCAGATGTGTGATGTTGCTTATAGCTGCATGGTACTCCAACCCCTTTTTTTTTATCTCATGATTGCTGAGGGCATACTGCCTTTATGATTTCTAATATCTGATATGCTTGTTTCAATAATTCATCCTTATTGGATTGGAGGATTTTAAATGTTAAGCCTATGAAATGCATTTATTGACTATAATTTAAATTATGGGCAGCATTACATTGTGAATCTTGATCTAGTAGAAGACAAGGACAAAGAATTGGAAGAAACTGGGCATTCTGAGGGAATGCCTTCCCTGGCAGAGTATCTGGCAGAATATTGCCAAGCATCTGTAAGAAATAACTAGTAATGGTTATACAGCTGTATACTCATCTTTTTTATTAATACTTGAAACTTGAACTCTATTGTGGAATGCTTTTGTCAGTTTCAATGCTTTTGGAAACATATACTATAGTTTACATCACAAGGTTTCCATATCATCACATATCACTTCATCCATTATCTTCTTAGCACCTACCAAGTACCAACTACCTTATCAGCACTGTTTACATTCAGCATGTTTACCAAACACACCCTTGATAACTGTTTAAATTAGCAAGGTTAGTTTGAGGGACAATAATCCCTTATATTCCTCTTCTTGAGAGATCTATTGAATAGTTGTAATGAGGTAATGTTGATGAAGAAAGTGATGTTGCGCTTCTTCTAGTTTAATCATGCAAGAGCTATTTTATTGCAACTGTGTACTCACTAACATGTTAGTTTCTGTCGTAATCACAGCTCTCTATTTGAGCTTAAGTTAAGATGCAAAGAATTGTTATTTAAACATCAAAACACCCATCAACTCTCTTTTTGTATATACGTTATTGATATTGGATGGATTAAAAAATTGAGCAACTCTGTTTGTTCTATTTTCGAAACTAACCTGTTTTTTTAAACCTTTTCAAATCTACTTCTGAAAGATGTTGAACCGTAAAACTTTGTCCATTATTCCTTTTCTTTCATTCCCACCCCCAGTGAGGAATTGATTTTTGTTATGATGGATGATCAAGACTACCCATCAAGATTCTTCTTTTTGTTAGATATATTGAAGATTACTTGGTGCATATTGCATAGCATCTTTCATTTGTAATTTTCAATTTTGTTTAAACTAAGTCATTAAGTTTTCATGCTGCCCTGCCTATAGCACATCTATGGTTATGGCCTAAATCAATGTTCTGAATTGATTGCAGAGGAAACCATGGCCAGTTGCTGATTGGAAGTTCTATGTTGCTTTCTCTCTATTCCGTGGTGCCGCAATCTATGCGGGAGTATATAGTCGATGGGTTATGGTAAAAGTTGGATTTGGCTTTTGATCGGCTGATATGTTATCGAGTCCAATGTATAAATTCTACAAGTAAGTTGTTCCTTGTATTCTAAATTATTCAGGGTAATGCTTCAGGAGGGACAAGAGCTGAACATGCTGGCACAAAAGCTAACATTCTCATTGACTCAGCACTGTCTTTTATTGGACAAAAATCTGTGCTTCCTGAAAGACCTCCATCTGGTAGCTGTTATTTTGTCGCTGATGCCTTTTATTCAAATCTCATGCTCTCTTGATAAAATCTTTTACTGCATGCACAAGCTCTATGTAGGAACTATATGAACCTTGCCATATAATGTCTCTTATTCACAAATTATTTGATGATTTGTCTGTCTGGAATTATAAACTTCTATCCATTGTTTTTTCAATTTTTTGTTGGCATGTTGATGGACAAAACAAGGTTATGCATTATACAGTTACATTGAATTATAGATGATATGCAGAAGTATGGTATCTATTCTGTAATTGCTCAAGCTAATCCTTTTTTAATTCACATGAATCCCAATTTTGATATTTTTTTTCTTTGTTTGCGTTCAGGAGCTCAGATACATTTGCATCAAAATGCATCTGCACAGAGAGATCCAAATGTAGTGAAAGAAAGTGGGAAGTACATTCCTAGTGAGCGGGTTATGGAATTGAGGAAGAGATTGATTAAATTCATGGAAAATCATATATACCCCAGGGAGATTGACTTCTATAAACTTGCATTTTCTTCATCCCGTTGGAGTGTTCACCCTGAAGAAGAGAAACTGAAGGAGATGGCTAAGAGAGAAGGCTTATGGAATTTATGGATACCTGTATGAATTTTTGTCTGCAGACTAGAAATTTCAATTCTAATTGTTGTTTCATTTTAATTTGCCAAAATTGTCTCTTTATGGAGTAAATTTGACTTTATTATTCATTTTGCTGAAGTAAGCTGTTCAATTTCTGCTGAACTACAATACAAGTGATCTTAATTTTTCCTTGGCATTTTTTAATTTGAACTGCAGTCGGATAGTGCTGCTCGTGCTAGAAAGATGCTTTTTGGTGGCAAATTAAGCAATGCGTTTGAGTCTGGTGATGACTTTTTGCTGGGAGCTGGCTTCTCAAATCTCGAGTATGGATATCTTTGTGAGATCATGGGTCGTTCAATTTGGGCTCCCCAGGTTTTCAATTGTGGGGCACCAGATACTGGTAATATGGAGGTAGTTTTCTTCAGTGATTCTATCTGCAAATATTGTGTGTGGTTTCAATCAAATGCACAACGAGAAACAATATAGTTGGATTTTATTGGATCTGGCTATAACCTAAATTGTAATATCCTATTTACCCTATTTTTGTTCTCTTTTGTAGTCTGGGAATGAAGATGCGGGTAGTCTCTTTATCGTTTCTAGAAATTGTCAAACATCTGAAGCCCTACTTGCTCATTTAGTTCGTTATAAGCTAAATTTCTTCTGCGGGGAACCATAACATTTCATCTTTTCAATTCCCTCAAAAATCTCATGTAATCTGTAATAGAAGCTTCTCAAGAGTGTAATCCTACTAAAAAGGGTGTATTCGTTATCATGAAGGCTTTACTATATGTTTTTACCAAGCATTTGTTATTATAATTCTCAGGTTTTGTTGAGGTATGGAAACAAAGAGCAACTTCAGGAGTGGCTTGTTCCCTTGCTTGAGGGCAAAATACGATCTGGATTTGCCATGACAGAACCTAAGGTTGCATCTTCTGATGCAACCAACATTGAATGCTCAATAAGAAGGTAACTGCATACTCTCATCAATTATTTATCCTTGAGAATAGTTTATTTTGACAAGTGCACCATCTATCCCTTCAGAAATGAGATGATAAGTCAGTCTTAGCGTGCTAAGAAAAGTTAGCCTTTAATGTATTAGCTCATGCTTCGCATTGTAAAAAGTGCCCCTTTAAGCCTTATAAGCTGTTTTTATACGTTTTACTCTTTTCACTCTTCCGTGGTTTAGCTGCACATTCTGTAATGGAGAAAAGTGTTGCCTTATTATTCATAGCGCTTAAGGCTATTTTCATTTATGCATTTTTTAAACATTGTGTACAGGGAAGGAGACTCGTATATCATCAATGGGACCAAATGGTGGACAAGTGGAGCAATGGATCCTAGATGCAAAGTCCTTATCGTCATGGTCAGGCTTTTCTTCATTGCATTCGTCTCTTTCTTTAAACTATATATCAAAACGACGACCATTCATCAATCTTTTCTTATCTTTTCACTAGAATGTAAATTGTATATAATTCACATGGTATTGGCATATGCAGGGAAAAACAGACTTCAGTGCTCCAAAGCATAAGCAGCAGTCAATGATCTTAGTAGATATGACAACTCCCGGCATAACTATAAAGAGACCATTGACAGTGTTTGGATATGATGATGCACCGCATGGTCATGCCGAGATAAATTTCACCAATGTTCGAGTCCCAGCTAAGAACATCCTATTAGGGGAAGGAAGGGGATTCGAAATTGCCCAGGCATGCTCACTAGCTTATATATATTATCTGCCTTCTATATTTTCATATTGCTTCTTGGTTTCTAATACTGCATTACAGTGGGGAAAATGGTTTAAAAAACTTTTTTACTTCTCCCATAGCAAGAGCTTGACATAAGCTGCCCCTAACTAGTGATTTCAGTTTATTATTCACATCATGACAGACTTCGACCATGGTATTTATCTAAGAATAGAATATGCATCTTCCACATTTAAAAACCTTGTACCAATCAGGATGAAACTGGTTACACTTGTAATGTAGTATCTTGCATTATATTGCATTACAATGCAAGATTTAATGCAATGTAATACATTGCAATGCAATATCAAGTGTAATCCAAATGCACCTTGAGCTTTCTTTGTATGCCGCTAGAAATATGTCAAATTGTTACATACATGCAGGGTAGATTGGGTCCCGGAAGGCTGCACCATTGCATGAGATTAATAGGGGCAGCAGAGCGTGGCATGCAATTGATGGCCGAAAGAGCCCTTCAACGAACCATATTTGGTAAACTAATTGCTCAGCATGGTTCGTTCCAATCAGATATTGCCAAGGTAATTTTTCTATCTTCAGCTCTTTTCTTATGTTTCTTAACTGTGTCAAAAACTAGACATGACACTAACTCTGCATATTAGACTTGAACAATGTTGTCAATTGATATTTGTCCTTAAACTGGATACCCTGTTGCCTTCTAGTGTCGGGTAGAACTAGAGAAGACAAGATTGTTGGTTCTGGAAGCAGCCGACCAACTTGACCGGCTTGGAAATAAGAAAGCTCGTGGAGTCATAGCAATGGCCAAGGTAATCTTAAGCAGGATGTCCACTAGTAAGGACCTGTTGGATTACACTTGAGAATGAATTATCTTGCATAATATTGCAAGATATTGCATTATCAAGTGTAATCCAAACGGACGCTAACGTTCCTTATTTAATGAAACTCTGCTTGCACCAGAAATCAGCGTTTATACCTTTATTCATGTTTTCTTGTGTTAATCTCATTTCCATATGATATTCAAATTTTCTACAAACTGATTTTAATTCCGAAAATTATGGTTTTAAGCTTGGAATCGACATTGCTTTCCTGTTTTGAATTAAAAACAGGTAGCTGCACCCTCTATGGCGCTGCAAGTGCTGGACAAGGCAATGCAAGTTCATGGTGCAGCAGGATTGTCGTCTGACACTGTTCTCGCCCATCTCTGGGCCACAGCAAGAACATTAAGAATTGCTGATGGCCCTGATGAAGTCCATTTGGGCACCATTGCCAAGCTGGAACTTCAAAGATCCCGCCTATAAAGGATGCTGTGTCAACATGGCTCTTTGTGTAAGCTCACTTTGTTTAAAATAGCTCAGCATTACAATTCCCAGGGCTTGTTGGCTTGTGTGGGGAAAATAAAATCTGCTATAGCAGTAAGTAATGTCATAAAATACAACCTTTCATAATGTTATGCTTGTAATTCAGTTCGTGCAAGTCTTTATATGTTGAATGATAACATATTAAAATGGGTGGATAGGGGTGTCCAAACCCAATTAACCGAAATTTTGGTTAACCGAAGTTTGGTTAACCATGATTTCGGTTAGTTAAAATCGAGAACCGAAACCGAACCGTGAATCCCGGTTAACCGTAGTTCGGTTAACCAATTTTTCGGTTCGGTTTTCTCGGTTAACCGATAACCGTTTATGTAATTTTACCTTAAATAATTAAGACTAAAATAATAAAATTTTAATAAAAAAAGTGATTAAGCAAGACTTTTATTTTAAATATGTACTTATATCATATTGTTTTCGTTGTTGTAAACAAATACCGAGAGTATATACTATATTGTTTGGAATCAAATATTGTGTATTAATTTTTATCCCATCAAATTTAATAATTAACTCTTATATCAATGTGAAGTGGAAACCTAGTGTGTAAATTGTTAAAATTGAAGAAAGAAAGACTCAAACTACATTAACACCTTGAAGATAATAGAGCTTAACCACTAAATAAATCAATGATTACTAATATTTGAATAAAATATTAATATATTTTCGGTTAACCGTTATATGTAAAAGTCGTGAACCGAAACCCAATGATAAACCGAAAATACTTTCGGTTCAATTAACCAAATCGAAATTTAAAAAAAAAGTCGGTTTGGTTAACCTAAAAAATAATCGGTTTTTGGTTTCGGTTTTTTATGGACACCCCTAGTGGATACGACAAAAATATGAATCTTATATGAACATTGAAAATATAAATGTATTACATTGAATAAGACAAAAATGGGGATGGTTACATCTCGAATATATACTACAATGAATTTGAATAAGTACATCTATTTTTTTGAATGTACACTGAAATGTCGAAAAAAACTAATCATTGTCGTTGTCTGCAAACTTCATCCACTTATACTTCATCAACATTTTTCAATAACTGCATAAGAAACACATACATGAATAAACAATCCACGCATAACATAACACGTATATTTATATATGAATAACAAAATACATATATACCAATAACAAGTCACACATGTATGAATAACAAGCCACACGTGTATGAATAACAACATATGCATTCATGAATAACAAATAATGTATAGATGAATAAAAAGACATGTATATACGAATAACAAAACATGTATAGATGAATAACAATTAACAAGCCATGCATATATAAAAAAACAAAATCAATCGTAATTGAAGCTTGTCGAAATCGTCTACTCCAAAAAACACATACATGCAACAAATTATAAAGCCAAATCGAACACAACAAAACATGCATATATATGAATAACAAGCCACACATGTATGAATAACAATCCACACATGTATGAATAACAACATATTAATAAATATGACTAACTTATTCAATGGTTTTAAATAGTAATATGAGCATATATTGACATGAATAATATAGATTATTGAATAACCATTAGAATGCTTCTAAAAAACAGCAATTAGTATTATGAAAAAGTTTCCTTTTTGTATTATGTTATGATATGAATAATCATTACAATGCCTATGAAAAACAATGTTGAATATCCTGAAAAATGTTTGAATTCTTCTATATTGTTATGCATATCTGTGTAAACACACTAGAAGAACTCATTGTAATGAATTGAAGAATTGTATTATACTGAACCAAAATATACTTAATCATAATGTTATATGGTTAAACAACAACTTTCGTTTTCTTGAACAACAAAGTTCTTTCTTTTGAACAATAATACTATTTTAAAGTAAAGAAAACACACTTCTTTGTGAAATCATGCTCCATTCTTCATTCTTAACTTAATAATGCGAAATCATGCTCTATAATAATAAAAAAAAACACAAATATATATATATATATATATATATATATATATATATATATATATATATATATATATATATATAGGGGGAGGTTCCAGTACAAAGGTAATTGTGGTAGAAAGTGAGGGTGAATTTGAGGCGTTAGATTAAAGTAAATTAGATTAAAGTAAATTAATGGTGAGATTAGAGAATGCAAAATAGTTAAAATAGGGTGAATATTACTAGATTAGATACCATTTTTCAAAAAAAAAATCACATCCCTTAAAATTAGCAAACAAACCATTTAAAAAAATTATAAAAGGAAGGAATTAATATTAGGCAAATCAAATCACGTACAAATTTGAAATCTCATATGAATATTGATTTTCTCTCCTATTTTTAAAATAAAAATAAATCGTATTTTTATATTGATTCTATCCTATTTTTTAAACTAATTGATATTGAGGTAATTTTGTATCTATATTCTCGTAACATACCAGATGATCGAATATCAACGTGATGAACAATGAATATACATTCTCGCAAGTTGTCGAGTGAATACCAATGTAATAAACAATGAATATGCACTTGTGTTACAATGAATATGATTAAAATAAATAGTTGTATAATATTGACACAATTATTTTATCTTCATTATCGCATGTTGAGAAATGAATACTAACGTAATACACAATGAATATTTGTATTCGTTATAGTGAATATGATCATTAAAAATTATATAATCTCATTATAATTTGGACAACCATATCGACTTCAATGAATATTGCTATATAAAATTGTGAATATCAATTTACAATATAATACATGCATAACTTGAATAAAAAAGATATATAAATATCACTATTTAATGATAAGATTGTCACCAACTAATACAATGAATATGATCATCTAGTTATCTAAATATCACGAACTAATAATGTAGTGAATATTACCACCCATTTTACATTACTATCACTAGTTAATATAGTGAATACGACCACCTAGTTACATGAATATCACTGGCTAGTACGGTGAATATGATCGCCCAAGTATAAATCTCAGAAATAAAAATGAGAAATGTATGATTATACATTATTGCCCTTATGTAAACTCCATCTTCCTTCGATATTTTCCGACCATTTGCTACCTTCAAATAAAAAAATAGGATAGATAAATATTCTTAACAATACATAAAAACTCTCAACAAAATAATGCATATTATTTTTATGGCAAGAATATCATATTTCAATTACATGAATACTACTACCTAATTTTGTGAATATCTCTTAATAACCCAATGAATATTACTTTAAAAATTGACGAATATTAAATCCTGTGATCCAAGATATATAACAAGAGAGATCAATCAAAATATCAAATCACAAAACAACAATAACAAAGAGATATCAAAATTATCAAAAAGATCACACAACTAAACTCATATGTATACAATACGAAACTCTAATGGGTTTTTTTATCAAAATTATCCGACTGGATCACACAACTAAACTCATATGTATACATCGTGTTGGTTGTAATTTTCTGTCGACATCTGTTTTAAAATCAAACAAGCATGAGAAGTTTTTTCAATCGAGATCTACATAAATTCCAAATTAAACCCTAAAAACCCCCAGAAACACTAAAATCAAAATTGAACGAATTAGAACCTGAATCAATTACTTGCAAATTCCGATCAAGAACTTTAACGAATCAGATCTAGAACCGACAATGACGACTAGAGGCATTGAAACCCTAAAAACAAGAACAGATCTTTGATTTCCATTCAATACAAGTAAAGGTCATAGACTAATAAGATAAAATAAAACAATTTTACAATAAAAACAAAGAGTGATTGGATTTTTTAATTGAAATCAACATACTTACACAGATAATGAAATTGTCTCTATTTTGGAGAGAGAATACTATGAACTCGGGAGAATGATTTGAAAGAGAGAATGATTTGAGGGTTAAACGAATTTGGAAGTTAATTAGGGAGAGAATAAATCCCGTATCCCACATGCCCATAAATCTCGATTATGGAGATAATCTAGTGCAACACAAAGTAATTGAAATTGTACACCCGTTTTTATTAAATCTGGGGCGTTAAAATCTTACAATCTAATGGCTCAAAAAAACTCTCACTTTCTACCATAAAAGCCTTTCTACCAGAACTTAATACTATATATATATATATATGAATAACAAGGCATGAATATATGAAATAAAAAAATCCATCGTGATTCTTTATACATATTGTGTTAATAGGAATAACAAAACACGTATCGATCAAACAAGGCTAAACGCAACATGAATACCTAAATCGAAGGAGACGAAGATTACAGAAGAGGTGGCTTATTAGGTGTTGTTGTTGCCTATGTGTAATCGCTCTCACTCTCGCTCACTTCTTCCTCCTCTTCAGCCACCAGAGTCAACACCTCTAAAATCCATCATGATTCTATATATGAAAAAAATCATCGGAGTTCTTCGAATCTTTCAAAATCGTCACCATGGGAAAAAAATTGTCACTGAGCGAGATTTCTCGCCGAGAGAGAGAGAGAGAGAGAGAGAGAGAGAGAGAAACTAGAATAGAAATATAGATCTTATTGAGAGAATAATAATTGTTCAACCTAAAATCAAGAGATTTGAACCAAATATGGTAACTGGTAAATTATTCTGGTGGGATTTATTTTTATTCAGTGTATCACACCCATCCCATCGATTTGCACCCCCATTTTATTAAATCCTCACCTTCCATTTATCCAAGGAGGTGTTTCACTTGAGTACTATTCTAAACAAGGATATACCAATGAATAAATAAGGGTATATTAGTGAACAAACAAGAATATATTAATGAACAAATATGAGTATATCAATGAACAAATAGGGATATATTGAAACTAATTATATTTGCATAAAAAATTAGTTTTGATGCACAATTAGTTTTTGATGCACAATTGTTCAGTATTGATGAACAATTGGTCAATTTTGTAACACCCCCTCCTTAATGTACTTGAGGTGTTACCGCCAGTAACCCTAATTAGTCCTAATTCAAGGTTACCCAAGGCTTTAAACTTATAATCACAAAAAGTATTACAACAATTTATTACAAACCATAGTATGACTTCCTTCCATACACAAAAGCATAACCACAACTTGGACAAAAGTAAAGTATTTACAACAGACTTGTTCTTCTCAAAGCGACCACTTTCAAAACCTTTTTACATTCTAAACTCCTTGGCTAGCCTTCTCTTCGCGGATTAACTTCTTTAGTAGCTGATGCGTCGTATACAAACGGTGGGCACCAGCCGGCCATGCAATTGAATAAGGTGGTCAGATTAGTCTAATGAAAGACTAAGCAAGTGGAGAAAATGACTGGTTCCTATGGTAGTGACTAAACATATTGGCATCGATATCCGAATGACAACCGGTCGATGATCCAACAGTTAGCAGTCCCATAGAGGATAAGAAATGAGGCATGCATAATCAAAAGATAGGACACCACAACTCGCGGTTCCATTAAGAAACATGAACAATTGTTGGGAACTTATATTAATCACACAATATTTTTAAAAGCAAGAATGGCTTCCCGACTAGACGAACCATTCATGTATTTTAGTGTGCCTAATGCACTTATCTTATATTACTTTCAAAACTTTTCACAAACAAGTTGGTGGCTTTTAATCGGCTCGAATTACTGCCGAAATATCGTGGTATTGTAGAGATCATTGGAGTATTTCATCAATGTCATCTACTCTGTACCAAGATCACAGGACTTAAGCTATCCTTGATCTTTCATTTGCATATGGTGAGGTAGAGATCACAGAGGCCTATTACCATGTCGCCAACACTCCACCGTACCGAACCTGCACTTAGTAGGAGTGCCTATCAACGCTCTCACACGAGAGTAGGGGATCAGAGTCATGACTCGCCATTAGGATTAGGCCCCTCCTAATGTAGTATTGTTTTAAAGAGAGGGTATAGAACCACTCCCTGAACTATCTTAATCACAACAAAGTCTCAGCGTGAGACAGCATACAAGGTCACACATAACGGACCTAAATCCAGTTCTACCGTAAAATTGAATAAACAACATGGTCATTATTTCTAACAATATAACAGCCTATCATATTTTATTAAGCATACAAGTTGTTCCCAACATAAATATTAAATGAGATTCAATTCCTCATTTAATAATATTAATGCAAGAGCGAACCGTCCACTTGTCTTATAAGGCGTGCTCAAAGCTCTCAGCGATTATATATAAATCCTTAGTTATTATGCTTCAAGGAGCCATCTTGGCGGAATTATAACTAATTATCCGCTTCACTTTTGAAACAATTTTCTAAATAAAAATTGTTCATTAGTAACAGTTCTACAAGATTACCAAATCTCAGATCAAACGGATTAACAACGAATCCCGAGTAATTATCCAAAGTCCTTTACCTAACAATCGATGTCTAAACTTGTCTTCGCTATAAGTAACAATCCAGACGTCCGTTTCTCGAGCGGTTTGAACCTGTGGAACCGTATCAACGTCAAGATTATAAAAACCATAAATTTAATTAGCAAAGCGGAACCGAAAGGTCCTTTCGGTGGCTCCGTAACCACCCCGCTAATTAATTTCGAGCGTTAATACCTTCACTCGAACTTCGAGCTTATTCGGCTCGATGGCGGCTCGACCCAAGGGCCCGAGGGTGGCGGTGTGACGTCCGGTGGCAACCCCTGGCGGTGGGTAGTGGTAGGCGAGCTGTTGTTCGCTGGAGGCGGGGCAGCGTGGCAGAGGAGGAAGCCGAAGGTGACGCTCAACTCCTTCCCCCGAGTCCGACGTCGTCCTAATTCGTCTCCCTGCTGGTTCGGTTTCCAGCTGCTCGGCTTTACAAAAAGAAGAGGAGGAGGAGATGAGGGTGGTGGCTGGCAAGGTGGTGGCAAAGCAAAACGCCGGCGGTGGAGGTCCAAGTCTATCGCCCAAGTTCGTTCCGTCCGTTCTCTCCCTCGGTTTCACTCTCTCGGCCTTTGCTTTCAAAATGAAAGAGGATCATGTTTGAAAATTCAAAAACAATGTCTTATACAAAACCATCTCCCACCTCCTTAAGTGTTAAGCAAGAGCCGGTCAAAGGCAATTTTCCGTCCCGGAACGGGACTCGCGTTAAAGCGGTAAAATTATGTACCTCGGGTGGAAAAACTCACTAAACGAAAAACGTCCCGAAAATTATGTAGACCAATAAAACCAATTTTCCATGATTTTATCTTGCTACCTTCAATTTTTAAGGCTTCCGTTTCGTATTTTACATTCCTTCCGGTACATAATTAAAAAGACGGCTTATCCAATAAATATTCTTTTTCCACTGAAAAATCCTAGAATTCACACCGATCCATAAAATCATTTCTTTGTGATTTTAGGATATCACCAAGAATTTTCTAGGATTTAATCTCCAACAAAAATATTGGATTAAGCGTTAAAACGGACAAAAAGGTTAAAAAGATATCCGAGAAAATTTCGAAAATATCCTTAAAAACCGCAGCTATTAAAAATTTTGATGCAAAAACTGCACGCGTCTCTCAGAAACGGATTTTTCAAAAAATACATGATAATACATGAAATATTCTCATACCTTTTTATTGAAAAATACGTGAATAATACAGAAAAAAATTGTCCATTCCATTTTTAATCCATAAATGTTTAATCACTTCGATTTTTTTAAAAGAATGGTCTATATTTATTCTTATCTACCTAGTACAACTATAAAGCAAAACCCAAGGTTGTACAAAAAATTAAGCCACATGTCAGAATTTCAAAAAAAAATTAATTATTTTAATAAATTATATTTAAATTCTCCCATTATCTTCCCTACTTTCCCACTCCATGTAAAATTTTTAACTACTTTAATAAATTATATTTAAATTCTCCACAACTCCATACTTTCCCACTCCATGTGAAACCGCCACCTTCATCTCCATCAAAATTTATAAAAGGCTAATGGGCTTTGTAATTTTATTTGGTTTGTCCATCAAAATTTATAAAAGGCTAATGGACTCTGTAACTTTATTTAGTTTGAGTGTACATGATAATGAATTTCTGACTAAATTTGATGAAGGACTGTTTAGCATATGTAAGATAAAATATGTAGTGTGCATTATTTCCCTTTGTTGTTAGATAGCTTAATTTATTATTGATTTAAACACAAGCTTAAACTGGTATCCCAACTGGTTGTTCGATCAAGTACACAAGCACGAAGCATATCCTCAAGAGTTTGAATTGTTCTCTCTGATTGCCCGTCAGTTTGAGGATGAAAAGCAGTGCTGAAACACAATTCAGTTCCCAAAGCCTTATGCAAATTCTTCCAGAATCTTGACATAAACCTTCCATCTCGATCAGAGATTATAGTTTTAGGAGTACCATGAAGACGAACAATTTCATGAATAAAGACCTTGGCCAACTTTTGGATTTCCCATGCTATCTTGATTGCTATGAAATGTGCACTCTTTGTGAGTCGATCAATAATAACCCAGATAGCATCTTTTTGCCCTTGTGTCTTAGGCAATCCTGTGACGAAGTCTGATCGCCTCTCACTATGTGCGAGGGTCAAGAGATACAAATTATAACCCGACCCCGTTGTAGTACGTGGTGGGTGTCGAACACTCGGGAAGTCTACTCGATCGATGTGCCTAGATACTAGGAATCTAGAAAGGAGAGCATAAAACAAAGGAAAATAAAGAAAACAGTCGGGACCGACACTGAGGTCACGTCGGGCCCGAGGTTGGCGACAAGAGGAAGTCGGGACCGACACTGGGTAAGTCGGGCCTGAGGTAGCTGGGGATGTCGAACTCAAAGATTTTAAAAGTAGATCTTGGGCTTTTGGGTTCCTTCCCTAGTAGATTAAGGCTTTTCCACCCCAATTCAGGCAATGAGTGATGATCGGACTAGGATCGAGTGCTTTCGCCCTCGTTCCAACCACATCTACACCTCGATCCATGGGGAAATTCCCTTCGAAGCAAGGTCCTGAGATTGACACATGTTCACTTTCGCTACTTTGCCAATCTCAAGCCTTGATTCCCGACTTTCGCAAGGAATTGTAGCTCGATGTAGAGTGGGTTCCTTAGATCAAACACTCAAGGCTATGGAATTGGGGTTTCTAGCCTAAACCTAGCTAGGGTTTTCCCCCATAACCCAAGATCAAGGAGATCTACTCCATGTGACAAGCAAAGAAAGAAATCAAATCAAAAGAGAAAGCAATCATCATAATCAATCTCAAAACAAAGCAAGGGTTCATTTAAATCCAAAGCAATCCACAAATACAAATCAAGGGTTTTCAAATCCACAAGATCAAAGCAAATCAAAGCTAAGCAATTAACAAAACCTCTCAAGTCTTCCTCCTCCTTGGTCGATTCTCTCTCTCTTCCTCCTCTTCTCCTTCCTCCTTGCTCTCCAAGTATCCTCTTGGCTCCCTTGGAACCCCCCTTTTTTTTGTGTGTGAGGGAACCCCTTCTTAGAAGACAAGAGGGCCTTTTATGGATTAAATGAGGGGCAAAAGTGGAAGTTCACAAATTCGTGCCTTGGAGCCCAAGTAGTCCGATGACCGACTCGGACCGACACGGAGGAACCTCGGGCCCGAGGTACTGTGCAACTCGGTCCGAGGTTGGAAACTTCAAAGTCGGGCCCGACGTTGTTGCATCTCGGTCCTGACTTCGTTCCACCTTCTTCTTAGTTGGCTTCTCTTGTTCTTCTTCATGGCTTGCTTCTCTCTTTCCCGCTTTAACTCGGCCTTTGCTCCATGTCTCGACCCTCCTTCAAATCCATCCTTGATTCATGCCAAATTACCTACAAAACACATAAAAGGTGCGTAGTCTCCGAATCTCATAGAAATACGGGAACTAAGCTAAAAAGGAACAAAACGCACAAGAAAAGGGGAAAAAGAAACATATTTACAAAGGAAATCACATATGAAAACACCACCAAATAGAGAGACATCAAAATACCCCATACTTAAACTTGCTTGTCCTCAAGCAATAACAATGTAAGCAAGACCGAAACATAATCTTCAAGTAAAGCCTCGTATGAAAACACGTTTTAAGCACAAGTGATCGATATTCAAGCAAGATTACATCATCTCACGTGATTAAGTGTTCCAAGGAATAAAGTCAATGCAACTAAGCCTCACTTTAGGGATATGTGAATGTGTATCACTCATCATGTGTTTTGGGTTTAGCAATGAACACTCAAGTTCAAAAATCATGCAAGTAAGGACTTTACTATTGAAGCTAATATCACCAATTCCTCCACCTAGGGATGCCTAGTGCAAAGTACACAAAGAATTTCGAACTCGGCTCAATGGAGGTCCTCAAAGAGGTTCCATTCGGCCGGGTTGTAATGGGGATTTTGGTATTTCTCAAGGTGGGAATTATTTGGTCTTGTGGTGCTTATAATAGGGATTGAACAAACTAAAACTCTCACCAATTTCACCAAATCCCACAATTACTTTCACACTCACCAAAAAGACTTAACATTTTCCTTCCAACCCGAAATTTCACTTACCATTCCACTTCATCTTTGCTCTTATGCTTTTTGTTGGATTTTCAACACTTTCTACATTTGGACCGACTTTCTTATGACATCGGGCCCGATGTTGCTTGTAACTCGGTCGGACCATTTTCTGCACTTAAGCCCTTTGCTTTATTCCACTTTACATTTCCAACATTTTCTTTCTTTCTTTTCTTTCTTTTTTTTTTCATTTTTGTACAACAAAGATGCACTACCCACATGATTCATAACACCATTCCTTGCCCTTAAACCCAAGAGAATCTCAACTCTTCAAATACAATCCAAACCTCTCTTCTAAAGTCCAATCCCATAAGGGTCAAGTCATATAAGGCTAGGAATAATATTTTTGAGGAGTTTCAAACAAAGGCTTAGGCTAGAACGGGGCTACAATCAAAGGATTAACTTCATGGTAGGATATGGAACATTTATGTGACTAGAAGAATAAAGTTCAAAATCAATGTGACCATGCTAGGACAATTCTCATGACGGTCTTGGAAAATAGATAAACACCGCAATAGCAAGTTTTACTAAGCATGAATGAGCTAATCACACAAGAAGAATGAGGGATATGCAAATATGATCAAGCATCCCTAAAATGGCCAAAAATCAATCTCACAAGGGTCACTCATACTTAGTTGCATAAGAACTCATCCTAGAACTCACATGTTCAATAAAACAAGCAAGATATCATGATCACATCAAAAGCAACATCATTTTAGAGGCTAAACTATCCAAAAATATGCAAAGGAATTTACATGCTCACATCATCATTAGCTTTTATTTTGGCAATCTAAGATGGGAATTTCTAGTCCAAAACCTACAAAACACAAAATCTTTTTGTTGTTTTTAACACAATTTTTCAATTTTTATGGATTTTTTTTTTGCAAAAAAAATTTCTCTAAAACCAAAGACTCAAACATTCCAAACACAAACTAGAAACACCAACTTAAATATCCACAAAATAATAAACAAACATAAACAAGTGAAATCATGAACACACTTACCCCCACCCCATACTTAAAATTTTTGAGGTCCCCATCAAACAAGGAAATCAAAACTTAAAAGCAAGAGAGAAGAGTATGAAAAGCTCACAATTTCTTATTCTTCAATGACATGTATAGGATCAATCGGCGAGGACGAGAGCCCATGAGGCTCTAACTTCTTGGTTTGGACCGTCCCTGTCATAGAACTTCTTCACTCGATGACCATTCACTTTGAAAATATGTCCTTGTTCATCAACCAAGTCCACCGCACCATGAGCATAGATACGGTGGACCACAAATGGTCCGCTCCACCTAGTCCTTAACTTCCCGGGGAAAAGTTTAAGCCTTGAATTGAAAAGGAGAACCTTGTCATCGGTTTGATAGGTCTTTGGAATTAACTTCCTATCATGCCACTTCTTGGTCTTCTCTTTGTATAGCTTGGAGTTCTCATAGGCCTTCAACCTCAATTCCCCCAACTCATGAAGTTCTAGAAACCTTTTCTCACCGGCCAAGTTGATATCCCAATTCATCTCTTTGAGTGCCCATTTCGCCTTGTGCTCAAGCTCTACCAGAAGATGACATGCCTTGCCATAAACTAGATTGAAGGGTGTAGTTCCCAAAGGTGTCTTGAAGGCGGTTCTATAAGCCCAAAGTGCATCATCGAGCTTAGAGGCCCAATCTTTCCTTGATCGAGATACGATCTTCTCCAAGATAGCCTTCATTTGACGGCTTGACACCTCGACTTGCCCGCTTGTTTGAGGATGATAAGGAGTAGCCACTCGATGAGACACCCCATACTTAATCAACACATTTTCGAAGCACCTCTCAATGAAATGAGGTCCGCCATCACTTATGAGAACCCTAGGCACACCAAACCTTGCAAAAATGTTGCTTTTCAAAAACTTCATCACCACCTTAGCATCATTGGTTCTTGTTGGTATGGCCTCCACCCATTTTGAAACATAGTCCACGACTACCAAGATGTACTTGTAAGGCCCCGATGTGGGAAATGGTCCCATGAAGTCAATACCCCATACATCAAATAACTCAACTTCTAGAATGCCAGTTTGAGGAGTCTCATTCCTCCTTGATAGGTTCCCCTCTCTTTGGCACTCCTCACACTTCTTCACATAATCATGCACATCCTTGAACATGGTTGGCCAATAATAACCACATTGAAGAATTTTTGAGGTGGTTTTGGAACTCTTAGCGTGACCTCCCGTAGGCAAGGAATGGCAATGGTGAATTATGCTCTCAACCTCTTCACTTGACACACACCGTCTATAGATTTGATCACGCCCTTCCTTGTAGAGATATGGATCATCCCAAAAGTATTGTCTAGCATCATGTAAGAATTTCTTCCTAGCTTGATAAGACAAATTTGGTGGGATCACTCCCCCTACGACAAAGTTAGCAAAATCCGCAAACCAAGGGGAAACCCCTCGTCTTACGGCACTAATAGAAAGAAAGCCAGTGTGAGAGAAAGAATCAATCAATTTAGAACGAGAAGAAATGGAAATCGAGCTAGGAAACTTACTTTCTTCCACGGACCGACATTGAAGTATACCGGGCCCGACATGGTTAGACGCCGGTCCAGCTTCGCAGACACGCAGCTGCCTCGGGCCCGATGTTGAAGTCCTCGGTCCCGACTCACTCGCACTTGCCTTGCCTTCGGTCCAATGTTCTGAACCTCGGGCCCGACGTACTTGGTTCGTCGATCCACCCTTCCTTTCCTCCCTTCCGCTCATGAGAACTTCATCCGCTCTTGAATCATCTATAGTCATACCATCCTCCATTTCCAACATGTACTCGATGGGCAAACGGGATAGATGATCCGCTACCACATTTTCCGCACCGGTTTTGTCCTTGATCTCATGGTCAAACTCTTGGAGAAGGAGCATCCACCTTAGAAGCCTCGGCTTTGCATCTTTCTTCTTCATGAGGTATTTGATTGTCGCATGGTCTGTGAAGACTACCACCTTTGATCCCACAAGATATGAACGGAATTTCTCAAATGCAAACACTATCGCAAGAAACTCTTTCTCCGTTGTTGTGTAATTGCACTGAGTTTCATCCAAAGTTTTGCTTGCGTAGTAAATGGCATGCAACTGTCCATCCTTCCTTTGCCCAAGGACGGCCCCTACGGCGAAATCACTAGCATCACACATCACCTCGAATGGAAGATTCCAATCGGGTGCCGCCATTATTGGAGCCGAGATCAAGGCATCTCTCAACCTACAAAAAGAACTCATGCAATCCTCGGAAAATACAAAGGGCACATCCTTCATCAAGAGGTTAGACAATGGTTTTGCAATTTTAGAAAAGTCCTTGATGAACCGTCTATAAAATCCTGCATGACCTAAGAAACTCCTAACATCACGAACACAAGAGGGGGGAGGTAGTTTTTCAATTATTTCAACTTTAGCTCTATCTACCTCTATCCCCCTACTAGAAACTAGGTGTCCTAGTACTATGCCCTCCTTCACCATAAAGTGGCATTTTTCCCAATTAAGCACCAAGCTAGTCTCCTCACATCTAGTCAAAACCTTGTCTAAGTTAGCTAAGAAAACATCAAATGAGGATCCGTAGACGGAGAAATCATCCATAAACACTTCTACTATATCCTCAACCATATCAGAGAAGATGGACATCATGCATCTTTGAAATGTTGACGGCGCATTACATAAACCAAAAGGCATGCGTCTATAGGCAAAAGTCCCATAAGGACATGTGAATGTCGTCTTCTCTTGATCATCGGGATGAATAGGGATTTGCCAAAACCCGCTATACCCGTCAAGGTAGCAAAAATATTCATGTTGTGCTAATCTCTCTAGGACTTGGTCTATGAAAGGAAGAGGAAAATGGTCTTTGCGAGTGCCGGTATTAAGCTTACGGTAATCAATACACATACGCCATTTTGTTGTGGTTCTCATAGGTATCATTTCTCCCTTTTCATTTTGCACAACGGTGAAACCTCCTTTCTTAGGAACTACATGCACGGGACTCACATACTTGCTATCGGAAATTGGGAAGATAATTCCCGCATCCAACATCCTAAGTATTTCACTCTTTACCACTTCTTTCATGTTAGGATTTAATCTTCTTTGGGGTTCAATAGTGGGTTTATGGTTATCCTCCATATAAATCCTATGCATGCAAATTGAGGGAGAGATTCCCTTTAGTTCCTCTAGTGAATACCCTAAAGCTCCTCTATGTTTTCTTAGAACCTTCAACAACTTAGACTCCTCCTCATCATTCAAGTTGGCATTTATGATTACGGGTAAAGAAGAGTTGGGACCAAGAAATGCGTACCTCAAATCTTTTGGAAGCTCCTTGAGTTCTTGAGATGGTTCCGGTGGTGCTTGAACTTCTTCTTTCTCGGCCTTGAACACCTCCAAGTAAGACATCCCTTCCTCCAATTGCTCATGCTCAATCATATTGAGGGCTAGACCTTGGCGCTCTATCTCAATTTCTCTAGGTGGTGGGGTGGCTTTCAACCTAAGCTCCCTTGGCCTTGACTTTTTAGAAATGGCTTCCCATTGCAATCCAAGAGGAACTTGGATCATCTTAGCTTCTTTATGTACGGTCCCTTTTGAAGTTGGTCTAAAGAAAAACTCAATTTCTCTTCCTCCAATGTCAAGAGACAAGTGGCCCTTCTTTACATCAATGATTGCCCCAACCGTAGCAAGGAAAGGTCTCCCTAGTATGATCGGTTCACCCGGCACTTCTATCATGTCTACTACAACAAAGTCGATTGGGACATAGTGGCCTTCAATGCAAACGGGATAATCCTCGACGACACCAATTGGTTCGATGGACGACCCATCCGCTATTGTTAACCTCATGTTGACCGGAGCTATGAGACCCATAGATGTGGATTTCCATATGGTGTAAGGAATGATGCTCGTGCTTGCTCCAAGATCACACAAGGCTTGGAAATTTTGAGACCCCACACCAATGGTTATAGCAAAACGACCGGGATCTCCTAGCTTTTGTGGTAACTCCAAGGTCTTGACTTCTTCTTGCAATTCCACTATGGACCTCTTCTTGCTCAAAATCTCCCTTAAAAACTTGGCATAAGATGGCATCTCACTCAATGCGTCGGTGAACGGGATGGAGATGTTCAAGCCTTGCAAGAGTTTGAGAAACCTCTTGAACTTGTTCTCAACAACATCTTTCGGCTTCTTCGAGGGATATGGGAGAATTGTTGCACCTTGAATCTTGCTCGGATCAACCTCTTTGGACTTCCCTACTTCAATTTCAACATTTTCTGAATGGACCGACTTGGGAACCACGTCGGGCCCGATGTTGTGAATCTCGGTCCTGGACTGAGGGGTTGGATCGAGGTCTGTGTATGTCGGTCCCGAGTTGCTCTCGACCTCGTTCCGGGGTGAAGGAGTCGATCTTCTTGCTGGGTCGACTTCGGGGAGCGTCGGACCCGACTTGCTGGGTAAGTTGGTCCGACTCTCTTCATTCTTCTTAGGCACGTGTGGCTCGGGTAGGTTTCGGACACTTCTCAATCCAATTGCCCGGACTTCATTTTGATTGTTTTGAGCTCGAGGATTCTCCTCGGGTCGGCCCGGAAGTCTCCCATTCTCTCTCGGGGCTTGAGTCGCAATTTGGGCAAATTGATTGTCGACTTGCCTCCTCCATGCACCAAACTCATTGAATTGGGTCCTCATCTCCTTGAACCCATCTCTCATCTCTTGAGAAAATGTTTGTAACTCATTGAATCCCGGTGGTCTATATGGTGGTGGTGGCTCCCTTGGCTCGTTTTGGTTGAAATTGTTGTTGTAGCCTTGAGCTTGACCGTTGTTCCACCGGCCATTGCCACCATTGTTGAAGTTGCCTCTTCCACCAAAATTTCCACGAACATAGTTTGCCTCCTCAATTCGCTCGGCCAAGCGCACTTGGCTCTCATTCGGACAAACTTGTGTAGCATGTGCAAAGGATCCACACTCCTCACAAGCTCTAGCATTTTGCTTGTAGTAGTGGACTTGCCTCTTGAGCTTGCTCACTTCACCTTCAAGGAATTGGAGCTTCACATCTCTATCAATGTCTTCTCCCTTTGGATCATATAACTTCCTTGCACCTTCACCTTGAACTTTCACCTCCTTGCTAGCTTGACTCACCCCATACATGGCCTCATAATCGGATAGCTTGTTAAGTAGCTCCCAAGCTTGATCCGGTGTCAAGTCTATGAACCCACAATCGGTGTGGAGATTGAGCTTGTCCTTCGTTACCGGATTGATGCCTTGGAAAAAGATGTCTTGAAGCACATATGGTTGTTGGCCATGAGTAGGACATTGGCGCAACATCTCCTTGAAACGGTCCCATGCTTCGAAGAGAGGCTCATTCGGACCTTGTTGAAAGCTTGCAATCTTCCTTCTTAGCTCGGTTGTCTTTGAGGGAGGGAAGTACTTCATCAAGAAAGCATCATAGAGTGTCTTCCAAGTTGTGATTGACCTAGGAGCTTGGCTCTCGAGCCAATGTGTGGCTTTGCCCCCAAGTGACCATTTGAACGCCTTTAGAAGCACATACTCCAATGTCTCCTCGTCGGTAGAGATCGTCTCACACATGTCCACAAAGCGTTTGACGTGCTCTATGGGACACTCATGTGGACGGCCCTCGAATTGATCACGCTTGATGAGGGAGATGAATTGCGTCTTGATCTCAAAATTCTTGGCAACCTCGGGAAGCACAATAGCCGGCTCGGGGACCCTCAACTCCGGATGCATGTATTGGCGTGCATTCCGGGGTAGAGCGTTGAGTTGAGCCTCGGCTCTCATCCGTTGCTCCCGTTCTCTTCTTGCCACCTCCTCTTGATTGTCCCTCTCAAGTTGCAATCTAGCCATTTCGGCCCTAAGTTGAGCCAACTCCTCATTAACATGGAGAGCTTGATTCTCCATCCTTTTCCTTCTTCGGGCTTCCTTGAGAATACTTTCCGGATCACTCACAAACTCAAGCTCAAGTGTTCCTCGGGAGGAACGAGCTAGCATACACCTATGAAACAAAAACACAAACCAAAACAAATCAAAAACAAACAAAGGGTTTGGGCTATTCCCTCACCCAAATCACTACCAAAACACAAAAAAAACTAACCAAATTGGCACTCAATGCACTTAGACTTCCCCGGCAACGGCGCCATTCTTTTGGTCGCCTCTCACTATGTGCGAGGGTCAAGAGATACAAATTATAACCCGACCCCGTTGTAGTACGTGGTGGGTGTCGAACACTCGGGAAGTCTACTCGATCGATGTGCCTAGATACTAGGAAGCTAGAAAGGAGAGCATAAAACAAAGGAAAATAAAGAAAACAGTCGGGACCGACACTGAGGTCACGTCGGGCCCGAGGTTGGCGACAAGAGGAAGTCGGGACCGACACTGGGTAAGTCGGGCCCGAGGTAGCTGGGGATGTCGAACTCAAAGATTTTAAAAGTAGATCTTGGGCTTTTGGGTTCCTTCCCTAGTAGATTAAGGCTTTCCACCCCAATTCAGGCAATGAGTGATGATCGGACTAGGATCGAGTGCTTTCGCCCTCGTTCCAACCACATCTACACCTCGATCCATGGGGAAATCCCCTTCGAAGCAAGGTCCTGAGATTGACACATGTTCACTTTCGCTACTTTGCCAATCTCAAGCCTTGATTCCTGACTTTCGCAAGGAATTGTAGCTCGATGTAGAGTGGGTTCCTTAGATCAAACACTCAAGGCTATGGAATTGGGGTTTCTAGCCTAAACCTAGCTAGGGTTTTCCCCCATAACCCAAGATCAAGGAGATCTACTCCATGTGACAAGCAAAGAAAGCAATCAAATCAAAAGAGAAAGCAATCATCATAATCAATCTCAAAACAAAGCAAGGGTTCATTTAAATCCAAAGCAATCCACAAATACAAATCAAGGGTTTTCAAATCCACAAGATCAAAGCAAATCAAAGCTAAGCAATCAACAAAACCTCTCAAGTCTTCCTCCTCCTTGGCCGATTCTCTCTCTCTTCCTCCTCTTCTCCTTCCTCCTTGCTCTCCAAGTATCCTCTTGGCTCCCTTGGAACCCCCCTTTTTTTTTGTGTGTGAGGGAACCCCTTCTTAGAAGACAAGAGGGCCTTTTATGGATTAAATGAGGGGCAAAAGTGGAAGTTCACAAATTCGTGCCTTGGAGCCCAAGTAGTCCGGTGACCGACTCGGACCGACACGGAGGAACCTCGGGCCCGAGGTACTGTGCAACTCGGTCCGAGGTTGGAAACTTCAAAGTCAGGCCCGACGTTGTTGCATCTCGGTCCTGACTTCGTTCCACCTTCTTCTTAGTTGGCTTCTCTTGTTCTTCTTCATGGCTTGCTTCTCTCTTTCCCGCTTTAACTCGGCCTTTGCTCCATGTCTCGACCCTCCTTCAAATCCATCCTTAATTCATGCCAAATTACCTACAAAACACATAAAAGGTGCGTAGTCTCCGAATCTCATAGAAATACGGGAACTAAGCTAAAAAGGAACAAAACGCACAAGAAAAGGGGAAAAAGAAACATATTTACAAAGGAAATCACATATGAAAACACCACCAAATAGAGAGACATCAAAGTCCATGGCAATGTCTTCCCATTTCCACTCAGGTACTGGAAGTGGTTGTAATATTCCTCCTGGTCTTCTATGTTCAATCTTCACTTTCTAGCATACTATGCATCTAGCCACAAATTCTGCCACATCATTCTTCATGTTGGGCCACCAGAAATTTCGGCGTAGATCTTTAAACATCTTGCTAGAACCTGGGTGAATGGAATATGCAGAGGAATGAGCTTCCCTAAAAATCATCTTCCTTAGGTCTTCAATTGCAGGTACACAGATCCTATCCCGAAACCACAGAGATCCATCATCCTGAATAATAAATCCCGGTGCCTTGCCTTCTTGCACTTCTCCGCTAATCTTAATCAAAACAACATCTCCTGCTTGTTTCTCCCTGATTTGATCTAGCAGAGTAGCTTGAATTTCTAAGGTACTCAAACAACCTTGTTGCCTTTCAAACCAAATTTCAGTTTCTGTTTGAATCAATTCCTGTTGTAGCCTTGGTTGAACTGTCAACATTGCTACTATAGTTTCTTGAGCAGTTTTTCTACTTAAAGCATCTGCCACCACATTGGCTTTACCTGGATGATATAGCAACTCAAAATCATAATCTTTCAACAATTCCAACCATCTTCTCTGTCTCATATTCAACTCCTTTTGAGTAAATACATATTTTAAACTCTTGTGGTCAGTAAAGATTTGGCACTTGACACCATAGAGATAATAACTCATGTCTTGCTTCCAAAGATATAATAAAATAATTGAAAAACATCTATCTAAATTCTCTTACCATAAATAAATCAAATAATAATTATCTGACTTATTTAAATAAGAAAATTATCCTAACAAACTTAAAAGATAACAAAAAGATAGGAGAGATATTATCAACCATCTAACAACCCTATATGGTCGAAATCATTTTAACATAAATGAATAAAAATCGTCCTTAATAAAATAGATAAAGATAGAAATTAAAACTAAAGATAAGATTCCCGTAAGACTTGAACAACTCTCAGTAAAACCCATTTTTCGGCCCTTTGCTGTTGGATTCTGAATTGGATGTAAACTAAGACGTTGTAGAACGTTTAATTATCTTTCCAACGAGTACTTAACGGACTTGAGATGAATTTTCTAGCCAAAGTTATGACCAGTTTACTGAGCATTATTTTTAATTTGACGGGCTTCTTAACTTCCGAACATTTGTGACTTCATCCTCTTCCTTGGTGGTCGAGTACGCCATTGATGAACATAATTAAAGAATAATATGGAATCCATGAAAACCTTCTTGAACATGAATGCTCGGGACCTTAGTAAAGGTCTTGGTGTTTGGCCTCTGTTCATCTTTGACGAATCATTGACTTGGATCCTCCTTTGATCTGTATCATTCTCCCCCACTTGGCCTTGAATCGTCCTCGATTCGATGTTGTATGTAGATGTAATGGGAGATTCAGTAATTAATAATTTGAAATTAGAAAGAGACGGACCCGTGGAAGTATCCAAGATAGGTTTTGCTTGTATGACTGAATTTGATGCGGTGTCGATGTCAATGGCTAATGGCTCTTCATCAAGAGTAGGATTCTCTTGATAAACTTCTTCTAAGACAATCGGTTCGCCACACCAATCAGGAGCAATCACTATATTTTCAGTAAGTTCATCTTGAATGGACAACTCTTCATACTTCTCTTGATGCAAAGACTCCTCAGACATGTCTAAAGACTCGTACTTGCGATTTGGGCAAATATTATCAAGATGTCCTCTTCCTTGACAGAAGAAACAATGAAGATCTCGTTCTCGACTCAATGGTTGGATTGGAGCTTTCTTTTGGCAAGCAGGAGCACAAGCTTCTCGATATCGTCTATGCAACTCTTCATCAATTGTAACATAGATCTTCTGCATTACAAACTTCATTTGATCCCATGTTGTAATTGGAATCAAGCCTTGACGTCTTCTAGATTGACATATCCATAACCAAAAGGAACGGGCAGAACCAACAAGGTAGTTAGTCACCCATGGAAGGATATCCCATTCATCATAACCATAGTAGTCAAGGTAGTTGATAGCATGCATTTAGGTAGTGTTTCGAAATGCATGTTTATGTTTCTTTTGCGTTGCTTTTAGGTAGTTTTAGTTAGTTTCTTTAGTGTCTTAGAGTGTCTAGGAGTTTTGGGTTTTTGCACTTGTTCTATGTTGTTTTACAGGTCTTAAAGTGAACAAGTGTGAAAGGAATGGAACCGGGGAAAGAACGCTTGAATTCGAGCCATCCGTTGGAGTTGCTGGTTCGACCCCTCTATCTTGTAAGGGTTCGTTTGGGACCTATAATGATCTTATGAAGTTGAGTTTGGTATCATTGGAAAGTTAATCCAAAGAGCTATAATTCATGTTTTTACTCCAAGTCCAAATTCCAACTCGAAGTGAGTCAAAACAGCCCCCAAAGTGTGACATGAGTTCTGAACCGAGGTGCTGGCGGCACCCGCCGCCAACCTAGCGGCGCCCGCCGCCCCTGACCGCCGCGGAGCCCTTTACTTGCCACGTGTTTTGTTTCTATTGGTCCTTTTCTATCATTATTATTCCGAGATATTATATTTTTGGGATATAGCTTTTTAGACCTAGTTTGATATATTAGGTTTTAGAGAGTTGCATCTCTCATTCAGACATTATTATCGTATTTTCCATTCAGAGTTTTTAGCCTTTCATGGAGAACTAAGCCTTTTTGCTTAGTCAGACAGTTTGAAGCATCGTTTGACTTTCAGTTGTGAGATTTCTACTCTTTATCTATTGCATGGAATTATTTTACTCTCTTGATTGAATTGTTTATGTATTTGATTTCAACAATTTCTAGGGTTGTTGTTATTGAATCTCAATTGCTAGATCTAGAGAAATTACTGGTTGAGTGTCTCTATTTCATAGTAGCAAACTGCATTGCACTAGTATCTGGTTGTGCTAGTCTATTGCAGAAGAGAGTTAAATTGCATTCTAGTATAAAAGCTGGTTGTTTTATGCTAGATTTGTATCCTGATTATATTCCTATTCTTAATGCTGCTTTTGAATTGAATCTTGATAGTTTCAAGGTTATTCAATTAGTTAGGATTGATAGTATCTGGTTGTGCTATTAATTATCTTTGAAAAGGAATTGGAATTCCATATGCATGCGATATTGAGTGAACCGATGATCAACTTGTCATACGAATGTGGATCTCTGGTTGACTAAGTGTTTTCCCTAATTTGATAAAAACCTAAACTTTATTTGCTTTGCTAGTTTTTGTATGCTAGATAGTTAGTTTATTTCTAAAAACCCTTTTACTTTAATTGACACAAAATTTACATAGAAAGATAAATCTCCTCCTTGTGGATTCGACCCTTACTTCCCTAAGACTACAGTCTTTAGGTTGTTAGGACTCTTTTGCATAGCCGTTATTTGCACGACCATTTCACGCCTATCAAATTGGCGTCGTTGCCGGGGAGGCAATAATTGTCTTTTGTGTGATTTTTGTGTCAATCTCGGTGTTGTGAACCTATCTTACTGTTCATAACACTTGTGCTACTAATCTATGGCTTTGTTCAAGTGTAATCAATTGCAGGATGAACACTTCCATGATTATTTTTCTAGATTTCAAGACCATGTGCTCAAAATTTGTACACAAGGATTCGGATACAGTGATGGAGAGGTCAACATCGGAGTTATTCTTGGTATGAATTTTGAGACAAGGGTATTGGCTAACTACATGAGCAATGAGAGACTTTTGTACATGGGATCCTTGGAATGTTGGGATTTCTTATGTTTCATGAGCTATGGGAGCTTTCATGTTGAGTCATCTTCCCAACAGCCACAACCGGTTGATACGTCTCTTGAGGATTTAATGAAAGAACTCTCTACCAGGACGGATGCTTTGACAATGGAAGTTTGTGCTGCCACAGAGATACTTGCAAAGCCTATGCAGCCTGAATCATCTTCTCCCATATGGAGTAATGAGTTTGAGCCTTCTGTGGTTTTGGAAGAAGATTATTTTGTTGACCATAATGACTTCTTTGCTGATGAAGTAGACAACAATGAGGGAGGAAATCAAGATGATACATCTGTTAAGGCTCCCACCATCATGTTGTGCCCTATGCTAGGCCTTGAAATCCCATTCTTCAGTTTCCCCACCTTCTCACATCCAGAGCTTATGGAGTTGCAAGATGAGGAGCCAAGTCTAGAACAAAAGGTGGAAGGTGAAAAATATATGGAGTTCATCTATGAAGAAAGTGGTAATGGTGACAAGTGCTTTGACTCATGCTGTAAGTATTTTCTAAAGCCACCACTTGTGCTGGATTTATTTGAGCAACTGCCAGTTCATACCAACTGGGCACGCATGTTTGATAAGTTAAAACGGTCTTTGCAAGTTATATTATGCATCTTTAATTTATCATGGTGTTACTTATGTTTTTCTGAGATGTGTGCACAAGGGTTTGACAGGTTGCTAAGGGCATTAACAATGTCTAATCTTGTCAATTTATGCTAAACGTCGAGCCAGGACGTTAAATAAGGCGCTTGTCGGGAGGCAACCCGACATAGGTTTTTTTTTCCTAGTTTAGTTGTTTTTGTTTCGGTCTTTCCTTTGTTTCTGTGTTGGACTAAACTGCAGGTAGGTGTAAGGGAGCGCAACAGAACTGGCGGCGCCCGCCACCAACACGGCGACACCCGCCGCCAATTAATTTCAAAGGGCCTTAGCTATGAAGTGGCCAGCGGCGACCGCCGTAAGCACAACGGCACCCGCCGCCAACCCTGGCGGCACCCGCCTCCAGCCCGCCGCCTGCCCGCCGCCTCATAAATGTTGATTTTTGGTCCTTCTGATGTTGCTCACCACCATTCCGTTACCCAAATTAGTAGTTGGTTTGTGAGTTCTTCTCTTTCTCTTTACTTTTACTTTACATTGGGGACAATGTAAGATTTAAGCATGGGGGAAGGGAATTACTTGCTTTGCATTTGTGTAGTTACATTAGATTAGGCATGTTAACTTTATGTTTTGCATTGATTCAAATTCTTAAAAAAAATCAAAAAAATCAAAAAATTCATAAAAATACAAAAATATTGCATTTAGGTTCATATTTCTCCATTGTTTGATTCTTCTTGTTTCTCTAAGTTGAGTATGAATTCTAACCCATGATTTGCATGATTTGCTGAAGTTGATATGATATGAGCATGATCATTGATTATTTACCTTGATTATAGGACTAAGCATGTATTTAGCTTGAGTATTTGATTCATTCTGAAGTTCTAGACAACAATTAACCTTGTGAGATTTGATTTTTAGCCTTTCATGATATATTTGTTCTTTACATTCTTGAGTGTATCACCATGATTATCTAGCTCTAGAACTTGCGTTAATACTCTATTTCGAGGTTGCTTTATATGATTGAATGCATGACATTAAAATGATTGAGGCAATGTTTCTTTATAAGCCTATTATTTCCCTTCCTACCTTACAAGATCCATGTTTTTGACACCCTTTTCTTTTGAGCTTGAAGCCTATTTTTATTAGCTCCACAAAATGATCCATAGCCGAATAAGCTTGACCCATAATCCGGGATTTAGGACTTTAGGTTGTGTTTTTGTTTAGTGTGAGTTATGTATAAGTATGGGGGAGTTGGAGAAAAAGGTGGAAAAAGAGGAAATAAAACTCTTGGTTTCAAAGTGAAAATGATGAAGATGAAAAGTTTGTGAAAAGCAAAAGAAAAAGTTTAGTTTAATTGTTAGTAGTCTTCATAAAGCAAAGAAAGAGTTGAAGAAGAGGCAAAGAAAAAAAGTGAAGAAAGAAACAAAGTGTATAAAAGTGTGTATGGAGTTGAAGTAAGAAAAAGAAAGTGTTGAGTCGGGTTTAGTATTAGTTCTTTATCCCAGATTTAGCACCACAGGCCAAATATTATCCCTTCCAAATTTCTCTTTACCTTGGCCCCATTACAAGCCTGAAAAAGACCTCATGATTTTTGTTATGTATTTGATCCCCAACGGTGGAGATTTAGAACTCTGATGCAAGCATATGGTAGTCTAGTTTTCATGGGTGATTTTTGAGTGAAACACGTCCTTTATACACTTGAGAGTTGAGTGCAAACACAATTTCCTTGGTGAGGTCTAGAATGAATGAATGGTCTTTACTTTTTTCTTATAATAATGCATGCTAGGAAGTCTTGGTCGGGTTTTTGATTATATGTGAAATGCTTGTTTGACTTGAGATGGATGTATGATTGCATTTCTGTGGTGTGTGCATGCTATCAAATTCCCCCATGCTTAAACCTTGCTTGTCCTCAAGCAAGGTTTAAGCATGGGGGAATTTGATAGCATGCATTTAGGTAGTGCTTCGAAATGCATGTTTACGTTTCTTTTGCGTTGCTTTTAGGTAGTTTTAGTTAGTTTCTTTAGTGTCTTAGAGTGTCTAGGAGTTTTGGGTTTTTGCACTTGTTCTATGTTGTTTTACAGGTCTTAAAGTGAACAAGTGTGAAAGGAATGGAACCGGGGAAAGAACGCTTGAATTCGAGCCATCCGTTGGAGTTGCTGGTTCGACCCCTCTATCTTGTAAGGGTTCGTTCGGGACCTATAATGATCTTATAAAGTTGAGTTTGGTATCATTGGAAAGTTAATCCAAAGAGCTATAATTCATGTTTTTACTCCGAGTCCAAATTCCAACTCGAAGTGAGTCAAAACAGCCCCCGAAGTGTGACATGAGTTCTGAACCGAGGTGCTGGCGGCACCCGCCGCCAACCTAGCGGCGCCCGCCGCCCCTGACCGCCGCGGAGCCCTTTACTTGTCACGTGTTTTGTTTCTATTGGTCCTTTTCTATCATTATTATTCCGAGATATTATATTTTTGGGATATAGCTTTTTAGACCTAGTTTGATATATTAGGTTTTAGAGAGTTGCATTTCTCATTCAGACATTATTATCGTATTTTCCATTCAGAGTTTTTAGCCTTTCATGGAGAACTAAGCCCTTTTGCTTAGTCAGACAGTTTGAAGCATCGTTTGACTTTCAGTTGTAAGATTTCTACTCTTTATCTATTGCATGGAATTATTTTACTCTCTTGATTGAATTGTTTATGTGATTGATTTCAACAATTTCTAGGGTTGTTGTTATTGAATCTCAATTGCTAGATCTAGAGAAATTACTGGTTGAGTGTCTCTATTTCATAGTAGCAAACTGCATTGCACTAGTATCTGGTTGTGCTAGTCTATTGCAGAAGAGAGTTAAATTGCATTCTAGTATAAAAGCTGGTTGTTTTATGCTAGATTTGTATCCTGATTATATTCCTATTCTTAATGCTGCTTTTGAATTGAATCTTGATAGTTTCAAGGTTATTCAATTAGTTAGGATTGATAGTATCTGGTTGTGCTATTAATTATCTTTGAAAAGGAATTGGAATTCCATATGCATGCGATATTGAGTGAACCGATGATCAACTTGTCATACGAATGTGGATCTCTGGTTGACTAAGTGTTTTCCCTAATTTGATAAAAACCTAAACTTTATTTGCTTTGCTAGTTTTTGTATGCTAGATAGTTAGTTTATTTCTAAAAACCCTTTTACTTTAATTGACACAAAATTTACATAGAAAGATAAATCTCCTCCTTGTGGATTCGACCCTTACTTCCCTAAGACTACAGTCTTTAGGTTGTTAGGACTCTTTTGCGTAGCCGTTATTTGCACGACCATTTCACGCCTATCAGTAGTAATCAACAGCTCACTCCCATGCCAAGTAATCATCCGGTCCATGCTCTCCAGAAAAAGGCTCAATCTTGGCAAATCTTTGTACCCTTGGAGTTGGCGAAATGTTATCATAGGGATCACACCAATACATATTAATCCACTTGATATGGCGGAAAAGAACAAAACTTGGCTTAACTTGTATAACTGATACCAATTGATACGTGATCGCCTCATATTACTCCTCGGTGACCAAGTATTTAACCACACAAGATCCCGTTCTTGCCAGTAGTTCTATTTCCAACCTGATTTGCCTTCAAATTTAATAACTTGATAAACAAGAAACTTGAAATATGAATGAGAATGAATCTGATTTGAAGGGTTAAGATAATAAAGAGATAGTTCAATTGAATTGGCTCTAACGCTAAATTCAATTGATGAACTAGTTTTGATCTTTAACAATCAAACTAGAACTAACTTAATTAATCAAATTAACAAATCAAATTTGAATTGAAAGAAAACGAATTGGTGATAATGAGCGTAGAGATTGAATGCATTCACAATAGTTGCGTTAATGGCCCATATACTAGATAAACCAATAGGGTTTATGTAATTCATGCTGAATTTTATTGAATGATAAATGCAAGGTATTTAAAGAGATACAAAGCTGATCCTTGGAGAGCAAGTAACTCATGTCTTGCTTCCAAAGATATAATAAAATAATTGAAAAACATCTATCTAAATTCTCTTACCATAAATAAATCAAATAATAATTATCTAACTTATTTAAATAAGAAAATTATCCTAACAAACTTAAAAGATAACAAAAAGATAGGAGAGAGATTATCAACCATCTAACAACCCTATATGGTCGAAATCCTCTTAACATAAATGAATAAAAATCATCCTTAATAAAATAGATAAAGATAGAAATTAAAACTAAAGATAAGATTCCCGTAAGACTTGAACAACTCTCAGTAAAACCCATTTTTCGGCCCTTTGCTGTTGGATTCTGAATTGGATGTAAACTAAAAAGTTGTAGAACTTTTAATTATCTTTCCAACGAGTACTTAACGGACTTGAGATGAATTTTCTAGCTAACGTTATGACCAGTTTACTGAGCATTGTTTTTAATTTGACGGGCTTCTTAATTTCCGAACATTTGTGATTTCATCGTCTTCCTTGGTCGTCGAGGACGCCATTGATGAACATAATTAAAGGATAATATGGAATCCATGAAAACCTTCTTGAACATGAATGCTCGGGACCTTAGTAAAGGTCTTGGTGTTTGGCCTCTGTTCATCTTTGACGAATCATTGACTTGGATCCTCCTTTGATATGTATCACTTCTTGTTTACAAAAAGTACTGGAGCGCCCCAGGGTGAAGCACTCGGTCTTATATATCCCTTTTCCAACAACTCATCGAGTTGTTTCTTCAATTCCTTCATCTCGATAGGAGCCATTCTGAAAGGTACTTTAGAAATTGGTGCCGTTCCAGGTTCCAACGTAATTGTAAATTCAACAATACGCTTTGGAGGTAAACATGGGAGTTACTCGGGAAAAACATCAGTAAATTCTCTAACCACAGGTGTTCCTTCAATATCTACCTTCTTTTCATCAGACTCTTTAAGAAAACACAGATAGCCAACACATCCTTGTCGTAGCAGTTTAGCAGCCTTCATAGAACTGATCAGCTTCCCATTTTCTGCATCACCTTTTCCTTTGAAACGACACACATGTTTTCCTTCTTCCTGGATGGTTACCGTTCGGGAACTAAAGTCTATTATAGCTCCATGTTGCAATAACCAATCCATGCCTAATATGATGTCGTAAGGAGCCATTGGAATCCATATAAGGTTGGCTTTAAGCTTCCGACCTTGAATGCTAATGGGAAAGTTATTAAATTGTTTGGTTCCTACGTTCTTTTCTTTGTTTGGTAGGTTTACCATAAAAGGTTGACATGAATTAGTGCATTTTAGTCCTAATTGCTCTACACAATTCTCAGATATGAAAGAATGTGTTGCTCCAGAATCAAACAACAAGAAAACAACAGTTGACTGAACATATAAAATACCTTGGCATACAGGAGCTTCTGGTTCATCACTACGCCTCATCTCATAGAGACGCTGACCTGGCTTTGTTGATGTCATTGCCGATTTTTCCTTATTCTGAGCAGTAGACTCAACAGAGGCTGATTTGGCAGCTTCAGTCGGAACACGTCTATTCTGAGCAACAGAGGTTTGACGTGACTGGGCTTAACCATCTTTATTCTGTGGACAATATGCACGCATGTGTCCTTCCTTTCCACACTGATAGCACTTCCTTTGAGTCTTAGTACAAAGCTTATTAATGTGACCTGATTCTCCACAATTATAACAAACTGCCTGACCCTTCTTTTGTCCAGATTGGAAGAACCTAGTTGAACCAGACTCAGTTTTAGCCCGGTTTGACTTTTCAAACTTCTGAAAGCGTGCCGGTCTTTTGAATCCACTAAATTGTGAACGTTGTTGAGATACTTGCTCCCCTTTCTTTGCTTCCTGATCAGACCTTTCCAAAGAAACTTCTAAGCGGTACGCTGCATCAACATACTGATCCAGAGTTGAACACTTTACATGGACCATTAGTGGCTTCATCTTCGGGTTTAGCCATTCATAAAATCACTCAATCTTCTGTTCTTCAGTAGAGATTTCGGATCCAACATACTGTAAAAGATGATTAAATTTGGCAGCCATCTCAGGTATTTTCATACCCTCAACTTGCGGGTACGAAAATTCTCTTTCTTTTTCTTTCCTCATAGCAACAGAAAAGAACCTATCTAACATCTTATCTTTAAACATTCTCCAACTCAGTTTTGGGTGCCTAGACAAACCAGTACTTTTCCACCATTCAGTCGCCCCTTCCTTAAGCTGTAAAGCAGCGATACGTACCTTCTCAGACTCTGTACATGAGATTTTTTCCATCAACTATTCGATGTGGGAAAACCAATATGCTATTTTAACTGGTTCACCTATTCCATCATAACTGTCGGGCTTCATGGACAGGAAAGTTTTCAAGGCCCGAGAAAAATTCATACTTTGAACAGGTGGAAGCTCTTGAGGGTATTCCACTTTTATATTTCCCACATGTCCACTTTCTTCAACTACTGGTGCAACATTTTGAGCAGCTGGGAGAATAGACTGAATAGTTTGAAGCATTAAATTCTTCAAAGTCTCCATAGTTTCCTCATCGAAAACTATATTCCTTCTAACCTTCGGATCAGGTTGATCCGCAGGATTTTGAGACTCTCCTCTCTCCCTAGAATACCTATCTGAACCATCCCCTTGCTCAGATCTTCCTGTGTTTACCATCTGAATGAAACAACAGAAGACAAAACTTCCTTTATTCCACAGCAAAAATAAGAAATTAAAGAGGCATATATAAACAAAACTTCCATTTATTTATATCACATCATACACCAGCTCTATTTTACAACTCTGTTCTGCAAACAAAGTCAAAACCAACTTATTTACATAAAGGGACTTGTACTTCCACAAACCATTCTATCAACCATTATTTACATTCTATAAAGGCACACTTAAAACCATAACTTATTAAACCTTACAACAAACCTTAATTTACATCTAAGAAAACCCACAAAACCAACTTATCCATCTTGACTCGTTCATGCCCTTATCCATTCCTCACTACATCGAGGGAGGATGACAGAAATTATCTAAAAAGTCAGCATCAAACAACAAAGGGTCTTTTAGGACATTATGATCGAATAAAAGTGATTCCCCTTGCTCGATTTTTCTATAGAAGAAGTTTCTACGCGAAGGGCTTAAATGCAGTCCCGCAATGCCCCAGATAAAAAGGTCCTCATAAGGTTCCAATTCTCGCTTCCAGGCCTGCACGGCATTCATTAACCTCTCCGTCTTGACCTCAATTTTCACAAATTGAGTTCTCCCAGAGGATATCCAATCCTCCCAAGACTGTATCATTACAGGATTTCCACCTTCAATTTCCTGAACCTGATCTTTACCAGAAGAACTAGGACCTGTTGATCCTACTATCTGCCGAGGATAGTTATCCACAGAAGGAGAAAACCGTTGAGACAAAGTATAAACTCCAGACTCATGCGAGGATAGCGAAGATTGACTTGAATTCGAATACCGTATCTGCTCTGATTGTGGAGCCTCTTCTTCCTCAGGGTCTTCTTCTTCACTCGAGATGACTATAGGGTTCACTCCCATACACAATTCCTCGTCGCTGGGTATGTCCACATATTCAATTTCCATTCTTGGCGAAGTTGGAAAACCTTTGATTAAACTTACTCGAGAAGATTCTGCTTCATCAGCGGTGAGTGCTCCATTCTTCGCTCTTTTTCCGAGCTCATCATTACTATGCTGCTCTTGGTGCCTCTTCATTTCCTTGGAAAAAAAACAAGCAAAAGAATTTATAATCTCCACAATTCCATTCATCAAACTTCAAACCTAACTCCAAGGTTTAAAAGATATCAACTAATAATCTATTTTTAGAGAACTTTCAGCTCTGATACCACTTCTGTAACACCCCCTCCTTAATGTACTTGAGGTGTTACCGCCAGTAACCCTAATTAGTCCTAATTCAAGGTTACCCAAGGCTTTAAACTTATGATCACAACAAGTATTACAACACTTTATTACAAACCATAGTATGACTTCCTTCCATACACAAAAGCATAACCACAACTTGGACAAAAGTAAAGTATTTATAACAGACTTGTTCTTCTTCAAGCGACCACTTTCAAAACCTTTTTACATTCTAAACTCCTTGGTTAGCCTTCTCTTCGTGGATTAACTTCTTTAGTAGCTGATGCGTCGTATACAGACGGTGGGCACCAGCCGGCCATGCAATTGAATAAGGTGGTCGGATTAGTCTAATGAAAGACTAAGCAAGTGGAGAAAATGATTGGTTCCTATGGTAGTGACTAAACATATTGGCATCGAAATCCGAATGACAACCGGTCGATGATCCAACAGTTAGCAGTCCCATAGAGGATAAGAAATGAGGCATGCATAATCAAAAGATAGGACACCACAACTCGCGGTTCCATTAAGAAACATGAACAATTGTTGGGAACTTATATTAATCACACAATATTTTAGAAAGCAAGAATGGCTTCCCGACTGGACGAACCATTCAGGTATTTTAGTGTGCCTAACGCACTTATCTTATATTACTTTCAAAACTTTTCACAAACAAGTTGGTGGCTTTTAATCGGCTCGAATTACTGCCGAAATATCGTGGTATTGTAGAGATCATTGGAGTATTTCATCCATGTCATCTACTCTGTACCAAGATCATAGGACTTAAGCTATCCTTGATCTTTCATTTGCATATGGTGAGGTAGAGATCATAGAGGCCTATTACCATGTCGTCTACACTCCACCGTACCGAACCTGCACTTAGCTAGAGTGCCTATCAACCCTCTCACACGAGAGTAGGGGATCAGAGTCATGACTCAACATTAGGATTAGGCCCCTCCTAATGTAGTATTGTTTTAAAGAGAGGGTATAGAACCACTCCCTGAACTATCTTAATCACAACAAAGTCTCAGCGTGAGACAGCATACAAGGTCACACATAACGGACCTAAATCCAGTTCTACCGCAAAACTGAATAAACAACATGGTCATTATTTCTAACAATATAACAACCTATCATATTTTATTAAGCATACAAGTTGTTCCCAACATAAATATTAAATGGGATTCAATTCCTCATTTAATAATATTAATGCAAGAGCGAACCGTCCACTTGTCTTATAAGGCGTGCTCAAAGCTCTCAACGATTCCAACAGAAATCTTTATCTGCTTTCTGCCAATTATAACAACAGATTCTTCAACAAAAAGCTCATGGATACAATTCTTAGTTGTATAATCCAATTCTACAACTTCCTAATCGATAAACGATTTGATTTCCGAATATCGATATATATATAAATCCTTAGTTATTATGCTTCAAGGAGCCATCTTGGCGGAATTATAACTAATTATCCGCTTCACTTTTGAAACAATTTTCTAAATAAAAATTGTTCATTAGTAACAGTTCTACAAGATTACCAAATCTCAGATCAAACGGATTAACAACGAATCCCAAGTAATTATCAGAAGTCCTTTACCTGACAATCGATGTCTAAACTTGTCTTCGCTATAAGTAACAATCCAGACGTCCGTTTCTCGAGCGGTTTGAACCTGTGGAACCGTATCAACGTCAAGATTATAAAAACCATAAATTTAATTAGCAAAGCGGAACCAAAAGGTCCTTTATGTGGCTCCGTAACCACCCCGCTAATTAATTTGGAGCGTTAATACCTTCACTCGAACTTCGAGCTTATTCGGCTCGATGGCGTCTCGACCCAAGGTCCCGAGGGTGGCGGTGTGACGTCCGGTGGCAACCCCTGGCGGTGGGTGGTGTTAGGCGAGCTGTTGTTCGCCGGCGGCGGGGCAGCGGGGCAGAGGAGGAAGCCGAAGGTGACGCTCAACTCCTTCCCCCGAGTCCGACGTCGTCCTAATTCGTCTCCCTGCTGGTTCGGTTTCCAGCTGCTCGGCTTTACACAAAGAAGAGGAGGAGGAGATGAGGGTGGTGGCTGGCGAGGTGGTGGCAAAGCAAAATGCCGGCGGTGGAGGTCCAAGTCTATCGCCCAAGTTCGTTCCGTCCGTTCTCTCCCTCGGTTTCACTCTCTCGGCCTTTGCTTTCAAAATGAAAGAGGATCATGTTTGAAAAATCAAAAACAATGTCTTATACAAATCCATTTGCCACCTCCTTAAGTGTTAAGCAACAGCCGGTCAAAGGCAATTTTCCGTCCCGGAATGGGACTCGCGTTAAAGCGGTAAAATTATGCACCTCGGGTGGAAAAACTCACTTAACGAAAAACGTCCCGAAAATTATGTAGACCAATAAAACCAATTTTTCATGATTTTATCTTGCTACCTTCAATTTTTAAGGCTTCCATTTCGTATTTTACATTCCTTCCGGTACATAATTAAAAAGACGGCTTATCCAATAAATATTCTTTTTCCACTGAAAAATCCTAGAATTCACACCGATCCATAAAATCATTTCTTTGTGATTTTAGGATTTCACCAAGAATTTTCTAGGATTTAATCTCCAACAAAAATATTGGATTAAGCGTTAAAACGGACAAAAAGGTTAAAAAGATATCCGAGAAAAATTCGAAAATATCCTTAAAAACCGCAGCTATTAAAAATTTTGATGCAAAAACTGCACGCGTCTCTCAGAAACGGATTTTTCAAAAAATACATGATAATACATGAAAAATTCTCATACCTTTTTATCGAAAAATACGTGAATAATACAGAAAAAAATTGTCCATTCCATTTTTAATCCATAAATGTTTAATCACTTCGATTTTTTTAAAAGAATGATTTATATTTATTCTTATCTACCTAGTACAACTATAAAGCAAAACCCAAGGTTGTACAAAAAATTAAGCCACATGTCAGAATTTCAAAAAAAAAATTAATTATTTTAATAAATTATATTTAAATTCTCCCATTATCTTCCCCACTTTCCCACTCCATGTAAAATTTTTAATTACTTTAATAAATTATATTTAAATTCTCCATAACTCCATACTTTCCCACTCCATGTGAAACCGCCACCTTCATCTCCATCAAAATTTATAAAAGGCTAATGGGCTTTGTAATTCTATGTGGTTTGTCCATCAAAATTTATAAAAGGCTAATGGGCTCTGTAACTTTATTTTGTTTGAGTGTACATAATAAGGAATTTCTGACTAAATTTGATGAAGGACTGTTTAGCATAGGTAAGATAAAATATGTAGTGTGCATTATTTCCCTTTGTTGTTAGATAGCTTAATTTATTATTGATTTAAACACAAATTTCTTACAATATTTTGGAATTAAAAAATTATGTCTATTTATAATTGAACTATACATAGTATATTTTATATTTTATTGAACCCTATAAATGAAAAAGTTTTGGAAACTCACTATTTGTTGTGGATTTTGCTTTATATTTCATGATTTTTCTTTTGAAAACAAATTGTATTTTAAATATGTTGAGTTGTATTAAATGTGTATACAGGGTAAATTAAATTATGATATTAATTTTTTATTAATACTAAAAAAATAATTTCTATATTTTATAATCACTCGTATATAATACGGGAATAACACTAGTTTTTTATTTTACATGAGGACCAATTGAAGATTAGGGTCAAAACTAGCATAAGTACCCGTACCTTGTACGAGTTTATTCAAATATAAATTACTTATTTTAAAAACAAATTAATTTAATTTTTTATGTCAATATGAATAAAATTTACGCATTATTTTAATATAAGACCCAATATTTTCTTTTTTCCTTTGTTAAAAGAAAATGAATTAGTTTAGCAATTTTTAAATTTGTACCCCATATGTTTAAATTTAAAAGTTTAAAAAAAGTTGAATAAAATGAAAACGCTCCTTAATATGAAAACTGGAAATTATTTCTGTCTGTTTGATTTATAGTTTGGACGGCTGAGGTGCAACACGGGTGATAGTTTATACTTTTAATTCAAGGGGAAATTTCGACTTTTTACACATTTCACCTTCTTCCCCAAACATCGATTCTTTTCTCCTGATTTGTAGAATGGTGATTTTTATATCTCCCAATTTTTCCCACATTGATTGATTGTTTGTGATTTAGTATACTTCATCATTCCAATCATCAGTTTTTTTTTCTGCCTTATGAATTCAGATTTATGCTATATTTAAATTTCACCTTGGATTTGGTTTGTGAATGGATTAGTAATTTTCAATCTATTAAAACAGACTAATTGAACTTCACAAGCATAAAATCTTGAATTCAGACTTATCTTCATCTTGTTTCGGTATATTCGAATCTTTTATTGTTTTGTATTGAAATTTAATGTTTACATTTGTATGATTTGACATATGCCTACAAGGTGTTCGATAAAAATGTCAAAGACTCAATAACTAAGTTTCACCCTCAAATAATCACGTATGTACTAATATGAACTTGAATGTATTATTTTATGAACATTGTGTGTTTTTGTATGAACCTTATAGTGTTATTTATGAACCTAACATGAATGAGCTGATTTTTTTCACATTCTTCCATTATTGCAAGTTGTTTTTCAACATTAGTCGACATGAATGGAAATTTGTCTCAATCATATTGTATTGATAGTTTTGATGTCATCAAAGGTGTATGCTTTCTTCTTTTTCATGAGTCTTAGACATTGATATGATTTGTTCACTACTCTTGTTGCATTGCTAGGGTTTTTTTCTTCTAATGGATGGAATCATAGTTTACAATATCAAATATGATGACTCTAAGGAAAGCAAAGCTAAACATTAGTATTTGGAAGGTGAGATAATTTGAAGCTGGAAAATGATCCAAAGATTTGGATTTGCCGTATAGTGATGTTCTTTTTTCTATTTAGGAACTTTGGTAGTCTACCCAAGTACATTCCTACATGTTGTAAGAAAAAAGGAAATGTGATTTTTATGATAATTATGGTTTGCGGGTTAACTTTCATTTTCATGTTATATGAACATCCATAGTTAATATGTGAACTTGTCATTAATATATATGAACTCCAACAAAGTTTTGATCAAATTCATACATTGAAAACCTTCATTTACCATTTTTACTTCTAACTACTACTAGCATAGTAGATGTGAAGAAACCGATTAAAAAAATACAAGTATGAATGTGATCAATTAATATATACAAAAATTTTCATGGATTATATATGAACATTCACAGTAAATATGTGAACTTGAATATATTAAACATGAACTTGATTGAATATTTATTAAATACTATTCATAAAACACATAATACATTACTTTTACTTCTAAGTCTTGCCCAATACCATCATGAAGTCTTGAAACATATATTGATTACGACAAAAGAAAGAACAATATTTCCTCTTAAGTTCTTCTTGTTGTCCTTTCTCAAGACAAGTCTTTACCCGATGTCGTATGGTTGTTTCTTCAGCTACATTCATTTGAGGCATCTTCTCCTGCATTGGAGCTTTCCTCTTCTTAGTTAAAACTTTCGTCTTCACTATTTGATCTTTCTTCTATCTCTTCTCTTTTTGGGTGGTGGAGTGACAAACTCAACCAAAGTCTCATGCATATCTTCTAAGCTTTGGCTGTTATTATCACCATTATTTTAAAAACCACTGATTCAAATGGATGATCCTTGTCTTGAGAGTTCTTTAGCTGATTCATTACTTTTGTTTTCTATGTATGAAAAAAGGAGGTATAATATAAGAACTTTTGTGATAACTATATATGAACATTGGAACATGATATATGAACCATAAAGTGTTATCTATGAACCTTTATATGAAATATATGTACATCTAAACCTTATATGGTTTACATGCCAAAGTAAACATCTTGACTTTGTAAATCTACGGTTCTCATGCAAACAATATCAACCACATTTAAATCACAAAACATCAACAAGTTACCAGCATTAAAAAAGAAATTTTAGAGAACAACCAACATCACATTCACTTTAAGAAAACATATACAAACACTGAAGTTATGAGGTTGATAAAACATGAACCCTTATTTAAGAATTCTATTTTTTATGAACTACATGAAACAATATCGCCTATGAATTTTGATTTTTTTAATCATAGAAAATAAAATCCAAATCTATTCTAGTTTGCAAATTTAATATTAATCAAGTGCAACTATGGATCGAAATACTCTTTCACATAATAAAATGTGAACATCATATTTACTACATATGAACATATTTATAAAATACATGAACTTCAAAAATACTAGCATAATTAACACAAATGACGAATTATGAACCTCATAGCTCAAGCAACAAGAATACAATGGAATTTGAAATACAAATCTTAGAATTTTTCTTACATTCTTATGAACCCTACAATCGAAATTTGAATCCCAACAACTATCCAAAATCAACACCCAAATTCAAAAAATATCAAATCAAACCTTATATCCAAAATAAAAACTCATATTCAAACAATTTCAATTGTAAACTCATATCCAAAATCGATTCAATGAACCCCAGAAATTTGTATGAAGCCTAAAATCGAAATAGAGAGTTTGTTTCTTACCTTCTTCTATAACTTTGTTGATTATCAATTGTCCTCATCTCCCATTGCCCACGAATGTGAGCATTCAATGGTGTTTTTGCTCGTGAATTTTGAGCGAGTTTGATTTTCTTTCATGGAGGATACTGAAGAGTCACAACATTGGAATGAAGAAGATAAATAGTAGCGAGGGTTTTGTTTTTCCCGTACAATGACAATAATGCCATGAATGTGGCCATAATTACAAAAATGCCACTGTAAATGATTTTCCAGACACGGGTGTTTGTTACTTAATTTTTTGCTGTCTAATCTTAGCCATCTATCTTCTTCATCCAATGGTCCAAATTCATTTTCAGTTTGTAGGATAAGCCCTATATTCACCTGAATCAACCTCATATAATTATTTTCATTATAATATGAGATTTTAATATATAACTAATCAATAAAATATATAATTAATCAACGAAGATTTTATTTGGCGCCCGGTCTACAAATAGGGTGGCATGCCTATGCGGCGCTCCCTATGGCCGTAACGGCCAAACCCATTGTGGATGTTACGGCCTCGGCCGTTATAGTCGTTACGACCATGGTCGTTCTGGCCGTTACGGCCATAATGCGTTTGGCTGTAACGGGCCTATGTGTAATAAATTCAAAAAATTGCATTTAATGCCAACGCTCTACCTAACAACATTAATTTATTGCCCGCTCTTTTTAGCACTTTGTACATTAAAATCGAGCCTCAAACCCTCCAACACTCTCCTCTCTTCGCTCCTATGCTCTTCTTATCTCCAAAAACACTAAAAAACAATGTACAATGAGGATTACATGTATAACTATAATTTGACGAAAAACTCGTTTCGAATTGATCACAACGAGATAACTACCTCTTACCAAAGTTGTTACACCCTCATTTTAGTTTTGTATCTAGTTGATACCCTCGATTAATGTTTTGGGCTTGTTCGATTCATGTTGGTAACGCAACAAAACGAGGCCGTTACGACCAAAATGGTTGTGACGGCCAGGGCCATTTTGGCCATAACGGCCGCGTGTAGTTTTGCCTTAACGGCCAGTACTTACAGCTTGTTTCCCAAAACTGCACGAGGAAAATGAGGTATACATTGGACTAAATGATCTTCAAATAAACGATGAGAGTACGTATCAAAATGTGCCAGCACTTCAACCGTATTTGGATTTCCGAATTATGTTCAGAGGACACCGGTTGTCGGATTCCCATCTCATGCTCCATTGTCGTCGGGGCAATATTTTCGTACACCGCCATATTCGGTTTTCCACCTCATGCACCAATGCGGATTCCCGGGGTTTATACTAGTATAGTCGTGGCAAGTACAGTCTACATCGGCCATGTTCGATTTTCCACCTCATGCATCTGTGCCGACCGAGCACGTACAATTTACACCGGCCATGTTCGATTTTCCACCTCTGAGTAGTCATCCACAATTTGCAAATCAGACAGATGAGGTTGTAGAGGAGGTGTCAGAAGATTATTCGCATTTGTTTACCACTGATACAACATTTGAATCCCGAGAGGAGGCCATTTCTTAGGTTAAACAAGTTGGTATCGAGAATAACATGTGCATAATAATAGGTCGAGATAGAAAGTCAAATATGACTCATCTTGGAAAGACATGGCTACTTTGTGAGAGAGAGTGCAAGCACACCCATCGAAAAGTGAAAATAAGTCAGTTCGAAAGAGGTGCCAGAACAAGAAATGTGGATGTCGTTTTAGATTAAAGTGTCTAGAGAAGTCTGGAGGAGCATGGAAGATTGTTGTTGTTTATGCTATTCACAACCATAAGATTGGTTCCAATTTGTATGGCCACCCACTAGCCGGAATGTAACATCCCCGACCAAAATGCATACGTCATTCTGCATTCATATAAGATTAATAGCATATACATAGCATAGTGGCATGATATATAGTGAGTAAGTAATATTTATTTTCTAATTAAGTTTATTATATTTAAAAAGTTTTTAACTAAAAGTTAATTAATAATTATTTCAGGGTAAAGTTTATAGTAAAGGAGATTTGAGGGTGAAAATCGCAATTCCATAAAAGTTTAGCCGACTTTTAACGAAGTTTATAAATGTGAGATATTTATGTTCTTCTTTCATAAGAATCTACAGAGAAAAAAAAAACGAGAGAAGAAGGGAAAAAGAGAGGAGAGAAGAACACGTTTGATTTTGTTGGTTTTAATTTTTGTTGTTGGATATGGTACGAGATCTCTTCTATCGGGTTTTAATCTCGAAGTACAAGCTTGATTTGGTAAGTTTTTAATTAGTTGATGGTTTATCTGGATTTTATTGATTTTTCCAGATCTAGATCCATAATTGATTTTGATTTGAAAATCGGTTGATCTATAGTTCTCAAAGGGTGTTTTCGATATCGGATTTATATTCGGTAAAAGATTTCAGAGTGATTTTAGGGTTTCTCTTTGTAATGATTTTTGGAGACCCTTGATCAAGTTTTACAGAAAGGCTTTAACTAGAAAAATGTTCTTTTATATATATTGTTTATCGTTGTCAAGTTTTAAAGGATTTGGAATTATGCACAAGAAGTTATAATGCATTCTGCCATTTCATTGCATTTGGGGTTAAAGTTTGTAAGAATAAATAGACTGTTTTTGCATTGGGTTATATATAGAAGCACAAGTCATAGATTGTGGTCAAAGAAAAAGGGAAGATATATAGTATCTGTCTTGAACAGGTGAGTATAGACTGGAGATTCAACCCTATGTGTTTTATGGATATATATGCTATATGGATATATGTGAGTATAGACCGGAAATTCAACCCTATGTGCTTTATGGATATATATGCTATATGGATATATGTGTTATATGGATTATATGGATATATGTGTTTTATATGATAGCCCTGAAATTTCCAGAGTTGTTTGCACAGAAAGTATGTTAACAGATGGTATATGATATATGATATATGATTACACGATGCACTTGATTGCATAGCATTTTGCAATGAGATTTAAAAGGACCTGTGACTGTCTTGCCCTGAATTTGTATACAAGACCTACGGGTCATACAGGATCTTCGGATCATACAAGATCTTCGGATCATACAAGATCTACGGATTATACAGGACCTACGGGTCATAATTCTTATAGGAACCATAAGAGTCCTGATGTTCGCATTTTTAGTATAGTTTTTAATATGTTTTCTTTGCTTATTAGGTTTAGTTTTGTCTAGTTTAGGTTTAGTTTTGAGTATTTTTAGTTAGTTTTGCATAAATCTACGAAAAGAGTGGAATCTACGCTATTTTGTGTATTTTGCAGGTTTTAGCGAGGAAAGGAGCTAAGAGGAGTTAAATTTGGAGCATCACAGTGAAGGACGGGAAAGTGCAAGACTTAAGAAGTCAAGGCTCGAGAATACAAGAGGAGGTGTTGAAGAAAACAAAACCCCAGGCTCGTTAACGAGGCTGTGAAGGGTCGTTAACGAGGCCACGAAGAGAAGATTTCGGAGTATTATTTTATTATTCACCGATCCTGAGTGGAAATTTATTTCCGTATCGGTTGAGTATCTTTTTAGGATCTTTATGGGTTATTAGAATATGTATTTTTAGGGTTTAATATCTTTCTAGATTTTATTTCTATCTTTTAGAGATTGTTTCTATCTTTTTAGGAAAGTTTTTATCTTTTAGCCTTTTTAGTTTTTTTAGGATTTTCTAGTATAAATACCCTTCTATCTAGCATAGAAAGAGGGGGGATTACTTTTGGAGGAGATTTGGAGGAAGGCCGAAGGAGAGAGAACCGGATCGGAAGTCGGTGACGAGGGTCGGTAACGACGGTTTCCGAGGTTCGTTGATCGAGTGTGTTCGGTGATTGTTTTGTTTTGGTTTTCTTCTGGATCTCTGTAAGACGATATTTTTGTTATTAATTTAAGTTTGAGTGTTGCTTCAATGTTTGTTTTTATTGAAGTATTTAATTTCTTAATCATGAGTAGTGAGTAGTCTATTTTTCTAGGGTCGGGGTTAAGTCCGGCATAGTTGAGCATGTTTGATGAGTAAGATAGTGTGTTGAATGCCTTTTATCTTTATTGAGATTGTTTGTTGTGCTTAATACCGAAATGGGAGTTGAGGTAATTTGAGTTTTAACTTGATTGAAAGAGAAAGTTAGTAACTTGAAGGTTGATATTGTTTGAAAATGAAAGTTTCAAGCTTTAGATCCAAGACAAGCAATTGAGTGAGTTAGTTTATGAAAATAGATTAATTTACTTGTTAAGTCAATGAAAGTTGATGACTCTATATATTTAAAGGCATGATCTTATCTTCTTACGAATTCTTATGCTTGACTATGTTGTGGTGTCCCTTATCCTAGATTTTTGTTTTAATTAAATTATTTCTGATAAATCTTCGTTGCTGAAAACTTGCTTCGGTACTAAGTATTAATTAGAATTTTATTAGGTCGTTAATTGATGTTTTTGTGTTCGGTGGTTCGGTAACGATCCTGACAAGGTCGTTAACGAGGCATCTCGTGAGTGTTTTGTTTGATTTTATTTGATTTTTATTAGATTGATAGACAAACAACCTTGCTTCCTGTGGAACGATCCTGACTCCACTGTACTCAGCGGGGTCTTGACTTATAAATTTATTTGTTGTCAAGAAACCCTCTCAACAAATTGGCGCCGTTGCCGGGGAAGCAACGAGTTGTTAGTTTATCTTTGGGATCGGGAATAGCCTGACCCCGTTTTTGTTTTTAATTTTTGTTTTCTTTGTTTGTTTTCTCAGTGTATGCCGGTAGGACGAAGAAGGCTTCAGTTTGATAGCTCCAGTTATTACTCAGAACCCGAACGTTCCCTGCACCGACGACTCCGAGAAAACCGAGCCATGGCCACAGGTGAAGAGATGGCTCGAGAATTAGAGATCCTCCGGACCCAGATGGAGGCACTGAAAGCCAAAAAGGACGGCGCTGATGCAGACAAGGCTCGACTGCAAGAAGAGCTAAACGCCTATCCAAGGAATGCCAAGCAATACATGCATCCGGAATTGAGGGTGCCAGAATCTCCTATTGTGCTTCCTGCGATAGAGAAACCTTTTGAGATCAAATCTCAATTTATATCCTTAATTAAACAGGCTCAGTTTGAAGGAAAACCTGTTGAGTGCCCTATGGAGCATATTAGAAATTTTCTTGATTTATGTGACGCCATAGCTGCTGAAGGTGTCTCGCTAGAATATGTTCTGTTAAAAGCTTTTAGATGGTCACTTACTGGAAAGGCCCTGAACTGGTTAGAGAGCCTACCTTCTAAGTCTATCAGGACTTGGAAAGCTTTGTATGATCAATTTCTTACAAAGCTTTTCCCTCTTGCTAAGATAACGGAGTTAAGGAAATGTATCACCTCTTATCACCAGTTGCCTAATGAGACATTTGTTGAAACATGGGAAAGATTTAAAGAGATGCTTAGACAATGCCCTACTCATGGGCAACCTTTATATGTATCACAAGAAATCTTTTTCCAGGGTATCAACGCAGAGACCAAGAACCGCATCAACACGCATACTGCGTGCGGTTTTATAGAGATGAACCCGACAGAGGCGTGGGAACTGTTGGACAAGCTGGCGAATTACGATGCTATGTACGGAACCCAGCAGGCTCCACAAACTCAAAAACGTCTCTATGTGCCCAATCGAGATGAAGTTGACCCCGATGTTAAAAATCAATTCTTACCAGATGAGGTCAACCGTTTGAGGAAACAGGTATGTTTTCTGAAATCCTCTCAATCATGTCAAGAATGTGGTTCTTCTACGCATAGTACTTCTACTTGCACTAACATTGAGCAGGTTAGAACCGCTGAGACAATAGCTGAGATAAATTACATGAGAGGACCCTATAGGAACCAGCCTCATTATAATGACAGGTCGAACAACTATCAACCATGGGGCAATCAGAATACAAATAACAATTACACAGGGCCCCCACAAGATAGACGACCTGCACCATATCGACCTCCAGGCCATCAGGAGACGCCATCATGGGTTCAGGAGATTAAAGAGAGCATCAACGGAGTGAACAATAAGGTTGATGACGTCCAAGCCAAGCTGAACCGGCAGGATAAAAGATGGGGAGAGTTCGATATTTGGAAGAGAAGTGTTGATTCCCAACTAGGAGACCTAGCTGCACGGATTCCAAGACCACAAGGGCAACTATCGGGTCGTCCCGAGGAGAACCCTAGAGGCCAAATAGCAGCGGTACACCTCAGAAGCGGGAAAACACTACCGGAAAGAGTTCAAGCTGAAGAAAAGGAGGAACAAGATCTCGCCAGCCAGCTCGTTAACGAGCCAGCGAGAGCAAGTACCGAGTCTACAAGCCAGGATAACGAGGCTCCGATGATTCCTGACGAGCCCAACCCAGGTAAGTTTTCTAAACCGAGCCCTCCTCTCAATCCCAGGGTAGTTAACGACCCCATCAGGGTCGGTAACGACCCGCCGAGGACACCGACCGACCCCAATGTCGACCCGGTACTCTCACCTCTCGAGCCTAACTTGGTTCCGAGAATGGTGAAAACTCTTCCATTTCCAGCTAAGAAATCTATGGACTCTACTGAGAGTAAGTTCAAGCGTTTCGTTAAGATTCTTCAGGGCATTAATATTTCCATCCCATTCGCTGAGGCCCTAAGCGAAATGCCGGCTTACACAAAATTCTTAAAAGATATTCTTAGCAGGAAAAGATCTATTATAGAGCTGCAAGACGAGGTCAGATCAATAGCTCTTCCAGAAAAGCTTGGAGATCCTGGGAGGTTTGCAATCACAATCGGCATAGGCAACCACAAGTTCAAAGCTTTATGCGATCTTGGTGCCAGTGCTAGTCTTGTTCCGCTCTCAATATGGTCTAAAGCCAATATGGGACCACTGGAACCAGTAGACATGAATCTGTACATGGCAGATGGGTCAAGTGTCAAGGCCACAGGAGTAGTGGACGATTACCCTATCCAAGTCGGGAAATTCTTTATACCGAATGATTTTATTGTCCTTGATATGCCTGAAGATCCTCATGTCCCCATAATTCTCGGGCGACCATTCTTAGCCACAGCAGGAGCAAGAGTTGATGTGCGAAAGGGACTCCTCACTTTTGATATAGGAGAGGAACGGGTGGAATTCAATTTAGATCAAAAAGCCAACGACCCAATTGGAGTGGCACAACTAGAGTTGACTCAACCCGAACTCGACACCACAGTCCCTACCGAGCCACCTCTGCCGATCACTGATTCTCACATACACAAAGGCCCTACTACAGAGGTTACAGAAAAGTCCAAACCACCTTGGCTTTCGGACTACACTAACAATCCAGGGATATCAAGCTTACTGATAGAAGAAGAAGGTCCTAATTTAGCAATTCAAGTGCACAGAGGCAGTAAAGCTACAGGAAAGGTATCTCAAGACCCTAACATGGCCAGACATGAACCACCATGAGACTAGCAAGAGAGCTCGTCGGGCTAACGACGTTAAACATAGCGCTTACGGGAGGCAACCCGCTTTTAGAATAGGTTTAGTTTAGTTTAGTTTATTTTTATTTTTCTTATTAGATTATTTCTTAGCTTTCTTTTATTTTTCTTTTTAGTTTTAAATAGGATAGAAATAAGATTTTTTTGAGCTAACAAGATTTCGGGAAAAAAGGGGTCGAAAATTCACTCAAGGAGGCTACGGTGGCTCGTTAACGACCCACCCAGGGTCGTTAACGACCCACCCAGGGTCGTTAACGACCCAGTTTGGACGACTCGATTCGTCACAATACGGGGCAGGTAAGTAAATCTAACCTAGTTAATTTTTTTTTCTCTAACCCTAGCCGCCACCCCCCTCTATCCTTACCCCTCCTATAAAAACCCTTCTACCCCTCCCAAAATTCTACCACAATCTCTCCCACATTCACTCTCAAACCCATAACTCTCTCAAATCCCTTTCCCTTCTTTCCCACCGAGTCGGAAATCCCACGCTAACGACCACCGGAGACGCCATCGTTACCGGAGTTCGAAAGCCATTCACCGTCGACGACGAGCTCGTTAACCACCCCGATTCCGACCCTTGTTCTTTTAATTCTCGGTTCTCCGGTATGATTTCTAAACCCTTGCTTGAAATTACATGATTGATTATCCATAGGGTTAAATTTCATATCTTGAATCATGATTTTTAGGGAGATCGATGAGCATGCTTAAATTACGTTCTAAAAATTCTTGATTGTGCTTAGTTGTTCATGTTTTAGGTAAGATTATTCATGATAGATTAGCTATTGTAACCCTTTAGTTAAGAAAGCATGAATTTTTCTTGTTCTAGATCTAAAAATTCGAACTTTGCATGTCAAAATTCCGGGAAATTTTTTGCATGTTAGGGATGGGTAATTGAGTAAGTATGGGGTGCTTTTACCCAATGAGGGAATTGTGGAGAATAATAGAAGATTGCATGCTTGATTTGTGCTGAATTAAAGGTAGATTTGATTTCGGAAATTTCTGGTTTTGCTCTCGGAGGGTCGTTAACGACCCACCCAGGCTCGTTAACGACCCTGCACTTCATAGATCATCGATCCGAGCCCAGACTCGTGAACAACCCAATTGGGTAGTTTATAAGTAATTCCGAGGTTAATTTTGAGACCAAGTATGGGGTCTCATACCTATTATTTTTGAGTGGATCTTATCTTGGAAAATTTTCGATTATTTTGTAGGATCCATGGCTAGTTCAAGCAGACCCGCTACCCGAGCCCAGAAGAAGAGGAGGAACCACAGGTCTCCATCTCCACCCCGGGTGGACGATGTGATTTTGAGCAGTCAGAGCCAAGTACGGCACTACCGGGATTTTTTGGAGAAGGACCATTACACCCGATGGTTCTCGAAGTCTAGCGCCGTCTCTACGGGCATCTACACGGACGTCAAGGACGCCTTCATCATCCTTGGGGTCGCACACTTATTGAAGCAAGAGAGCTTGCCACATTATCCGGCCCTCACATCCGAGTTCTTGGCCACCTTAGAGACCAACTTCTCGTCGAAGATCTCGGCGGGACGCATTCGGTTCCGGATCGGTAACGAGGACCGTGACTTCACCATGGCGGAGTTCAATGCAATCTTGGAGCTCCCAAACCCATCTAGAGACTATAGCTTGAAGGACTACCGAGTGACCCGCACTTGGAGCTACATCACCGGAGAGGTTCAATCCTCCACCGCGGCGCTATCCGGGGCAACCATAGTCAACCCCATCTTCCGGATTATCTTGAGAGTCCTCGCCGCAACATTTTGGCCGAAGAAGGAGTTGAACCGGTCTACAAGGACGGAGGTCGCTTGCTTCCACACCATCCTCTTCGAAGAGCCCGACCCCTTAAATTTGGGGTACGAATGGCTCTACTATGTCGAGAAGTCCCACAAGTCCAAGGAGGTGTGGTGTGGCAATTTGGTTAGCCTCTTGGCTAAAAATATTGGAGTCGATCTCACCCGTTACACACCGGCCCACGCTCAACTCCTCAACAAGAATTATTGGTATAGTGCAGGGATTTTCGTGCAAGCCGAGGGAGGCTACAAGGTGAAGGTTCGAGATCAAGGGGTCATACCTTCCCTCGACATGTACGAGCTACTCTACGTACCGAATTGGTACGAAGTGTGGACGGGCCAGCCTTACCCATTGGAGCCAAAACCGGAGGATGAGCTCTCACTTAGGCCATGTCACACCCGGTTTGAGCGGGATGATGTGGATGAATATGAAGAAGAAGATGAGCAAGAGGATACCGAGGTCGTAGGCAATGACACCGAGGAAGCCGACACCGAGGGCGGCACTGAGGAGCTCAACTTTACAGAAGAAGACATGGAGACGGAGGAATTAGGAGGCAACATCTTCGTCGATGAGCCAACCAGGGTCGTTAACGACCATTTCCATCCACCGCCCAACACTGTTAACGAGGTAACCAGCTTCGTTAACGAGGTGCCGCAAGCTCCTGTCGACCCTCCACCAGCTCCTGTCGACCCTCATGCATATGGCTTAATGCCTTACAACCCGGTGATGTATCAAGACCATTTCCAGCCTCATTACCCACCACCTCCTCAGTCCGAGTATGCAGGATCGAGCATACCACCACCATGGGCCGAGGATCTTTCTGCACGGATGCAGCAGCTTCACCTCCAGACAGATCACATTCATCGAAGGATGGATAGATGGAAAACCGTCTACTCCGCTCGCATGTCGATGGAGGACGAGCGGCAACGTCAGAGAGAGGCGGAGGATGCTGAGCGTTGGAGGACAATGTATGACTTCATGGGGCACTTTGAGCACTATTTTCCTCCACTGAACCGTTGATCAAGCTCAAGATGAAGTTTCCTTTCCTTGTTCCACTTTTGTAACTTTTATGTCTTTCTTTTTCTTTTTAATTTTTTGTTTTCTTTTCTATTTCTTTTCCCTCTTCTTCTTATTTTTCTTACAGTGGGGACACTGTAATTTTAAGTATGGGGTGGGAGAAAGTAGAAAAATTATGTCCTAGGTGTCTTTGTGTAGTTGCTATTTCTTTTAAATTGAAAAATTGAAATAACCAAAAAAATTGAAAAATTTGAAAAATCCAAAAAGAGTTTAGAATTGATAGATATCCCTTCTTAAAGTTCTATGATAGCAATCACTAGTTTAATCATATAATTCCTTGCAAACATGTCTTTGAAAGAATAGCCGGATTCTTAAAAATTGAAATTATTGTTTTTTTAGAAAACAATAGCATTAGATAAAATTGAGCACATATACTTTATAGCATAAATGATGCAATCCAACAAAAATCTACCTTGTGAGTAATTTTTGGCCTTATAGGGAGAACATTATAAATCCCTCTTCTTTTTTGTGTGATTTACTCTCCTTATGCATATTATCTCTTGGAATTGTGATGGTTATCTATTTCTTGAGACCCTTATAAGATTTTTAGTTCATTACTTGTGAAGATCATATGATAGAGAACTTATTTTTTTAAGCCCTATTATCCCCTATCTACCTTTACATTATTCCTTCTTTTGACAACCAATATTGGCCTGAAACCTTTTATTTTTAGCTCCACAAAAATTGTTCCCTAGCCGAGATAAGCTTGACCCTATCCGGGAATTAGGACTTAGATTGGAGAGGTAAAGTTTTGTGTTTTGTTCAAAAGAAAAGAGTTTCTATTTGCTTGAATTAAAGGATATTTGGGAAGGGTAGATTTGGAAGTCTCCTGTTATTACATGTAAGAAAGGTCTCTTGATAAAAATATGCACAATTAAGTTTTAAAGGGAAGAAATGTATACGGTGGATCGTTAACGACCCGGATGTGGGTTCGTTAACGAGGCAGCGAGAAAGAAAAAAATAGTAGTAAAAAAAAAAGAAAAAAAGGGGGAAAAGAAAGAGGAAAAGTTGAAGTGCATTTGTGTTTAAAGATAATATCGAGAGATTCTTTTATTTTTGGTTATGAGACTTTCTAGGATGATAAATGGGTGAGTGAAAATAAGTGCATAATGAAAGTGAGTTTGGTATAATCTTTTATGAGAGTTTTTGGAGATGTGAGTGTTTAGGAGTCTTTGATTCCCGGATATTATTAGCACCACATAACCAAAATATTTCCATGCCTTATTGTCATTACCAAGCCCCATTACAACCCGGCCGAATGGAAGCTTCTTTGAAGTTTTTCATTGAGCCTAAGTTCTCTTGATGAATCTTTGCTTGTTTTGACAAATCTTGGGTGGAGAGTATTGGTGATATAAGTTCCAATTTCTATGAGTTTTTGTATACAGGATGAGTTGAGAGATTGAAATTATAAGCCCAAACACATGAGAGTTGAGTGAAACACATTATATCCCTTGAGAGGTTGGATTGTATTATTTTATGTCTGTTTAAGTACATATATGTGTGAGGATGTTAATAGTCTTTTGCTATAATTTTCTTATGTATAGATATTGCTTTTTGAAGATGGCTATGTCTTGATAAGCATGATTTGTTTTGGTTTTGGTTAGTATCTTGATTATTGCTTGAGGACAAGCAAGTCTAAGTATGGGGTATTTTGATGTTCGCATTTTTAGTATAGGTTTTAATAGGTTTTCTTTGCTTATTAGGTTTAGTTTTGTCTAGTTTAGGTTTAGTTTTGAGTATTTTTAGTTAGTTTTGCATAAATCTACGAAAAGAGTGGAATCTACGTTATTTTGTGTATTTTGCAGGTTTTAGCGAGGAAAGGAGCTAAGAGGAGTTAAATTTGGAGCATCACAGTGAAGGACGGGAAAGTGCAAGACTTAAGAAGTCAAGGCTCGAGAATACAAGAGGAGGTGTTGAAGAAAACAAAACCCCAGGCTCGTTAACGAGGCTGTGAAGGGTCGTTAACGAGGCCACGAAGAGAAGATTTTGGAGTATTATTTTATTATTAACCGATCCTGAGTGGAAATTTATTTCCGTATCGGTTGAGTATCTTTTTAGGATCTTTATGGGTTATTAGAATATGTATTTTTAGGGTTTAATATCTTTCTAGATTTTATTTCTATCTTTTAGAGATTGTTTCTATCTTTTTAGGAAAGTTTTTATCTTTTAGCCTTTTTAGTTTTTTTAGGATTTTCTAGTATAAATACCCTTCTATCTAGCATAGAAAGAGGGGGGATTACTTTTGGAGGAGATTTGGAGGAAGGCCGAAGGAGAGAGAACCGGATCGGAAGTCGGTGACGAGGGTCGGTAACGACGGTTTCCGAGGTTCGTTGATCGAGTGTGTTCGGTGATTGTTTTGTTTTGGTTTTCTTCTGGATCTCTGTAAGACGATATTTTTGTTATTAATTTAAGTTTGAGTGTTGCTTCAATGTTTGTTTTTATTGAAGTATTTAATTTCTTAATCATGAGTAGTGAGTAGTCTATTTTTCTAGGGTCGGGGTTAAGTCCGGCATAGTTGAGCATGTTTGATGAGTAAGATAGTGTGTTGAATGCCTTTTATCTTTATTGAGATTGTTTGTTGTGCTTAATACCGAAATGGGAGTTGAGGTAATTTGAGTTTTAACTTGATTGAAAGAGAAAGTTAGTAACTTGAAGGTTGATATTGTTTGAAAATGAAAGTTTCAAGCTTTAGATCCAAGACAAGCAATTGAGTGAGTTAGTTTATGAAAATAGATTAATTTACTTGTTAAGTCAATGAAAGTTGATGACTCTATCTATTTAAAGGCATGATCTTATCTTCTTACGAATTCTTATGCTTGGCTATGTTGTGGTGTCCATTATCCTAGATTTTTGTTTTAATTAAATTATTTCTGATAAATCTTCGTTGTTGAATACTTGCTTCGGTACTGAGTATTAATTAGAATTTTATTAGGTCGTTAATTGATGTTTTTGTGTTCGGTGGTTCGGTAACGATCCTGACAAGGTCGTTAACGAGGCATCTCGTGAGTGTTTTGTTTGATTTTATTTTATTTTTATTAGATTGATAGACAAACAACCTTGCTTCTTGTGGAACGATCCTGACTCCACTGTACTCAGCGGGGTCTTGACTTGTAAATTTATTTGTTGTCAAGAAACCCTCTCAACAAGTCCATATACAGTAAACCCGGGGCAGGTTCAGGCTTGCACAGTTCACAGAATAATGAATCGGAAACATCAGCATTTGCATTTGCATAGTAAATTCATATATGATATATATAATATGTATGTTTATGTACATGGACTAAATGTTTGACTCTGTGTGAAATAATTGATGATGGTTTATATTCACTGAGTATGCGACTCACGCAAATCGCAAACCAATTTTTCAGGTTCAGCTACTTTTTGCTGATGTGTGTCTCTTTTAGAGGTCACATTCATACAGGTCGGCTGGCTGAAGCTCTAAGCAACCTTCTCCTTCTCATTTTGCATCATAGACATATATGATTTGTAATAGAAGTTAGAGTAATAGATGTTTTAGTATGAGAAGTAACGATATAGATGTGTGTGTGCAACCTTATATGGTTGTTACTTTCTGTTATATGCTTACATGGATAGTTAATATATGTCTCTTATCTGTTTATATAATAGATAAGTTTTACAGAGTATACGTCATAGGGTATAAGGGTGTCCCACGGAAGGCTCACACCAGAGAAGAAACATGTGCTGAAGATGATGACACATAACAATTGTACAACAAACCAAGTTGCATGTGCATTGAATGAATTCGCGTTGAACTACACCAACAAGAGGCAAGTGTACAATGACCGGTATAGTGTACGAGCTGAACTAATGGAAGGTAGAGCAATGGTCCAAGAATTCTTCCATAAAGCTAGGGAGAATAAGTACTTTGTGAGAGACTTGGAAGATGACAAGACGAAACAGATTACGAATTTGTTCTTTGTCAGCCCTGATTCGATTGCTCTCCTCCATGCATTTCCCAATGTTTTACTGTTGGACTCCACACACAACACAAACAAGTACGTAATGTGAAAATTCGACAATTTACTATTTACTTTTTAAGTCTAAGAGTTAACAAGTGCAATTCATACAGGTACAACTTGCCTTTTTTGGAAATCGCTGACTTCACGTCCACATGGAAGAACTATACTATGGCAGGTGCATTCTTAGCCAACGAGCGGGAAGAAGACTACACTTGGGATGCACAACAACTTCTAGAGCTTTGTGAAAGTGTGCAGAGGACGCCCACTTGTATGGTGACAGACAAAGAGAAGGCTTTGATAAATGCATTGGATGCCTTATTTCCAAGTTCGAAACACTTCCTCTTTAGGTTTCACATTCTAAAGAACATCGAAGGAAGAGCAAAGAGTATCACAAAGAATGCCACAATAGCAACATCCTTCACACATGATTACCAAGCATTGTTTAAGGTATCAAGTGTGGAGCGCTACAACAGAGAGTTGGCTAGAATTGAGGCAAAGTGCGCGGCATGGAAAAATTTCGTGCGATATGTCAGAAGCAAGTGGCTTGAGCCGTATAAGACAAGAATTGTGTTAGATTGGACATATATGGTTTTAAACTTTCAATACAGCACAACAAACAGGTATGTAAACTTCAAATGCATTTTTATAGATGTTTTTGTAGACACTGGTCCTAACGGCCGGTGGAAGAACCGCCGTTACGGCCAACATAAGAAAGGCCATAACGGCCACATGTACACATGTCGTTACGACCAACGGAAGAAAGGCCGTAACAACCACATGTACACAGGCCGTTATGGCCAGTGATAGTATGGCCGTAACGGCTGGTTTCTGCAGAAAACAGTTGTGTTGATTATTGAAATTCTATTGTAGGGTGGAAGGACAACACTCAACATTCAAAGACTGGTTAACTACAGGCCACGTGATATGGGACACAACATTTGATCAATATCATTCCTTATTGCAGATCCAAGTGAACGAGATAAAAGCTTCTTTGAATCGGTGTCGTTTCAGGATGATGTCTGAGTTGATTGGAGTTGACATTTTCAGATTGTTAAACTATACGGTATCAGACAAAGGAATGAATTTTCTAATGGACGAGTGTGAGAAAGGGGAAGATACACACACTGACCCTAAATGTAGAGGTTTGTTGCCAGTGACACACGGGTTGCCATGTGTCCATAACATTGCACATTATGTGTCCCAGGAGACGCCAATTCCTCCTACTGCAGTGCATATCTTTTGGCGAACACTTGACCTGGAGACACCCATATTACCTAATGAATAGGTGGAAGGTACAAAACACAGAGTTGCAAGATCATTGATGGATGACTTCATCAACAACGAGTTCTTTGAAATGAAAGCTGATGAACAATACAATTGTGGCCATGATATCCGCAAGTTAGCCCGACTAGATAAGAGGACAATAAAAGAACCCATATCAAAATGTGGACGGCTCATCTAATCATCATTCATTTGAAAGAACTCTGCAAATCGAGATCTCGAGCCTTCACCATCTCCATCTGGAAGAACTGCATCCCCGTCGATCGGAACTGATACTTCAGAGGTCCTCGAGGACGCTCCTGTAATACATTAACGTACATAAGAAATTTTTATTTCAAATTCAAACATAAATATCACACATAATTATCATATATTTTAAGTAATTTACTTACATTGTCAGCGTATATGTGGTGGGCCACATGATCCTCGAAGCCCAACAGTAACTCCGGGATCTCCGGGCCTCCTAGTGTAGGATGGGTGAGCAACGACTCGATCCGACGACGCTGACCGGGTCGGGTCTGTCTCCTTTGTCTAGACCCTCCCGTCGGAGCTGGCCCAGGGTCTGCGCCTTGCCTGCCAGCCTCTTCTACATGCCAAGAACGTGGTGTCTGATCCTCAACAGAACATGGTTGTGAGCTACTCCCCGTGTCGTACTGTGATGAGTTGAGCAAGGTCCGGTGTTGCCCCCGTCTGAAGTGGTAAGGTAACACCGGAAAGGGAAGAAGCTCGAGGCTACAGGGACCTCCGGAACCTCCGGGGCCAATGGAATCGGTGCCGTCTTTTCACTACGTGCCTCACGACGTCGATAACGAGCGGACCGAGACTCTTAACCCATCTCTAAGCACCTCGACATTTGACATACGAAAATATAATCCAAGTTATTTAGCTTTAATTTACCTTCGGAGCAAGGCATGGCCGTGACGACCACGGCCATGCACTGAATGGCCGTCACGGCCGTGCGCCGAATGGCCGTCACGGCCGTGCGCCGAATGGCCGTCACGGTCGTGCGTCGAATGGCCGTCCGTCACAACTATGCACCGAATGGCCATCACGACCATTCTTGGCTCGGCCGTTACCGCCGTAGACGATAGGGCCGTTACGGCCGTGTCGTCTTCAACCTCGAGCGAGGCCGTGAGAAGCCCGATCGACGTGACCGTTTTTTACCAATTTTCCACCTCCGATTATCAAATCTATGCCTAAATCGGTTTTAATCTCTCAAAATTGGTTCAAATCTTTAGTATAAAGTTTCCTTAGAACAATTTTAAAGTAAAACATAAATTTCTTCAAAAACCTAGATCTAGAACTTCAATGGAACTGAACAGGGTGAATTTGTGGAGAAAACTTACCATAATTATTTGTAGGAGTGGATTTTATGGATATATGCACCAAGAACTTGAATTTGAGCAACACCTTGAATCTTGTATGCTCTTGTTGTGTGTAGAGAGATGTTGAGAAGATGAGGGTGAAAAATGAGAAGGATGGTTGTTTTAGATTGTAATTAATTTTAATTTGTATGTAATAGGGTTTGTATGTAATAGGGGTAGGGTGGGTGTTGGCTGGGTAGGGTTTTTAGAGTGGGTGCCATTTAAAAAAAGGCCTTAATCAAAATAGAATGAGATAAGAATAAATATAAGATTTAGTTATTAGTTTGTAACAATCATAACTATAACCTAAAGCGGAGGTTAAAACAATTTTTTATTTTTGGATATAATAGATGAGTTTGATTCCCATAAAACATCCCCTTATCACGAAACGGAAGGAGAATTTTGGACCCTTGGATCAAGGAGATCCAAGGGCTGATTTTATTTCCCCTTTTATTAGAGGCGGGGGCATTTACGTCTTTTCGCTCTCTAATTTGTTCTGTCTAGGGTTCGTTCAAACGCAAAAGGCATATCGAAGATCGTGGCCTTCGATTGAAACGGAAGGAGATCGCACCGAACGAGATCGCCATCGCCGAATCCGAAATTCAACGAGTTTGAATCTGCGACTCTCGTTCCAACCATGGCAGAACGTGGTAAGAGGGATTCACAAATCCATTGAACGAGATCGAACAATTTTCGAAATCTGTGTGATTGAATCTGTGTGAGGGATTGAATTTGTGTGATTGAATTCCATTGACAATGTCAACAAGCCTTCTTTTTGGCTTTGTCACTGGAACCATCATAGTCTCCATTAGTAAATTTTAAGGTTGTTAATTCTCCGTCTTTTAATCATACAATGCCAATAGAAATTGGTTATTAATTCGATATGCCTCTGTTTTCTGATTTCAGTGAGCGACCATCGTTGCATTCTTGATTGCTAGATACTCTGCCCGTGAACATATTTTGAAGCTTGTGGAAGGGAACAAAAAGTTCCTTCCAATTGACAAAGCAATTTATGAAAATGGTTTCAGAGTTGTAACCCTTCTTCGGTTGAGTCCATTGCTTCCATTCTCCCTCAGGAATTATCTCTATGGCTTAACATTTATGAAATTCATTACGTATATTTTGGGAAGGTTTGTTTGTTCTTCTTTAATGATCAAATGATTCATGTGATTAAGTTTTTCAAATCCTTGTTCATAAATTTGGTTCTCCTTAATTGGAAAATACTTGTTGAGCTAAAAAAATTGTCTTGCCTTGGCTGCTTAATATGTCAATCATCATTCATCCTTCAAGTGGTGCACTCGTAATGGGTGAAATCAGTTATACTTTCTTGTTAGTACTTGATACTATATTGACATTTAGATATTATTGGATTGGATCATACAGAGTATATGTTTAGATTCAGCTTTGAACATGCAACATTATTGGTTTTGGGTTTCTCCTTTCAACCATTGAATCATTGTGATCTATTTGCATGAGTAAGTTGAGAGCTAATGTTCTATCTCTCAAAAATTCCAACAACTCAACTGATTGTAGGTCAAGGTTCTGAGAGAAAGTGGTACACAAATCCCTGCAACAACTTCTCGGAAGTTCAATCCAAAGATGCAACAGGACCAACAATTGAGCGTTGCACCGCCTCCTGCCCCTGTTAGTGAGAATACAATTTCTAATCCAAATGTAGTTGTGGATGGTAGTAACCAAGAAGGGGAAGGCATTTGATATTAGATTTTTTTTTCAAATTTTATCTATTTAATATCTCCCTGTCTTTTTTTACAGTTCTTTTTATCTGATGTTTTTCTATGTTTGCTAATGGTTATTCACCGATGTTCTTTGATAATATAATCTTTGGCAGGAGATCTGATGTTCTTCAACAAGAGAATAGAAAAGAACGATAGGTTCTATCAAGACTGCTGATATTGTTTGAGAGGTGAGAAGAACAATTAGGTTTTAGGTTTTCTTTTCAACTTTAAACAATGTAATGTGAGTTTAAGAAGATATTGACATATTAGATTCTATCGTTATTTTCTCTGATCAAATAGGATTACACATTCTTTTTCCTTTTCTTCTTCATTTTCTATTTAACAATTTTCTTAAAAAAACGTTTTTTTAGTTGTTTAATTTTGTTTTTCAATTTTATAATTTATTATTAAATGAAAAAACCGAAAATTTTATTGTAAAAATTGCCCAAAAAGGCATTATTTTCCATTTAATCTAAAAGAGGGCATTTTTACTTTATCATTTTTTTAGGGGCATATATGCAAATTCGCCTTATAAAGTTATAGTGAGACTATAATAGAACTTTTCAGCGTGGTGTGTTGCGATTCAACCCTACAATTATCTTAAAATTAGACCTCATATTAAAATCAAAACTTGCATGGAAGGAAAAAATAACTCATTTTACCTATTTATGGCCCTCGTAAAAAGGTTAAACAGATGATCGGCGATGCCCTCACAACCCGATCACGCCAAAGGGTGAGGCAATTTGTATTGAGGTAAGCAAACAATAGTGGATTGAGATTTGATTGCAGAAACAAGAGTCGCGCCTTGTACTCTACCACAGTCGTCGACTTCGCTTGCAAATCAGTCTGCCGACTTCGCTTGAAACCCATGTCCCAATGCGAATGTTCTACAATTGCGCTGTATGTGCACCGACAAAACACCAAGTTCTCTTTCTGGCACATCGGTCGAGATAACCAAATGGGAAGCTCGCAAAAAAACACATGGCGCTTTGGATTACCCTTATTTAATTCCCAAGCCTAGTTTGGAAAAAAATTCTCACCATGCTGGTTAACCAAGTAAACTCCACTGCCCCCCCCCCCCTCTGATAGATATTGTTGTGATGAAAAATTCACTTAAGGCTATAAGAGAAGACCCTTTCTGATCCCCTTCATCTCTCTTTGCATCCGCAATAATCTCCTTCACCTTAGAAGCTCTCCTTCTCAATTCCTTGGCTCCTTCATCCTCACCCATCACCATCTCTATCTTCCTCGAAACATCTTCACCACTAATCTTACAACCATTTCCTCTTCCCAACTCAACACATATCCCCAACCCCCCCCCCCCCCCCCCTCCAACAACTTGGCATTAAAGAACTGCTCGCCCGCCATGGACCAAGAAATGATTGGCAGTCCATGGCTTATGGCTTCAAGAGTTGAGTTCCACCCGCAATGACTTATCTTCGGTCTTGAGCTCAGCTTCGAACTCTCTACCCAGAGGAGGCCTGAACACCCATACGAAGAACCTTCTAGAAGCTTCCAAAGCCATAGTCATTTCCACCATTTGTGAACCCGTGAGCGTGTTTTGTGATCCAAAGCAGACATAAACTACTGATCGAGGCGGCTTACTGTCAAGCCACACCCTGCATACGGATACGCCATCCTTGGTCCTACTGCTTCATAATCGGCCCGACTTCCCAAACGGGTATCCGAATCTCCCTCCTGAAATACCCCATCCCGACCCGATCGAGCTCCTCCACAGAATTGAACAAGGCATCATCCACATTAAACCATTCTCCAAGTATCTTTCTCTGGAAAATCGACCACGAGTCATTTCCATCGGCTGCGGCCATGCTTGCTGGCATTTGGGTAACATGAACTCTCCCGTCCTCCGGAAAATCCTCCATTTCAAACTCCTCAGTACAACCCTCGACGACTTTCCATCTTTGAACATTCGACCCTAGAGAGTAGTAGCAAGCCATGCCAAAGCCACTCGTGGCTGCAAAGATGGTGTGGAAGATGCCGAATTCGTGGGCCACACGCCCAGCCCATGAGAAGAATATGTCAGTGATGATGCAAATTGGCTTCTTGGTCTTGTCTTCTTGGACTATCTCCCCTAGAAGCTTGCGGAGATCGGGCTCAAGGGCGAAGGAAGACTCCATGAGGCGGAAGATGAGGTGGTATGGGAGGGCGTCGATGTTCTCGGTGTTTGGTGGGAGGCCGTGGCGGGTGCTGTTGTAAGGGATGGATCGAAGGCAGATGGCGGAGTTGGGTGGGAGGGAGGATTGGAGCTTGTTGATGTTGAGAGGAGTGTTTATGAAGGTGATTTGGTACTTGTTTCTTCTTTCTATGTCAAGAGCTAAGGCTAAGAACTGGATTATGTGCCCCTGGGCCATGAAAGGGAGGATCAGAACATGCTCTCTTGTTTCCTTTTCCATTGCAATTTGCAAAGGAGGGATAGGAGGGTCAAGGAAATTTTTGCTTAGGAGAAAGGTTGAAGAAAATAAGTTGTTCTTGTTGTTGGGTTATGGCTTTTTGCTAGGAATTTAAAGAAAAAGGATGGTTGATTTTATTTGTTTAATGTAGAAAATGATACACATAATTATTTTTAAATTTATTTTTTAATCCAAAACGGTTTTCATGCATCATTCATCCATCTTAATTTTTAGTATTTAACAAAAAAATAATTAGGAAAGTTGACATTTCGTTTTAGAACATTTTTTGTCGATAAAAACCTTCCCTTGTTGTAGATCATCAAACACCTCCCATGTTCTTACCTAACATAAATACTTAATTAGTGCTAATGATAATCCCATGGTTAGGTTATAACTATTGCTAACGATAATCCAATGTACAACTTGCCTGAACTCTGATAAAACAAATTAAATATATTGTTATTGCATCTTTTCATATTTTTTTGGGTCATATGACTCATATACATATTACATCGATCTTGTCATATTGAAAAGGATGCGTTTGTAAGTCATGAACGATTATTAAAAAAGAATTATTATCGTTTAATATTATAATTAAATTAATATCACTAATTAATATCATGTCAGCTTCTAGCTTGTTAGATTGGATGTTGTGTGTGTAGAATTGGTTTTGAGAGCTAGTCTCATTTTATATAATGTTATTATTGCACTTTTGGGACTTAATACTGCACTTTTATGACTTAAGAATGCACTTCTAAGGCTTACTAGTGCACTTTTCATACTTAAATAACGCACTTTGCACTTCTCGTTGATAATGCACTTTTGGGACTTAATAATGCACTTTTAGGACTTAATAGTGCACTTTTCATAGTTACTTGCACTTTTCATAAAGGAGTATAACTAGTATTTGACAATGCACTTTTCAGCCTTAATAGTGCACTTTTTATACTTAACAATGCACTTTTCATTTTTTTTTAGAGAACATATATTTGACCTTATAGAGAACATATATTTTATTGCACTTTTCATAGTTAATAATGCACTTTTTACACTTACGAGTGCACTTTTTCTACTTAATAGCACTTTGTATATCTTTTACTTTTCACTGATTTAAGTAATGCACTTTTCCTAGTATACAATGCACTTTATTATACTTTCAATGCACTTTTACTGATTTTCAACTAACACCTTTATATTTCCCTTTTATGTTAGTTGTAGCGAGGACATCAAACTCTTCTTCAACTACTATTCTGAATGAGGAATCACCTAAAAACAGTGGTGAATATTCCATTGAGCTATCTCAAGGGGGAACGACATACTATTTGCCCACATGTCCATCCGAGTTGAAACCATATGAAGGTCAACGTTTCACCACTTTGGATGAAGGTACGGAGTTCTACAAAATATGCATCTTCTTGTGCATTCGAAGTTCGTCACGGGACTCGCCATACAAAAGATGACACTGTCATAACTAAGTGGATGACATGTTCAAAAGAAGGTTACAAGGATACTCGAATTAAACGAATTCGTCAAAGGAGATCGAAACGGGCTGGTTGTGTGGCAAGAATTGTTTTTAAATTTGTCAGGAGAAAGGGCTATGTAGTGAGCACATTTGTAGAGCGTCATACACATATGCCCGTGGAGCGTAGATTTTCGCAGTTTTTAAAGTCCAATCGAAATCTGCATATGGGCCACAAGAAGTTTATCCTCGATTGTTCTAAAGCCAATGTCGGTCCTACAAAATGCCATAGGGTGTTTAAGGAACTTGTAGGTGGCTATTCAAACGTGGGGGCTTCACTTGTTGATTTCAAAAACTTCTGAAGAGATTTGTTGGCATTCTTTGCTGGTTCAGACGCTCAGGTGTTAATCGATAAATTCAATCAAAAAAAAAGAACTTTGTGACGCATTCTTCTTTGAATACGATGTGGATTCCCAAGACCGGTTGACAAGGTTGTTTTGGGTTGATCCTATCTCAAGAAAAAACTTTGCCTTCTTTGGAGAAGTTGTGTCCTTTGATGCTACATACAGGACTAATAGGTATATTTTTTCATATGCATTATTATTAGTTTCGAGTGCACTTTTGGCTGTTTTTAATGCACTTTTACCTGTTTTCAATGCACTTTTACTTGTTTTCAGTGCACTTTTTGACCTTATACTTGCACTTTTGGCTGTTTTTAATGCACTTTTACCTGTTTTCAATGCACTTTTTGACATTATACTTGCACTTTTTTCATATGCGCTATTATTAGTTTCGGGTGCACTTTTACCTATTTTTAATGCACTTTTACATATTTTAAATGCACTTTTACCTGTTTTCAGTGCACTTTTAACATTAGCTGTTTTTAATGCACTTTTACCTGTTTTCATGCACTTTCATGCCGTGTACTCTCTTTTTGTTTTTCATATAGGTATGAAATGGTTTTTGCTCCATTTACCGGTTTGGATCACCATAAAAGGTGTGTTACGTTTGGTGTCGGGTTGTTGTTAAATGAAAATATTGAATCCTATGTTTGGCTTTTCGAGAGGTTTAAGAAAGCCATAGGGAATGATCCAAAAATAATAGTCACAGACCAAGATATGGCCATGAAGTCTGCAATAGCGCGTGTATTTCCTAATGCACGTCACCGTCTTTGCATGTGGCACATCATGCAGAAGGTTCCTGAGAAGACAAAAGCTGATGCAGATGGTCCAGCTTTCAAGGAGAAACTTCATTCTATTGTGTGGAATTATTCTCTCGAGCCGGCTGAATTTGAGGAGAAATGGTTGGCTCTGGTAGATTCTTATCCACTGGACAACAAAAAGTGGTTCCATGATATGTTTGCTATTCGTCAGTTTTGGATCCCAGCCTACTTCAGAGATATAATGTTCGGTGGATTGGTTAGGACCACTTCTATATCTGAGGTACAGAATAATTTCTTTGGTCACTTTACTGATAGAAATTACAGGCTTGTGGAGCTATCAGTGCACTTTGATAGCGCATTAGACGCTCAAAGACATACACAGTCGAAGCTCAACTACGAGTCTTCCACTATGGTTCCTGATTTTAGGACTACACTTGAGTTAGAAAGGCATGCAGCAGAGGTTTTCACATTGACAGTCTTCAATTTGATTCAGACGGAAATATGTTCTGCTTGTTTTGAATGTTGTTTGACTAGTATGGTCTCAGAAAACGAAGCCATCACATACACAATTGTGCAAGCTGGTAGGCCCACAGTGCAAACTGTGTAGACGACAATGTGGTTTGCTCATGTAGAGAGTTTGAACGTGTTGGCATGCCTTGTCGCCACATGTTTTTTGTCTTTAAAAACATGGACATGGCACGCATTCCCAACAGATTTGTCCTCACTCGGTGGACTAAACTTGCAACCATAAAGCCGATTTTCAGTATTGCCGGTTCATTGGTTGATCATTGTGCTGAGTTGGAAGAGAGGTAAAAGTTAACAAATACACTGATTTCTGACTTTTTCTGCTGCATGGGACTTTTAGAGCAAGATACTACTCAACATCTGAAGGACTTTGTGTGCCTTATTAGTGATCAGAAGGAAGCTCTTATGAAAAAAGGCCTGGTTATGCAAAGTTCTAGCTCCTATAATGCACAAATTGCTGAGGAATTTGCTGGTACATCATTTCCTACCACAATAAGTATCCATCCACCAGAACAAGCTAAGACCAAGGGGAGTGGGAAGAGAATTCTAGGTGGTAAGGAGTCCGGAATTCAAACCAGCAATAAGAAGAAAAGAAAATGTGGCAGATGCAAGAAGTATGCAAATCACAACAGGTCAACTTGTAAGTATATTACTTTTGCATTTTAACTTGTATATAGTGCACTTTTTCTATTTTATAATGCACCCTTTTATCCATTAGATGCACTTTATTAAGTTTGTAATGCACTATTTGACACTCTATGCATTGGCCAAAAATTTACATATTTGTTTCCCAAATGCAGGTAAGGAAAACATTGAGGGAAGTGAAGAATTTGCTGAGATAGAAGAATTTGACCCAAATACATCATGTAAGTATTTTTGTTGTGTTTTCTTTTTTGTTTTAAGACTTTCTTCTAATGTGTCCCTTTTTTTTATTTTCATGTTGATTACATTCTTGAGGGCAACCATCAACAAATCTTTATTATTAATTTTTTAGTTTACCTATCTAGACATTTTTGACCTTATCAATATTAACTATATATTGGTGCACTTTTACCAGTATCCTAATGCACTTTATCTTTATATCGATGCACTTTTCAAAGTGTAAAATGCACTTCTTAAACAATTACTAAACAGGCCTTGATAGCAAAATTATTATAAAATGCACTTTATCTTTATTGGTGCACTTTTACCAATATCAATGCACTTTTACCAGGCCATCAACAATTACTAAACAGGCCTTGATAGCAAAATTGATGAAGTAGATCCATTGGTGGTTCATGCCATCACTAATCATTTGGCTACGAGAACAACTTTACTGGTTTTGGAGCTAGCTTGAAGATTAACCAAGATATTGGTGTTGTGCAAGTTGAATTTTCAATTGTACAGTAGATGCACTTTAGCAAAGATTAGTATTAAAATCTGCTGGTGCGGAAAATTCTAAAACTCAGATTGGTCTAGTCCTTCAGTTGGGCTCTTTTGATGCACAAAATTCCAGGGAAAAATGTCCCACTTTCTTCTACTTTATTCACTCACTATTGCAAAGCAGTTCAGTGTAGTGTCATTGTGACAGGAATATTCCAAAAACAACAAGAAGAAGTAAAAAATAGTACTAAATGAACTGGAAATTTGAAACCCAGTTGATCAGTTACAGTATCCTTTCACTTTTAAACGGTTGAATCTTGTTTCACCTTCTTTAATTAAGCTCAATTTTGCATCATGCTCACCAATTTGTAAGTACAGAACAAGATAAGGAGACATTCTTCAATCATAATTCATAGGATTGAAGAAGAGAATGTGAGAATTATAGGCACTCTATAAAGATAAAAATCTTTTAAAGAAGATGAAGAACAGTTCCAAATTCCCAATCTACCGACTAGAGTCTCCCGAAGTTTAGAAGGTACAATAGATGCACCAGAAAGTAGCCTCTTAAAGTCTACCATAGCTACCAAGGTTGAAGTCCTACCAAAGGTTACAGTAGATGCACCAGAACAGTTCCAAAAAACTAGACTCTTAAAGTCCTAACATAGCTATATAAATTGTTCAAGGTTAGAAAGTAGCCTCTTAAAAGTCCTACCATAGCTACCAAAAAATGTTCAAGTTTAGAAAGTAACCATGGCTACTTTCTAACCATATGTGCAACTACATTCTTTAACTTCTCCATCACTGTGTTCTTCATTTCATTACATTCTGAGTTGATGATGGCATAGGCGTACTTCTTCCTTAGCATATCCATGACCCTTATGATTTGACTATTCGAGAGTTTTCTCCCCCAACACTCCTCTATTTTGCTCGATGGACCCATATACGTCTCCAAATGACGCATAGCATATATCCCCCCGTTGACATCACTTTTTGGGTCTTCCCACCCGAGATTGAGCTTGTCTATCCCATTGTATTCTTCAAGTCTACCAACTTTTGCATAGAGCTTCCACTTTTTGAGATATTTTATAACCTTGGTCTTCTGCAAGGTATAAAATTGTAGCATAAGATATAAAATTACATCATTTAATAATTATATTTATGAATACACTTTTCACAGTTTAAAATGTACTTTTACTACTTCATGGTGCACTTTCTATATACAACTACTCTATGGCGCACTTTTTATACTCTATGATGCACTTTTTCTGATTTAAGATGCACTTTTTAATCCAATAATTGTCTACATCAACAATTGTCTACATCACACAAGAAGGAGATCCCAACAATTAACTCTTAATGTTTTAGCTAGCATAAATTTTAGACTTCATAGAACTACCAATACAGAATCATGTTGTAGTTATCATGTTGCTATAATTACAGTAGTGAACCGACTAATGAATTATATATAGCCCAAGAGCTTGAGCCACTAGCAAGATGTGAATATTAAAAGCCAGAAACTAAGCCATATAAATGAGTTATATTGAACATGCAACTACGCAAGATATGCTTTACCTAGTACAGTTAGATAACCTACATGATAACATCTAAGTGCATGTGCTTGTAATGTTTTATATAGCATTAATGAGTGTAAACAGATTTCATTGAGCAAAATGATTTATCTATTTTGGCATGATTTAAAAAGCTTACCAGGTCAAAAAACTTGAATTGACAGAATTCTTCAATTTGTTCCTTCTTTATTGAGTTGTGAAGAAGCTCCATAATTCCATTGATCTTCAAATTGAAACTTACTACAACGTAAGTTTCATTTTCCAAAATTACAGGAATAAATATCTACAAATGGAGAGAAAACCTTTGTTATTTTTTCAAGTACTGGAATTAAAGTGAAACAGTTTACTTACAATTTTAATGAAAAAAAATTACCAAGTCGATATTCTTCATTAGCCTTCCCTCAACAATTCCTAAAGCCAAGTCCATTCCATCATTGAATACATCTTGGGTAACTTCATCAGACTGTTTAAATGGATTTTCTTTAAAAGTCAAATCAAAATTAAAATAACAATTACAAGATACACATTTAATCCTTGAAATACTTACAGTACTGTACACTTTGCCAATCAATCTCGAAGGCGCCTCGTTACTCTTCAATCTCTCCATTTCGTTGACATAAAGAGTGAAACAATCCAATACACAAGGAACCAAGTCCTTTGACATGGAAGAGAAATTTGCTCTTGTGGCAGTGAAATCACCACGTTTGAACAACACCTCTCTACATAGCAAAAACACACACATTAGGTTTTTGAAGATGAGAAAATACAAAGCCTAGCATTTTTCACTTTTCATACTTATCAATGCACTTTTGACACTTACATATGCACTTTTTTAAAAGAATGATGAAAGCTGGATTTCCTTTTTAAAACAATTCAAAAAGGATCAGTTTTTAATGCACTTTTACCTGTTTTTAATGCACTTTTACATGTTTTTAATGCACTTTTTTGACATTATACTTGCACTTCTTTCTTATGCACTATTATTAGTTCTGGTGCACTTTTACCTGTTTTTAATGCACTTTTACATATTTTAAATGCACTTTTACATGTTTTTGTTCAAATTATCCCATGGTTCTTGGAGCTTGCTAATTTTAATTATCCCATGGTTCTTGTTCAAATTCCAATGTACAAATGAAAGAGAGGTTAGCTTTTTAGGCCTAAGTGCTTTATAAACTGATAAGCATGGTACATATGACGTAAGAATGCACTTTTCATGATTAATAATGCACTTTTCACACTTAAGAGTGCACTTTGTATACTTGTCTAGTATTACCCTATATCTAGAATGCACTTTTCACATTTTTTGATGCACTTTACACATTTTATGTTGCACTTTTTCTTATCATAAAGGGAAAAACAATAAGAATTTGAATATAGAACTTACTGTTCACTGCCATATATTTCCTTTTCCTACCCAAGTGGCTTAACTGCAAACTCCCGCATGTGCCTTTCCTCTTGTCTTAATTCATGGAAGAGATTGATCATTCTGATTTCGTAAGGGCTTACCACTGAAATTCCAGCCTTCTTGTGTCGTTTTCCTACTACAACAGGATTTGGACTATCCATCTTTCTTTTTTCCTGTCCAATATACAACATTAAAATAATTAATATACATTTATTAAAAGATGAACACAGTGTGTCAAATGAAAAGAGAGAATTTTTTTTTTGACAAGTATACCCGTTTCTTTCTTAGCTTTTGTACTTTTGATGGTTCCTCCTTTTCAACCTTCTCTTCTCCCACTTGTTTCACTTCCTTTTCAACCTTTTTCCCTTCATCCACTTGTTGAACAACTTGTTGGTCATACTCTTTAGCAATCTCAGTCGCGATCACTATTGCATTTTCACCAGCTAGTTGTTGTTCATTAGAAGTCCCCTCTTCTAGCCTAACTATGGTGAGATCTTCCCTTTCTTCATGTGTATTAAGTTCTTCACCTTCATTTACCTCCTCAGTTTCTTGCTTGTCAGAATCTGTTTCTTGCTTGTCTCCTCCTTCAGATTCAACATCATCCTCTTCAGTTTCAAACAAGTTAAATGAGGGAGGAGTGAAGTCGGCTGAATATGGCTTCAGCTTCTTCTTTGAGGTTTATGCCTTTGCTGCCTTCTCCAATGTATCCAGAAGTTCTGGATCATTCCAAAATGGATCCTGCGAGCTGTCCCAAAAGGTTTTCCAATCTACAATTGGGTCAGCTGGAGAATATGTGGCAACTTCGGAAGATGTGGTCTCTACCATATTCGAGAACTTCTCTATTGCCCGCCCGACAACAGTATTTTTCTCCTTTAGCTGCTCTTTGATACCTCCACAATAGTCTGAGAGCTCTGCAATGCTCTCTGCAGCTTTGCTTGCTTTTCTTGAGACTGTCTTCACAATAACCTAAAACATATTACTTTAAGTTAATATGTATTCATTGTTTAAGGATGCACTTTTGACATTTAACAATGCACTTTTCATATCTTAGGATGCACTTTTGCAGAAATTGAGCTTAGTTTATCATATTTTGAGATTACTGGTGATTAGTGAAAACTCAATTTAAATAGTTTAAAACTACCCAGAATCTAAAATTTCATGAACATTTCCCTAATTAGATCAGAGCTAATTAAAGGCCAAAAAGGCCCATCCCTCATAATACTAGTACTACTCCATTGCCATAACTCCACTTCCATATGAACAAAGCTTTCTTGAAAAGGACAAAAATCAACCTGTACTAGTTCATAAATAGACAGAAAAGGACGAATCAAAGCCCCAAAAAGAAGCAACAATGTTGAAAAGAAGAAGACAAAAACAAAAACTTACTTGCTTTCTTTTCATATCTAATGAAACTAAAACATGTATCAACCTAGCAAGAATGGCGACCGAAACTAATATTTCATTGCTACAAGGTTTTTCAGTGAAGATCAGATGCAATGCCACTATTAAAGACCACAATGCACTTCCATTCAATCAGTTCCCCCGAATAAAGAGAGAAATCAAATCTTGTTGTCTCTTAAAAAACAAAAGGATAAGCAAAAAAATGTAGAGAATCGAAAAGAGGAAGAATTTTTAATATACCTCTAACTCTGATAAATCATCACGAGGCAAATCATCATCTGAATCAGTTGGTTTAGATGTTGTCGGGCCTTTCGCATAAATGCTAGAATTTGCTCTTGCTTCCCGTATATGTACTTCCCCGAAACTGCCCACTTTTTTCCATTCATTGCTTTGCCTCTCAAGCAAAAGCTTCTCATTCCAACCCAAGAAGACTGGAGAAGTTGATTCATGCTCTTCGCCCAAAAATATGCATCTATCAACATATACGAGCTGCAAAAATTAAGAGAGCAAGAGGTAAAGTTAAAACATTTATTCTATCAATAGATAAAAGATAAATGAAAAGACTAGAAATTTATTATATCAGTAGTGAAGCATTGCATCAGAACAGTAACATTATACAGAAAAAATGCAGCACTCTATATTAAACCCATTGATTCTATCAGTAGTTGGGTTTAAAACATTTTTTCCTGCATTTTTTTTCTGTATATGAAACAAACACATTGATTCTTCAAAAATAAAAGAAGTCTGGATGCTTCGCAAGAAATTGGGGTAAATGCGTGTTTGAACTGTAATTAAACCGAACAGATCAAAACCAACGAAGAGAAAAAAAGACTGAATAGGCGGATAATTATATTGAACCAAAAAAGTTATACTTACAAGGAGCAACAATATAGGTCCCTGAAATTTCCTTCCTCCTTTCTTCTTCCAGTGTAAACTTTTCTCAACATGTACTTGCCTTAGAAACTTGCACCAATCCAAGCCTCGAATGTCATCAACATTGTCAATCAGAATACTATGGTTTGCAAGTCCATTGCCCCCGCCTTCAATTATTGATGACACAAATAAGACAATGAAATGCCTTTTGAACCAAGTACCTCCATCGGTGCATTTCACCATCACTTCCTCAACTGCCGTAGTTATAATTGAAGCGTTTGACTTGGCAAAGTCCTCCTCATCTTTAAAAACAGTGCCTATGAATTGCTTCTTCCATTCTTGAAGCAAAGCAACTGAATCCTTCCTTTTTCTCTTATGAATCTCCTTCCCACCAAGAGGTATTCCAAAAACCTCATGCACACCTTGATCATTGATGTGGATGATTCTATTGGTATCAAGTTGTATCTCACACCTAGCTCCTTCAAACTGTTGTAGCAACCACAAAGCAAGGTTGTGTGGGATGTCATGTATCTTGAACTGAAGTAGATGGCCAAAACTCATAGACTTGATGCTTTCTTTTTGGACATCATTTAAGGATGCCATAGCTTTTGAAAATGATGCTGGCACAGTCCTAGTTACCAAACTAGGATACTTAGCTGATATCAAATTCTTGACCTTCTTCTCGTTTTCAGTTTCAGGAGGCAATCTACTATTCCTTGTACCTGTTTTTATAATCATAGAAAAAAAAGAATCTGAATGTAATTAAATAGTTTTGGAATGAGATGATGCACTTTTGTAATCAGATGATGCACTTTTGAAAACTTTCAATGCACTTTTGTAATCAAATGATGCACTTTTCCTATGTCATTTATCAATGCACTTTTGAAACATTTCAATGCACTTTTCAGATTTTTCAATGCACTTTTTCAATCAGATGATGCACTTTTCTAATGCCATTTACCAATGCACTTTTCCTATGTTAAAATGCACTTTTCAAACTTTGCAATGCACTTTTCAAACTTATAAAAAACTCCTGAATTCTATGATTTTTCTTACCTTGTTCAGAGGAGGTGCCACCTTCCATTCTATTTCCGGGGTCATGTTTGTTTCTGCTCCTCCTCTCTGTTTTGGATTTTTTGTTCATGTCAATATTATAATTGAACATAAAAATACAAAATTACTTACTGTATTTTAAAAAAATTGGAGCATTTTGAGTTACCTCTCATTTTTTGGGTAGTATCATCACCCAAGATCCTCATTGTCCCTTCAGTTAGACGTATTTCCTTGGTAACTTTTCATATGAAATAGAACACATCAGAATAATGACCAAGAATTCAAGAAAAAAGTAGCATAAAACTTAACTCATAAATGCACAAACAAGATGAACAATATAAGGCTCTTCCATATAATGATTAATGCCTAAAACAAGGTAGAAACAAGACACTGGTTTCATATAATTGCACAAAATAATGCATAGGATTCAATTGGACAAACTGAACTTAGCAGGCATGGCAACAACTGGGTGAGTAAACAATTACTAACTGCTCAACATCATTGTTCTTTTTTAATTTCATGGAATTATGTTTACTTGTCTGAAATGAGTGATGTCTCATGTAAAAATCCAACCAAAATAAGCTGAATTTATGTTATGCAGCAAATTGTAAACAACTCAAATTGGTAGATTACAGCATAAACCACACCACTTGATAACAACCCCTAAAATCAACATGAAACTTCAGTTGAATATATCCCTAGTCTTAAGATCATAGACCTCCTTTTACAATTTAACAAGTTTGGATGCATGAAATGTAGATTTGCAATCGCAAATTTTGAGAAACGCAAATCACAAGTGTACTACTGAACAAGAAAACTGCAAGCGAGCCAACGCAAATCACAAGTGTACTACTTCGCAAATTTCCTAAAGCTCGTCACAAATCAAAACAGAACACGAACACATCAATTAACATACAAAATTCATCGGCATAAGGTGAAGAAAATTAGGGCTTATACCTTTTCGATTTGTTTTTGGAGGCATCGTGTAATGTGGGAAAGATTGAAAGCGAAGGTGAGATCGTTCGTCGTCCTTCGAGCGTCCGTCGTCCTTCGTTTGGAGAGTTCGATCGATTGGAGCCTTGGATCGATCCTTGGAGACTTCGATGACAACAGAGTCGAGTCGTCGTCCCGTTCGCTTTGGAAGTTCGATCGATTTGGAAGTGGAGTCGTGAGATTTCGATTTGGAGTGGAGTCGTGGGATAGAATTTTTGATATTTGAGAGTGAACTTAAGGGTATAGAAAATTAGATGTATTTACAAAATTGCCACCTTGTTATTTTTTTTTGTAAAATCACAGAAGTAATCTCAACCCTTAGATCATGTGATCTAACGGCCCAAAATTCTCCTTTCGTTTCATGTTAGGAGTTTGTTTCATTTGAACCAAATAAGGGAAGATCATTAAGGTATTTTTTTATGCTATCATACAAATTTTAGAATACGTATTTTATTTTTATATAGAATCGGTTTTTAACTAAGATATCTTAATTGATTATTTTTAATTATTTTTATTTATATGTTAAATAAAATAATTAATATATTGATTTTTTAAAATATCTTTACATATATTAATTTTTATTTATTATTTTTAAAATCATATAAAACTAAAACAAAATAATTAAAAATATTTTTTTTAAATTAGTATGAAATTGTTTTTTAGAATAGTGACGATGTGACGTCACCGATCCCTTCTAGTAGTACTGTAGTAGGGACTAGGGAGTTACTTGCCCGTCACTCTTCTCCCCTTCTTAAACCCTAACACCGCACTGCTTTCAATTTCTTTGCCGATATTCTCGCTTCCATTCTTCCAGAGGATCAGGGCGAAACATTCCGAGCATCGTTCCCCGCCGGAGACGGATACTCCGCCGCGGAAAATTTCCTGAATCCTTTATCCTCCTCCGGTCGGCCACAATGAGGCGTGGCCCAGGCAGAACATTGTTCACTAAAGAGCCCTTTGTTGAGGATACCGAACCTCGCAAGCTGTCAGTTTTCTCCTCCTTTTGACATTGACATAGGTTATTGTGTAATTACTGTTTTGAGGTGATCGATTCTGCTTCTATTATGCAGAGAGAGCATAACGTTTTCTTTGCAATCGGAGTCAGAAATTCTCAAGGCTGGGGAAGTTGATGTATGGCGGGCATTGTACTATGACGGGCTGAGAAGGCCTATTGCAAATGGATTGCTGGATCCCAAAATGGTATGATTTTGCCTTATGATCAGTATTCTTTTCGTTCAAGCAATTCCTAAGTGGACTCTTTGAATTTGATTAGATTGAAAATGTGACTAAGCTGGTTTAAAAGAAGTGGACTTGCAAAAAAGAAAGAAAGAAAGTTTGTGGCCCCTAAAGTGATATGATTTATAAATAGACAAGGGTATGATAAGTTGATACCTTAACCTGATGTATTGGTGTATTTGAGTTCCAGCTCTTTAAAAACTTGTGAGATATGATGAAAAACATTATTTTCCTAATCATGTTTTTTTTTCATATCTTGCTTTGTAAGGCTTTTTTAAAATTTTATTTTAGTGTGCATTCATCTGATTATCACCTCACTATTCATGAACTCAGGGCCCAGCAAACAAGAATGGTATTTGTGCTACATGTCATGGAAAATTTGATGATTGTCCAGGGCACTATGGATATCTGACTCTTGCACTCCCTGTTTTTAATATTGGCTATTTTGGAGCTATCTTGGATATTTTGAAGTGCATATGCAAGGTATGTAAGGTTGAGTATGTAAGGTTGAGCAAAGAGTTTGTTACTATAATAATTGTCTCTCTTGTATTATGTTCTGCTGTTACGAGTCTCGTTACTTTGCTTGGACTGGGAGATTACTGTTTGTTTAGGATCTCTGGTTTCCTAACTGATATTGTGGTTGAAATTGTAATGGTTGAAAGCTTAACAATGTGTGAAATCGGTCTTTGTGATGCCTGACATGTACCATTAGAGATATATTCTGTCTATGCACTCAATTGATCAACAATAAGGTGAATAGTATAAGTACGAAGGTCTTAATATTTCTGTAGGCTTATGGATTGACAGCATTTTCGTATAATATGTTTCATTAAGCATTCAAAAAGCATGGATCTTGAATTCATGTAATTTTAAAAGGGAATAAGTTTATATTCAGTAATTAAGTTTTTTATTTATTCTGCAAGTCTACTTTAGGTTAATTTCTAAGGCTTATTATTTTTATATATTAACTGTTTAAGTTTTGTGAGGTTCATGTTCCTACTCTTCTTGGTATGCTTGTTTCTTTATCTAGCTGGAAAAATTGTATCAATTCTTGTATGTGGAATTCATTTTCCTGTGGCTTCTTGACAGTCTTGTTCCCGTGTATTGTTGGATGAGAAACAATGCAATGATTATCTTAAGAAGATGAGGAATCCAAAGTTCGATACATTGACGAAAACTGAGATTAAGAAAAAAATAGTGCATCAGCTTACAACGAAGGCAATAAAGTGCTGGAGATGTGGATATCAAAATGGTATTGAGCTACTATTTCTGTTTTGTATTCCTACTGATATTATTTGCGTATTATATTTTTGTAAAATTATCTCATCTAGCCATGGATAGTTTAAATTCAATCATAAGTTTGCAATAGTGCCATGGTGAGAAAGATCGGTCCTTCTTTAGAAGGATTAACTTGGAGAGTGCTCTCTAAAGCAGAGACATTCAGTAAGTTGGGCCTTCTAATTTGTTTATCTGAATGTAATTCGCTGTGTCACTATGTGTATTTATAAACTTAACGTGTCGTTTCTTTGTTAAACATGTAATCTTGTGTCTATGATTGTCTAAATTGACTAATGTTTCATTCTTACAAAACAATTTACTAGGTTCAACCTTTGGAAAAGGTCTAGAGAGTAATTCTATAGACATTTATTAATTGTTATTAAGAATGATATGATGGGTTATAAGTTTTTATGCTTTGTCCACTTTTGAGCATTTGGAAAATGCTTATATAGAAAAGGCCACTGAATCTATAATTAGTTGTCTTGTTTGGTGAGTTTCTAATGTTTGTTTTTATATGTGTTGCAGGTAAAGTAAAAAAGGATAAATCTTTGCTAACAATTATTCATGATCGTCCAAGAATGGCAGATGGTGTAGAGAAAAGTTCAAGTACCATTAACTTGCCTTCTCCTTTAAATCCAGTTCAAGTACTATCACTATTTAAACGTATGCAAGACCAGGTTGGATTTTGTAACCTTCTCCTTTGGATCCAGTTTAAGTTTTATTGGATTTTTTGTGAACTTGTGCAAGACCAAATTAGATTTTGCATCAAAGTTTTAGGTCATCACATGTAAATTCTCATCCTTTCATGATTCAACTACTTTGATTTTGACATCATCATATTGTGAAGAACCAATATCTTATGCTTCTCTTACATTACAGGACTGCGAAATGCTATATATAAATGATAGACCAGAGAAACTTATACTGACAAATATTCCAGTTCCACCCATGGCTCTTCGTCCCTCTGTTATGGTTGATGGTGGAATGCAAAGGTTCTTAGTGCTTTTATGCTGAGATCCCAATTTTATTAAAATTTACTTGTCATCACTGCCATGTGTTTGATGTGCCAATTATCCATGAACTTTACTTTTTGAGCTAAGCATGAACTGCGCTAGGTGAAACTAGACCAGCTTTCAACTAATTTAGTTCCCTCGTGAAAATTTCATTATTGACACTTTTTTTTATATATCTCTGGTTTGTGCAGCAACGAAAATGATATTACGGAGAGGTTAAAACAAATTGTTCGAGATAATGCTTGCCTTCGCCAAGAGTTACAAGAATCATCCAGCAAGCATGGGTGCACAGTAATGCCCGCATCCATTTGTGCTCCTCTTTTTATTTCTTCATTTATTTTTCTGTCTACAATATAGCTGTTTAGTTCATTGGCTGGTGTTTCCAGCAAGTTTCCCATTGCAGTTCAAAAACATATACTTACTGTAGCTGTTTCTTTACCTTTTGTAAATTTGGAGTGAAAGTTCATTATCTGGAGTGATGGGAGGACTTCCTTATGCCATTAATTTTGAGCTATTGGTCTTTGAGTTACAGCTCTAATTAATCAGCTATTGCTATTTAATTAATTGTCTGTTCATGGTTTATAATGTTTAGTTGCAATGGGAGACCCTACAAAATGCAGTTGCACTCTACATTAACAGTGAAGCACATGTTGGTCCTTCATTTCAGCAACAACCTACTAAGCCATTGAGTGGATTTGTGCAACGCCTGAAAGGAAAGCAGGGACGTTTTCGTGGAAATTTGTCTGGTAAACGTGTTCAATATACTGGACGAACTGTTATATCTCCGGATCCTAATCTGAAGATAACTCAGGTCCGGTATCATACTCGAGACATGAATTGGGTGATAGATTGAAAAGCTACTTACTTATCAAATCAGTGTAATCCCGCTCAAAGCAGGGTCGGGGGGGGGGGTCGAGATGTATGGACACTTATGCCGAGATATTTCTTAAAATGCAGGTCGGGGTTCCCATTCATATGGCAGTAATTTTGACTTATCCTGAACGAGTGACCCGCCATAATATTGAAAAGCTAAGGCAGTGTGTTTGCAATGGGCCTAAGAAGTATCCAGGTGCAAAATTTATAACAGAGCCTAACGGTACTTTGAGGTGGGTTGAATGCTTTTTTCTTTATCCTTTCTTTTAGTGGCTATGATCCTGGATTTTTGTCATTGTGATATTGCATGGTCTATGCACTATGCAGGGATCTGTCCTTTGCTGGTAGAAAACGTGTTGCTGATGAACTGAAGTTTGGATACATAGTTCATCGACATCTGGAAGATGGGGATGTGGTTCTCTTCAATAGGCAACCGAGTTTGCATCGAATGTCCATCATGTGTCATAGGGTAATTTAAGATCAATTTCGTGCAGGATATGGAGGAGTGTTAAATGTTATTCTCACTTTATTTTTCAAATGTAGGCTAAGATAATGCAGTGGAGGACTTTAAGATTCAATGAATCAGTGTGCAATCCTTACAATGCTGATTTTGACGGTGATGAGATGAACATGCATGTTCCTCAAACTGAAGAAGCTCGCACTGAGGCTCTTATGTTGATGGGGGTAAATTTATATCATTGCAAATTTGCTTATGTCCCTTAATAATGTATTTTTTAAGGGAAATTCCTTTTGGTACCCTTGTATTTTAGGCTTCTCCTTTTGATGTCCAAAAAACAACTTATTCCTCTTGGTACCCTTATAGTTTGTAAAAAGTTCACCCCGTAACCTAACTATCCCAAAAACCAACCATCCATTTAAAAATGTTAACTATCCCAAAAAAAATAAACCGTTTGCAATGCCCCCATGAACATAACTGATGTGATATATAATAATGTTATGATTATCTTGTTTAGTTATGGATTTTTTCAAGATATGATGTGATATATAATAATGTTGTGATCATCATCACTCAAGCCACCAAGACATGTTTCTCCCTCTCTTTCGAGCCCCAGAAGCCACACTCACTAGAGACCACTAACCCATTTACATCATACTTCCAAGTAACCGAACAAAAGGCTCTAAAAAACAGAACATAAGAAAATAGAGGAATGGTTACTCTCCTTTCGTTTCCCCCTTCCCAAACTCCCGCCATTCATCGCTCCCATATCCACTGTAGTCTGCCATCGCTGGCGGGATAAGCTCATTGTCATTTTGGGCCCACCGACATCGGCAAATTGCGCCTCTCCATCGACCTCACCTCCCGATTCCCCTTCGAGGTTTTCTACTCCGACAAAATCCAGGTTTACAAGGGCCTCGACAACGCCACTAAAAAATCCCGCTCCCCGAACTCGTGGGCGTCCCCCACCACCTCCTTGGCGACTTCGATACCTCCGCCGGGGACCAAGAGGAATTGTTAGGCTATGAAAGTTTAACATTTTGGACAAAAGTTTGGTTTTGGGGATATTTAGTCTATGGAATGAACTTTTTATAAACTGTAAGGGTACCAAGAGGAATATATTTTTTATAGGATACCAAAAAGAAAAGTCTAAAACATAGGGGTACCAAAAGGAATTTCCCTTTTTATAATTTAGGTTACTTGGTAACATGGTGTATCCATTGCATGGGTTTCATATAGAAGACATTTTTACCTTTGCAGTCTTTGTATGATAAGCATGTATTACAAAACACACCCATAGTGATAGGTTAGCACATGCTAATGTACTTAAAACATCTTGAAAACAAAGAAGTTTTGATTTACTTATTTTAGGACCTGGCCTGAGTGTTTGAAACACTTCTTGCCTGAAGGCCCCCAGACCATGAGGAGGTCTACCATATAAGGTTCTGGCTATGTATACTTTAGGCTTGATAACATTTTGGTCCGGGCATGAATTTGACATTAGATCAAATCTTTTTCAGTTGAATTCAATTTTTACAGTCATAATAGTGGTAGCCCTTATATATGTGAACATAGATATGTTGAACTTATTTTCAACAGTCCTACGTTTCTATACTACTCTTTGGAAAATGCTTGCTCTAGCCTTGTTATCTAGGCTTCTTTATTCCAGCTCTTTTTTTTAAGGGTAACCTTGTCATTTAAATATATTTTAATTAGTAGATACTTTAGTATTGAGTGTTTGGGGTTTAGGGTCTAGGGCATAGAGTTTGGAGGTGTAGTGTGCTTTGTTGTTTCTTGCTAGCTCTAAGGTGAGTTTGTGTGCTTTTTGATGTGTGTTTTTCCTTGTCTCTCTTTTTGTACCTTTTGTTTCTTTGTTTTATTTTTTATTTTGTTATTTTGTCTATGTGCTTCTCTCTGCGTTTTCCTGGAGACTTTGTGAACATCCTCTCAAATCGCTTAGGGTAAGGGTTCGTACAATCCCCTAGACCTTGCTTGTGTGGGATTCTCTGAGCAGATGTTGCTGTTCTTGTTGTATTTGTACTTGTGATGAAGTTGTCAACTTTGCCATCTAGCTGGACAAGGCATTTGTAAATGCATGTTATACTTGTGTGAAGTGTAAATTTCTAGTCCATGGATACTTGGTTTGTAGATTATGTTTCGTGTGTGTTATTCTGTTGTTTTAACAATTTTTAGGATGTTTAATGTATCATCTATTAAGAATTTAAATTATTCTCATCTTATTATAGGTGCAAAACAACTTGTGCACTCCAAAAAATGGTGTCGTTTTAGTTGCTTCTACTCAGGACTTTTTGACATCTTCTTTCCTCATTACAAGGAAGGATACATTCTATGACCGAGCAACTTTTTCATTGATGTGTTCTTATATGGGAGATGCAATGGATCATATTGATCTTCCGACTCCAGCCTTGATAAAGGTCAGAGGGCTAACACGAGGGGCTTCTGTTTCTTATTAGCATGTCTTTTCTGAGCTAAGAATGCTGGTAATCGTATGGACATGTTTTCTGTTATCATCAGTTGATCTTGATAGTTGGTTTATTAACACAGATTTCTGAATGGCCCTTTTAAGGTTTTCTGCTAAATTTATACCTGTAGGCATTAGCTGTTCCTAAAAAATTGTAACTGCAAATTTGAATAATCATTTTTGAAAAGTTGAAGCATGTATATACATAATCTATGCTTGTATTTTTACATATTTAATGACAGGAAGTCTCTTTATTTTGATGTTAAAATAGTTTCCTATAGCTTTCAGCATTAAACTCTGTTTTTTCCCCTTCTTTCTTGAAAGATATTGATTGCATGAAAATGTTGGATGTTGTTGAGGTGGTTGTGAATTGTGATTTGTGAAATAGGACTGTGCTGTGATACTTATTCCTACTTATATACATTAGCTTGTGAGTTGAACATTATGATCTACTCTTTTGTAGGTTACCTATATTAGGTTATGCAATCTTGCAGTTGCCTTTTCTTTTGGAAAAGAGGAATGCCATAGTGATAATAGCCCTATAGTTTCCCTGCTTAGTTATCAGATAAACTTACTTATTCAAAGTCTAGAGCTATGTGCTCATAGAGAGTTGTTTAATTTTGAATGTTAATTTTTAATTTAATTGTGGTTTTTGCAGCCGATAGAGCTTTGGACTGGTAAACAGCTGTTTAATGTTCTGTTGCGTCCCAATACTGGAATGAGAGTGTACGTAAATCTTATGGTCAGGGAGAAGAATTATTCTAAACCTGATGACAGAGAATCAAAGTGTCGAGAAGAAACGATGTGTCCAAATGATGGGTTTGTTTATTTCCGCAACAGTGAATTAATTTGTGGGCAGCTTGGGAAAGCTACTATAGGTGAGTCCCTCATTCTGCTTCTAAGACCTGAATGTTTCTTGTTTACATAAATGGTTTTTCTATGCCTTTGTCTATAGCACTAGACCAACAAGAGGAATATGTTTAGTAGTATCGTGAATAGTTTTGTCTATTATGATGGTGTTTGGCCACTTGTATCATGCAATTAATGTTTCCACAATGCAGATTATAAGTTTTTGTCATTTAATGTAGGGAATGGGAACAAGATAGGTATCTATTCAGTTCTTCTTCATGACTATAATGCACATGCTGCTGCTGCTTGCATGAATCGGTTAGCTAAATTAAGGTATGTATCCTATGGACTCTTCATTGTGTTTTTTTATTGAAACTTGTACATGAAATTGAGCAGATGTCATCGAAATTTAGTATATGCTCAAGACATATTTTTGATGCTTTTAATTTGCTATTGCTGATTAGGCCACATTTAGGAATGGGAGCAGTTTTTTTTTTTTTTTTTTTTTTTTTTTTTTTTTTTTTTTTTTTTTGGGTTGAAAGAATGGGAGCAGTTTTTAAAGTATACAATTTGGGGCCTGTTTTATCCTGTGTAATCCAAACAGGCCCGATTTGAAAGAGGAAAAGGTCACCAAATGGAACATGAAAAACCTGAAGGGTATCTCGTGCAAAAGTTCCCAAAAATTTGCAAGTGCCAAGACAACTTAGATGATTGGAAATACTTACAAAATTTATACAATTAAAATATCAATACCCTTTTTTTTAATAAATTAATTATGGTTTTTTTTACTGTGCCCATGGGCACACATTAACAATGCTTAATAACCCTAAATTGGAAACCAAAACAAAACTATTCCCTAAATTGGAATAAATAAACCCTATGGAAAGTGATTTAGAATTACTAAATTATTATGGTACTTTCTAACTTTAGACTATTCACACTAGAAAAAGCCATATATTATTATGAAGAGTCTATTTGGCACAGACTCCTTAATAATTGTTAGGTTGTTCTATTGACCTCTTATGGACTTATGACTTGTAATCAATTAGGATTGTGAGCCAAACAAACCTTAAATTCATTGACTCATTGAATGCCTTGCATAATCTCTTCTTACCTCTTTTTGAGATATCATACTGGTTGAATGGGGAGAATTGTAGTAAAGTTAAATTTATAATCTGAAAGCAGGTCAACTAAATGCCTTATATAGTTCAATAGTGTGAATAAGCAAATGATTTAAAGCATCCATGCAATGTAAAAGGAAAAAAAAACCTTCTCATTGGCCCTTTAATTTATTGTTACATACCATAACAATGCAATAGTACTTGTAAAGTGTGTGGTGTCTCTGGAAAAAAAACCCTCCTCATAGGACAAGAGAAAGTTTTGATGTGCTAACCTATCCATTGCTTGATTGCAGTGCTCGGTGGATTGGAAATCATGGGTTCTCCATTGGTATTGATGATGTTCAACCAGGAACACAATTGAATGATAAGAAAGGAAAAATAATTGACGAAGGTTATAAAGAGTGTGATGGACTAATTGAGTCCTATAATGCTGGAAAGCTGCCACTCATGCCTGGATGTAATGCTGCACAGACTCTGGAGGCGAAAATAACTAAAACATTGAATGAAATTCGTGATACAACCTCAAAAGTAATTCTTTCTTTTCCTTTTTTTCTGTTACTATAAAAATGATATGCTATCTATACTTCTGTAGCTGGGTATTTGATAGCTATTTAGCAGACAATAGGAGTTGTAGTAATTCTTTCTTTTTATTTTTGTTTTATACCATTGAGATGGATTTAGTCCCTAAATCAATTTTGGTGCATTCTAATTAAATTCAGTTATTATTGTCACATAGCGGAATTTCAGTTTTTCTTGGGTCTATCGGGCGTACCCCCTTTCCCTTGGGCAGGGGTACCCCCATATTGACCCCCCAGATTCCGCTCTAGCGGAGCCTTACTGGGTCAATGATGATGATGTTTTATACTGTTGTTTTGCTCTATAGATCCCTTGTCTTAAGATCTGTTGTTCTTTTTAAAATCATTTCACAGTTGTATGAATATGTATGTTTTCTAGGGATAATAAAAGATTGCTTTTGAGCATTTAATAGGCACATTTTAGGTTGATATGAAATGTCATTTTTTCATGAATTGAAAATTTAATAATTGATATGAAATGTCGTATTTTGTTCATTTTGAACTTTTTATTGAAAAGTGTAATTTATTGTCTCAAAAAGGAAAAATTACATTGTTGAGCGGAGGGGCAGTACATTTCTAAAGCTGACTTATCTTTAAACGAAGTCATTCCATGATGGTAGAAGCTAAGCTACTCATGTCAACACGGATTTTAATTCAGTTATCTCTGATAAAGTTTGCATATGCAACTCAAATATTAATTCTTGTGTTTTGGTTATTGATGCTTGCTAGGTCTGTATGAAAGAACTTCACTGGAGAAATAGTCCCTTGATTATGTCACAATGTGGTTCGAAAGGTTCCCCTATAAATATTAGTCAAATGGTTGCTTGTGTTGGTCAGCAAGCAGTTGGAGGCCGTCGAGCACCAGATGGTTTTATAGATAGAAGTCTTCCACATTTTCCTGGACAATCAAAGACTCCTGCTGTATGTTCTGATATCCCGTGTTTATCCTGCCAACTATTTTGTATTCTTTCACTATTTGGTCATCAGTTCATTTATAAATAAGAGGTTGTCACTCTTGAAGAAAAGGGTTCTACTTGCTCTAATATATTATGCAATTGTGAATTTGAAAATTGTTGTACTTCTCATTCTCGAGCGTTGAATACACAACTTGAGAATTTACAAGGGATCTTTTTTTGCTCCAATCCGAGTCTGTCTTTGACCTGAGACGTGAATACTTGTCCGCTTAAGAAAAACAAGGACTTCCTCAGCTCTTGCAACATGTTTTAAGTGTAGTATTTGATCACAAATCTGTCTCAGATGATTCTTTGGCAGAGAGCTATATTGGCCAATTACTAGTTATCATGGACATGTTCATGTGTGATTATGGTAGTAATTCACTAAAGTTTGTATCATGGACTTCTTCTAATGTTTGCTAACTTGTTAATATGTCATAAACCAATGTGATCAATTCCATTCTATATCTTTGAAGGCTTCTAGGGACTACAACTTGGCTTTTTTGTTTCAACATTTACACAGATGATGGTCACGAAGTGTTATAATGATTATATGATCCCTGATATTCTTGCTCATAAAATTAATTGCACAACTTTAATTGTCACAAGTATCATCCCATGTGATCTATATCATGATTGTAGATCCTCAAAGGCTGAAGATCTGATTTTGTTTGTTGCATTTTGTTCTTCGTTGTAACTATTACAGCTTCTATCAACAAATTTGTTTGATTTTTGACAGTAAGCTGCTGTATTGGCTTTTTTTAAGTGCTGTGTCACCAACTGAAAAAAGATAACTAAAAAATCCTATGCAATGATACAATTGCATTTGCATTTTTTCTATTGGTCCACACAAATTTCTTAATTGTGCTGCTGTCTACTTGATGTGTAGGCTAAGGGATTCGTTGCTAACTCATTCTACACTGGTCTGACAGCAACAGAATTTTTCTTCCATACCATGGGAGGGCGTGAAGGTCTTGTGGACACTGCTGTATGTTGATCCTTCTCTCTGCATTTTCCTGGAATGAAATTTATATTGATCATGTACTTTATTATTCATAGTCAAGTCGAGGGCACATCCTCATGCTCATTGGCTTTTATACACTGTCTTTGAGATGGATTTAGTCCCTATATCAGTTTTGGTGCTTTCTAACTAAATTCAATTATTATTGTCACATAGCTGAATTTCAGTTTTTCTTGGGTCTATCGGGCATACCCCCTTTCCCTTGGGCAGGGGTACCCCCATCTTGACCCCCCAGATTCCGCTGTAGCGGAGCCTCACTGGGTCGATGATGATGATGATCTTGAAAATAAATCAATAACTGCTTATATTTCTTTCTGTTTTAGCTGACATTTGGATCCTGTGATGGTTGAAACAATAGCAATGATTGTTTCCTAATTTGGATCATATTTGAAGTTTGTACTTACTTTTTCATCCAAAGTTTCCTAATGTTAATGACATTGTGTAAGTTTGTCTTCTGAGTTGTCAAATACTTGATGAAACTCCCCGAAAGAGAAAGTAGGTGCTCCTTGGTCAAGTTATCTCATTGAATAACAAACTCATAAATGAGTAACACGAGTCTAAAAGTAGCCCTCAATATTTTGAGAAAGATGTGGCTTTATTTTTATATATTTCAATTCTGCAATGTTATTTTACTTTCTACATACACATATAGTTTGGCATTTTCCGTTGAGGCTATCTGAAATTTCGATCCTTGTTTCTTATAGTCCCTTAATAGAGCTCATAGCTGTCCTGTAAACATGGAAATCCTAATATCAGAAATGTTAGTGTGAGACTTAGTCTCATCTAGCTTGTTAACTCCATATACAGGGTAATTTATCTTGCTACCTTAAATGCCAGATTGTCAAAGCATGCAGATTTTGTAGTCTATTGCATGTAGTTTTTTATTTTTAAATGTCATGCCATGTGGCCTACTAGTACAAAATTTCCTTGATGGCTTGTATGAACTTCTTAACACAACATCCCTTGCTTAAAAGATGACATAACTTTGCTTTTCTTTTGATGTGAATGTGATCCTTGCTTTATCAAACGGCAGGTTAAAACTGCTGATACCGGTTACATGTCTCGTAGACTGATGAAAGCCTTGGAGGATTTGGCTGTTTATTATGACATGACAGTTCGTAATCCAAGTGGAACTATTATTCAGTATCTCTATGGAGATGATGGCATGGATCCAGCTCAAATGGAAGGAGCAGAGGGGTTTCCCTTGGATGTTGGAAGGTTGCTTGTGAAAGCCCAGGTATGTGACTATTATGTAATTGTGGTTGAGTTCTATAGATTTCAAGCTGATTCTGATGCTATTTATAATCGTTTACAGGCAACTTGTCCTGATGGAGAAAGTTCACACTTATCTGTGGATGAAGCTAAAGAAATCACAGAACAGAGGCTCTCTCAGCATGTTGCTGATTCTAATGGAGCTTGGTCTCTTGCCTCTAAGAAGCTGTCTGAATTTATGGAAACTGCTGTGGGCAAAAACAAGTCGCGGATAACAGAGAAGCAGCTCAATAATGTACTTAATTTCTTGAGTATGAAAACGGTTGATATGTATGGTTATAAATAGATAGTGATATCTCAACCACATGAAATTGTTGCTGCAAACTGGGTCTGATATTTATCATCCAACACCACTGTTTCTTGAATTGTAGGTGTTTCTTGAAGCATGCATCTCTCGTCTTCATTTAAAAAAAATTGAAGCTGGAACTGCTATTGGAGCTATTGGTGCTCAAAGTATTGGAGAACCAGGAACACAAATGACGTTAAAAACCTTCCATTTTGCTGGAGTTGCCAGCATGAGTATCCTTCTTTAGTTGCTTTTATTTGTTCCTTTGGCCACCTTATTGGATATGGACATCAATAGTCATTATTTGGTATATTGCATCCTTAACTTTGCCATAGATGTCACTCTCGGAGTTCCTCGTATCATAGAAATCATTAATGCAAGCAAAAAAATTAGCACACCCATCATCACAGCAAAGCTTGAGGATGATGAGAATGCAGAGATTGCTCAAACTATAAAGGGTCACATTGAGAAAACATTATTGGGGCAGGTATACACATATATAAACACATTTGCAGGCATCATTTAATATTGTCAGGTCTTTTGTGTTTCATTACCACAATCGACAATGTTCATGAATCATAATATTAGATTTATGTCTAAGACTCTAAGGTACAAACCCTAATGAAAAATTTGGGATTTTAACTCAGTCTCTTGTAAATGTGGATTTGTTCTTGTGAGTTTGCTTCTTGTGTAGACACTAGAATTTCTCCGTGTTTTTCGTTGAAGCGGCAGCTTGAAGATAATAATATGCATCTTTTTTTGCATTTCGTCATTTAATTTAATGCTTATTCTAAAAGAAAGATTGGTATGTCAATTCAAAGAGACGTAACTGTATCTATATACTGCCCTTGTGTTTATTTTATGCAATCGAATTTGTTATTTATGTGGATTGGTAACCGTAATCCTTGTGTGTTGTAAGATATCAAACATTTCGTTTTTGATGTTGCCTTCTTGCTTTTTGATTGGGCTTACAAACTACTGACTGGGTGCTTCCTGAGTAGAGTTTTGAAAAGCTAACAGGATTGACATTTCTTGAATCTTGAAACTATTTTCTGTAGTATCAAAATGAAAATGTACAGAGTTAGTAAGAATCAGGAAGCAACATTTATAGTCAGAGGAGAAGTGCGTTTAGAGTTTTCATTATCATAGTTGAGGATCCTGATTGCACCAAACATGCCATGCATGGTGCACCACTGATTTTATAGTTATTTATAGCAATGTAATTGTCTGATCTAACTATTAAATCCATGTAGATTGGTAACTGTTTAATTGAGGTATTATTATCTCTTCTAAACAACTCTTCTATACTTTGTTCACTGGTTACGTATATCCCTTATTTGCTGTTCCTGTGCTATACTTTCCATGCTTATATTCAATTTTGTCTAATAAGTAATAAATAAATATCCTTATGGTTACATGTTTCATACTGATTTCTTGGTATTCTTTTTCACTATTTTTATTTTTCTCATCTTTTTGGGCATTCAGGTTGCCAAGAGTATCAAGCTTGAAATGACCTCAGTTAAAGCCTATATAGTTGTTAAACTTGATATGAAAAAAATCCAAGCTTTGCGATTGAATATAAATGCTGAAAACATCCAAGAAAAGATTTGCCTGTTTCTCAAAAACAGACCCAAATATATCAAAGTGCTGGTGAGAAACACTGTCTAATTTATGCTGCTTTTTTATATACCCCTCTTTTGGTGGAGCATGGACATCATCTCATTCTATCTTTATTTGCAGTCTGTCAAGCCGATGGAACGAGACAAGCTGTATGTCATTCCTGAAATTGACAGGGAGGACCTCCATTTTGGCCTTCACTGGCTTACAAACAGGCTGCCCCTGGTTATAGTAGAGGTGTTGCAATTATTGCATCTTAAACTTCTAGTTTCTAGAGAGCTAAGTTTTTATCATGCTGCTCTAAGTGAAAATTTATGCTGAAGTTGAACTTTGTGTAAAAATAAAATATCTGGTATGCTGTAATTGCAGGGCATAAGCACTGTTGAACGTGCAATTGTAGCCGAAGTGGAAGGCAAGAAAGGAAAGCTCCAAATGATTGTGGAAGGGTCAAGTCCCCCTCTTCTTGTATCTTTTAACTTTTTAACTCATTAACACCATATTCTATTTAAGCAAGAATGACAAGATTCTCATCCCTTTAAGGAGAGGGCTATCAAAGAAGCAAAATAAAAAAGTAGATAAAATTTGGTTGGAGGTGAAAGTTGTGAACTCAAAATTTCTTTTTTGAATGTAAACAAGGCATTATTTCTTGGTCAATACGTTAGTGCCTAGTGGGTAAGCATCACCCCCACCCTTGATTCAGTGTTGAAATATGCTTTTCATGTACCTCTGGCAGCCTTCTCTTTTCCATCTCTAATTATAATAGTCTGTTGATGGGTTTCATGTATATAGATAACATCTTTACTATAGGAGTATGTTTGTTACCTGTTAGCCACGATAATGGAATTTAAGGTAAAATAACACATCTAGTGGATGATTTTCCTTTAATTGAATGGGTTCATGATTGAAATTTGCTATGCCTATCTTTATGAAGCTCTTGTCCTGGAAAATATTTTTGTTGTTATTTAAAATGCATGATAGTGTAGCATACATTTTTTTTATTATTGAAGATTGTGCGCTACATTGTTGTGGTTTGCTTGTGCTTTAATGTAGCACTGAATTGTGTTTGAACAAGTATAAAGCTTTTTTGAGGTTCTTTTATAGACTTGCACTGACATGGGAGCAATTCTTGGTTTTTGTAGGACTGGGCTATTGGATGTGATGGGGGTGGATGGACTAAAAGGATGCTATACAGAGAGTAATCATGTGATGGAAGTTTACAGGACTCTTGGAATTGAAGCGGCTAGGACGTGCATCATTAAGGAGATAAAAAAGGTCATGCAAAGTCATTCGATTGAGATAGATATACGCCACATGATGCTTCTGGCAGATATAATGACTTTTAAGGTTATATACGTACACTGGTCCTCATATTATACACCTTTTTTTTCCCCCTTTGGGTTGGGAGATTAAAAATTGAAAAGGGACCCAATTATATAATACAGTAGTATTGTCTTCAATCCACAGGGAGAGGTTCTTGCAATTACAAGGGTTGGGATATCAAAAATGAAGGACAGTGCTCTGATGTTGGCGTCCTTTGAAAAGACCGCCGAACATCTTTTTAATGCTTCTGTGATCGGTAAAGAGGATAAAATTGTGGGAGTTAGTGAGTGTATCATCATGGGCGTGCCCATGCAGATTGGCACTGGAATGCTTAAAGTCAAGCAGAGGTGCGTCTTCGTTTCATATGCTCTTCATTTTCTTAAAGTAGCATTCCTGTCTATTTGGCTTTGCTGTAACGGACCCTTTCTATTTCTGTTCAGACACGAGGTGCCCAGGTTAGACGGTGCTCCAAATTCTATTATTTCTTAAGGCTCAACTTGAGGTCAACAGAGATACCGTGAGAGATGAACAAGGTCCGGGTGTTGAACATTGCTTCTTTGTTCATCAAGTTCAGCTAGTAAATTTTTTTTTTATTAGGATAAGTTTTTTTTTTTTTTTATATATATTTGAATTAAGAGTAGGAATTTTGAAGGAGAAAAGTTTAACGTGCACTATGTTTTAGTGTTAATGGTAAATGTTAAGAGACTTATTTTTGGTAGAAAGTAAATGTTAAGAGACTAAACAAGGCAGGCAGTATATAATACCGGCTAATTTTCTCTAAGGTCACATCCAACAAGTTTTCTGAATTTTTTGCAAATTTAATATTTGAGAAATTTGGGGTATTTTTTAACCTGCAAGTTTTCCGATCTCATTTCCTATATTTTTTTGAATAAAAATCAAATAATATAAATATAAAAAATATTTATTGCAGTAAAATTGTAAAATATTTTAGTTTCTCATTAATCAAGTGAAAAATAATATATTATTTATTAGGATAAAATTTTAAAATACTTAATTATTTATTTATTATAACAAATAGGAAAATTGACTCAAAATAATCCGATGTTTGAAAATCACCACCAACGATACGAACTATCTCAATATTAACCAAAAATGATTCGAATTCATTTTTCGACGAGTTTTCTGGAGGAATGAATGATGTAGCGATCGACAATCTGATATAACAACTTAATATTTACGCTTGTTTAAAATATATCTGATCACCACATCATTGATTCATCCGGAAAACTCGTCGGAAAATGTGTTCGGATCGTTTTCGATTAATATTGCAATAGTTTGTATCGCTGACAGTGATTTTCAAACATCAGATTATTTTTGGTTGAAAGTTGATACTTGAGATTATTTTTAGTCATTTTTCCTAACAAATAATTTAATATTTATTAGAGTAAGATTTTAAAATATTTTTATTTACTTATTAGTGGACCTGTAAAAACATGACCTGACCCGAACCGCTCGATTTTTTTGGGTTAAAACCCGAAAATTTAAACCCGAAACCCAAAATAAACTGAACCCGCTAAACCCGAATTTTTTTGGGGTAGCGTCGGGTTCAACCCCTTTGGGTCAAATTTAATTGCAATGTTGTTATAATGTGTCATACTATATACCTATTATCATTGCATATTTCATTGCGCTAATCCCCAACACTGTATAATAGCGAGAAATGAAAACTTATTCCTGCTAAAAACACTCTAGGACTTGTAGTTTAATATAGTTTAATATAGTTTAAATAATAGTTTAGGAAAATTATTCTGAATTATATTTTAAAATATCAATTAATACAATTTTTTATTTTTAAATCAATCTTTTAGACCTATTTATATTATTATTTAAACTTATTTTAATAGTAATTGAAAAATAAAAATTATGTTATTGACCCAGTAGGTCAACCCGAAGTCGCCCGATAACCTGTCATGACCTGACCCGACTTAACCCGTAAGTTGATTGACCCGAACCCGTTTTGAACCCGAACCTGAAATGATCGAACCCGACCAACCTGACCCGATCGACAAGTCTACTTATTAGTCAATGAAACAATTAATTTATTATTTATTCTAGTAAGATTTTATAATATCATTATTTTCTTATTTCTTAAATAAATGATTTTTATTATGTTTGTTCATGATAGTCAATGAAAAAAAAAATAATTTATCATATAATGATAAGATTTTATAATATTTTTTTACTTTTTAAAAAATGATTTTTCTCAATGAAAAAAAAATATTTTATCATTTAAAATTATGTTTGTTCACATTACCAAGTTTAGAAGAAATGATATTTGTTTGTTAATTTTAATTCTTTTTCTAGGGTACACACATTTTATTTTACCGTAGTTTAAAAGCACTTTCCAAAAGTAACTTATTAAAAACTATTTATACTTGTTAGATCAAGATTGTATAATATTTTTAGAAAAATTGCTCCAAATATTCCAATTTTTTATTTGATTGCGTACTCTACCCCAACCTTTTTAAATTTTACAAAATATCCTATATTTTGGGATAGTTGTGCACTATATTCTCAAAGTGTCCACACTTTGAGTAAATTATGAATTAGCCCCTCACTTTTTTTATTTTGTAACAAAAATGTCCAATCCATGTACAAACAATTTTTTTCATTTATAGCATAGCCTTATAGGTTTAATTTTCACATTTATAAAAAAATATAATTACTCTTATATCCTTGATAATCAAGTAAAAATAATTAATTAATCATTAAATAAATATTATAGAATATTTTTCTTACGTTATTACTATTGTTGATGTTGTTATCCTCTTAAGAAAAATAGAAATTAATGAGGAAACACAGGCAACACAAGTTGATGAGAATAACAAGGATCCCAACATGCAATTTCAAATTTCAATAATGGCCATGTTCGACTTTTCAATGGCCAAGCCAGTGTTTATAAAAGCTCCAGGCGCACCTAATCGCCGACCTACCTTAACCCTAAGCGCCTGCCACACCTATGCAAATAAAAGAGGTTAGTCTAAAAGAACGCATCACAAAATAAACTCAAATCTAAAGCATAAAAAGTACAAAAATTGAGTCGTGATGAACGGTTAGGGAGTAGATCAAGTTAAATTATCGATTTCTTCATCATGTGGTATCTAGTAAGAGAAGAAAGAAGGTTGTAAGAACAACATGTTGAAAATGAAAATTGGAATAAGAATAGTAAGAGAAGGAACAAGAATCGTTGCGCGGCAAAAGAAAGAATAAAAGACACATTCGACAATAGTAAGACCTCATTAACCCTTAGTATTTTTGAAATTGTGGCAGATTCTTCAAAAATTGGTATAAAATAGAAATGGGTGGTTAGTGAAAACACTACAAAATAGGATGGTTTTTTGAAATATTTCTAAAGATAACATTCTATGTTTGTTTACAAAACAAATTATGTCAAAACCTCGTAGCTATCAAGCAGAATTTGTTTACCAAAAGAAATTCTAAAACCTTATGACTACAACATGAAAATTCAAAACAATATGTTACTAGACCCATGTGCTGGTTTGGAAAATCAGGGATTCCAATTCCCAAACCTTAACCGAAACCGCCCAATTAACCCTCGTTTTTCCATTCTAGTTTTGACTAGTATCCAACTAAGTTTGACCGGTTAAACTGTAGGATCTTTAGTACTTAACGAGTCGGCGACTCCTGTGAAGTCGTCGACTTTGAGTAATAAAGCAGCGAAATAATTAGACAGTAAAATAAACGTTATCAACAGTCAATGACAAGCAATGTATAGTGGAAACTCCCCGTAAACCAACTAGTTTACTTAGAGAAAAACCACCCCCTTCCAAGTTTCTCACTTGGTCGGATTTCAAGAGTCCTTAGAGCTCTATTAATTTCTTGAGTGTTTACAAAGCTCTCCCGTCATACAAGAATGAATCCCACACCCTTGAACCACGCTCTACCTTTGCACTCACACTCTCAATCTCACGCTATGCCTAGGATCTCTCGACACACCACTTGTACGAATCTCACGCACAAGCTTGCTCTTTCTTTCTTACACACAATATTGAAAATGTACGCTCAATGTCTTACCACTAACCTAAACACTAGGGTATTTAAGCTAAGGCAAGAGAGATCGCGTGTGTATCATCTCCCATTCGGTTAGGGAAACAATGCACACTCAATCTTTTACAAATCTTTCCAAATATACATTTATGCATACAATAAAATATTCTAGGAGAATCAAATCTTCTTTATATTGACTTTAGCACTCTTTTGTGATGATCTTCTCCTAAAATAGAGCGACACAGCTGTTTCCAAATATACGCACATAAGCTATGCGTTCCTTCCTTAAGTAGATCACTTCGCCAGCTGGTCATGTCAGTGACTTTGGCAAGTTGCCGACTCGACTTGCGAACTCGGAGTCACTGACTCCGGAACCATCAAAACTCTATCATCCAACAAATTCCCCCTTTTTGATGGTGACAAACAACCTTTCTGATATAACTATGCAACATACAAAACGTAAACAAGGTAATAAAGGCAAAGTACAAAAAACCTAAAAAGTTCCCCCTAAGCTTAGTAACCACATGATTTCAGTATTTTGACCCCCCTAAAGAATCTATTTCCCTAAAAAGTTATCCCTAAGCTTAGTAACCACATGATTTCAGTATTTTGATCCCCCTAAAGAATCTATTCCCCTTGCTAATTCCCCCTTTTGGCATCATCGAAAAGATTGCTAAAATAAGTAGAGAAAAAACAGATGCAAATATGTAAACTTAAACATAATATCAAGACAAGCATATATAGTCATCCACCGTAGCAAACGATAATGTACGATGCAAAAACAATCCAGAAATGTAGTACAACCAAATCGAACTAAATGAAAAAGTCTTTTAACCTGGAGAGATAATGTGGAAAGGGGAGAAAGAGAGGGGTAGAGAAGGCCATGAGTGTGCAACAGTCACTGACATCAAGCTCCAAAGTCATTGAGCCGATCCTCTATTGCACTAAGCTTTGAAAGCGCATTGCCAACCATGCTCTGAAGTTTCTCGAGTATCCCCTTTAGAATCATATTCTGCTCCCTGATATCTTTCAATTCATCGTTAGCTTGAGCAGATTTTATTCCCTCTTCTTAGTGATCCTTGTCACTGACCTCATAAGTCTTTGACACCCATTGTCCATCAACCCAGTTCCAACCAAATTCCTGATCATTTCTTTGTTGAGAACTCTGGTGTTGAGGACGTCACCACAATCCACATATACCTTGTGCTCAACCATCATCAAAGCAATCAACATGCCATAAGGAAGTGCATGCTTAGCAGTTTCGAGCACATGCTTCATGTGAAGCATCATCAGACGAGGCATGTTCACCTTCTTTCCCTAGATGATCTTGTCCATGACCAACAGATCTTGAATGGAGGCAGCATTCCTTTTGAGTTCTCTTGGGAGCAAGTTCCTGATGAGGTAATTGAACATCACCTTCTTCTTAATTCTCATCTTGTTGACCAGGTAGGGACTGGTGAAATTATCATCACTGTTAGTGACAGTTCTGATGATCTCATGGTCATCGACCCCTTCAGGCTAGGCTTCTTTGAAGTACTCATCAAAACCTTCATGAGGTATCTCCAGAATGTCACTAACATCCTTGCTAGTGAAGGAGTACGTTTTCTTGTCAACCATGTACCTGCCTATAGTCATGTTCCTTGTATCCTCAATCACTAGGGACTCATAAAACATCTTAACCATCTGCAGGTTGTACTCGTGCTCCCCTTGCACCAATCTATCCCATTTTTGCTTCTTCAGCCAGTCAGTAACCTTAGTCAGTTTGAACTCCTTTAAGAAATTTTCCTCCCACAACAAATCTTTAGTTACTAGAAGACATGTCAACATCACACTAGACCTTCTTGTCTTTTTGCTAGACCCAACAACAGATTTTGGAGATCGCCCCCTTTTCTTCCTAGTGACCTTCTCAGAGAAAGAAGAGTCACCTCCCTCTAAGGCAGCCTCAGGGGTTTAAGAGCCACCTTTTCTTCCTAGTGACCTTTTTGGCTTTAAGAGTCACCTTTTCTTCCTAGTGGCCTTTTTGGCTTTAAGAGCCACAACAGTGGCTCTAGTAGTTGCTGATCTTGTTTTAGGGCAGAAGGGAGGAGTCATTTCAACATCATCCTCCTTGAGCAAATCAGAATCATCTCCAAACAGATCTTTCTCCAATTTTTTCTTGACAGAATCACCACACTTAGATTTCTTAGAGACCAAGATGTGATCAGAATGTGTACCTTCCTTAGAAGTTTCAGTTCGTTCCTTTTGGGAGATTTCCTTGCCAAAGACCACGTCGACATTCTCCATACCGGTGTTTGTGTCAATGACTTTTGAAGAGTCATTGACAACCTTTGCTTGATCATGAGGAGATAGCCGTTGGTGCTCTTCTATGTTGGCATGCTTTTGTGTGCCATCCGCAGTCTCTTCTTCGTCTTTTTCCTCAAATGACCCGACAACCTTTTATGTTTCCTCAAAATCCATTGACTCCAAATTTGGAGTCTTCACTCTCTCTTCCTCTACAATCTCTCGTTCAAAGGGTTTAGGTGTAGAGAAGTCATCGGTTTCTGAAATAACCACCGGTTGCGCCGTTTGGCGCGGTATTCTAGATTCCGGTGAAAGAGTTAGGGTTTCGGTTTCGATTTGTGGGGATGGAGGGTTTTGAAGTTTTTTAGTTAGAATAGAGGATGAGGGAGTTGATTTTGGAGGAGAAGGGTTTGAATTTTGGTTTTGGAGAGAAGTGGGGTTCAGAGATGGTGTTTCAATGGCGGTTGGGTGAACGGTTGAGGAAGACGATTGCCCAGACAAAAGAGCTTGAAGAAAATCATCACCAAAGAGAGCGAGAATCTTCTTCTTCGCCGATTCTGGACTTTCAGTTTGGGTTTTGGGAGAGGGAGGGAGGTTTTAGTTGTTGGAGCGAGACGCCATTGAAGGAGTTTGAAGGTTTGAGGGTTTGAGTTTGAGTTTGAGTTTGAGAGAGAGAGAGAGAGAGAGAGAGAGAGAGAGAGAGAGAGAGAGAGAGAGAGAGAGAGAGAGAGAGAGAGTAGAAGTCGAGAGAAAGAAAGGAAGATTTGAGAAAAGCGTACCTTTTGTTTTGACGGTTGGGGTATAATAAAGAAGTTCACTTCCATCTTTAAGGAAGTTGTCAAATCACAAGATCTTCTCTTTCCTCCTTTTTGAAAATAACTTTCCAAGTTCAAAAGATACTATTTAATCCATGATCTTTTTCTCGCGCCAAAATACACAGTCATTGACCTTGACCAAGTTGACGACATCTATCACAAAACTGCTTTCTTCATATGTCCATGACTTTTACACACTACATGACTTTCTCTTAATGAACTTACTTGGCTTTGGGGTTGCACAGGGAGTGCCAAAGCAAACCAAGTAAAAAGCTTTATTTTTGAGGATTTGTTGATCATGATGATAAGTCTCCGTTTTATAAAGAAAGATCAAATAAGGCTTATAGAGACTCTCAAAACATGTTAGGTCAGGGACAGGCATTAGAATCAACCATCATTTGGGCTTGTAATGAGGGTTAGGATCATCCGGTTGATTCTTTTGGGCTAAAACAAAGAGCTAAAAAAGGTTGCACACATACTGAATGTAGTAAAAGTCATCGACAAGTCAAATGCATGGGGTTTCCTAAACATGATGTCTATAAAGAATGCAAATATTTATACCATAAAAGCATGACTTCAAAACATATGCAAAGAAATCAATTCTAGCCAATCATCGAGGGAATTCATGTCGGGAAATAGATCATTGAAGAGAGATCATACCTAATTCCATGCGGAGTTGTTCAAAGGGTTCACGATTCAAGGCCTTTGTGAAGATGTCTGCTCTTTGATCACTTTTTCTACATGATTCCATAGTGACCATGCCTTTTTCTACACAATCTCGAAGAAAGTGGTGCCTTATCTCAATATGTTTTGTCTTTGAATGTTGCACTGGATTCTTTGAGATGTTGATTGCACTAGTGTTGTCACATAGTATGGGCACTGACCCACAATTCACACCATAGTCACTGACTTGTTGCTTGATCCATAAGAGTTGAGAGCAACATGCCGCAGTTGCAATGTACTCTGTTTCCGCCGTTGATAGAGCTATAGAATTTTGCTTTCTATATCCACATGATACAAGGCAAGGCCCCAGAAATTGTGTCATCCCTGAAGTGCTTTTTCTATCAACATGATTCCCTGCAAAATCAGCATCTATGTAGCCAACTAGCTCAAAAACAAATCCTCTTGGATACCATAAACACAGATTGTCAGTCCCCTTAAGATAGCGAATAATTCTTTTAACAGCTTTCAAGTGGGACTCTCTTGGATCGGCTTGAAATCTAGCACATAGACATACTCCAAACACAATCTCAGGTCTGCTTGCAGTGAGATAGAGCAATGATCCAATCATACCCCTGCACATAGTAGCACGGACCTCTATATCCTTGTCATCTTTTCCAAGTGAGGTAGTCGGCGACATGGGAGTATCAAACGGTTTGGCATTTTCAAGACCAAACTTTTTAGCACATTCTCTAAGATACTTCTATTGATGAACTCGTGTCCCATCCTCACTTTGCACAACTTGAAGTCCTAAAAAGAACTTGAGTTCACCGACCATACTCATTTCAAACTCACTGGACATGAGGTTAGTGAACTTTTTCACCTGCTTATCATCTATTGAACAGAATATAATGTCATCGACCTAGACCTGAACAACCAACGTATGACTTCCTTCTTTCAACAAGAATAGAGTCTTGTCAACCTCTCCTCGAACATAACCATGTTCAATCAAGAACTGAGACAAACGATCATACCAAGCACGCGGGGCTTGCTTCAAACCATAAAGAGCTTTGTCCAGTTTATAAACATGATCCGGGTGGGCGACATCCTCAAAACCCGGAGTTTGTTCAACATACACTTCTTCTTTTAGATATTCATTCAAGAATGCAGTCTTAACATCCTTTGTTTGTAGCTTGAATCCATGATGAGCAGAGTAGGCAATGAGCAACCTAATAGCTTCAAGACGAGCCATTGGAGCAAACGTCTCATCATAGTCAATGCCCTCCTGCTGATTGTAACCCTTAACCACAAGCCTTGCTTTGTTTCTGACCACATTTCCTTCATCATCCAGCTTATTTCTGAACATCCATCGTGTTCCAATCACATATCTTCCCTTTGGCCTTACCTTGTTTCTTTTAAACTGATGAAGTTCCTCTTGCGTGGTAGTGACCCAATCCGAATCTTTCAACGCTTGTTCAATACTTTTAGGCTCCAACATTGAGATGAAAGTATTGAAAGCAAAGAAATTGTTCAGAGAGGATCTGGTTTGCACACCTTTTGAGAAATCTGAGAGGATGTTAGTGACATGATGATCACTTTTCTGTTGATAGTTCCTAACCTGAAGATCTGTCAAGTCACCGACTTGTGTCTGAGGCATTCTTTCTGATTCTTCTTTAGAGTTTTCCAGACTTGAGCTTATCTTAGGTGTTTTCTCATCATCTGATTCACTGGCACTTGATCTTTGATTTTGACTACTTCTCCTTGTTTTGTCTGAGTCGGTGACACCAACATTGTCACTAACTACCATTCTTTCTAAGTTGTGGCAACTAGAAGTGAGTCATCTTGAACCAGATTGTAGTCCTGATCACCATCATCAAAATCTTCAATCATCGAGCCTCCCATTGTGTTCTCCTCGAACACAACATGCATACTTTCCTCGATTTTCCTCGTCCTTTTGTTGAACACTTTGTAGGCTTTACCGTGAGGTGAATAACCTACAAAAGTGCCGACATCAATTCTTGGATCAAAATTTTCCAAACTGTCCTTGCCATTATTGTGAACATAGCACTTGCATCCAAAAGTGCGTAAGTGGGCGACACTAGGCTTAATTCCTCTGAGCAGTTCATAAGGAGTTTTTCCAAGAAGTGGACGAAGCGTGGCTCAATTCATCACATAGCAAGATGCATTAATGGCTTCACCCCAGAAGTTTCTTGAAAGAACACTTGAGGTAAGCATGGTATTTGACATGGTCTCCAAGGCATGATTCTTCCTTTCAACCACGCCATTTTGTTGAGGAGTTCTTGGATCTGAAAAGTTGTGACTTATGCCATTTTTCTTGCAGAAAACTAGAAACTCAGAGTTGTCGAATTCCGTTCCATGATCTGACCTGACAAACACAAGAGCAACTCCAAGCTTTTTCTCAACAGCCTTCACCCACGCTTCAAATTCTTCAAAGACCTGATCTTTAGAAGACAGAAAAATTGTCCAAGTATACCGTGAAAAGTCATCAACAATGACAAAAATATAGCTATTTCCTCCACGACTTTGTTTTCTCATGGGACCACATAACTCAATATGAATAAGCTCTAAGGGTCTTGTGGTACTTACCTCCTTCTTGGATTGAAATGATGACTTCACTTGCTTACCTCTTACACAAGTTTCACAAACTTCATGCTTGCTTGAATCTATTTTGGCTAGCCCTCTAACCAGCTCTTGCCTATGAAGTTTGTCAAGAAGTTGAAAACTCGCATGACCAAATCTTTTGTGCCAGAGGTCGACGACATACTGTTCGAAGACACATTTTTTCTTCAGGTTCGAAACAGGGGTCCAACTTGTAAAGATTGTTTTCACACACCCCTTTCAGAAGAATCTTTCCTCAATTAATCTCTTGTACCTGACAACCAATCCTATAAAAAACAACTTGACATTTTCCATTAGCACAGATTTGGGAAACACTTAGAAGCTTAAAACTGAGATTGTCAACTAAATTCACATTGTTTATAGTTAGCTTATCTGAAAATCTTACCGTACCAATACTAGAAATACCACCTTTACTATTGTTTCCGAAGGTAATCTTACCTCCCTTGTATTCTTGAAGTGAGACGAAATCCATGGGGTTTCTCGACATATGAGTTGAGCACGCACTATCAATAAACTAGGGCTCCTTATCACCCACTTCAAGCTGCATTGAAAGAATTAGTTCTTACTAACCTAGAGAAGTTTAACTCCTTTGGGTTTGGCAACATAGTGATTCCTAGAACAACATTTGTCACAAATAGCACACACATATCCTAGATGACAGTCAATGACAATGATTCTGCCATAATTGTCATTTAGAGTCTGTGACCTTGCATTTTCATCATCTCTTGCCTTTTTGTGACAATCATGTTAATAATGACCAGGTTTTCCACAATACCAACATGTCCTGTGAGACTTTAGGGCAACATATTTGTTGTAGCCCGGATAGATGGGTTTGTTGTTGATCCGAGATTGAAAATCAATTTGTGACAGAGCCGAGTTCTGGACTTGTTTTTGCCATATGTTGTGCACCTTTTGATCAGGATACCACTGTTGCTTCCCTTTGTCAGGCTTAGCCACCACATGTGTAGAACAACTTGCATTGTCACTACACATAGGGGTTTTACCTTTAGACATAAGGGGAGCAACCTTGGTACCCTGAGTATTGGGTGCACAAACAAAGCCAATTCTAGATCTGTCTACCTCCTTCACAAACTTCTTTTTGTAATCATTTCTGACCTCCTGAGCCTTTTCAAAAACAAACTCATCTAGCCACTTTTTCTTTTTAGTCTCATCATTAATCTTTTGGTCCTCTAGTTCTTTAGATATCTTAGCATGATCGAGCCTAAGCATGAGTCTTTCACCTTCTAGGTCAGTGACTTGTCTTTCCAAGTCATTAACTTGTTTTTGCAAGTTGATGACTTGGTTCTTTGAATCTGAGCATGACTCACAAGTCATTGACTTAGGAGACGAAATCTTTTCTAATTCAATAGCCTTAGAGGATCAGTGTTTGTTATCATCGAAGAGATTGGAGATTTTTTCTTCATTATCTTATAATTTCTCTCAACTCAGTGACCTGAGTTCCAAGCTTTTCAATGATAGCAACCAACCGTTCTCTAGATTTTTTGGCTAAAATAGATGATAGTTCAAAGTCATTTACCTCGTGGGATGATTTGTCTTCAATGGCCATGCAACTGTTTCCTCTTGTCGGCGCCACTTCATCATCTTCATCAGACATATCCTATGTTTCCATCATTCCTTTACCAGCCTCTCCACCTTTTCTTTTTGGACATTGCTTGGCAAAGTGTCCTCTAGCCTGACATTGATAGCAGATGACATCCTTCATATCCTTCCCTTCTTTGTTTGACTCTGGAGCGTTCATAGGAGCTTTGTTGCGATTCCACAGTCTCTTCCTAGCCTTAGAGACGAGAGGAACATCCTCATCTATTCCTTCAGTGTCGTCGTCTCCCTAAGCCAAGTCAAAAGCTCTTTCAACTTTAAGAGCAATGTTCTTGACCTTTTCTGAGTCAAGTCTCTCCACTCTTCTTTGATGAATGCCTCCATACATGGTAAGTTGTCCAACAAGATCTTCTAGGTCAGTGACTTGGTTTCCTTTTGAGTGAGAAGAGACGAAGCAATGTTGTCCCAACTCTTGTTCAATCTCAAAATCAGCTTGTTGGTTAGTTTCCATTGTGGAATTTTGTCACCAGGAAACTCTAATTGATTCACGATCGTTTGAAATCTGGAATGATAATCACGAAGAGATTCTCCTTTTCCTTGAAAAATGTTGTCGTACTCTGCTCCGAGACTTATTATCCTATCCTTCATTACATCCTCATTGCCTTGATGAAGTCTTTTGAGGGCGTCCCAGATTTCTTTTGCCGTCGTGTATCCGATCACCTTCTTGAGGTCACCGTCGGTAAGAGCATGATGGAGCACTTTCTTTGTTCTGCATTCTTCTCAAGCTTCTTGAAATCCACATCATCATACTCATCTGTGGTCTTTTCAGTCTTTCCATCATTTCCAAGAAAGGTTCCTGGACCTAGTTCAATCACTTTCCATAGCTGTCCATCAAGCGAGCAGATGTGGGTCTTCATCTATTCAACCCACCAGTTATATTCTCCAACCTTGAGGATTGGAGGTTTATAGAAAGAGTCACTCACAGAAGTGTTTGTGGACGTCATTTTCCTGCAACAGAAGTACTAAAAACACAATCTAGAGCCTGCGCTCTGATACCAATTGTAGGATCGTTAGTACTTAATGAGTCGGTGACTCCTGCGAAGTCGTCGACTTTGAGTAATAAAGTAGTGGAATAATTAGACAGTAAAACAAATGTTATCAACAGTCAATGACAAGCGATGTATAGTGGAAACTCCTCGTAAACCAACTAGTTTACTTATAGAAAAACCACTCCCTTCCAAATTTCTCACTTGGTCGGATTTCAAGAGTCCTTAGACTCGCTCTATTGATTTCTTGAGTGTTTACAAATCTCTCCCGTTATACAAGAATGAATCCCACACCCTTGAACCACGCTCTACCTTTTCACTCACACTCTCAATCTCATGTTGTGCCTAAGATCTCTTTACACACCACCTGTACGAATCTCACGCACAAGCTTGCTCTTTCTTTCTTACACACAATATTGAAAATGTACGCTCAAAGTCTTATCATTAACCTAAACACTATGGTATTTAAGCTAAGACAAGAGAGATCTCGTGTGTATCATCTCCCATTCAGTTAGGGAAACAATACACACTCAATCTTTTACAAATCTTTCCAAAGATACATTTATGCATACAATAAAATATTCGAGGAGAATCAAATCTTCTTTATCTTGATTTTAGCACTCTTTTGTGATGATCTTCTCCTAAAATAGAGCGACGCAGCTGTTTCCAAATATACGCACATAAGCTGTGCGTTCCTTTATTAAATAGATCACTTCACCAGCTAGTCATGTCAGTGACTTTGGCAAGTCGCCGACTCGACTTGCGAACTCGGAGTCACTGACTCCGTAACCATCAAAACTCTATCTTCCAACATAAACCTTTGATTCTGATTTCGGTTTGCGACATGGAAAAAAAAACCGTCCAAGAGCTTGGTCGAGCTCCTTCCTGTCGTCAGAGCTCAGCCGAGTTCCTTCCTGTCGCCAGAGCTCAGGCAAGAGCTTGGTCGAGCTCTTTGTCGGTAGTACAATTGACGGTTCAAATTTTTTAAAATTCTTTGAACCGCCTAAACCGGTAGTTTAACCGGCATAAAGGACTTCGACATGTCCTTATCCCTATATAAAAGACTTCGACATTTCCTTACATATAATTGCTCATATGGTGCCATCCCAATGCTGTAGTGAAACTGGTTATTATAAGCAAATTCCATCAGTGAAATATATATATCTATCCCATGAACCCTGAAACTCAACAACACAAGCACGAAGCATTTCTTCTTATTAGGTTAGAATCACATAAAATCATATCTTTCTTATTGGAGTGCAACAACATGACTGGAGCAAAGCCTATCTCGTCTCCAGCCGAACCAGCCTCTCGTTTAGATCGATCTGGAGATCTCTTAGCCAATCCCTTTCTTCACAAAAGCATTGTTTGTAACATCCCCGACCAAAGTGCATACATCATTTTGCATTCATATGATATTAGTAGCATATGCATGGCATATTGTCATGATATATAGTACATTTTTAAAAGTAATATTTATTTTCTAATTAAGTTTTTATATTTTAAAATGTTTTTAACTAAAAGTTAATTAATAATTATTTCAGGGTAAAGTTTGTAGTAAAGGAAATTTGAGGGTGGAAAACGAAATTATCCAAAATTTTAGCCGATTTTCATGACTTTGTGTCTATCATGGAATTTGATGTTGGTGTTGGAGTTTGATGTTGGTGTTGGAATTTGAACTTGTTTTCTTGTCTCTTTATGTGCCAAAATCAAATTTGTCCTCATAAGTCTTTATATAGTATCATCTTCCATATGAAGATACGAAACAACACAAAACAAAGAAAATTGCAGAGAGTTTTTCGAGAGAAAAAAATGAGAAAAGTGGAATCTTTTTCGTTTGATTTTTGTTCTTGGTACAAGATCTCTTTTACCTGATTTTAATCTCGAAGTACAAGCGTGATTTGTTAAGTTTTTAATTAGTTAATGAATTATCTAGATTTCATTGATTTTTCCAAATCTAGATCCACAGTTGATTTTAATTTGAAAATCAATCGATTTATACTCGGGCTGGGATACTTCGGTTATTGGGTTTTTTTAGCCTACCCGCAGGGTAATTTTTTTTTTTAGTTCGGTTCGGTTCCTACGAATTTTAGTGAGGAACCGTAATAACTGTACCCGAACTTTATTCGGTTCCTAACTTCGGTTAATTCGGTTAAACGAATAAAGTTACAAGTAAAAAATTCGGTTCAGTTCGGTTCGGTTCGGATCCTATTACAATCAAGAGCTACAAGTAAAAAATTCAGAAGCTAAAAACTAAAAGTAAGCCTCATCTATTTCAAACACCATCAAATGAAAAAGCATCAAGTTCTTAGTAGCATTCAAGTCATAATCTTAATGAAATACTAAGCAGAACAAAAATTGTGCATAACCCATCAACTGAAACTAAAATTGATTTAATTAAAAAAAACTAAAACATCCATCAACTGAAACTAAAATTCTGCTAAAACAAAAGAAAATGGAACTTTTTTTTAAGCCTATCTAACCAACAAATCTGCAGGCACCCGACTTGGACAAATGAAAATTGCACACAAAATGCACAAACACATATAAGATTGTAGAATACAGTCAATAAAGTGAATAAACTAAACTTTAGGCACTAATAAAAAACAGATACTAACTAACCAACTTGTTTATTTGTTCCCCTTGGTGAGCTTCTTTTTCTTGGTTGCTGGTTCGACAATTGTAGATGCATTTGTACTAATAGTGTTGGGACATCATCTCACCGTTAATCAGCAAAATCAATAAGGCCTAACCCACCGTTAATCAGCAAAATCAAAGTAGTACACTAATACATGTTCTAATGGATTTTGAGGTTGGACAGACATGTCGCAAATGGATTTCTCACAATTCACATCCCAATCGTTAAAACCACAAGAATTTATCTAGCCTATCCAACAAAACCACAAGAATTTATCAAGCTGTGAGTCAGAGCTTGAAAAAGTTGACATATAGTATAAGTCAAAGGCAACACCTTTTAAGCAAGCACCACCTCATTTACCTATCCCCCCAAAGAGAAAGCAGATCGCAAATTGCTAGCGACATTTACATATCCGATTCAGCCAAAAAGCATGCATCCATAGTAATTACTAATTAGTACGAATCATTATAATCCAGGCCCTTCTATTCAATATCAAACTCATGTAATGGTCGAATTCTAAAAAAAAACTAATGCTGATCTTTTTATCAATGTCAAACGATACAAGGATATTTAGTTATTTACAATGTCAAATATAAAAAATCAACATCAAGCTGATCATAAGGTCTAAATAATGCAATATAGTCTTTTAAAAAGACTATCTCGACTTTAGATCTTAGCACCCAAAAAGTCTGATGCATTTGCAAACCACCAAGGAAACGCAAATTCCGACGTCGGAGAATAGGGCACCAATCACCAAATTAAAGTTGCAGTGACGTCGGAGAATCGGTTGTTGAAATTATCAGAAGAATCGGGGAAATTGAATTTGGGCCTGCGGTGGAAGGCCTGATGACTGAGCTTAAGGACGTATCACGTACCTACGAGGGAAGGCCTAGTTCTGATTCCGGAAGAGGGAAGAGTGGAGAGGACGCTACCGGTGAGGGCTCGGGAACGACGGGAACGGTGAGGCTCTGCAATTTCGGGTATTCTATCATTTCGGCTGGGATACGAGGAATGAAAACTAGGGCTGGGCTACGGGGGAATGAAAAGCCAGGCTGGGTTACGGGTCTTCTATAATTTCGGGTATTTTTTTATTTTTTTAAAAACCCGAGAATCGAACCGTTTTTTTTATAGAACCGAACCGTTTTTTTCCACCTTATTTATTTACACGCACCGATCCGACCCGAATCGAACCGCTCAGTTCGGTTCGGTTCTTCGGTTTTTCGGGTCCAAAGTCCCAGGCCTAATTTATAGTTCTTAGAAGATGTTTTCGATATCGGATTTATATTTGGTAAAAGATTTCAGAGTAATTTTAGGTTATTGCTTTGTAAACATATTATGGAGTCCTTTGATCAAGTTTTTCATAAAGGTTTGAACTAGAAAAATGTTATTATATATATAGTTTATTAGTGTCAAGTTCTAAAGGATTTGGAATTATGCAAAGAAGTTATAAGGCATACTGGCATTTTATTGCATTTAGGGTTAGAGTTTATAAAAGTAAATAGCCTAAATTTGCATTGGGTTACATATAGGAGCATAAGTAATAGATCGTGGTCAGAGTCAAGGGGGAGTGTGAGCGGGTAAAACAAACATAATTACCATAGTTATTTTCGCTATAAAGGTATTTATTAAAATTACTGCGCAGTTATTTTCATTATTTTCCATATAAAATTATATGGCGGTTATGCAACTTAATGGGAGAGTCTATCTTTAATTAAGGATAGAATTAAAATTGGAGAGAGGGTGGAATATTCCCGACTTGGGCTTTAAGGTAGTTGGCCAACCTGGGGAGGATAATATTTTCGGCCATATGGATAGAATTTTCGGCCCCCTTCTCCCCTTCTTCCATTATAAATACACGCCCCAGGCGTGTAGGGAGAGACACATGTGCATAGCATATTCAGAGATCCTAGGCAGGCTAATATTCGCTTAGCTCGACTGTTTAGGGTTTCATCGCTCTCTTGTTGTACCTCGACGCTCAAACGACAACTGCTCTTCTGACTTAGGCATCGGAGGTGGATTAGGGGGTCCCCGCCCCCTGTGTCCATTGTTTTGCAGGTTTTCTAGGTCAAGAGATTGAAGACGGAGCGGAAGAGGAGGAGTTCTTAATTGGTGTATTTAATACGAATTGAAGACGAGATTTTGTACACCAACAATTGGCGCCGTCTGTGGGAACGAGGATTAAATCCATGAGTAATCGTTCCTAGTAAAAGCGAATCGAATTTACGAATCCTGAGGCGATCGTACGAAACGAAATTGCCGCCCCAGCGAACAAACCGCGATCGCGGCAACCTGGCCGCGACCGCGGCCTACAAACGCCGCGATCGCGGCCCACCGGAGTGCGCCTCCGGAAATTCGCGCCTCCGGTTTTTCGACCGGTGTGCCCGTCCGGAAATATGTGACTCCGGAAATTTGTGTTTTTAGGTTTTTTCTAGCCTAAGGGCGTCCCCAAAAATCAACAAAGGAGATCCGCTTTGAGATTTGTTTGAACCCTAAGTAAAACCATGATCAAATAATCACAACCAGTGTCGATCGCAGTGCGTGCTGCGAAATCGACGACAGGGGCAGGGGTCAACCTTGTCGGATCCTTGTCAAATTCAATCCCGCCTAAGGTTGGTAGTCGACCATCAATTGATGGATTAGGCTCCGGGTGCGTGCCCGGTAGCCCAAAGTTGAAAACTTGATTGTGAATCAAACATCCAACCGCAGTCAAATCGACGGAAAGCAATTTTGGGAAAAGAGTACTCGATCTACGCAATTATGGTGTTGGAATCGATCCCTGAAGATTAAGAAGTCGTTTTTTGGAAACCCCGGGGTACCGTCGCAAAACGAATCGCGCGAGGTACGCCCAACGAAGAAAATCGCAATCGTAGTATTGATGCCGCGACCACGGCACAGTGAACCACGACAGCAGTTCGTCCCCCGCAAACGCGGTTCGGCCCCGCGACCGCGGTTCGGTAGTAAAAGTTGGGATTTTCGAAAATCACTCGGAAAATCGAACCCTAATGGAAATTGATCAATCTAATTCTGATATTCGCTCGGAAGGTCAGACCTTTGTGCCCGAAAGCGACTTGAACTGTGACCCGACCCCTCTCGCTGATACGGCTGTTCATCGCACATACCGTTCGGGGATCGAGTCGAGCGATGGAATCGTCAGTCGTGGCACTTCAAGGCCTGAATCAATTGAAATTGATCAAGCTTGGGAAGCGGCAATGCATGTTGCCAAAAACAAAAATAATCAAATGGTTCAAGGGCAAGGCGGGTCGATCCGAGGGATCGCGATTGCCAAACCAAACCGCGACCGCGACCAAGAGGGCCGCGATCGCGGCCTGTCAAGCCGCACCCGCGGTTCAGAAACCGCGACCGCAGGCTGCGTATTTCGGAGCATTCTCTCTATTTGCAAGCCAAACCCGACAGGATTTCGACAAACGTAAACCTAATGCGGGGTAATCGTGACCTCTCCGCATAGGACCCGTACAATTTGCTTGAAATCGAATTGGATCTTACTTGCCATAGGTTGAACGTCCACTTAAAACGTAAAGCCGATCGTAAAAGAAAACAAAGCGATCCTATCTAGCAATCAGAAGCCTTAATCGCTAAGGGATGAAGATAGATCAACGCTATTCAAGAGATTTGGAGAGTCTGAGCGGACTTTACCAATCGTAGTAGAGCGCAACCAAAGAGTTCTCCTTGCTTTCCAAGATCAACCAATCAATGGATTCCAAGTCAAGCCATAAGAGAAGTTCTCAAGAAGATGTCAAAAAGCGATCAATCTATGCAATCGTGAGGCTGGAATCGATCTCTGAGAAACAGGAAACAACCTTTCTTAGCCCCGAGGAAACAACAAACTCGCCAACCCTAAATCACGAGCGAGCTCTAGCGCCAGCGTGATCGCGGCACCATCGGCCGTGACAACCGCCTCAGGAACCGCGACCGCGGTTCGTTCCTCCGTGACCGCGGCCCATGCGATAGCAATCGCCGTGTGGTTTTTTCGAAACCCGAAAACCCTAAAAGCACTAGGGGCAAAATCCGATCTTCGCTCGGAAAAGAATCAAGACTCGTAGGGTGATCAAGCGAAACTCCGATATCCGCTCGGATGATCAAACCCTAGAAAAGTTCCAAGGAGAACAACTTGCTTAAAGATGATCAAATCTATGACCCGACCTCACCATCAGAGCATGGTTGCTCTTCATGCAAGCCAAGCAAGGTTCGGATCAAGCGACGGAATCAAGGGTCTTGGCGCTACACAGTTTGATGAAATCAATCTTCTCTTAGAATCAGCGATGCGAGTCGCTAAACCCGAAAGCAATCAAGATAGTGGGGCATCGACCACCATCAAGAATAAAGACGAGATTGTGCTCAATACGCACTCTAGCTTCCACTTTAAGAGAGAACTAGCGGATTCAAGGCGAGCATAATCGAATGAAGACTTGTCGCTATCCAAGCCTTGGAGAAATCGCTAGGCAAAAGCGTTCTTTGTAAAGATCCAAGAAAAGCGCCTCATCAATGAATTGGCGATCGAATGGACCAATCAACGGCTCGTTAGTGTTATTGAATTCGCCAATAACCGCCGCATCCCGAGCCGGTAAAATGCTGATGAAAAGATCGAAGAAGTATACAAGCCAAGTACGAGGGAAAATTACCGCAATCGCAGAACCTTGCGAACGACGAAGACCGCGATCGCGGCCAGCGAGGCCGCGATCGCGGTGCCCAGAGGTTGCGGTCGCAGCCAGCCTCCAGAAGTGCTCGTTACCTCGTTTTACAAGCACCGCGCCCGCGGGTCCCTAAACGGCGACCGCAGTTCGCCCCCGAGAACTTCAAATTGAAGATCAATCCTTGAAATTGTACGACGCGTGTCGGAATCAAGGACTCGAAAATAGGTGCTGGGGCATTGTAAAACCGAAAAGTCAACGATAGTCGAATATGATAGAAGAGTCCGAGTTATTCAAAATTGGACAATGATCAAGCGATCAAAGACAAGTACGTTGAAGCATTGGCAACGTTAGCCACCCGTGCAAGAATCACTTAAGACCTCGATGCGTGTCGAGGCAACGGGATATCACCGGACACTGGGGCACGGGAAGTTATCTTAAGAGATCATAGGTTTTGGCAATCGCAGGAGAAGATACTAAATTGTCGTTCTTTTTCCGGGCCAAACTTGAGAAGCGTACCCCCAAGCAAACTTGATCCTGCATTAAAACAAGATCGATAAATGCGTACATGAGATGCACACCGAAGGTTGCATTTCGACTCTCCGATCTCATTTGCAAAGATATTGGTGGCCTTTTATGTGAAAAGTGCCTTGAGAAAACCAATAAAGTAATCGTCGCGCTCTTTCCAACCACCTCGTCATCACCAAGGATTATCGGGACATTGTCACTACACGAAACGCATCCTACCAACAGGTGGCCGTAGCGTAATGCGTGGAGGCCTATACGTCAAAAGGTCATGGAAAAACACACGCATATGGTGTAATTTGGCCCGAATTGGAAGGGATAATATTAAGTGACTACAACGCAGAGTCGGAGAGCATATGAGTGAGGAAAGTCTCGACGGGGGAGATGTCCCCCAGACTTGTAAATCTCGCTCGTTTGAAGAGTTTTTCCCTTAAAAAGGAAAACCGTAGACGCTAGATCGTCGAAGACTACCGTGAAACAAGTCGACAGCGGTCCCGGCTCGTAAACCGCGAGCGTCGGTTCGCCGGTAGTTGCTTCTTGCGTGGATGTTGAGCTTAGGCTGGGATCGCTAGAATGAACGACTTTATTTTATTTCTGTTTTCTTAAAATTAGAAGGCTTGGCCAAGCACTTTTTTCAACATAAACATTCTATTCTCCTCAGTCTGATTTTGTTCGTTCTAGAGATTCCATCTTAAACCTCGGCAGAAGATACGACTCGAAAAGATAGCACTCGCCCCATGATAATCGCTCATGGATGTACGAATATACGAATATACGAATATACGAAAGTGCTAGGGGACCAATTGACCAATCTGCATGGCCACTTCGATTAGAAACCCTTTGTACCCTACGTCGCCTAACACGGTGGGTCGTGTAAGGGCGGTGTAGGTGGGGCATTTGTGAGCGGGTAAAACAAACATAATTACCATAGGTATTTTCGCTATAATGGTATTTATTAAAATTACTGCGTAGTTATTTTCATTATTTTCCATATAAAATTATATGGCGGTTATGCAACTTAATGGGAGAGTCTATGTTTAATTAAGGATAGAATTAAAATTGGAGAGAGGGTGGAATATTCCCGACTTGGGCTTTAAGGCAGTTGGCCAGCCTGGGGAGGATAATATTTTCGGCCATATGGATAGAATTTTCGGCCCCCTTCTCCCCTTCTTCCATTATAAATACACGCCCCAGGCGTGTAGGGAGAGACACATGTGCATAGCATATTCAGAGATCCTAGGCAGGCTAATATTCGCTTAGCTCGACTGTTTAGGGTTTCATCGCTCTCTTGTTGTACCTCGACGCTCAAACGACAACTGCTCTTCTGACTTAGGCATCGGAGGTGGATTAGGGGGTCCCCGCCCCCTGTGTCCATTGTTTTGCAGGTTTTCTAGGTCAAGAGATTGAAGACGGAGCGGAAGAGGAGGAGTTCTTAATTGGTGTATTTAATACGAATTGAAGACGAGATTTTGTACACCAACAGGGAGAGATATAGTAATTGTCTTGAACAGGTGAATATAGATTGGAGATTCAACCCTATGTGTTATATGGATATATGTGATATATGGATATATGTGCTATATGAGCTATATGGATATTGTTGGTTTTTTATGGTTGTCTAACCAAATAGGGTTTGTATGCAATCGTTTTAATACATTTGCTTTGTCTTGTAGAAGGAAAGTCGATCCTTGTAGATCCATGAGGATAATCAAGGCATGACGAGTAGATCCAATGAAGGATAGTCTCGTGGGTGTAGGCCACGAAGGCAATCACCATCGACCCTTATTCATGTTAAATAATTCGACTTGGATATAATACTACGAGTCACGGGATGAGATCCCGCTTTCCTTCAACTTATATTGCCCCTATTCCATGCCAAGGGTTGTGCACTACCGCTGTGGGATAAAACTTAATTAAATGAACCAATGGAAGTGTTGGCAAGACACAACCATTGAAGACAAGCGTACCATGTTCGAGTCCATCGATTCCTCTTCGATCTTCACTTCGATGAAGTCGTCTTCCATGGATAATTGGGGTTCGTCCTTGACTCCGACATACTGCCCACTCCATGTAACTTGAGGTTCCTTTCTTGAAGAAGAACTTCGATCCATGCCACCACACGTCACTTGAGTACACTCTTGTGTTTTCACTCAAATCCGACAAGAAACCCTAGATTCTTGTTCGATTCTCTCTACCGATTTCTTTGGGATCAAGTCTAGTTTTTTCCCATGTGTTCCATGTCCAAATAGCCGACATTATGCCCTATTTATAGGCGTGAGAACTTGCCCATAACCGACCAAGGTGGCGGTTACAAATCGGTTGCATGCGTGTGTGGTTGAGAGTGAATTTAGGGAGTTGGTTACAACTTCCTTCCTCTCTCCTTGTCACCATCAAAGGGGCATCCAAATACATCCCCCCTTGGACTCCAAATCCATTTTAATTTCAGCAAATAAAAGGCCCAACAAGAAGTCCAAAATTCCAATCCAATAGCCCATTCACACGGCCCAAATGGCAAGGCCAACAACCCATGCCATGCGCGTGCATGTGCGGCCCACCAGCCCACAAGGCGAGCCCCTAGGGCCGGCCCACCAGCCCCACCACCTAGCTAGCATAGCTAGGTGCAAAACTAGGTCACCTAGGAGTGTCCTTACTCCTTAGCTCCATGAGCTAGCTTATAGTGAGTTGAGCTGGCGTGAGCTAGTGTGAGCTAGGTTGAGCTGAATTTCTAGCTAGTTGAGCTAACTTGAGCTAGTGTGAGCTACATTGAGCTTCCATGAGCTACTTCCTAGCTACATGAGCTTCTAATAAAGCATGTACAATGAGTCTTGAGCTTGTCGAAGCTCCTAGAGTTCACTCTAAGCTAGTATGAAGCTTGTAAACTTCTTTCTAGCATATTTAACTATGTGCCAAGCTAAACTCAAGCTTTGGTTCTTGCTCAAAGCATATACCAAGCTAAGAGAAGCTTCCTAATTCATCTTAGAACATGCACAAAGTTATAAGACTCAATGTATAAGCTCAAAACCATACCTTAGCCTCACAATTCATGCTCGACGCCTCGGACACGTGCCATAGGCGCGCCGAGAGCTCCACCGCGGACTCGCAACCAAGTCCCTAGCTCCACCGTGCCATCGCACCACCTAGGCGCGCCCTTGCAGCCTTGAGTTGAACCTCAAGTTCACTCCTAGGCGCACCACACCCATTGCCGAGCCTCGAACCTCAAAACCGAAGTCCTCGACGAGCTCCGCGCTTGCACCACGCAGTTGCACCGAGCGTCGCCACACAAGGCGCGCCCTTGCCATGCGACGATGCACACGAGGTTCCTAGTCTCGGTGGTGGTGTGCGACTATGCTATTGGATCTTATGATAACAATTAAACCATGGAAAATCATATATGTCAATATACCAATCGACATTCCCAATATGACTCTAAACCTCAACATGCTCCAATAGGGAGTCGATGACTTGACACAAATCACCAACAATATGTGCTATATGAACTATATGTATATATGTGCTATATGAGTTATATGGATAGATGTGATAGCTCTAAAATTTCTAGAGTTGTTTTTACAGAAACTATGTTAGAAAAATGGCATATGATATATGATTATAGGATGCATTTGATTGCATAGCATATTGCAATGAGATTAAAAGGACATGTGATTGTCTTGCCCTGAACAGTAATTCAGGAAATCTTCGGATTTCTTTTTTAAAGCGACGTACGGGTCATACATAATCTTCGAATCATACAGGACCAACGGGTCAATGAGGAGATCTTCAGATTTTTTTTCTTAAAGCGACCATAAGAGTCATAATGAGGAGATCTTCAGATTTCTTTCTTAAAGCGACCATAAGAGTCCTAATGAGGAGATCTTTGGATTTCTTTCCTAAAGGGACCATAAGAGGCCATATATAGTAAATCTGGGGCAGATTCAGGCTTGAACAATTCACAGAATAATAATTCGGATACATCGACATTTGCATTTGCATAGTAAATTCCTATATGACATTTGTATAATATGTATGTATATGTACATGGACTAAATTTTTGACTGTGTGAAATAATTGATGATGGTTTATATTCACTGAGTATGCGACTCACGCAAATCGCAAAACAATTTTTCAGGTTCAGCTAGAACTTTCTGACGTGTCTCTTTTAGAGGTCACATTCATACAGGTCGGCCGGCTGAAGCTTTATGCAACCTTCTCCTCCTCATTTTGCATCTTAGACTTTTGTGTTGTAATAAAGTTAAAGTAATATACGTATTAGCATAAGAAGTAACGACATAGAATTTCGTGTGTGTATGCAACCTTATATGGTTGTTAGTTTTGTTATATGTTTATGTGGATAGTTGTTATATGTAAATTATATGTTTATATGTGAAATAAGTTTTTACTAAGTATACGTCATAGGGTATAAGGGTGTCACATTGTTGGTGGCCTTTAGTATTTCACTATCACTATTCCTGAAATCTCTTATGTCGTTAATCGCGTTTTTCAGTTCATGCATAATCCTTCTGAGCATCTGATCCGGATGACTGCCGGTCTTAACTTGGTGGAAACTTGATCAGTTGGTCTTCAACAAAGCAGAATGCTGTCTCTCTTTCTAGTACAGAGGCTGAGTACAAAGCAATTGCATTTGCTACCACTGAGTTAATTGAACAATTTCCATCATGTATATCTCTGCCAATTGACCCAATGAACAACCCCAACGTATAGGTAAGAAATGTGTTGACTTAGTGAATCTATCAATAATCACCTAGATAGCATCATTTTCTTTTTGTGTCCGTGGTATTCCGACAATAAAATCCATTATAATCTAGTCTCATTTCCAGACTAGGTACTTGATTTTCTGCTTTAAATTGTTGACAAGTAAGACATTTAGAAACAAATTCAGCAACTTCCTACTTCATCCTTCACTATCAATAATGTTGTCTTAAGGTATGATACATCTTTGTGGTGCCAAAATGCATATATAGCATATGGTGCATTATGTGTCTCATCTAAAAATTTTCGCCTTAGATCATCAACATCAAGTACACATAATCTGGTACCAAACATCATGTTGGGTTGTATAGTTTATTTGCTATTGTTGGTCCCTTCATGAGAGCGCCCGGGAATGTGCGTTACCTTATTACCACCACAAACTATATCACTAAATGTGTGGAGGAAAAACCCTTAGCATATATTCCTGATTCCGACATCCAAAAGTTCGTTTGGGAACACATCATCACATGCTTTGGAATCCCTTTTGATCTCATCTCTAACAATGGGACGCAGTTCAATAACAAGAAGTTTAGAGAGTATTGCAAGGGGATGGACATAAAAAATGCATACTCTTCTGTTGGCTTTCCATAAGCAAATGGGAAATCCGAGGCAACAAATAAAGTAATCTTTGAAGAGTTGAAGAAGAGCCTTGAAAGAGCTAAGTGAAGATAGACTGAAGAGCTACCAACCATGCTATGGACTTATCGCACCACGCCGCGTAGATCTATCGGGGAGTTGCCCTTCGCTTTAACATATGGCATGGAAGCGGTAATTCCGCTAGAAGTCAGTTTGCCAACTTTGAGAACAACATTGTTTGATCCTGAAGAAAATAATCACGCTCTTTTGGCCCACCTCGACTTCGCCAAGGAGCGCCGAGACAATGTAGTCGTGCGGCATGAGGCCTACCAACGGGCAGCCGAACGGTTCGTAGCCCGACGCGTGATATATCGTACTTTTTAAGTCGGTGGCCTTGTACTTCGATGGGTCATGGAAAGCGCACGCGATGATGTAGATGGAAAGCCCGACCCAAATTGGGAGGGTCCGTATCAAGTGACTGCAGCGTTTGGTCGGGGAGCTTATTCACTAAAAAGTCTTAACGGGAAACTCATCCATTTAAAGAATTTTTCTGATATAGCAAACCACGACCGCATATTATCGCCGCGACAACGGGTCTGTCAACCTCGACCGTGGGTCACGTAGCCGCGATTGCGGATTGCCGACAATTAACTCTTTTTGAAGCCCTTTGCATAGATTTTGGTTTAAGAATAGCTAATGGAACAAGTTATTGTTTTTTGTATTTTTTGTTTTCTTAAATAAAATCCTGGCTAGGAACCTTTTCATTTTTTTCAACGTTTTGTTCTCCCTTCTCTGTTTTTTTTTGTTCCAATGAGTGTATTTTAATTCTCAACAGAAGAAATGCTTAAGGGAGAACATGAATCCCATGATATTCGCTCATGGATGTATGAATATAAGAATATACGAATGCGCTAATTAAGGGGAACCCGTCGACTAATATTAGTTGAAGTGGTCATGCGAATTAATCTGCATGACCACTTCAAATAGGTCCTAGAGTACTTGTGTCTTAGTTGTGTTCTAACGTAACTAACACCCAAGAGAGGCATTTGTGAGCGGGTAAATATATATTAAAGTATTTTTTGTAAGCAATTCGATCTCAAGCCCTTTTTATAGTTTTCTTTATTAAATTACCCCTTTTATTATCATTATGATGGAGGAGTCTATCTTAATTAAGAGATATAATTTCCTAATAGATTGGGGGCAAGATATCGCTTGCTTGGGTGTCAAGGCGTCTTGACCGGCCCTAGAGATAGAATTTTTGGCATTTTCTATCCCTTTCCTCCATTATAAATACATGGGATCGCCATGGCTGGTAAGCATACTCATATTCGTTGAGCTCGCAAGCAAGTCTTACCTTTACGTCGACATTCAATCGACAAACTACTCTTTTGACTTAGGCAACGGAGGTGGATTAAGGGGTCCCCGCCCCTTATGTCCATTGTTTTGTAGGTTCTAAGTTGAAGAGAAGCTTGGAACGGAAGATGAAGAAGAGAATCAAGATGAGCATTCAATTAGTGCATTAAATGCGAATTTTCGTGCACTAACAGCTGGCAACATCTGTGGGAAGCAAGGATTCAAATCCATGAGCAATCGCTATTTTGTCCCGCTCGTCCACTCCTCTCAGTCACGATCCATCTGCATCGCCATAGGATCCGAAGTTGACATGCGCCCTCGTTGCTTTCAATCTTGTGCTTGATCCCACATTCCGATCTCGCGTCTTGGTCGGACCCTCACGTACATATCAATGAGATCTATTAATTAGTTCATTATAAGCATAAATAAATTAATACATAGCAATTCAAAAACAAAAGTTAAAAATCATTGTTAATTAGGTCTTGTGGGTATAACGATGTCATGCCCCTGTGCGATCCGAATCGTTTAGGCTAATCTGTGTACTCGTCAAATATCTTCTCAACTTCAAAGTTGTGGGCCTATTAATTAATTAAGTCTAATTTATGGCATTTTAATTAATTAAATTTTAGGCTTGGGATTCGCCGTTGATCGACTTCGGTGACCTTCTTTGATCGTAAGGAAATTACCACATCCTCATCATCATGGATCACCATCACTGTTCTAAAAATCCCTTCTAGGCCCCGTCTAGGCCCCGCCTAGGCGCTGGAAGGTCCTAGCCCGCCTAGCCGTCTAGACCGCCTAGGCACCCGTCTAGGGCCGCCTAGGCCTCCGTTCAGGCCGTCTAGGCGCTAGGCGGTCTCTTTCCGCCCAGCGTCCGCCTAGCGTTTTTTAGAACATTGATCACCATAAATCATCCTCATCCTCATCATGGTTCAATCATCATCGTCGTCGCACCATTGAAGCATCGTTCAAATATACTACGTACAAACTCCAACTAATCTATCTCTAATACATTAATTACTTAATATATTAATACAATACTCCCTAAAATATTAATAGTAGATGAATTTAAAAGGCAAAATTAAGCATATGCATCATCGGTCGCATTGCATTTGACAAAAGTTTAAAAAGCTAATTAATTAGTATGTACACACATGCCCCAAATGTGACAAAATCCCATCAACCAAGTAGAAAGTACGTAGCCCCGAGTGTGATATGGATGATGAGTTGGGGAAGGGGAATTAATTATATTACTAGGAATTAATAAATAATATTATATGTTGATCGATGTTGGTCCTAACTGGGTCCGATGGATCCTCTTGGATCTCTTGCAATGGTAGTTGGCCTTGAAGCTTTTCTGACGAATCTTCTTAGCTGGGTCATTCAAGTCCATGTGGGGCCGATTTTGTAGGATCCTCCTCTGCCCCTCCAAGATACTCACCTCCTCCACCATTCCCAACTCCTACACATTACATCACATTATACTAGCTAGTATATATGTGGATCAGTAAATTAAGTTTAATATATATATTCCCAACTTGTACACGTAAGTACCTTGAGATTGCGGATGAGAGAGTCGAGGCTTTTGATTTTGCGGTGGGGCCACCTCTTGATGCCGAGTTTGCGGCAGCGCTTCTTGAAGAGGGTGAGGCCCGTCCGGAGCTCCTTGGCGGCCATGGAAATGGGCATGTCGAAGTACTTCTGCACCTCCTCAAACTCCAACTCATCACCTACCTTGTTTACCTTACTTGTAATATCATTATCATTATCATTATCATATGAAGGAGGTGGGATGAGATAATGGCCATCCGCAAGCAACTGGACGACGTCGGCGTCATCCCACTCCCACCAGTAGTGGGTACTGGTAGACATGCATTCTGCTTGAAACATCATCCAGGGGCAGGGGCAGGGCAGGTGCAGCTGAGTGTAGAGTAGTGGATCAGTTGGGAGTTGCCCAACTTCCCATTCCATTTTACTACCTAACTATACTTGACTACTTCCACTACTTGACAGAGAGAGAGAGAGAGAGAGAGCTAGCCAGATGTGAGTTAAGGAAGGAATTTTTGCATTTGCTTCATTTATTACTCCGTGTATCATTATTATCAGATTGCATGTGTAAATATATAGGAGTACGGTACGACTCATTATTATCAACCCGCAGATCAGAGAGAGAGAAATCTGATCACGTTGAGTAGATCGAGTACGTACGTATTGTAGGGTTTAGATCGAGGTGGGTGGGCATCAGAAACGAGGGGACGAGAGAGCTATAATCTGTGCTATAGGCTAGGGCGGAGGACTGGACTCGTCATCATCATCAATCAAACAATTCATTAATGCGCGCGCGCGGACGGTGATTCAATTTCCTACAACTAATTACTAATTCTACTAATTACAACATACATACTCCCCCAGTATTAATTGGATAATAATTCAATTCCAATCAATTACTGTATACAGTATACTACTTCTCAATTCTTATACAACAAGACAAGAATGTACATACTACTACTAGCTTCTGCATCTCTTATACAGTATATATTCTTCACAATATACTGTATTTACACTATGTATACTGCACTTGGATTTGAATTCCTGACTCGTTATTCATCTAATTGTTAAGAGCCTCAACAAAAATTCATTTTCCTCAATTTAATTTTTACAGTACAAAAGAGTATAGGATTCAAAGTATAATGATTCCTTCTTTCTCCCTTAAATAATAAGGACTACTTATAAAGAGCATATAAAATAAAATACAAGGAGAATATATGGATGCATGCCTAATACTCCGTATAAATCAGGGCCAATTAATTATTAAATATATAAATAAAAATGGCTCGATCGAATTGAAAGTATAACTACAAAACAAAGCAAGTTACCCATTATTACTGTAATACTCCGTATTTTACAATTAAAGCATTACATTATCGTTTTAATAATGTACTGCAATTGTAAGAGTATCATGATTATTCACCCAGCCGCAGAGCTGTCATTTACGCAAAAACAATCCAGTGCGTGGATCCTTTCATCGGTAATCCCAAATTTTAGCCCAACTATTGTAATCCTCGTTTCCCACAATTTTCCTTTTCGGGAATCCCCTATGTGCAACCTGTTTTCTTGGAATATTTAATAACCAATTAACCATCATTCCTCATTCATAATTGAGAATCTAAAATTAAATTCAAGTCTAATCGTTTAGCAAATGTGCATGCCTGTGTCTATGACTATGAGCCATGGTTGTAGACAAGGAATTAATTCAAGTTTTTTTTTTATCAGTAGGAATTAATTCAAGTCTACATTTATAACAAAAATGCTTACACTAAAGTTGAATTTACATTATTATTTCCACATATTAAGATGGGGTTTTCACTAGACTTGTCAAAATTCGACCCGATTTGATGACATGATCTGCCCGAAGTTTTCTGGTAGTCACCGAATGGGTCAATCATTTCCTTCTTGAAACCCGATTCGAAATTAATGTATTAAAAAGCAACTCGACCCAGTCGACTCTGTCGTCACTAATGGGTTGAAATCCAAAACCCCTTGGATCGACCCGAAACATTATTTTATTAAAAATATATCATTTGTATTGAATATTATAGTATATTTTTATTATTAAAATGTATCAAATTATACTTTATTATTAAAATAATAACGTTTAATTTTAATAATATTTTAATAATAAGTAAAAGGTTTAAAAAAGTGATGCTCTCGACCAGATGGGTCAACCTGAACCCGTACCAAACCCGAAGCGACCCAACCCGACCGACTCGAAAATTTTAAGCTCTGGTGACCCGAACTTAAACCCGTTGGGCTTCTCGCTCGGAGTTGCTGTTGATCCTCGTTATACGTGGAACCATCGGGCTTTCCGCTCGGGGTAGATGCCGATTCTCGTTATGCGCGGAACCGCCGAACATCCCGCTCGGGGTTGCTTTCGATTCTCGTTATGCGCGGAACCGACGGGCTTCCCGCTCGGGGTTGCTGCCGATTCTCGTTATGCGCGGAACCGCCGAACTTCCCGCTCGGGCTTGCTCTCGATTCTCGTTATGCGCGGAACAGCTGGGCTTCCCGCTCGGGGTAGCTATCGATCCTCGTTATGCGCGGAACCGGCGAACTTCCCACTCGGGGTAGCTGTCGATTCTCGTTATACGCGGAACCACCGAGCTTCCTGCTCGGGGTTGCTGTCCATTCTCGTAATACACGAAACTGCCGAGCTTCCCGCTCGTGATTGCTGTCGATTCTCGTTATGCGCAAACCGTCGAGCTTCCTGTTCGGGGTTTCTGTCGACTCCCATTGTGCGCGAATCCACCCTCGCTTCCCGCATGGGGATGGAAATAACCTAGTTGGAAGGACGAGGTCCTAATTCCCTATTTTAAGTGTGCGAATCCACCTCTTGCTTCCCGCTTGGGGTTAGAAACAACCTAGTTGAAAGGACGAGGTCCCAACTCCCTGTTCAAAGTGCGAGAATCAACCCCTCGCTTCCCGCATGGGGTTGGAAACAATCTAGTTTAAAGGACAAGGACGTAATAACCTAAAAAGCGCACGCAACCTGAGCAAGGCTCGGGGTTGGCGTCAACTCTCTTAGAGACGAAGTCCTAACTCTCGAAAAACGCTCGCAACCCGAGCGAGGCTCAAGGTTTGCGACAACTCTCTTAGGGAAGAGACCCTACTCTCGAAAAGCATGCGCAACCCGAACAAGGCTCGGGGCTGGCGGCAACTCTCTTACGGACAAGATCCCAACTCTCGAAAAGCGCGCGCAACCCGAGCGAGGCTCGGGGCTAGCGGCAACACTCTTAGTAACGAGATCCCAACTCTCGAAAAGCGCGCACAACCCGAGCGAGACTCATTTTTTGTGGAAACTCTCTAAAGGGACGAGGTTCGCTAACTCTCTAAAGGGACGAGGTCCGCTAACTCTCTAAAGTAAGCGCAACTCGAGCCTCGCTCGGGTTGCGCTTATTAGTATATAGTATAATCCCGTATATAGCGCATATTATATCGAGTTTCAACAAGACGCCATCTACGAAAGCTTACTCACCCTATCCGACCTACTCCCGGGCAATAGTCAAGTAAGTGTGTCCTCTTCCCTCTATTTAGTGTGTTCTTTGTGTACGAGCCTTTAAAGAAGGGGATTGCACGGTCTCGAGCCGCAGTCTCTTCTGCGGCGCGCCACGGGGTTTGCCCTAACGTGCGCGGTCTCGTGTTGCAGTTCAGTTGCGGGGCGCCATGGGGTTCGCCCCTGGCGTGCGCAACCATGGTTGCAGTTTCAGCTACGGCGCGCCATGGGGTTTTCCCTTGGCATGCACAAGCATGGTCGCAGTTTCAGCTGCGACGTACCACGGGGTTCACCTGATGTTCGCCTTTTTAGTCATGTTTTTAGGGTGTGTTTTTAGTGTCTTTGAGTCTTTTTCTTTAGTTTTGTGTTTTGTTTTGATTTGTGTAGGTTTTCGTATTTTCATGAGATATGGAGTCTACATAAGCTTTGGTGGTATTTTTTAGGTTTTTAGAAGCTATTTGGAGCACTTTTGAGGAAAGGAGCAAAACCGATGAAGATAGCACTCAAGAAGGAACAGAAGATGAAGATAAAGCTCAAGGAACGAAGTTCATAAAGTCATTGAAGATCAAGTTTGAGCTTGGAAAGAGATAGCGAATTTCGTTGCAAGAACATAGGAAAAAGAATCGAGTTAAACGGAGTTGTAACGAATCCTCTAAGCAAGTTTTACTCAAGGCTGCTTTTAGTGCTGAACATGGTCGGTGACGACCCACTTTGGGTCGGTGCCGAGCCACCCCGAGACGTAGCGGAAGACCGAGTCGGCGTGTTTAATGGGATTTTATCCTATTTCCTTTTATGTTATTAGATAGATAGAAGGAATATATCTTATTAATAGATTTATTTCCTTAGAGATAGATTTATGATATAATAGTTTATCTATAAATACTCTTGTCTACCCTTTAATTTTGAGGGAACACAATCAATTGCCTTGGAGGGCAAGTAAGGGAGGAGGAGAGAAGAGAGGGGCGAGAGGGAAGAGACGAGATTGTGGAGAAGAACTATCATTTTGGATTCAAGTTGTAAGCTTTCCCTTTCATTAATATAGTTGTTTGTTTTTAATTATGCTTTGTGAGTAGTCTTCCTATCTAAGGTTGGGGTTGAACCCAACAATGGTTGTGCATGCTTGTTCATGATCATGTTTTGATTGTTTTTATTGCATGAATCTTCTCTCTTGTTCTTAATCCTTGAAACGAAAGTTGAAGGGAATTTCTCATTCATAGTTAAAGCGAAAGCGGAAACCTTGAATCAGAAAAGTCAATTTAGGGTTTTGAAGCGAAAGCGGGTCTATCCAAGTTGAAGTAGAAGAGATTAGATAGTAAGTTTATTGATAGGACGAAAGTTGATTGATAAACTTGCTTAAAGTTAACGAAAGTTAGCGCCTGTATGTGATAAAAACATGATCTTTATGTTTCATAGCGTTAGCATTGCATGATTATTGTTGTGGTGATACCTTTACCTTAGAATTCTCCATTCTCTTGCTTAAATTCCTAGATTTAATTGATTGCTTGCGTAAGAAGTAACAAAACTTGATACTGACTATCTCCCGTGGACGAACCTGACCTCCCTATACTCAGCGGGGTCTTGATATAAATTTATTTGTTGTCAAGAAACCCTTTCAACATCACCCTTGGCGTGCGCGGGCTTGGTCGTAGTTTTAGCTGCGACGCGCCACGGGGTTCGCCCCTGGCGTGCACAGTCTCGGGCTATAATCTCCGTTGCGGCGCGCCACAGGGTTCGCCCCTGGCTTGCACGGTCCCGGGCCATAATCTATTTTTGGTATAAAGGTTAATTCAGATAAGAGGAGAATATGCACTTCAAAAGAGCAAAAGAGGTAGGTACAATCAAGACAAACAAAGAAAAGCATCAAAGGAAAAGCGTGAATGCGCTCCAAACCATGCCAACATCAAGTGCAAGGAAAAGCACGCAGGCCCTCGAAGCACACCAAATCTTCGTTTGGACACTCGCGCAACATGGCCATGGAATGAAGTACACCTTAAAAATTTGACTCGCTAATTAGTTCCATAAAATATATTAGTTTGTATGCGCGGAACCACCGAGCTTCCCGCTCGGGGTTGTTGTCGATTCTCGTTATGCGTGAAACCGCCAAGATTCCCGCTCGGGGTTACTTTCGATTCTAATTATGCGCGGAACTGCCGCGCTTCCCACTCGGGGTTGCTGTCGATTCTCGTTATGCGCGGAACACCGAGCTTCCCGCTTGGGGTTGTTATCGATTCTCGTTATGCGCGGAACCGTCGAGCTATCCCCTTGGGGTTGCTGTCAATTCTTGTAATACGTGGAACCGCCGAGCTTCCCGCTCGGGATTGTTGTCAATTCTCCTTATGCGCCAAACCGCCGAGCTTCCCGTTCGGGGTTGTTGTAGACTCCCATTGTGCGCGAATCCACCCTCGCTTCCGCTTGGGATTGGAAATAACCTAGTTGGAAGCACGAGGTCCTAACTCCCTATTTTAAGTGCGTGAATCCACCCCTTGCTTCCTACCTGGGGTTGGAAACAATCTAGTTGAAAGAACGAGATCCCAACTCCTTGTTCAAAGTGTGAGAATCCACCCCTCACTTCCCGCTTGGGGCTGGAAACAATATAGTTTAAAGGACGAGGACCTAATTCCCTATAAAGCACGCACAACTCGAGCGAGGCTCGGGGTTGGCAGCAACTCTCTTAGGGACGAGGTCCCAACTCTCGAAAAGCGCACGCAACCCGAGTGAGGCTCAGGGTTGGCGGCAACTCTCTTAGGGACGAGATCTTAACTCTCGAAAAGCGCGTGCAATCATAGCGAGGCTCAAGCTTAGCAACAACTCTCTTAGGGATGAGATCCCAACTCTCGAAAAGCGAGCGCAATCCGAGCGAGGCTCAAGGTTAGCGACAATTCTCTTAGGTACGAGATCCCAACTCTCGAAAAGCGCGTGCAACCCCAAGCGAGGCTCAGGGTTGGCGGCAACTCTCTTACGGACAAGATCCCATGTCTCGAATAGCGCGCGCAACCCGAGCGAGGATCGGGGTTGGCGACAATGCTCTTAGGGATGAGATCCCAACTCTCGAAAAGTGCGTGTAACCCAAGCGATGCTCGAGGTTGGCGGCAACGCTCTCAAGGACAAGATTCCAACTCTCGAAAAGCGCGCGCAACCCGAGCGAGGCTCGGGGTTGGTGGCAACTCTCTAAAGGGACGAGGTCCGCTAACTCTCTAAGAGGGTGAGGTCTGCTAACTCTCTAAAGGGATGAGCTCCGCTATTTCTCTAAGAGGCAAGGTCCGCTAACTCTCTAAGAGGACGAGGTTCTCTAACTCTCTAAAGGGACGAGGCCAACTAACTCTCTAAAGGGACGAGGTCCGCTAGCTCTCTAAGAGGATGAGGTCCGCTAACTCTCTAAGTTAAGCGCAACCCAAGCATGGCTCGGGGTTGGCCCCAGTCTCGATCTTAAAGGGTGAGGCCCTAATTTCCATAGCAAGGTGCGCTCACTCTAACTAGTTTCAAAGTCAAATCACATTGAAAATAACCGAGTAATACCCGCGCTTGATACAAGACTAACACACCTGTTTATTGTCTCGTTACCCTCGTGGAATGAGGCCACCATACTAAGGGGTTGTGATGGTGCGCGAAATAAACCTTTAGAAAATCAAGCGTAATATTGTAATTATAAAGAATAAAGGGCTTAATTAAATATGTTAGTTGCATGACATCTTGCGTACACAATCGAGCCTTATGGTGAATTTAGTATTCGTTAAAAACCGATTCATGCAAGGAGCACAAAAGCTAAAATAAGAAAGATGGGCCAAAGAGCATGTTCGGCCAAACAATCAAGAATGGTGGTGCCGAACTGAAATTAGTTTCTTGCATGCATGCATGCTCTATGTAGATCATCAAATGGATGACCAATCATAAGCTCGCCTGGGGAAAATCTCAACTTTCGTGTGGAAAATTTCCACTGCACTATCCCACATCGAACATTGATATATTAAGCAAGAATCTCATACTCTTTAAATGGGAAGGAGGTGAGACAGAATAAAGGATCGAAAAACCTCTCCGGGTTAGGATCTTTTCCTATACCTAGATTCGATGTGTTTGATCTTCGAGTGAGATCGCGCTATTTATGGTATAAAGTCCAAAACGCTTTATTTGTAAAGAGGATTACAAAAAAATCAACTGAAGGGCGGGGATGAGGAATAATCTACGCACGAAAATCATTTGGTTGTACGAAACCCGACAATTAGTATTTAGTATAATCCTATATTAGCGCATATTATATCGGGTTTCTACATCGACGAATGGGGCTGATTGGTCGAGGACCTTTTCTATGGCGCTCTGGTGGGCTTGGAAGTGGCAGAAAGAAGTGGTCTTCGGGAATGCCAACCGTGTGAGCAATACTGCTGAGTTTGTGATGGCTTGTGCAAAGTAGTACAAGGATGCTTGGATCACTAGGAAGGTTGGAGCTAACAATCCCGACACGGTAGAAGCTCTTATTTCTTGGAAGAAGACTCCAAGGGGCTAGATTAAAATGAATTCGGATGGTTCGGTGGACAACGACGGTCTTGCATCGGCGGCTAGGTTCCTGTGTGATGAAGACGGTGCGTGGCTTGGCTTTGTGTTGGATCGAAGGTTAGTGGTAAACAGTTATGGGAACTGTATCGGATAGTTCCCACACGCATCAGAATAAATAAAATGTGCAGGTAAGTAAAATGACTTGAGGCAGTTCCTTTATAGAGGAACCCCACATCGATCAACTATAATCGCGTAAGTATACCTCTACCTCTGCTTGGAGGATTTTTGAATGAGTTCCCTTTTCTTTATTGCTTAGTTCTCTTCAGGTTACAAGGCAAAATACAAACTTATCTATTCCTACAAGGACTCTCTCCCTAGGCAACACTAAAAGCAAACCTCAAACCTCTCCGTTCTTCTTTCTCTGCACCAGAGTTCCCCTAGACCTAGGAACTCCATCTCTCTTCTTTCACCGTCGTCGAGATTAGCTCGCCGCCGAGGACTTTCCCCCAAGACGATGGTCTTCATCTGATAAGCTCTCACTCTTGCAATTGGAATTTCTGAGTTGTGAAAAGTTTCTAGCAAGGACACTATTGAAGGGTTTATATAAGCGTGATGAGAACCCCTTCTCCATTTGAGGTATTTGTCCTAAATACCCTCTTTGCCTTGCTCTCCAAGTCTGATCCTTAATGTGATGTATGCAAGTTCCCCCTGAGTGTAACAACATTTTGCAGGGAGTTCCACTATATGGTTATGTAGTTCCTATTAGTAGATTTTGTGAGATTGTTCCCCCTTCGCAAAGGCCATAATATGATAACTTAAAACAACACATCTCACACATTTTATCCTTCCCTCTTTTGACATCATCGAAAAGGTTAATCATTAATAATTAAACAAAAATGATAAGTACACACATTCAAACTAATGATCCATTTTAGTACTTAGGCAAACAAGTTGTAAAGAAGGGAACTCGAGAGTGAAATACAAAATGGGAGAAGGTGGGGGGAGTGAAGCACAAAATGAAGAAGAGAAGAAGAAAAGAAGGAAATGAGATTCACTAACAACGTCTCTGTAGATGGTGTCGTGAGTAGACTTTCTTCTCAATGCAAATCAAGCAAAAGCTCCCGCTCAATCTGCTTATTCCTTCGATGGTGGCCATGAGAGTCTTCTTCTAGGCTTAAGCTTTTGATAACCTGATGAACGGCTTGGTACGAGCATTGACGATCTTGGCGATGAGGCGCCTGTTGTGAAGGATTGATTGTGTCGAAGACTTGATCAAAGAGAAGTTGTGTAGGATACATTTTCTTCCTTGAAGCTTTTCATGAAAAGGAGTTTAGGAGTGAGAGAAGACACAAAGTCTGTAGTGGAAGACGTTTTTCAACTTGAGAGAAAGGGGACGATATTTAAAGACTTTGAACAAAAGGGCATAGTTTTCTTTTGCATTGTGCCCTTGGAAATCAGAAACGACCGATGTCTCTTCATCTTCATTGTTTGCGTCTTCAATAAGCTTTGAAACGTTGCACATTTTCCATGGTGCAATTTAAACGCCTGGTTCACAATTAGTCTTTCCTAATAAGTAGCTTGACACACCTTTTTATCTTCCCAAGATTGAGTTATTGACTTGATTAGGCGTTTCGTCTTAATTGGATTAGAAGTTCCCATGATCTTGCAAGAAAGGCTTGTTTGAACAAAGTGGTGAAGGGAACTCATGTTCAAATTTTAATGTGAGGGATGGGAACACAAAGGACGTAGACAATTTCAACCCGAAAAGGTAAACAAGAGGAGTTCATGGGATGAGTTTGTCCAGTCCGTGACTTTGGGTAAACTTATGATCAACTATCATTGTGGCTTGTAATGCGGGTTAGAGGGGACTCAAGTTGATCATTTTGGGCCAAAAAGAATAAGAGTTCCTATGCGTACAACTGTTTTCCTTAGACTAGTAACACCAGATAAAGTGAATGCAGAGTTCCTATTTAGTTCTTATCATGCAAACAAGTAAACAACTAATCTAGCCAATCATAGGGGAAAGAATAAATGGAGACCTGTTTGATTTAAAGTTATCATCCCTAGGAGAATACGAAGGTTCTTGAAGGGACATCTATCCAAAGTTTTGGTGAGAATATCTGTTCTCTACTCTTCGGTTCTACATTGTTCCATTATAATGTTCCCTTGCTCAACATTATCACATAAAAAGTGGTGACGAACGTCAATGTGCTTAGTACGTGAGTGATGAACGGGATTTTTGGATATGTTTATGGCACTAGTGTTATCACATCTAATAGGAACAGGGCCATAAGACATACCGTGATCACTGAGTTGGTACTTAAGCCACAAGACTTGGGAACAACATGACGCGGAGGCTACATATTCTGCTTCAGTCGTCGAGAGTGCCACTGAGTTTTGTTTCATTGAGTCCCATGACACGAGGCACTCTCCTAGGAACTGAGCCATTCCATATGTGCTCTTTCTATTTGCCAAATGACTTGCAAAGTGTGCATCTGAATATGCAACAATCTCAAGGGAACTTCTTTGTGGGTACCAGAAGCATAAATTGCCGTTCCCTTTGAGATACCTGAAAATCCTCTTCACCTCTTTGAGGTGTGATTCTTTGGGATTATCTTGAAAGCGTGCGCATAGGCACACGACAAACATGATATCAGGCCTACTAGCTGTGAGGTAGAGAAGGGAACCGATCGATCACACCTCTATAGTTCTTTTGGTCCACATCTATACCTTTTTCATCCACATTCAGTTTTGATTTGGTGGTTACTAGAGTATTGATTGGTCGTGAATTCTTCATCCCATACTTGGTCAACATATCCTTTATATATCTCTGTTGATGTATCTTTGTTCCCTCCTTGGTCTAAGTGGTTTGGAGCCCTAGGAAGAATGTGAGTTCCCCTATTAGGCCCATCTCGAATTCTAAACTCATTAGATCCTTGAACTTCTCAACGAGTGAGGGGTTAGTTGCACCAAAAACAATATCATCAACATACACTTGAACAATAAGAATGTCTTTGGACTCTTTCTTAATAAAAAGGGTCTTGCCAATGGAACCCCAAAGGTATCCATGTGGGAAGAGAAACTATGCAAACCTGTCATACCTGGCTCTTGGGGCATGTTTGAGTCCGTACAGGGCGCGTTGAAGGAAGTAGACGTGATCCACAAAGTTCCCATCTTTAAATCCTGGTGCTGGTGCCACATATACTTCTTCTTTCAAATGCCCATTAAGGAAGGCGGTCTTCACATCCATCTGATAAAGCTTGAATCCCTTATGAGCTGCAAAGGCTATCAAGAGTCTAATCGCTTTGATCCTTGCCATAGGAGCGAAGGTCTCATCATAGTCGATTCCTTCTTCCTGATTGTACCCTTGAGCTACTAGCCTTGCCTTGTTCCTAGAAACTCTCCTGTGTCATCCATCTTGTTGCGGAACACCCATCTTATTCCTATCATATTCTTTCCTTTTGGGCGAGAGCTTCCACACTTGGTTCCTTTCAAATTGTTGGAGTTCCTCTTGCATAGCCACTATCCAGTTTGGATCTTTGAGAGCTTCTGTGATGTTCTTTGGTTCCACCATGGAAACAAAGGCGTTGAATGCACAGAAGTTTTAAAGTGATGATCGAGTCTTTACACCTTGGTCAAGAGGAGAGATGATGTTTCTTGGGTTGATGTTGGTGAGATGTATATCCTCCTCTTGATTTCTATCATCATTATCATTGCAATCTTCTTACAAACCCTAATCTTCTAGAGGTTATTCAACAGTTTCATCTGTTTTCGGTTCTTCAATCTCAACATTTGATATGTTCCCTCTGTGTTCCCCTTGTGCGCTTGATACGAGAATGTCTTCTGGTTGAGGGACTAGGGACCTAGCTCGTGGTGTGTCATGTGATTCATCTAGTGATGGGAGCTCAACAAATTCTTGAACTTATCTTATTTTGGAATCGTTATTTCCTTGAGGATAGCGACGTATTCCTTTACTTGGCTCATCGTCATCATCTTCATTCCTGGGAAGTTGGAAGAGAGTTCCCACCTTTTGCACTTTAGTTCGCACTTTGACTGATTCTTCCTTGAATACCACATGAATGCTTTCCTCTATCTTCTTGGTTCTTTTGTTATAAACCCTGTAAGCCTTGTTGTGAGGTGAATAATCCATGAAGATCCCTTCATTGCTTCTTGCATCGAACATGCCTAAGTTGTTTTTCCCATTGTTTTGCACAAAGAATTTGCATCCAAAGACTCTTAAATGGGAAATGTTAGGCTTCCTTCCTCTGATTAGCTCGTAAGTAGTCTTTTTGATCATAGGATGGACCATGGCTCTGTTGAGAATATAAGTTGCTATAGAGATTGCCTGTGCCCAAAAGTTCTGAGGAACTCCACTTTCAATCATCATTGTTCTAGCCATTGCTTCCAAAGTTCGATTCTTCCTTTCCACAAATGAATTTTTATGCGGTGTACGCGGTGCTGAGAAGTTGTGTGTGAAGCCATTCTTGTCACAATATTGTATGAATTCCGAGTTCTTGAACTCAGTTCTGTGGTCAGATCTTAGAGCAATGAGCTTTAGTCCCAAGCTTACCTCCACTCTCTTCATGAATGGCTCAAATTCCCTAAAGGTATCTACTTTGGACACAAGGAAAATAACCCAAGTAAATCTAGAAAAATCATCAATGAGAATGAACATGTACCTTTTTCCTCCATAGCTAGCCGTCTGCATGGGACTACAGAGATCCATGTGGATCAATTCCAACGGACGGGTAGTGCTCACGACTCATTTGGGTTTGAAGGAACTTCTTGTTTGCTTTCCTTTGATGCAGGCCTCACACATATTCAGTCCTTCTAGATTGATCCTAGGCAGTCCAACCACGAGGTTTTGAAGATATAACTTCAGAATTTGGTTCACACCAGTATCTCTCAATCTTCTATGCCAAAGCTCTGCTTCATCAATGGAACTTGCAAGGCACAGTTTCCTTGGAGGCTCATACAATGTATCCACAAAATATAGATGTAGTTGGACCTTGTTCCTTTGAAAATGGTCTTGTTGGTTTTCTTCTTAATCACAAGACATTCTTTTGAGTCAAACGTGACTACGTTGTTTCCTTGGTCACATAATTGAGAGACACTCAACGGATTGTACCCAATGTCCTTAACCAGATTCACATTTTTGATCTTGATTCCTTTATTGATGATTGCTTCGCCGGTTCCAATGATTTCACCCTTGTTCTTGTTGCCGAAAGATACATGACCTCCATCGACTTTTGTAAATAGTGAGGTGAGGTTATCTTTCTTCCCTGTCATGTAGTTGAAACATCTACTATCAATGACCCATATGTTGTCCCCCTCACTACAACTTGCAAAATCAGTTAGATTGGGCGACCCGGGCAAGATTTCTCTTGCCTGGTTCCATTCAAGGAAATAGAGTTCTATCGACCAAATAATCAGCTTAGGTTACGGACTTGTGTGGAGTTCCTAGGACTCAAAGAAGAGGTCCTAGGTGTTGAAAGGGTTTTTACTAACAACAAATAAATTTGTAGTCAAGCCCCGTTAAGTATAGGGAGTTAGGATCGTCCACGGGAAGCAAGGTTATGTTTAACTACTAATCTATAAAGCAAAAGAACACACAAAACAGAAACAAGACAAGGAATAATGATCACCTAACGAGCCAATCAGGTCGGTACCAACCTTACCGGGCTCGGTATGGATGCTGAATTGAATAACAACGAAGCAATTCAAACACATTTTACGCAGGTTCGGTATCGAGCATAGGACCTCGGTAACGATGCAAAACAGAAAGTAATATGAACTTCCAAATAAGAGAAGAGATCTAGGACAAGGGTCTACCACAACACAATCATGCAATAGAAGTAGTATGAATTATAAATATCATGCCTTGAATATAAAGTCATCAACTTTCATTGATTAAACAAGTAAATCAATCTACTTTCATAAATCAATTCACCTTCTACTTATTTTTTTATCAAAAGTTTGTAAGTTTCGTTTTCAAACATTATCAACGTTCAAGTTCATAACTTTCTCTTTCGATTAAGACACAAACTCGAACTACCTTGACTTTCATTCATCACATCATCATTCATGCACAATCATGTCGGGTTTTAACCCTGATCTTAGAATAGAAAACTACTCGCACATGCTTAAACATAAACAAACAAATTATTTGAATGAAAACATGTCTTTAGATTAAAAACAAACTTACTTGAATCACAAGACACTAAATTGTATCCTAAACCGATCTTATACAAACCAGAAAACGAGAGCAAAAGTGTGTCTTTTTGTTCTCACGTGTCCAACCTCTTTCAAACTACTAAATACCATAGTATTTATATTAGAAAAGCTATCTAATAAATTTTCCATAAAGTTAGAACTTTCTAAAACTAAAACATTACGAAATAAAATCATTAAAAGTTCAATGTCGGCTACGTCTACCGACACTAGGGAACCTCGGTGTCGACCCTGTCAGGGTCGGTAGACTCTTGCTGAATACCACTTCTCGTTTGCTGCAAGCCTCGGTACCGAACCCTCATGGGTCAGTAACGAGCTTGTTTGGTCTTGTTTTCTTGTACTTCTTCAGATCCTCTTTTGGATTTTCCGAGATCTCTTTAAATGTCCTTGTCTCCTCTTTATCTTGCTATGCTCTCTGTCTCCTCTCTATATCGATGCCTCCAGAATGCTCCAACTTGCTTCAAAAACCTACAAAAAACACAAAAAAAAGAGTAGCTTCCATACTTTTCTCAAAATATGCAAACTCATCTAAAAAGATACAAAACTAACACAAAAGTACAACTAAACTAAACTAAACTAAACAACCTAGAAAAACACTCAAAAACTAAGCTAAAAACACGAACATCAAAATACCCCATACTTATGCTTGCTTGTCCTCAAGCAATCACTAAACATAAACCAAAACCATTAACACATTTATCAAGTAATAGCCCTTATCAAAAAGCAACTTCAACATTAATGAAAAATAACAAGTGACTCTTAACGTCATCACACATATATAAGCAACAAATAGACATAAGAAATCACAATCCAACCTCACTAAGGACAAAGTGTTTCACTCAACTCTCATGTGTTTAGGCTTATAAGTTCAACTCTCAACTCAATCAAATATGCAAAAACTCATAGAAATTGGAACTTATATCACCAATCTCTCCACCAAAGATGTCAGAACAAGTAAAATCATCAAGAGAACTTAGGCTCAATGAAAAACTTCATAGAAGTTTCCATTTCGCTAGGTTGTAATGGGGCTTGGTATTGACAAATAGGCGTGGAAATATTTTGGTCATGTGGTGCTAAAAATATCCGAGAATAAAGACTCCTAAAAACTCACATATATCCAAAACTTCTCAAAAGATCATACCAAACTCTCTTTCTTTTAAAGAACACTCATTCTTTCACTCACTAAATAAAATCCTAGAAAGTCTCATAAACACAAAGAAACTCTTGGTTTAAACTTTTCATCGCACTTGCACATATACTGTTTTTCTTCCCCCTTTTTTTCTGAATTTTTTGTATATTTTTTTATTGGGAAGGGCTCGGTACCGACCCCACTGGGGTCAGTAACGAGTCTATATTTTCTTCTTTTTCCTCTACTGAGATAACCTCGGTACCGGCCCTTATAGGGTCGTAACAATATGAAACTTCATTCTTCTTCTTTTTTTCTAACTGTAACTTGTGCACTTCTTTACGAAGAGTTCTTTTTACAATTTTTAACAAAGAGACTTCCAATATACCCAACCCATTCCTTCTTCTTAACCATCATACATCTTAACTCAACAAAACAACTCCAACCAACTAAATACTAATCCCTAGATAGGGTCAAGCTTATATCGACCATGAAATAATTTTATCGAGCTAAAAATAACAGGCTTAGGCACAAATTGGCTTCAAAAACAAGGAATAATGTAAAGGTGGATATGGATTAATAAGGCTCATGAAAAATGAAGTTCTCTATCATATGATTTCACAAGTAATGAATTAAAATCTTATAGAGGCTTCGAGAAATAGATAACCATCACAATCTCAAGAGATAATATACATATAGAGAGTAAATCACACATGAAAATCAAGGCTAAATAAGCTCACAGGGTCATTTTGTTGGATTGCAATAAACTTATGCTAAAAGTCATATGCACTCAATTTCATCACATGCTAATCTCACAATTTAAAAACATTTTCATCATGAGACTCGGGCTATACTATCAAAAACACGCCAAATGGAATTACATGATCATGCAAGAAAAAGAAATCATAGAACCATAAAATCAAGGGTATTTATCTATTCTAAAATCTTTTTGAGATTTTTCAAAATTTTCAATTTTTGTCATTTTTTTATATATGCAAAGAAAAAGCAACTAAAACAACTAAAACTTAAAAGAAAAGCAGCTGAAAACAAAAACACAAGAACACAAAAGTTTTCTTTTCCCTCCCCACCCCATACTTAAGCAATGCAGTGTCCCCACTGTAGAAACAAAGTAAAGCAAAAGAAAAAAATAGGGAAAAGAAAATGAACTCACAAAGTGGTTTTTTTTGAAGCAATGGAGACATCTTGAAACATCCTTGAAAAGTGCGAAAATCAGCGCTTAGGTGGGAAGTGCTTCTCGAAGTTCTCCATGAACATAGCAGTAGCCCTCCATCGCTCCTTAGTAGCATTACATCGGTCCTCACCTGTCCTCCACAGAGACTCAGCGCTCCTGTGACGCTCCTCCTCAACCTCCACTCAAGCTGCATAGGCTTCTTGGAATTCGTTCATCTGATCATGCATATGGTATTGAGCCATGCAAAGCTACTACATCCAGGAAGCCAGGTCTTTTGCCCACTGTGGTGGAACAGAATCGGAGCTGGACGCATGATTGGGGCAAGTACGGTGCTCGTGTTGGTGAAACCGGGGGTCGTATCGACCCTATAAGGGTCGGTAGCAGGTTCATACACCACGTTACCGCGCTCATCTAGCACGTTAACGTGCCCATCTGCAGTAGCCATCCCCTCGGTACCGAAGCCATAAGGCTTAGTACCGACCTCCTCAACAACGACATGTTCATCTTCGTCCATGTCGTCCTCCTCCCTCTCATACCGTGACTCGGCTATCCTTAATGAAGCATCATCATGAGGTTTCTTAGCCAATGAAAATGGTGTGGAAGTCCAAGTCTCATGAGGTACAGGAGCTCCATTTTATCCGACGTGACTAACACTTGGCGACGATGGACTGTAGTGGTGATTCCCTCATTGCATCTCTAAAAAATCCCCGAAAACACCCAGTAGTTTGTGCCTAGCTTGTTTGAACGGAGTGCATTGTAGCGTGTGAGATCGATCTTATAAGCTAAATCTAGAAGGGTCACCATCCCGCCGAAGTAGATCTCCTCTAGTTGTGCCCCATTTTGCTCCACATATGTCACCCATTTGTACCTCAAGTTCATTGCAGTGGGGTCGGATAAAATCATGGTGCGGAGGCAACCAATATCTGTCCTTGTGGGCTTAGATAACTCCTTCTTGGGCCAAATGGTGGAGCCAAGTACCCGAACGATGATGCGGAAGAGTGGGTTGATGATGTGGGAGCTAGGAAGTGTTGGTGTAGTGAAACGATCTTCTCTCGTGATGTAGCCCCATGTCTCCATAACCTTAAAATCATCAGGGGCTATGTACTCTCGAGAGGGATTGGGAAAATGAAGAAGAGTGCTGAACTTGGACATGTTGAGCTTGTAGTCCTCATTACCGAGTCTAAAAGTGATCCTCCCCACCGACTTCTTATTCTTGAACTGAGTGTGGAGGGTGGCCGCAAATTTAGAGGTGAGGGCCAGGTAGTGAGGGATTTCTTTGAATTTTAGGAGGTGAGTAGCACCAAGGATGGAGAAGGCGTGCTTGAGGTCCTCATAAATTCCCAAATGCTTTCCATCGACCCTTGAATAACAACTTGTTTTATGTGGTTTGTTGTAGACAATGTCGAAGATCTCTCTTTGCGCAGCGGTATTCAACACCACATTATCCTTACATGGTAGAGATGGAGAGGATGATGATGATGGTGAAGGAGATGGGCTGGGCCTCTTTGTTCTCTTGCCCTCCCTCTTGCTTGCTCGGCTTGTGCTTGCCATCGAAAGTCTGTAGAAACACAACCAAACCAAGATAAGATCCACTCATGAAAATAACACACCAAAGAACCCCATACTTGCATTGAAACCAAGCGCATGCATGTACATTTCAGCATTCTAAAGGGTCGGTACCGACCCCTCAAGGTCGGTACCGAGTTCCCTGGACAAAAAATTATGGTCTAGTGAAGACAAGGTCTGTAACGACCCTGAGGGCATTGGTATCGAGCCTGTATTATCAGTTGTGAACAAAATCGAAGGGCAAGGCCTCGATTTGAAACCATGCAACTCTCGTCAAGGCATCTTATATTCATAAATCCCAGCAATACCAATCAATCAAGCATTCCCATCCCCATACTTACCCAAAAACTTATCCTAAGCATGCCACAATTGCTAGAACATGATGTTGAACATATCATAGCCAGAACAAGTAATCTCATGCTTCATATAATGAAAGAAATTAATTCCAAACATGAGGGAACAATGTTCATCAAAACAAAAGAAAACACCAATATCAAAGCAATGAGGCAACAAATCGAGCATAAAAACAAATCTCTAACTAGATCTAGATTTAGGCATGAAAATTACCCATAAATTACCATGAATCTATGAGAAATTGAAGTAGAGGTTTAGGGTTGAGAAACCATAACGTAGATTCAAGAACTTAGAATGAAAATTAAAGGGTTTTTGGGTTGGTAACAAGGGTTTGTGGATCGGTAACGAACAAATTTGAGGTTTGCTCGATACCAGGGTGGGTGCTCGATTTTGTGGGTGAACTGGTGTGCGCAAGTGTCTGCGGCGGTGGTGGTTCAATGGTAGGGTGCGGTTGCTTGAGCGGTGCATGGGTCTCCGATGGTGCGAGTGGTAACAATGGGGAGTTTGAGAGCAAAGAGTGTGTTTGGTGGTGAAGGAGGTGTGGTGAAAGACAAGGAATTTTAGGTTTAAGTACTTAGATGGGGTTGAAATCGGGATCTTATCTGGTTATTCTGCGTTGGTCTGTACCGACCCTGTGGGGTTCGGTACCGAGCCTGCCTAGGCAACACTTAATTGCTTTGTTGTCAATCCGACTCCTGTAGCACTTTTAGAAAAACGTTCTATTCCGCAAACTTAACTCTACTCTAAAAAGAAGTCAAAAGAAAGCTAACAAAAAGATCTAAGAAAGGAAAAACTAAACCGGATTGCCTCCCGTAAGCGCTATTTTTTTAACATCGTTAGCCCGACGAACATACCTTGGCTAGACCGAGGATGTGAGAGCCCAAGTGGCTCAAATTTCTTCCTCCGGGTCAGCTTGCTCAAAGAATTTCTTCAGCCTATGTCCATTAACCTTGAAGATGGCTCCATTGTTGTCTACTAGATCCACTGCTCCATGAGGATAAATGTGGTGGACCACAAATGGTCCACTCCATCTCGACTTCAGCTTTCCTGAAAAAAAGCGGAGTCTAGAGTTAAAGAGTAGTACCTTGGCACCAACTTCATAAGTTTTGGGCACTAATTTCTGGTCATGCCATCGCTTTGTACGCTCTTTGTAGATCTCAACATTCTCATATGCCTTTAGCCTCAACTCCTCTAGTGCTTGCAAGTCCATGAATAATTTTTCTCTAACCTTGTCGAGGTCCATATTGAGCTCTTTGAGAGCCCATAATGCCTTGTGCTCTAACTCGATTGGCAAATGGCACGCCTTGCCATATACTAAGTTGTAGGGAGTCATGCGTAGAGGTGTTTTGTACGCTGTTCTGTAAGCCCATAAAGCGTCATCAAGCTTGGATGACCAGTCCTTCCTAGAGCGGGAAACCGTTTTTTCCAAGATGCTCTTGATATGCCTGTTTGAAACCTCAACCTTTCCACTAGTTTGGGCATGGTAGGGTGTTTCCACCCTATGTGATACCCCATACTTAGCCAAGAGAGCTTCAAAGCTCCTCTATATGAAATGTGACCCGCCATCAGTAATGAGGAATCATGGCACTCCAAACCTAGGGGAAATGTTAGTCTTAATAAATTCGGCCACAGTTTTCGCGTCATTGGTCCTTGTAGGAATGGCTTCCACCCACTTAGAGACATAATCAACCGCGACAAGGATATAATTATAGGGACCCGATGAAGGGAAGGGTCCCATAAAGCTATGCCCCTAACGTCAAAATGCTCGACCTTTAGGATCCCTGTTAGCGGGTTCTCATGCCTCCAAGTGATGTTTCTAGAGCGTTGGAATTCATCACATGAGGTCACATAATCCTGTACGTCCCTGAAAATGGTTGGCCAGTAGAGACCACTTTGAAGAATCTTCATCGTGGTTTTGAAACCTTTTGCATGGCCACCAGTTGGGAGAGTGTGACATTGATGGATCACACTCTCTACCTCTTCTTCTGGTATACAACGCTTAAAGAGGTGGTCACTTCCTTGTTTGAACAAGTAAGGATCATCCCAATAGTACTGTTTGACATCATGTAAGAACTTCTTCTTCTTTTGTGGGTTCAAGCCCTCGGGAATCACTCCTCCTACAATGTAGTTAGCAAAATCCGCAAACCAAAGGGTCTTTCACCCTCTAATAGCATGAATAGAATGAAGAGCGGTAGAAGGAAGAGATAAAGGTTGATCTGAATTAGAAGGATTTGAACTAAGTTGAGAAAACTCACCTGACTAGGTCATTACCGGACTAGAATAGGTCGATATCGAGCTGTCCGACCTCGGTATCGAGGTTCTCAACCTCGGTATTGAGCTTCTTTGCTTCGGTACTGGTGTTGCCAGCGTGATCCAGCCTTTGTAATGGGTCGATACAAACCAATTTAGGGTCGGTAACGAGCCTCCTACAATTTTTGACCTCGTTCAACATGAGGTGCTCGTCCAGCCTAGAGTCATTTATTGGTACAACATTGTTGGAATCCGTGATGTGTTCTACTAGCAACCTAGATAGGTGATCTGCCACCAAGTTTTTAGCTCCTGTCTTGCCTTTGTTTTCATGATCAAATTCTTGTAATAAGAGCATCCAACGAAGTAGCCTAGGTTTGGCATCCTTCTTAGCCATTAAATATCTAACAGCTTCATGGTCAGTGTAAACAATCACTTTAGAATCAACAAGATAAGAGCGGAATTTTTCAAATGCAATACCACGACAAGGAATTCCTTCTCCGTCATGGTATACTTACTCTACGCCTCATCAAGCATCTTACTTGCATAATAAATGGCATGGAGCTTTTTATCCTTCCGCTGACCTAATGCTGCATCGATAGCATAGTCGATGGCATCACACATTATTTCAAATGGCAGGGTCCAATCCGGGGACCGTATAATAGGAGAAGAGACAAGTGCTTCTCTTAACCTGTGAAAAGCCTCAAGACATTCTGTAGACAGCTCAAACACTACATCTTTTATTAGTAGGTTAGTCAATAGTTTAGCTATCTTAGAAAAATCTTGAATGAAACGTTTATAGAAGCCAGCATGTCCTAAAAAACTCCTAACGTTTTTTACAGAAGCAGGAGGAGGTAGTTTTTCAATGAGCTCAATTTTAGCTTTATCTACCTCTATCCCTCTCCTAGAGACGAGATGTCCTAACACTATCCCCTCTTGGACCATAAAATGGCATTTTTTCTAATTAAGCACAAGATTGGTTTCTTCACATCTCTTAAGCACCCTAGTCAGATTACAATAATCAAATGAAGAACCATACACAGAAAAATCATTCTTAAAAACCTCAACTATGTCCTCTATCATATATGAGAAGATAGCCATCATGCACCTTTGAAAGGTTGTAGGGGCATTACAAAGCCCAAATGGCATTCTTTTGTAAGCAAAAGTCCCATAGGGACAAGTAAAGGTTGTTTTCTCCTGATCATCAGAATCAATGAGAATCTGCCAGAAACCGCTATAGCCATCTAAGTAACAAAAATAATCATGCTGGGCTAAGCGTTCTAAAACTTGATCAATGAAAGGAAGCGGAAAATGATCTTTTCTTGTAGCACTATTTAGCTTCCTATAGTCAATGCACATCCACCAACTAGTTGTGGTCCTAGTGGGGATCAGTTCACCTTTCTCATTCTCTGTAATGGTCATTCCCCCCTTTTTAGGGACTACATGGATCGGACTAACCCATTGGTTGTCCGATATAGGAAAAATAATCCCGACATCAAGTAGTTTTAAGATTTCCTTTTTCACCACTTCTTTCATATTAGGATTCAGCCTACGTTGATGCTCTATTGTGGGTTTGTGATTATCCTCCATGTAGATCCTATGCATGCATAATGAAGGGGATATGCCAATTATGTCATCCAAAGAGTAGCCAATGGCTTTTCTATGGGTTCTAAGTAAAGAAATCAACTTCTCTACTTCATCATCTTTTAATTGAGCATTTACAATGACAAGGAAGGTAGAGTTAGGACCTAGAAATTCATAACTGAGGGAATCTGGAAGGGGCTTGAGCGTTGGAGTAGGCTCAATCGGGATAAGAATGGGTTCTTCATGCTCTATCTTCAAGACTTCCTCGAGATAATCAAACGCCAAAAACTCTTCATCTTCTGTCAGAAGGGTCGATGTCGACCCAAAGGGGGTCGGTATCGACTCGATTTTGCCTACCAGGAGCCTCGGTACCGATGATGTGGTGATCGAAATCGATGCTGCAGGACTTGTTTGTACGTATTTTCCTGCCAGGAGCGTCGGTAATGACCTATGTAGGATCGATATCGATGTTGCAGTATCAAATTCCGCCCACCTTCTGCCCGAGAATGTATCAAAAGTCAACAGCCTCCCAATTGGGTCCCCACATTCAATGTAGTCAATGTGGGTTTAGAGCATCTTGACCTCGGCTTCATTGGTCTCTTTCATGGTGGGGTTAAAGCGGAACTCCACCACCTCATCCCCAATCTCAAAATTTACGAGTCCCCTCCTAACATCAATTATAGCTCCAACTGTGGCTAGGAATGGTCTTCGCAAACTGATAGGCACCACTGGGTCTTCAGGCATCTCCATTACTGTGAAATCGTTGGGGACAAAGAACTTGCCCACTTGAACCGAAAAATCATCTACGATCCCTGTAGGCTTGACACAAGATCCATCCGTCATGTATAACCTCATGTTTATAGGCTCTGGTGATCCCATATTGGCCTTGGACCAGATTGATAGTGGTAGTAGACTTGCACTGGCTCCTAGGTCACATAAAGCTTTAAACAGGTAAGCTCCAATACCAATGGTAATAGCAAACTTACCTGGGCCATCTAGTTTTTCTGGGAGCTCCAAAGATCGGACCTCGTCAGTTAGCTCAGACATAGACCTCTTCCTACTTAGAATACCTTTCAAAAAATTTGTATAAGCCAGCATTTCACTTAGGGCCTCTGACTGGCTGAAATTCATCGTGCCAAATCCAAACTAAATCCCTAGTTACACAACTAGTATAGTTGATAAGTCGGGGTCGAACCCAAGAGACACTTGTAATTCAAAGTTATATTATTATCAAATCAGAATTAATAAAGGGGGATTTTTTTATTGTAATCTAAAACTAGGAAAAATTAAGCAAAGCAAAGCAACAAATCAAGGAAGGAAAAGGTTGGGTTTTTATCAAGTTGGGAAAAACAGTCCTATTCAAGCATCCACTTTCATCATCAAATTATTGATCATAGATTCAAACAAGTTATTTCCTTTGGTTATTCCTATCCTGATCAGATAAAATAAACAAGCCAACGGGTCATGTAAATACTTAATATCAAAACAAACATGAAACGATCATGAATAATAATGATACTAGCAATGAGAACAAGGATAAACAGGATACATGCAAATTGAGTTCGAACGAGTCAAACAATAAACATGCATTCAAATCTCTTTCTCAATTATTTTAGTCCAACGAGTCCTAAAACATTGAGTTGCTACAAAGATTAGGTTTTGCTATGAGAAAACCTAAATCTAGCAATAAAGAGTATTAAACTCCAACAAGTTAGCTAGGCCTGAAGGAATCAATACAATCAATATAAATTATGCACAAGAGAATTAAAATAACATGTAGAAATAAACCTGAATGGAAGAATCTCACAATAAACTTGAATCTGAAAGCTTCAACTTGAATATAACTTTAGGAGTTTAGTTCTCCATAGAAGAGAAAATACAAAAGTCTAAAATAATGGAAACTAGGTCTAAGAGAGATCTCAAAACAAAGCTAAAAAATAGGTTAATAAAGTCTCGAATCAAAACATACGAAAATAAAATAATAGGAAACAAATATAATAAAGATAGATAGATAGAGAAATCGTCGCCTCGGATATTTGCTGACGTGGACCTCCGCGGGCGCGGTGAGTAGCCTCCGCGATCGCGGACCTGTAGAAACTCTGATCCGAGTCAACGTTGACCGCGACGACGGCCTTGTGCCACTGCGATCGCGGACCTGATATTTGGCTCCACCGCGGACTACTCTAATCCGCGGCCTTCTCCTCTTGGATCTTCTAATTCCGTCTTTAATTCTTCTAATTTCTTCAAATCTTCGGTCTTCTCCTCATTTGTCATTACAAGCACTAAAAAAGACTTAAATCTATAAATAAAATGTATTATCTAGTCCTATTTATGCTATATGAAATACATCATATCAGCCTCAGCGAATGGAATAGAAATATTTAAGCCTTGAAGGATTTAACAAAACGCCTATACTTCCCATCTGTCGAGTCTTTAGACTTCTTAGAAGGGAAGGGAAGAGTCTTCACTGGTCTCGGAACCAAAACGGGCTCGAGAGGTGGCACTACCAAGTCGACAATAGGGTCGATCGGTGCTTTAGAAGGGTCGGTATCGACCCTGATGGGGTCGATACCGAGCTTGGGACTAACAGAGGGGTTCAGTGGAAAAGACTTACCTGAGTTGGGGTCATTAACGACCTGTGTGTGATCGGTACCGAGTGTTTGAGGCTCGGTATCGACCTTAGTGGGGTTGTTATCGATCCGAACAAGAGCATTTTCTTCGTTACTGGGCTCTTTCTCGTTGGTTTCAACATGGTCCGATAGTGTATTTTCGCTCTTTAGGTGTACAACTTCTATTTTTGTCCTCTCGGATTCTCTTCGGGGCGGTCCGGAAGTTGCCATTGAGGTCTTCGAACATGTGCATCAAGGTTACCTAATTGGGAATTTACACTCTTTCTCCAAGTTTTGATTTCTCCCAACTATACATGTACACCTTTTAGGTCAGAACGGACTCCATCAATCTTGTTGTGGACTCCGTTAATACCCTCTTGTAGCCCTTGTACCAATGAAGGTGGCTGTTGATATCCCGGAGGCCGATAAGGGGGAGCGTTCCTTTCTTGTGGTGGGGGTGCTTGATTTTGACCTTGATTGTAACTTCCCCATGTGGGATAGTTATTGTTCCTCTCATAGTTGTCAGGTTGATTTCTGTATTGACCACTCATGTAATTCACATCAGCATAATTCTCAACGGCTCTAACCTGCTCAATGTAAGTGCAAGGAGAAGTACAATGGGTATGAGAGCCACACTCAAGACATTGTTGAGAGGTTTTTAGAAAACTTACATGTTTCTTCAGCCGGTTGATCTCATCTTGCAAAAATTGATTTTTGACATCTGGATCAACCTCATCTTTATTTGGAGTGTAAAGCCTTCTTTGAGGCTGGGGCGACTGTTGGGTCCCATACATGGTATCGTAGTTGGTCAACTTGTCTAGTAATGCCCATGCCTCATCGGGTTCCATCTTTATGAGACCACAAGCGGTGTGCAAGTTGATGCGGTTCTTCGTATTAGCATTTCTCCCCTGAAAGAAGATCTCTGGAAGAACGTATTGTGGTTGTCCATGGGTGGGGCATTGCCTATGCATCACTTTGAATCTCTCCCATGTCCCCACAAAAGTCTCATTAGGCAGCCGGTGGTAAGAGGCGATGCGTTTTCTTAGCTCCGTAGTTTTGGCAGGAGGAAAGAACTTTGTCATGAACAAGTCATGCAAGGCTCTCCACGTCCTAACCGACCTAGGATGTAGGCTCTCTAACCAGCTCAACGCCTTTCCTGCAAGGGACCACTTAAAAGCCTTTAGTTGAACATATTCTAAAGAAATACCATCAGCGGCAATAGTGTCGATGAAGACAAATTGAACACGTCAGGTATTGAACATCGTACCGGCGAGCTTCATGATAGAGGCAGAGAGGGAAGAAGGCCAGGTATACATGGTGTAGCAGGCAATTTCGCCATTGACATGAGAGTAGAGAAAATCGGAGAGTTCTTAGTGAGCTTTGAATCGAAGGATTTGGAGAGAGAAACACTTTTGGGGAAGATCATCTTCTCCAATCTATCGCTTCCACAACCAAGGCATAGTCGGTGGCATTCTGGCTTAGCTCCACCATCTCAAAAGCTGCGTTCTTCTATCTTCTTGTTTCGAGAGAGGATGGGTGCAGGAGAGAGGGTGTGTTCTAGGTTAAGAAAAGACCTACTTATGCGACATATTTGCGAGGTCCAATTATTCCCGACCATTAACACCCGACGTATTTGTTGTCTTTAATATCTAATACTTCGGGTTGCACACACCCGGTGTATTTGTATGCCCTAAATACCCCGGATCTTATAACATCCAGTGTATATTGTTGTAATATGGTTCAAATACACCGAACGTTTAATGTCTGGTGTATTTGATGTGATGTTCTTTTAATTTGATATGTTATATCTCTTAGTATGAATGCCCGGGTTAAATGCTATGAGGTAATAGCCATTTTTTGTAGTACTGGAAGCTCTTGTTCCGAATAGTGTGTGATCGATGAGCTTGTCTCTTGGGACAGCTTCCAATGTAGTGCCCATGGGCTCCACACTGCCAACATGTCTTGTAGTACTCTCCAATATAGTACTTTGGGTATGGTCTTTGGATCCTATTTCTTTCCATGGTTTTCTTATTGTAGACTCTAGACCCATTTCCCTTTGCTATCTTAAGGTACGTTTTGTGGCTTGTGTTTCTAGTGTAGTACTCATTGTTCCCGTCTTTACTACTTTCTAGAACACGAAGTCTCTCCTCTAACTGGGCGTTCTTCAGCTTTTGGCTTTGAATCTCAAGACCCCTACACTTATTTCTTTCTTTTTCTCTGAGTGGGGAGGTCCCATCCTTTGATGATCGTTTCCCGTACCCTATCCCATGCCTAGATGGAACGAACTTGGTCATAGGAATGGTTTCTTGGGAACCATGGGGTTCGGTTATGTACTCTACTGGCCTGACTTCGTTACAAAGGGAACAAATTCCTAGGTTCTTCTCAGCAATCTTAGACTTGAGCTTTTGACTAAACCACATTTCTTTGTCAAATATCTCTTTCTTAAGGGCCTCATTTTCTTTTATCAGCTTGTCTTGTAAGAGGGGGCTATCTAGACATTTCTGGTTTTCACTCAGACCTTTAATGATCTCATCCTTTTCACTCTCAATGTTATTAAGCTCACTTTTGAGGAGTGTGATTTAATTGAAAGCGCACTGCAGTTTTTCGAAAAAATGTACACATTGGGAACAAGGCTCCATTCCTAGTTGCTCGGCTAACATATGTTCAGATTGATCAAGTTTTCTTTGGATCTTGATATTATCTCTTAACAACTTAGCCGACAATTTTAATAGCTCAGTTTTTTCGTATTGAGAGAGAGAGAGAGAGAGAGAGAGAGAGTCAAGAAGAGTTTCAAGGTTTACCTCACTGGGTTGTTCCCCAGTGGTCTCCCCCATTGCCATAACACAAGTTTTTGGAGAGGTCCACGCCTCCGACTCCTCATCATCGGAGTCACTCCAAGTTGCTATGTAGGCCTTTTTCTTGCTATAGTCGGGTCTTCGCTCCTCAACTCCTTGAGGACAGTTCTTTGCGATGTGTCCCTTCGTGTAGCACTTGTAGCATGTGGCATCTGAAATATCTTTGTCTTTGTCCTAGTACTTGCTGTTGGACTCATAGTTCCATCTTTCTCTACTTGAGTTCCCTTTGAACTTCCCTTTCTTGTAGAAGTTCCTAAGGGCCTTGGTGACCAACACAAGTTCCTCATCATCGTCCTCCTTTGATTCTTCATACTACTCTTGGAAAGACTTGAGAACTTTCTCCAATTTGAGAGCTATGCCTCTTGTCTCCATTTCTTGTTGCTTATCTTCCTATTTTCTCTTCTCGTGACCAATGAGCTTACCAAAAACTTTGTGAAGCATCAAGTTCCTATTCTCAAGGTTCTCCTTGAACATAGTTCGTTCATTTGCCCACTCAACTATCAGACCATTGAACAGTTGTTGCACCTTCATTTTGTCATACATTTCATGCTTGCTGATTCCAAGGGCTACTAGCTTGGAGCAAAGGGACTCGAAACACGATTGATAGCTATCAATCGAACACCCATAGTCATTTTGAAGTTGAAAAACTCCCTTCTAGCGTTCATCTAGTGATCTTCTCTTAGATCAGAACTCCCAATGTGCACATTTCCTTGGTTGTTTCCAAGTTAGCCACTCTGTCACTGTCTTGTTCACACATGGCATTGTTGAGACACATTTTGGCCTTGTAGTTGGCCTTCATGCATTGCCATTTGTTGGAACTCCATTTGGAAAAGTCGTCTCGAATAGCTACATTAAATTGGAAGTTCTCATTCTCTATGACACACTAGGCTTGGTAGTCATGACTTCTCATCTAGTCTCTCATCTTGAGCTGCTAGTTTTCGAAGCATCCGACGATGACTCTTGGGAGGATTGTTGTTCCCATGTCCAATCTTCGTGAGTTCTTGAGACATTTTCCCTAATACCTAAAAAGACTATCCAAAATCTAGATCACCTGCTTTAATACCAATTGTTGGATCGAAGGTTAGTGGTGACCAGTTATGGGAACTGTATCGGACAGTTCCCACAAGCAACGGAATAAATCAAACGTGCGGGTAAGGAAAACGACTCTAGGTTTGGAGGATTTTTGAATGAGTTCCCTTTTCTTTATTGCTTAATCTCCTTTAGGTTACAAGGCTGAATACAAGCTTCTCTGTTCCTACAAGGACTCTCTCCCTAGACAACACTAATGTATTCTCTCAATCCTAACTCGGTGAACGCTCACAATCAAGGTAAAACCAAAACTCAAACCTCTTTGTTCTTGTGTCTCTGCACAAGAGTTCCCCTAGACCTAGGAAATCCTTCTCTCTTCTTTCACCGTCGTCGAGATTAGATCACTGTTGGGGACTTTTCACCAAGACGATGTTCTTCACTTGATAAGCTGTCACTCTGGGAATTGGAATTTAATTTTGAGTTGTGAAAAGTGACTAGCAAGGACACTGTTGAAGGGTTTATATAGGCATGATGAGAAACCCTTATCCATTTGAGGTATTTATCTTCAATACCCTCTTTGCCTAGCTCTCCAAGTTTGATCCTTAAGGTTGGCATTTGATTTTGATTTGAATTTGAACTGTCAACTCTTGGATCATATCGAACCGTTGGATGGTCATCTTCAACCTACTGCAAGTCTGAAGCTGTTGAAGTCTGAGACACTCTTTTTTCCGGCATAGACATGATCCCTAAAAATGCGCTGAGATGTCGTTTTCACGCATGTGCCAGTTTCCATCCAAGGGGAACTCTCGTCTTCTTGGTTCCCTTCTCTTTGGAACTCTTCTTGACTTCGAGGGATTCATGTTCTTCTTATCCAGTTCACATCGCATGGTTCACTGAGTTCCCATTCTTATGGGAACTCTTTTCACTTCTCAGGTTGGTCGCTTTCTTTTTGTCGTTAGCAATAGGCATTAGTTCCCATGATGTTTGTCGTTATCAAAACTGAGGGCGTTGTTCCAGTGTTAATGAACATGAGTTCCTAACACCAACTCAACACTTGGGATAGCGGTTATCGCAATGTTGTTGTGGAGTCAGACTCTTTACTTGTTGTTGGTTTAATTGAGTGGTCGGTTTCCTCGACCCACCCCCTCTCTAGCCTGGTTATGCAACGACAAGGCTTCCTCAATCGGGATTGGAATGCCCCATGTAGTCATGTCTTGTGAACTCTGTCGCCGACTCCCTCGCTAGGTTTGCTTTTGATTTCCCTTTAGGTGTTCATGTTCTTAGTTGTCCTCCTACGGAAACTCATAAGTTTTTGCTGGATGATGTTGGGGAAAGGGTTACTCCCCGTCGTATTTGTGTTTAGCCTAGGTTTGTAGTTGTCTTTTTCCGAAAGGATTGCCTTTCTTTGACAAAAAAAATTAACATGGGAAATCCGAACCATCTAGAATCTGCATAAGGATACTAGAATATCAACAATGATCATTTCATTTTTCCAGAAACAATTTCTAAATCATTGGTTGCTTTGATAACTTGCAAGTTCTCACTCTCAATTTCTAGGTTGTTGTAATTACCTTGTTTTGCTGCCCTAATCCCATCTCGCAGTGCCAAGACTTCAGCCTTCAGGGCCGATATGTACTTTCCTATAATGAATCCATGTTGTGGTTTTTTCCATCGGCGTGACTCAACATGTTTCCTTTTTGTTCTATGCCCATTTCCTTTAACCTTTTCTTCATCTTCATAGCATTGTTGAGATCTCTCCCACCGTTCTAGTTGCGTTCGGATATATAGTTGTAGGTCTAGTATAAAGTGATGTGATTCCATCTACCGAGTCATGGCCCCACGGTACCGTGCTAATCGGGGCGCCGTTGCACACGTTGATTTCCGACCTTGGCACGCATTGGCCTTTGATGGATGGTACCACTTCTTTGGGCACTTTTAAAGGCACTATGTTCCATGTTTTGAGTGAAGATCTCAGCACTAATGACAAGTTCAATTTGCATGACAAAGGAGGGTCTTCACTTGGACAAATATCCAAGGTCGGTGTCCGAGGCGCTAAGAAGCCAAGTCAAGGTACTACGCCCTATTTTGGACGCATCACGCGAGCCCGAGCTAAAGAAATGCTTGACAAGATCAAGGAGGAGATCATGGCTCATAAGTTGGATTTTGGGTAACAATGGAGAAGGGTGGAGTATTATTGTGACTTTTGGTGAAACTAGTGCACAAACTTGACTTATGTTTCGTTAAGGGCTTTAAGTTAGTTTCTTTAAACTTTTGGGTTGTTTTATGTAATAACGAGAGGAGTTATGGCTGAAATGAGAGAGAGAGAGGCGTGGCCTAGGGTATTAAGTCTCATTTGTGGCCTCCTTTGAGGTTAGACTTGTACGATGAAATTGCTCCCTTTTTTACTTGTTTTCAATCTAAAGTTCCTTTGTTTATTTTTCTTTCAATTTCTTATTAGAACGTTGGTGAGTCATATCCGACGCTCTTGCAATCTAGTTTGTTGTTCTTGGTGAGTCATATCCAAGGGCAACATCCATATCCATCACTCCGCCATTCCATTTGCAATCGCACCATTTCCATCTCGTTGGTTTCTGCACCACTTCAGTATAATTGACATATCTTTCAATCTAGACTTCATCTAGCTCTCAAATTTTGCGGGGTTAAACTAGACTCAAAGATTTAACTATAGGATTTAGAATCACTAAATTCCAAGTCCGAAAGAGGGAGATCTACCCTTTGAATCCCAGGCAAAATTCAGCCACCGAGCTCCATCATTCCACGAACCAAGTGAAGGGTTTTCTGGGTTCTCTTGGCGATCCCTTTGCACCATCATCTACACCATCGATCTTCCCATCATAAAGTCATTCGGAGCTTGTTGAAATTCTAGTTTGTTTTGTTGATGCCAAATACCCCACAACGATATGGCAAAGACAATAAATTCCTTCTCCCTTCGAGTTCAAAAAAGTTCGTTAAGGATGGTTTTCGGAGTTTTATTATATGTGTCTTAGTTTCGTAGAGTTTGTTCAATATTTGGGTTGGTTATCTTAGTTATGGTTAGAGTGTGTGGACATTTAGTTAGCAAATGTGCAGTATGTTTACTTATACAATTGCACATGATACATCCTCTAGGGGTCGAGATATGTTTCTCTCTCAATCTAGCTTTTGTATGGAGCACAATTGGCACCGATCTTCCAGAGAAAATTCCGAACTTTCGGTAATTTGTCTAGCTTCCAAATCCATTTAATTATACTTAGGTTGTGAGATTTTGTTTGTGTGATTATATTCATTGCAGAAAAGGTCGAGAACCATCCAATTTTACTAGAGGCCTAGTAAAGCCAATCTTGTATAACATTATCGGGGATTGTATCGTTTTTATCGTTTCAACAAATTCTTATGGGAGTATTTGCTTCAACTCCTTCGTGTTCCACTTCTTATCATTTGTAATAAATTCTGATACCTTAATTTTTCCATTAGTGTGAGTTGGATGTATCACATAATATTTTAATGGTTTTGTAATTGCCTAATTATCTTCCCAATACTTAATTGTTTGTCCATCTCAAATTTGCCATATTAGACCTTTTTCAAATTCAATTCGTAAGTTCATGAGTTTCTTCCATTGCAATGAGGTGTTGGTCTTGAGTTTGTATGTGAAAAAGATGTCATTCTGAATGTATTTTTCCTTTACAATCCGAATCCAAATGTTGTCTGGCTATGCAAGAATCTTCCAAAGCAGTTTGATTTGAAGAGCTTTGTTCATATGCTCCACTTTTCTTAGTCCTAGTCCTTCATGTGACTTCGGTTTACATATTTTATCCCATCCAATCAATGGCTTGTTGATAGCTTGCATATAGATATTGCTTAGATTCCACATTTAGATTTGTTTTGCTTGGTTTTAGATAGTTTTAGTGTAGTTTCTTAGCTTTTTAGTATGGTTAGAAGATTTTGATTTTACGCTCGTTTTGTATTGGACTGCATGTCAGGTGATAGGAGAGTGTAGACGGGACGGGATTCAGCTAATTTTGGTGGAAGGATTGATGAAATTTGGAGGTTAGAGGATGGAGCTAAGCGGAAAAAAGGCAAGGAACAAGTTTGGGAAAAGTGAGGCTTGCGACGGAAGAAAGCTCGACCGAGCAATTGAGGCTGTACCCGCACAATTCACTCGGAGACAGAAAGCGCGGGCATGAGGAGAAGAGCTTCGTCGCACTTTATGGCATTTGTCCGCGCAATTGTGTTTGTTCGAGAAGGGTGTTTCCGACTTATTTATTATTATTATGAGATAGTTATATGTTATTTTTGGATATTATGGCTAGAGATATTTTATCTTTTGAAGTTATTTGGGATACTAGTTTTGAGTTTCTATATTTCTTTTCATTATCTCAGTTACAATTTGGAAGTAGATTTTGTTCTTGAGAACTTTTTCCCAAAGAACACTTTTGGAACCTTATTGTAAGTTTGTAATTCAATCATGCATTGCTAATTTCTCTTGTGTTTAACTAGTTGATTGAGGTTGTAGACTGCATATTATTGTGAGGTTTGATTGTCTCTCAATAAACTTGATTAGTTTTTATTCTCTTGCTTAACTAAAATAGAGTTGGTCTAGGTTTTTGTTGGTTTGGTCACCTAATGAGATTTTTAGGTTAATTTACAACTAATTTGATTAATTATATGTTGGAATTGATTATATAAAGTAGGATCTACAATTGTTTAGACCCGGACGGACTATTCAGTTGTAGAAGGTAATAAAATCACAAATCACTTGGATGTTTGGTTGTTCTAAGTGCTTGTTTCTATCGATATATACTTGAGTCTTAAAGATGTTGTATCTACGCAGTGGAGGAGATAGAGATAATTGAAAGGAGGCGAAAAATACTCTCTTCTGACAACATCTCGAACTCGAGGATCATAATCATTTATTGATTTTCTCAATGTCGGATCACTAATAACAACACCCTCACATGTCTTTTCTGACCGAGCTCTTTATTCGCTCGAAGGACCGATATTTTCATCAATATTAAGAGATTCAGTAGGAATAGTTGTAGACTCAAGACTTCGAACATGAAATTCTTTACTTCAAGGAAAATACTTTTTCATATCAAAACAATTCAATTTAAACAAATTTGATTAACTTAACAATGAAAGAATAAAAACAAATTCAATTCAACTAAGAAAATTAACAAATTAAATCATCCAATTTACATCATTACATTGAAATTACAAACCCTAAATATCAATTGAACAAAAATTATACTAAACATTAAACATTTTAATGTAATTAAGTATAATTAAACTGAATCAATTGAATATAAAATTAAAAATATAATTCACAAATTTAAACAAACCCTAAAGTTACAATTTTACAAATTTCAATTTAAAATCGAAATTAAATTAAAAATAATATTACATATTAAGAATTAAGAGGCTAGAGGGGAATTGGGACGGAAGGGACAACCGACCGGGGAGCCGAGGAGGAGCGGTCTGGCAGAGGGCCGATGAAGGATTGGCGGCAGGTAGAGCTGTCAAAAGCTGACCCGATCTGAAAAACTGACCCGAAGCGCCCGAAAATTTTAGGATCAAGACCCGAAATTTTGAAACCCAAAATAAACCGAACACAATAGACCCGAAACCCGTTGGGTTCAAATCCGAAACTCGTTGGGTTGATCTGATTTTTTATATTTTTAGAATATAAATATTATATTTTGAAAATGATATTATATTTTATTATTAAAATATATAAAAATAATAGATTATTATTAAATATCGTATTTTGAATCAAATAATATTTTAATAAGTGTAAGAAAATCGATTTTCTTGACCTATTGGGTCGACCCGACCCGCCCGAAAACCCGACCTAACCCGACCGATTTGACCGATGACCTGTTACGACCCAAACCCAAATCAACCCGAACCCGAAATAACCGGACCCGAACCCGACCGACCCGTTTGATAGCTCTAGCAACAGGGGTGGATCCAGTATTGTCTACAAGGGGGTCGTATTTTGTACATCGATTTAGTATATAAAAATTAACCTCCGAAAATTAAGATAGTATGAATTAAGTGTACACAAAAATTAAAGTAAAAACAATTTGACATAAAAAATAGGACATAAAAATTAAGATACATGTGATTATTTTCTAAGAGGTAATTCACAAATACTAGATAGACCGATAAATTAATTTATGTAGAACTTAAATTAAAAGATGTAGAATAGATACACACTGTGAAATCTCATCAAATAAATTAATTAAGTAAAATTAAGCTTGCTTTACCCTAATATAGTAATTTGGAATCTCATCTAATAGATACACAATGGTTGAAAATCACCAAACATAGAACTTTAATGAATACTGCAATTCACAAAAAATATTCACCTTGCATTCGCGAATTATATTGTGAAGAGTTTGGTTCAAATAAACCATCTCTTAACATGTAAAGTGAGGAGCACTCAGGGCCCTTGGATCTCCATGATCCAAGGGTTGATGTTCTTTCTCCTTTTATTAAAGGCAGCGACAATTATGTCTTTTACTTCTTTAATTAATTAATTCGTTTTTTTGTTCAAACCCTTGAACGAAGCTTCTAGGGTGAATGGACGAGAGTGTGCTGCTCGCGAGTCTCGTTCCTTCGTTAACATTCCACATTCGACTGGGGCGATTCAGCGATTGCGTTGGGGGAGATTCGGCATGTACTGCGCTACTGCTCACTCCTTCGTCCTCCTCAGTCTTTCTTCCATCAACATCGATTCGACATTGTTTGAACGAAAACCATGGCAGAAAGTGGTATTTTGTTCTTTTCTGATTTCGTTAGGTTATTTGAAATTATATGGTCTCTAAACTATCTAAGATGGCGTGAGTAGAAGAGGATTCACAGATTTGACTCTATAATAAGTATGTGATAGGTGTGAATAGTGATGTTCGTATTTTTAGTATGTTTTCTTAGTTTGTTAGGACTAGTTTTGATAAGTTTAGGGTTAGTTTTATGTGTTTTCGGATGGTTTTGCATATTTTGTGAAAAGTATGGAAGCTACTACATTTTATGTATTTTTGTAGGTTTTAGCAAGGAAAAGGTGCTATTTGGAGCTGAATTTGGAGTGCTATGATGAAGGACGGAGGAATACAAGATGAAGAAGTCGAGGTCTAAGTTTTTGAAGAAGAAGTGTTGAGGAAGCCAAGCCCAGGCTCGTTAACCAGGATGTGAGGGCTCGTTAACGAGGTCACGAGATAGAGTTTTCGAGAGTTTGATTTTGTTACTTACCAATCCTGTGCGGGAATTTATTCCGTGTCGGTAGAGTGTCTTTTATGATTTTAGGTTTATTATATTATGTATTTTTCTAGATTTTATTTCTATCTTTTTAGGAAAGTTTTTTTATCTTTTAGCCTTTTCTATTTTATAGCTTTATTAGTATAAATAGCCCTCTTATTATCCTAGAAGGGGGATCGATCATATAGGAGTGGAGAGAAGAGGAAGAGCCGAGAGAGACGAGAGACGGATCGGAGTCGAGATCGAGAGCTTGGTGGACGAGAGTTACCGGGGTCATTAGTCGTGGTTTTGATTCGGTGCTTTGTATTTTTTGGGTTTCTTCTTAATCTCTGTAAGACGATATTTATTATTAATTTGAGTAGTGTTTTGTTTTAAATGATTTCTTTTGTTGAATTTATTATTTCTTAGTTATGAGTAGTGAGTAGTCTTCTTTTCTAGAGTCGGGGTTTAACCCGACATAGTTATGCATGTTTGATGAGTGAGATTATGTGTTGAATGCCTTTTATCTATTTTTGAGATTGTTTTTTGTGCTTAGACCTAGATGAAAGTCAAGGTGATTTGAGTTTTTAACTTGATTGAAAGAGAAAGTTATAGACTTGAAGGTTGATATTGTTTGAATACGAAAGTTTCAAGCTTTAGATCCAAAACAAACAATTGAGTGAATTGCTTTATGAAAGTAGATTAATTTACTTGCTAGTCAATGAAAGTTGATGAATTTATCTATTTTAAGGCATAATCTTATCTTCTCACAAGTTTCTATACATGACTATGTTGTGGTATCCGTTATCCTAGATCTTTGTTTTTATTTGATTTCTCTTAAGTAATATTCGTTACTGAGTTCATAGCCTTGGTACCGAGCCTGTTTAGGTCGTTAGTTTTAGTTAGTTGTTTGCAGTGGTTCGTTAACGACCCTGACAACGTCGTTAATGAGGCTGCTTGTGAGTATTTTGCTAGTTTTTGTTTGGTTTTCATTATTAGTAGTCGATAAACAAACAACCTTGCTTCTCATGGACGATCCTGACTCCCCTATACTCAGCGGGGTCTTGACCTATAAATTTATTTGTTGTCCTGAGTGAAGGCCCGTCAACAAATTGGCACCGTTGCCGGGGAAGAGTTTGTTTGTTTATCTGTGGGTCTGGGAATAGCCCGATCCCGTTTTGTTTTTAATTTTTGTTTTCTTTGTCTGTTTTCTCAGCGTATGCCGGTAGGATGTCGAAGGCTTGAATTTGACAAGGCTGGTATTTTCATTCAAGCCGAGGGAGGGTTCAAGACAAAAGTTCAAGACCGCATTGTTGTACCCACCCTTGACAAGTTGGAGCTACTCTATGTACCAAATTGGTAAGAGGCATGGATGGGTCATGCATTCCCGTTAGAGCCCAAGCTGGAGGATGAGCTATCACTTAGGCCGTGTGAGACAAGATTCGAGCGAGAAGGAGAAGGGATGGATGAAGATGAAGATGAGGATAACGAGGTAGCTGGAGAAGACACTGAAGAGGCTGACACAGAGGGAGGCACAGAGGAGCTTAACTTCGAGGATGAAGACCTCGACACAGAAGTTTTGGGCACCAACGTCCTCGTTGACGAGCCCACCAAGCTCATTAACGACCATTTCCGGACTTCTACATATGCTCTTAACGAGGCACCCAGCTTCGACAACGACCCCCCCCCCCCCCCCCGAGGACAACTATCGACCCTCCGCAAGCTCCTACCGATCCTCATTCCTATGGAATCATACCCTACAACCCGATGCTTTATCAAGACCATTTCCAGTCGAACTACCCACCACCACCTCAACCCGAGTACACAGGATCGAGTATGCCGCCACCATGGGTCGAGGATCTTTCTGCACAAATGTAACAGCTTCACCTTCAGCAGGACCACATTCATAGGAAGATGGATAGATGGGAGACTATCTACTCATCTCGGATGACGATGGAGGACGAGAGGCATCGTCAGAGAGAAGTGGAAGATGTAGAGCGCTGGAGGACGATGTACGACTTCATGGGAAACTTTGAGCACTACTTTCCTCTTCCGAACCGTTGATGCAGCTTGAAGAAGAAGTTTTCCTTGTTTTCCACTTCTAAGACTTTGTAAGTTTTATGTTTTTCTTTTCTTATTTTATTTTTGTTGTTTTTCTTTTATATTTCTTTCCTTCTTCTTATTTTTCTTACAGTGGGGACACTGTAATTTTAAGTATGGGGTGGGAGAAAGTAGAAAAACTTGTTTGTTTTGTGTCTCGTTTAACTTATGTGTTTTGTAAGTAGTTCTTTGTTAAAAATATCAAAAAAAATCGAAATTTTTTGAAAAAAAAGAGAATAGAGTTTTAGAATTGATAGATATCCCTTTCTTAGGTTCTATGATAGTAGTTGCTAACATGATCATATAATTCCTTGCAAGCATGTCTTTGATAGTATAGCCGGATTCTTGTTATGAAAATTATTTTAGGAAGGAATAGCATTTGATGAAATTGAGCACATATAATTTATAGAATAAGTTATACAATCCAACAAAAATTAGCCTTGTGAGGAATTTTTGGCCTTATAGGGAGAACATCAATAAATCCCTCTTCTTTTCTTGTGTGATTTTACTCTCTATATGCATATAATCTCTTGGAATTGTGATGGTTATCTATTACTTGAGACCTGTATAAGACTTATAGTTCATTACATGTGAGAATCATATGAAAGAGAACTTATTTATTATCCCTATTACTTACGAGATAAGCTTGACCCTATCCGGGGATTAGGACTTAGATTGGAGAGGTATTTTTTTGTTGAGTGGAAAAAAAATGAGTGAAATGTTATGTTTGGTTTAATTGAGGGATTATTGGGAAGGGTAGATTGGAAGTCTCTTGTTTTGAATTTGTCTAAAAAAAGAAATATCTCTTGGTACAAAAGATGCACGAAAAAAGATTGATGGTTGAAAGGAAGTTGTTAAGAAAGAGGAGTACACGAGGAAGCTCGTTAACGACCCTGAAGTGGTTCGTTAACGAGGCAGCGAAAGAAGAAGGAAAAGAAAAAAAAATATGCTGAAAAATGAAGTGAAAAAGAAATTAAAGGAAAAAGTTTGAAGTGCATTTGAGTTTAATAGATATGTCAGAGATGTTTGAAGTGCATTTCCTTAAAGGAAGAATTTTGAAGTGCATTTCCTTTTATTTATCATTCGAACACCATATCTACACCTTTACTCCCTCATTTCAACCCAAAAACTGAATTAGTTGATTGGATTGCTTTGAGGCAAGTTTTGGCTTGATTAAGGTGTGGTATTGCTTGTGTGATTTGCTTTTGGAACACACTACTCTCCCTCGTTTTTCTTGCTTGTTTTCAAGACAATGGTGATCCCAACTGAGCCTAACTCGGTTGAATTGAATCTCACTAAGGAGGCAATCGATTTCATTAGGTTGTCCATTAGTGAGAGCATAAGAGAAGGTCAACAACGAGTTGTGGAAGTCGCAACTGCGGCGCTCAACCCGAGAATGCAGCGTATTGAGGAGCAACTTGCAACGTTAATCGAAGCATCTCAAGAAACATGTAGAAGATGAAGAGCATGATGTGCTTGCTAGCTACAATAAGTAGAATGATCTACCTGGTCAATATTCACCAAATGCTGACCGAGGTAGAGGAAGAGGCAACGGGACGAAGCAGCCGCCAGTTACACATCAACAACTCTATACTCAACAATCGGCACGGTTTCCTCAAGCCACTCATAATCCTTATGATGATGTGACATATGGCTATCCCGGGGAAGAAAGACGCCCATGGCATCCTCGCCTTGATGATTTCTACAATCAAGCTGAGGTTGTAGAAGATATTCCACCGGCTTATGGAGTACAAAGGCAAGCCAACAACAACACCAATTAGAATGTCAATCAAATTGGCAAGCGTGACATAAAGATCGAAATCGATCCATTCAGTAGAGAGCTCAATCCGGAGAAGTGTCTAGAGTGGGAACAAGCTACAAACTTCATTGTAGATCATATGGGCTATGAAGAATGGGAGAAATTTGTTGTTGTTGTTATTCACTTTGTTGGAACTGCTAGAAATTGGTGGTTCAGAATGAAGGAAGATAGAATTAGAAAGGCCTTGCCACCTATTGAAACTTGGGGCCAGCTGAAGTTTGTCATGAGAAAGAAGTATGTGCCAGAAGAACACACCGAGCACATGAGGCTTAAAGTTGTAACATGCAAACAAGTAACCAAGTCTCCAACTGAGTACTTTAATGAGCTTGAAGATTTGAGCTTCAAGGCTGGAATTCATCATTCCCAACGGTCTCTAAGGACCCAATTCATGGCTGGACTGAATCAATCTATTAAAGAGACACTTGATATTCAACAAATCAAGGATCTCAATGCATTAGTGCATTCAACCCAACTACTATATGAGCAGCAACAAAGGTGGTTATGTGAGTGATGAAGAAATACCTCCAAATCAAGTGGAGGAGGAGAGCAATGGACAAGAAGAGGAGGACGTGGAGGCCATAGAACCAGACTGCACCGAACAACCTTTAACCTTGGTAACCATGCGTACTCTTACTTTACAAGACACACCTAGGCTAGATCAAAGGGAAAATATTTTTCATACCAGGTTACGGTGAAGAATCAAGTGTTATGAATGATAATTGATAGTGGTAGCTGTTGTAACATTATTAATGCTAAGGTAGTTGATCACTTACAATTAAAAACTCAACCTAGGGCTACTAGTTATGGTCTCAATGACATAAATGATTCAGATGGTTCTAACCTGGTTACTCATCAGTGCTTAGTTTGTGTTTCCATTGGTAATTATGTTGATGATATCATGTTGATGTGGTAAACATGGAATGCACTCATATCTTGTTAGGTAGACCTTGGTTATTCGATAGGAGAGTTATTTATGATGGCATGCTTAATACCTATTTGTTTAACTATGACAGGACGAGAGTATCTCTTCTACCATTGTCGCCAAAACAAATTTTACAGGACTGGGTACGACGAGATCAAGCTAGGGCACTTAGGCGTGCCAAGGAATAGAAGGAGGAGGCCGACGCATTGACCAAGTCTGCGACGCACCGCTCAGCGCCCGACACATCTTCAAACAACAACGACATTTCCCAGTCTCCACCAGGGCGTTCTAGCTCAAATTTTAGGGAAACATCAAGCACAAGTGGAGCTACTGAATGGGATGAAAAACGCTGAGAAAAGCCTCCTAGTTCGTCAAAAGTGTCGAGCTCTACTTCAGATAGTGCAACTGAGACGAAAACGGGGCTATGTCCCAAACCACTCGGGCGTTTTGGCTCAAATTTTGGGAGCTATTTAGAGACTCATAGAGATACAAAATAGGAAGAAGAACACCTAAAAAAAGAGAAAAAAATCGGCTTAAAAGGTAGTGTTGAAAAGCACTCTCTAATTGCACAGTCTAGTACTTCTTTCCATACTTCTTTTTCTTACTTCTTATAAGGAAAGAAATACTAATTCTTAATCAAGACATCTCTCATGTTCCAAAGTGTATTCGGGATCTTGTACAGGAATTTGAAGATGTCATGCCTGAAGAGTTGCCACAAGGCCTTCCACCAATTAGAGGCATTGAGCATCAAATTGATTTGGTGCCCGGAGCTTCTTTACCTAACCATGCAACATACAGAGCAAGTCTAGAGGAAACTAATGAGTTTAAAAGACAAGTGCAAGACCTCATGGACAAAGGCTATGTTCGTGAATCACCCAGTCCATGCGCGGTTTCGGTGATTTTGGTGCCAAAGAAGGATGCCACTTGGAGAATGTGTGTTGATTGCAGGGCGATCAACTAAATAACAGTTAAGTACCGCCATCCCATTCCTATATTAGATGATATGCTTGATGAATTGCATGGAGCTAATTTCTTTTCAAAAATTGATTTAAGAAGTGGGTACCATCAAATTAGAATGAGGGAAGGGGATGAGTGGAAAACTACTTTTAAGACTAAGTATGGTTTATATGAATGGTTAGTAATGTCTTTTGGATTAACTAATGCACCTAGTACTTTCATGAGGCTTATGTGCCATGTTCTAAGAAGATACTTAGGGAAACTTTTTGTAGTCTACTTTGATGATATCTTAGTTTATAGCAAAACTTTACATGAACATGTAGATCATCTTAGGGTTGTTTTGGACACTTTGAGATTAGAAAAGCTTTATGTTAATTTAAAGAAGTGTTCTTTTTGCTCGGAATCTACTGTTTTTCTTGGTTTTGTTGTGTCTAAAGGTGGATTGAAGGTAGATGAAGACAAAATCAAGGCTATCAAGGAGTGGCCACACCCGACTACCCCTACAATGGTACATTCGTTCCTCGGCTTGGCTGGCTTCTATAGATGGTTTGTTCGTGATTTTAGCACAATTGCAGCTCCTCTCCATGAGCTTACAAATAAGGATACATCATTCAAATGGACAAAGCAACAAGAGAACGCCTTCAACACATTAAAGGACAGGTTGTGCAACGCCCCGATGCTCCAACTCCCTGATTTCTCCAAGGCATTCGAGATTGAGGTGGATGCATCAGGCCATGGCATAGGAGGCCTCCTCTTGCAAGATAAGAAACCCATAGCTTACTTCAGTGAAAAGCTTAGTGGGGCTGAGTTGAATTACCCTACATATGATAAAGCACTTTATGCTTTAATTAGGGTTTTGAAAACTTGGTCTCATTATTTGTGCCCAAGGAGTTTGTAATTCATTCGGATCATGAGGCCTTGAAGTATTTGAAGGGCCAATCCAGACTCAGTAGGTGACATGCAAGATGGGTTGAATTCATGGAGACCTTTCCTTATGTTGTAAAGCATAAGAAAGGCAAAGAGAATGTGGTAGCTGAAGGCCTTTCTCGCAGGTACGTTCTCTTGAACCAATGTGATGTGAAAATCCTTGGATTTAAAATGATTAAGGAATTGTATGCTAGTGATCCTCACTTTGTTGAAATTTATAAGAATTGCATGTCTAGGGGAGAAATTGATTCCTACTTTATTGATGATGGTTATTTGTTTAAAGCTGGAAAATTATGCATACCTTCATCTAGTATACTAGTATACGTAGGCTTCTAACTAAAGAGGTTCATGAATCAAGAGGACATAGAGGGTTAGAGAAGACTTTAGAAGGCTTAAAAGAACACTACTATTGGCCAAAAAGGAGTAATTATGTGCTTAGGTTTGTCAAAAGCTATGTTGTGTCTGCTAAAGCCAAATCTAGATTAAACCCTCATGGCTTGAATCAGCCCTTGCCTATTCCTTGCTCACCTTGGGAGGACATTTCTATGGACTTTATTGCTGGATTGCCTAGAACTGGGACAGGTAGAGATTCTATTTTTGTGGTTGTAGACCGTGTTTCTAAAATGGCTCATTTCATTCCATGTCACACGACTGATGATGTTGTGCATATTGCTGATTTGTTTTTTAGAGAAGTTGTTGGATTGCATGGCATTCCTTGTTCTATTGTTTCAGATCGTGATGCTAAGTTTTTGAGTTATTTTTGGAAAGTTTGTGGTCTAAGTTGGGAACCAAGCTATTATTTTCTACCTTATGTCATCCACAAACTGAAGTTACTAATAGAACATTACGGGTTTTATTAAGAACTATGCTTAAAGCTAACATCAAACGTTGGGAAGATGTTTTTCCTTTTGTGGAGTTTGCTTATAGCAAGTCAATCCATTCAGCTACAAAAATGACCCCTTTGAGGTTGTTTATGGGCTGAATCCAAGGACTCTAGTGGATTTGACGCTTCATCCATACAAGGGAAAAGAGTGCTTTGAAGCTGACAAAAGGGCTAAGTTTGTAAAGAAGCTACATGAGAGAACTAAGATGCACTTGGAGAGGAAATCTATGAAGTACAAGGCCCATGTTGACAAGGTGCAAAAACAAGTGATCTTTGAAGAAGGTGATCTTGTTTGGGTGCATTTTAGGAAGGAGAGGTTCCCAAATCAAAGAAAGAATAAGCTAGATCAGTGTGGAGATGAACCGTTCAGAATACTCAAAAGAATCGGCCCTAATGCTTATCATGTCGACTTGCCTGGTGAGTATAATGTCCATCCGACGTTTAATGTGGTTGATCTATCTCTTTATGTGCCGGATTTTGATTCCGACGTCGAATCAGAGATGATTCGAGCTCAAGTGGAGGAGAATGATGCTGTAAAGCCAGTCATGTCTCCTACCGACGTCGATGAGTTAATTCGAGTGCCTTCTGATGGACCAATTACTAGGAGTCGGGCTAAGAAGATTGATCAAGGCAGAACAACGATCTTAGTTTGATTGGTAGCTATTGTTGAAGGGTCCAACAAGACGAGATGGGTCACTTGCATTCGGCATCAACTAAGCCTGGATTCAATGGATTAATTTAATGGGCCGAGTTTCACACCTATTTCCTTATTTAGAAATATGCAATAGCTTGTCTCACTTTAGAGCTGAATTTAGTAAGTGACCGGGTGAGATAAGTTATTACATGGGTCAAAGTCAACCCTTTGACTTGACCAATCTACATATGGAAAATATCAGTTTTTATATCTTTTATTATATGGACGATTTTATTAAGTTGTTAAAGAGATATTTTCAATCAATAGGCTGATATTAGTTGGTTGATAATCTCTCACCTATCATTTCGTTATCTTTTACATATTTTAAGTTTGTTAGGATATTTTCCTTAAATAAGTAAATCAGCCATGATTTATTTTATTTAAGGGAGATCTAGTTTGTTATAGGATTAGATATTTTATTATATCTTGGGAAGCAAGACATGAGCCTTCTCTCTCCTAGGGTCGGCCACATCTTTTTTTTTGCTCTCCAAGATTCAACTTTTGTATTGCCTATTTATACTTTGCAATTTCATTAATAAAAATCAGCTTGAGAGAGATTAAACCCAAATTGATATAATCTATCTCTTGGGCAAAAAAAAACGTGTGTTGCTTATGCTTTCAATTGCTTTTATCGATCATCATCTTCATCAATCAACATCCGAAATCTCTCTCTTTGTTCTTTGTGTTTAATTCAGTTTGTTCATTCGAATTGTGATCGCCTCTCGGATTGCGAGGGTCTAGAGATACAATTTATAACCCGACCCCGTTGTAGTACGTGGTGGGTGTCGAACACTCGGGAAGTCTACTCGATCGATGTGCCTAGATACTAGGAAGCTAGAAAGGAGAGCATAAAACAAAGGAAAACAAAGAAAACAGTCGGGACCGACACTGAGGTCACGTCGGGCCCGAGGTTGGCGACAAGAGGAAGTCGGGACCGACACTGGGTAAGTCGGGCCCGAGGTATCTAGGGATGTCGAACTCAAGGATTTAAAAGTAGATCTTGGGCTTTTGGGTTCCTTCCCTAGTAGATTAAGGCCTTTCCACCCCAATTCAAGCAATGAGTGATGATCGGACTAGGATCGAGTGCTTTCGCCCTCGTTCCAACCACATCTACACCTCGATCCATGGGGAAATCCCCTTCGAAGCAAGGTCTTGAAATTGACACATGTTCACTTTCGCTACTTGGCCAATCTCAAGCCTTGATTCCCAACTTTCGCAAGGAATTGTAGCTCTATGTAGAGTGGGTTCCTTAGATTAAACACTCAAGACTATGGAATTGGGGTTTCTAGCCTAAACCTAGCTAGGGTTTTCCCCTATAACCCAAGATCAAGGAGATCTACTCCATGTAGCAAGCAAAGAAAGCAAACAAATCAAAAGGGAAAGCAATCAACATCATCAATCTCAAAACAAAGCAAAGTTTCATTCAAATCTAAAGCAATCCACAAATTCCAATCAAAGGTTTTCAAATCCACAAGATCAAACAAAGCAAAGCTAAACAATCAACAAAACCTATCAAGCCTTCCTCTCTTGGCCGATTCTCTCTCTCTTCCTTCTCCTCTCCTTCCTCCTTGCTCTCCAAGAATCCTCTTGGCTCCCTTGGAACCCCCTTTTTGTGTGTGTGTGAGGGAACCCCTTCTTAGAAGACAAGAGGGCCTTTTATAGATTAGATGAGGGGTAAAAGTGGAAGTCCACAAATTCGTGCCTTGGAGCCCAAGTAGTTCAGTGACCGACTCGGACCGACACGGAGGACCTCGGGCCCGAGTTACTGTGCAACTCGGTCCGAGGTTGGAGACTTCAAAGTCGGGCCCGATGTGGTTGCAACTCGGTCCTGACCTCGTTCCACCTTCTTCTTAGTTGGCTTCTCTTGTTCTTCTTCATGGCTTGCTTCTCTCCTTCCCGCTTTAGCTCGGCCTTTGCTCCATGTCTCGACCCTCCTTCAAATCGATCCTTGATTCATGCCAAATTACCTACAAAACACATAAAATGTGCGTAGTCTCCGAATCTCATAGAAATACGGGAACTAGGCTAAAAAGGAACAAAACGCACAAGAAAAGGGGAAAAAGAAACATATTTACAAAGGAAATCACATATGAAAACACCACCAAATAGAGAGACAAAGGATTAGGCTAGAACGGGGCTACAAACAAAGGATTATCTTCATGGTAGGATATGGAACATTTATGTGACTAGAAGAATAAAGTTCAAAATCAATGTGACCATGCTAGGACAATTCTCATGACGGTCTTGGAAAATAGATAAACACCGCAATAGCAAGTTTTACTAAGCATGAATGAGCTAATCACACAAGAAACATGAGGGATATGCAAATATGAACAAGCATCCCTAAAATGGCCAAAAATCAATCTCACAAGGGTCACTCATACTTAGTTGCATAAGAACTCATCCTAGAACTCACATGTTCAATAAAACAAGCAAGATATCATGATCACATCAAAAGCAACATTATTTTTAGAGGCTAAACTATCCAAAAATATGCAAAGGAATTTACATGCTCACATCATCATTAGCTTTTATTTTGGCAATCTAAGATGGGAATTTCTAGTCCAAAACCTACAAAACACAAAATCTTTTTGTTGTTTTTAACACAATTTTTCAATTTTTTTTTTTTTGGATTTTTGCAAAAATTTCTCTAAAACCAAAAACGCATCCATTCTTGACCAAATTAATCATCCATGTCATTCCACAAACCAATAAGCAAACATCCCAAATACAAACTAGAAACACAAACTAAATATCCTCAAAATAACAAACAAACATAAACAAGTGAAATCATGAACACACCTACCCCCACCCTATACTTAAAATTTTGATGTCCCCATCAAACAAGGAAATCAAAACTTAAAAGCAAGAGAGAAGAGTATGAAAAACTCACAATTTCTTATTCTTCAATGGCATGTATAGGATCAATCGGCGAGGACGAGAGCCCATGAGGCTCTAACTTCTTCGTTTGGACCGTCCTTGTCATAGAACTTCTTCACTCGATGACCATTCACTTTGAAAATATGTCCTTGTTCATCAACCAAGTCCACCGCACCATGAGCATAGATACGGTGGACCACAAATGGTCCGCTCCACCTAGTCCTTAACTTCCCGGGGAAAAGTTTAAGCCTTGAATTGAAAAGGAGAACCTTGTCACCGGTTTGATAGGTCTTTGGAATTAACTTCCTATCATGCCACTTCTTGGTCTTCTCCTTGTATAGCTTGGAGTTCTCATAGGCCTTCAACCTTAATTCCCCCAACTCATGAAGTTCTAGAAATCTTTTCTCACCGGCCAAGTTGATATCCCAATTCATCTCTTTGAGTGCCCATTTCGCCTTGTGCTCAAGCTCTACCGGAAGATGACATGCCTTGCCATAAACTAGATTGAAGGGTGTAGTTCCCAAAGGTGTCTTGAAGGCGGTTCTATAAGCCCAAAGTGCATCGTCGAGCTTAGAGGCCAATCTTTCCTTGATCGAGATACGGTCTTCTCCAAGATAACCTTGATTTGACGGTTTGACACCTCGACTTGCCCGCTTGTTTGAGGATGATAAGGAGTAGCCACTCGATGAGACACCCCATACTTAATCAACACATTTTCGAAGCACCTCTCAATGAAATGAGGTCCGCCATCACTTATGAGAACCCTAGGCACACCAAACCTTGCAAAAATGTTGCTTTTCAAAAACTTCATCACCACCTTAGCATCATTGGTTCTTGTTGGTATGGCCTCCACCCATTTTGAGACATAGTCTACGGCTACCAAGATGTACTTATAAGGCCCTGATGTGGGAAATGGTCCCATGAAGTCAATACCCCATACATCAAATAACTCAACTTCTAGAATACCAGTTTGAGGAGTCTCATTCCTCCTTGATAGGTTCCCCTCTCTTTGGCACTCCTCACACTTCTTCACATAATCATGCACATCCTTGAACATGGTTGGCCAATAATAACCACATTGAAGAATTTTTGAGGTGGTTTTGGAACTCTTGGCGTGACCCCCCGTAGGCAAGGAGTGGCAATGGTGAATTATGCTCTCAACCTCTTCACTTGACACACACCGTCTATAGATTTGATCACGCCCTTCCTTGTAGAGATATGGATCATCCTAAAAGTATTGTCTAGCATCATGTAAGAATTTCTTCCTAGCTTGATAAGACAAATTTGGTGGGATCACTCCCCCTACGGCAAAGTTAGCAAAATCCGCAAACCAAGGGGAGACCCCTAGTCTTACGGCACTAATAGAAAAAAGGCCAGTGGGAGAGAAAGAAGCAATCAATTGAGAACGAGAAGGAATGGAAATCGAGCTAGGAAACTTACTTTCTTCCACGGACCGACATTGAAGTGTACCGGGCCCGACATGGTTGGACGCCGGTCCAGTTTCGCTGACACACAGGTCACTCGGGCCCGATGTTGAAGTCCTCGGTCCCGACTCACTCGTACTCGCCTTGCCTTCGGTCCGATGTTCTGAACCTCGGGCCCGACTCGGTTCATCGATCCACCCTTCCTTTCCTCCTTTCCGCTCATGAGACCTTCATCTGTTCTTGAATCATCTATAGTCAAACCATCCTCCATCTCCAACATGTACTCGATGGGTAAACGGGATAGATGATCCGCTACCACATTTTCCGCACCAGTTTTGTCCTTGATCTCATGGTCAAACTCTTGGATAAGGAGCATCCATCTTAGAAGCCTCGGCTTTGCATCTTTCTTTTTCATGAGGTATTTGATTGCCGCATGGTCCGTGAAGACTACCACCTTTGATCCCACAAGATATGAACGGAACTTCTCAAATGCAAACACTATCGCAAGAAACTCTTTCTCCGTTGTTGTGTAATTGCACTGAGTTTCATCCAAAGTTTTGCTTGCGTAGTAGATGGCATGCAACTTTCCATCCTTCCTTTGCCCAAGAACGGCCCCTACGGCGAAGTCACTAGCATCACACATCACCTCGAATGGAAGATTCCAATCGGGTGCCGCCATTATTGGAGCCGAGATCAAGGCATCTCTCAACCTACAAAAAGAACTCATGCAATCCTCGGATAATACAAAGGGCACATCCTTCATCAAGAGGTTAGACAATGGTTTTGCAATTTTAGAAAAATCCTTGATGAACCGTCTATAAAATCCTGCATGACCTAAGAAACTCCTAACATCACGAACACAGGAGGGAGGAGGTAGTTTTTCAATTATTTCAACCTTAGCTTTATCTACCTCTATCCCCCTACTTGAAACTAGGTGTCCTAGTACTATGCCCTCCTTCACCATAAAGTGGCATTTTTCCCAATTAAGCACCAAGCTAGTCTCCTCACATCTAGTCAAAACCTTGTCTAAGTTAGCTAAGCAAACATCAAATGAGGAACCGTAGACGGAGAAATCATCCATAAACACTTCTACTATATCCTCAACCATATCGGAGAAGATGGACATCATGCATCTTTGAAATGTTGCCGGCGCATTACATAAACCAAAAGGCATGCGTCTATAGGCAAAAGTCCCATAAGGACATGTGAATGTCGTCTTCTCTTGATCATCGCGATGAATAGGGATTTGCCAAAACCCGCTATACCCGTCTAGGTAGCAAAAATATTCATGTTGTGCTAATCTTTCTAGGACTTGGTCTATGAAAGGAAGAGGGAAATGGTCTTTGCGAGTGCCACTATTAAGCTTACGGTAATCAATACACATACGCCAGTTTGTTGTGGTTCTCATAGGTATCATTTCTCCCTTTTCATTTTGCACAACGGTGAGACCTCCTTTCTTAGGAACTACATGCACGGGACTCACATACTTGCTATCGGAAATTGGGAAGATAATTCCCGCATCCAACATCCTAAGTATTTCACTCTTTACCACTTCTTTCATGTTAGGATTTAAATCTTCTTTGGGGTTCAATAGTGGGTTTATGGTTATCCTCCATATAAATCCTATGCATGCAAATTGAGGGAGAGATTCCCTTTAGTTCCTCTAGTGAATACCCTAAAGCTCCTCTATGTTTTCTTAGAACCTCCAACAACTTAGACTCCTCATCATCATTCAAGTTGGCATTTATGATTACGGGTAAAGAAGAGTTGGGACCAAGAAATGCGTACCTCAAATCTTTTGGAAGCTCCTTGAGTTCTTGAGATGGTTCCGGTGGTGCTTGAACTTCTTCTTTCTCGGCCTTGAACACCTCCAAATAAGACATCCTTTCCTCCAATTGCTCATGCTCAATCATATTGAGGGCTAGACCTTGGCACTTTATCTCAATTTCTCTAGGTGGTGGGATGGCTTTCAACCTAAGCTCCCTTGGCCTTGACTTCTTAGAAACGGCTCCCCATTGCAATCCAAGAGGAACTTGGATCATCTTAGCTTCCTTATGTACGGTCCCTTTTGAAGTTGTCCCTAAGAAAAACTCAATTTCTCTTCCTCCAATGTCAAGAGACAAGTGGCCCTTCTTTACATCAATGATTGCCCCAACCGTAGCAAGGAAAGGTCTCCCTAGTATGATCGGTTCACCCGGCACTTCTATCATGTCCACTACAACAAAGTCGATTGGGACATAGTGGCCTTCAATGCAAACGGGATAATCCTCGACGATACCAATTGGTTCGATGGACGACCCATCCGCTATCGTTAACCTCATGTTGACCGGAGCTATGAGACCCATAGATGTGGATTTCCATATGGTGTAAGGAATGATGCTCGTGCTTGCTCCAAGATCACACAAGGCTTGGAAATTTTGAGACCCCACACCAATGGTTATAGCAAAGCGATCGGGATCTCCTAGCTTTTGTGGTAACTCCAAGGTCTTGACTTCATCTTGCATTTCCACTATGGACCTCTTCTTGCTCAAAATCTCCTTTAAAAACTTGGCATAAGATGGCATCTCACTCAATGCGTCGGTGAACGGGATAGAGATGTTCAAGCCTTGCAAGAGTTTGAGAATCCTCTTGAACTTGTTCTCAACAACATCTTCCGGCTTCTTCGAGGGATATGGAAGAATTGTTGCACCTTGAATCTTGCTTGGATCAACTTCTTTGGACTTCCCTACTTCACTTGCAACATTTCCTGGTTGGACCGACTTGGGCACCATATCGGGCCCAATGTTGTGAATCTCGGTCCTAGACAAAGGAGTTGGATCGAGGTCTGTGTACGTCGGTCCCGAGTTGCTCTCGACCTCGGTCCGGGGTAAAGGAGTCGATCTTCTTGTTGGGTCGACTTCGGGGAACGTCGGACCCGACTTGCTGGGTAAGTTGGTCCGACTCTCTTCATTCTTCTTAGGCATGTGTGGCTCGGGTAGGTTTCGGCCACTTCTCAATCCAATTGCCCGGACTTCATTTTGATTGTTTTGAGCTCGAGGGTTCTCCTCGGGTCGGCCCAGAAGTCTCCCATTCTCTCTTGGGACTTGAGTTGCAATTTGGGCAAATTGATTATCGACTTGCCTCCTCCATGCACCAAACTCATTAAATTGGGTCCTCATCTCCTTGAACCCATCTCTCATCTCTTGAGCAAATGTTTGTAACTCATTGAATCCCGGTGGTCTATATGGTGGTGGTGGCGCCCTTGGCTCGTTTTGGTTGAAGTTGTTGTTGTAGCCTTGAGCTTGACCGTTGTTCCACCGGCCATTGCCACCATTGTTGAAATTGCCTCTTCCACCGAAATTTCCTCGAACATAGTTTGCCTCCTCAATTCGCTCGGCCAAGCGCACTTGGCTCTCATTCGGACAAACTTGTGTAGCATGTGCAAAGGATCCACACTCCTCACAAGCTCTAGCATTTTGCTTGTAGTAGTGGACTTGCCTCTTAAGTTTACTCACTTCTCCTTCAAGGAATTGGAGCTTCACATCCTTATCAATGTCTTCTCCCCTTGGATCATATAACTTCCTTGCACCTTCACCTTGAACTTTCACCTCTTTGCTAGCTTGACTCACCCCATACATGGCCTCATAATCGGATAGCTTGTCAAGTAGCTCCCAAGCTTGATTCGGTGTCAAGTCTATGAACCCACAATCGGTGTGGAGATTGAGCTTGTCCTTTGTTACCGGATTGATGCCTTGGAAAAAGATGTCTTGAAGCACATATGGTTGTTGGCCATGAGTAGGACATTGGCGCAACATCTCCTTGAAACGGTCCCATGCTTCGAAGAGAGGCTCATTCGGACCTTGTTGAAAACTTGCAATCTTCCTTCTTAACTCGGTTGTCTTTGAGGGCGGGAAGAACTTCATCAAGAAAGCATCATAGAGTGTCTTCCAAGTTGTGATTGACCTAGGAGCTTGGCTCTCGAGCCAATGTGTGGCCTTGCCCCAAGTGACCATTTGAACGCCTTTAGAAGCACATACTCCAATGTCTCCTCGTCGGTAGAGATCGTCTCACACATATCCACAAATCGTTTAACATGCTCTATGGGACACTCATGTGGACGGCCCTCGAATTGATCACGCTTGATGAGGGAGATGAATTGCGTCTTGATCTCAAAATTCTTGGCAACCTCGGGAAGCACAATAGCCGGATCGGGTACCCTCAACTCCGAATGCATGTATTGGCGTGCATTCCGGGGTAGAGCGTTGAGTTGAGCCTCGGCTCTCATCCGTTGCTCCCGTTCTCTTCTTGCCACCTCCTCTTGATTGTCCCTCTCAAGTTGCAATCTAGCCATTTCGGCCCTAAGTTGAGCCAACTCCTCATCAACATGGAGAGCTTGATTCGCCATCCTTTTCCTTCTTCGGGCTTCCTTGAGAATACTTTCCGGATCACTCACAAACTCAAGCTCAAGTGTTCCTCGGGAGGAACGAGCTAGCATACACCTATGAAACAAAAACACAAACCAAAACAAATCAAAAATAAACAAAGGGTTTGGGCTATTCCCTCACCCAAATCACTACCAAAACACAAGAAACTCACCAAATTGGCACTCAATGCACTTAGACTTCCCCGGCAACGGCGCCAATCTTTTTGATCGCCTCTCGGATTGCGAGGGTCTAGAGATACAATTTATAACCCGACCCCGTTGTAGTACGTGGTGGGTGTCGAACACTCGGGAAGTCTACTCGATCGATGTGCCTAGATACTAGGAAACTAGAAAGGAGAGCATAAAACAAAGGAAAACAAAGAAAACAGTCGGGACCGACACTGAGGTCACGTCGGGCCCGAGGTTGGCGACAAGAGGAAGTCGGGACCGACACTGGGTAAGTCGGGCCCGAGGTAGCTGGGGATGTCGAACTCAAGGATTTAAAAGTAGATCTTGGGCTTTTGGGTTCCTTCCCTAGTAGATTAAGGCCTTTCCACCCCAATTCAAGCAATGAGTGATGATCGGACTAGGATCGAGTGCTTTCGCCCTCGTTCCAACCACATCTACACCTCGATCCATGGGGAAATCCCCTTCGAAGCAAGGTCTTGAGATTGACACATGTTCACTTTCGCTACTTGGCCAATCTCAAGCCTTGATTCCCAACTTTCGCAAGGAATTGTAGCTCTATGTAGAGTGGGTTCCTTAGATTAAACACTCAAGGCTATGGAATTGGGGTTTCTAGCCTAAACCTAGCTAGGGTTTTCCCCCATAACCCAAGATCAAGGAGATCTACTCCATGTAGCAAGCAAAGAAAGCAAACAAATCAAAAGGGAAAGCAATCAACATCATCAATCTCAAAACAAAGCAAAGTTTCATTCAAATCCAAAGCAATCCACAAATTCCAATCAAAGGTTTTCAAATCCACAAGATCAAACAAAGCAAAGCTAAACAATCAACAAAACCTATCAAGCCTTCCTCTCTTGGCCGATTCTCTCTCTCTTCCTTCTCCTCTCCTTCCTCCTTGCTCTCCAAGAATCCTCTTGGCTCCCTTGGAACCCCCTTTTTGTGTGTGTGTGTGAGGGAACCCCTTCTTAGAAGACAAGAGGGCCTTTTATAGATTAGATAAGGGGTAAAAGTGGAAGTCCACAAATTCGTGCCTTGGAGCCCAAGTAGTTCGGTGACCGACTCGGACCGACACGGAGGACCTCGGGCCCGAGTTACTGTGCAACTCGGTCCGAGGTTGGAGACTTCAAAGTCGGGCCCGATGTGGTTGCAACTCGGTCCTGACCTCGTTCCACCTTCTTCTTAGTTGGCTTCTCTTGTTCTTCTTCATGGCTTGCTTCTCTCCTTCCCGCTTTAGCTCGGCCTTTGCTCCATGTCTCGACCCTCCTTCAAATCGATCCTTGATTCATGCCAAATTACCTACAAAACACATAAAATGTGCGTAGTCTCCGAATCTCATAGAAATACGGGAACTAGGCTAAAAAGGAACAAAACGCACAAGAAAAGGGGAAAAAGAAACATATTTACAAAGGAACTCACATATGAAAACACCGCCGAATAGAGAGACATCAAATTGATCAATTGATTAGTTCTAGTTTTGGTTGTTAAAGATCAATCTAGTTTATAAATTGGATTTAGCGAGCCAATCCAATTGAACTATCCCTTTTGATTCAATCTAAGTGTTCAAACCATATTCGTTCATATTCAATCTCGAGATCATCATTACTTGCGCAACAAGTTACTAACTTTGAAAGCTTTATAGGTTCGAAATTCATATTACAAGGCAAGATCAGGATCCTGTTTGGTTAAATAAGAGGCTGATGTGGAATTGGTCCATGACGTTGATAGCTTGCATATAGGTGTAGTTTAGATGCAAGTTTTATGTTGGTTTTGAATATGTTTTAGTTAGTTTTAGTTGGTTTTAGTTTAGTGTAAAGGATCTTGTGTTTTTGGGTAGATTGCACTTGTTTGCTCGGTTTTACAGGTTACTAGGTTTATGAGCAAAAGCGGGATGTGTCTTAGTTGATCATGGTGGTGGTTAGAAGAGTTGAAGTGAGCTTGGAGGCGGTGCTGATGAAACCCGAAATAAATCGTCGCTAGAAAATAAGAAACGAGATTATATTATTCGATTGTGCAAACACTTGCTCTTTATTTATTGTTTTCTTACAACAAGGTTACAAATTACGAGGTTTACAAACAACGAGATTTACACCTTAGACCTCCTAAGAGTATTCGAGATCTTGAACTAACAAGGTTCGAGATCTCCTAATTGCTAAGAACTCCTACCACCCGTAGGCCACTTGATGGACTCTGGTGGCGAGGTTGAGTTTTGAGTTTGAGCGTGGTGAAGATGGCTGGTGAGATGACGTAGCGAGGTCTTTGGTGTGAGCGAAGGCTCTATGTGTGACTTGAAATCTTTTTGTGGAGTTCACTTGTCTGTAGCGAGGTCTTTGACGATGATTCAACACATCGATCTCCAACGAGCAAGACAGTTCTTGAGTTCAAGATGTTTTTCGACCCCTCTCCACTTAAGAGGTTCTCCTCTATTTATAGAGAAATGAGGAGTTGAGTTTTGGTTATTACTTGATGTGGGACGCCCGAGATCAAGGCTTCTGATTGGTCAGGAGGTGAGGCAGTCGATGATTGGTCCGGGGGAACGGCGATAGCTGAGTGGTTCGGACGGGAGGGGGTGTCAGCCGAGTCGGCAACGAGGTTGAAACCTCGCTCCCGAGGTTTCAGAAGACCTCGCGTAGATAAGGATTTTGTTTAATTAAAAGATGGGTATTGTTGTGGGTCCCAGAATCCACCTTGGGAGCCCCGTTGGATCCGTTTATTCCTCGTACCCCGGGCCCACTTCATGTTTTACCATTTTGAACACCATCAGGTGCAAAGGAGAGAGTTTTCTCAAAAGAGCAACCTTTGAACCTCTATTATGAGGTTTGCTTGATTCTCAACAACTTGAATAGGTTTTGTTCCCTGTGTTTAATTGAATCAAAGTTATTCTAGGGTGTTGTTAGATTGGCCACCTAATAGAATTTCTAGGTTAATTTACAACTAATCAAATTAAGTCTCGTGTGGGTTTGATTAGATAAAGTAGCAACTATAATTGTTTAGATAAGGATTTTGTTTAATTAAAAGATGGGTATGGTTGTGGGTCCCAAAATCCACCTTGGGAGCCCCGTCAGATTCGTTTATTCCTCGTACCCCAGGCTCACTTCCTGTTTTACCATTTTGAACACCATCACAACCCCATGGCCTGGGGACCTCGCCCCGAGGACCGCATGTCATAAATACGAGGGGTAGTTGGTTCATCAAACCCGGGGTGCGGAGTTAGTACTTCTTAGGATTGCGAGGTGCGAGGTTTAGAGGTTGGGTGGACATATCGCAAGAAACTCTCTTTCGAGGCCTGACACTTAGGCCCTTCTCCCGTTCGTGTGTGCGATGCTTCTTGGGCCTGCTCCCCCGTATTTTGTTTAATGGGTTGTCAAAGCATACCAGACCCAATAAGCCTTTCGGGGGTGGGGAGAGGCCAAGTTCGCCCTTTATAAAAAGCGTCCCTTCCACACCCCATCTCCATCTTCTTCATCCAGCGTTCACTCTCTCTCTCCCTCTCTCCCTCTTGCCCTTTCAGTTTCCGGTGAGCAGTTTCCAAACGGTTTCCCGACGACCTTCCGACATTCTCCAGGAGCGCCACCGCTTTATTCACGTCAATCTCTAAGCAAGTAAGTGTTCGACTCCCTCCTTCACGTTTTTGATGTTTTTCCCCTTTCTCTCGCCGCCCCTTTCCCTACCGGGAGACGGGCGTTTCTCGATGCTTTGCGGCGGTGTTACGGCGGCGAAACGGAGGGGATGAGGGCGGCGCTCGCGCCTGCGCGACGCTCTTGATTCTCTTTTTCTTGCGTTCTTTCTTTTTTCGTTTCGTGCCCTATCGGGTGAAGGTTGCTTTTCGGCGTTTCCTGCCAGCGTCACGGCGACGAAACGGTGGGTCGAGGGTGGCGCTTGCAACGTCCTCGAACCCTTTGTTTGCCAACCGAGTTGAGTTTCTGTGACCCCTTTGCTTTTTTGAAATTCGAATTTGTTGGAAAACCAAACGTCATGATGTCTGACCGACGTGACATTTGGCCTTCCACTGCTGGCTTCCATTCCGTCTTCTCTTTCTTCTTTTTGGCGCTTCACATTCTTCCCCAACCGTCCTATCTATCAGAGTAGCCCTAGGGTGCCACGTGGTTTCTTCCCGTTATCACCTCGCATATTCTTTTTTGTGGCTTTGCTCGATGTCTCAACCCTTTTTTCCAGGTGTTCGCCTCTCGTGGCCTAGACGTCGCTCTTTCATGCTTAAAGGAGCCTCTTTGAGCCCCCCACCAGGCTTCGTGTTTAAAGTTCAAGAGAGGTTCTACGAGGAGGCTTCTGAGACCGTAGGGAGTGTCGAGGCTAGTGACTCTCGGAACCCGAGGTCTCCCTCGCTGGCTTTTTGCGATCCTTTCTCCAGTGACTCTGATGTTTCCATTAATTCGCGCTTCTCCCGACTTCGCACCTCGTTTGGTGTCGAAATGGCCTTGTCCTCAATTTCTGATGAGGAAGTGGTTGGTTTTATTTCGAGGTTGTCCGACTCCAATAATCTAGCGAGCTTTTTTGCGGAGCATATCACCAATGCCGTGTCCAGCGTTTTGCCCGTCCTCGAGGAGCGGATACCCATGTCCTCGGATTCGAAAAGGACCTTTCTACCCGAGGGGGTGTTAGACAATAGAGAATGACAACCAAGAGATCTGAAAACCAAGAGCGCACCATATATGTTAGTTTTAATCGAGCTTTGTAAAGCTGAACATGTGTAGGTTTCTGAATATCAAAAAAAACCTATAATAAGATCTTATAATGTTGCTATTATTGGCAAATGGTTAGTAGGAACTTGCTTTTCATCAAGTAGATACACATAAAAAGAGAGTGGTGATCCGAACTTACACTTCTTCCAAACCCTATATCACATATGAACTCGAAAACCCTAAAATTGTGTAATTTGAGTGTTAGAGAAATGGTTTGGAGTCTACCAACCAAATTGATGGACCCAAAGGCACATGCAGAGAACTTTATTGTGATCATGAACATTAGAACAATTTAACATCAGAACACCAGTAATATCTATGAATCTCACTAAAGAACACCTAAAAAATCCTGAAAATCAGATTCAGAATCAATTTAACATCAGAACACAAGTAATTTGAAACTATTAATATGTACAAGCTACACTAAAAATCAGAACATCATATTCAACAAAATAGGACCAAAGCAACCAGAATAAACATAGTGATGTGCATATTCGGAGAACCAAAGTTTTGCGTATAGGGTTTAATTTTTACCATGTAGTTTCTTTTTGGAGGCATCTCGAAACGAAAATTCCTAAGATCAATAGTCGGGGATATTTCGAACGAGAAATTGATCAAATTTTGTGAGAGGATTTGGTTTGATCGAACAAGAATCGTGAGGGTGATTGAGAGACGATTTATTTCGGTTCTTGTGGGGGGGTTAGAAACGTGAGAGTCAGGGGCGTTTGAGAGGGAGTGTCCTAAACATCTTTTTCTCTCTTTTAAGTTAGGGGTAGATAGTTTGTATTATTTACATATATGCCATCGTTTTTTTTGCATTTTAAAAAAATAAAATCAGTAGTAATCTGAACCATCCATCCATCTCATCCAACGACCGATATGTCTCCTCTTGTTACATGTTAAGAGATAGTTTTACAAGAATCAAACTCCTACTATGAAATATGATTAAATCGATCAAAAAAAAAAGAACTAAATATTGTATACTACAAGTCACAAGGGGGAATGAAATCCGAGAGCCCCATTGGCCCTAATTTCAGATTAAGGCAAATTGGGCCTAATCTCAAATTCAAGTAAAATGGACCTATTTTTTTTATAAAAAAATTGCACCAGAAATTAGAAAAAAGAGGTTGTCTTCTTCAATTAAATATTTCAATGGACACAATCTCCATTGATGCCGCCGAGTCCCCTTTCCTAATTTCGCCCCCTTCCTCCTCTAGTACTTCTTTAGTTCTTCACCTTTGCTCCGCCCCGGACTGCCTATGGGGACGAAATTATTTTTTTTAATCTTCCAGGATCTTTAAGTAATACTTGTTGCTCCTTCGGATCGATGTAGGGGTGACCGCCCCCCCACCCCACCCCACCCCCACCCCCGCCTCCTAAATCCGCCCTTTTATCTAAGTTGTTGTGTCTCAACATTTACAATGGGTCTCTACTCTCTAATGTGTAAGCTTAATTTCTCTAAGCCAACTCGCCCTAAAAGGAAAAATCATTGTGTTTAGATTGAGCCTCCGTCCGATTATTTTAAACTTAATTTTGATTCTTCCAAACGATCTAATTGTACTACTTATACTAGTTTTTTAATTCATGATCATAATAGTGCTATCATTAATTTTCACCGTATACACCTTCAACCTACTTCTCTGTTAAAAGTAGAAGCGTTGGCTCTTTTAGAAGGAGATAAGTATGAGCCTAACTTGAAAATGTCTAACATTATCATTGAAGGTGATAGCTTAATTCTTATAAATTATTAAAAACAAATTTGGAAAGTTCTCTAAGAAATCTAATCAATTGTGAATAATATTGGATACTTTTTATTGGTTATTTCTCTTGTGGTTTTTTTACATTGTTTTAGGTCGTGTAACTCGGCGACAAATGTTTTTGGCTCGAAGATATTTCGATCTTCCTCAGCTTCGTCTACTTCTTTCTTTTTTAATTCTTGGGTCTTTTATTCTTGGGTCTTTGTTTGATCCCTTTTCTTTTTTATCTAATATTCGACTGTTGTACATTCATCATGCTTTGATTTTTGATTTCTTAAAGATCATCGGTACTGATCATTTAGGTTAATCTTGTACTTTACGGATGAACTAATGTTAGTTTTATAATGAGCTAATAGCTCATTTATCAAAAAAAAATGAGCTACCCTAATTCCCCGTCCAAAGTCGGTCTGATTTTTCTACTCCCTAATCATACTCCCTACTATACTCCCTTGTTTTAATTGGTTTGAAGATATTTATTAATATTTTACTAATATTTAAGCTTCTATTTTAATGTAATTTGGAAAATCATCACCCAATCACATTATAGTGAAATATATAAGGGTGTATATTTAGGGAGTAGAAGATTTGATTTGGTCCAAAGTCTACCGGTTTGCAATTGGAGTTCGATTTTATCTGTATGCTTGGGATTCCTCTTTTATGTAAATTTTGCAACTGGGCGCCGTTGCGAGTTCTCGACGTCGAGCAGATGAATGTTGTGGCTACTCAAATTCATCGCCGCTGAAAAATTCTTCTTCCCCTGGTGCTAATCAACCTGATACTCGTGTAGCAAAAAAGCCGAGGCTCTCGTTTTTCAACCATGCTAGAGAATTTTTTGATACATCGAGAAGAGCTGTTTCGAGGTTGTACCAGTATCATCAGACGAAACCTCGTCCGAAGAGAGAATTTCACGCCCCTTTTCGTGCTCGTAGATTTGGATTCGCGTCAAATTTCAGTAAAACAGCGAGGAATCGGCAGACTGGAATCGGAGAATTAGTTTTTGGCGATTCCATGGGAAATTCACTGAGAGTGAGACTAAACAACATAGTTGCTAAAGATAGCATTTTGCAAGTTGTGCAGATTCCGAAAAAAAGAACCAGAAACTGATTCGAGTTTTGAAGTGATTGACAATGTAGAGGATCAGAATGATGGTGGATCGGTGAGCTCTTGGAAAATTGATGAAAAGAAGACATTGGAGGATGAAGTTATCCAAGCTTCTTCTTCGTGAGTTTCTGATATGACTGAAGTGGAAGATGTTGAGAAATTATTGAATTCTATGTCACTGAGTCAGGATCGTTATTCGAATGATGTTCCCGTACAAAAAAAGTTGTTTGAGTCCGCCAGCAGATACAATCCCAAGCTGGATAGGTTGAAATCTAACATCCAGTTGCAAGAAAAGCTATTGGAATCCTATAAATCATTGCGTGTAGAGATGAAACCGGAGGAGAAGAAGGTAGAACAGGTTGATTCTGCTCGTTTGAGCGAGCCTTTTGTGCCACTTGATGAGGAGGAACAGGAAGCTGTTGTAAAGGCCTTTGCAAATTCCAATAGGTGCTGAATTTGAACATTATTCAGCATGTTTATCAAATGGATTTGGATTGTGCTTGTAAACATGCTTATTTTGTGTTTGTAGGAGGAAAGTTTTGGTTTCTCATGAAAGTTCAAACATTGAGATCACAGGAGAAGTGTTGCAGCACTTAAGACCAAGGGCGTGGCTAAATGATGAAGTAACTACCGATTAACATAATAACATTTCTTACTAGGTTTTGGTAATTTGGATGTTGTCTCTAAGATAAATCAAAAGAGTTTCAGCTTATTCCTTTATTGTATTCCAAATTGGTCGTGTATATATTTTTTCGACAGGTCATAAATTTGTACCTTGAATTGTTGAAAGAGAGGGAGAATAGAGAACCCAAAAAGTTTTTGAGATGTCATTTCTTCAACACATTCTTCTACAAGAAGGTTAGTGTTACTTGCTACATTTATTATGCATGTTTTACCAGTACTATATACTTTGATTTAATAATTTTGAAATTTGAATGATACTTATCTTTCTTGCTATATTGATTTGGATACGTTCAGTAAAAGTTAAGACAAGAATGCACTTGTGATCATTTTATCTTCCTTTCTGATTGTACTATACTATAATATATTAATTGTTTTTTTTTGTGTCAAGGGAGAGGCTAGCTCTCCGAGTGGGGGGAGGCGAGATTCATTGAAATTAAGGAATTACAAAGCGAAGCAATCCCACGCCCCTTACATCCTCTAGTAGGAGGGCAGTGATGCCACCGGGTGGGTGGATCAACCAAAGTACATAGGCTCAAGGAGTGGCTAAAGCCTAGGTTTGTGAGCCTGTCAGCTATTCTATTGTATTCCCAGTATCTGTGAATGATTCGGACTTTCCAGTCCTTCTAGAGGTAGCCATGGCATTGTTGCACCAAGGGGGGCGGTCGTGTATCTTGGTGGGACTCCTCTTTGAAAGAGTGAGATGACAAGGAGGGAGACGAATTCAAGTTTGACACGTCGTATCCTTCCTTCGAGGATAGGTCGAGGCCGTAAAGTGTGCCCCAAAGTTCTGCATTTGGTGCTGTACAGATCGCCAAGTGTGTTGTGAATCCCTTCAGCCAGCGGCCCTCTTGGTCCCGAATGATGCCTCCTGCTGTGGCCTGGCCAGGGTTGCCCTTAGAGGCTCCATCGATGTTAATTGACCCATCCTTGGTTTGGGTGCTCCCAAGACATCAGCCTCTCGACCCTAATTTCTTTTGTCATTGTGTTCCTCCCATTTAACCATGCTTTATGGTAATCCTGCGCTTACTGGTTAATGAACTCCTTTCTATAGCCCATGTCTTGTGGGTCCCCGAAGACAGGCGCTATTTCGCCATTCCAGGCCCACCATACCGTGATGGCCAAGGTCGATGGCCAAGGTAGTTAATCTGTGTACTTCTCTTGCTTCTCTAGATTTTCCGATAGCCAGATTTTAGGATCCCAAGTGAAAAAGCGGGTTTGATCTGTGGTGGGAACAATGGACCCCCAAAGTGCTTGATATTATTGCAATCTCTGAGCAGGTGGATGATTGTTTCCGGGCTCGTGTTGTTACCACATTTTTATTGTTTAAGCCATCTTTTGTTTGGATCCCAAAGTTGTTGATTGTTCTTACATTTTGCTTTATTTTTTATGTTGTATGTGGCTTTATTGCTTCTCCTATAGTCCTATGAAATGTAGCCTTTATTATTCATTCAGTTTTGTAAATCTGTCCATCACTCAATATTTAGCCTCAATTATTCACTTATGCAGGTTGTAGGTGGGGGGAATGGCTACACATATAAATCTGTTAGGAGATGGACCACCCAGAAGAAGTTGGGTTATGGCCTGATCGAATGTGATAAAGTAAATCTCATTATGCCTACTTTTTCTACTTCATGTATGCATTCCTAATATATTTCAAATATGGGTTCACATTCTGATTTTAATAATCAATTCAGATATTTGTTCCTATCCATAAAGAGGTACATTGGTGCTTAGAAGTCATCAACAAAAAAGATCAAAAGTTTCAATATCTTGACTCGCTTGGAGGGAAAGATTCACAAGTTCTACAAGTGTTGGTAAGCACACACTGTTTCTTGAATCTGTGCTTTGTGTGTAATCTCTGTTTTGTAGCGATTGCAGTAACTAATAGATTTCATGATTTGATATGATCATTTTATCTCTTCTAAATATTGAATACATTAGTCTTTTCTCAGATCTGTTTTGATGTATAGATCTCATGAAAAGTAAAAACTTTTGATCTTAGATTTTCATGATAAAATTCATTAAATTGATACTGCTTCCCAGCTTTCAGTTAATTTGTATGGCAGGCTAGATATTATGTCGATGAAGTTATGGAAAAGAGTGGTCAAGACATTGACATTACTTCATGGGAATTTGAATACGTCAAAGACCTTCCTGCACATGGGAATGGGTATGAATGACTTGCTCTCACTCGTCAGCACTCCTACATTACATCTCACATGTTGCTTGATTTCATATTAATTTTACCCCCTTACAGCTTACAAGATATATTTTCTTGAATGCAGATATGATTGCGGTGTGTTTATGATCAAATATATTGATTTCTGTAGCAGAGGCATGGGACTTAATTTCAGTCAGGTACAATACGAAACATGTCTCTTAGCAATTTAGGACAATTTCATTTATGTTTCTTCAGCTGCTTTATGAAATCAAATCATGATATGGTGTGGATATATAATATCCGTTGCCAAGGTATAATGTGATTCATTTGTTATGCGTGAACTCGTTGGGATGACAATCTTTACTTGTCAGTGTTGCAAAAAAGGCATATATAAGAATGAAGTTAATTGTTTAACTTGTGTCTTAGAATGAGTATTTTGTGGGGTTTTTTTGTTCATCACATATTGATATATTTGATCTTTTGGGGTTTTTAGGAGCACATGCCTTATTTTAGACTAAGGACTACAAAGGAGATTCTGCAACTGAGAGTCGATTGACTGAAGCTTTGACGGGATCTTCTTCACGTCAAATGATTTCTCGTCGAGCATCATTTGTGGACTCGACCCCAGCTTGGTTGGGAGGAAGAAACCCGAAAAAGAAAGATTAAACACCTATCGTTAACACTAAGGCAAGGCTTCATCATATCTAGCTTATTAATATAGCTGTACGTGCGCCACAATCTTCTAAGACGACATGGCTAAGTTACACTATAGGGATTGTGCATGTAGGTTATGCTTTGAGAAAGAATGATAGCATGAGAAGTATTTTGCTTTATGGATTATGGATTGTTTGTTGTAAAAACAAAATCCCAAAGTTGGTTGATTTGTTTGATTTCATAACTTACGGTGGGGTTTTGTAAGACCTGTCATAACTTTTGGGTAATTATAGGGGGGAAATTATTCGGGGGAAAAGAAAGAAAGAATACAATTAAGGGTTTGAATCCTCAATTTCTCCTTCCATTTTTCATGTAATGGGTTTCCTCGTCTTCGTTTTCTTTAACTTTCGATTTCACAATAGCTTTAAAATTCAGGGTCTGGATAGGTTCAAGTGAAGTAAACAATCATCACTCCGACAGACATAATTTTGCAATACCAAATGTATCATTTTTCACACTAATACAGTTTTTAATTTGTTTTTTTTTTGTTGTCCATGCCATCAAATTTTTTATGAATTGGAAATTTCTAAGCCTGTCATTTCTTAATAACAATATGCCCATTTGGCTACATTAATTGCTTTACCTAAAAAATGATGACAACTTATAATAAAAAAAATCTAAAATGAAGTACACCCTACACACTCGACCTATGTCATGTCCTATGATGTATAACATTAATAAAAAAAAACTTTCCTACAACGACAAAAATAAATGAAAATCCAAAAGCTACGATATAAATTATTTGAAAAAATGAAGAAGTTAAATCAAAGATAAATAAGATGGCAAGTGACAACTGAAAGATAAGCAGCCCAAGCCAAGGCAGGCTTGACAAGTGCTCCAGCAATGGGGTTCACCTTCCTAAAATGATCGTAACAAGCAACCAACAACCCGAAATTCGCTAGACAAAAGAACCACCCGGACTTGGCGGATCCAATCCTGAGGACGAGGGGATGCCAAGCCACACTCGTTGAAATCTGCGAGATGTAGATGGGAAAGGCCTCCACGCAACCGACTTTCTTGCTCCGGAATCCACCGTCGGCCCAAACCAGCCAGCCTGCTAGGCCCATTAAGAACGACGAGCCCAATGTTGCCAAGTGGATCATCGGGAGAGGCGGGTACCAAAGGGGCTTCCGTAGGGCCCGATACTTTTCGCTTGTTGAGGATAGGAGGATTACCGTGACAGGAAGGGAGAGGTTGGCTAGAATGGATATGGCGAGTGATCGAACTGCCCTCCTCGCCATTTTGATTTTCTGGTGGTTTAGGGTGGCATCATCGGTGGTGTCGGGTGGTTGGGAATTTGGGGATGGAGAAGTCATTGTTATGTGAGAAATGAAATTGGGATGACAACAAAGAGATGAGTTTTTTAATGCATGTTTTAACGGACTATCACACAACAATTAATGTCAAGGAGGAAATCAAGGGGGATTTGTAAGATTGATTGTCAATTGTTATCTTACTACAATAAGAATTATGTCTACTATTTCTGTTTTAGGAATATTTTTAAGGCTTTCAAGTGACAAATCCTTTTCTAAGATCAAATTTCATATTTAAACATATCAAGTTTTCAAGTTACATGAATTTTGAAAAAATTCCAAATTTTGAGTTTTTAGATTCCAAACCTTAATCAAACTTAGTAAATTATTGTCCCAAACGAGGTGGACTAGTGGTAGGAGGTATGAGAGGATGTTAGGAGGTCCCAAGATTGATCCATGCCACCGCCCCTTTACTTGGGTATAAAAGTCATCGGCCGTCTCAACCCAGGGGAAGAAACATAAAAGTGTCACCATGTGTTAAACGCACTCGAAAATGGAGAACGTATAGTTACTATAATTTTACACTATGAAATGAGTTTCAAAGTTTCCATCTTTCGAGTCTCTAACATCAATTGGAAATGACAAATACTATTTTCTAAGGGTTTCCGAGTAACATAGTTGTCACCCTATGTTCTTTTCATTCTCATGCTACCTATCCTCTCTTCTTCCACTTCGCTCGATTGTAATGGGTGTGCAACCAACAAAAATTGTATACCTTGTAAACTCCAAATTGAAGACTTATTGGATTGCTCATATGACTGCATTACATTTTCATGTGAATGACAAGGGGAAGTTGGTTGCTAGTCCAGCTCCTCTTTTAGTAAGATTCGTCTTCCCGCTTAGTAATTGCATAGTCCTTCGACAAAAAAAAAAGTAATTGTATAGTCCACCATGAGACTTTTGTGATGGCTAGCATAATGGCAGAAGGTAGAAAAATTCTCGTGGACCTTAGTATCTTAAGGGCATATTTAATATGGGTTAACTAAATGACAACCCATTGTCCAAGAAGAACTGTCTTAGCTTTATGATCTATTTTGTTGTTAGTAGGATAGCTAAATGTTTTTCCCGCTTCTATCATAGTCATTTGGGTAGTGACATTTCAGTAGATTATCCCCGCCTATTGTACTATGCAGGAGTAAATGTAGAATTATTATCGTTTCACCAAGCACATACTTATGCAAGAGTTATGACATTCCAAGTATGTATTGTATCGAAAAATTTCATTTAGTAGTGATGTTGATTTAGAGCATCTCAATTTGTCGGATGCTTCAGATGTTGACTTTGAACGTCTTCTTTGCGGCTTTGCATACAAATTCTTGTGTTTTGCATGTCAAGTAAATATTAGTTTAATTTTAGAACCTTATTATCCAAATAGGTTTTCTCGTCAATTTGGGTATAATCAAGTAGGTCTAACTAATTCCCAAAAATTCGGCTTTTCCTTGAGAAATCGAAAATCATTGGAAGAAAACTGGAGGTCAATGTCTCCATGTTTAGTAAGAAAACTAGAGGCTTAGGTTTCATCACTTGATCCAACTATCAAGGAACATGCACTTGGAGCTATTGAACATGGAGAGTTATCACTATTTCCCTTACCATAGAAAGTCTTTATATAAGGTCAATGTAACTCAAACAAAGAAAAAATTACACACACGTGATACGTTTATGCCATCGCTAACATGAGAAATATTATTAGCAACTTTAAAGGGGTTGTGAAGATATTTGAGATCTCTCCATCATCTTCTAATGAGTCTTCTACCCAACATTTTATTAATTGTTACAATGAAAAAGAGGGTGACAAGGTATAAATGTCTTAATTATGACATTCATTTCAAGAGGTTGAGATATCATAAGCGAGAGACCATTCGATTGGAACTCGCTCAATACAAGAGATTGATTGTCTTAAACGGTTCTTTTATCCCATATAAAAAATGGTTGACTCCACTCTTGTAGAAGCAAAGACTCTAGTTCTAGAGTTAGCAAATAGCATAGAGGTTGTACCTTTTCTAAAACGTCACCTTGTGAACTTGTACTAGAATCCATCCAAAATCTACTTCCAATTTTGACGCTAGTTTTTCTCCAAGTTATAGATATGGTAAAGATGATCTCAAAAGATATTTCAAACATGTAGACTTTTCAGAATTCATGATCAGGGTAAGAAAAGATTATTGACAACATGGAATTATAGAATATGATTACTAAAACTGCTAAAGTCGGTGATATGATGGCCAAACAAGAGGTTGGAATTGTCACAACCTCTTCGGGCCAGTTGTCCAATGATATCACTCTTTGTGATACCAATCTTGCCACCAATGAGACATTATTATATAAACTTCAAGAGAAAGATATCTCATAGTTAGAAGACCTTGCTAGCGACAAAGAAGAATTGATGAAGAGTATATTGAAAGGAAAGTCTAACTTGATACAACAAAGAAGCAAAACTTTGAAGGGACCATGAAAGCAAATCAAGCCAGATTCGAAGAGCTAAATTTAAAGAGAGCTTGTGTACAGACCATAGTCACATATTCGATTTCCTTTGCTTTTTTGGTGATTTCTTTTTATAAGGTAAGAATTCGGAATCCCAAACAAGCTTGGTAATCCGAGAGGCCATAATAAAACGGCAGCCTAAAACGGCTAAAAGAGTAAAAAACAAGCAGGAAAAGTTATGAAAAGAACAACATTTCAAAAATTAAGAACTAGACGAGTTTGAGATCAGGCTGAGTAAAGCACTATATGAATAGCGCCACAAGCAACAGGTCGACCCCTCCTGGGCATGCGAAACGGACTACTGACATTCCCTCCACCGAGATGAAGGATCTTCAGAAGCCTCAAAGCACCAAGCGACCTGACCTAACACAGCTCGGTCTAATGTCAAACTCAGCTCTAACTCCTCGGAAAATTGTATTAAATAAGTATCGAGATAACATGCAAGAAAAGTATACGAACTTGCCTTGCAAATAGACACAATTAAAAGCGTAAAAGCCTTGCCAAGCAAGAACATAAATTAATTTTTAAAAAAAGAAAAGTATTAAAGAAAAGAAAAGATTTTTGAATTCAAATACAAATTACAGGGCGTATCGACGGAATTCTAAATATTTTTCCCTTGCCCTGCAAGCAGACAACTTTCTTTTTTCTTTTCTTAGTGTTTTTCCTTTTTTTTTTTTAACTCTTCGGCTTGCAGCCCCAGTAGTAAACATTGTTTTTCCTTTTCTTTATTTTAGCAAGGCAAGCAGACAAGGTAGCGCCGACGACGGAGCCACACGCCGGCCAAGATGACGAAGGAGGGCGGGGCGGTTAAACCGACGACGGATATGTGGGTCGTCGGAAAAGATTGGGCTAGGGTCAAGGGTATCGAGTCACTGGAACTGGCTGGGAGGTTTATCTTCTCTGCAGGCCATGCGAAAAGGCCGGCGTCGGAAAAACCGACGAAGATGTCTCAAATTGGGCATAATCCAAAGCTTGCTCAACAAGGATAAGGATATGGCCTTCTCGGCCTTAAAAATGGGTTCTTGATTTTAACTATATATGTTTTCTCAGCAAACAAATTAATTCAATAGGGATGATAAGGAAGCCCAAGGCCGCCAACACACAACCATAGGGATCAAGACCATCGATCGGAGAGCCTCGACGGCCCCAACAAACACCCATACGGATGATTCGGGAGCAACGCGTAGGGGACACATTGGGCGAAATCAGGACTGAATCCACTCGATTTGTGCTTCAGCCAGTCTAACACCATCATTACCATGGAATTGATTAAGTAGAAGAAGGAATAAGACTCAAATTAAGTTTTAAGATCTCATTCTAGGTTTGTTGATTTGGGGAAGATTTTACTAGAAGGAAACTAGGGTTTGAGGGAAAAGGGGTTTACGGGAGCATTTTGATACTCTCCACCATGATGTAAATGAAAATAAATGAAAGACCTTTACTTTTTTGGTGATTGATAACTTTTGCATTGATTTTGAACTTTTTTTCTCCTATTTTCTTATCATTATGAGATTACTCTATTAATTATCATCAGACCCTAAATAAAATGACATGCATTTGACTTTGCATATCATTCTACAAATAGAATAAATATTTTATTTTATTTTATTTTTTGTGGCTGCATTTAGGGTTTCAACTAGCTAGGCTTGATCCATTACGAAGGAAATACATAGGGACTCTAGCCACTTAACATGCTAGATGCAGCCACAAAAATAAAGTAAAATAAAATATTTGTTGTAATTGTAGACTGATATGCAAAATTAATAGGCGTTGTCACCGCCACTCGATTCATCACTTGCGTAACCATTTGATCTACTCCACTCGTCTATTATTTATATATAAGCTGGTATTTGTGAATGATTTTATAAATTTAACTATTTTTTACGTTTCCTTATTCTGGATTTTTATAGTGCTTTAACTTTATATGTTTTTATTTTATCATGTATATATAATATGTTAGAAAATAGTTTTTGTACATGTTTTGCAAGCATAAACCAAAAAATACAAGAAACAACTCACTCGTTTATATCACCGACCCACCTGAAAATCCAATAAATGACAGGTGGGTTAGATATTGTCATATTGGTGATCAAGCGATTTGATTGACCTCGCGCGAGTCAGGTGATGAAAGTGTTCCATAGACTCATCCAAAAATTGATAAGTGACTTAGATATAGGTGATGAATTTTGTGGACGATGTATGCATTGAGTGATGCAATTGACCTTGCAAGTCGGGTGATGAAAGTGTTCCATACATTCACACGACCCACTTGAAAATCCGAAAAATGATGTAGGTTATGAGTTTTATGGATAAAAGATGAAATGAGTGATATGATTAACCTTACAATAAAGTGATGGAAGTGTTCCATACATTCATTTAACTCATTTTCATCCATAATAACAAAGTTGTAAGAGTGATCTTCTTAAAGGCTTGGAATTACATAATTTTAAGGCTAGGGAAAAATTTGTTCAGACCGAGAGACATTCGGTCTGTTCCTCGGTCAACAATATTTTAGAAGTCGATCCATGGTTCGGTTCAGTCCTGGTTCATACCTACTTTTTTTTAATAAAAATACTAATAGTAATTTTTTATAAAAATAAAGGTTATGTTTAATATAATCTATTTATAAAAATAAAGGTTATATCTAAAGGAGTTGTGAAGATATTTTAGATCTCTCAATCATTTTCTAATGAGTCTTCCACCGAACATTTTATTAATTGTTTCAATGAAAAAGAGTGTGACAAGGGATAAATGTCTTAATTATGACATTCATTTCAAGAGGTTGAGATATTATAAGCGAGACCATTCGATTGGAACTAGCTCAATGCAAGATGTTGATTGTCTTGAACCGTTGTTTTATCCCATCTAAAAAAATGGTTGACTCCACTCTTGTAGAAGCAAAGACTCTAGTTCTAGAGTTAGCAAAGAACATAGAGATTGTTCTTATCTTTTCTAAAATGTCACCTTGTGAACTTGTACTGGAATCCATCCAAAATCTATTTCCAATTTTGAAGCTAGTTTTTCTTCGCCAAGTTGTTATAGATTAGGTAAAGATGATCTTAAAAGATATTTCAAACATGTAGACTTTTCAGAATTCATCATCAGGGTAAGAAAAGATTATTGACTACAAGGAAGTAGGGAATATGATTGCCAAAACTACTAAAGTCGGTGATATGATTGTCAAACTAGAGGTTGGAATTGTCACCATCTCTTCGAGCCAAGTGCCCAATGATATCACTCTTTGTGATGCCAGTCTTGCCACCAATGAGACATTATTATATAAACTTCAAGAGAAAGAGATCTCATAGGTAAAAAGACCTTGCTAGCGACAAAGAGGAACTGATGAAGAGTATATTGAAAGAAAAGTCTAACTTGATTCAACAAAGAAGCAAAATTTTGAATGGACTATGAAAGCAAACAAAGCCAAATTGAAGAGCTAAATTTAAAGAGAGCTTTTGTCTAGACAATAGTCACTTATTTGATATCCTTTGCTTTTTCTGGTGGTGGATAACTTTTGTATTTTTTTGCACCTTTTCTTCTCCTATTTTCTTGTCATTATGAGATTACTATATTAATTATCATCATACCCTAAATTAAACGACGTGCCTTTGACTTTGCATATCATTGTACAAATAGAAGAAGTATTTTATTTTATTTTTGTGGCTGCATCTAGTGTTTCAACTAGCTAGACTTGACCCTTTATGAAGGGAATACATAGGCACTCTAGCCACTTAACACGCTAGATGCAACCACAAAAATAAAATAAAATATTTGTTGTACTTGTAGACTGATATGCAAAATTAATAGGCGTTATCACCACCACTCGATTTGTCACTCGTGTAACGAATTGATCTACTTCACTCGTCTATTATTTATATATAAGCTGCTATTTGATTATTACTTTATCATAAATTAACATATTTGTGAATGATTTTATAATTTTAACTATTTTTACGTTTCCTTATTCTGGAGTTTTTTATAGTGCTTTAACTTTTTATGTTTTTAATGTATCATGTATATATTATATGTTAGAAAATAATTTTATACATGTTTTGCAAGCTTAAACAAAAAAATACAAGAAACAACTCACTCGTTTATATCACTGATCCACTTAAAAATCCAATGAATGACAAGTGGGCTAGATATTGTCATATTGGTGATTAAGCGATTTGATTGACCTCGCGCGAGTCAGGAGATGAAAGTGTTCCATAAACCCAAAAAAATACTTCTGGTCCAAAATCGGACCGGGTCCGATCGAGGATTTTCGGCCAAGTCCTCGATCCACATTTTTGAGAATTTTAATCACTGTCCAGTTCTTTGATGCCCATTCCTACATAATTTATTACTACCCACCTTTTGTAATCTGAGTTTTTTAGCTCAAAATCTTGTTTCACAATGTATATCTCTTTTTATTTGAAAAAAAAAATGTATGTCCCTTTTAGTCAATTAATACTAATAATATTACTTATTTGATAATATTATATGGTTTATTCTCAAATCAATTTGTACTAAAACTGGTGAAAAGTGGGCAAAAAAAAAACTTATATTACGAAACAGAAAGAGTATTCTTGTGTAAAATCCCTAAGGCAAAATGGAAAATAAATCAACATTTCATACTTAAAATCAAAGCTTGTCAGAAGCGTGGTAGAAAATTCTTAATAAATTAGCCGACACTGTCTTCTGCGTGATTATTGGTAGAATCAGAGACGGATCTGAGGGGGGCTTGAGTGGGCCAGTGTCCCCCGTCACTCCTAAGAAATTTTTATGTAGGGTGAAAGTGACGTTCCTAGGAGTGAGTATGAGTGGACCCCTTCCACTCCTCCGATCGGACTTGTAAATAAAATGTATGTAAATTTTAGGTTTGAATATGGGTAAATTTAACATAATTTGTATTAAAACATGAAAATTAATTAGTGTAAATAGTTTATTACTCAACCTATGCAATCCACCCAGGTTCAATTTCCTATAGGTTTATTTTAGTGTTTTCATTTACATTTAATGTTTTCCTTAATAAAATAAAATTTTATAATTAAATAAGTATAAACTTTTCATATTTAAAAATATTGATCTAGCTAAAATTATGGTCAATTCTCGAATTATAGTTCTATTTTAGTTTTTTTCATTCACATTTAATACTTTACTCCCTAAAATAAAATTTCATAATTAAATAAGTATAAATTTTTATATTTAAGAATATTGACTAACCAAACTAGTCGATAATTTCCGCATTATTGATTTCATACGAAAAGTCGTGCCCTCCCTTGAAATTTGTTATGCGTTCGTCACTAGACCTGGGTCCTAAATATATTGAACCGCCGGTTTCCGAACTGTCGGTTAACAGTTGGGAACCGGAACCGGCGGTTTCGGTTTCGGAACCACCGGGCCCGTTTTCGGTACGGTTCCGGTTCGTCCACCCCCGGAACCGGGTGGAACCGTCGGTTCAACCATAAAAAAATAAAATATAACCAAACCGCGATCGCAATTTAGGTAACCGCGACCGTGGTTTTCGTTCAAAAGACAAAAATGAAGTTTTTTTTATAATTATTTCCGGTTCCAAATCGGAACCGGAACCGGGAGAAACCGGACTGGGACCGGAACCGGGGAACCGGCCCATGTCCGGTTCATGTTCCATGTTTAGGGAACCGGAACCGCCAATTTGCAAACTAGAACCGCCGGTTTGCAAACCGGACTCAGGTCGGTTCCGGTTTGCAAACCGGGCCCAGGTCCATCCGTCACTGGGTATAATGGCAAGCGTTTGAATTGTCTGCTTTTTGAATTGCCTAAAGGTCAATCGCAGCCAAAGATTCATAGATTGAATTGTCTGCGTGGCATTTCTATAAAAAGCGGAACCAACAATTTCCATTACATTGGCGCCTTCCTAAATCTTTCCTGGAGAAATCTGAAGTGCAAAAAATGGAGGTTCAACAACCCACAAAGCTGGAATACTTCGATAACATGTGTAAATTGGAGTCCCAATCTTCCTTCTTATCCTACTTCCAGGTACTTTCTCTTCTTCCCCTTCCCGTGGTTTCAAATAATTGGAATTATAGTGTGACTATGGAAGGAATTTCAATTTATCGATCTTCAGTTTGAAGTTCCGTCGTATGTTAGTTCTTTTAATTTGGATAGTCTAATTGGTATTGCAATGAGTCTTTCCTCAAATCTAACTCTTATATGATGTGATCTGTTCAATTCTTTTTGCGGTGGGATGAAGGGCGAAGCTGGAAGGCGGATTTTGATTTTGGAATCCACGATTTTCCATCCCCAAGGCGGTGGTCAGCCCTCAGATACAGGATTCATAGTGTTTCGAGATTCGCTGCTCAAATTCATCGTCCATGACGTTCGGTCCAAGGACGGTGTTGTAAGTCAATCACAGTCAACCCCTCTCTCTTGCACTAACACAATTTTGGATCAACAAATGAAATTAGGGATTCGTTATCCATTGATGCCTTTGAAAATTTGATCCATGCTTAGGTTTTCCACTATGGGGAGTTTGAGGGTGTAGAGATTGAAGAGCTGGGAATAAAATTTGAGAAAGGAATGAAGGTGGACTTGCAGGTTGATGGATCAAGGAGGAGTCTTAATTCTAGGTATCTTTATACCCTTTGAATCTGGACTGTTTGGTTCTAAATTTCTAATTGTTTGCTTCTTTTTTTTCGCATAAGGTAATTTTTTATAGAAGAGAGAAGGGAAGGATACAAAACCACCATATATATGATATATGTGCAAAAATACATCAGAAACCTTAGATCAGCCTAGGAACATGAACCAATTAGCATAAGAGGGTCACTCCTCTCTTTGCATAATCACAGCTTCACATCAACAAAGCTACTTAGCATAAGAGGAGCGGGTCATGTTTTACAAACAAATCTACCCTGAAAGCTACAAAGCCTAGACCCAACCCAAAAGACTAGAGTCCTAGTTGAGCTCTCATTGCTTGTCCCCTCCTGCCACTGAGCTTCAGTTTTACCGTAAACCGCAGCTTACATTCCTCTATAATTTGTTAGCACAAACATCAATGTCAGGATTTGCATTGTTGAACACAACTTCATTACGCATCCACCAAATGAAGTAGATGATGCAAATACAAGCAGCTAACTTTGATTGGTATATGTTATTCCTCCTTCTGCTGCAAGTTAGGAACCATTCCGACCACTCAAGGATAGAATCAAATCTTACAGATACTTTCATCTAGCTCCACACTTTATCAGCCACCTTTTTAGAGAAACTGTAGAGAAACCAAAGATGGTTAGCATCCTCATTGTCTTGGTTACACAAGGCACAGTTTGAGTTTGCAATCAGGCCTATCCTGCATAATCTTGCTGCTGTAGGTAGTCTATTCAAAGTGGCAAGCCAACAATGGAAAGCCCACTTCTTAGACTGAATACCTGACCAGATAAGAGGACAGCACCATACTACCCCAAAGGAAGGCCTTAGCATGTCATAAATGACTCCACAGTTGAGCTTGTTGTCAGTCTTAGAAAGGCTCATCAGATTATTTAAATTGCCCCCCCCCCCCCCATTAGCTGCACAATGCCATTCCTCACATGCAAGACATTTTTCCAAATCCAAGATCCTCTGGGCTCTGTCTGAAGCTTCAACAGCCCAAAAATCCTGCCCTTTCAATAAATTCTTGTTTGCCCATGCAGTCTAAAGGTTCTCTTTCTTCATGCAAATATCGTAACCCAATTATTTGTGCTTCTGAGCAATTAATTCCTTTTCAATGCTGTTCCATGACTATAATGCATCACTGTAAATTGCAAATGATGGTGTATCTGGGCATAGTAACAAATCAAGTTGATAATTATTGTTTAACTCCTCACCTCAGAGATACTAATTCTAAATCGTAATTCATGATATTTGAAACCCAGTTGCTCACCAAGTTCTCCCAGCTCCAACATTAATCTTTATAGATGGTTGCTTTTTATTGAGAGGCCTATATCATCTATCACTTTCCCCGCACAAGTGTCATTTCAACAAAGTTTTCATCCTCTATCATAAGAGCGTGAATTTTAAATCAATTCTAAACCACTTGGCTGGGGCTTGTTAGGCATGCCCAATGCAAGTCTTGACTTCAAAGTTTGTGTCAATCCTATACATGTTGGATAAATTGATCAGCTGAACAGAAGCCAAAGGAGCATCTGATAGTTTCAACTCTCAGCTTTTTCTCAAGGACAAGATTTCCTTGTTTTTGTTTGCCATTATCTAGGAGAGTTGCTTTTCTTTTCTCTTTCAATTACTAATGTATTTTTTTTAATGCAGGCTGCACTCAGCTGGACACCTATTGGATGCATGCATGAGAAATGTCGGATTAGGACACCTTGAGCCGGGCAAAGGTTACCACTTCCCTGATGGGTATGATTCTTCCGTCTCCTTCTTGAAAAACTGAATCTTGGACTGAAAAGTGTTTTTGCAAAGATTGTTGAATCTAAGTTGCTTATACATGGTATATGCTTGCACTATGCAGTCCATTTGTTGAATATAAAGGTGTGGTTCCTCAAAGTGAACAGAAATGCAAACAAGAACAGCTAGAGCTGGAGGCCAATGCATTTATCTCCAAAGGCGGAAAGGTATTTTTTTTATTCTGTAAATCTGTGTCCTTCTTCCCTTCAACTCGTCTATTATTTACATATATTTATTCATGCAGGTGTATGTTGCAACTTTACCTTATGATGAAGCTGCTCAATTGTGTGATAACCATCTTCCTGATTATATACCCAAGGTGAAAACTCCCTAACTTGATGACTACAACTTTCTGATTATCATTGGAGATAGATACTATGATCACTGTTTACTTCCGAGTTCTAGTTTTCTGATGTCCCTGTTTGCTATACTCATAGGGTAGCACACCCCGTATTGTGAAGTTAGGTGATAATCCCGGATGCCCATGTGGGGGTACACATGTTCTTGACATTTCAGACATTAAAAGCATAAAGGTATTAACTAAACTATGCGTACCATAACATGTAGGCCTTGTGAAGCCATCATTCCCCAATTTTACATCTATTTTGTGGAGTTGTTTTTTCGCCAATTAACATCCTGTTTTTATTCCCCAGGTATCACAGATTCGAACAAAGAAAGGATTGACAAAGGTCTTTTACAATATAGCTGCCTAATGCTTGTGGCTTCCATTTTTATCCTTGTAATCCTGTTTAGATGGTGAATTATTAAATCAAGTAGCAGTTGGAAAGCAAGCCCTTTGCCTAATGATGATGATGTAATGCTTAGAAGTTGGAAAGAACTTCAGATAATTTGAGTATTTTCCTTGGTGCTGTAAAAGGCGACGTACCCATGATATTAGAGGAAGATATTCTGAGGACAAGATTAATGAAATAGAACAATAAAGAACACATTTCTGTATATCAAGATTCGATTTGTTGCTCTGTTATTTATAATTTCTGTCCACATTACACTCTTACCGTCACCAATTTGCCAAGTAAAAATTCGGACCCAGAGATTTTTTCCTTGGTCTTCTGATCCCAAGACCACCTTTTTTTTTATTTATAAAATGAGCTACTTGCTCATTACAAGGTAAACATTAGGCCGCCCCTAAATTACAAGGCTAACCTAAATCATCACTGCCGATGATCTTGAAAAAAAAAAGCTAAAGGTTGAAGACGAAACAAAAGTCTTAACGTTTCTAAAGAAACCTCTTGAGAACACACATCCCGGCACGAGGAAGCAATGTCGAGACGAAGATGAGGGATATTGACATGCCTTCTAGCTAAGAAGTCAGCAGCCGAGTTAGCCTCCCTAAAACAATGGAAAAAAACCACCTCGGGAAACCCCCACACCAAATTTCGGATATCTTGAATAATTGAGTATATCTCCCATGACAATTTCCAAGTGTTTTTTAAAGAATTAATAAGTACCAAATTATCCCCTTCTATAATTAATTTATTAATAGATAAGTTTCTTGCGAATTTTAAACCTTCGAGAAGCGTGAGCGCCTCTGCTTTTAAGACTGTCATAGATTGTAGAGAAATTCTATCACAACCAAGAATAGAGCTTGCATGATTCCTAAGAATAAAGCTTGCAAAAGTAGACGAATTTTTCTGTTTGGAAGCATCAAAATTAAGCTTGACCCAAAAGGAGGCGGTTTAATCCAAAAAACACCATTTTTCCTTTTTTGGCCTGTTAACACACTTTTGTCTACTTTTAAAATTAGCCGATTCCCATTGAAGAAACTGTGAAAAAGCCAAATCACATGGCATTCGATTTGGGATTATCCTAGAAGGGTTAAAAATAAGAGAATTTCTATGACTCCAGATGAGCCACCATAAGAAACATGAATATCTTTATTTTTATTAAGATTTAAGGTTGAGATGGGATTATCATTAAAACTTCTCGAGGTCCTGAAGGAAATTAGGACAATGACAACAAAAAAGGAAATGGAACTCCTCATTAACACCTGGTGGAGCCTATGGTTCTCTAGAAACAAGAGAGTTTTTGATAGCAACAACGGAGTAAACTTGAATAATTCCGATAACATTACCGATTTTACTCGAAACCAAGTTAAGGAATGGAAACTTGTGGGAGCCTCCATTTCTCCCAGTCCCCACAATTATAGTGCGGGAAACGGAGAAGGGAGAAAGTGTGCAAAATGGGTAAAACCCAAGAGGGACTATATTAAATTGAATTTTGATGGTGCAGTGTGTGCAGATGGCGTGGCTTCGTTCGGGTTCATCATCAGGGACTCTGGTGGCTCCCCCATCCATTTTGACAGAGGACTGATTGGTCGACAGTCTGTTCTGATCTCCGAGACCATCGCCTTGCGCCAAGAACTTCTCGAAACCATTAGACGTGGCATTCCCCGGATCCAGATTGAAGGTGATAGTTTACAGCTGGTCAAGGCCGTGCTCGGTGACTGGCGCTGCCCGTGGGAGATTGATTTGTTGCGTTCGGATATCCACTACTTGCTTGCTCGGTTCCAGGATTGGAATATCTCTCATGTCTTTCGGGAGTGCAATTCTGTGGCGGACTTCATCGCTGGATCTTTCAGACGTGTCTCCTCTATCCCACTTGCAGTTGATTCGGGTTTTCTTACCCTCATCCGTCAGGATGCTCTAGGGCGACCACTAGCTTGTTAGTCGTCACCCTAATCTCTTTCCTTATCAAAAAAAATAAATAAATAAAACTTCTCGAGGAAATGAGATCAAAAACACAACGCATATTTTTTTCTAGGACTGCAATCATTTTTTTAGTAAATGCATAATGAAAGAAAATATGATTCAAATTCTCATTTTCAGTATCACACAACAACAATTAGGAACACAATTATAAAAACGATTTAATCTATCAGTAGTAGGAAGACAATCAGAACAAGCTTTCCATATAAAATTTTGTATTTTAGGAGGTATTTTCAACTTCCAAATCTAAGAGAAACCAACCAAATCCATATTTCGGTTAGCATTTATTAAAGTCGAAGCCGAATGAACCGAGAAACATACATCAGGCGAAAGCAACCAAATCATACGATCTTCGAAATTTGAACTAAGGAATCCGGATCAACTTAATCTTGTCAATTATCTCGAAGGGCAAAACATTTGATAAGGCATGTATATCCCAAGTTTTAGAAGGAGTAATGAACGAGGCGACCTTTAAGGCCGGATTGTGGTTGTCAAAATATCAAAAGAGATTTGAATTCCCAACCCATCTGTCAGACCAAAAATTGATAGAAAAACCATTTCCGACAATCCATTGAATACCAAGACCACCTTTTTGACGTGGTTTATAGATATGGTTCTATCCTATTAAAGGTTTTAAATGTATATATTTCTTCAAGAAGATACCTCTATTTATTTGGTCTAGTTCTTTGTAGATGGAGTCTAGCAACATAAAACTTTGCAGTAGGTAGATGGGTTTTGACTCTAAGTTTGATTTGACAAGTGTTGTTTTGCCTTTTTGGGATAGGTTGTTCACTTTTGATTCTTTGTTTTGTAAAGACGTCTTCAAAAGTGTCTTTGCTGACTTGACCATTGATAAAAGGGCAACCGAGGTATTTCTGGAGGTTGGTCGTGCTTGTAATGCTTAGAACACGTTGTAGCATGAGTTTTTTTTTGGTTTGTAACTTTTTTGTGACTTGGAAGGCCGATTTGTTAAAATTGACTTTTTACCCTGAAATGGCGCAATATTTGCCCAATATTTGTTTTACTTGTTGGCGGGTTGTTTGGGTTGCTTTTCTAAAAATGATGATGTCATTCACGAAGAATAGGAAGGGGATCGTGGTTCTTTCACTTACCAGAGTGAAACCAATATTTTTGGAAGTTTGTCGGCTTGCTTTTTTCTAGTTTGCATGCTATAATTTATGCTCCTAAAATGAATAGGAAATTAGACGGAGGGTCGCCTTGTTTAAGGCCTCACTTTGATAAAAATATGTTTGTAGGATTCTTGTTGACTAAAACCAAAAATGAGATTGTTTTGATACATTCTTTGATCCATTTTGTTATCTTGTTAAAAAACCCAAACTTTTGCATGATTCTTATTATGAATTCTCATCCAATTCTATCGTTTGTCAATTTAATTCAAAATGAATAAAATGGTCGTTCGAATATTAAAATTTGATAAGGTTCATGTTGAGAGCATAGAAAAATGAATTTATTACTATCCATTGGAGATTGTTTGGATACATTCTTTGATATATTTTTTCATCTTGTAGGGAACCCAAACTTTTGCGTGATTCTTATGTTGAATTCTCATTCAATTCTATATCGTATGTCAAGATGATTCAGGATGAATACAATGGTCGTTCAAATATTAAAATTTGATAAGGTCCACATTGAGAGCAAAGAAAAATAAATTTATTTCTATGCAAAGTTTAATCTTCAGTACATTTACAAGGTTGGCTAAATGTATAATGAGGTGAAAAGGGGTTAATATTAAAATGAAAATAAACAAAAAAAGTGGTAAAATGTTATTTTTACCGCACGTTATAGATTGAACTAGCGCAGTTTCCCGAGCCCTGCACGGATTGTTTTGAAAATTTTAATTAGATTTTATATGAAAAATAATCATTTTGCATACTGATTTAATACAATCATCTTCCAAAAATATATATCAAGTATTATACACAAATTCTTTTTATCAATAGAAAAAGAGGTGATGTTCTTAACCATAACTGGATAGCTAAATATCTTATATAATAAAAAAAGTTATTATGTACAAGGTTAGTTATTGAGCATATAAATAGCTAAAATAAATGATAGTTAAAATTTGATTTTAAAATTGCATTAGTTAAATTCTGATTTATATTAATTGTTCATATTAGTTAGTTAAAATCTGATTTCAATATTATAGATCAAATAAATGATAAAATTGTCAGGATAAATTTGTTAAGATGTATTTCAAAAATAAAAGTTAAATAATAATTTACAAAACTATTATGTGACTAATTTATCAAATCAAATGAGTAATTTATAGGATAAATTAAGATATAAATATGTCTTCTTCGGGAAATTAACTTTCAGACCTGAGATATCTGTTATACTAAAAAAACTACCTAAAAAGCAAAAGATTATTACTTGAAAAATAAAAACTATTCTAATCCTTGGGTTGCCTCCCAAGAAGCGCTTATTTAACGTCATTAGCTTGACGTTTATCATGAATTGACAAGATTAGACATTGTCAATGCCCTTAACAACCTGTCAAATCCCTATGAATACATCTAATAAAAAACATAAGTAACATAATGATAAATTAAAGATGCATAATATAATTTTCAACAATTGTTCTAATTTATAAAAACATATGTGCCCTATTGGCATGAAATGGCATATGCTCAAATAAACTCAACACAAGTGGTGGCTTTAGAAAATACTTACAATATGAATCAAAGCACTTGGTAGCAATACCACTTTTTATCCAAGATGAACTCCATATATTTTTCATCTTCCACCTTGTGTTGTAGACTTGGTACCGCATCTTGCAACTCCATAATCTCTGGATGTGAGAAGTTAGGGAAACTGAAGCATGGGTTTTCAAGGCCTAACATAGGGTACACCATGACAACGGGAGCCTTAATAGATGTATCATGTTGATTTTCTCCCTCATGGTTGTCTACTTTATTAGCAAAGAAGTCATCATGGTCAACAAAATAATCTTTTTCCATAACCACAGAACCTTCAAACTCATGACTCCACATGAGCGAAGATGACTCAAGCTTCCTAGGCTATGTAAGTATCTCTATTCCAGAACAGATTTCATTTGGCTTTGTAATAATCTACTAAGCATGTCTTATAGGTGTGAATTCATATTGGGAATCAAATTCATCTTCATTAACCACATCAAGTGTAGTAGATTGCTCCTCAACTTGCATCTGGGTGTCTGACTCATGATTCTTTGATTCCAATGTGATTCCATCACTCCTTTCACAAACTCAAAAGGACATGAGATAGTGGAATGAAAATTTGAAGAACATGACTCACAATGTTCCTTGATAATAATATATGTCCCTATGGAGAGATCCTTGATTATATACTCCAGAGACAGATTAACCGGCTGGGGTGGTTGGGAAGATGACTCAAGCAAAAAGCTTAATTTTATGGCTCATGAAACATAAGAAATCCCAACATTTCTCAGGTCCCATATATAAAAGCCTCTCATTGCTCATGTAATCGGTCAATTACCTTGTCTCAAAATTCATACCATGGATAACTCCCATGTTTACCTCTCCATCACTGTATTGTAATCCCCAAGTACCAAGTTCAAATACTTGGTCTTGAAACCTAGAAAAATAGTCATGGAAGTGTTCACCCTGTCCTCCAATTGTCTACATTCAAACAAATCCATGGATTAGTAGCAACGGTGTTATGAACCGTAAGATAGGTTCACAACACCAAGAATAGAACACAAATAAACACACATATAGCGACGAGTCCCCGTCAATGGTGCCAAATTTGATGAGGTATTTTTCAGTCGTTTTACTTACCAGAGAACCTAACTTAACCAAACCGAGTAGAATGATAGTAGGGGTCGATCCCACAGAGACTCATGCATAAGTGTTTTTTTTAAGAAAACACTACATTCTATTCAAACCAAATTATCCAACAGTACATCATAGAATTCATAAGGGAAATACACATTACTAGTGACTAAGAAAGGAGCGGGAGAATTTCAACGACTAAGCCAATCCGCCGCTTCATTAGCATTTCTATGACAACAAATCCACCTAGAATGTAAATAAAAGGCACTTTGCTCTAAAGCGAGTGCAAGGATTCGACCAAACACATTAATAGGAATATCCCCTTGGTTCGCCTTATGAACGAGCTCTAAAGAATCCAACTCGAAAAATATTTTATCCAATCCAAGAGACAATCCTGATTTGAGTCCCTAAAGAGTAGTCTCGACCTCAACAACCTTCACTACCGTACCGTCTTGTATGCATTTTGCTCCGGCAAAAAGAACTTCACCACTGGTTGTTCTAGCAATAACTCCAATGCTAAACATTGAGCCTTTTACTGCAGCATCGACATTAATTTTGACCCAACCCGAAGGTGGACAAATCCAATGTTGTTGTTGCAATAGACCTGCAAGTTCTAAGATTTTGAAAGCTTCATTGGCTTAAGGTGTTATGAATAATGTCTCCCGTGTTCGGAGCCTCATTTGAGAAGATACATTGATTACGAGCCTTCCAAACACCCCAACACAATGAAGCCCAAGTGCTTCAGTCCTTGATTCGAAGATTCATAACTCTCAGCCCTATCTAAAATAGAATGAGCTTGACTGCCCAGAAGTTGAAAAACATGGAATTGATTCCAAACCAATGTCGGTTGGCGACAATGAAATAGAGAATGCATAAAATACTGTCATCACGATCACAAAAAGCACAGATGAAGTGTTAGATAATATGGCGACTATCGAGGTTGGATTTACATGAGAGCACATTCTTCCTTGCCCTCCAAATAAAAGACCTCACTCTTGGTGGAATTTGAAACTGCCAAAACATTCTCCATAGAGTTGAGAATTGAATTATATTTTGGTTCCCCTTACCCTGAATCAAATCTCTTTCTTGTCATACTTAGATGGTAGGCTGATTTTACAGAAAAAAAGTCGTGCTTCATAAAGAACCAACCAATATGATCTGTCACAGCATGGTCAATAAGATGAATTTTAAGGATCACTTCATCATCTTCTTGGCAAAATATGTTCCTAACCAAGTCTTCCTCCCAAGCTGAGTTATTCTAGTCAATCAAATTAGAGACACGTTCAGCAACAACACCCACAAAATTTCCTATGCGTTTGAATAAGAACGAAGGTGGAAGCCATCTGTCATACCACACTCTAATGTTTGTCCCATTTCCAACCTGCCAATATGAACTTGCTTGGATCAACTCTCTAGCTTTAAAAAGGCTGCGCCAATAGTAGCTTGGATTGTGATCCAATGAAGCTCTAAGAAAGTCAGTTAGTGGGAAATATCGGGCCTTATATAGTCTTGTAGTAAGAGAAGAAGGATCCTCAAGAAGTCTCCAACATTGCCGAGCAAGAAAAGCTAAATTAAAGCTCTCCATGTCCTTGAATCCTAAATCATTATCTCGTTTTGAACAACATAGTTTTTTTTTTTCCAACAAATCCAGTTGTACGCCCGAAGCGAACCTGAATTACTCCAGTAGAAGATATGTAAAAGCTGCTCATTTTCCCAAATCAAACCTTGAGGGAGCAAAAAACAAGACATGGTATACATAGGAATATCTTGAACGACCGAACGAATAAGGTACCTTTCATGTTTTTTGACCTCTTGGACATTCAAAATCTGTTGAAGCTGATGTCGTTGATCTTCATTAACATTTTTCCTGAATGGTAGTTCTGATTTGCTAAAAGTTACTTGTTGTCTTGATTCTGCTCCGTAAGATTGGAGAACATTAGCAATTTTCGTTGCTTGTTGACAAGTTGCTTGAGCAAAAACGATGTTGTCAGCAGCAAAAAATAAATGAGAAACCGACGGTGTCGATCTAGCTATGCAAATGCCTATAAGTCGACCTTCATATTCACTCTTTCTGATCATATACGAAAGACCTTCAACCACAAACAAGAAAAGATATGGAGAGAGCGGATTGCCCTGGCGTAGCCCACATGCTGGAATAAAATCTTGAGAAGGTCGCCCTGCAATGAGAACCGAAAAAGAGACGCTAGAGACACATTTCGATCCAATTCTCATTTAGCCTAAGACCTCTTATGTTGCGTTCCAAGAAGCCCCATTCCACACAGTCATACGCCTTAACCATGTCAAGTTTGAGAGCCATGAAGCCTTTCTTCCCATGCCTTTTGTTTATCATATAATGGAATATCTCAAAAGAAGATAGGACATTGTTGGTGATCAATCTTCCTGGAATGAATGCACTCTATGACGTCGAGATTAACTTATGTAGCACTGTCTTCAACCTATTTGCTAGGACTTTTGAAACATCTTATAAAGAACATCACATAAGCTTATATGGAGAAGATATGCGAAAAGGGTCAGTAACCTTAGGAATTAAAGAAATAAAAGTATGATTTAAACGCTCAGGAAAAAGAGCACTATGAAGAATATTAAGGACAAAAGAAATGATCTCGGGTCCAACAATATGCCAGTGTTGTTGAAAAAATAACGCTAACTGATAGCTTGCATATAGGTACAGTTTAGATGCATGTTTTATATTGGTTTTGCATAAGTTTTACTTAGTTTTAGTTAGTTTTAGGTTAGTTTCTAGGATCTAGTGTTTTCGGGCAGTTGCACTTGTTTTGTTTTGTTTTGCAGATCTTTAGGTAAACAAGCATGGACGGGACGAAGTTTAGTGGACTATGGTGGAGGATCAAGATTAAGCTTAGAGTGATACAAGTGAAGATTCTAAGATCCAAGGCCCAAGAGCTTGTGTGAAAAGAACGCTTAAATTCGGGCTATGCATTGGATACTTGTTTTGACACCTCTCTCTTGAAATGCTTGGTTGGGAGCTATAGTGGTCGGATGAAGCTAAATTTGGTATCACTGGAAAGCTAATTCAAAGAGCTACAATTCATACTTACTCTGAGTCCAAATTCCAAATCTATGTAGGTTAAAACAGCCTTTGAAGTGTTGTCTGAATGCTGAACCGAGGTTAAAAGCGCAGGTTGCCAATTGCTCGGCCGCGCAATTAAGGTGCAACCCGAGAAATTCCAACTGAATGCACATTATGCTGCTTGCACATTGCTCGGCCGAGCATTTGTCAAGCCGCGCAATTGGGGATTTCACGCGGACATCATGGACCGACATTTGGGCTTGATATTTGGGCTTGGGTTATATCTGCCGAGTAGATGTTTAAAGATAAGGTTTTTGAGGGTTATTTTAGAAGACATAATTAAGCCTTTGTTAGTTTAATTTTCTCATAACTATTATAAGACTTTTGGAGGCTAGGTTTTTCTCTCAAGAGAGCAACTTTGAAACTGTTGTAAGTTTGCTTTTAATTTAATTATGCATTGCTAAATTTCGTTGTGTTTGACTAGTTATTGAAATCATAGATTGCATAATATTGTGAGGTTTGATTGATTCTCAATAACTTGAATAGGTTTTATTCCCTGTGCTTAATTGAATCAGAATTATTCTAGAGTTTTGTTAGATTGATCACCTAATAGAATTTCTAGGTTAATTTACAACTAATCTGATTAATGCCCTTTCGGGGTCTATTAGATAAAGTAGCATCTATAATTGTTTAGACCCGTTCGGGCTATTCAATTGTAGAAGGGAATAAATCCATAAATAACTTTGATGTCTGTTTGCTCTAAGGGTTTGTTTCTATTGATAACTTGACTCGTAAATCTGTCGTTTAATTGAATGTAGATGTTCTTTTAGGTTGTTAAATGATTAGGATTGTTTATACTATTAGTTCTTTCACCTAGAATTGAAGTTTGGGTCATAATCCTTAGTAGGAGTATAATCCACGGTAGATTATTCAAGGAAATTGAGAATCGAAAGAATCAATGATCAATAAGCATATCTATGTTGGATAGAACTAGTTGAACACGCTTGTCCTTCATATATTTAAATTATATTTGCATTCATACTTACTTTTATTCTTGCATATTAGATTAGATAAATCAAACAATAAACCCCTTTTTGGTTACTTGGAATATAAGTAAAAGCACAAATACACAAGTCTTTGTGGGATCGACCCTTACTTACCATTCTACTAAGTTTGGTTAAGTTAGGTTCTTTGATAGGTATAAAGACCACTGAAAATACCTCATCAAATTTGGCGCCGTTGTTGGGGACTCGTCACTATTTGTGCTCTTACTTTTGTGCTATTCTTGGTGTTGTGAACCTATCTTACGGTTCATAACACCCGTGCTACTAATCTATGGCTTTGTTCGATTGTAGACAGCTGCAGGATGAACACTTCCATGACTATTTTTCAAGATTTCAAGACCATGTGTTTGAACTTGGTGCTTGGGGATTACGATACAATGATAGAGAGGTAAACATGGCAGTTATCTATGGTATGAATCTTGAGACAAGGGGATTTGCTGACTACATGAGCAATGAGAGGCTTTTATTAATGGGACCTGAGGAATGCCGAGATTTCTTTTGTTTCATGAGACATCAATGCTTTCTGGTTGAGTCATCTTCCCAACCACCTCAGTTGGTTGATACATCTCTTGAGGATATAATCAAGGATCTTTCCATACGGGCGGATACTAGAATCAAGGAGCACTGTGAGTCTTGTTCTTCAAGTTTTCATTCAACAATCTCATGTCCTTTTGAGTTGTGTGAAACGAGTGGTGGAATCACATTGGAGTCCAACGATCATGAGTCAGACACTTAGATTCAAGTTGAGGAGCAATCTACTACACTTGATGTGAGTTATGAAGATGAATTTGATGCCCAACATGAATTCACACCTATAAGGCAAGGTGAGCAGATCATCACAAAGCCAAGAGAAGTTTGTGCAGGCATAGAGATTCTTATAGAGCCTAGGGAGCCTGAGTCATATTCACCCATGTGGAGTAAATTGCTTGAGGGTTTTACGGTTTTGAGTTCTTTGCTGATGAAGTAGACAACCATGAGGGAGAAAAACAACATGATACATCTATTAAAGATTCTACTGTCATGGTGCGCCCTATGTTAGGCCTTGACACTCCTTGCTTCAGTTTCCCCACCTTCTCAAATCAGGAGCTTATGGAGTTCCAAGATGAGGAGCCAAGTCTACAACACAAGGTGGAAGATGGAGAATATATGGAGTTCATGCTGGATAAAAGTGGTATTGCTGACAAGTGCTTTGATTCATATTGTAAGTATTTTCTAAAGCCACCACTTGTGTTGAATTCTTTTGAGCATATTGCATTTCATGCCAATTGGGCACACATGTTTGATAAGTTAAAACGATCTTTGAAAGTTATATTATGCATCTTTAATTTATCATGGTGTTACTTATGTTTTTCTGAGATGTGTGCACAGGGGTTTGATAGGTTATTAAGGGCATTGACAATGTCAAATCTTATCAAATCATGCTAAGAGTCAAGCTAATGACGTTAAATAAGCGCTTATTGGGAGACAACCTAAGGAGTAGAGTAGTTTTGTTTTTCAGTTTTAATCTTTTGCTTTTCAGATAGTTTTGTTTGTGTGTTAGATATCCCTAGGTTCGAAGATTGATAACCCAAAGAAGCCTTTACCACCACCGTCGGATTACCATCATTACCCGGATGACTAGATATCTTTGTGAGTATTTCTCTTCTCTTTACTTTTTATTATACTTTAGGGACAAAATATGTTTTAAGCATGGTGGAAGGGAATACTTGTTTGCATTGCATTAGTTTAGGGCATATTTAAATTTTTGCATTCATTGATTAAAATCCTGAAAAATGAAAAAAAAAATCAGAAAAATTTAATTAAAAAAAATATTGCATATAGGTTCTTATTTCCCCATTGTTTGATTCCTCTTGTTTTTCTATGCTAAGTATAAGTTCTAATCCATGATTTGCATGATTTACGAAAGTTGATATGATATGAGCATGATCATTGATTGATTACCTTGATTATAGGACTGAGCATGTATTTAGCTTGGGTATTTGATTCATTCTGAAGTTCTAGACAAAAAAATAGCCTTGTGAGATTTTTGGCATTTCATGATTATTTTTGTTCTCTACATTCTTGAGTGTATCACCATGATTATCTAGCTCTAGAACTTGCGTTATGACTCTTTTTCAAGGCTGCTTTATATGATTGAATGCATGACATTAAAATGATTGAGGCAATGTTTCTTATAAGCCTATTATTTCCCTTCCTACCTTACAGAATCCATGTTTTTGACACCCCACTTCTTTGAGCTTTAAGCCTATTTTTGATAACTCCACAAAATTTCCCTAGCCTATTAAGCTTGACCCGTCCGAGATTTAGGACTTTAGGTTGTGTTTTTTGTTTTGTGTGAGTTATGTATAAGTATGGGGGAGTTGGAAGAAAAGAGGGAAAAGAGGGATACAACTCTTAAGTGTGCATAAAGTGGAAAAAATGAAGGTGAAAAGTATGTTGCAAAGCAAAGCGAAGAAAGAGTTGAGTATAAATGTTAGTGGTCTTCATAAAGCAAAGAAAGAGTTGAGGAAGAGGCAAAGAAAGAAAAAAAAGTGAAGATAGAAATAAAGTGTTTAAATGAGTGTGTATGGAGTTGAAAAAGAAAGTTTGGGAGAAGTAAGAAAAGAAAGTGTTGAATTTCGATTTAGGATTAGTTCTTTATCCCGGATTTAGCACCACAAGCCAAATACGATACCTTCCAAATCTCTCTTTACCTTGGCCCCATTACAACCTTTAAAAAGACCTCATGATTTTTGTTATGTGTTTGATCCCCAGCGGTGGAGATTTAGAACTCTGATGCAAGCATATGGTAGTCTAATTTTCATGGTTGATTTTTAGTGAAACACATACCCTTAAACACATGAGTTTGAGTGCAAACACATTTACCTTGGTGAGGTCTAGAATGAATGAATGGTCTTTACTTTTTGCTTATCATAATGCATGTTAGGAAGTCTTGGTCAGGTTTTTGATTATATGTGAAATGCTTGTTTGATTTAAAGATGGATGTATGATTGCATTTCTATGGTGTGATTTGGATTTATGTCTTGCTTGAGAACAAGAAAGGGTTAAGCATGGGGGAATTTGATAGCTTTCATATAGGTATAGTTTAGATGCATGTTTTATATTGGTTTTGCATAAGTTTTACTTAGTTTTACTTAGCTTTAGGTTAGTTTCTAGGATCTAGTGTTTTTGGGCAGTTGCGCTTGTTTTGTTCGGTTTTGCAGATCTTTAGGTAAACAAGCATGGACGGGACGAAGTTTAGTGGACTATGGTGGAGGATCAAGATGAAGCTTAGAGTGATACAAGTGAGGATTATAAGATCCAAGGCCCAAGAGCTTGTGTGAAAAGAACGCTTAAATTCGGGCTATGCATTGGAGACTTGTTTTGACACCTCTATCTTGCAATGCTTGTTTTGCGAGATATATTGGTCGGATGAAGCTGAATTTCATATCACTGGAAAGCTAATTCAAAGAGCTACAATTCATAGTTGTACTCCGAGTCCAAATTCCAGCTCTAAGTAGGTCAAAACAGCCTCTGAAGTGTCGCCTGAATGCTGAACCGAGGTTAAAAGTTGCCAATTGCTCGGCCACGCAATTAAGGTGCAACACGAGCAATTCCAACTGAATGCTCATTACACTGGTTGCACATTGCTCGGCTGAGAAATTGTCAAGCCGCGCAATTGGGGATTTCACGCGGACATCATGGGCCGACATTTGGGCTTGATATTTGGGCTTGGGTTATATCTTCCGAGTAGATGTTTAAAGATAGAGTTTTTGAGGGTTATTTTAGAAGAAATAATTAAGCCTTTGTTAGTTTAATTTTCTCATAACTTTTATCAGACTTTTGGAGGCTAGGTTTTTCTCTCAAGAGAGCAACTTTGAAACTCTTGTAAGTTTGTTTTTAATTTAATTATGCATTGCTAAATTCGTTGTGTTTGACTAGTTATTGAAATCATAGATTGCATAATATTGTGAGGTTTGATTGATTCTCAATAACTTGAATAGGTTTTATTCCCTGTGCTTAATTGAATCAGAATTATCCGAGCGTTTGGTTAGATTGATCACCTAATAGAATTTCTAGGTTAATTTACAACTAATCTGATTAATGCCCTTTCGAGGTTGATTAGATAAAGTAGCATCTATAATTGTTTAGACCCGTTCGGGCTATTCAATTGTAGAAGGGAATAAATCCACAAATAACTTAGATGTCTGTTTGCTCTAAGTGTTTGTTTCTATTGATAACTTGACTCGTAAAGCTGTCGTGTAATTGAATCTAGACGTTCTTTTAGGTTGTTAAATGGTTAGGGTTGTTTAGACTGTTAGTTCTTTCAGCTAGAATTGAAGTTTGGGTCATAATCCTTAGTAGGAGTATAATCCACGGTAGATTATTCAAGGAAATTGAGAATCGAAAGAATCAATGATCAATAAGCATATCTATGATAGATTGAACTAGTTGAACACGCTTGTCCTTAATGTATTTAAATTATATTTTCATTCATACTTACTTTTATTCTTGCATATTAGATTAGATAAATCAATCAATAAACCCCCTTTTTGGTTACTTTGCATATAATTAAAAGCACAAATACACATGTCTCTGTGGGATCGACCCTTACTTACTATTCTATTAAGTTTGGTTAAGTTAGGTTCTTTGATAGGTATAACGACCACTGAAAATACCTCATCACTAACATACCATCGGTGTAGGATCGTGAGTACTTAAACGAGTCGGCGACTCCTGCGAAGTTGTCGACTTTGAGTAATAAAGTAGCGGAATAATTAGACAGTAAAAAAAACGTTACCAACGATCAATGACAAACGATGTATAGTGGAAACTCCTTGTAAACCAACTAGTTTAGTTAGAGAAAAACCACTCCCTTCCAAGTTTATCACTTTGTCAGATTTCAAGAGTCCTTAGAATCACTCTATTGATTTCTTGTGTGATTACAGAGCTCTCCCGTGTACAAGAATGAATCCCACACACTTGAACCACGCTCTACCTTTGAACTCACACTCTCAATCTCATGCTATGCCTAAGATCTCTCGACACACTACATGTACGACTCACACGCACAAGTCCTACTCTTTCTTTCTTACACATGATATTGAAATGTCGATTAAGAGTCTTGCCAATAGCCTAAACACTAGCGTATTTAAACTAAGGTAAGAGAGATCTCGTGTATATCTAAATATACAATATGCGTACACTAAAATATTCTAGGAGAATCAAATTATCTTCATCTTGATTTTAGCACTCTTTTGTTATGATCTTCTCCTAAAATAGAACGACGCAGCTGTCCTCAATCATATGCACAAAAGCTGTGCGTTCCTTCCTTAAATAGATCACTTCGCCATATGGTCACGTCAGTGACTTTGCCAAGTCGTCGACTTGACTTGCAAACATAGGGTCACTGACTTTGGAACCATCAAAACTCAATCTTCCATCTTCTAACAAATTCCCCCTTTTTGATGGTGACAAACAACCTGTTCTGATAAAAACTATACGGCATACAAGAACATACATAGTAAGAAGAGCAAAGCACAAAAAACCATAAAAAGTTCCCCCTAAGCTTAGTTAGCACATGATTTCGGCATTTTGATCCTCCTAATAAATCTATTCCCCCGGTTAATTCCCCCTTTCGGCATCATCAAAAATATTGCTAAAACAAGAAATGAAATCAGAGGCCAATATAGAAACTTAAGACATAGTATCAAAACAATCATAAGAAGTCATCCACCATGGCAAGAGAAAATGTACGATGCAAAAACAAACAATTCAGAGATGCAGTACAACCAAATCGAACTAAAACAAAAAGTCTTTTAAATTGAGGGAATAATGTGGAAAGGATAGAAAGAGAGGGTTTGAGAAAGGCATGAGTGTGCGACAATCACTGATATCAGGCACCAAATTCACTGAGTCGTTCCTCTATTGCATCAAGCTTTGAAAGCACAATGCCGACCATGCTCTGAAGCTTCTCGATCATCCTCTTCAGAATCATATTTCGCTCCCTGATATCCTTCAATTCATCATTCGCTGGAGCAGATTTAGTTCCTTCTTCTGGGTGACCCTTGTCACTGACCTCAGACATCTTCGACACCCATTGTCCATCAACCCAATTCCATCCAAACTTCCTGATCATTTCTTTGTTGAGAACTCTGGTGTTGAGGACATCACCACCGACTTCATAAACCTTATGCTCATACATCATCAAAGCAATCAACATGCCATAAAGAAGTGCATGCTTAGAAGTTTCAAGCACATGCTTCATGTGAAGCATCATCAAACGAGGCATGTTCACCTTCTTTCCCTTGATAATCATGTCCATGACCAGCAGATCTTGAATGCAGGTAGCATTCCGTTTGAGTTCCCTTAGAAGCAGGTTGCTGATGAGGTAATTGAACATCACCTTCTTCTCAATTCACATTTTATTGACCAGGTAGGGACTGGTGAAATTATCATCACTGTTAGTGACAGTTCTGATGATCTCACGTTTATCGACCCCTTTAGGCCAACCTCCTTTGTAGTACTCAGCAAAACCTTCATGAGGAATCTCCAGAATGTCACTGACATCCTTGCTAGTGAAGGAGTACGTCTTCTTATCAACCATGTACCTCCCTATAGTCATATTCCCTGTATCCTCAATCACCAAGGACTCATAAAACATCTTGACCATTTGCAAGTTGTACTCATGCTCCCCCTGCACTAACTTATCCCATTTTTCTTTTTCAGCCAGTCGGTGACCTTAGTCAGTTTGAACTCCTGTAAGAAATTTTCTTCCCACAACAAATCTTTAGTGAACTCCCTAGACGGCATGTCAACAATCACACTAGATCTTCTTGTCTTTTTGCTAGACCCAACAATCCATTTTGGAGATCTCCCCCTTTTCTTCGTAGTGACCTTCTCAGAGAAAGAAGAGTCACCTCCCTCTGAGGCAGCCTCAGGGGTTTCCAACCCCTTCCCCTTCTTGTCTTAAAGGGCCACAGTCGAGGCACTAGCACTTGTTGATCTGGTTTTGGGGCGAATGGGAGGAGGCATTTCTATTTCATCATCCTTGAGCAAATCAGAATCCTCTCCAAATAGATCTTTCTCTAAATTCATCTTAACAGAATGTCCTAATTTAGATATTTTAGAGACCAAGATGGGGTCAGAATGTGTACCTTCTTCAGAAGTTTCTGTTGGTTACTTTTGGGAGGTTTCCTTGTCAGAAGCCTTGTCTACATTCTCCACACCAGCATCTCTGTCATTGACTTTTGGAGAGTCATTGACAGCCTTTTCTTGATCATGAGGAGATAGCCGTTGATTCTCCTTTGTTTTGGCATGCTTTTGTGTGCCTTCCATTTCAATATCCACAACTCCTTCTTCCTTCTCTTCCACGAATGACCCGACAACCTTCGTCGTTTCCTCAAAATCCATTGACTCCAAAATTGGAGTCTTCACTTTCTCTTCCTCTACAATCTCTCGTTCAGAGGGTTTGGGTGTGGAGGAGTCACCGGTTTTTAGAATAACAACCGGTTGCGCCGTTTGGCGCGGTATTCCAGACTACGGTGAAAGGGTTATGGTTTCGGTTTCAATTTGTGGTGATGGAGAGTTCTGAGATTTTGCAACGGGAATGGGAGAAGAGGGAGTTGATTTTGAAGGAGAGGGGTTTGGATTTTGGTCTAGTGGAGAAGTGGGGTTCAGAGGTGGTGTTTCAATGGCGGTTGGGAGAACGGTTGAGGAAGATGATTCCCCGGACAAAAGGGCTCGGAGAAAATCATCGCCAAACAGGGCGAGAATCTTCTTCTTTGCCGATTCAGAACTTTCGGCTTGGGTTTTGGAAGAGGCAGGGATGTTTGAGTTGTTGGAGGGAGACGCCATTGAAGGAGTTTGAAGGTTCGAGGGTTTGAGTTCGAGAGAGAGAGACTAGAAGTCGAGAGAGAGAAGGGAAGATTTGAGAAAAAGTGTACTTTTGTTTTGACGGTTGGGGTACAATAAAGAAGTTCACTTCCATTATTAAGGAAGTTGTCAAATCTCAAGATCTTCTCTTTCCTTGTTTTTGAAAATAACTTTCCAAGTTCAAAAGATACTGTTTAACCCATGATCTTTTTCTCGCGCCAAAGTACACTGTCATTGACCTTGACCAAGTCGGCAACATCTATCACACAAATTGCTTTCTTCATTTGTCCATGACTTTTACACACTACATGACTTTCTCTTAAAGAACTTACTTGGCGTTGGGGTTGCACAGGGAGTGCCAAAGCAAACCAAGTAAAAAGCTTTATTTTGAGGATTTGTCGTTCATGATGATAAGTCTCCGTTTTATAAAGAAAGATCAAATGTGGCTCATAGAGACTCTCAAAACATGATAGGTCAGGGACAAGCTTTAGAATCAACTATCATTTGGGCTTGTAATGAGGGTTAGGATCATCAAGTTGATTCTTTTGGGCTGAAATAAAGAGCTCAAAAAGGTTGTACACATACTGAATGTAGTAAGAGTGATCGACAAGTCAAATGCATGAGGTTTCCTAAACATGATGTCTATCAAGAATGCTAAGAATTATACCATAAAAGCATGACTTCAAAACATATGCAATGCAATCAATTCTAGCCCATCATCGAGGGAATTTATGTAGGGAAATAGATCATTGAAGAGAGATCATCCCTAATTCCATGCAAAGTTGTTCAAAGGGTTCACGATTTAAGGCCGAAGATGTCTGCTCTTTGATCACTTGTTCTACAGAATTCCATAGTGACAATGCCTTTTTCTACACAATCTCGAAGAAAGTGGTGCCTTATCTCAATGTGTTTTGTCTTCGAATTTTGCACCAGATTCTTTGAGATGTTGATTGCACTAGTGTTGTCACATAGTATGGGCATTGACCCACACTTCACACCATAGTCACTGACTTGTTGCTTGATCCATAAGAGTTGTGAACAACACGCTGCAATTACAATATACTGTGCTTCCGCCGTTGATAGAACCACATAATTTTGCTTTATAGATCCCCATGAGACAAGACAAGGCCAAAGAAATTGACCCATCCCTGAAGTGCTTTTTCTATCAACCCGGTTTCTAGCAAAATCAACATTTGTATAGCCGACAAGCTCAAAATCAAATCCTCTTGGATACCATAAATAGAGATTGTTAGTCCCCTTAAGATACCGAATGATTCTCTTAACAACTTTCAAGTGAGACTCTCTCGGATCAGCCTAAAATCTAGCACATAGGCAAAGATAGAGCAATTATCCAATCATACCACGATAGCTAGTAGCATTGACTTTTGGATCCTTGTCATCTTTTCCAAGTGAGGTAGTCGGTGACATAGGAGTATCAAAAGGTTTGGCGTTTTCGAGACCAAACTTTTTAACACATTCTCTAAGATACTTTTGTTGATGAACTCGTGTTCCATCCTCACTTTGAACAACTTGAAGTCCTAAAAAGAACTTGAGCTCACCGACCATACTCATTTCAAACTCACTAGACATGAGGTCAGCAAACTTCTTCACCAGCTTATCATCTGTTGAACCAAAGATAATGTCATCAACATAGACCTGAACAACAAGCATATGGCTTCCTTCTTTCAACAAGAACACAGTCTTGCCAACCTCCCCTCGAACATAACCATGTTGAATCAAGAACTATGATAAACGATCATACCAAGCACGCGGTGCTTGCTTCAATCCATAAAGAGCTTTGTCCAGTTTGTAGACATGATCCGGGTGGGTGACATCATCAAAACCCGGAGTCTGTTCAACATACACCTCTTCTTTTAGATATCCATTCAAGAATGCAGTCTTGACATCCATTTGTTGTAGCTTGAATCCATGATGCGCAAAATAGGCAATGAGCAAACATATATCTTCAAGATGAGCCACTGGAGCAAACGCCTCATCATAGTCAATGCCCTTCTGCTGATTATATCCCTTAACTACCAACCTTGCTTTATTTCTGACCACATTTGCTTCATCATCCGGCTTATTTCTGAACACCCATCGTGTTCCAATCACAGATCTTCCCTTTGGCCTTGGGACCAAATGCCAAACCTTGTTTCGTTCAAACTGATGAAATTCCTCTTGCATGGCACTGACCCAATCTGAATCTTTCAATGCTTTTTCAACATTTTTAGGCTCCAACATTGAGATGAAAGCATTGAAAGCAAAGAAATTGTTCTAGAGAAGATCTGGCTTGCACACCTTTTGAGAAATCAATGAGGATGTTAGTGACAGGATGAGCACGTTTCTGTTTATAGTTCCTGACTTGTAGATCTGTCAAGTCACTGACTTGAGTCTGAGGCGTTCTCTCTGAATCTTCTTCAGAGTTCTCCAAACTTGGGCTTCTCTCAGATGTTTTATCATCATCGGAATCACTGTCACTTGAGCTTTGATTTTGACTCCTTCCCCCTGTTCAGTCTGAGTCGGTGACACCAGCATTGTCACTGACTGTCAATTCTTTCTGAGTTGTAGAAACTGGAAGTGAGTCATCTTGAACTAGATTGTACCCTTGATCACCATCATCAAAGTCTTCAATCATCGTGCCTCCCATAGTGTTCTCATCAAACACAACATGAACACTTTCTTCAATCTTCCTCGTCCTCTTGTTGAACACTTTGTAAGCTTTATTGTGAGAGGAATAGCCTACGAAAGTGCCAACATCGCTCCTTGGATCAAATTTTCCCAGGCTATACTTGCCATTATTGTGAAAATAGCATTTGCATCCAAAGGTGTGCAAGTGGGCGACACTGGGCTTAACTCCTCTAAGCAATTCATAAGGAGTTTTTCCAAGAAGTGGATGAAGCATGGCTCGATTCATCACATAGCAGGATACATTAATGGCTTCACCCCAGAAATTCCTTGGAAGACCACTTGAGATAAGCATGGTTCGTGACATGTTCTCCAAGGCATGATTCTTCCTCTCAACCATGCCATTTGGTTGAGGAGTTCTTGGCGCTGAGAAGTTGTGACTAATGCCATTTTTCTTGCAGAAAGACAAAAACTCTGAGTTGTCGAATTCCGTTCCATGATCTGATCTGACTGATACAAGAGCAACTCCAAGCTTTTTCTCAACAACCTTCACCCATGTCAAATTCTTCAAAGACATGATCTTTAGAAGACAGAAAAATTGTCCAAGTATACCGTGAAAAGTCATCAACAATGACAAAAGTTTTAACTATTTCCTCCACGACTTTGGATTTGCATGGGACCACATAAATCAATATGAATAAGCTCTAAGGGTCTAGTGGTACTTACATCCTTCTTGGATTGAAAAGATGACTTCACTTGCTTACCTCTTACACATGTTTCACAAACTTCATGTTTGTTTGAGTCTATTTTGGGCAGCCCTCTGACAATCTCTTGCCTATGAAGTTTGTCAAGGAGTTGAAAGCTCGCATGACCAAATCATTTGTGCCAAAGGTCGGCGACATCTGCGACTGTTCTAAGACACAGTTTTTCTTCAGGTTCGAAATAGGTGTCCACTTTGTAAAAATTGTTTTCACACACCCCTTTCAGTAGAGTCTTTCCTGAATTGATCTCTTGTACTTAACAACCATTCCTATCAAAAACAACTTGATATTTTCCATTAGCACAGATTTGGGAAACACTTAGAAGCTTAAAAGTGAGATTATCAACTAAATTCACATTGTCTATTGTTAGCTTATCTGAAAGTCTTACCGTACCAATACCAGAAATACCACCTTTACTATTGTTGCCGAATTACCTCCCTTGTATTCTTGAAGTGAGACGAAATCCCTAGGGTTTCCCAACGTATGAGTTGAACACGCACTATCAATAAACCAGGGCTCCCTGTCACTCACTTCAAGCTGCATTGAAAGAATTAGTTCTTACGAACCCAGAGTTGTTTAACTCCTCTAGGTTTGGCAACATAGTAACTTCTAGAATAACTTTTATCACAATTAGCACACATAAATTTTGGATGGCAGTCAGTGATAGTGGATCTTCCATGACTATCATTCATAGTTTGTGACCTTGCATTTTCATCATCTCTTGCCTTTTTGTGACAATCATGTTGGTAGTGACCAGGATTGCCACAATACCAACATATCTTGTGAGACTTTAGGGCAACATATTTGCTATAGCCTGGGTAGATAGGTTTGTTGTTGATGCGTGATTGAAAGTCAATTTGTGAGGGAGCCGAGTTCTTGGTTTGTTTCTGCCATATTTTGTGCACCTTTTGATCGGGATACCATTGTTGCTTCCCTTTGTCTTGATTGTCCACCACATGAGTAGAGCAACTTGCATTGTCACTACCCATAGGAGGCTTTACCTTTAGACATAAGGGGAGCATGATTGGTACCCTGAGTGTTAGATGCACGAGCATATCCAATTCCAGACCTATCAACCTCCTTCACAAATTTCCTTTTATAGTCATTTCTTACATTTTGAGCCTTTTCAGCAACAAACTCATCTAGCCACTTTTTCTTTTTAGTCTCATCATTAATTTTTAGGTCCTCTAGATCTTTAGATAGCTTAGCATTACCTAGCCTAAGCATAAGCCTTTCACCTTCTAGGTCAGTGACTTGTTTTTCCAAGTCATTAACTTGATTTTGCAAGTCAACGACTTGGTTCTTTGAATCTGAGCATAACTCACCAGTGTTTGTTATCATCGAAGAGATTAGAGATTGTGTCTTCATTATCTTCTAATTTTTCTCTCAACTCAGTGACCCGAGTTCCAAGCTTTTCAATGATAGCAATCAACTATTCTCTAGATTTTTTGGCTAAAAGAGAAGAAAGTTCAGAGTCATTTACCTCGTGGGATGATTTGTCTTCAATGGCCATGCAACACTTTCCTCTTGCAGGCGCCACTTCATCATCATCATCAAACATGTCCCAAATTGCCATCATACCTTTACCAGCTTCTCCACTTTTTCTTTTTGGAAATTGCTTGGGAAAGTGTCCTCTAACCTGACATTGATAGCAAATGACGTCCTTCATATCCTTCCCTTCTTTGGTTGACTCTGGAGTTTTCATGGGAGCTTTTTTGCGACTCCACAATCTCTTCATAGCCTTAGAGATGATAGCAACATCCTCATCTATTCCTTCAGTGTCGTCATCTCCTTGAGCCAAGTCAAAGGCTCTTTCAACCTTAAGAGCAATGTTCCTAACTTTTTCTGAGTCGAGTCTCTCAACTCTTCTTTTCTGAATCCCTCCATACATGGTGAGCTGTCCAACAAGATCTTCCAAGGTCAGCGACTTGGTTTCCTTTTGAGTGAGAAGAGACGAAGCAATGCTGTCCCAACTCTTGTTCAATCTCGAGATCAGCTTGTTGGTGAGTTTCCATTGAGGAATTTCTTCACCAAGATACTCTACTTGATTCACGATCTTTTGAAATCTGGAATGATAATCACGAAGAGATTCTCTTTTTCGTTGAAAGATATTGTCGTATTCTGCTTCGAGACTAATGATCATGTCCTTCTTTACATCATCATTGCCTTGATGAAGTCTTTTGAGAGTATCCTAGATTTCTTTAGCTGTTTTGTATCCAATCACCTTCTTGAGATCACCTTCAGTGAGAGCATGATGGAGCACCTTCTTTGCTCTAGCATTTTTCTCAAGCTTTTTGAAATCCACATCATCATACTCAACTGTGGTCTTTTCAGTCTTTCCATCCTTTCCAAGAAAGGTTACTGGACCCAGTTCAATCACTTGTCATAGTTGACCGTCAAGTGAGCAGATGTGAGTCTTCATTTGTTCAAACCACCAGTTATACTCTCTGACCTTAAGAATTGGAGGTTTCTAGAAAGAGTCACTAACAGAAGTGTTGGTGTACGTCATTTTCCTGCAACAATAGTACTAAAAACACAATCTAGAACCTAGCTCTGATACCAATTGTAGGATCGTTAGTACTTAAACGTGTCGGCGACTCCTAGGAAGTCGTCGACTTTATGTAATAAAGCAACGAAATAATTAGACATTAAAATAAATGTTACCAACGGTCAATGACAAGCGATGTATAGTGGAAACTCCTTGTAAACTAACTAGTTTAATTAGAGAAAAACCACTCCTTTCCAAGTTTATCACTTGGTTGGATTTCAAGAGTCCTTAGACTCGCTCTATTGATTTCTTGAGTGATTACAATGTTCTCCCGTGTACAAGAATGAATCCCACACCCTTGAACTACGCTCTACCTTTGCACTCAAACTCTCAATCTCAGCTATGCCTAAGAATGATTACAATGTTCTTTCTTACACACGATATTGAAATGTCGCTCAATAGTCTTGCCAATAGCCTAAACACTAGGGTATTGAAACTAAGGTAAGAGAGATCTCGTGTATATTATTTCCCATTTGATTAGGAAAACAATATACACTTAATCTTTTACAAATCTTTCCAAATATACAATATGCGTACACTAAAATATTCTAGGAGGATCAAATTATCTTCATCTTGATTTTAGCACTCTTTTGTGATGATATTCTCCTAAAATAGAACGACGCAGCTGTCCTCAATCATACGCACAAAAGATGTGCGTTCCTTCCTTAAATAGATCACTTCGCCAGCTGGTCACGTCAGTGACTTTGCCAAGTCGTCGACTTGACTTGCAATCATAGGGTCACTAACTCTGGAACCATCAAAACTCAAGCTTACATCTTCTAACAATCGGGACCCGAAGATTTTGCGGGAAGTATAGAGAAGAAGGCTAGGCGTACCTCTTCACCGGTAAATGAACGAGAGAGCATCAAGTTGTCCTCATCGGTCAATAAATGCGAGAGTCCTTGAGGAGCCGCTATTGTATGTGTGTTATGATCAGATTTAAAGAGTTCTAGGAAATTGTTTGATCATAGGTTAGTCGAAATCAGTTATGGGAATTTTATCGAACAGTTTTCACACACAGCGAAATAAACAAGTAAGTAGGTAAACAAAGTAATAGAGACAGTTTCCTTATAGAGGAACCCCACAACGATCAACTAATCGCGTGAGTAAACCTCTACCTCCCTCTTGGAGGATTTTCGAATGAGTTACCTTTTCTTTATTGCTTATTTCCCTTCAGGTTACAAGACAGAATACAAAATTTTATGTTCCTACTAGGACTCTCTCCCTAGGCAACACTAATGTACTCTCTCAACCCTAACCCGATGAACGCTCACACAAAGACAAAGCGAAACTCATACCTCTCTCTCTCTCTCTCTTCTGTCTCTTCTGCTGAGTTCCCCTAGACCTAAGAACTCGCTCTTTCTCCTACACTGTCGTCGAGATTAGCTCGCCGCCGGGGACTTTTCACCAGCTTGATGACTCTCACTCAAGCAACTCTTCAACTCTTCTTTCTCATAGTTTGGATTTTATGATTTGAGAAAAGTGAGTAGCAAGGTGACTGTTGAAGGGTTTAAATATGCTTGATAAGAAACCATTATCCACTTGAGGTATTTGTCCTAAATACCCTTTTTGCCTCGCTCTCTAAGTATGATTCCTTAAGGTTTACATGTGACTTAATTTGAATTTAGAATTGTCAACTCTTAAATCAATCCGGACCATTGGATGGTCATCTTCTCTCTGTTGAGGCTCTAAATGTCTAAGACGCCGTTGTGTCCGGAACAAACAAGATCCCTAAAATTGCGCTGAGATGTCGCTTTCATGCATGCGCCAGTTCCCATCCAAAGGGAACTCTCGTCTTCTTGGTTCCCTTCTAATAGGAACTCTTCTTGACTTTTGTGGGATTCCTATTCCTCTTATCCAGTTCCCATTGTGTGGGAACTCTATTCTCTTATGAGGTTGGTCGCCTTCTTTTTCGTCGTTGCATTAGTTCCCATGAATTGGGAACATGTTACTTGTGCTTTCCTTTGCGACATGCAACCTGTTATGCTGAAATACTTGGCAGTTGGCGTTAGTTCCCATAGTGTTTGTCATTATCAAAACTGAGGACGTTGTTCCAGTGTTAATGAACGTGAGTTCCTAACACGACTCAACAAAAATAATCAACAACAACTCGCGACATGTTTTCCCAACTCCGCCATTCCATGACATCATCATCCACCAAATGTCTCAACTTATTTCTTTTCTATCGCTCATTAGCTTTCTTGTGAAAGAACGAAGAATTTCGGTCACCCCATCCATTTCATTCGCTTCGCCCTTTGATACCATAACAACTCCTCTTTATCCATAAGATCCCTTTCTTTCCTTTCCAGCTCACGTCGTCGATGAACCCACTGACCTCGCATACCTCATTTATTCATGTGCCTCAATTCATCACGAATATCAGTCCGTTGCTTGAAAATATTTCCGAATTCCTGTCTATTCTAGTCCTTTAAGTTCTCGGCACACCTCAACAGTTTCCTAAAAGTGCCATTTTCTCCATTTAGCTGACTAGGATTTCTCCAGCAATTGTCAACTACTTCTTCACATCCTGACGGTATACATTTCTGACCCAAGTCGAGCTCCAATGACTCCGGGGTGCCCTAGGCCATGGCGGCCCCCTTGGCGCGCTCGTGCCACGACATAATCCTCTTGGCCTAGTCAAGCCACATCGGTGTCTATCTATTTTATTATTATTTATGTTGCATAACTTTATTATATTATATGTTTTATTTATGATGTAGAAGACGTGTGCATGACGGTATGCTTACCCATGCTAGTCTTCAGGTTTAGTCTTCAGGAGTTGCCTATATAAGGCTCTAAGTTGTTTGATGAATTAGTTTTGGTTAACTGGAAATTGAGATTACTCCTTCCATTGGCCGTTACTCTCTTTGAATCTCAAGCCTCTCCTTCTCTTCACTCTTGTAAATCTCTCATACAAACACTATCACAACCTTGTTCTTGGATTCTTGCTCGAACACAATACAATCACACAAACGTCATAGATGTTGTCCTAGAACAACCCAACGACGGCATCTAGGCTCGAGTCTATTGATCTTCTTCGACACTCGTTCGTGTGGATCTCGGGAAGGTTTACAAGGACGATCCTTCGGAGTTATAAAAATTGGTATTAGAGCCAAAATAAGAAAAATTAGAAGTGGAATAGCCAAAATAAGGTAAACCGACTTCTTTGTATTGTTTGGGCTAGTTTTTGGTTTCTCTCCTTTTTACCTCTTTTCTTGGCTTTATGAATCTGCATATTGAAGTGCGGAGTGCATATTGAATTGCATTATATTAATCATAAAATCACTCTTTCATACTTAGCCTTAAGTCGCCCTCACAACATTCCTAAATATGCCCATCCTACGTGGTTTTGCTTGAGTTTAGGGTGCTTTGTTTGTGCTTTTGGATACCTTGGTATTGTTTACTATCCATGTCTTCTCTTCATTTTTCAGTTTATCTAGAGGAAGTGTGGGACGATGATGTATGGTTGGTGTGAGGCGAAATGAGGAAGACCCTGATTGGATTCCACCACCACGTCACCACAAGGTCCCTCCCCGACGTCGCATCTACTACGACTCAGATTGGATTCCGCCTCCCAATCTTCCAAGACGGTCTCCACCGGACAGAGTATTAATTCCTATGTGTCACACCATAGTTCCTATGGTCAAGATTGGGAGCGTTCCGAGTACCACACCCGCCCTCGGAATAGGTACCGAGAGCGCTACTCCCATGGCTCCTCTCTGTGTGCCTCCTATGTCACCAAATCGTCATCACCTCTACCCATATTGGCACTCACACCAGAGCAATTGGATATCCGTGGTCTTCAACAACAATTGGCCATTGAACGTGCCAAAATAGTTGTGTTATTCGAGACGCTTGCTTGTAGCGTAACCCGAGACGCGCCTATGGCCTATGGCCAATGGAACTGACACTCTCGAGGCTACGGTTAGCCATTCCTCCTCAAAATTGGAGGATCCTCATGATAATGTTATTGAGAAGTCTCTACAAAATTTTACCCCATTTAGAGACAGTATTCCCATGGAGTGCCTATAGCCTAAGTCGGGTGACATTGCTTTGCTACCTTTGTAGGCGACCACCAGGTCAGTGTCATCAATTCTGAGCCAAATTTCTTGGAGCATCATAATTCTTTTTTTCAGGGGCATATGCAAAATTTGGCCATGTTTGGAGGAAGTTTGCCTAGCAAGTGCCCACAGCCTATATCGTATGCCCTTGCGCCTTCACCTTCTCCCGACACTTTCCAGGCCATTGTCTTGCAAATTGAGCCAAAATTGGTAGACGCTGTGGATACAATAACTTATGACCTTCCAACAAGTTTCTTACAGATTGGAGCTGCATTACCTATTGAACGCCTTAAGGGCGCTTCTCTTGTGCCTTATCGAGCTCTTCCCTTGGCACTACCATGCTCGAAGCGAGGACGCTTCAAATCTAAGGGAGGGAGAATGATGGCATACATCCCTGACCTAAGTCGAGCTTCAATGACTCCGGGGAACCTTAGGCCATGGCGGCCCCCTTGTTGCGCTCGTGCCGCGACATGATCCTCTTGGCCTAGTCGAGCCACATCGGTGTCTAGCTATTTTATTATTATTTATGTTGCATAACTTTATTATATTATATGTTTTATTTATATTGTAGAAGACGTGTTCATGATGGTATGCTTACCCATGCTAGTCTTCAGGTTTAGTTTTCAAGAGTTGTCTATATAATGATCCTTATGTTGGAGACGAATTAGTTTTGGTTAATTGGAAATTGAGATTACTCTTTCCATTGGCATTTACTATCTTTGAATCTCAAGCCTCTCCTTCTCTTCCCTCTTGTAAATCTCTCATACAATCACAATTGATGTGAATCCTTCCCATTAAGATCTCACCGTGCCAAGCCGGGACGCCAAGGAGGACATCGAGGACGAGACAAAAGAGCAAGAGGATTCGGTGATGTGTCTTACTCGTTCAATGGTGAAGACACTTCACCATCAAGTTCAGACGGATCTCGTTACCGAGCCAATGAACCTCGGTATCGACCCTTAGGGTTCGGTACCGAGCTGTCGGACTTCGTTACTGTGCCAGCGCCGGTCTCTCCTCTTCAGTTTCCTTGGTACCGAGTTGTAGGCCTAAGTACCAACCCTATGTCTGAATAACAAGAGTTGTGTATTATGGGATAGACATCTTTAATTTAAGTCTTGAATGATTGAGTTAATTTACATTTTAATGTCTTAGAAGGGGAACGATCTTAGGGTGTTAAAAGGGCTCCCTTGTGTTGTCTCGTTTTTTAGCTTTGAATTTGATGAAAAACTCTTGTTTTGCTGAATGCAAAAACACATCTCTTTGAAGGTCTCTTTTTTGAATTGATTGTGCGTGATATCGATCGATCAAGAACGATTGGTGATTCGTATCCAAGTATCTTAGTTCTATCAACGTTGTTGAGTTACATCCAACTTTGAGAGTCCATATCCCTTCAATCCTCTATTAAACACACCCATCTTCTTCTACCACGTCCCTTTGAGTTCCCTCGTTACCAAACCTGCATACTCGGTACCAACCCTATCATGTGGTATTAGATCCACGCGAAGTTTGACTCCTAAAACTCGACTTTTAAGCATATAAATATTGGTTTACGAACGGGAACATTTTGCCTTTGTTTTCTTGTTCTTGATTTGATCTCTTGTGCTAGAAAACTGATCAGTCTCCGTTGAAGTCGAAACACTTCTTTACCTAACACCAACACTTGAGTTCATAGCCCTTATTTAAATCTTTAATTGAGTTTGGCATGCGAAAAGTTGTGTATAATTCACATGAAGAGTTAAAGGATTAAGGGAACGAAGTTGATAAAAAAAGAAGTGACTTGTTTGTTTAAATTAGAGTGTAGTAGGAGAAGATTTGGTTAGCCCATCCTCCTTCAAAGTGTCAAGATGCCAGGAAAGAGATCTTGGTATTGAATCCAACATCTCCTGGCTCAACCCTTGAGAAAAAAAGTGGTTTGTTCTTAGAAAGTTCGTCACCGGTAAAACAAGAGGAGTGACTGAGAAAAAGTAAGACAACACAAGGGTGACACCTACACCTCTTTGTTCCGTGGACAATTGTACCAAAAAAAATTTGTCAAGTACCTTTCCTTTTACTTTGTGTGTTGCACATCTTCGAGTGTGTTGATCTTGCTTGTTTTTCTTTACTTTCATGCTTTACGTTGATACCTTGCCTTGAGTCCGTTCTCAACCTTGTGTGAGTGGGATCCATTGACAAGTTTGTCCTAGTTGTGTGTGTTGAGTTTTGTGCTTTAGGAACACTATGAACGACCCCAAAAACAACAAGAACAAGGGTGCTATTGAGAGAGAAGTGACTCCTTCAGCCGTTACCATGGAAGATTGATATCCGTCTTTTTAGTTGTGTTTTTAGGGAGTGTTTTTGTGTCTTTAAGTCTTTTTCTTTAGTTTTGTGTTTTATTTTGAGACGTTTCTGTAGGTTTTCATATTTACTTAAGATATGGAGTATACATAAGATTTAGTGGTATTTTATAGGTTTTTAAAGCTATTTTGGAGCATATTTTGAAGAAAGGAGGAAAGCACTTGATGATAGCACTCAAAAATGAAGTGAAAGCCGAAGAAAAGCACTTAAAAAAAGAATTGAGGATCAAGTTCGAGCTTGGAAAGAGGTATAGAAACTCGTTACAAAGACATAAGAAAACGAATCGAGTCAAACCGAGGTGTAACGAACCCGCTACAAAAGTTTTACTCAAAGTTGTTTTCAATGCTGATGAGGGTCGATATCGACCCTGCCCAGTTCGGTACCGAGGTGTGGGGAAGAGTAAAAATTGAGAATTCAGAAGAGAGATCTACCGATCCTGACGGGGTCAATACCAAGGGTCCCGTGTCTGTAGTAGACTTTAGAGTCGGCGCAATTAATGTATTTTTATCCCTTTTTATTAGTTTTCTTTTATGTTATTAGATAGTTTTAAGGGATATATCTTTTATTAGAATTATTTCCTTATAGAAGGGATATGTCTTTGAAAGATTTATTTCCTTATAGATAGCTTCTAGATAGATTAGGTTTTTCTCTATAAATACTCTTGTTCTAGCTTTAGTTTTGGAGGAGGCCACAATTAATCTAGTTTAGGGTAGAGAGAGTAGAGAGGAGGCGTGAGGAGAGAGAGGAACAAAATTGTGGATTACTTGGAAGACAAGTTTCATTGTGGATTCGGTTGTAAGCTTTTCTTTTCTTCTTAATTTAATTTAGATGTTTTTAATGATGAATTGTGAGTAGTTTTCTCTCTCTAAAACTCTTCCTTTCCCGATTAAGAAGTCTAATGATGTCACGGAAGGAAATTTTAGACATTTTGTCAAAATTCTTCAAGGGTTAAATATCTCTATACCATTTATTGAAGCCCTTAATGAAATACCTGCCTACAATAAATCTTTGAAAGAGATCTTGAGCAGGAAAAGATCTATCTCAAAGCTGTCAAGTGAAATTCGATCTATAAGGCTTCCTGAGAAACTCGGTGATCCAGGTAAGTTTACAATTTCAATAGGTATTGGGACTCACCATTTTAAAGTTCTATGTGACCTAGGTGCCAGTGCCAGTTTATTACCATTGTCTATCTGGACCAAGGCTAACATGGGACCGTTGGAACCCATCAATATGAGGTTGTACATGGCAAACAGATCATGTGTAAAGGAAACTGGAGTCACTGAGGATGTCCTTGTTAAAGTTGGCAAACTTTTTGTCCCAAACGACTTCATTGTTCTAGACATGCGTGAAGACCCAGTGGTACCAATCATTCTTGGAAGACCATTCATATCTACCGCAGGGGCGCGAGTAGATGTTAGGAAGGGGCTCCTCACATTCGATATTGGAGAGAGAAGGTCAAGTTCCGTTTCAATCCCAATGTGAATGAGACCGTTGTTGTAAAGAGCGTTAACGAAGGGCCTACCGACCCACCATTGGTCGGTAACGACCTTTTCTTGAGACGCGAAATGAGTAGATTCAAGGAGGACATTACTAACCCTAATGTAGGATTACCAAGCGTTCTTATTGATGGTAGAGGACCAAATGTCTTGGAGAGAAGCTTTGAAACTTTTCTATCTAAGTATGGGGTTTCATATGATCCCAACAATGTTTGATGGAAACCACCTTGATTAGAGGCAAGGTAAGTTCGTCGGGCTAAAGACATTAAAAATAGCGCTTACGGGAGGCAACCCGCTTTTAGTTTTTGCTTTCTTATATCTTTTTGCTAGCTTTCTTTTGACTTGTTTTTAGGTTAGATTAGTGCAGTAGGGATAGAAGTTTTTTCTAAAGTGACTCAGGTATAAAGATGTGGAAGAATTGCTACAAAGAAGAAAAAATTGAATCAATAACACTCAGTTTATGAGAGCAACAATGAGTACTCGGTGTACAAGCATGCCAGGTTTGTTACCAACCTTCACAGGTCGGTACCGACCTCAATAGAACCGAGAAAATTCAAACTCTTCAGTGATCAATGGTTTCGAGCAACTTTAGTTTTATTTTGTGAGTTCCCTTTTCCTTATCCTCTTTATTTTTATGTCTTTGCTTTAAACAGTGAGGACACTGTTTGGTTTAAGTATGGGGTAGGGAGAAAAGGAAACTCAGTGTTTGTTTGTTTTGTTTATGTTTTTAGGATTGATAATGCTTCACTTAGATGTCATATAATAGTAAATTGCTTGCATGATCATGTAAATCCATTTAGCATGTCTTTGATGGTTTATGCCCGAGTCTATCATGAAAATTGTTTTTGTGTGAATTTTTTAGCTTGTGATGAAACTGAGCATGTATGACATTTTAGCATGAGTTTAATTGCAATCCAACAAAATGATCTACCTTGTAAGTTGTTTTCGGCCTTATAGGGAGAACATCAGAAATCCCTCTTCTCTTTCTTGTGTGATTTACTCTCTTATGTGTATATTATCTCCTGAAATTGTGATGGTTATCTGTTTCTTGAAGCCTCTATAAGATTTTAGTTCATTACTTGTGAAATCATATGATGGAGAGCTTATTTTTCATGAGCCTTATTAATCCTTATCCACCTTACATTATCCCTCTTTTTGAAGCCAATTTCTTTGTGCCTTAAAGCCTTTTATTTGTAGCTCCACAAAATTATTTTCCTAGCCGATATAAGCTTGACCCTATCTGGGGATTGAGACTTAGTATTGGTTGTTGTGATGGTTTTGTTGAGTGAGATTGTTTGGTTCAAGTGTGGAGTAATATGGGTTGGGTAAAGTAAAATCTTGCATTTTGTTATGTAAAAGGAGTTTGGTTCCCTATATGCATTTGCTATAAAAGAAAGAAGAAGAAATCAGAATAGTGATATCGTTATCAACCCTAGTAGGGTCGGTATCGAGCTCCCCAACAAGAAAAAAAAAGAAGTGAAAAATCAAAGCAAAATCCGGAAAAAAAGGGGAAGAGTTGAGCAGTGAATAAAGTGTGCATGAGACAAATTTTCCTTAGTGTTTATAAGCAAGACTAGTTAGGATATAAGGGTTAAAAAAAGTTTAGTCCATAATGTTTGAGAGAGTTTGGTAATATGTTTTGAGAGTTTTGGTGAGTATGTTGGAAAGTTTAGAGTTTAGTGCAAGATTAGTTGGGATATCCACCTTTTTAGTTGTGTTTTTAGGGAGTGTTTTTGTGTCTTTAAGTCTTTTTCTTTAGTTTTGTATTTTGTTTTGAGTCATTTGTGTAGGTTTTCATATTTCCTTAAGATATGGAGTCTACATAAGCTTTGATGGTGTTTTTATAGGTTTTTAAAGCTGTTTTGGAGCATATTCTGAAGAAAGGAGGAAAACACTTGAAGATAGCACTCAAGAATGAAGTGAAAGCCGAAGAAAATCACTCAAATAAAGAACTGAAGATCAAGTTAGAGCTTGGTAAGAGGTAGAGAAAATCGTTACAAAGACATAGGAAAAAGAATCGAGTCAAACTGAGGTGTAACGAACCCGCTACGGAAGTTTTACTCAAAGTTGTTTTCAATGTTGATGAGGGTCGATATCGACCCTGCCCAGTTCGGTACCGAGGTGTGGAGAATAGTGAAAATCGAGAATTCAGAAAAGAGATCTATCGATCCTGACGGGGTCAATACCAGGGGGCCCGTGTCGGTAGAAGACTTAAGAGTCGGCACAATTAATGTATTTTTATCCCATTTTATTAGTTTCCTTTTATGTTATTAGATAGTTTTAAGGGACATATCTTTTATTGGATTTATTTCCTTATAGAAGGGATATGTATTTTAAAGATTTATTTCCTTATAGATAGCTTCTAGATAGATTAGGTTTTTCTCTATAAATACTCTTGTTCTAGCTTTAGTTTTGGAGGAGGCCACAATTAACCTAGTTTAGAGTAGAGAGAGTAGAGAGGAGGCGTGAGGAGAGAGAGGAACGAAATTGTGGATTACTTAGAAGACAAGTTTCGTTGTGGATTCGGTTGTAAGCTTTTCTTTTCTTCTTAATTTAATTTAGATGTTTTTAATGTTGAATTGTGAGTAGTTTTCTATCTCTAAGGTTGGGGTTGAACCCAACAATGGTTGTGCATGCTTGTTTGTGATCATGATTTTTTTTTATTGCATGAATCTATTCACTTGTTCTTAATCCTTGAAACTAAAGTTGAAGGGAATTTCTCATTCATAGTTGAAGGGAAAGCGAAAACCATGAATCAGAATACTCAATTTTGGGTTTTAAAGCGAAAGTTGATCAATCCTAGTTGAAGTAGAAGAGATAGATAGTAAGTTCATTAATTTAGCGAAAGTTGATTGATTTACTTGCTTAAAGTTTACGAAAGTTAGCGCCTTTACGTGATAAGAGCATGATCTATGTGTTTCATTAACGTCTTGGATGCATAATTGTTGTTGTGGGGATACCTTTACCTTAGATTTTCTATTTATTGATATAAAAAATCCTTGCTTTTCGCTCTTACTTGCGTGATAAGTAACAAAACTTGATACTGACTATCTCCTGTGGACGAACCTGACACCCCTGTACTCAGCGCGGTCTTGACTATAAATTTATTTGTTGTCAATAAACCCTTTCAACAAAGATTTGTTTCGATCCATTCAAGGACATAAAATGGAGAGTGAGGAAAGGATGCAACAACAACAACGGGAGATGGAAGCCTTCAAGCTCTCGATGGAGGCTCGGATGGGTGCAATTCAAATGGGAACCTTTGGCAGAAATCAAGCGAGCCTAAACACCTCATTATCGAGCGAGGGCCTTCTAACGAGCTATGAAGAAGGAGCGATTTCGGGCCATGTGACGTACAACACTCCGCTACCGAGTTTGAACACATCGGTAATGACCCTTTCGATGGCTCCAGCGACGTTCTATCGACCTCTCCCGAGTACCCACCGAGAAGAATCAGGTATGAACTATGTACATTCTTTTCCTTATTCTATCTAACCTACAATGCCTTTGCCTTTGGGCCCCACTAACTTCCTAGGTCAAGAATATGTGGGCGATTTCCAACCAAGGGCGCCTTTGGCCCTATGCAACCGAGACGTCCAGCGGGTGGCCGGGGGTAGGAGGGAGTGAATCATCAAGCGGTTAGACAACTCCCACAACCAATGCGGGGATACCAAGGTCAAGACATGGATCAAGGACATGGAAGAGGTCCTAACGTGAAGCTGGAAGTGCAACCCTTTGGAAGCTCTATCAAGGTTGAGGCCTACTTGGAGTGGGAGCACGAGACGGAGCAAGTTTTTGACTTCTACCAATAAACGGATGCTCAAAAGGCAGCCATTACCACCATTAAATTTATTGATTTTGCTTACCATTGGTGGTTAGAGGACAAGGAAGAAAGAGAGTACAATGGCTATCCGGCTATCGACACTTGGGAGGAGCTCAAAGCTTCACTAAGGCACTGGTTTGTGCCCGAGGACTTCACTGCTCATTTACATGCCAGGCTAGAACAATTGAAGCAAGTATTTGTTGGGACGTTGTTGGGACCTCTGGTTCTAAACAACGGATCAACGATGTAATTCTCTCTAAGTTTTGATAATGACAAACACCATAGGGAACTAATGTGGTTTGTTCAAGTATTTCTAAGGAACACAGGTACAACCAAGAACTCTTATGAATGACCAAAAGCCAGTGCAGGCCACAATAAAAAATTCCCATCAAGGGAACTCTGAAGAGGAAAGTTCCCATGAAATGGGAACTCCCAGAAACAATCAAGAGAACACAAGCTTACAACGATGAAAAGTTTCCATCAAGGGAACTCTGAAGAAGACAGTTCCCATGACATGGGAACTCACATGTGAGGACAAGGACCGTTCAGCGCAGATCGCGGGATTCTGTCTCAGACAGCCCGAGGGAACAGTCTGAGGATCAGACTGTCACGCTTCATCCAACGGTCCGATTGATCCAAGAAGTTGACCTAGTTCAAACCAAAGTCACATGTGAAGAAAGTACAGCTTGGGCATCAAGCAAAGGGCATTTTGGACACAAACGAAAGATGCGACTGCCCAAGCTCAATGGACTATAAAGCCAAATGAATAGTACTCGGTCTGAGCACTTCTCCCAGAACTTAAAAACACCCACATCACAGAAAAGAAAGAAAAGGAAGAGAAGTCCCCGCCGGCGAGTGTGTGATCTCGACGACGGTGAAGCTGAGGTTCCCAGGAGCAAGGGAACTGAGAAGTCAGCGTAAGGTTTGAGTTACTTGTGTTTTGCTATTGTGAGCTTAGGAACTCAGTTGAGAGGATTTACTAGTGTTGCTAGAGTTAGGAAGAACTTGTACGAACAGGGAAGTGTAAATCCGGCTGTGTAACTAAGGAACAAAGCAATTAATATAAGTAAGTCATTCAAAATCCTCCAAGCGGAGGTAGAGGTTTACCCATACAACTAGTTGGTTGTAGTGGGGTTCCTCTATAAAGGAACTGTGCCTTTCACTATTTTTATTACTTGCGATTATTTACTTTCGCTGCCTTGGGAACAGCTTAATTGCCAGTTCCCAAGCTCACTGCTAACCGTTTACGATCCAACAATTGGTATCAGAGCTTGCGCTCTAGATTTGTGTTAGCATCGCAGGTATCAAAATGGCTCAGGAACTTACTCAGGTGGGGAACAATACTAGTAAGCCGCCAAGGCTTATTACAGGAAGATTCGAAAGCTGGCAACGCGACATGAAGGATTGGATGCGTGGCCAAGACTACCAAGCCTGGTTTGTCATCGAGAGGGGGAACTTCGAAATCGATCCAGCTATTGTCAACGACCTCTCAAAGTGGGGTCCCAACGATACAAGTGCATGGAGGCAAACTACAAAGCCAAACAGTACCTAAAAAGGTCCTTGTGCGTACAAGATTGTGACAGGGTTGCAAACCTTGACACAGCTAAGGAAATGTGGGAAGCCATCCAACAAATGCACGTTGGGAACTCAGATCTCAGAGAAGATCTTCAGATGAATGTAAAAAGGAAGTTCTACAACTTCCAAATGGAAATGGGAGAGTCCGTCGATAGCTACCAATCTCGATTTGAAGGACTTTGCACTAAGATGGAGGGATTGGGGATCACAAAAGAAGAAATCACCCACAAAATGAAGGTCCAACAGCTCTTCAATGGATTGACTGGAGAATGGGCAAACGAGAGAACGATGTTCAAGGAAAACCCAGAAAATCGAACACTTATGCTCCATCAAGTGTTTGGAAAGCTAGTGGGACATGAGAAGAGAAAGATCGATGATAAGGAACAAACTCGAGCTCATCGAGGGATCGCACTTAAGATCGAAAAGATGCTCAAATCAACCCAAGAACAACATGAAGACTCCGAAGAAGAAGAGGATGAGGAGCTAGTTCTTGTAACAAAGGCTCTTCGAAATTTCTACAAAGGAAAGTCTCAACGGAACAGTGGGAACTGGGGAAAGGGACAGAGTTCCCAAAGAAAGCCCACAGAGAAGGATCTCTCAGTAGTGACTTGCTACAAATGCAACAGGAAAGGACATTTTGCGAAGGAATGCCCACAAGGAACTGATGGCAGGAAGCAAGGAAAGAAGGCCTACATCGCTACCTGGAGCGATGATGAAGACGAAGATCCTGAGTCATGGGCACTCCCAGACATGTGTGGTATGGCCATAGGAGAAACCACTGGGGAACAACCCAGTGAGGTAACCACTGAAACTGTTCTTGATTCCTTGAGTAACTATGAAAAACCCGAGTTGTTGAAAATTCTTTCAAGTCTTATCAAAGATAACATAAAACTGCAAAACAAGTTGGAAAAACAGGAACACATAAACTCTCAATTAGTTGGTCTTGAGCCCTGTCCCAACTGCATATCCCTTCTAGAAAAACTCAAGTCCCATGTGTCTCACATCGTAGATCTAGAAAGAGAAATCAAAGCTCTAGAGAAAGATGAGAACACCCTCTTGCAAAACCTGAGTAAGACTCCCGAACATCTTGAAGCCTCTAGTTCCCAAATTAAGTTTGTCCCAGCCAGACATGGCATAGGATACAAAGGTGAGTGCTCCAAGAACGGAAAGTCACCCCTGAGCGAACATGAGATCCATGAGTGTAGGGCCTTAGAACTCCAGTGCGAGAAACAGAAAAATGCTCATCTCGAGGAGAAAATCAGGGTCCTAGAGAGTGGAAACAATGGTGAGAAAGACTACTATACTGGGAACTCTGGACATAGAATCTATGTCAAAATTGCTAAGGAAAATGGGTCTCGGGTGTACAACAAAGAAACCATGGATAGGAACCGTATCCAGAAACCACACCCAAAATACTACCTGGGAGAATACTATAAGACATGTTGGCATCGTGGTGCTCATGGGCACTACAAGGATGCATGTCCCAAGAAGAGAGCCCAAACCCCTAGAAGCCATGAGTTCCCAAACAAACAAAAACGTCATGCTCATCACCAAAGGAACTCCAACTCTCAAAATTCCAAAGACATCAACATTTCCGACTATATCCTGAATGAAAATGTTTTCCCTTGCAAGGGACCTGGCAAGAGTCATCTTGTCTGGGTCTCAAAACACTAACTTTACCTTGTAGGTGGCAGTGAGAGGGAACAATGCATGGTTCATAGATAGTGGATGCTCGAACCATATGACCGGAAACAAAGATATCCTCGTCTCACTCCACACTCATGCCGAAGGAGGCCACGTGGTTCATTTGGCTATAAAAACAAGGGAGAAGTAATTGGAAAAGGAGAAGTGTTGCTAAATAGATCAATCAAAGTCAGCAATGTCAATCTTGTGAAAGATCTGGGATACAATCTGCTGAGTGTCTCCCAGATGTGTGATCAAGGGAACAACATCGTCACTTTCGACTCAGATGAATGTCTCGTCATCAACAAGAAGACCAACAAAGTAATTCTGAGAGGAAGAAGATACACCAATGTGTATGTGGTGGACACCAACTTTGAACCACCAATGAAGTTGTGCCTTGCGAGTTCCCAAGATGACACGGAACTCTGGCATCGAAGATTGGGACATGCTGGTGTAAATTAAATCCTGAAGCTTTATCTACAGGATCTGGTCATTGGTCTTCCACGGATTAATCTCGAAGGAGTCAAAATGTGTGAAGCATGTGTTCGAGGGAAACAGACCAGAACCTCCTTTAAACCCAAAAAGGTGGTGAGCACAACCAGGCCTTTAGAGCTAATTCACATGGATCTCTGTGGTCCCATGAGAACAGCTAGCTACGGTGGAAAAAGGTACATGTATGTTTTAATTGATGATTTTTCAAGATTCACCTGGGTTATTTTCTTGAAGGCAAAATCACAAGCGTTTGAAGAATTTGAGCCGTTCATCAAAAGAACAGAACTAAGCTTGGGGCTGAAACTGAAAGCAATCAGATCTGATCACGGAACTGAGTTTCAAAACTCAGAGTTCCTCAACTTCTGTGAGAAAAATGGGATCTCTCACAACTTTTCAGCTCCTCGCACTCCTCAGCAAAATGGAGTGGTCGAGAGAAAGAACAGAACTCTGGAGGACATGGCTAGAACCATGATGATTGAAAGTGGAGTTCCTGAGTACTTCTGGACTGAAGCCATCTCCACAGCTACATACATCTTGAACCGAGCCATGACAAGGCCCCTGATCAACAAGACATCCTATGAGCTCATCAAAGGGAGAAAACCAAACATCTCACACTTGAGAACATTTGGTTGCACCTGCTTTGTTCACAATAACGGCAAAGACAATCTTGGCAAATTCGACCCCAGAAGCGACGAAGGGATCTTCCTGGGATACTCATCACATAGCAAGGCTTACAGGGTCTACAATAAAAGAACCAAGAAGATAGAGGAAAGCATTCATGTCGTCTTCAACGAAAAGTCTGTAAAGATGGGAACCGAGACCCAAGGGAAGGGAACTCTGTTCAAGCTAATCAAACATGAAGACGATGATGATGACGAGGATGAGCCAAGGAAAAGGGATGAAGACTATCCACGTGCAAGCAACATCCCACAACCAGGGAACAACGACGAAGGTCCAACCCTCACTGATCAAGCCTCTCTCGAGGCCCCTTCCTCAGAAGGACTACAAGACACCTCCAACTCTCTCGAGGTCCCCTCTTCAGAGAACAACTCTGCTGTCCCCCAAGACAATACCCTGCCAGAATCAAGTATTCAAGGGGAACAAAGAGGGAATCTGCCAGAAATCTCTGAAGAAACATCAAATGAAGAAGCTGAAGATGAGAGTTCCCATGACAAAGAAACACCAACTGAGGATGACACAGGTGCAAGGGAACTCACTCATACAAGAACCTTTCAACAAAGGAAGGACCACCCCCTTGAGAACATCATCTCTCCACTTGATAAAGGTGTGCAAACTCATTCCTCTCTCACTAACTTTTGTGATTTTAACGCGTTTGTTTCAATGGTGGAACCCAAAAAACATCAAAGAAGCATTAAAGGACCCAGATTGGATTCAAGCCATGCAAGAGGAACTCCACCAATTCGAGAGGAACAAAGTTTGGAAGCTAGTTCCTAGGCCCAAAAACAAGAACATCATAGGAACTCGATGGGTCTTTAGGAACAAGCTCGATGATACTGGAGCTGTAGCAAGGAACAAGGCTAGATTAGTAGCACAAGGATACAGGCAAGAGGAAGGGATTAACTACGATGAGACCTTCGCACCAGTTGCCAGGATCGAGGCAATCAGACTCCTCATCGCCTATGCCGCTCACAAGGGATTCAAGCTTTATCAAATGGATGTGAAAACAACCTTCCTCAATGGACATCTCAAGGAAGAAGTGTATGTGGCCCAACCTCTAGGATTTGAAGATGAGAAACTACCCAACCATGTCTATTTTCTGGAGAGAGCCCCTTACGGACTCAAACAAGCTCCCCGAGCTTGGTATGACAGGTTTGCTCAATTCCTCTTGTCCCATGGATACCTTCGCGGTTCCATAGACAAGACTTTGTTTTTAAAGAAAGAGTCTAAAGACATTTTGATTGTGCAAGTATATGTTGATGACATTGTGTTTGGAGCAACTAACGAAACTCTTGTAGAAGAATTTAAGGACCTCATGAGCAATGAGTTTGAAATGAGTCTCATTGGGGAACTCACATTCTTCCTGGGACTTCAAATATCCCAAACCAAGGAGGGAACAAAGATTCATCAACAGAAATACATCAAGGAAATGCTCGTGAAGTATGGGATGGAACACTCAAAGCCCATTGACACTCCCATCTCTCCAAATTCAAGGCTCAATGCGGATGAAACAGGTATAAGTGTGGACCAAAGGAACTATTGAGGTATGATCGGGTCCCTTCTTTACTTAACAGCTAGTAGACCTGACATCATGTTCTCCGTATGCCTTTGTGCTCGTTTTCAAGCTAACCCCATGGAATCACACCTGAAAGAGGTGAAGAGAATTTTCAGGTATCTCAAAGGGAACGATAACTTGTGCCTATGGTATCCAAGGAACAGTTCCCTTGAGCTCATTGCATACACAGATGCAGATTTTGCAGGGCACTTGGTTGACAGAAAGAGCACATCAGGAATGGCCCAGTTCCTAGGGTCATGCTTAGTCTCGTGGGGATCTAAAAAGCAAAACTCAGTGGCACTCTCCACAGCTGAAGCCGAATATGTGGCTGCCGCATCATGTTGTTCCCAGGTCCTATGGCTTAAGTCACAACTCCAGGATTACGGTATGTCTTTTGGCCCAGTTCCCATACTCTGTGATAACACTAGTGCCATAAACATTTCCAAAAATCCTGTGCATCATTCTAGAACTAAGCATATTGATATAAGGCATCACTTTCTACGTGACAATGTTGAAAATGGGAACATCTCGATGGAACACTGTAGAACTGAAGAGCAAATTGCGGACATTCTTACCAAAGCTTTAGACAGACGTACCTACTAGCGTTTTCGAATGCTTCTAGACAAATGCTTCTCATGAGCCAAAATATTTCCTTTATCGAGTTGCAAATTGTCTGGTTTCCTTTGAGTTCCCTAGCCCCACAAAAAGATGAGTGTGAAGCTCCCTTAACCACTTCACTCTCCCTGACCTTGATAAGATCATGGGAACTGATGCATCTACAAAGGGAACGCTGACTAATCTGCAAAGAAAAACCGTCACTTGGGAAGCGGACTTTTGTGTCAGAGGCTCTGAAGCGTTAAAGGCCAAGTATTCAAAATTTGAAAAGGACTTCCCAAGAGATTGTGACGCGTGTCCAGAGGCGTGCTTGAGAAGTTGAAACGGCGCCCCATGTTCATTGGGCACCGGTTATCGAGGTTATTCCACTTCCCTTTCTACCCTTCACCTCCTCTCTCCTTTAAAACCCCTCTTTGCCATTTTTGGGCCCTTTATTCCATCTTACATCTCTGTCATTCGTCTTCCCCAAATCTCTTTCACTCTCTTTTCAAGAAACCTCCAAAACCTCCCAATTTCTTACAAAAATGGCCCCTCAACACACATTCGCCCAGATCAAAGCGTGGGTACATGCCAATCCTCGCATCCTTTTCGTCTCTCAACTAAAAGAGATCGAGCAAGAAACCGACCCAACCATGAAGGATGTTCTTATCCAAGGGTTATACAATCAAGTAAGCCCCTTCTTGCCTCCTCCTCCTCCTCCTGCCGACGAAATTGTCGCCTGGACCTCTTCCTCTTCCGAATCTCTTCCTCTTCCTCCTTCAACCACCAACACCTCCTCCGGAGTTGTCATCATTGACAACTTCGGATACGCTTGCCCTTCCATCAATGAGAAACCCCACAAATCCAAACAACGCCATTCATCCAAACGTCGTCACTCATCAAAAGACCCCTCAAAACCCAAAAAATCCAAACACTCCCACGACCCCTCAAAATCCAAAAAGCGTAAACACTCTGTGGCCTCTAAATTCTCGGAGCCCAGAAAGAAGGCTTTCTTCAAGTTTGAGGAATACCTGAACTGCTCCAAGGATAGTTCCTGTGCTCCCAAACCTCCTTTCCCTTTCCCTTCCGACGATGGGACCTCCGAACCCCAGAGTCTACTCCCCTCTTCCTCCTCCATCCCTCCTCTTCAAATCGAGGGACCTTCCAAACCTCCTCCCACAAAACGACCAACTCCCCCTCCACCTCCTCCCTCAGTTCCCACCCCCAAGGGCACTCTCCCAAACCACCCGACTCCTCCTCCGCCACCTTCTCCAGTTTCCACCACGATGGGAACTCCACCTCCCCAACCTTCTTCACTTCCTCCCTTCCCATCATTACGGGATCTCCACCTCCATCTTCACCTCACAAAACTCCTTCTCCTCCCTCTTCACCCAAACACATCTCCACCTCTCTCACTTCTACTTCAGGGATCTCTACTCCCTAAGTCACCACAACCCTTCCTCCCCCTTCCACACAACTCTCCACCCCTCTTCCTTCTTCTCCTCTCCCCTCTTCCACCACATCCCCCCCCACCACCAAACTCCCCTCTCCCTCACCATCCAAAAGTGTCGTCGCTCTCACCTCAGACAACGACGATCTTCCTCTCTGTGGTCATCGGAAAAATGACCAAGGACCCTCCTCCTATCATCATGGGAACTCTGGAGGAGGAAGCTCAGCTCAAGGCCATCGAGGAAGAACTCAACAGGGGCCCCTCTGAGCACACAGTCTCCCAAGGGACAAAGTCCCCACAAAAGGTGGCTCCTGAAGAGCCCACAGAGAGAAGGGACCTCGCACCATCTGGAGGTGCTGAGGCATCAACGAGTCATCCTGCAGATGACGTGGAGGGCTCAAGTTCGAGCTCCTCCGAGGAAGAAGGGACCTCTCAAGATGAGGTCGAAGAAGAAGAAGAAGCTCCAGCTGCTAAGGAGCAAGCACGGATCTCCACACCTGGACACCAAATGGTGGTGTCCACGAGTTCCCAACCGGCAAGGGATCACGTGCTAATGATTGAAGCGGCTGCTCCCCCTCAGCAGAAAGGACCTCGCACGGTCTTTAGGGGGAACACATCTAAAAGCACTTCAAGGAAGGGGAAGGGGACCTCTTCCACCAAGCATCATGTGGATGAGCGCAGGAAGCTTCTTCCTCCACTCATTGTTTCAGAAGAAGTGCTGACTGAAAATAGTCTAGGGGAACTGTGGGACTTGATTAAGGCCCAGGGTTGGGAGAGACTCTGCCAAGAGACTGTGAGCGTAGATCCCTCACAAGTGCGTCGATTCTACAACAACTTCACTATCACCAACGACGGCACTCACGGAACTCTCTCCCACGAAGGCGACGAGTTCATTTTTACAACGTCGACAATCCGCCTTCAACTCCAGGTCCCTGGTCAAGGGCTTAGCGAGGTGCCCAGCAAGCTCTGGGGCGACTTCAACAGCGTCGAGGTGTGCAACACAATCTTCGAGGGTCGGGTTCCCTCTAAAGTCCTCTCGACGCATCACCTATCCTTGGTTGCCAAGCTCGCTCACCAATTCATCATCAATGTGGTGATCCCGCGCCAAGAGAAGTGCTTGGTCGTCAACATCCCAGATGCCATCATTCTCTACCACTTCCTCCTCAAGAAGCCCATAAATCTTCCCAGAATAATCCTTGGGCACATGGAGAAGTTCATGGCTTCCAAGTCCCACTCCCTTCCCTACTCCGGGCTGATCAAGAAGCTCCTACAAAAAGAGGGTCTCTACGACGCCTCTCAAGACGAAATCGAGCTTGGAAGGGAACTGGACATTACAGTTGCCCAAAAGATGAGGCACTCGGAGCCTGTAGAGGAGGCGGCTCCACTAGAGTCTGGTATACCAGAGGGGAACTCTCCAGTGTTGCTCCACATTGCCAACACCCTCGACCAGATTGCTAGGGACCAAGCAGCGTTGGCCAGAGGACAAGAAAAGCTCACACAAGTCCTTACGCGCCTTTGTGACGCCCTGTTCCCTCAGAACCCATGATCTCCCCTTTCCTGTTCCCTTAATCCAAAAATGACCACAAATTGTACTTGGGTCCCCTTTGTACATACTATCTTAAGTAATGAAATGGTCTTTATTTTGATTGCGTGTTCCCTTCTTTCCTATTATTGCTTTACTTGTTTTCGATGATGTGAAAAGGGGGAAAGACAAAAATGCGAGATGAGTTAAAAGTTTAAGTTATCACAGACCACGCATAAGCTAAGGGGGAACAATTGCATAAAAAGCTCAATAGGAACTATGTGTCTCACCAGAAGTGGTTCCCTAAATCTAAGAGTTTCACTAAAAGTAACTTCCCAAAATCATACTTAGGAACTCATCAGCATATCATTCATTGAAATACTTGCATTTTTGTGATGGGTTTGTCATCATCAAAAAGGGGGAAATTTTTGGGACGTTGTTGGGACCTCTGGTTCTAAACAACGGATCAACGATGTAATTCTCTCTAAGTTTTGATAATGACTAACACCATAGGGAACTAATGTGGTTTGTTCAAGTATTTCTAAGGAACACAGGTACAACCAAGAACTCTTATGAATGACCAAAAGCCAGTGCAGGCCACAATAAAAAGTTCCCATCAAGGGAACTCTGAAGAGGAAAGTTCCCATGAAATGGGAACTCCCAGAAACAATCAAGAGAACACAAGCTTACAACGATGAAAAGTTTCCATCAAGGGAACTCTGAAGAAGACAGTTCCCATGACATGGGAACTCACATGTGAGGACAACGACCGTTCAGCGCAGATCGCGGGATTCTGTCTCAGACAGCCCGAGGGAACAGTCTGAGGATCAAACTGTCACGCTTCATCCAACGGTCCGATTGATCCAAGAAGTTGACCTAGTTCAAACCAAAGTCACATGTGAAGAAAGTACAACTTGGGCATCAAGCAAAGGGCATTTTGGACACAAACGAAAGATGCGACTGCCCAAGCTCAATGGACTATAAAGCCAAATGAATAGTACTCGGTCTGAGCACTTCTCCCAGAACTTAAAAACACCCACATAACAGAAAAGAAAGAAAAGGAAGAGAAGTCCCCGCCGGCGAGTGTGTGATCTCGACGACGGTGAAGCTGAGGTTCCCAGGAGCAAGGGAACTGAGAAGTCAGCGTAAGGTTTGAGTTACTTGTGTTTTGCTATTGTGAGCTTAGGAACTCAGTTGAGAGGATTTACTAGTGTTGCTAGAGTTAGGAAGAACTTGTACGAACAGGGAAGTGTAAATCCGGCTCTGTAACTAAGGAACAAAGCAATTAATATAAGTAAGTCATTCAAAATCCTCCAAGCGGAGGTAGAGGTTTACCCATACAACTAGTTGGTTGTAGTGGGGTTTCTCTATAAAGGAACTGTGCCTTTTACTGTTTTTATTACTTGCAATTATATACTTCCGCTGCCTTGGGAACAGCTTAATTGCCAGTTCCCAAGCTCACTGCTAACCGTTTACGATCCAACAGTATCCAAGATGCCGGATGAGTACTACAAAAAGCTCAAGATCCTTGTCTATAGATCTGGTCTACATTTTCCCGATGGGTATGTTATTTATAAATTCATTAATGGTTTAAATGCTGACCTTAAGGCTATTGTGAGTACGCAGCATCTTGTTAGGGGCACTTCTATTGAGGAGGTTTAGCACTACACCAATCACATCTACCAAAACTTGCCTCAACGGAAGAGTTACCCATCCACCAACAAACCGTGGAATGCTCAAGGTGGGAGCTCTTCTAGCTATTCCAACCTACGTCCGGAGAACAAGCAAGACCTCGGTATCGTTCTCACACGACGTGAGCCATCTCAGACTCCACAAGGAGGAAGGTGAGAAGGAGAGCAATGCTCGAGTGAGATCAAGTGCTTCAAATGCTTAGGGCGTGGACACATGGCTCGGGATTTCCCTTCCAAGCGCCAAGTTCTACTCAACACCATTGGAGGGTATAAGTCGGACGAGGAGGCTGAGATTGAGGAGCCACAAGAAGGTGATGGAGAGGTGGTGGAGTTACAAGTTGCTGCCGAGACTAATGGTGAGTGTTTTGTGGTCAAGCGTTCACTCATCGCCAATGAAACCTAACCAAAGAGAGACCATTTTTATACAAGATGCCTCATTGAAGGTAAACTTTGCAATCTTATAATTGATGGAGGGTCTTGTTGCAACATCATAGACCAAGAAGTGGTCAAAAGGTTCGGTTTTATAACTATTCCTCATGTACAACCCTATACTTTATGTTGGCTGAATGAGCAAGCTTGTGTCAAGTTTTCTATAGGGGAGTATGTTGATCAGGTGATTTGCGATGTGCTTCCTATGACGGCGTGCCATATTCTACTTAGGCGGTTGTGGCAATATGATCGCGGCGTGATTCACCAAGGCGTCACAAACGAATACTCTTTCCATCTCAATGGTAAGAGTATCACTTTGATATCGATGGCGCCACACGAATCATGGCTGACGACATTGCCAATGAGCAACGGCATAAAGCTGCTAACGAGGCTAAGAGGTCGGTACCAAAGGCAGAAAGTTCGGTACCGAGGTCCAGCAGCTCATTACCGACGGCATCGCCTAGCCATCTTCTACTAGCCAAGGCCCGAGAGGCTAGAAAAGCTGTGAAGGGAAGTAATACTTGCATTCTTTTGTTTTTTAAAGATATATTGCTTAATGAGAAAGATGTACATGACTTACCTTCTTCCATTTCTTTAACGAGGCTAAGAGGTCGATACCAAAGGCAGAAAGTTCGGTACCGAGGTCCAACAACTCATTACCGACGTCACAGCCTAGCCATCTTCTACTAGCCAAGGCTCGAGAGGCTAGAAAAGCTGTGAAGGGGAGTAATACTTGCATTCTTTTGTTATTTAAAGATGTATTGCTTAATGAGAAAGATGTACATGACTTACCTTCTTCCATTTCTTTGTTGTTGAAGGAGTTTGATGATGTGTTTCCTAAGGAGATGTCGGAGGGTTTGCCTCCAATCCGAGGAATAGAACACCAAATAGACTTTGTGCCCGTCACCTCCATTCCCAACAACCGGCCTACCGAGCCAATCCAACGTAGGCGGAGAAGCTACAAAAATAGGTTGTTGAACTTCTTTCTAAAGGTTATGTGCGTGAAAGTTTGAGTCCATGCTCGGTTCCCGTTATCTTAGTTCCTAAGAAAGATGGGACTTGGCGAATGTGTGTGGATTGTAGGGCCATAAACAATATTACCGTCAAGTATAGGCATCCTATTCCTAGACTTGATTATATGTTGGATGAGCTCTATGGTTCATGCATATTTTCCCAAGGTGGACCTCAGAAGTGGCTATCATCAACTTCGAATGAAGGAAGGTGATGAATGGAAAACTACATTCAAGACCAAGTACGGTCTTTATGAATGGTTGTTTATGCCATTTGGCCTCATGAACGCACCAAGTACATTCATGAGGTTAATGAACCATATCTTATGAGCATTTTTAGGCAAGTTTGTTGCAGTTTATTTTGATGACATATTAATTTATTGCCATAGCTTGCATGAGCATACTAGACATGTTCGTTTGGTTTTAGAAGTTTTGAGGAAGGAGAACCTCTTTCCTAACTTTAAGAAATGCCATTTTTGTTCAGATAATGTGGTGTTTCTTGGTTTTGTAGTAAGCAAAGAAGGTATTCAAGTGCATAAGGAGAAGGTGAAAGCAATTGAAGAGTGGCACGTGCCTACCACCATGACGCAAGTGAGGAGTTTCCTAGGCTTGGCTGGTTTCAACCGTTGTTTTGTCAAGGATTTCAACTCCATTGCTACTCCTCTCACCGAGCTTACTAAGAAGAAGGTGGTCTTCCAATGACGTCCAAAACAAGAGCAAGCTTTCACAACCCTCAAGGACAAGCTCACCCACGCCCCTCTTCTAGTTCTACCAGATTTTTCCAAGACGTTCGAGATAGAATGTGATGTATCGGGAGTAGGACTTGGAGGCGTGCTTATGCAAGGAGGGAGGCCGATTGCCTATTATAGTGAGAAGTTGAATGATGCCAAGCTAAAGTACCCAACTTATGACAAGGAACTTCTCTCTTTGGTAAGGGTGCTTAAGGTATGGTCTCATTATCTCCTTCTTAGAGAGTTTGTCGACCATGAGGCGCTTAGGTTCCTCAAAGGTCAGAGTAAGTTGAATAAAGGTCATGCTAAGTGGGTCGAATTTATTGAAACTTTCCGTTATGTGATTAAACACAAAAAGGGAAAGGACAATATTATGGCGGATGCTTTGTCACGAAGATACGCTCTCATCTCCACTTTGGATGCTAGGATGTTGGGCTTTGCTTTCATTAAGGAACTATATTCTGTGGACCTTGATTTCAAGGATATATATGGGGAATGTAGTACCTTGGGAAGTAAGGATCAATTTTTCCTTCATGACGAATATCTTATGAAGGGTGCCAAGCTATGAATCCCTGGGGGTTGAATCCAATGCCTTTTAGTGCAAGAAGCACATGGTGGTGGCCTTATGGGTCATTACGGCGTGCTAAGACTTTGCAAGCCTTGAAGGAACACTTCTATTGGCCGCGAATGCTTAGGGACTTGGAAAAATTGTGTGCCTCTTGTGCCACTTGTGCACAAGCTAAATCTAGAACTAGCCCCCAAGGGTTGTATGCTCCTTTACCCATTCCCCAACAACCATGGGAAGACTTATCTATGGATTTTGTCTTAGGTCATCCTAGGACTAAACGGGGAAGGGATTCCATTCTTGTAGTCGTCGATCGGTTTAGTAAGATGGCACACTCCATTGCGTGTCACAAAACTGACGATGCTACGAACGTGGCGTCCTTGTTTTTCAATCATGTTGTACATCTACATGGTCTTCCCAAAACAATAGTGTCGGATAGGGATTTCAAATTCCTTGGCCATTTTTGGAGGACCTTGTGTGGGCCAAGTTAGGCACCAAGTTACTTTATTCCACTACTTGTCATCCGCAAACGGATTGTCAAACTAAAGTAGTGAATAGGTCGCTTGGCACCTTGCTCCGTGTTGTTTTGAAAGCTAACCTCCGCAGGTGGGAAGATTGTGTTCCTTACATTGAGTTTGCATATAACCGCACTACCCATTCGGCGACTAAGAAGACACCATTTGAAGTCGCTTATGGTAAGAATCCTCTCACTCCTTTAGACCTTATTGCTCACCTCATTGTTGATGGATTTAGCCAGGAGGGAAAGTAGTTAGCGGATTATGTGAAGCGGTTGCACAAGGACACAAGGAGGTAGCTTGAGAAGCGTACGGCGCAATATGAGCGACAACACAACAAGGGACGCAAGGAGTTGATTTTAGAGCTTAGTGACTTGGTGTGGATGCACCTCCGCAAGGAACGGTTTCTCTCACGTAGAGACTCCAAGTTGAAACCACGGGCGGATGGGCCATTTCAAGTACTTGAGAAGATCAACAACAATGCTTACCATTTGGAGCTTCCACCGAAGATGGGTGTCCATGATGTGTTTAATGTGGCTGACCTTCGGCCATACTTGGTGGGCGATTCTTATGTAGAGTACGACGTGCCAGATTTGAGGTCGAATCCTTCCGAAGGGGGGAGGATGATATGAATCCTTCCCATCAAGATCTCACCGAGCCAACCCGGGATGCCAAGGAGGACACCGAGGACAAGACACAAGAGCAAGAGGAGTTAGTGATGCGTATTACTTGTTCAATGGCGAAGACACTTCACCGTCAAATTCAGACGGCTCTCGTTACTGAGCCAATGAACCTCGGTATCGACCCTTAGGGTTCGGTAGCGAGCTGTCGGACTTCGTTACTATGTCAGCGACGGTCTCTCCTCTTAAGTTTCCTTTGTACCGAGTTGTAGGCCTCGATACTGACCCTGTGTCTGAATACCAAGAGTTGTGTGTTGTGGGATAGACATCTTTAATTTAAGTCTTGAATGCTTGAGTTAATTTTTGTTTTTAATGTCGTAGAAGGGGAACGACCTTAGGGTGTTAAAAGGCCTCCCTTGTGTTGTCTCGTTTTTTACCTTTGAATCTGATAAAAAACTCTCGTTTTAATGAATGCAAAAACACATCTCTTTGAAGGTCTCTTTCTTGAATTGATTGTGTGTGATATCGATCGATCAAGAACTCTTGTTGAGTCGTATCCAAGTATCTTAGTTCTCTCAATGCCGATGAGTTACTGATGAGGTATTTTTCAGTCATTTACCTATCAAAGAATCCTGACTTAACCAATCTGAGTAGAATGGTAAGCAAGGGTCGATCCCACAGAGACTCGTGTATGAATGTTATTACTTAAGTGCCAAGTAACTAATATGGGGTTTTTTTGGAATGATTAATCTAAACTACTATGCAATATGAAAACTAACTATGAATGCAAATATGATTGAGTTTAACAAATATGAGAAAAGCGTGTTCAACTAATTAGATCCATCATGATATTGCTTTATTGATCATCGATTCTCTTGATTCTCTCCTCACTTGAATAATCTATTGTGGATAATGATCCTACTAAGGACTAAAACTCAAACTTCAGATTTAGTTGATAGACCAACCAGTTCTAACAACCCTAATTATCTAATAACCTAGAAGACCTTCTAGATTCAATTAAATAACAGCATGAAGATTCAAGTTATCAATAGAAACAAACACTTAGAGCAACCAGACATCTAAGTGACTTGTGAATTTATTCCCTACTTTAATCAACTTGTCCAACCGGTACTAAATCAATTAAAGTCTACTCTTGATCCAATTAACTCAAACCGGTAATTAATCAAATTCAGTTTTAACTAGAAATTCAATTAGGTGATCAATTTAACAAAACCCTAGTTTAGATTCAATTAAGCACAGGGAATAATTTCTATTCAAGTTCGTTGAGAATCAATTAAACCTCACAATCATACACAAATCATAACTTCACTAATTAGCCAAACACAAAGGAAAATTAGCAATGCATAATTGAAATTAAAATCAAACTTACAAAAGTTTCAAAGTCTTCCTTGAGAGAAAAAACCCTAGCCTCCAAAAGTATGACAAAAGTTATCTAAAAATAAACTAACATAAAGTATTTATATGTCTCTAAAAATAACCCTCATAAGATATATTAAACACACATCTCGGCCAAAATACAAGCCCATAAGTCAAAATATCAAAGCCCAAAACTAAGACTCGGCCCAAATCCATGTCCGCTGAAAGCTCCAGATTGCGCGGCATCGGCCTGCATTGCGCGGCCGCGCAATCTCCACCCCGCGCAATTGCTTCTCAGATAGGATTGCGCAGCGTTGCTACGCGGCTTCGATCCTGCGCCTTTGCTCTTCTTCTTGGCTCGATCTTCCTTGCCTTGGCTCTTCATCCTAGTGCATCCTAGCTTCCTTAGCCTCGTCCATCTCGTCCATCACCACCATGTTCCATCTGCACTCGCCCCGCTGTTGCTCCTGAACCTAAAAACCTGTAAAACCGAGCAAACCAGCACATAACACCCGACAACACAAAAAACCTAAAAACTACCTAAAAACTAACCAAAACCTAACCAAAACATATATAAAACATGCATCTAAACTACTCCTATATGCGAGCTATCAGTTACATCCGACTTTGAGAGTCCATATCCCTCCAGTCCTCCATTAAACCCATCCATCTTCTTCCGCCACGTCCCTTCGACTTCCCTCGGTACCAAACCTGCATACTCGGTACCGACCCTGTTGTTGGATTCTCCGAGTTGAATTCAATTCATCCTACGGTTTCTTGGAGCCAATCTCTCACACCGTAAATCAACTAAGGACGATCCTATCAACAATCAACAACCTTGTTCTCGGATGTTTGCTCGAACACAATACAATCACACAAACGTCATAGATCTTGTCCTAGAGCAATCCAACGTCGGCATATAGGCTCGAGTCTATTGATCTTATTCGGTGTTGTTCGTGTGGATATCTAGAAGGCTTACAAGGACGATCCTTCGGAGTTATCACATCCAGCATGTGTCACCCGCATAGCTTCAAAACGGAAAGGTTGTGGTCTTTTCTGGTCATCCTCAACATCATCAAGAGAATGGAAAAAATTGACCATTATAGGGAGATGATCCGACCCGACACAATCGAGATTTCTCACGTTTGCATTCGGAATAAGATCAAACCATTTTTCATTGGATAGTCCTCTATCCAAACGCTCTTGGATAAATTCATCGCCCACACGCCCATTGTCCCAACTAAACCGAGCACCGGAGCATCATAATTTGGATAAACCGTTGTTGTCAATGGCTTGGGTAAAAGATATCATCTCATTCTATTCCAGTCCACCTTATTTTTCCTCTTTCTCAGAATCTGATTGAAATCTCCCACACAAAGCCAAGCTTCGTAATGATCTTTCGCTAACCGATTCAACAAAGTCCAAGATTGATGTTTCTCCTCAGGATATTATTCCATCCATAGAATCCTATAAAGCACCAGTTTGTGTTCTCCCTTTTGTCCTGGATATCAACATTAATATGGTGCCTGGTAAAAGTCCTAATGTTGACCATAAAACCTGTTTCCCAAAGCAGACAAAGTCCTCCCGATTTTCCTATACAATCAATCGTAAAACAACTTTCAAAACCCAACTTTAATCTAACCTCTTCCATTCATTTATGATCACATTTTGTTTCCATAAGAAAAACTATTATGGGGTCTCCCTCCTCACTAAGATAGCGAGTCTCTTAATTGCACAGATCGTCCCCAATCCCCGGCAATTTTAGCTTAAAATACTCATAATGTCTCGCAAGAGAGACTTACCGTCTCTCTCGCCGATACCACAAGTTTTTGATGTTTCTTTTCCTCCTAACCATCAATCTACATCGGATCAGTCTGTGAAAGTTTCCTCTTACTAAGTGTGTCAGATTTTGCAATACCCTCATTATTTCCTGATATGGCCCTGCGTTTCAAGCTAATCTTTCCAGTGCCTTCTGATATTTGTTCTCCTTTTTCTTCTCACTGATCAGTTCATTTGAACCGTCCTGTTTCGTTACACTTTTGATTTTCTCTATAGAAATAACATTAGATAGTTCCTGACTGGTTTTGTTTCCCACATCTGCGGGTGGTGTGGCCATTTTCTCTCCAGTATGTTTTACACTTTCAGTTTCAACAACAAACTTGTTAGCATCTGTTTCCTTATAGATGGACATCACTCCCACCTGGTGGCCTAAATCAATAGTATAATCTGCATTTTCAACAATACTTTTTTCTCCCTCTGGATTTAAGTTTTATTCTAGCAAGACAATTAGAGAATGTTTGATATGACCCTCTACTTTGAGAGATTCTTTGGATTTCTCTAAACCTGCGTATTTTCCTTTGAGAAGCGCCCTTTCCTTTTCGCGCTCAGCCGCTTCCCTAGCCTGTAATGGTTTGATTGGTATTGCTCTTAACCAGTCGCCAAATTCCCCTTGACTTTCTTTTGCCCTGGTGTCATCATAATCAATTTCGACATGTCCGAGAAGACCACAAACATAGGAGAAATTAGGTAACCGCTCATATTTGATCTCAATCCAAACTCATTTGCCCCCAAATCTCATCACGAATCCTCTGCACAACGGTTTTGTGATGTCAACCAACACTCTTCATCGGATAAATTTAGCACAACTAATCAGTTCCTCATCATCAACTGCCTATAGACCTGCAAAGCAATTCCTAATGAGTTATGTCGTTTCCTTGTTCATTGCCTCTAAAGGGAGCTCATAAACTCTGATCCAAAACACAGCCTTTTCAATTGTGATCCGGGAAGGTTGCTCAATCACTGGTTCCTTTAGTGCCAACAGTGCGCGATCAAAAGCTCAGGGACCACCGGTCATGCCTCTTTCCTTGTCCTCAGTAGTAGCAAACTTCAACAAGAAGAGGTTGGCTCGTAATTCTCTAAAAATAAAACCATTCTGAAGCTTCCACGCACCTTTTACTATTGTTTTAATGCATAAGAATTAAAGGGTCTAACAGTAAATAGGGTACCGTAAAGGGTCAAAGAGCCTTGTGAGTGGCGTTCTGCCTCCAATCCAAGATTACCTTTAATTTCAATGCATTAACTCTCAATCAAGTGCAAATTCCGCTGATTACCTTCCTCCATTCCTAGAACTCAGTATCCAATTCGAGACACATACAATAAATGGTGAAACCCGCACGTTGCCGATGGGGACAAACCCTAGCTCTCACGGCCGACCACCGGAGAGAGGCGGAGAAATGCTCAGTAACCATCAATAGAGGCGGTTGCTTTCAAAACGCTCTCTTTTCGTGCCCTAGGACTTTTTTCAGGCTAAAGCTTTAGTGTGCATAAGTGTTTTACTTGCATGACAAGTAACCAAGAAGAACTTCTAGATTTGTTATGATATTGCTTAGTTGATTATTGATTCTCTTGATTCTCAATTCACTTGAATAATATACGTAAATTATGATCCAAACCTTAAGTTTATTGATAGAACTAATAATCTAAACAACCCTAATCATCTAATAACCTAAAAGAACTTCTAGATTCAATTAAACAACAACTTTAAGTTTCAAGTATCGTGTAACACCCCTATTTTACAACATTGGGTATTACCGCCACTGACCTCGGATTTTACCGTCCAAAGTCACCCAAGGCTTTTAGAATGATATTGAACAATCAAAATGCGGAAATAAACATAATTCATAAGAAAAGGTGCTTTTGTTCGTACAAATTGTCTTACACTGTGATAACCAAAAGATGTTCGATAATAAAACATATAAAAACTTGTTCTTGGTTCATAAACAGAATTAAATCAAACCGATAAGAAAAGTACATCTTCGGAGATCCTTGTCCTTCCTTCGCCTTCTCCTTACGCCTTACTTGGATTCCTAGGTTTTGACATAATTCGCGAGGGGCGAGAATATGTCAGGCAAACATGTGGAAAAGAAGAATTAGTCTAAGAGAATAAACAAGAGGGAACGGAACTTCCCAAGGGTATTTTGGAAATTAAACAATATCGAGAGAGATACTCGGGTTGTGTTTAAGATAAGGCTTATCTATGTGAGGTTTAACGGTACGAAGGAGAGCGTATCTCAAGCGGAGATAGCTCGATACTCGAGAGAAGAGCTACTAGATTGTAGACTTCTCTTAGAATCGAAAGTATGTTGGGAACGTTATTAATTCAAGCAAGTTTAAAAACCTCTCGCGTCCTGAGCGGACCGAGAGCCAGATCGATCATTTGAGATCGGTCCGGTTTGCTATCTTTTAAATGTGCATTGGCACTTATCTTATAACATGACGAAAAGATATTGATTACTTTTAATGATTTTTAATGGGGGTGGGGGCTTGCATGGCGCGGTCCACCAAGGGAAAACTTAGTTTCCGACACTTAGCCAGAGTACCACTCATCCCTCCTTGCAATTGGAGCGGATTGGATCATAATCCTGAAAGTCGTACTTTAAGCACATAGGCATACGGCTTAGTAAGTTATATAGAGGCATCGGGCTACTTCTGTGCCCCTTACTAATTTGTTCGAAATCAATCTCTTAACAAGACCGTAAAAAATCAAGGCCACAACCAAACTAGCATAAATAATCCTATCAAATAATAGAGAGCGAACTACGCTAACAGTGGGGTCGTTATATCTAACAATCGATATTTCCTAGGTTCATTTGTTACTTAGCACACAAGTTGTTCCCAACATCGAGAATTTCACAGAAACGAATATATACGGTTACAAGGGGAATTTCCACTTGCCTTTGTTCACACGCAAAGAATAGCGATAAGACAGAAAGTGTTGTTCGCAACTCCGAACAAAATCTCGACCTATCGACTCGGAAATTTACGAACGATCTTCAAATACGAATTTTTTTTACGTTTGGAATTCTCTTATATACTTAGTATAAGAGAATGGAATTCTAAATTATTATAATAATAATTTAGGTGGCTAAATAAAATAATAATATTCCTTTATTATTATTTTAGTTTTGTATTATCCTTTTATTCCTTAAAAATCCTTATTCAACTTATTAAAATAATTCTTTTAATTTCACTTACTAACTTCTTAAAATAAATAAGCAAGTATAATCTTATAAAAGCATATGATATAATATTTTACCTAAAGAGGTATTTTGAGTTTATATCAACCTTAAGATCATAAAAACTATTATATCCTTATTAAAATATTCCATCTTAGTGTCATTAAAATATTTCTTTAATTTCAATAATATCCATAATAATACTTAAAAACACTATTTTATCATCAAAGGATATTTTGTTCATAACATTACTTTAATAAAACCTTGTTTAGCTATATAAACCATATTAAATCGAGATAAAATAATAATAGGCCACTCTCTTAGTATTTTTCATAATTAGAACTTTCTATATATACTTTATAAGGAAAGCTTTCCATAACTTAGTGAAATAATAAAATAATCTTATTTACTTTGTCTACATAAAATCCTCTTTGTATCATTAAATTATATAAAAATATGATCATGGCTAAAATATCTTATTTTATAATCAAAGCATAATCTTATTATATCTTTTCATACAAGGAAACATTTATAACTTAGCTGTATTGATAACATATTATATATTATCTCATTATCACTGAGTGAAATTCCGGTGGAGATAGGTGTTATAGTGAAAAATAAGGACATATAAGAGTCGTTGGATTGATATGATCAAAGGCAGAGATTAAAAGATGGGTATAGATAAAAAAAATGGAAAAAAGTGGCACGGTGGCAATTTTGTAATTATGCCGAACAATATGCCCCTGATCAAAACCGGGTCTCTCATCCCAAGAGCCCAACCCCGACTCGATTCATATACGCTCGTCGCTCGCTCGCTCCCAAAATCCTCTCTCGCTCTCTAATCCGAATCTGAAGAACAACGAAACCAAAAGGCCAAATCGAAACCAAAATCGAAGCATTTACAAGAGTTATAGATCCAGTAGTTGGAGCACAACTTGAAAATGCCACCAACAATGAAAGAACAACCGATTAAAGGTAAGATCAAAAATCCTAGAAATTACTTCGTATGCGATTTCGCATTTTTGGCTACATATTTGAATTAATTACTCTATTTCGAGTCTATGATGCTTCAAAACCCCAGAAATTAGTTCATTTGTATGCTTTATTTTAAGTTTGTTAGTGTGTTTTTGGACTTGTATAGAAAAGTGTGTGTACACTTCTAGATAATAGTTTGTTTTCTTGAATGAATCATGTGAAATTCACTAGTTATTGTGTGTGTATACTTAGAATTGCACTTTTTCCCTTATTGTGTGTGCTTATGGATGAATCGCACTTTTTCCCTTATTGTTAGTGTGTCTACGGATTTATTCTTTGGAGTTGAATCGAAGCCCTAAGTAAGGTTCGAGCTCATTAAGCGCATAAAGTGCAAAATTAAGCACATAAAGTGCACTATTATGTTGTAAATTTTGACTTTCTTTTACTTTACAACTTGAGCAATGTCATCTTGTTGTATACCCAATATATAAGCGAAGAGACTCTTAATTGGAATGTGCAACACATTAGACAAAGTGCAGTACAAAGTGTCTACGTGATTAGTAAAGTGGATTTCAAATCAATAAAAGTGCATTTCAAGTTAATAAAATTGAGTGTCAAATTAAATGCATCAATGTTTAGTAAATTGTATTCAAAAGTTTGTAAAAGTGCATTCTCAATTGATAAAAGGGCATTCCAAATCAATAAAAGTGCATGCCAAATTAGCAAAAGTGTAACCTAGATTAAGAACCTCTATGTTTAGTAAAAGCACATTCTAAATTAGAAAAATATAGTATAAAGTAAAAAAAAGACATTCTAAAGTATTAAAAATGTATTATAAAGTAACAAAAGTGCATGCCACTTAGGTAGAAAAAATGGATCCTAAAGTAGTAAATTTGAACTCTAAAGTGCATTCAAAAGTAGTAACAGTGCGTTATAAAGTAGAAAAAGTGCAGTTCAAAAGATATAATGCAATCATGTAGAAGATTTTCCTGAATAGTTGTTGTATATCCTTGGATTCTGAAGTGCATGTTTAAAGGCATAATTTAAGAAAAGCTTATTAGCTCAAATGGAAGAGCAATGTGCTTACGCACAGACATGTGGCTTCGAATCCCATATAAGCTAATTTGATCATAATCGTCTTTCAAATATAGTGGTTGATTTAGTTATTTCTCGCACAATGCTAAAAGATAATTTCTTTTAGTACCTAGCTAGTAAGGTTGAGATTAAATGCGTTAAGAAATTAATTTGTTTAAGATATCATATTAGCCTATGTAGGAGTCGAACCTACATCTTTGTGCACAAGCACACCGCTCTCCCATTTGAGCTAATAGGCTACTTGTACTACATTTATAAAGGTATATTATGAGAAAAAGTGTCTAGGTAACTATCATATAACTTCCATATTTAAGTGAAAGCATTACTTCTTGATGGGGCATCGATTATAAATAAAAGTGCACACATTAGTATCAAAAGTGCAATACTAAGGATGTGTATATTAGAAGACAATGTAGTTTCACAGTATTCAAACAGAGAGATAATGAGGAAAAAATGTCACGTTGTAACCAAAAGTGCATGAGTTATAAACAAAAGTGCAAACAATAGTATCAAAAGTGCAAGCTTAAGAACTTAATATTATGAAGAAAAAATGTCATGCTGGCTCCTATAAGCCTAAAGAGAAAAACGTTTAATAGTAATTTTTTTTTAATTTCTCTTTGGTAAATTGACTGCACTCTTCAAGTATTCAAACAGAGAGATAGATAATGAGGTAGATGCAAGTGAACAATAGTTGGATTAAGCTCAATAATATATGTGATTGATCTTATTAGTTTATGATGTTAGAGATAGCAACTTCCGAGCAAAACAAACAACAATTTTGTTAAGTCATATCATGTCATTTAGCCAATGACCCAACAAACAAACCAAGAAATACAACAAATACCTCATCTACACAAACCGATCGACATCTTTATTTATTAAGGGAGATCAAAAGTGCAAAAATGTTCAATGTAACTATTCTATTTGCGAATAGAATCAAGATTATTAGGAGTCAATTTCAATTTGACCATAAAATAAACACCCCCTCTACACCATTTTTTAGCCAAATAATACTACAAACACCTCATCTACACAAATATGCCAACAATTTTGTGAAAGTGCATTATGAATATCTAAAAGTGCATTACAAAGCAGGATGCCAACCGCAAAAAGAAACAATCACAAAAGCATGCTTAAATCCATCAAAAGAAGCAGGATGCCAATCTTCGACTAGTTCATACCAATTTCCCTTTCATCTTAGAAACAAATTGCCAAATCCTATCAATAGCATTGACAAAAAACATGGAACACAAACCTGTAGGCATAAATATGCTTACAAATGCAAACGAAGTCTCAAAAATCCTACCACAAAGCTCTCCAATCTTCTGAATCAAACGAAGTCTCAAAACAAAAATCTAATCAAGTTAAATCAATTCATGGAACAATCTGAAATTCAACGATTTAAGAAAGAGGAAAGTTGAATTTCATACGATCGCGTTGAATTGTTGGGTGGACATGGATGTTTCCTTCAAAATCGACTACAAAAACTCCCACCAAAGGATCCAATCCCGGCCGAGAAGACAATTATCGTCGCCTTGATTCCGATCGGGAATCTAACATGGTAGATCCTCCTCAAGCACGGAGATCCTTCTCAAGCTCAATCGGAGATCCTCCTTGAGCTCAAAAATCAGAGAACCAGAGTCGACGACGTTCCCAATCAGGAGAATGAACTCGACGACGATCCTCCTTGATCGATCTTCACAATAGCACCCTAAAAACAACAACAACATTACGAAAATACCCCTAGCCATTTAAAAAAAGGAGCGTGATCTGTACCATTAATTAGCCGGATCAAACGGCTTATATTAGTCCTTATTTTTTAGGTTGAGCCTAATCCTCATATGATCCCAACTCCATTATCACTATTGTCGTAGTTTTATTATTTAAAGCTTATATCTTTAGAAATCTCTACACCTAGAGATATGGCAACTAATATTTTATCAACAATAACCTTTTTAACATATTTATCATTATTATAAAAGTCATATATCTTTTTATTCTCTACACTTAGAGATATTCAACATAATATCTTGTATGAAATTATTCCTCTATAAAAATAATATTTAATATAAAAGCTACAACCTTTATGCTAGTAATTTTATAAAATACTTTTATAAGAGTTATTTATATAAACATGTCTTGCAATTTAAACTATAATATAAGAAATTATCAATACTTTATTTAATTGATTTATCTTCTCCTCTCAACTAACAAGATCTCACTTAATATTTTTATTAAGTTTAAAGCTTGAAGGCTAACAAATATTATGAGATCTATTTAATTTATAATTAAAGATTTACCCTTCTTATTCTACTAACAATATCTTAGCAAAATATTTTTATTATATTAAAACTTGCACTTTAACCCATATTTTAATTTGTTTGCTTATACTAACAATTATTTTAATAAACATACACTAATTAAATTAATAAAAGGGTAAAACAATATACCCAACTAGTATTCTGTATTACAGAACACAGAGGAGAAGAGGCAGGGGAGATCGACGGTGTAGGGGTGGTGGCACCAAGAAGCTTCGGCGGGGGTAGGGCGGTCCGACGAGGGCTCGGCGGACATCGGGCGGTACTCCGGTGGGCAAGGAGGCGGTCGGCGCTGCTCAAGGGAGAAAAAGAAGGCTTTTGGTGGAGCTTTGAATGGAAAAACTAGGCTTGAAAGGACTGATTTTTGGGACAATCTAAGAGCAATTTGCAAGGAGGAGAAGAGAATGGTGAATGGGTGAGTGTTAGAAGGAGTTTGAAGCCCTTTTTATAGGCAAGAGAGGCCAAGCTCTCAATCTATGGCCATGGAGGTGAACCAATGAAGGAAGGGAAGGTGCTCCATAATTGGGCAAAGTTGTGCTAGTTGGTGGTGATGAGAGGGTGATGCAGGCCAAGGAGGTGGAAGGAGGTCATGCAATGGTGGATTTCAAATCAACGTAACATCAATCAGACAAGTCTGATGTTCTCTTGGGAAGAAGAAGAAGAGTATTTGATATAAAATAAAAAGGATGGGGTGAATGAGTAGAAAATTGCAATGGTCTAACGGATTGAGAGGGATGGGCGTGTGAGATGGGTTGCAAGAGGTCTCGGGTTCAAGTCCCGGCTCTTGCATCCTTTTTGTTGAATCTTCAATGTAATTTTAATGAATTGTTGTACCCCTCTTTAATTAATGAATTTTGAAATTTATAATGCATTATTTTTATTTAGATGCTTTCAACTCTTCATAACCCTCATAATAAAATTCTTCAATTTTATTTAATTTAATTTACTTAAGAATTCTCTTTTTAAAGAAAAAAATAAGGGTTATCATAATTTATTATAAATTCTCTTTTGTATAGAGAGAAAAATTATGAATATAAATATTAAATTATATTCGGTTTTAAAACCTTGGAATATTGCGGATATTACAATAGTACCCCCTTAAATTAGTTTCGTCCACGAAACTAGAGAAAATTAGAGCAGTACCGAGATGGTAAAGAGAGACTACGAAACTCACAACTAGTGAGGACACTACGGGGTCTAGTACCCCCTTAAAAAGATAATACTAACGGTACTTAAGAAGACATTAACTGTGGAAACCGTCTCTGCATATCTTGCTCGGTTTCCCAGGTTTTCCATGTTGTACCTTCATTGCCATCTTTGGACCAAAGTACTCGAACTAGAGGTACTTCTTTGTTGCGTAGTTGCTTTACTCGGTGCTCTACTATCTTAAGCGGTCTCTCCTCGTATGTGCCATCCGATTGGATTTCGACATCGTCGAAGTTGATTACGTGGGATTCCTCGGACACATACTCCCTTAGGAGTGACACATGGAACACATTATGAACGGCGTGAGCTGAAAGTGGTAAGGCAACTCGATAAGCTAGGTTCCCGACTCTTTCTAGGATCTCAAAGGGTCCTACATATCGAGGGTTAAGCTTGCCTCGCTTTCCAAAGCGGAAGACGCCTTTCGAGGGAGGTACTTTGACGAAGACCTTGTCTCGTACTAAGAACTTAATGTCTCGCCTCTTCAAGTCTGCGTAAGATTTTTGTCGATTCTGTGCAGTCAACATTCTTTGACGGATTAAAGCAGCCTCTGAGGCAGTCCGTTCCACTAGCTCCGGTCCGAGAAGTATCTTGTCGGAATTGTCGTCCCAATAGAGCGGAGAACGATATTTCTGGTCGTACAAGGCCTCGAAAGGAGCCATCTTGATGGTGGAATGCCAGCTTTTGTTGTAGGTGAATTCTATAAGATTCAATCTCTCATCCCAACTCGTTGTGCGGTCTAGCGCACAGGCTCGAAGCATATCTTCAAGAGTTTGGATGGTCCTTTCTGATTGACCATCGGTTTGAGGATGGAAAGTTGTGCTAAAATTCAATTATGTGCACATGGCCTTATGTAAACCTTTCCAAAAGGAGGCCATAAAATGACCGTCTCGATCAGAGATAATCGTCTTTGGGGTTCCCTGGAGACGGACTATTTCCTTAACGAAAACTGTTGCTAACTTCGGAGCTTTCCACTTCTTTTGGATGGGGATGAAGTGGGCGCTCATGGTGAGCCGATCAACGATAACCCAAACAGAATGCTTCTGCTTTTGAGTCTTGGGCAGGTCGGTCATAAAGTCCATTGCGATATCCTCCCATTTCCATTCTGGCACGGGAAGGGATTGCAATTTTCCTCCGGGTCTTCTATGCCCGATCCTTACTTTCTGACAAACTAAGTACTTGGATATGATTCTGCGACACCTTGTTTCAAGTTTGGCCACCAGAAGTTTCTTCGTACATCCTTGTACATTTTACTTGCTCTTGGGTGTACAGAATAAGAAGATGTGTGGGCTTCTATCAAAATGATCTTTCGAAGCTCGTCCACTGCTGGCACGCAAATACGATTTCGGAACCAAAGGGAACCGTCATCCTGTATGACGAATCCATGTGCCTTGCCTTCTTGTACTTCACCACTGATCCTGATCAACATCATGTCATCAGCTTGCTTCTCTCTGATTTCGGCTAACAAGTCGGAGTGGATTTCCAAGGTGTTTAGACAACCTTGTTGTCTTCCAAACCAGACCTCGATGCCTTCTCTTATCAGTTCTTGTTGGAGCTTCGGCTGAACTGTTAGCATTGCGATTAAGCCCTCTTGTTGTGTCTTGCGACTGAGAGCGTCGGCCACGACATTAGCTTTACCCGGGTGATAGAGTAGCTCGATGTTGTAGTCTTTCAATAGTTCCAGCCATCTTCTTTGTCTCATGTTCAGTTCCTTCTGAGTGAACACATACTTCAAACTCTTGTGGTCGGTGAAAACTTGACATTGACCCCGTACAAGTAATGTCGCCAAATTTTTAAGGCAAACACCATTGTTGCTAGTTTGAGGTCGTGCGTCGGATAGTTCACTTTATAGACCTTGAGTTGTTAGGATGCATAAGCGATTACTTTCCCTTTCTGCATTAGTACGCATCCCAAGCCCTGCTTTGAGGCATCACTGTAGACCACATAATCTTCGTGTCCACCGGGTAGAGTCAACACTGGTGCACTTGTGAGACGCTTCTTGAGTTCCTAGAAGCTTTCTTCACATTTATCGTCCCACACAAACTTCTTGTGGGTCTTTCGGAGTAGCTTCGTCATGGGGAGGGCAATCTTTGAGAACCCTTCGACGAACCTTCGGTAGTACCCCGCAAGTCCTAAGAAGCTGGGAATTTCGTTTACATTCTTTGGTTGCTTCCATTCTGAGACTGCTTCAATTTTCTTTGGGTCTACCATTACTCTGTCTTAATTGATGACATGGACTAAGAAAGCCACTTCTTTGAGCCATAAGTCGCACTTGGACAATTTGGGGTAAAGGTGATTGTGCCTTAGAATCTGTAGCACAGTTCGGAGATGTTCTTCATGTTCAGCTTGATGACTCGGATAAAGTCGTTGTTGCCAAGATCAAAAATAAATAACCCTATTCTACTAACTAGTATAGTAAGCAAGCAAGGGGTCGAACCAAGAGAATCGGGATTCTGAACAATCAGCAATTAACAAGACAGGGGTTTTGGGATTTAGGCAAGCAAATAAATTCAAGTAATAAATCAATTAAGAAAAAGCAGAGTTCATCCAATTAATTCCACCTTTTTAATCATTCGATCATCAATTCATCCACTTTTCTATTAATTCACAGGTTAATTCCAATCCTTATAAAAGATTCCCGCTTGTCCACGGTCCAAGCGAAAGGATGATATGAACAAGAACGCTTAGTTCAAATCATGCAAAGTATTAAGGATAGAAGGATATTAAATCATGCAATCAAGCTACGAGTCTCATGCATAAATTAACAATCAAACACTCTTTCTCAATTCTAGTCCACGGTCCTAGAAAAGAGTTGTTTCAAGGATAAAAAATGATTGCACAGACAACAATCAAACTAATCCAAATAGTAGAATATCAATCAAATTCAACAAGTTGCGCACCAAGAGAATCAATTGATAATCATAAAATTAAGCACAAGAGTTTTGATATTAACCAAGGGATAGAAAAGTTACCAGAATCTCACGAATTACATAAAAAGTCTTCCTTGATCAAACAAACTCCAAGGGAAATTAGTTCTCCATAATAAAACTAAAAACTGGAATAATCTCTGAAAGTATGCTAGAATGTCTAACCCTAAAGTGAAAATGAAACTAAGCTTAAATAGTAGAAATAAATCTGAAATCTAAAGATATAATAATACTAAAATGATAGAAAATAACGAAAGGAGTCGGCGTTGAAACGCCTCAATCTGCGAGCGCGGATACAAACCTCGAGCGCGGATCCACTCGATCTCCTCGGCCGCGGAAATGGATCCAACGGCGAGCGCATAAAATATCCTCGGGCGCGGATCCAGCTTACCTCGCCCCCGGATTCTTCAATTCTTCCTTGGCACCGCGGGCTCGGTTGGTTTCCGAGGGCGCGAATCTTGACTCTGTAGAGTCTTCAGCTCGAATTAGCACTTCTGTCTTCCAAATCTTCAACTGTAGGTTGTTGCTAATATTACAATTAAACACCCTAATCTAGCCTAAAACACTCAGAAAATCCTAATAAAAATACAGAATTATGATGTACTAAAACCAGCGTATCACTTGATCTCCGGAGTAGATTAGGATGTCGTCGATGAATACGATAACAAACTTGTCAAGGTATTCATGGAAGCATCGGTGCATCAGGTCCATGAATACCGCTGGTGCATTGGTTAAACCGAATGGCATCAATACAAACTCGTAGTGGCCATAGCAGGTGCGGAAAGCTGTCTTCGATATGTCTTCCTCGAGGATCCGAAGTTGATGATAACCTGAGCTCAAGTCGATCTTGGAGAAAACTTTTGCACCTCGAAGTTGGTCTAATAGGTCGTCTATCCTTGGAAGAGGATATTTGTTTTTTATGGTGACCTTGTTCAACTCTCTGTAGTCGGTGCATAAGCGGAAAGTTCCATCCTTCTTCTTCACAAAGAGTACAGGCGCTCCCCAAGGCGAAGTGCTTGGTCGGATGTAACCCTTCTCAAGCTGCTCTTCAAGCTGACTCTTGAGTTCTTTCATCTCTAGCGGGGCCATCTTGTAGGTTGCCTTGGAGATTGGCGCGGTTCCTGGCTCGAGGCTTATTGAAAACTCGACTTCTCGTCGGGGAGGTAATCCGGGGAGCTCTTCTGGGAAGACGTCATGGGATTCCCTGGCTACAGGAATCTCTTGAATGTCCACGACCTATTTCTCCGTCGCCTCGAGGTAACAAAGAAACCCAACACAGCCTTGTCGGAGTAGCTTCCTGGCCTTCATTGCATTGATCACCTTTCCTTTTTATTCTTCTCGCTTTCCCTTGAACTTACATACGTGCTTCCCTTCAGAGTTGATGGTTACAGTTCGGGTGTAGAAGTCAATTATCGCTCCATGGCGTGACAACCAATCTCTTCCGATAATGATGTCATAGGGATCCATTGGAATGCATATCAAGTTTGAGTTGAAGATTTCTCCTTGAATGCTTAAAGGAAAACTACCTAACTATATCGCTCCTATTAATCTTTCTCCGTTTGGAAGATTCATGATGAACGGTTCACACTCTTCGAGGTCATCGAATTCTAAGAGTTCTACACACTTTTCGGATATGAAAGAATGCGAAACACCGGAATTGAAGAGTATAATAACATCTTTAGAGCAGATATGGAGGGTACCTTTGGTTGGTGGTGCGCATCTCATACAATCGTTGCCCTTGACCCTGAGGGTGCATAGGTCCCTTTCCCTTTTGATGAGCTGTACACTGGACCGATGCAGTCCCCGCTGTTTTATTTAAAGCTTGAGGATGCTGAGAGATTATATTAGAACCGGTCTGGCCTACTGGGTTTGCGGGTTGTTTGCATAATTGCCAGAGATGTCCTTCTTTACTATAGTTGAAGCACTTCTTGGGAGCTTTAGGACAGTTCCGATTAAGGTGTTCTGGTTCTGCACAGTTGTGGCAGACAATCGGACTTCTCCTTGATTCTGAGCCTTGGAAAGGTCTTGATCCAGCTGACGAGGCCTTGTTCTTGCTCTTTTTAGACCACTGAGATCCTTGCGGAGATGCTGGCCTCTTGAACCCACTGTGACTGAAGTGGTGAGGCTTTCCTCCACCGAACTTCCTGCGCTCGGGGACCTTGAGAGTTGTCTCCATCCTATGAGCATGATCCACGTACTCCTCCAAAGTCTTGAAGGAGCGATTTGCCATCCAAGGTTTAATTTGGTCGCTCATCCAGCGGTGAAAGCGCTTGATCTTTTGTTGCTCGGTGGTGATTTCATCTTCGGCATACTGAAGGAGATGGTTGAACTTATTAGCTCGTTCAAGTACACTCAACCCAAGGTTCTTCGGGGAGTGGAGTTCGTCCAGTTTCTCATCTCTCATGGACTCAGAAAAAAATCGATGCATCATCTTTTCTTTAAACATGGCCCAGCTCAAATCGGGGCGGGTGGACATACTGGTTAAACTTGTTCATACGAGCGAGTACAAGGCTTTATAACTTAAGCCGTTAAACTAAGGAAATAAAGGAAAAGGCTAAGCCGATTCGACTTCCTAGGGACAAAACGAAGTCGAAAGAAGTGGTCTAAGCTCACTTCTTGGAAAAAAGAAACGTACAAGCTAGGGTAATCTAGATACGGTCAGTGTAATTGTCGAGGAATCCTTCCTCGAAAAGAGTCTCGTCAATGATCCCCGATTCGTTGTTGAGGAGGAGGTTTGCTTGCTCTATCCGCCTGCTACGGCGGTTCTCTCGGGCTTGTAGCTCAGCAATGTAGATCCTGTGCTGGATCCTTTCCTCTTGTTCCCAGAGTGATTCGTTGACCGACGCTTCCTTGTGACCTTGAAGCAAGGCAACGTTCACTCGACGGGTCCCGGAGGTACAACATCAGGGGGTGGTGGAGCGTTCACCATTGGCTGGCGAGCCTTGCTGTTGGAGGATTCTCCAAACATCCAGTCGGAGAGCCCCTCCATTTGGCACTCTATGGGCGCTTGGCTCGCCCTCTCATATAGGGTTGGTTGGTCGTTAGGTCCCCATGGACAGGTTCCAGGGAACCTCTCCTCCGAGCGATCATGGTTGAGGGATCCAAGCTGAAGTCGTCGCAGAAGCACGTCATCCTCGTGACACTAGAAGTTTGTCATAGGCGGCATGGGCTCCTCTGGCTCGGGCGCTCTTGGAGGCGAGACGACCTCCACTCTCGGAATCATGGGCGACGGTGGTGCTTGTGGAGATGGGACAAACTCCATCCTCGAAATCAATGGAGGTGGTGGGGCGGCTGGGTCAATGACTTCTCAATCCGAGTCATCTTCCTCGGACTCATCAGACTCCTCGAATTCTTGGTTTTTGTGGTGCCAGGCATCCCACTCGGCATGAGCTTGCCACTCTAACTCGAAGTCGTCACCCTCTTCTTCCCCGAGCTCGAAGTGAGGTCCGGTACAATTCCTCCTTCTTCCTCGGGTTGGTACTTGGGTACCAATTCCTCGTCCTCGTTATCGGGGTATTCCTCGGGCTCGTAGACCGTAGCCATCTCCTCGTACCCCGAGGGATACTCTTCGGGCTCATACACCGGTGATGGAGGTGGTGCGGTCGACGCTGGGTAGTTCTCAGGTGCTTCAATGGGAAGGTTGGGGTCCTCCTCAGGATCCTCCTCGGAGTCTTCCTGTGTATCCTCCTCAGGATCAACTTCCATGTCTTCCCCAGGGTGTGCCTCCTCGGGCTCATAAAAGGGGTCATCATGTGCATTGTTGTAGGGGAAGTACGGGTTTGGAGCTTGGATTGCTTGGAGAGCTTCTTCTATTTGATTCCTAAGTTGGGTGGTCCGACGTGTCTCGACCATGGTGTCTGAGGAAAGGAAAGAGAAGAGGCGTTAATATAGAACATCCTTAGTATCTATAAGGTGAAGGCTTATTGAAGGAAGTCAAGGCATTATATATAAAGACCACATATAAAACGTTTATTTTAAGACTTTTCATTTTCTTGGCCCTATTAAAGAGTCTAAGATTTTCATTTTACTTAAGAAGAAGTTCTTACTTTACCAATAAGCTTTGCAAATGTAAATTCAAGTCTATCAAAAGGTTCTAACAAATAGTTTAAAGTTAAAAAGTTGAAACACTTATACTACTTAAGTTTCGAAGAGGTGAAAAAGGAAGTTTATAAGGATAGTAGTTCTAGAACTAATTACTTAGTATTTAACATTTTCAAACCTTTTAAGAAATTTTCTTAGCTAAGAAGTTTAAGTTAGAAAGTTAACATTCTTAAGTTTCTTTTAAGGCTATAGAAGGAAATTTTCTATAAATAGAAGTTTCGGATAGCGGAAGGAAAACTTAGGTTTTAAAAGTTCTCGATTTTCGAAAGTTTTGGGTTTTAAAAAGATTTCTGTTATTAAAACAAAACGTTTAGCTCTGATACCATAATTGTAACACCCCTATTTTACAACATTGGGTATTACCGCCAGTGACCTCGGATTTTACCGTCCAAAGTCCCCCAAGGCTTGTAGAATGATATTGAACAATCAAAATGCGGAAATAAACATAATTCATAAGAAAAGGTGCTCTCGAGAGAGGCTTTTGCTCGTACAAATCGTCCTACACTGTGACAACCAAAAGATGTTCGATAATAAAACATATAAAAACTTGTTCTTGGTTCATAAACAGAATTAACTCAAAACGATAAGAAAAGTACATCTTCGGAGATCCCTGTCCTTCCTTCGCATTCTCCTTACGCCTTACTTGGATTCCTAGGTTCTGATATACTTCGCGAGGGGCGAGAATATGCTAGGCAAACATGCGGAAAAGAAGAAATAGTCTAAGAGAATAAACAAGCGGGAACGGAACTTCCCAAGGGTATTTTGGAAATTAAACAATATCGAGAGAGATACTCGGGTTGTGTTTAAGATAAGGCTTATCTATGTGAGGTTTAACGGTACGAAGGAGAGCGTATCTCAAGTGGAGATAGCTTGATAATCGAGAGAAGAGCTACTAGATTGTAGACTTCTTTTAGAATCGAAAGTATGTTGGGAACGTTATTAATTCAAGCAAGTTTAAAAACCTCTCGCGCCCTGAGCGGACCAAGAGCCGGATCGATCATTTGAGATCGGTTCGGTTTTGGTATCTTTTAAATGTGCACTGGCACTTATCTTATAACATGACGAAAAGATATTAATTACTTTTAATGATTTTTAAAGGGGGTGGGGCTTGCATGGCCCGGTCCACCAAGGGAAAACTCAGTTTCCGACACTTGGCTAGAGTGCCACTCATCCCTCCTTGCAATCGGAGCGGACTGGATCATGATCCTGAAAGTCTTACTTTAAGCACATAGGCATACGACTTAGTAAGTTATATAGAGGCGTCGGGCTACTTCCGCGCCCCTCACTAGTTTGTTCGACATCGATCTCTTAATGAGACCGTAAACAATCAAGGCCACAACCAAATTAGCATAAATAATCCTATAAAATAATAGAGAACGAACTACGCTAACAGTGGGGTCGTTATATCGAACAATCGATATTTTCTAGGTTCATTTGTTACTTAGCACACAAGTTGTTTCCAACATCGAGAAATTCATGGAAACGAATATATATGGTTACAAGGGGAATTTTCACTTGCCTTTGTTCTCACGCGAAGAATAGCGATAAAACGGAAAGTGTTGTCCGCGACTCCGAACAAAATCTCGACCTATCGACACGGAAATTTACGAACGACCTTTAAATACGATTTTTTTTTAAAAGTTTGGAATTCTCTTATATACTTAGTGTAAGAGAATGGAATTCTAAATTAGTATAATAATAATTTAGGGGGCTAATTAAAATAATAATATTCCTTTATTGTTATTTTAATTTTGTAATATCCTTTTATTCCTAAAAAATCCTTATTCAATTTATTAAAATAATTCTTTTAATTTCGCTTGCTAACTTCTTAAAATAAATAAGCAAGTATAAACTCATAAAAACATATGATATAATATTTTACCTAAAGAGGTATTTTGAGTTTATATAAACCTTAAGATCATAAAAACCTATTATATCCTTATTAAAATATTCCAACTTAGTGTCATTAAAATATTTCTTTAATTTCAATAATATCCATAATAATACTTAAAAACATTATTTTCTCATCAAATGATATTTTATTCATAACATTACGTTAATAGAATCTTGTTTAGCTATATAAACCATATTAAATATAGATAAAATAATAATAGGCCACTCTCTTAGTATTTTCCATAATTAGAACTTTCTATACATACTTTATAAGGAAAGCATTTCATAACTCAGTAAAACAATAAAATAATCTTATTTACTTTGTCTACACAAAATCCTCTTTATATCATTAATTTATATAAATATATGATCATGGCTAAAATATCATATTTTATAATCAAAGCGTAATCTTGTGATATCTTTTCATACATGGCAACATTTATAACTTAGCTATATTGATAACATATTATATATTATCTCATTATCACTGAGTGAAATTATGGTGGAGGTAGGTGTTATAGTGAAAAATAAGGACATATAATAGTCGTTGGATTGAGATGATCAAAGGCTGAGATTAAAAGATGGGTATAGATAAAAAAAAGGAAAAAAGTGTCACAGTGGCAATTTTGTAATTATGCCGAACAATATGCCCCTAATCAAAACCGGGCCTCTCATCCCAAGAGCCCAACCCTGACTCGATTCATTCACGCTCGTCGCTCGCTCGCTCCCAAAATCCTCTCTCGCTCTCTCATCCGAATCTGAAGAACAACGAAACCAAAAGGCCAAATTGAGACCAAAATCGAAGCATTTACAAGAGTTATAGATCCAGTATTTGGAGCACAACTTAAAAATGCCACCAACAATGAAAGAACAACCGGTTAATGGTAAGATCGAAAACCCTAGAAATTACTTCGTATGCTATTTCGCATTTTTGGCTAAATATTTGAATTAATTACTTTATTTCGATTCTATGATGCTTCAAAACACCAGAAATTAGTTCATGTGTATGCTTTATTTTGAGTTTGTTAGTGTGTTTTTGGACTTGTATAGAAAAGTGTGTGTACACTTCTAGATAATAGTTTGTTTTCTTTAATGAATGATGTGAAATTGAATAGTTATTGTGTGTGTATACTTAGAATTGCACTTTTTCCCTTATTGTGTGTGCTTATAGATGATTTAAGTCTATAGATTTATTCTTTGGAGTTGAATCGAAGCCCTATGTAAGGTTCGAGCTCATTCAGCGCATAAAGTGCAAAATTAAGCACATAAAGTGCACTATTATGTTGTAAAAGTGCATTATATAGCATTTTTTTTTAGATTGACGCCAAATTAAGTTGATAATAACTGAACCTGCCTTTTGTACTTAAATTTTGACTTTCTTTTACTTTACAACTTGAGCAATGTCATCTTGTTGTATACCAAGTATATAAGCGAAGAGACTCTTAATTGGAATGCGCAACAGATTAGACAAAGTGCAGTACAAAGTGTCTACGTGATTAGTAAAGTGGATTTCAAATAAATAAAAGTGCATTTCAAATTAATATAATTGAGTGTCAAATTAAATGCATCAATGTTTAGTAAATTGTATTCAAAAGTTTGTAAAAATGCATTCTCAATTGATAAAAGTGCATTCTAAATCAATAAAAGTGCATGCCAAATTAGCAAAAGTTTAACCTAGATTAAGAACCTCTACGTGTAGTAAAAGTACATTCTAAATTAGAAAAATATAGTATAAAGTAACAAAAGACATTCTAAAGTATTAAAAATGTATTATAAAGTAACAAAAGTGCATGCCACTTCGATAGAAAAAATGGATCCTAAAGTAGTAAATTTGAACTCTAAAGTGTATTCAAAAGTAGTAAAAGTGCGTTATAAAGTAGAAAAAGTGCAGTTCAAAAGATATAATGCAATCATGTAGAAGATTTTCATGAATAGTTGTTGTATGTCCTTGGATTCTAAAGTGCATATTTAAAGGCATAATTTAAGAAAAGCTTATTAGCTCAAATGGAAGAGCAATGTGCTTACGCACAGAGATGTGGGTTCGAATCCCATATAAGCTGATTTGATCATAATCGTCTTTCAAATATAGTGGTTGATTTATTTATTTGTCGCACAATGCTAAAAGATAATTTCTTTTAGTACCTAGCTAGTAAGGTTGAGATTAAATGCGTTAGGAAATTAATTTGTTTAAGATATCATATTAGCCTATGTAGGAGTCGAACCTACATCTTTGTGCACAAGCACACCGCTCTCCCATTTGAGCTAATAGGCTACATGTACTACATTTATAAAGGTAAATTATGAGAAAGAGTGTCTAGGTAACTATCATATAACTTCCATGTTTAAGTTAAAGCATTACTTCTTGATGGTGCACCGATTATAAATAAAAGTGCACACATTAGTATCAAAAGTGCAATACTAAGGATGTGTATATTAGAAGACAATGTAGTTTCACAGTATTCAAACAGAGAGATAATGAGGAAAAAATGTCACGTTGTAACCAAAAGTGCATGAGTTATAAACAAAAGTGCAAACAATAGTATCAAAAGTGCAAGCTTAAGAACTTAATATTATGAAGAAAAAATGCCATGCTGGCTCCTATAAGCCTAAAGAGAAAAACGTTTAATAGTCTCTTTTTTTATTTCTCTTTGGTAAATTGCATGTAGTCTTCAAGTATTCAAACATAGAGATAGATAATGAGGTAGATGCAAGTGGACAATAGTTGGATTAAGCTCAATAATATATGATTGATCTTATTAGTTTATGATGTTAGAGATAATAACTTCCGAGCAAAACAAACAACAATTTTGTTAAGTCATATCAAGTCATTTAGCCAATGACCAAACAAACAAACCAGGAAATACAACAAATACCTCATCTACACAAACCGATCGACATCTTTATTTATTAAGGGAGATCAAAAGTGCAAAATTGTTCAATGTAACTATTCTATTTGCGAATAGAATTAAGATTATTAGGAGTCAATTTCAATTTGACCATAGAATAAACACCCACTCTACACCATTTTTTAGCCAAATAATACAACAAACACCTCATCTACACAAATATGACAACAATTTCGTGAAAGTGCATTACGAATATCTAAAAAAGCATTACAAAGCAGGATGCCAACCGCAAAAAGAAACAATCACAAAAGCATGCTTAAATCCATCAAAAGAAGCAGGATGCCAATCTTCGACTAGTTCATACCAATTTCCCTTTCATCTTAGAAACAAATTGCCAAATCCTATCAATAGCATTGACAAAAAACATGGAACACAAACTTGTAGGCATAAATATGCTTACAAATGCAAACGAAGTCTCAAAAATCCTACCACAAAGCTCTCCAATCTTCTGAATCAAACCAACACACATCTAATAGAGCAGATCAATTCATTAATGGAAACAAAAATCCTTAGGCTAATAGACAAATTGATTCATAGAAAAAATGCAAACGAAGTCTCAAAACAAAAATCTAATCAAGCCAAATCAATTCATGGAACAATCTGAAATTCAACTATTTAAGAAAGAGGAAAGTTGAATTTCATACGATCGCGTTGATTTGTTGGGTGGACATGGATGTTGCCTTCAAAGTCGGCTACAGAAACTCCCACCAAAGGATCCAATCCCGACCGAGAAGATAATTCTCCTTGCTCTGATTCCGATCGGGAATCTGCCATGGTAGATCCTCCTCAAGCAGGGAGATCCTTCTCAAGCTCAATCGGAGATCCTCCTTGAGCTCAAAAATCAGAGAACCAGAGTCGACGACGTTCCCGATCAGGAGAGTGAACTCGACGACGATCCTCCTTGAGCGATCTTCACAATAGACCCTAAAAACCACAGCAACATTACGAAAATACCCCTAGCCATTTAAAAAAAGGAGTGTGATCTGTACCATTAATTAGCCGGATCAAACGGCTTTTTGTTGAATTTTCAATGTAATTTTAATGACTTGTTGTACCCCTCTTTAATTAATAAATTTCGAAATTTATAATGCATTATTTTTATTTAGATGCTTTCAACTCTTCATAACCCTCATAATAAAATTCTTCAATTTTATTCAATTTAATTTACTTAAGAATTCTCTTTTTAAAGAGAAAATAAGGGTTATCATAATTTATTATAAATTCTCTTTTGTATAGAGAGAAAAATTATGAATATAAATATTATATTATATTCAGTTTTAAAACCTTGGAATATTGCGGATATTAAAATAGTACCCCCTTAAATTAGTTTCGTCCCCGAAACTAGAGAAAAGTAGAGCAGTACAGAGATGGTAAAGAGAGACATCTACGAAACTCACAACTAGTGAGGACATTATGGGGTCTAGTACTCCCTTAAAAAGATAATACTAACGGTACTTAAGAAGACATTAACTGGGGAAACCGTCTCCACATATCTTGCTCGGTTTCCCAGGTTACCCATGTGGTACCTTCATTGCCATCTTTGGACCAAAGTACACGAACTAGAGGTACTTCTTTGTTGCGTAGTTGCTTTACTCGGTGCTCTACTATCTTAAGCGGTCTCTCCTCGTAAGTGCCATCCGACTGGATTTCGACATCATCGAAGTTGATTACGTGGGATTCGTCAGGCACATACTTCCTTAGGAGTGACACATGGAACACATTATGAACGGTGTGAGCTGAAGGCGGTAAGGCAACTCGATAAGCTAGGTTTCCGACTCTTTCTAAAATCTCAAAGGGTCCTACATATCGAGGCTTAAGCTTGCCTCGCTTTCCGAAGCGGAAGACGCCTTTCGAGGGAGATACTTTGACGAAGACCTTGTCTCGTACTAAGAACTCGATGTCTCGTCTCTTCAAGTTTGCGTAAGATTTTTGTCGACTTTGTGCAGTCAACATTATTTGACGGATTAATCCAACCTCTGAGGCAGTCCTTTCCACTAGCTCCGGTTTGAGAAGTATCTTGTCGGCATTGTCATCCCAACAGAGCAGAGAACGATATTTTCGGCCGTACAAGGCCTCGAAAGGAGTCATCTTGATGGTGGAATGCCAGCTGTTGTTGTAGGTGAATTCTATAAGATTCAAGTTGTCATCCCAACTCGTTATGCGGTCTAGCGCACATGATCGAAGCATGTCTTCAAGCGTTTGGATGGTCCTTTCTAATTGACCATCGGTTTGAGGATGGAAAGATGTGCTAAACTTCAATTATGTGCACATGGCCTTAGGTAAACCTTTTCAAAAGGAGGCCATGAAATGACCGTCTCGATCAGAGATAATCGTCTTTGGGGTTCCATGGAGACGGACTATTTCCTTAACGAAAACTGTTGCTAACTTCGGAGCTTTCCACTTCTTTTGGATGGGGATGAATTGGGCGCTCTTGGTGAGCCGATCCACGATAACCCAAATAGAATCCTTCTACTTTTGAGTCTTGGGCAGGTTGGTCACAAAGTCCATTGCGATATCCTCCCATTTCCATTCTAGCACGGGAAGGGATTGCAATTTTCCTCCAGGTCTTCTGTGCTCGATCTTTACTTTCTGACAAACTAAGTACTTGGATATGAATTCTGCGACATCTTGTTTCAAGTTTGGCCACCAGAAGTTTCTTCGTACATCCTTGTACATTTTACTTGCTCCTGGAAGTACAGAATAAGCAAATGCGTGGGCTTCTATCAAAATGATCTTTCGAAGCTCGTCCACTGCTGGCACGCAAATAAGATTTCGGAACCAAAGGGAACCGTCATCCTGTATGACGAATCCAGGTGCCTTGCCTTCTTGTACTTCACCACTGATCCTGATCAGCATCATGTCATCAGTTTGCTTCTCTCTGATTTCGGCTAACAAGTCGGAGTGGATTTCCAAGGTGTTTAGACAACCTTGTCAAGGTAAAACCAGCGTATCACTTGATCTCCGGAGTAGATTAGGATGTCGTCGATGAATACGATAACAAACTTGTCAAGGTATTCATGGAAGCATCGGTGCATCAGATCCATGAATACCGCTGGTGCATTGGTAAAACCGAATGGCATCAATACAAACTCGTAGTGGCCATAGCAGGTGCGGAAAGCTGTCTTCGGTATGTCTTCCTCGTGGATCCGAAGTTGATGATAACCTGATCTCAGGCCGATCTTGGAGAAACATTTTGCACCTCCAAGTTGGTCTAAGAGGTTGTCTATCCTTGGAAAAGGATATTTGTTTTTGATGGTGACCTTGTTCAACTCTCTGTAGTCGATGCATAAGCGGAAAGTTCCATCCTTCTTCTTCACAAAGAGTACAGGAGCTCCCCAAGGCGAAGCGCTCGGTCGGATGTAACCCTTCTCAAGAAGCTCTTCGAGCTGACTCTTGAGTTCTTTCATCTCTAGCGAGGCCTTCCTGTAGGGTGCCTTGGAGATTGGCGCGGTTCTTGGCTCGAGGCTTATTGAAAACTCGACTTCTCGTCGGGGAGGTAATCCGGGGAGCTCTTCTGGGAATACTTCGGGGAATTCCCTGGCTACAGGAATCTCTTGAATGTACACAACCTTTTTCTCCGTCGGCTCGAGGTAACAAAGAAACCCAACACAACCTTGTCGGAGTAGCTTCCCGGCCTTCATGGAATTGATCACCTTTCCATTTTCTTCTTCTCGCTTTCCCATGATCTTACATACGTGCTTCCCTCCAGAGTTGATGGTTACAGTTCGGGTGTAGAAGTCAATTATCGCTCCATGGCGTGACAACTAATCTCTTCCGAGAATGATGTCATAGGGATCCATTGGAATGCATATCAAGTTGGAGTTGAAGATTCCTCCTTGAATGCTTAAAGGAAAACTATCTAACTATTATGATCCTATTAATCTTTCTCCGTTTGGAAGATTCACGAAGAACAGTTCACACTCTTCGAGGTCATCTAATTCTAAGAGTTCTACACACTTTTCGGATATGAAAAAATGTGAAGCACCAAAATCGAAGAGTATAAAAACATCTTTAGAGCGGATATGGAGGGTACCTTGGCAGATAGGCTCCTTCGGCTTGTCGGTGGTACGCATCTCATACAATTGTTGTCCTTTACCCTGAGGGTGCATATGTCCCTTTCCATTTTGATGAGATGTAGACTGGACCGATGCAGTCCCCGCTATTTTATTTGAAGCTTGAGGACACTGAAAGATTGTATTAGAACGGGTCTGGCCTGCTGGGTTTGCGGGTTGTTTGGAGAATTATGTCCGTCCTTACTACAGTTGAAGCACTTCTTGGGAGCTTTAGGATAGTTCCGATTAAGGTGTTCTGGTTCTGCACAGTTGTGGCAGATAATCGGACTTCTCCTTGATTCTGAGCCTTGGAAAGGTCTTGATCCAGCTGACGAGACCTTGTTCTTGCTCTTTTTAGACCACTGAGATCCTTGTGGAGATGTCGGCCTCTTGAACCCACTATGACTGGAGTGGTGAGGCTTTCCTCCACCGAACTTCCTGCGCTCAGGGACCTTGAGAGTTGTCTCCATCCTATCAGCATGGTCCACATACTCCTCCAAAGTCTTAAAGGAGCGATTTGCCATCCAGGGTTTAAAATGGTCGCTCATCCAACGGTGAAAGCGATTGATCTTTTATTGCTCGATGGTGATTTAATCTTCGGCATACTGAAGGAGATGGTTGAACTCTTTAGCTCGTTCAAGTACACTCAACCCATGGTTCTTCGGGGAGTGGAGTTCGTCCAGTTTCTCATCTCTCATGGACTTAGAAAAGAATCGATGCATCATCTTGTCTTTAAACATGGCCCAACTCAAATCGGGGCGGGTGGACAGACCGGAGCTCTCCCACCATTCACCAGCTTCGTCTTTCAATTTCAGTGCAGCCATGTGCACCTACGGTGCCCTCGTCGAGAGCGACCGGGACCACAAGTGCAGGGGGAGGGTTTACTCGAAGATCACCCTTGACTTCAGAATGGCTATCGTAGCCATTTCCCCCATCGGCACTGGGATTTGCATGACGGTTGTTTCCTCGAGTATTGACCATCTGAAGGTTTCAAGTTGGTCTTAATTGTTAATTCAATAATATAAGTAAGAATTAACGCGTAAGCTTTAGTAACGAAAAGGGAAATTTTATTATAACTTGTTAGTACGTGCGAGTACAAGGCTTTATAACTTAAGTCGTTAAACTAAGGAAATAAAGGAAAAAGATAAGCCGATTCGACTTCCTAGGGACAAAACGAAGTCGAAAGAAGTGGTCTAAGCTCACTTCTTGGAAAAAAGAAACGTACAAGCTAGGGTAATCTAGATATGGTCAGTGTTCACCAACGGATGGCGAGCCCTGCTGTTGGAGGATTCTCCAAACATCCAGTCGGAGAGCCCCTCCATTTCGCACTCTATGGGCGCTTGGCTCGCCCTCTCACGTTGTCTCTTGAGAAAACTCTCAAAAGTAAACCCTAGTCTCCCAATTGTGATTCAAAAGTATACGAAATAAAATCCCAACACAAGGTTTAAATACCCCAAGACATCCAAAGACACAATATCCCTAAAGCTACATAAAAGCCCATCGGAAATTACATGAAACAAGTCCAACTCGAAGCCCACTCCGTCGACCCAACTCATCCGCGTAAAATCATGAGACTCGGTCTCCTCCAACAATGTGTGTCCGCGTCTTGCATCTTGAGCCCACACTCCAAATTTGAGATCACTGTCGGGATGAAGTTGGCTAATTCAAGGTGACACGGTCGCGTCTCACTTCCCCACCCGCGTCTCTCCCTTTGATACAACATTGAGGTGACACTTGAGATGTTGTTTTGGCCCCCTTCGAGTTGGAATTTGGACTCGAAGTAAACATGAATTTTAGTTCTTTGAAGTAGCTTTCCAGTGATGATAAATTCAGGTCCATCAAACCACTATATCTCCCAAACCAATCATTGCAAGATAAAGGTGTCGATACAACAACTCAAATCCATGACCCGGATTTAAGCAATGATCATCAAAAGTGACTTGCATAACTCGACCGAGCTCCACATATTCTACACACATCCATCCTCTAAACTCCACCATAATAATCGAAGATTTGTTCCGTGCTTATTTACCTAAAGATCTGCAAAACCGAACAACACAAGCGCAAAACCTTAATTTCCTAGAAAACCTAAGAACCTAAGAATGAGATAAAGTTAATCTAAAACCATGCAAATAAACATAAATCTGCATTCTAAGCAATACCCAAATGCAAGCTATCATAATTAGTGATGCTCTACTGGAGTTTAGACAACCTCTTATTTGGAGAAATTTTGCATCTACATTTGATATTTATAAAATATCCAATCTGTTGGGACGTTGTTGGGACCTCTGGTTCTAAACAACGGATCAACGATGCCATTCTCCGAGTTTTGATAATGACAAACACCATGAGGAACTAATGTGGTTTGTTCAAGTATTTCTAAGGAACGCAGGTACAGCCAAGAACTCCCATGAATGACCAAAAGCCACAGAAGCTCACAATGCAGAGTTGACCTAGTTCAAACCAAAGTCACATGTGAAGAAAGTACAACTTGGGCATCAAGCATAGGGCATTTTGGAAACAAATGAAAGACACGATTGCCCAAGCACACCTGGTCTATAAAGCCAAATGAATAGTACTCGGATTGAGTACTTCTCCCAGAACTCACAAATACCCATACCAGAGAAAAGAGAAAGAAGAAGAAGAGAAGTCCCCTGCGGCGAGTGTTTGATCTCGACGATGGTGAAGCCGAAGTTCCCAGGGGCAAGGGAATTGAGAAGTCGGTCTAAGGTTTGAGTTACTTGTATTTTGTTGTTGTGAGCTTAGGAACTCACTTGAGAGGATTCACTAGTGTTGCTAGAGTTAGGTAGAACTCGTAGGAACAGAGAAGTGTGGATCTGGCTGTTGTAACTAAGGAACAAAGCAATCAATATAAGTAAGTCATTCAAAATCCTCCAAGCGGAGGTAGAGGTTTACCCACACGACTAGTTGGTTGTAGTGGGGTTCCTCTATAAGGGAACTGCGTTCTTTACTGCTTTTAATACTTGCGCTTAATTTACTTCCGCTGCCTTGGGAACAGCTTAACAGCCAGTTCCCAAGCTCTTTGCTAACGGTTTACGATCCAACAATTGGTATCAGAGCAGGTTTGCTCTAGATTTGTGTTAGCATCGCAGGTATCAAATGGCTCAGGAACTTACTCAGGTGGGGAACAACACTAGTAAGCCGCCAAGGCTTATTACAAGAAGATTTGAAAGCTGGCAACGCGACATGAAGGATTGGATGCGTGGCCAGGACTACCAAGCCTGGTGTGTTATCGAGAGAGGGAACTTCGAAATTGATCCAGCTATAGTCAAAGACCTCACCAAATGGGGACCCAACGAATACAAGTGTATGGAGGCCAACTACAAGGTCAAACAGTACCTGAAGAGGTCCATGTGCGTGCAAGACTGTGACAGGGTAGCAAATCTTGACACAGCTAAAGAAATGTGGGAAGCCATCCAACAAATGCACGTTGGGAACTCAGATCTCCGAGAAGATCTTCAAATGAATGCAAGAAGGGAGTTCTTCAACTTCCAAATGGAGATGGGAGAGTCTGTCAATAGTTATCAGTCCCGATTTGAAGGACTTTGCACCAAAATGGAAGGCTTGGGGATCACCAAAGAAGAAGTCACCCATAAGATGAAGGTTCAACAGCTCTTCAATGGATTGACTGGAGAATGGGCAAACGAGAGAACAATGTTCAAAGAGAATCCGAAAAATAGAACTCTCATGCTCCATCAAGTGTTTGGAAAGCTAGTGGGACACGAGAAGAGAAAGATCGATGATAAGGAATAGACGCAAGCACATCAAGGGATCGCTCTCAAACTTGAGAAGATGCTCAAGTCAACTCAAGAACAATATGAAGACTCCGAAGAAGAAGAGGATGAGGAGCTAGTTCTCGTGACAAAGGCTCTTCGGAACTTCTACAAAGGGAAGCTCAAAAAGAACAATGGGAACTGGGGAAAAGGACATAGTTCCCAAAGAAAACTCGCAGAGAAGGACCTCTCCGATATCACATGCTACAAGTGCAACAAGAAAGGACACTTCGCTAAGGAATGCCCACAGGGAACGGACGACCGGAAGCAAGGGAAAAAGGCCTACATCGCCACCTGGAGCGATGATGAGGACGAAGATCCCGAGTCATGGGCACTCCCAGACATGTGCGGAATGGCCATAGGAGAAACCACTGGAGAACAACCCAGTGAGGTAACCACTGAAACTGTTCTTGCTTCTTTGGATAACTATGAAAAACCTGAGCTGTTGAAAATTCTCTCAAGTCTTGTCAAAGATAATATAAAACTGCAAAACAAGTTGGAAAAACAGGAACAAATAAATGCTCAATTAGTTGGTCTTGAACCCTGTCCCAACTGCATATCCCTTCTCGAAAAACTTAAGTCCCATGTGTCTCACATCGTAGATCTAAAAAATGAAATCAAAACTCTAGAGAAAGATGAGAACACTCTCTTACAAAACCTGAGTAAGACTCCCGAACATCTTGAAGCCTCTAGTTCCCAAATCATGTTTGTCCCAGCCAAACACGGCATAGGATACAAAATTGAGAGCCCAAAGAACGGGAAGTCACCCCTGAGTGAACATGAAATCCATGAGTGTAGGGCCTTAGAACTCCAATGTGAGAAACAGAAAAATGCTCATCTCGAGGAGAAAATCAGGGTCCTAGAGAGTGGGAAAGGTGGTGAGAAAGATTATTACACTGGGAACACTGGACATAGACTTTATGTCCAAATTGCTAAGGGAAATGGGTCACGGGTGTACAATAAGGAAGCCATGGATAGGAACAGAATCCAGAGACCACACCCAAAATACTACCTGGGAGAATACTATAAGACGTGCTGGAACTGTGGTGCTCATGGGCACTACAAGGAAGCATGTCCCAAGAAGAGAGCCCAAACCGTCAGAAACCGTGAGTTCTTGAACAAACAAAAACATCATGCTAATCACCAAAGGAACTCCAACTCTCAAATCACTCATGACATCAACATCGCTGACTGTGTTTTAAATTAGAATATTTTCCCTTGCAAGGGACCTGGCAAGAGTCATCTTGTCTGGGTCTCAAAACACTAACTTTACCTTGTAGGTGGCAGTGAGAGGGAACAATGCATGGTTCATAGATAGTGGATGCTCGAACCATATGACCGGAAACAAAGATATCCTCGTCTCACTCCACACTCATGCCGAAGGAGGCCACGTGGTTCATTTGGCTATAAAAACAAGGGAGAAGTAATTGGAAAAGGAGAAGTGTTGCTAAATAGATCAATCAAAGTCAGCAATGTCAATCTTGTGAAAGATCTGGGATACAATCTCTTAAGTGTTGCCCAGATGTGTGATCAAGGGAACAACGTTGTCACCTTCGACTCAGAAGAATGCCTAGTTATCAACAAAAAGACCAACAAAGTGATTCTGAGAGGAAGAAGGCACAACAACATTTATGTAGTAGATACAGAATTTGAACCACCAATGAAGCTGTGTCTTGCGAGTTCCCATGATGACACGGAACTCTGGCACCGAAGACTAGGACATGCAGGTGTCAATCAAATCCTGAAGCTCTATTTACAAGATCTGGTCATCGGTCTTCCACGGATTAATCTCGAAGGAGTCCAAATGTGTGAAGCATTTGTTCAAGGGAAACAGACTAGGAACTCGTTCAAACCCAAAAAGGTGGTGAGCACAACCAGGCCTTTAGAGCTAATTCACATGGATCTCTGTGGTCCCATGCGAACAACCAGCTATGGTGGAAAAAGGTACATGTATGTCTTAATTGATGATTTTTCTAGATTCACCTGGGTTATTTTCTTGAAGGCAAAATCACAAGCTTTTGAAGAGTTCGAGCCTTTCATCAAAAGAACAGAAGTAAGCATGGGGTTAAAGCTGAAAGCCATCAGGTCTGACCATGGAACTGAGTTTCAAAACTTAGAGTTCCTTGAATTCTGTGACAAACATGGGATCTCTCACAACTTCTCAGCCCCTCGCACTCCTCAACAAAACAGAGTGGTCGAGAGAAAGAATAGGACCTTGGAGGACATGGCCAGAACCATGATGCTTGAAAGCAGAGTTCCTGAGTATTTTTGGGCTGAAGCCATCGCCACAACTACATACATCTGGAACCGAGCCATGACAAGGCCTTTGATCAAGAAGACATCCTACGAGCTCATCAAGGGGAGAAAACCGAACATCTTCCACCTAAGGACCTTCGGATGCACATGCTTTGTCCACAACAATGGCAAAGACAACCTTGGAAAATTTGATCCTAGAAGCGATGAAGGTATCTTCCTGGGATACTCATCATAAAGCAAGGCTTACAGGGTCTATAACAAAAGGACCAAGAAGATAGAATAAAGCATCCATGTCGTCTTCAACGAGAAATCTGTAAAGATGGGAACAGAGACCCAAGGGAAGGGAACTCTGTTCAAACTAGTCAGACAGGAAGATGATGATGATGATGATGATGAGCCAAGGAAGAGAGATGAATACTATCCAAGTGCAAGTAACCTTCCACAACCAGGGAACAACGAAGGAGATCCAACTCTCACTGATCAAATCTCCCTTGAGGTTCCCTCCTCAGAAGAACTACAAGATACCTCCAACTCTCTTGTTCCCCAAGACAATACCCTGCCAGAATCAAGTGTTCAAGGGGAACAAAGAGGGATCTTGCCAAGAATTTCTGAAGGAACACTCAACGAAGAAGCTGAAGACGAGTGTTCCCATGAAAAGGAAGCCTCTACTGAAGATGACACAAGTGCAAGGGAACCCACTCATACAAGAAACTTTCAACAAAGGAAGGACCACCCCATTGAGTACATCATCTCCCCTTATGATAAAGGTGTACAAACTCATTCCTCTCTCAATAATTTTTGTGTTTTTAACGCGTTTGTTTCAATGGTGGAACCCAAAAATCAAAGAAGCCTTGAAGGACCCAGATTGGATCCAAGCTATGCAAGAGGAGCTCCACCAATTCGAGAGGAACAAAGTTTGGAAGCTAGTTCCTAGGCCCAAGAACAAGAACATCATAGGAACTCGATGGGTCTTTAGAAACAAGCTCGATGAAACTAGGGTTGTAGCAAGGAACAAGGCTAGACTGGTGGCACAAGGCTACAGGCAAGAGGAAGGAATCAATTACGAAGAGACTTTCGCACCAGTTGCCAGGATCGAGGCCATCTGACTCTTAATTGCCTATGCTGCTCACAAGGGATTCAAGCTCTATCAAATGGATGTGAAAACAGCCTTCCTCAATGGACATCTCGAGAAAGAAGAGACCTCCAATGAAGAGGTCGAAGAAGAAGAAGAAGAGGCTCCAACTGCTAAGGAGCCCGTTAGGATCCCAACCCCTAGACACCAAATGGTGGTGTCCGAGGGTTCCCATCAGCCAAGGGAACGAGTGTTGATGATCGAAGCGGTTGAGCCCTCTCAACAGACAGGACCAAGAACGGTCTCAAGGGGGAACACTTCGAAGAGCACTACAAAAAGGGGGAAGGGACCCGCGCTGAAAAGGTTCCCTGTTGACGAACGCCGAAAGTTTCTCCCTCCCCTCATCATCTTTGAAGAAATGCTCCAGGACAACGGATTAGGGGAACTGTGGGACCTGATCAAGGCCCAAGGCTGGGATCACCTCTGCAAGGAACCCGTGAGTGTATATCCCTCACAAGTGTGTCGGTTCTACAACACCTTTATAGTCCGCAAAGACGGCACTCAGGGAACTCTCTCCCTCGAAGGTGACGAGTTCATATTCACAACGTTTACCATCCGCCTTCAGCTTCAGGTCCCTGTTCAGGGATTCCATGATTTGCCCAACAAGCTGTGGGGCAACTTCGACAGCAGTGAGGTGTACAACACCATCTATGAGGGCCTAGTTCCCGCCAAGGGGACCTCGACCCATCATCTGTCCCTAATAGCCAAGCTGGCTCATCAATTCATCATCAATATGGTGATCCCTAGCCAGGAGAAGCGTCTGGTCATCAACATCCCCGATGTCATCATCCTCTATCACTTCCTCCTCAAGAAGCCCATCAACCTTTCCAAAATTATCCTAGGGCATATGGAGAAGTGTATGGCATCCAAGTCCCATTCCCTTTCCTACTTTGGGATTATCAAGAAGCTTTTACAAAAAGAGGGTCTTTACGACGCCTCCAAGGAAGAAGTTATGATTGGAAGGGAACTGGACATCTCAGTTGTCCAGAAGATGAGGCACTCTGAGCCTGTAGAGGAATCGGCTCAACTGGAGTCTGGTGAAGAAGGGAACTCTCAAGTGTTGCTTCGCATTGCCAACACCCTCGACCAGATTGCCAGGGACCAAGCAACGTTGGCCAGGGGACAAAAAAAAACTTACACAGGTCCTGACGCGCCTTTGTGATGCCCTGTTCCCTATGGAACCATGATCTCTCCTCCTTTTCCCCCAATCCAAATTTATCCACAAAAATGTACTTGTGTTCCCCTTGTACATATTTTCTCAAGTAATGAAATGGCCTAAATTTGAATGCGTGTTCCTTTTCTTCCTTTTAATTGCATTGCTTGTTTTCGATGATGTCAAAAGGGGGAAAGACAAAAAATGCGAGATGAGTTAAAAGTTTAAGTTATCACAGAACATGCATAAGCTAAGGGGGAACAATTGCATAAAAAGTTAAGTAAGATCTAAGTGTTTTTAATCGAAGTGGCTCCCCAGAATCATCCTTAGGAACTCATCTGCATATCATTCATTGAAATACTTGCTTATTTTGTGATGGGTTTGTCATCATCAAAAAGGGGGAAATTGTTGGGACGTTGTTGGGACCTCTGTTTCTAAACAACGGATCAACGATGCCATTCTCCGAGTTTTGATAATGACAAACACCATGAGGAACTAATGTGGTTTGTTCAAGTATTTCTAAGGAATGCAGGTACAGCCAAGAACTCCCATGAATGACCAAAAGCCACAGAAGCTCACAATGCAGAGTTTCCATCAAGGGAACTCTGAAGAGGAAAGTTCCCATAAAATGGGAACTCCCGGGAATGATCAAGAGAACACAGTTTATACGATGAAGAGTTTCCCTCAAGGGAACTCTGAACAAGACAGTTCCCATAACATGGGAACTCACATGTGAGGACAACGACCGTTCAACGCAGATCGCGGGATTCTGTCTTGGACAGCCCGAAAGAACAGTCTGAGGATCAGACTGTCACGAATGATCCAACGGTCCGATTGATTCAAGAAGATGACCTAGTTCAAACCAAAGTCACATGTGAAGAAACTACAACTTGGGCATCAAGCAAAGGGCATTTTGGACACAAATGAAAGACACGATTGCCCAAGCACACCTTGTCTATAAAGCCAAATGAATAGTACTCGGATTGAGTACTTCTCCCAGAACTCACAAATACCCATACCAAAGAAAAGAGAAAGAAGAAGAAGAGAAGTCCCCTGCGGCGAGTGTTTGATCTCGACGACGGTGAAGCCGAAGTTCCCAGGGGCAAGGGAACTGAGAAGTCGGTCTAAGGTTTGAGTTACTTGTATCTTGTTGTTGTGAGCTTAGGAACTTAGTTGAGAGGATTCACTAGTGTTGCTAGAGTTAGGTAGAACTCATAGGAATAGAGAAGTGTGGATCTGGCTGTTGTAACTAAGGAACAAAGCAATCAATATAAGTAAGTCATTCAAAATCCTCCAAGCAGAGGTAGAGGTTTACCCACACGACTAGTTGGTTGTAGTGGAGTTCCTCTATAAGGGAACTGCGTTCTTTACTGTTTTTAATACTTGCGCTTAATTTACTTCCGCTGCCTTGGGAACAGCTTAACAGCTAGTTCCCAAGCTCTTTGCTAACGGTTTACGATCCAACACAATCCCTCCAGATTAACCAATCATACCATTACCTACTTACGAGATATTAAATATATTAAATTCAATAAATATTAAATTAATTAAATCAATAATCTAATCTAAAATTATATAATCTAAAGTCCAAACCCTAAAAAATTAATTTGAGGGGTTTGTTTAACACCCTTGAGATTCGATTATTTCATTATCTATGTCGAGTAGGGCTTCAACCTTCACTCTAAAAAGTCCTACTAGGTAAGGATGCTTAACGGGTCGGGTCGCGAGTCGACCCGTGACCCGATAAAAAGATGACCCGACGATCTAATGGGTCGGGTCGTGGTCGACCAGTTTGACTAAGTCAATTGGGTCAAAAAATGATTTTATTATACAAACAAAAACAATGTTTTTTATTATAAAAAAACCTGTCAGATTTGTTGGCCGATTCTCAAACCGAACGAGTTTTTTATAAAAAATTTTTTACATAAATTAATTAAATTATAAAAATATATTATTTTTTAAAAATATTGTAGGTTGACTTAGTCAAACGTAATTTTTATTTATAGTTAAGGGATCAATAATTTTTATTTATTTATTAAAGAATCCAAAATATAAAAAATCAACATACTTATGGATAGAAAATTAATATATTGCAAAATACATACTAAGGGATAAAAAAATTTAAAAAGTCGTCATTCTTATGAATAGAAAAATATTATAGTAAAATCAAGAAATTAATGTAGAATTTTTAATTAAAAATATTGTCCAAATTAATTAAAAAATTTTTATTTATAGATACAAATTTAATATAAAGAATTTGTAATTGAAAATATGAGTTTGGTTCAAATGAAACAAACTCTTATCCTAAAACGAACTCTTATCCTAAAACGAATGCATTTTTCATAGTTAGTAATGCACTTTTCATATAAAAGTGCATTGAAAAATACAAAAAGTGCATTACGAAAAAGTGCACTAAAGTTTTTTGAAAAGTGCACTAAAAAGTACGAAAAGTAGAAATGCGAAAAAGTGCACTCCGAAGTAGGAAAAGTGCACTACTAACTACAAAAAGTGCATTCGTTTTAGGATAAGAGTTCGTTTTAGGATAAGAGTTTGTTTCATTTGAACCAAACTCTTGAAAATATAGATACTAAGACATTAAAATTTAAATACTATTGCCCTTAATTTGTATATTTATAGGTATAAAATTATTATAAAAAACTCAACATAATTAAGAATGGAAATTTAAAAAGTTACCATGTATAGAAAATTAATACAAAAATCCAAAAATTAATATAAAATTTTCATAATTAAAAAAATGGTCCATATTAATTAAAATTATTTTCATAATTAAAAATATAAAATAAATATAAAATATGTGATTAAAAATATGGTCCGCATTAATTTAAAAAAGTTATCACACATGTAGAAAGTTAATATAAAAGAATCTAAAAAATTAATATAAATAATTAGTAATCCAAAATATGTCCCATATTATTTAAAAATCTATCATATTAAAGTATAAAAAATAACATAAAAAAAAAGTTTGTAATACTTATGGATAAAAATTAATATAAAAAATTAATATGTCCCATATTGCAAAAAAAATGTTTTCACATTGTTATGAATAAAATATTAATATAAAAATCCAAAAATTAATATAAAATTTCACTACCATATTAAAATATTTGTCATACTTATGGATAAAAATTGCATATAAAAACCAAATTTAATATTAAAAATCCATATTAAAAATATAGTTAATATTAATTAAAAATTATCATACTTATGGATAAAAAATTAATATAAAAAAAGTTAACTAAAAATATGGTTCATATTATTTAAATAAGTTGTCATACTCATGGATAACAAAATAATATAAAAAACTCTCAATAAAAATAGAGGAAATTACGTAAAAGGGCGGTATTAGACTACCTAATTAGGTGTTGGGATATAGATGTGGTTTTCTTAGGCGAGTAGCAAAAATTCCACTCCTTGATTTTCTCTCTCTAAACAAGTCACATTCCAATTCAAGGGGCAACACCTCCTCTTCCTCTATTGCGAGTTGCGACTTGGCATCTCCGACAACATCCTTCGTTCGTTTCTTTTGGTGGAAGATTTCCCGCATAACTCCTTCCCCTCTACTTTCTTTCTTCAGGACTCTTCCTCACCCAGTCATGGGGTCCTTTTCTCTGCTGCTATCATCATATTCCTGGTTTTTTGAATCAATCGAATTAAAAACCTAATTGTTCATTTCAATTTGCTTTTCTTGATTAATCAATAATGTCACTGTTGAAAGGGTTTCCCGACAACAAATAAATTTGTAGTCAAGACCCCGCTGAGTACAGGGAGGTCAGGTTCGCCCACGGGAATTAGAAGAATCTATGTCTAGCTACTAATCCTAATAAAAGAAAACAAAACAAAGCAAATCACTCAAACTGACGCTCGACACCGACCCACAACAGGTCGTAACCGACCAACACTTCAACACAAATGCAGGAGAAAACAAAGAACACAGGCGCTCGACACCGACCTAACAGGGGTCGTAACCGACCTATCCGGGTACGAGAAAATTCCGAAAAACCAAATTAAAGAAGATCTAGGGCAAAGGATTCACCACAACAAGTCTATGCATGCAAACATGAATCAAAATCAACCATTAACAATCCCATGTATGACTCTCGTCAAGATAATTCAAGTAAAAATCTTAACTTTCATAAAGATCTAAACTTGCAATCCTACTTGTTTCCTAAAGGTTTAACTTTCGTTTCAACCAAATATAATCCACATTCACAACTAAATCTTTCAATTCACTTATAAACATGAACATGCTTTGACTTTCATCAAGGAATAGATAGCAAACAAGAGGATAATAGATAAAGATTAAAAGAGATGGTTCATTCAAATATTCATGCCTTAATCATGCATAACTCGTCGGGTTTCACCCCAACCCTAGAAAGTAGACTACTCACGATCCATAAAACAATCAACAATCACAAACGAAAGAGAAGACATGATTCAAATTCAAACAAACTTCAATTAAAATAAAACTTACAAACTCAAGCAAACCTCCAAGTCTCTCTAATTGTCCAAGAGCTTGGAATCAAAGAAAACTAGCAAACCAAACTTGCAACTTGTTCCGTCTCCACAACAACCCTAAGAACGTTTTTCCAAATCAGCCCCCCCTGAAATAAAACCCTAAAGATCCTTATATAGTGGTAGAAATAAATCTACATGGAAACTAAAATCTATCTTAAAAAGGCCCATAAATAAAACAATTACTAAACCAAACTTAAGGCGCAAGCAATAATTCGGCAACACACGGAGTGGGTCGTCACCGACCATGGATGGGTCGTCACCGACCCTCTGGTTGCACATAACTTCCTCATTTCTTGCTCAAAACTTGCTCCAATGCTTGGCTTTCCTTCATTGTTCCTTCTTCAATCGCTCTTGGCCTTTTAAGACGTCCCTTAGCTCCTTCTTCAAACACTTAAACCTTGAAACCTTCACTCTTAAATCATCAAATCTTCACATGCATTGACTCTTGCTCTTCTCTCAACATCACCACCAAACAAGACCTAGCACCACCTCCTAGAAAGCTTTAAAAACCGAGATATCCCCTCCTCAACGCTTCAAAGACCTACAAAACATCAAACACACTTATGTAGACTCCATATCTTAATATAATATGAAAATCCACAAGAACGACTCAAAACAACACATTAAACTTAGAAAAGACTCAATCCTAACTAGAAAACTACCCATGCAAACTAACTAGAAAGTGCGACATCAAAATACCCCATACTTAGACTTGCTTGTTCTCAAGCAATCACTTAGCATGCATCAAAACCAATAAACAAACCCAAGAATCATCTTGTAGGAAAAATAAGCACAAATAGAGTACTGAGCAAACAACTTCCACATCCTAGCATACATGAACATTTCAAGTAATCACAATCCAACCTCACCAAGGAATGTATTTCACTCAACTCTCAAAATGTTTAGGCTATAGCAATGATCTCTCAACTCAACTCCAAGTACAAAACCGCATAGTCAATGGAACTTATATAAACAAATTCTCCACCGAAGAAGTCAAAACAAGTCAAATCATCAAATGAACTCGGGTGGCTCAATAAAAACTTCAAAGAAGTCTCTATTCGGTCGGGTTGTAATGGGGCTTGGTGAAAACAAAGGGCGTGGAAATAATTTAGATTTGTGGTGCTAACTAATCCGGGAATCAAGACTCCTAGACTATACATCACTCATCCAACGTTCTTTCCTCTTCTTCAATTACCAAACACTTTAACTTTACAATGCACTTCCCTTTTTCACCTATCATCAATTGTCTTTCTTCTATTCTTTTAAAGGCTTTGGACTCCTTGCATTTATTATATGGATCTTCTCTTTCCCCTTTTTTTTTCTTTTTTTACGGGGGTGGTCGGCACCGAGCTACATACATGCATTTTTGAGTCCAAAAATCTTTCATTCCTTTTGATTTTCAAAGACAACACCCTTAATCTACCTTCCATAATCTCTTTGTTTTTCACCCATTTAAATCATAACAACTTTCAACAATTTCTTCTAAGTCCTAATTCCCGGATCAAAGAGGTCAAGCTTGTCATGGCTAGGGAATTCTTTTGTGGAGCTAGAAATAGGCTTTAAGCTCAAAAATGGGGCTACAAAAAGAGGGATCATGTATAGGTAGGTAAAGGAATATAATAGGCTTATAAAAATGAGTTCAAAATCATTTGATTCAATCAACTAATGAACATATCTCCATTGGTCTCAAATTTTACAATAACCATGCCATTGTCAATTGGTATATTTGCACTTGAAAGAGTATTACACACATGAAAGAGAAAGGAGTAAAAATGTATATCCTTTATAGGCCAAAAATATCTCACTTAGGTTCACATTTTGTTGGATTGCTTTTACTTTAGAAATATGTATGCTCAATTTTCATTATAAGCTCAAAACTCAAAAAGCAAGATCATGGTTTAGGTGATTCTTAAAGAATGTTATTGGGTTTATATGATAATGCAAGCAATTTCCGTCCTAGAACATCTAAGGGATAGGGCATTTATCCATCTAAAAAATCCAAAAGAAAAAGACTCAAAACAAGACTAAATACATCTAAACACACATTAACACAAAGCAACACATGACTTAAACAAATAAAGACTCATACAAGTAATCTCCCAAACCACCCCATACTTAAACATCAATGTCCCCATTGATTAAGAAAGTAAGGAAAAAGGGAAGAGAACTTACTTGGTCACAACTTGAAGCGTTGACATAGGAGGAGGATCATTCTTGAGGAGGTTGAGGAGATGGTGGAGGTTGGTAAAGGTATTGTCCCAACCAATGGTTGAATTCCTCTTGAGCTTCCCATCTTGCGACATCCTCTTTATGGTCTTCATAATACTCAACTCGGAAGTCGTGGAGCTCTTGTTGGTGGTTGACGAATTGGTTGTGGTGGTGGTTGAGTGCTCCATAAAGATGGTGTTGGTGAAGCATAAGAGCATCCATTTTATCCGAGAGAAGTGAGATATCGGGGTTACCGCCCGAGCTTGAACCGGTATTGTACGTGCTTTGTCCTTGGAAGTTAGAGCCACTGGACCCATCAAAGCCATACGGATGTGAATAGTAAGGGACCATATCCGACTGAGGTCCCATGGTGTAGTCCATCGGGTCGACACCGGACTGGTTGTGGAAGTGACTGTCCACTGGAGGGTCATCACCGACCGCATGTTGGTCGTAACCGAGCGGGTGGTGGTCGTCACCGACCCTCTGGTGGTCGGCATGAGGGAGGAAGGGGTGGGAGGGGATAGGGTTAAAAAGGGTGAAAAAATTGAGGGACTTACTTGCAATTTCCAATTTCTGAAATATTTACCATATTTGCTTGGAAGGGGTCGGTGCCAACCATGAGTGGGTCAGTTACGACCATGGAATTGTCCCTATTGCTTATGTATTTCCGCCCTTTCAACTTCTCCCGCCTCACTTAGCTTCCTACAAAAAGTTAGTGGAGAACCAAGACAAGAAAACTAGCTATTCTAGACTAAGAAAAACAAATGAAACCAAACCTAAAAAAGAAAAATTCAAAAACAAAAACAAAGCGGGTTGCCTCCCGAAACCGCTTAATTTTACGTCTTTAGCTAGACGGGTGGTACCTCTATTTAGTCCGAAGATGTGAGAGCCCATGTGGCTCTAATTTCTTCATCGGGTTCGGCCCTTGCAAAGTATTTCTTCAAATGATGCCCGTTGACCTTAAAAATCCCTCCATTTTCATCCAAAAGTTCGACCGCTCCATGTGGATAGATGTGATGGACTACAAATGGTCCACTCCATCGGGATCGCAATTTTCCGGGAAAAAGTCGAAGTCTTGAGTTGAAAAGGAGTACTTGATCATATTTGTTGAAGGTCTTCGGGATGAGCTTCTTATCATGCCACTTCTTGGTTCTTTCTTTATAAATCTTGGCATTCTCATATGCTTTAAGCCTTAACTCTTCCAATTCTTGCAAGTCCATAAACCTCTTTGCTCCGGCTGCGTCAAGATCCATGTTGAGCTCCTTGAGAGCCCATAGAGCTTTGTGTTCGAGCTCGACGGGCAAATGACACGACTTGCCATACACAAGATTGTAAGGAGTAGTGCGGAGTGGAGTTTTATAGGCGGTGCGGTATGCCCAAAGTGCATCATCTAACTTGGAGGCCCAATCTTTCCTTGAGCGGGAAACCGTCTTCTCCAGGATGTTTTTGATTTGTCGGTTGGAGATCTCCACTTGACCGCTAGTTTGGGGGTGGTAGGGAGTTGCTACCCTATGAATGACCCCATACTTAGTCAAAAGTGCCTCAAAACTCCGCTCAATGAAATGAGAACCGCCATCACTAATAAGAGCTCGGGGAACACCAAAGCGGGGAAAGATGTTGGTCTTCATAAACTTGGCTACAACTCTTGCATCATTAGTTCTTGTTGTTATAGCCTCAACCCACTTAGACACGTAGTCAACCGCTACGAGGATGTACTTGTATTGACCCGAAGAAGGGAAGGGTCCCATGAAATCGATTCCCCATACATCAAAAAGTTCAACTTCCAGAATTCCTGTGAGTGGGTTCTCGTTCCTCCATGTGATATTTCCCGCACGCTGACACTCATCACAAGCCGTGATATAAGTATGAACATCTTTGAAGAGGGTAGGCCAGTAGAATCCGCTTTGCAGAATTTTAGCGGTGGTCTTGAATCCCTTAGCATGGCCGCCCGTTTGAAGAGTGTGACACTGTCGGATTACTCCCTCAATTTCATCGTCCGGCACACAACACCTAAAAATATGATCGCTTCCTTGCTTGAAAAGGTAAGGATCGTCCCAATAGTATTGCTTGGCGTCGTGAAGGAACTTCTTTCGAGCTTGGGAAGTCAATCCATCGGGGATAATGCCTCCTACAACATAGTTAGCAAAATCCGCAAACCAAGGGGTTTTCGCCCCTCGAATAGCATAGATAGAATGGCAAGAGAGCATGGAAGGAGAGAAATGAAGAATAGTGGAAAGTACCGAAGAAGGGTTAGAAACATGACCTTGAGTAGTGGTGGTGAGGGTCGGTGCCATCCTTCCTAGCTCGGTGCCAGCCAAAATCTGCTTATGGGGGGTCGGTGCCAACCCAACAATGGTCGTCTCCGACCCAGAAATGGTCGTCTCCGACCCAGAAATGGTCGTCTTCGACCCAACCTTTGTTGTTGCGATCCGTAAGACTTCATTGCTCAATAGAGTTTCATCCGGGCGAGAGTCGTTTATGGGTATTGTATCTCCAGACTCCTTAATGTGTTCCATAGGTAACCGAGAAAGGTGATCCGCCACAAGATTTTCCGCTCCTTTCTTATCCCGTATTTCAAGGTCAAATTCTTGCAATAGAAGCATCCATCGGAGCAGTCTCGGTTTGGCGTCCTTCTTATCCATAAGATAACGGATAGCTGCATGATCTGTGTAGACGATTACTTTGGAACCCACCAAGTATGACCGGAACTTCTCAAAGGCAAACACAACAGACAGGAATTCCTTCTCTGTGGTCGTGTATTTGCTTTGGACCTCATCAAGCGTTTTGCTCGCATAATAGATAGCATGAAGCTTCTTCTCCCTTCTTTGCCCAAGGACTGCGCCCACGGCGTAATCGCTAGCGTCACACATGATCTCAAAGGGAATGGTCCAATCCGGAGGTTGCATAATAGGAGCCGATACAAGTGCATCTCGGATCCTGTGGAAAGCTACAAGACACTCGGAAGAAAACTCAAACACAACATGCTTCATTAATAGGTTAGTTAATGGTTTGGTAATCTTAGAGAAATCTTGAATGAACCTCCTATAAAACTCGGCATGTCCTAAAAAGCTCCTAACATCTTTCACTGAGGAAGGGGGTGGTAATTTTTGAATCAATTCAATTTTAGCTTTATCATCCTCAATCCCCCTTTTTGACACAACATGACCTAGAACAATTCCTTCTTGCACCATAAAGTGACATTTTTCCCAATTAAGTACTAGGTTAGTTTCCTCACATCTCTTAAGTACTCTAGTAAGATTGGCAAGACAAGAGTCAAAAGTGGTACCGTAAACCGAAAAATCATCCATAAATACCTCCACAATGTCCTCAATCATGTCGGAGAAGATGGCCATCATACACCGTTGGAAAGTGGCCGGGGCGTTGCAAAGCCCGAACGGCATCCTCCTATAAGCAAATGTGCCATAAGGACATGTGAAGGTGGTTTTCTCTTTATCATCTGGATGTATCGGAACCTGCCAAAAACCACTATAGCCATCGAGATAACAAAAATAGTCATGCAAAGCTAATCTCTCTAGCACTTGGTCAATAAAAGGCAAGGGAAAATGGTCCTTCCTAGTGGCGCTATTCAACTTCCTATAATCTATGCACATGTGCCAACTAGTTTTAGTCCTAGTGGGAACTAATTCGCCTTTATCATTCTCAACAACAGTAAGACCACTCTTTTTAGGCACAACATGAACAGGGCTTACCCACTTACTATCCGAAATAGGGAAGATGATACCTGCATTGAGCATTCTCAATATCTCTTTTTTTACCACTTCCTTCATATTTGGATTAAGCCTTCGTTGATGCTCTATGGATGGCCTGTGTCCTTCCTCAAGAAAAATACGATGCATACACAAAAAAGGTGAGAGGCCACTTAAATCCTCAAGTGAGTATCCAATGGCCTTCCTATGAGCCCTAAGAACATTCAACAACTTTCCAACTTCTTCCTCATTAAGGTTAGCGTTAATAATCACAGAAAAAAGTGGAATTTAAGCCAAGAAACTCATACCTCAAAGACTCGGGGAGAGTCTTAAGCTCTGGAGTTGGTGGTGGTGGTGTAACAATTTCGTCGACCTTCTCCATTTTGAAAAACTCTTCATAGTAAGTAGTATCATCTGCCTCCAAAAGGGTCGGCTCCGACCATAGGGAGGTCGTCACCGAGCCAGAAGCAAGCATAAAATCTTCAGCAACGATCGGAATGGGGGTGGGTGCCGAGCTGGAAGTGGTCGGTGCCGACCTAGAGATGGTCGGTGCCGAGCAAAAAGTGGTTGGTGCCGAGCTAAAAGTGGTTGGTGCCAACCTTGCAGTTTCTTCTTCGGCTTTAGCTTCACTTGTATAAGCTCCAAACAAACATTCGATCGGATCCTCACAGTCAATGTAGTCCGAGCGAGTGTACAACATCTTTACTTCCATGGCTTCACCGGTTTCCTTCATCGTCGGATTGAACCGGAACTCAACCACCTCATTGTCGATTTCAAAAGTAAGGAGACCTTTCTTCACATTAATAATAGCTCCAGCGGTTGCAAGAAAAGGTCGCCCAAGAATGATCGGGACGACAGGGTCTTCCGGCATCTCCATGACAATAAAATTAATAGGCAAAAAGAACTTGCCGACCTGAATAGGGAAATCATCAACAACTCCAGTGGGTCTAACACAAGAACCATCCGCCATATAAAGCTTCATATTCACCGGTACCAAAGGACCCATGTTGGTTTTGGACCATATAGAGAGAGGTAGAAGACTAGCACTTGCACCAAGATCACACAAAGCCTTAAAACGATGGGCACCTATGCCGATAGTGATTGCAAATTTACCCGGATCTCCGAGTTTCTCTGGAAGCTCTAAGGATCGCACCTCATCAGTTAGTTCGGACATAGGCCGCTTTTTGGACAAGATCTCTTTAAGAAATTTGGTGTAGGCGGGCATCTCGTTCAAAGCTTCAGCAAAAGGAATGGTGATGTTGAGACCTTGAAGAACCTGCACAAAACGCTTGAATTTGCCGTCCGTGGAATCTTTAGCTTTCTTGGGTGGGAAAGGAAGAACCTTTGATGTTGATGAAGGAGGGACGGAAGGAAAAATTCCGGGAATGAGGTCGGCCACAACCTGGGTTGGGTTGGCGACGACCTTATCTTTGGTAGGAGGGGGGTCGGTTACGACCTGTGGTGGGTCGGTGACGACCTGCTCCGAGCTTGGCCGGTCTTCTTCGTCCTCCTTGTTCTTGCTTGTTCCTCGGTCTGGTAACTTCTTTCCGCTTCTCAAGTGAATTGCAGCAATTTGTCCTCTCGGATTCTCATCAGAATGTCCCGGTAATCGCCCTTGTGGTCGTGGAATATGGGCCGCTAAATCACCAAGTTGAGAATTCACATTCTTCCTCCAAGCCTCAAAGTCACCAAGTTGATTTTGCACTCCTTTAAGATCGGTTCGGACTACATTCATTCCTTCAAGGAGTCCTTGTGCCCATGTTGGTGGCTCTTGAAAACCGGGTGGCCTATAGGGCGGGGCTCTCTGCTCTTGTGGCGGTCCTTGAAAACCTTGACCATAGCCATTGTTATTCCACTGAGAAAAGTTGTTGTTGTTTCTTGGATAAGCATTATTTTGGCCACGGTAGGGTCCTCTCATATAATGTGCTTCTGCATAAGCCTCTACAGCTCGGACTTGTTCCACGTTTGTGCAAGAAGAAGTGGGATGAGCAGGGGAACCACATTCTTGACAAGGTTGAGCGGTGGATTTATAGTGGCCCACTTGCTTCTTAAGCCGGTTTATCTCATCTTGCATAAATTGGAACCTCACATCGGGATCAATTGGTTCGGCATTAGGATCATAAAGCTTCTTCATTTGAACCCGGGCAGGTTGTTGAGTGCCATACATCGCATCATAGTTGGTAAGTTTATCCAACAAGGCCCAAGCTTCATCGGGATCCATCTCAATGAATCCGCAGTCGGTGTGAAGGTTGATGCGGTCCTTAGTTGCGGCATTGATTCCCTGAAAGAAGATCTCTTGAAGCACATAAGGCGGTTGTCCATGAGTGGGACATTGCCGAAGAAGTTCTTTAAATCGCTCCCAAGGCTCCACAAAAGTTTCATTGGGTAGTTGATGATAGGAAGTAATGCGCTTCCTTAGCTCTGTAGTCTTAGCTGGTGGAAAGAATTTAGTCAGAAACTGATCATGCAACGCCTTCCATGTACGAATCGATTTGGAGGGCAAACTTTCAAGCCGAGTAAGAGCTTTTCCAGCCAAAGACCATTTGAATGCTTTCAAAAGCACATATTCTAGCGATACATCAACAACTGCAATAGTGTCACAAAGGTCAGTGAAGTTCTTGATGTGCTCCATGGGGCACTCGGTGGGCTTGCCTTCAAATTGTGACCTCTTGATAAGAGTGATGAAGTGTGACTTGATCTCAAAAGCATGCTCAATAATAGGGAGTACAATAGCAGATTCAGGAACTTTGAACTCGGGGTGCATATACTGCTTTGCATTGCGTGGAATAGCATTGAGCTGTTGTCGGAGGAGAGTAACAGTAGTAGTTTGATCATCACGTTCTTTCTGAATGCCTTCCATCTGAAGGCGAAGATCAGCCATCTGGCGGGCAAGTTCCTCAGCGTTGGCCATTGCTCGTCGTTCTCTCAGCTTGCGGTGAAGGGTTCTCTCAAGTTCGGAATCAAAAGGAAAAAGGTCGATTTCCCTTCGCGAACTAGAGGGCATGCACCTACACACAATCAAAAGAAAACAAATTAGTAAACACAAGAGGGTATGGGCTATTCCCAAACCCCAAAAAATAACTAGAAAAGAAACTAAACTAACTCCCCGGCAACGACGCCAATTTGTTGAAAGGGTTTCCCGACAACAAATAAATTTGTAGTCAAGACCCCGCTGAGTACAGGGAGGTCAGGTTCGTCCACGGGAATTAGAAGAATCTATGTCTAGCTACTAATCCTAATAAAAGAAAACAAAATAAAGCAAATCACTCAAACTGACGCTCGGCACCGACCCACAACAGGTCGTAACCGACCAACACTTCAACACAAATGCAGGAGAAAACAAAGAACACAGGCGCTCGGCACCGACCTAACAGGGGTCGTAACCGACCTATCCGGGTACGAGAAAATTCCGAAAAACCAAATTAAAGAAGATCTAGGGCAAAGGATTCACCACAACAAGTTTATGCATGCAAACATGAATCAAAATCAACCATTAACAATCCCATGTATGACTCTCGTCAAGATAATTCAAGTAAAAATCTTAACTTTCATAAAGATCTAAACTTGCAATCCTACTTGTTTCCTAAAGGTTTAACTTTCGTTTCAACCAAATATAATCCATATTCACAACTAAATCTTTCAATTCACTTATAAACATGAACATGCTTTGACTTTCATCAAGGAATAGATAGCAAACAAGAGGATAATAGATAAAGATTAAAAGAGATGGTTCATTCAAATATTCATGCCTTAATCATGCATAACTCGTCGGGTTTCACCCCAACCCTAGAAAGTAGACTACTCACGATCCATAAAACAATCAACAATCACAAACGAAAGAGAAGACATGATTCAAATTCAAACAAACTTCAATTAAAATAAAACTTACAAACTCAAGCAAACCTCCAAGTCTCTCTAATTGTCCAAGAGCTTGGAATCAAAGAAAACTAGCAAACCAAACTTGCAACTTGTTCCGTCTCCACAACAACCCTAAAAACGTTTTTCCAAATCAGCCCCCCTGAAATAAAACCCTAAACATCCTTATATAGTGGTAGAAATAAATCTACATGGAAACTAAAATCTATCTTAAAAAGGCCCATAAATAAAACAATTACTAAACCAAACTTAAGGCGCAAGCAATAATTCGGCAACACACGGAGTGGGTCGTCACCGACCATGGATGGGTCGTCACCGACCCTCTGGCTGCACATAACTTCCTCATTTCTTGCTCAAAACTTGCTCCAATGCTTGGCTTTCCTTCATTGTTCCTTCTTCAATCGCTCTTGGCCTTTTAAGACGTCCCTTAGCTCCTTCTTCAAACACTTAAACCTTGAAACCTTCACTCTTAAATCATCAAATCTTCACATGCATTGACTCTTGCTCTTCTCTCAACATCACCACCAAACAACACCTAGCACCACCTCCTAGAAAGCTTTAAAAACCGAGATATCCCCTCCTCAACGCTTCAAAGACCTACAAAACATCAAACACACTTATGTAGACTCCATATCTTAAAATAATATGAAAATCCACAAGAACGACTCAAAACAACACATTAAACTTAGAAAAGACTCAATCCTAACTAGAAAACTACCCATGCAAACTAAGTAGAAAGTGCGACATCAGTCACTGATTCGATTTCAAAGAGAGAAAGGAAATGCAGAAGAGGACTAATGAATCACCATCACAATCTCATGTAATTCCTATTTTCCCTCTTCATCTTGATTAATTTGGAATTCTAAGTGGATTTCTCTAAAATCTGTTGTATAATTTGACAAGTTCCTTGACAAAGGATGAATATGTAGATATAAGTGTGACGAAGTCACTGAGTTTTGGTGACCAAGTTCGTGGACTTTTGGTGATCAGGTCCATGTACATAAATTTTTCCCTCATTCTCATCAATGTTGCAAAGATGACTTTCAAGAGGTACATGAAAATGCAACTCCAAGTTTTAGAAGCTGAGTGTTCAGTTTCAAGTGAGGTTTATACAGATGAAAATTTGGGAAATTGTGTTTCTTTTTTTGAGGGGAAAGCTCAAGAGTGTGATCCCGTCCTCTTTGTCAGCTCTTCCGAGTTCTAAGTAGACAATCTTGGAATTTCATTTTGGTCAAAATCACATACATAGAGTTAGTTGCTCAGGTAAGCATTTTCCTTGTCTTGCATGTAGCAGTAGTGTGTATATTAGACAGAGATGTTGCTTCTTTTGATCTTTTCTACTCCAATCCAATTCTTCTCATTGCTATAAATGCCCGCTACATGTTTGATGAAATGCATGTCAATCAAGCTAGTCTCTCTTTGGCTATTTTTGCATGATTTTTCCTAGTTTTACTCGATTGAAAATTCCATTGCTTATTCTTAAATTTACACTTAAGAGCTTTTGATTGAAACTCTGCTCTATGTGATGGTATTAGATATAGAACTATTTATGGAAGTCTTTTTTTAGTACAACCCTAAGAAATCAAATGAAGAAATTGGGTGTGTGTTTGCGGAATTAAATCAGTTATTTTAGTTAAATACTGCTTTGTGTGGGATTTTATGGATTTTTGTTCGTGTGAAAAAGGTGGTCAGCCTGAGATGTTGTGTAAGGCCCGAAGCCTAGAAGCACCATCCCATGCCAACTTGAGTACTTCCCAAGAGTTCACCCATCCCAGTACTACTCTCGCCCTTGCACGGTTAACTTCAGAGTTCTTTGTCGTCACTCGAACTCTGAAAAAGGAGGAGCTCTTATTGACATGGGTAGCACCTTAATCCTTTATAAACCATCGAGGTGTTACAATCTGATATCCGCTTTTTAGGTAGGTTTTTAGTGTCTAGATAGATTAGGTTTAGTTAGTTTTCATGCTAGAGTTTTATGTTTTTGAGTCTTTTTGCTTTAGTTTTCGTATTTACTTGAGATTCGGAAACTACGCGTGTTTTGTGTCTTTTTGTAGGCGTCTTGGAGCTCAAATGAAGGATTTGGAGGATTACAAGAGGAGGAGGACAAGCTAGGAAGGAGCTACGAGTGGAGAAGCTAAGGAAGAAAGGCAAAAAAGAAGAGTGAAATCGAGCCAAAGGAGCTCGTGCACGAGCAAGAACGACCCAAGACCGATCAAACTAGGTCGTGCACAAGCCAACACAAGCCTTGCTCGACGCAACCAAAATTCAATCTCTCAGGACCGACCCTTGGAGGGTCGTGCACGACCCAAATGGGTCGATCATGGCGTCGACTTTGCCGTATTCCGAGATCTTTTGTGATATATTTTCTTGCTTTGCCTTATTCCGAGATCATGGCGTCGACTTTGCCTTATTCCGAGATCTTTTGTGATCAATGCCGCAACTAACGACCCTAATCAGTTCAGTCCTGGCCTTGTTTTGTTCGTGTTTTCTTGCTTTTCGTAGTTTATCAACTAATCTTTAGCCCTATTCTCATTCCCGTGGGCGAACCTGACTCCCTGTACTCAGTGGGGTGTTGATATAAATTTATTTGTTCAAGAAACCCTTCACCACAATCTCCCCCACTTAAGCACTTGACTTCCTCGTGAAGGTCTAAGGACCACCCTTTGGGTCGAGTGACCGCTCTCCAAACCAAGCCAACTTGAAACCCAAAGTTGGATCTGATACCATTTGTAAGGTCCGAGGCCTTAGAAACACTATCCCATGCGAACTCGAGGACTTCACAAGAGATCATCCATTCTGGTACTACCCTCGTCTTTGCATGCTTAACTTCATAGTTCTTTGTTCTCTCTCGAACTCTGAAAAGAAGGAGCTCTTGTTGACATGGGTAGCACTTCAAGCCCTTACAAACCATCGGGCTGTTACATGTTGAAGGTATATCATTTGATTGGTTTACTTTTTCATCTCAAATCTACATGGTTCTTTCTTGTAACCCATATTAATAAAACAATTGGTTAATTTAGTGTTATAAATAATTAAGAGATTGTATTCGTTATCACATATGTTAACACATTATATGACATTCCAATTTTTGAACATTTTACGGCAATTGACCTTAGAATGTACTTGATCTTTTATACCACTGTCATTTTTTACCTTCTAATTATAAACATTTATCTCTTAAGATTCTAGTTTATGAATCATTACTTAGGGGAAGATATAATTTTACATTGATGACATGTCTTTGTATGGTGATTTTAAAATTAGCATTTTTTATGGGTCTTTGTAGATTTGTTCTTGATGATAGTTCAATGTCATCAAAGCTTGATGACAATTTAATGTAGGCTTTGATGTCAGTTGAATTTCAACTTATTTTAATTATCTAAAATGATATGTACTTGATCTATTTTTACTATAATATGTGACAAGGTGAAAATCGTTGATGCCAAATAAAAAAAAAACCTAGTTACTTTACTAGTATAGCAAGTATGTCGGGGTCGTATCCAAGAGAATCTTGTATTCCCAAGTCAATATTCTTATCAAATCAAAGTAGTAACAATGGGGGGTTGGACTAGTATTCTATGTAGGGAAAGTAAAAGCAAGTGCACAATCCAACAAGGAAAAGATTTGGTTTTTAATCAGTTTGGGGAAACAATTCTATCCAAGTATCCACTTTTATGAGCAAATTCATTGATCATTGATTCAAATAAGTTATTCACTTTTGTGATTCCTATCCTGATCAAACATAATAAACACGGCAACAAGACATGCAAATACTTAATATTAAAATAAACCTGAAACGATCATGAATTATAGAGATAATGTTAATAAGAACAAGGATATGCATGATACATGGAATTGGTTGCAACGAGTCAAACAATTAGCATGCAATCAAATCTCTTTCTCAATTGTTTTAGTCCAATGAGTCCTAAAACAATGAGTTTCTACAAAGATTAGGTTTTTCTATGAGAAAACCTAGATCTTAACAATAGAGTGTACTAACTTCAACTAGTTGGCCAAACAAGGAGAAACCAATAACAATGATATTAATTATGCTCAAGAGAATTGAAATAACTTTAAAGGAATAAACTTGAAAAGAGAATCTCACAATTCAATTGAATCCAAAAGCTTCAACTTGAATAGAATTAAACGATTTAGTTCTCCATAGAATTCTCTCTCAAAACATGGAAAAGAGAGAATAGAATAACGAAAGGTAAAGATCCAAAACATAACTAAAATGTCTTATAAACTAGTAAAAACCGAAAAAGGAAAGATATAAAATAAAACAAGTAAAGATAAACTCGGAACCTCGCGCGTGAGAAGCCCAGATGAGCTGTGATCGTCGTTTTTGGTGGCCGCGATTGCGACCTTGACCATGTTGACCTTCCGAGGCGGTGACAATCGCGATCGCCAAACTTCTTTTGGATGCTTATACTCTTGTGTGTTTCGATCACGATCTCTTGTGAGAATCGTTGTTGTGCTTCTAGCGTAGAACTAGGGCTAGGAGTCCTAAACTTCTGAAACCTCTTTATAACAACTGCATTGGAATGGATTAGATCTACCAACTCAAGTTTATCGTTTTTTCATTAATGTAAGATAAGTGCCCATGCACATAATTAATGAACTCGAGTGGTGACTACAACTTGGAAAACCACACTTGCTCCCGACATTAAAAGTTCTATTTTCCAATCTGAATTTTGACAACACGCATTTGGTGAGGTTGGTTATAGGCCCGATTAGTTGACGAGGGTTTTTTGAAAAATTGTTTGAATATTAAAGTTCCCAACAAGCCTTTCTTCCTTAAAGGAACCATATTCTTGTGGTATCCTTATCCCTTCGGCATATTTTCTTTTCGTGATATTATTTTGGTTACATATTATCGACTGACTTTCATTTAGAGACCACTGGTCTAACTAAAACAAGTTCACAAAAACCCTCACATAAATTTCACTTACTTAGTCTGTCACAAAGCTAACCCGACCACTTTCTTCTTTTGCATGGCCAACTAGTGTCAATCGTCCCTATAGGGAATATCGGGGAGTAGAGGAGCTGAGCTACAAGATGGAAGGAGTTAGAATTCTATTATTTAAGTGGTTTGTTTAAAATAAAAGGTTGAGATCCTTGGTATGTAAGGACCGCTTTGAATATTTTCTACAACCATTGGTTGATGTATTGTCTTATTTCGTATTCCGCACAATTTGAAGAATTCACTTTTTGAAAGTCATATTAATTTATTAAATGATTTATGTATTATTAATTGTTTCTAAGTTTTGTATGCTATGAAAGCCTAGAGTGCTTTCGGAAAGTAAATTCCGAGGTCATTGTCGGTAATATTTCTGAGTGAAAACGGGGGTGTTACATGATGACACTTTTTTTATGATGACACATATTTGCTTTGCGTTTGATGACACTTCTTTTGGATAACAAATATAATTGATGACGCTAAAAAATGATACGTGATGACACTTGTGTAACACCCCGTCTTTACACAGGGCGCTACTTGGTGGTAGACCTTACTAGGTACTACTTAGGTGGGTTAACAACAACACTTTAGGATCTTACAACGTGGGCACGACGAGAAAACAAGTAAAATATCCAACTTTCAAATTTATAAACCTGAATATAAAACATTTTTGAATGCCCAAGTTCAAGCCAATATTACCAAAACCCATCCCGGAATTAACATACATTTGAAAACAACATAAGTAAATTAACAACCACAACAATTCATAAAATTATCAATAACAAGTCATTCCAAAATGCACCCGAAAACCCTGTAACTAATAACAAGCGCGTCAACAGTCCACTCCACCACCCGGCCAGGGTTCCTGCGCGGTTTCCTGTGACATACCTATAACTGGAAAAATAATCCCCGAAGGGTCAGCTACTAATCTACCAAGATAGATAATATGCGAAAATTATAAGATGTTTTAAAATAGTTTTCTATAGTCAACAACCAGAATCCACAATCGCAACCATAACTCTAAAGGCCAATACGTAAATTAGACGGTTAGTCACACATAAGCCAAACACACATACACACAATCGCGCAATTAAAGTAACATAACTCTTTCTTCATCTCGTCTTCCAATCCCAAGGCGCTCACTCCCACGCCGAGTGCAGAGGCAGGCCCTCCCACTCCTCACATCACGTCTTCCTTCTAACTCCGGCTAAGCCTCCACTGGAGCACTTGCCAAAACACACCGATAGCATTTTCTTTTGAAGGGGCACGGTTTCTCTGTCACAAGAACCATACATAGGCAACCCTTCTCTCCGCCAACTACGATGGCTGTGCCGAAAACGGTACCAACACAGAGAAAACGTTCGAAAACTAATTGTTGATCAAAACCCATTTAAAAACCAATTTGCACACAACAACACAAGCAAATCCAGAATATTTCATAAAGATATTCGGGACTAGTTCCCAAAACCAATCCTATAATAACGGCACAAAATCTAACAAGATAGAAAAAAAAAAGCAAGTCGAAAACGACTTACCTTGAGTGAAGAATTTCTGGCACATGTGAAAAGCTAAGAGTCTAAACAAACAAGATCCCTAAACAAGAGAACAATAAATTCAGGAACATAACAGGCTCGGAATGTAAAGGAATTACCAAGTTAAAACCAAACTCGGCATCCACCAGTTGAGATTAACTAACCATTGATCTATACACAACTAATTAAACATGACTAAATGTGCCCATTAATTAACGCCCTAGACAAAATTATACTATATATAACACGAAAGTTTCAACTTAATTAATTGTAAACTAAACCCCTAACTATTCGAATTACACTAATACCACCAACGAACAAAAAAAAACATTAAAATCCATTCTAAACCATATCCTGCACAAACCCACTTTAAAACTAAACAAGAATTGACACTGAAAAAAAAATAACTTATAAATACGTATATCTAGTCCTAAGTGAAAATAACTTGAATATTAAACATACCCCAAAGTCAAAACTGAACCCATACTCCACAATCAACCAAGTGATATCCCACTTACGAGAGTACCATACACAAAAAGCAACCAGATGGTCCAATCCCCTTTTAGTCCTCGTCAACCTCCCAAATCCACCAACTAACAGCCAAGGCTTACCAAAAACCAAACCCCCTAGGGCACCCCCGACCACGACTCGACCATGACTCTAAAACCCGCTGAAGAACGAAGATTCACAAGGAACGTACTTACTGCCGGAATGAAGAAGACAACTCGGCAACCATCGATGAGTCTCCTTCCATTACCGCCAGACGATTTCGCGCGTCCTTGGAAGAAGAAGAAGAAAACCGGGTGGATGTCGCTCGCGAGAAAGTCTCTATTGAAGAGGAAGAACTGGAGATTGATCTATAAAAGGCGTGGTGATCAAGGGTAAGATATAGGTAGAGGCAATCGACGATAAAGAGGATTGATCGGTGCGATTGGACTTAACGACAACCGACGATTTACCTCGGAACAATCAGTGCGTGCGACGAATAGGCGGAGTAGAAGGCGTCACTGGTTCAAGAGTCTCGTGGTAGCTCATTGTTCCTAGTACGATCGGAGCGACGTCGTTGATCTGCCAAGTGCCAAGCAAGGAGGCATAAGCGTGTCTCACTGAAAATCTCCGGAGAAGAACGAAGGCGGCTAGGAAGAAACGACTGAACAAGGACGGTTTTGGCTTTTAAGGTTAATTAACTAGGTTAGGTTTATTTTAAGGGGAAGTAATTAGAACAAAACATTAGGATCCCATGGGCTAAATCTAGTTAGTTAGGCTTGGTAGAGATAAGTACTTTGTAAAGATAAGTACTAAAGTGGGATAAATATTATTTTTAAGATAAGAATTATTAAGCATTAATGCTTATTATATATTTTTAACCTCGAGATTGCTAACGGGTCATGAGTTGCTTGTAAACTGAGATACTCGTTCTTTCGACCTAGAAGGAAAAACGAAACCCGAATATTACAAGTTGTTTTATGACATATATTAGAGGACACTAAAAAAATTGTATGTGATGACACGCAATTGATGACACTTTGAATGATGACACTAAAAAATTATATGTGATGACCAGTGTTCTAAAAAACACTAAGAAGACCCTAGGCGGAGAAGGATCAATAAGCGCATAGACAGCCTAAACGGGTGCCTAGACGGACTAGACGGTCTCCTAGACTAGATGGAAGGCTAGGCGGGCTAGCACCTTCCAGCGCTTAGGCGGTGCCTAGACGGAGCTTGGTAGGGTTTTTTAGAACAGTGATGATGACACATATTTAATGACACTAAAAAATTAAAGAGAAAGAGTCCCGTGCAAATGGGCGCCCATGTGAGAAATAAGAATAAATCTCGCTCGTTCCTTCCAAAAAGTCAACGTCCGTGATTAGACATTCATTAAAAAGGATAAGATACAACACTGATGAATTTTTCTAGTATTATTCGCGTATTTTTCAATAAAATACGACATATACGAATTTTTCCCGTATATTCACGTATTTTTCGAAAAATATGTTTTTATGAGACGCATCCAATTTGTTCATCAAAACTAGCGATTTGTCATCAATATTGACCAATTGCTCTTCAATACTAACTAATTGTGCATCGAGTTTTTGATAATATTGTTCATCGATTTCAAACTTTTTAAATTTTTAGTTTTATTTTTAACATTATTCATGCGTATGAATAGACATGGGTTCGGTTCCGTTCCTCTGGGGTGTGGAATCGAAATCGGAACCGGCCGGTTCTCGGGTTCCAGTTCCGATTTCAGAATCGATAATAATAATAAAAAATTATATTAAAATTTAATTTTCTTACAAAATTGTCAAAATAGCCTAACCACGGTCGCGGATAGCCAAATCGCAACCGCGGTTAGGTTATTTTTTATTTTTTTTATGGGTAGACCGTCGGTTCCAAATTGGGAACCGCCGGTTCTTCGGTGTCGGGGGTTAAGGAACCGGAACCAGAACCTTAGTGGGAACCGAACCGTGGTTCCAGTTCAGGTCGGTTCCGGTTCCGACCGGTTTCCCGCTGGTTCGGGAACCGGAACCCAAGTCTACGTATGAATACAATATTATCTAGTTTTTGATGCACATATAGTTAGTTTCGATATACCCATATTTGTTCATTCATATACTCATATTTGTTCATTGATATAACCTTGTTTGTTCATTGATATACCATTATTTGTTCATTGGTATACCATTATGATACATTAATATACACTAATGCATCCAATTTCGATACCATTAGTTTTGTCTAACATATAGCTAATTGTGATGCACACATGTAAATTAATGCATCCAATTTCGATACACATTGATCCATTTTTTATGCACAAACAATAGATTTTTGATACACATGCAATAGTTTATTTATGCACAAAATCGCAATTTTGATGAACAAAATCACAATTTTGATGCATAATTAATAGGTTATGATGAACAAAATCACAGTATTGATGACAAAATCACAGTGTTTATGAACAAAATCACAATGTTGATGAACAAAATGACTGTGTTGATGAACAAAATCACAGTTTTGATGAACAATCTGGGCGTGCGTCCTATTTCCCTTTTTTTCAAAAATACGCGAATAATTCGCCAAAAATTTGCCTGTGCCTTTTTCCCCCTTTTAAATGAAATGATCAACGTCTTTGATCTATCTCCATCCAACGAATCTTGTTCTTTCTTATTTCGCACCTACGCACCCGTTCTCACCTGAATCGAACCCAAAATTTAATATGACACTAAAAAAATTAAATGTGTGATGATAATTTTTATGTGGTTACTTATGTTGACACTGACACACATATTGATATATTGAATTGATTTGAATTATTTAATACAAAATTATCATTTATATTGTAATTTATTAACTTTAAACCTGGCTACATTTATTATTAAAAATATTTTTAATAAAAATATTACTTTTTATATTAAAATTAGTAAAAAAATAACTAACTTTTACCCATTTTTAGGCAAACAAGTAATGATTTTTACTAAAAAGTGCCATTAATGCTAAAAACTATTATCGAAATTAAGAGTTGTGCATTAAAACGCGGCGTTCCTTCCACTCCTCTATCGGACCTTGCTCCTCCAAGGCTCCAACCCTCCTCCAAAAGTTAAAGCAGGGAAGCAAGAAGTCAGTTCAGCTTGACCTCTCCACCACCATTTCAACGCCTTTCGAGCTTCTCTCTAACTTACATGGCTTCATCCCTCCTTCGTTCCGGATTTCATCACGAGAGCTAAAGTCCCTTTCGCTGAAATACTTTTGTAGTTTTTCAGAGAAACCCCCTCTTATCCCTCTCAAAATTGCCCCTCTGTATCTAGCTATCGAAACGGATCGTATTCGCGGGATCGAGGTCTGGCTATCTCGGATTTTATCTTTTTGATCTGTAGCGTGTGTTTCTGATCTCTATTCTCTTCAAGAATCCCGTTTCTAGGTAAGCTAACAGTTATTATTAGATCCGTTTAAGCAGTTCTGATTTTTGTGTTTTCCCCTATCTCTTAAATTCGACAATTTCTGCCTTTTGTACCTCGTATTCTCTTTTAATCTTGATAATTTTGTTGGTTTCTGGATGCGAGTGAAAAACTTTTCGGCTATTTTAGATGGAAAATCAGGCCTAGGATTTTGTGCTGTTTTGGAGATATCGTTTGTTTGTGGATAGAAATTTGTTCAACCACAGCAATTTGAGGTTAATGAAGGAACTTTCATGATGGAATAGTTGCTCAATACTGGGACCTTTCCACCATTTGCATAGGAGTGTTGCTTCTAGATGAGAAAAGATTTTTCTCCCCTTAGCGAATGTATGCAGGTAGTTGAATTTCAGATGAGAAAAGCATTTTGATGAATGCCGTATTGGATAAGATATATGTTTCTTGCCATATGTTGGCTGCGTGGTGAATTATTGCGACGTCATTGAGCAGAATTAATAAGGACGTTATTAACGTCAAGTGGAAAAACATTTTCTTTGAGCTGTGGGGATTTTATCATAAGGTTATTACTATGAAAGATTGATGCTACAAAGAACAATAACAACAAAAACATTGGCCCAGTGAGGTTCCACTACAACGGAGTCTGGGGGGTCAAGATGGGTTACCCTGCCCAAGGGAAGGGGGTATGCCCGTTAGACCCAAAAAAATGAAATTCAGCTATATGACAATAATAACTGAATTTAGTTAGAATGCACCAAAAATTGATATAGGGACTAAATCCATCTTAAAGGCAGTGTATAAAAGCCATTGATGCTGTAGAGAATAGGAACATTTTGTTGTTTAAAGGAACTGGTTAGTCGCATGATACCTGGTTTGACGCACGACAGTTCACTCTACAGATTGATGGGATTGATTCTTAAAGTTGCTAGTGGGGAAAGATTAGAGTTGCTGGGATACAAAATATATTCTTGTTGCTATGCAGCCCCTGAGAGTGGCTCTTGTGCTCTTTCTGGAAATTTGTGATTCACCCTCGAGCATTTTTGTTGCCTGCTCTGATAATTTTAGTTGGGACTTGCATGCTTAATGCACTTTGTTGCTAGATTGATATTGAATTACAATAACTTGTGGGGGCTTCAGCTCACATGGTCCTTTATTGTCCTGGGAAATAAAGAGCTGTTTTTTTTCCTATTATTTAGGATGCAGACATGCAACATTATCAACTGATGATTAGTTTCTTCAAGTATATGATAATGATCACTCAGAAGGTTGAGGAGAAAGTAAAAGAGTGGATGATCACTCAGAAGGTTGAGGAGAAAGTAAAAGAGTGGTTTTTTGTTTTTATAATTTGCAAGGCAACAAACCTTTTTTTATAAAAAAAAATTCCACGTGTCATTTGATGCACTAGATAGCTTAGCAGCTGTAGCAGCAGCAGCAACAACAACAACAACAACATTGACCCATCTTATGCTCAAGAGTATCTAAATTATTGGTGGTGATGAGAAGCAACTCATTGTTGTGCCATAGATAATGTTAAGAGACTGCCCACACTACTAATAATAATGATTGATGTACATTCTTACATTCTGTTAAAATTAATAACATCATTGTGATTGTTAGTCTGAATAATAATTGCAACTCCCCTGGGGGAATTTTAGTGACTTTTTATTTTTCAGGATACAATATCAATTTGAGAACAAGGGTGTGAAGTAATGGCGATGAATGAGCGTAAGACGATTGATTTAGATCAAGGATGGGAGTTCATGCAAAAGGGGATCACCAAGTTGAAGAACATACTTGAAGGACTACCAGAACCACAGTTTAGCTCAGAGGATTATATGATGCTTTACACGTAATTTTCTCTTTGTTCCTTTCTCTGAACAAATGTTTCTTCAGAATCTATATATAACTTCTTGGGTTATCATTATGGAATGTGATAATTAGCTTTATATTTATATTTTTTTCAGAACCATATATAACATGTGCACGCAGAAGCCCCCCCATGATTACTCCCAACAGCTTTATGACAAATATCGAGAATCTTTTGAAGAGTATATCACGTCAACGGTAAGAACATCTTGGCAATCTTGTTTCTGTTTTTTATTTATGATATAATCATTGTTAGCGCATGATTTGATAAAAGTCATTAGAGGTGAATCACTTCTGCTCTGTGTTCATGCTTAATAGGTATGGTAAATGGTATACAACAGGCTGATTAATTTCAGCTATTTATTAGTTAAGAGTTTTTCTTATTTTTTTATTAGATTGTAGAGGATAATTTTTATTAGTTTTGTTCATTCATCTTTTTTTCCATGACTAACATGTTTTATTCCATCTTAAGAAAGCAAGCATAAAACTGATTGTTAGATATGGAGCTGAAGGTAACTAACAGAAATTTAAACTGCTTTTTACTTCATAAATAGGATGATTGCCAACCATTGTAAACTTCGCTATTTCATTTTACATCAGTTGTGCACATGTGGCATAGATAAACCGTGGAAGAACTGCTAGCCTGAAGGTTTTGTTATCAGAAGACATGGCTGCTGATGCCATGCTGATTGCAAATTCTAGTTTACTTTTGATTTGTATGTTCAAAATAATTAATCAGCTCCAGAATTTTGTGGGTAAAAGAAAAGAGTACGAGTAAAAATGATGGTTACATGCGCCTACCTATTAACCATTTCTTTCTTTCTGGATCACAAGTTTAAATAGCTGCTTTCATTTTTGATTTCAGGTGAACATATTTGGATACCAGCCTTATTTATTCAAAGCCTTTTGATTTGTTAAAAACTCTTTTTTTTTTGGTAGGTTCTGCCATCTCTGAGAGAGAAGCATGACGAGTTCATGTTGAGAGAGCTAGTGAAAAGGTGGGCAAATCACAAGGTCATGGTTAGGTGGTTATCTAGGTTTTTCCATTATCTGGATCGATATTTCATTGCTCGAAGGTCACTTCCACCGCTTAATGAAGTTGGACTTACTTGCTTCCGTGATCTGGTATGTTCTATGGGTCATTCCATTTTATAGTATCAGTCTTAGGCAAATAAGGAAACAAGCTTTTGTTGTGTAATATGGTCAATGACTAATGACATGATGTCATGAAGACTAGTTAAATGTTGATCTTCATTCTGTTTGAATTAACCTCTTGGATCTACATAAAATCGAATAGATAATAATTAACATGATGACATCTACCTTAATGGATTTGTCAGGTATATACAGAGATAAATGGTAAAGTTAGAGATGCTGTCATCTCTCTGGTATGTGGTTGTGCTGCTCGATCAATTTGTTCCATATCAATGGTAAAGTTAGAGATGCTGTCATCTCTCTGGTATGTGGAACTATTTCTGACATAGCATTTATTATTAGATTGATCAAGAACGTGAAGGGGAGCAGATTGATCGAGCCTTGCTGAAAAATGTTTTGGATATCTTTGTTGAAATTGGAATGGGGCAAATGGACTTTTATGAAAATGATTTTGAAGCAGATATGTTGAAAGATACAGCTGCATACTATTCAAGGAAGGCTACAAATTGGATTCTAGAAGATTCTTGTCCAGACTATATGTTGAAAGTAAATTTCTGCTGTCATCCTCGTCTTTTTCTTTTCCATTTTGTTTTTAAGAATTTGTGTTTAGTGCTTGTTTGATTTCCAAATGACATCTTTTGTTTTGGGCTCATCAGGCTGAAGAGTGCTTGAAAAGGGAGAAAGAAAGGGTTTCCCATTATCTACATTCTAGCAGTGAGCCAAAGTTACTCGAGGTATGTTTGAGCCTGTTTAGTCCCTGTAAATTAAAATTTCTTTCAATTACATATCTTCTAAAATGCTAATTGCTAAGTAATCTTGATTAGTATGAGATGACCATCCTCATAGTTGATACTTCCATATTTTGCATATTTGCTTGTTGTACATTTCTTTTAATTCCTTTTTCCTCTTGCAGAAAGTCCAGCATGAACTATTGTCTGTTTATGCAACTCAGTTACTAGAGAAGGAGCACTCTGGATGCCATGCATTGCTTAGAGATGATAAGGTGGGGTGTCAATTATGATTTCATGACAGTTTCTGATGTTTATCTGTTGTACAAAACTGTATTGTGCATATTATTGCTTGGCTGATGCTTTACTGTTTGTAGGTGCAAGATTTATCAAGAATGTTTAGGCTTTTTTCTAAAATACCTCGTGGCCTAGAACCTGTTGCTGCTATTTTCAAGCAGGTTGACTTTCTTGAGCTTCTTACTTGCTTATTGATTAGAATAGAGACCAACAATTTCAGTTTAACTTTTTTGGAAAAGGAAAATGTTTTTGATTCCTTTTGTACCTGAAAACACTGTCTTCTTTTTTCCAGCATGTTACTGCTGAAGGAATGGCCTTGGTAAAACAAGCTGAAGATGCAGCAAGCAACAAAAAGGTTCATGATAATTCCTTATAACTTATATATCATGCACACAATTTGCCTATTGAGATGAGCGTGATTCTGTGATTATCATGCATCTGTGATTAGATATGTTGAGATGGAAGTTTCCTCTTACCTTCTTGTGTTTGTTGAAAGACTGAAAGTTTCTCTCCACATTCATACATCAGAATACTATGTCAAGTGATCTTTTTCATTTAATTACTAAGGGCCCGTTTGGTTCCGATTTCTAGGAATGAGAAAGGTTGATTCCCATATTATTGTTTGGTGGGGCTTATTTTTGGAATCACAATGATTCCTTGGAATAGCTCATTCCAACCCATGCGAACAACTTCATTCCAGTAAAAAATCCAGGGTATGACTGACCATTCGTGATCCCTAGATCTCGTTGTCACTGTTGCCATTTCTCACCCCAGATCTCGTCATTGCCATTTTAACGCCACTGTCTTGACATCTCTCCCCCGATCACTTTGCCATCGTCAACCATCGTTGTCTTGCCGGCTTGCCGCATCCCTTATCGGTGTTTAAGCCCTTCTCCTCCCTCCCAAATCTCGTTGGCAGTGCCGTCTCGCCACCTCTTCATCCCAAATCTCGTGTCCAGACATCTAATTTACAATGGTGCTGAACTTGGTTCAAGTTTTTTTTTTCTTCCCGTCAAGGAAAATGGGGCAAAGCTCCTGCAATTACACTAGGTTCAAGTTGATATAGAGTCGATAACATTGCCCTCAATCGATGAGGTTATGCTTCTGGATTTTTCTTATTGCATTTTGGGTTTTGCACTTTATTTGGCTGCATTTTTATCTTAAAATAAATATGCTTGCAGAATTTTAATGTTGAGATTGAGGGTTTGGATGAATTTTGTGCTAGGGAATGGTTCCTCATTCCATATATTATATAAACATATTTAGGGAATGGTTCATTCCAATAGCATACCAATCACAATGTCTCGGAAATGACTTATTCAGATTCCAGGAGTCATACCAAATGAGCCTAAATCGTTGACAATCAGGATTCATTTCATTTTCTGAAGGTTTTGATGTGGATAATTGGGCTCTTACTAGTCCAACAGGAAGTATCATTTGTTCTCATATATCATGCACAAAATGTGACTATTTACATGAGTGTGATTATGTGATCATCTGCATCTGCTATTAGATATGCTGAGATGAATGTTTCCTCTTATCTTCTTGTGTTTGTTGAAAAACTTAAAAGTGTTTCCACATTTATACATCAGAATGCTGTGTCAACTGTCAAGTGTAGTCTTTTTATTTAATTTCTAAATCTTAGACTATCAGAATTTGCTTCATTTTGTAAAAGTTTTGATGTGGATAATTGGGCTCTTACTAGTTTAATAGGAAGTGTCATTTGTTTTGATGTCTGTGAAACAATTCTATCATAAGCTAGGTTAATGCCTAAGGTATTCTTTTATCTAGATGTGGTTACTGTAGAAAGCCTTGCTCTTATCTATTGACATGACATTCTTAGTCTGTTTGGATGCCTGGTTGATTTTGTATGTTAATATTTTGTATGTTAAAATTCTTAATTTTTCAATTCGTTTTACTATCAACAGGCAGAGAAGAGGGATGTTGTCGGCACGCAAGAGCAGGTCTGTTTGAATTATATTAAGGGAAAGGTTCTGTGGTAGATTATGTTGATATTAACCCAATACTCTGTTTTGCAGGCTTTTGTGAGAAAAGTAATCGAGTTGCATGATAAGTACATGGCATATGTGAATGATTGCTTCATGAACCATACTCTCTTTCATAAGGTGTGTCTGATTGCTGTGTGCCCACATTTGCAATAGTGTCTTTGTACTTTTTATGCTAAGGGTTTTGTTTGTGTTTCTGCAGGCACTAAAGGAGGCATTTGAGGTCTTCTGCAACAAGGGTGTAGCGGGAAGTTCAAGTGCTGAGCTGTTGGCCACATTTTGTGATAATATTCTAAAGAAGGGTGGTAGTGAGAAATTGAGTGATGAAGCCATTGAAGAAACACTTGAGAAGGTAATGCTTTTCCTAATTTATATACTGTTGGTTCTATCTTTCATCTATGTTCTGAAAATTTTGACACAGGGTGCTGAAATTGTTTTGCAGGTAGTGAAGCTGCTTGCCTATATAAGTGATAAAGATCTGTTTGCTGAGTTTTATAGGTAAAAGCAGATCGTTTTATACAGTCTTGCCAATAACCTGTGTTATTATCTCATATTCTCATCTTATACCAAACTGATCTCTATGTTAAGCAAATTCCACCAATAGTTAACACAGCCCTGTGACATGTTTATTGGCAGGAAGAAGCTTGCTCGTCGCCTTCTGTTTGACAAGAGTGCAAATGATGATCATGAGAGGAGTATATTGACCAAATTGAAGCAACAGTGTGGTGGTCAGTTCACATCGAAAATGGAAGGAATGGTCTGTTTATTTCTCACCCTTTATAAGGTACTTGTCAGGCTGATTACACTTCTTCAATGGGTTATTCTTTTTTTCTTGGTTTGCAGGTAACAGATTTGACATTGGCAAGGGAGAACCAAACCAACTTCGAGGACTATCTCAATAACAATGCTAATGCAAATCCTGGTCTTGACTTGACTGTCACTGTCCTAACTACTGGATTCTGGCCAAGTTACAAGTCTTTTGATTTGAGCCTACCAGCAGAGATGGTACAGCACTGAACCACTTTCTGTAATATCACAAGATAATGTATTTGATCATGTTAACCTACAGAGATAATGGCTTGTAGAGCTCATTGAGCTATAACTTATTTCATGTTTGCTCTTTTTTTTTCCTTAGGTTAAATGTGTTGAAGTTTTCAGAGAATTCTATCAAACAAAGACAAAGCATAGGAAATTGACATGGATATATTCATTGGGAACATGTAATATTAATGGGAAATTTGAACCGAAGACGATGGAGCTAATAGTGACAACATATCAGGTGAGACTTTCTGAAATTTTGTTTCCCCAGTATTTTAGTCCATGGCCGAGGGCAAAAAAATTTTAACTACCAATTCTCTCATTACGTCATCGTATTATCCCTCTGTAGGCTGCTGCACTGCTTCTCTTTAATGCTTCTGATAGGTTGAGCTATTCAGAGATCATGAGTCAGCTCAACTTGAATGATGATGATGTAGTCAGATTGTTGCATTCCTTGTCATGTGCAAAGTACAAAATCCTATCCAAGGAGCCTAGCACGAAAACAATATCATCATCAGATTACTTTGAGTTCAATTCCAAGTTTACTGACAAAATGAGAAGGATAAAGGTTTGATCCATTTTCTGTTTGGTCCCTTCTGTTTCTGCAAGTAGAAGACTTATTTGGTTGTGTGATATGTAGGTTCCTCTTCCCCCAGTGGATGAGAAGAAAAAGGTGATTGAGGATGTTGACAAGGATAGACGTTACGCCATTGATGCCTCAATAGTGCGTATAATGAAGAGTCGTAAAGTTTTGAATCACCAGCAGCTTGTTATGGAGTGTGTTGAGCAGTTGGGTCGCATGTTCAAGGTACTAAAAATGTATTATTTTGAATAAAATCTTATACGTGCTCTGCCTTTTTGTTCTATCTCACTCTTTGGCCTGTGAATTTTGCAGCCTGACTTCAAGGCCATAAAAAAGCGGATTGAAGACCTTATCACTCGTGACTACTTAGAACGAGACAAGGACAATCAAAATCTTTACAGGTACTTGGCCTAAATTGTCCCTGCTGGTGAAGAAGCAAACCAAAGCTAATTACCCAAGGTGGGTAAGGGTTTTACTGCTGTACATGTTGCTTTCATCCCTACTGTTATTTGAAAATACTTGCTTGAAAGGGAGATGAAAGATGCCTACTTTCGCTTTTTGAAGCATTGCCAAAGAACTTTGGAGATGTGATTAATCTTGAAATGCTTTGTGATGTTTCTTTGTTCTCATCTTTCTGTTGCAAGGCCTCTCAAGCTTCACATTTCTTCTCACGCCTTTTCTTTGCATTTGTTTTGAAGAGAAACAAGAGGTGAGTAAATTGCTTAAACTTGACAGTTGTTAGACATGGGCGAGATATATAATAACAGTTTGAAGAGCTCTGAGTTTTCCCTTTTTTCTATAACAGTGAAGTGATTTTGTGGTTTGTGGTGGACTGGACGTCATGTGCAGTTTAAACAAAAGACATGTATTTAGTGTTGGAGACTTGGAGCTGTTTTTCGTTTCATTTATACTTGGCCTTTTTTTGTTTTCAATAAAATTCTCCATTGAGGAAATGGAGAGTATTACCTCTCCTTAAAATAAAAAGAGACCCGTATTTAGTGTTGGAGACTTGGAGCTGGGTCTGGGCTTCGTATTTTAAAATGACAATTGAACTTTATTAACGCAATCATGTGCATTCAAGGTGATCAAACAGGATGCAACCGTTTTATTAAGTTAATGGTCCATTAAAACGCTTGCTTTTTTGAAACGCTCTCTTTTCTGAAACGCTAGCTCGGTTCTCTTATGGCGGACACCACCCCTATGGTGGTGGCCGTTAGCCCACCACCTTCCTCAACCCCAGCGCCTGCTGCCGCCCCCCTCCCCCACCGAAGACTTGGAAAGATTTGGTTGTCAACGAAGCAGGGCATCAAAGGCCGAAACTTGCTACTGAATTTCTGAACGGCAAAGTCGACATCAGTTTTCCCGGGGGTGATTTGGGAGACCCTGTTGTGTCCATCGCCTCGGAAGTTATCAATGTACTTGCCGACGTTTGGCGATCCTCGTTGATTGTCAAGGTCCTTGGTGGGTTTGTGCCCTACCATGCTATGGAGAAAAAACTGTGGGATCTCTGGAAGCTTGCCGAAAAGATGCTGCTTGCCGACCTCCCCAATGGATATTACGTGGTTAGGTTCGAAACCAAAAGGGATTACATGTGGGCCCTCACGGGCGGGCCATGGACAATTTTCGGGCATTATTTGATTATCAAAGCTTGGTCCCCTTCTTTCAACCATGAGCCTGACACAATCACAACCTCACGGACTTGGGTGCGTATTGCTAAACTCCCCCTTGTCTACTATGAGGAAGAGTTGATCATGAGGATTGCGGCTGGTATCGGGTAGCCAATCAAAGTTGACAAGCGTACACTGTTTTTGAATCGTTGTCGTTTCGCGAGAGTCTGCATTGAGGTCGACCTTCAAAAACCCTTGAAGGGGACGATTACAATCAACTAGGGCTGGTCATGGGTCGGGTTATGGGTGGGTGGAGCACTTCCACCACCCGACCCGTGAAATAAATTTTATCACCCGCGAAACCTTTCACCCGTATCCGACCCACCCGTCACCCGCGGGTGAAGCGGGTGACCCGTCACCCGTGAACTCTAAATTACAATAAAAGGTTGGGCGAGCGGGTGACCCTGAGCCTATCACCCTGGTCATCCCGTCGAAGTTAGAAGGTCGTACCCAAAACAAACGCGCTAACAAGCTATGCTAGGTTTGGCAGTTTGGGGCATAGCCCCGCATATCACATATGGGCATATTTCCATTATGGTCTATATAGTTTTTTAATATTTTAAAAAAAACACCATACTTTTTCTTAAAAAAAAAGCCCCAAGTCCCACAATTTTTTTTTTATGAAAAAACAAACATAATTTTAATTTAGAATAAATTTTTAAGGGTGATTGACGGGTGAAATGGGTGGTGGGTGACGGGTCGGGTGATGGGTCGGGTTAAACGGGTGTAAAATTTGATCCATATCCGACCCGTCACCCGTTTCACCTGTCACCAGACCCACCCGTCACCCGCTTTTTGACGGTTTTTCACCCGTTTCACCTGTCAACAACTGGTGATAGTACACCAGTTGTTGACAAAGGTGCAACTGATAACAATGTGAACGCCAATGATACAAACAAGGACACAAACACTGAAAATACAGAGTACGGGCCTTGAATGGAAGTCAACCGATGGAGATGCCAGGGGAAAGGAAAAGGAAAAGTCGTCGGACATGGGTCGCCGGTAAATAGCTCCGGTAACAAGGGTCAAGCCCTAGGGGCTAGTTCCAGTAAGGACGTGGATAAAATTAATGCGGTTAACGTTGTAACGGGAGCACCAAAGGAAGTTATGATGGGGTGAATCCCCAAGTTGCGGCGCCGGCTTCGGGCATTGTGGAAAACACCACGAGCACACGCGTGACGACTTTTGAGGTGGGCCCTTCAATTGGCAATCAAGTGTCGAACAAAAAGAATCCGAAAAGGCGCAATAAGTCCAAGAAAGTGGGAGACAAGGGCAAGGTGGGCCAATCTGATTTGGGCCCATCTAAAACCAAACGGCCTAGGCAGGTGGAAGAACCTTTCACTTTCAATCCTTACAAATCGGGGAGTGAAAATGTTGTGGACCTACAGGCCCAAATCAACCAACCTCAGCCAAATAATGGGAAGAAACCCGTAGGCGGCAATGCCTGTGAAAGTTCTCAACTGCACGAGGATAATATGACCATCGCTGGTATTAGAAGTCAAATTCTCTCGTCTAACAACATCGAGCCAACACAAGGGGGTGCGGATGTTTCGATGCAAGAAGATGACGCGCCAAGTCGCGTGGATTCCGGGTGTTAGGGGTCCGTTTTCCCCCTTTCTTTTCCTCGAAGTTTCCTCGTGCAGTGCTTGATTTGAAATTGTCGCGGAGCCGGTAATGACGGGTTCCGCAAGGATATTAGATATCTCCTCAAACAGCACAATGTCGACATTCTCGCGATCCTCGAGCCTAAAATCTCGGGTGAACGCGTTGACAAAGTTTATGGACGTTTGGAGTTTACCAACAACGTTCGGCTGGAACCGTTGAAGGCTATCGGTTTCTCGGGGGGTATTTGGCTCTTTTTGAACGAGCCTAAGGATCACATTCAAATTATTCGCCTCTACCCCCGTTTTATTCATGCTCGGGATCAATTTGACAGTCAAGTTTTCAATCTATTGTTTGCGCTCCGCCTAACGAGACTGATCGGGTTGTTTTTTGGAATACTTTGCAGGATCTCACTCGTCGCAACGTCGAGCCTTCCTTCTTTGGAGGGGATATTAATTGTGTTCTCAACAGCTGCGAAAGTGTTGGCACGGGCAACCCCCTTTCGTCGGAAATTGCGGCTTTTCAAGACTGGGTTGACAATGCGGGGCTGATCGATATGGGTTTCACTAGCTCGAATTTTACTTGGTCTACGGGGAACTCCCCGCGTACGTTTAAAAGCTAGGAGGTTAGACCTTGTGCTTGGTAATGCTGGTGCTCGTTTGGATTGGCCGGACGCGGCGTTTCTTCACCTCCCCATGTTTGGCTCTGATCATGCTCCGCTGCTAATTAATTTTAATCAGAAGAGAAAGATTGACAAGAAGAGGCGACCGTTCCGGTTTCAAGCGGCTTGGACGACTTATACTGATTTCAATGAGGTTGTTTCAAATAATTGGGACCTCAAAGTGGTTCTTGGCAAATGGAATGTGGACGTGTTCAGAAATATTGATGCTAGGAAACGTGCCCTTTTGAAGAGGCTAGCGGGTATTCAGAAAGCTTATGTGAATGGTGCTAACCCCTTCCTGCTGAATTTGGAAAATCAGTTACAAACGTATTTGAGCAAAACGCTTGAACAAGAAGAGTTACTTTGGCTCCAAAAGTCAAGGGAGTCTTGGTTATGCTCCGGAGATCGTAATACGTCATTCTTTCATATGTCTACTGTGATTAGGAGGCGACGCAATAGGATTGCGACTCTCCGTGATGATGATGACAACCTTATTGAAGATGATAGAATGATGGAAAACCTGGCTTTGGACTTTTTTAAGAACCTCTATGCGCCCAATATGTGTACGGTGGAGTTTAGGGATGTTTGTTCTGGACGTTTTCCCCTGATTTACTCGGGGATTTGGGAATTTTTGGCCAAGCCTTTTTCCGAGTCTGAAGTGTTTGAAGCACTGAAGCAGATGGGGAATCTCAAGGCCCCTGGCGTCGACGGCTTCCAACCCTTGTTCTTCCAAAAGTTCTGGTCCTTTGTTGGTTCCTCGGTCAAAGACTTTGCCTTGGACTTTTTCCGTACTGGGCGACTGCCTTGTGGTGTGAATGAAACACTCATTGTTTTGCTTGCTAAAGTGTCAAAGCCGGAGAAAATTAATCAATTCCGACCCATCAGCCTTTGTAATGTGATTTACAAGCTTATCACGAAAATGTTACTTAATCGGATGAGGCCTATTCTCGCCGATTTGATCAGCCCAATGCAAGGGAGCTTCTTGCCCGGTCGTCTTATCTCGGATAATATTGTTCTTGTTCAAGAGTTGGTGTATTCGATGAGGAGGAAACAGGGGAAGAAAGGGTGGATGTTCTTGAAGATTGACCTTGAGAAGGCTTACGATCGGCTCCGTTGGGATTTTGTGTTTGACACGTTGGTTGATGTTGGTTTCCCTACAAAGTGGGCCGACTGGATTAAAGAGTGCATTAGCTCGACTTCCATGCGTTTACTTTGGAATGGTGAGATGACTGATCGCTTCACGCCTACTCGGAGCATCCGTCAGGGAGACCCCATCCTCCCCTATCTCTTTGTGCTGTGTATGGAGCGTTTGAGCCATATGATTCAGCTGGCGTGCGTATGCTTGTTACCAAATGAAGCCGGTGGAACATTGGTGACGGAAGATTTGTTTACTTCTGGTTTGATTGTTGGTTAGGTGACGGTCCTCTGCAAGATCATGCTATGACTGAGATTGATGACTCAATTTTGCACAAAAAGGTGAGAGATTTTTGGTGCGATGAGACGGGTTGGGACTGGGTCAGCTGGAAGGGCTTCTCCTGTCGAATATCCTGCTGCATATTGCTACTATCGCTATTGGGGATGGGCCTGGTGTTCACGATTCTCTATGTTTGAAGTTCTCTCGGGACGGTTTCTATTCTGTCGCGTCTGCCTTCAAGGACATCGACTGTGCCCCCACGACTGTTTGGAATGATGGAGTCATTTTTTCCATAATCTGGAAAATTCAGGTTTAAGAGCGGATCCAAAATTTCATTTGGCTCGCGGTTCGGGGCTGTGTGCTTATGAACAGTGAGCGGCGGTGGCGTCACCTTGGGAGCTCGGATTAGTGCCCTCTTTGCAACAGTGGGGCGGAGACTTTACTGCATTTATTTAGGGATTGCCCCCAAAGTTTTTAGCTTGTGGCATTCCTTGCATTTGTCAGCTGAGTTTTCTGATTTTTTTACTCTTCCTTTTGCAGGGTGGATTCGCACTGATCTGACGTGCAACTGGACCGATGCGAATGGAGTTGAATGGAAGGCGATCTTCTCTACAACATTGGGGTGGTTGTGGAAGTGGCGGAACGAGGTGGTGTTCGGGAATCCGACTGATGTTCATGGAGCTGTTGAGTTTGTGCTGACAAGGGCTACTGATTACAACAAGGCCTGGTCTTCGAAAAATAGTTTGTTGGAAGGACCTCAGAGGGTTGAGCGATTCATTGGATGGATTAAGTCGGCGCCGGGCTGGGTTAAAATCAACTCCGACGGCTCGTTGCGCAATAATGGCATCGCTGCTGCCGCGGGTGTGTTTCGGGACGCTAATGGCAGTTGGATTTGTGGGTTTGTTCACAATATTGGCAAATGCACGGTGCCAATGGCAAAGCTTTGGGGCATCCTTAATGGTCTTCGTCTTGCTTGGGAGAAAGGTTTCCGGTTTGTGAGTCTCGAGGCGGACTCATCCTTGGTCATTGAGTTTCCGAAGAAGCCTCCAAACTTGACTCATCACCTTTTCAGCCCGGCTATGCAATGCCAAGGCTACCTCAAACGGGATTGGAATACCCGTTTTTCTCATGTCTTTAGGGAAGCGAATTCCCCAATCAACCCAAGTGTACGAGGAGGCAAAGATTTCCTTCAACTTGTCATTTAATAAGGAAAGTTCCTTACAAAGTGTCCTAAGAATGGTGGCATCATCACAACATCAGCAATATACTCACTTTTTTACGCCAAAAGAACGGTGGAAGGGGTTGGTGCGTTGTGCTTCTCCTTCTCCTTCTTGCGAACCTCCACTGTCCTATCGTTCTTCTTTTCATACTCCTCAACAACCAAAAAAGGAGTCATTGGCTTAAGAACAATTGGTTTGCCTTGGAATGTAAAACTATGGCGATTAGTATAACCATCATGCATAACTTGCCTATCATATTTCCATGGCGGCCAAGAAATATATGACATGCTTGCATAGGTACCACATCACATAAAATTGTATCCTCATAAGGTCCTAATTTCAATGACACCTTAGCTTGCTTTGTCATCTTAGCTCGCAACAATCATTCATCCAATGTAACTTATATGGGCAAGGATGCAAAGTGGTTTCTAATTGCAATTTCTTAACCATTTTGGTGCTAGCTATGTTGCAACAACTACCACCGTCTATAATAACATTGTACACTATTTTTAACCAAACATCTCGTTTGAAACAAGTTTTCATGTTGGTTATTTTCACATTATGTAGGCATAGCATGCAACATTCTCCTAGCAATAAGACATTCACCATGTTTGAATTCAACAATATTTTCATCTTCACAACAAGGTTCCTGATTTATATCAACATGTAAGTTCACGGCATCATTCACATCATCATCATTACAATCAGAAGCTGACTCATAATGTCTTAAGTGATTAATCATCATGGTTTGCCTATTAGGACAATCCTTCATCGTGTGGCCTCTACCTTGGCACTTAAAACAAACATCTCTAGTATGAGTAGGAGGGTTAGAAGCACTCCCTTTTAAGTGGTCAGCCGTGTCGTTCTTGGTTCCTTGGCTTGAGCTGGTGTGTGGAGCATTTGATGCTCCCCTTATTTGGCCAAAATTCATCCCATTTGAAGCTCCTTGGCCTCCATTTTTCTTGTATGTTGGGGAGTCCTTGTTGTAAGGACCCGACCCACGTGAGATCTTCCACTGTTGGGATTGATTTCCCATGGTCTTTCCAACTTGGCTCATAGCTTTTATCTTTCTTTTCACCTTAATGGCCAAGTGCAACAAACTATTCATAGAATCATATGGATAAAGATCAATTTCATTGGCTAAACTAGAATGTAGAACTCTAAGAAATCTATCCATTGTGGTTTCATCATCCTCCACCACATTGGCTCTTACCATCCCCACTTGCATGGTGGTGAAGGTTTCTTCTACACTCATGGTTCCTTGCTTCAAATTCTCCAACCTTTGTCTAAGATCACGCGAATGATGTTGAGGTACAAACCTTGTCCTCATCAAAGCTCGCATTTGATCACATGTGGCCACAGTTGGATCCAAGTTTCTTCACCTATCTTTCACCAAATTATCCTACCAAATGAGGGCATAGCCAGTGAATTCGAGGGCGACCAATTGAACCTTCTTGAGTTCTGAGAAATTGTGGCAACTCCAAATTTGCTCGATCTTGGTTTCCCATTCCATGTTGGCGTCATGGTCACATTTGCCTTCAAAGGCCAGAATCTTGACCTTGATCTTGCCTGTCCCATCATCTTCTTGTGGTCTTCTCGGTTGCTTCCCAAAGTAGGATATTCGCTCCCACTCATCATCTCCAAACTCCTCCTCATAATTGTCATATTGCTCACGCCTTGGATTCCTCCCTTGCCCCTAAAATCCACGAAACATGTTATTTCTTTCATGCCTCTCACGTGGAGAGGGGAGTTCATTAATAGGTATGTTTTGAGTAAAGATGTCAGGGGGTTGAAGGAGAGTTTCTTCCCTTTGATTGGCAGACCCATCTTGTGTCGGCGATGGAGGTGGGTTGACAATTGGTGGAGTTCAGTTGGAGCTTGATGGGTTGCTCCCCAAGGCCACCACTCGTTCCATCAAACAAGTGATGTTTGCATTCATAGCATTGAGCATGTTGAACACTTTCGGGGAGATGGGATCCGAACCATCTTGTGAGCCTGTTCGAGACATATCAACACACTAAACAAACTTGTTAGGTTAGTATAATTCAAATCCAAAACTTAGCTTCCCACGCGTTTAAACCCAAGTGTTTATCCTCTCTTGTCAATGAAATGAACACATTGTTTCAATCTGTGTTGAGTATGTCAAATTCCAATGGGATATTAGTGGTTCTAGCAGCACACAACAACCATGATAAGAGGATTATCAAAGGTTCTTGGCAGAGATTAGAACAAGCCTTGAAACACAAATACTATGCTCGAGATATGTACACTAATGTAAGAAAGATGCAAGCAAGGAATTGTTGACAATCCTAAGATACTCTAGAATTACACTCTTGTTGATTTAAAGTCAAGCTTATGCGAGATTCAATTGTGATTTCAAGAAGGGAAAGGGCGTGGATGGCTTCAATGAAGAGTAATTTAAAGCCAAGCTTTTGCTTTTTTGTTTTGTTTTTCTTTTCTCTCTCTTTTATAAAAGCAGAAATATGCCAAAAAATAAAATACTACACTATGGTGCAAAAAATTAAAATGTAAATTAGATGGAGATGTGTGATATAGGTGTTTGGAGGGAAAGAAGGAGGTTGGACGTTGATTTTCTTGGCTGAGATGGGATTTGTTGAATTTTTAAAACCGGTCAGCTATTTATAAGGAGAGATATTAGCAAATTGAATTTTGTTTCTCCCCTTTAATTAAAAATAAATGTGGCTGACTATTTTCAAAGGTTGGTGGGTGGTTTCTTAAGTGGTGGACGATGGTGGTTACTAGGAGGCAGTTAAGGATGGTTAAGGCCGTGTTTGATTAAGCATAAACCAACTTCAACACAACTAGAAGAAAGGTGGCAGTTTAGGGGTTTCAAGCTGGTGGTGACGGTTTTGGTGTGCTGGCGGAGAGGTGGTTTCTAGCCGGAACTCACAACTTTTTGTCACACAAGAACAAGACTCAATCAACAAGAAGAAAACGAGAATGCAATACCTAAGCCAAGGAATGTGCTTGGCTTGACTCTTCTTTTTGGATTTTTTTGTAGTCGACTCTAATGGCTGAACTTGTGACAAACAGTGTTGGTAAACCACAACTCTATTACTAATTTGATACGGGCAAGCTCAATCATCCAATACTCAACCTACAACAACAAATGCACGACACGATTAAACACCAAACAAGGTAAAGAAGATGATAACGAAGAAGAACAATGACTAAGCTAATTAAAAGGTGAAGAATAACCTCTAAAATTCAAGTTACACACAAGAGAATCGACTCATTGGAATTGCTATTGAGTGTCTAAGAGACACCCACCATCCCAAGATGGTGAGAAGAAGAAGAAGAGCACCCCGATAGGATGTTTACAATATGCTCAATGTCACAAGTCGCTTAGCTGTTCAGTGCCATAAGTTGCTCAGTTGTGTCACAATCCACTCAGCGTCACAAGCTGCTCAGCATCACGAGACGATGAGAAGAGGCTAGGTATCAAGACGTGTCACACAAATTGGACTTTTTATACAAGGAAGATATATCAAGAAAGGAAGATAAATATTTGTAGAATATATCTTGGAGAATAGATAGAAAGTTATCTTTCTTGTATTCTCTTTGTAAAGATATGAGTTGACACCTAAGAAACCCTAGATTTAAACCTTGCATAGGATCTCTCAAAGGGGGAATTCATTCATATGTATTGTTTTCTCTCAATCAATACAAAGAAAACTCTCGTTCCTACGAAATCTCAATCCTCCATTACGACCCTCGATTGTGGCCTCCTCCGTTGAATAACTAAGTCAACAATCATTACTTTTTTTGTCTAAACAACAACTAACTAGAAAAAATATTTGATTTGCTCAAGGTTTTCAAGCGCCAAATTTAATAAAAAAATCACTAGTTTTATTTTAGTGAATCATATGAATCGACATATAAGCGTGAAATCATATTCCAATGATGCATAAAACAATAGAGAAGTACTTTGGTCATTTTACTTTTTTCTTAACATTTGGAAATCAACAAAAATAGGTATGAAAATTATATTTTAATATTCTAATGATGCATAGATGATGGGGTTGAACGCGATTAATTATTATAAAGGGTTATTTATACACAATAACAAATTAGAGAAGTATTGTATAAATAAGGTGGGCGGACCATATTTAGATGCTTTAGATTTTTTGGATTTTAAGTTGGATACGAAAAACATTCATCTTTTTCGAGTGAAAGTCACTTTCCCACTTTGATGAGTTGTTGTTTCGAGTAGAGAAGAAAATAAGATAGTTGTTTAACGAATCTTCTCTTGGAAAGAGAAGATTTTCGGTTGGGAAATTCCAAAATTGAAGAGGAGACATGGACATTCCCAAGGACCAAAACTGTATCTAAGCACTACATACCTTATTGTAGAGAAATTTTAACTTGTTCATTCAAAATTTGAAATCTAAATCTAACAAGCTTATCAAAATCAAATTCATAGGTATTTAGAATTTTGCATCTAATTGAAAAGGAGAGGGAGCTCATTTTTCTTACAAAATCTTACTAAAAGACCAAAGCATTCGAGCTCACAAACGGGCTTTTACAAAATCTTACCAAAATACCAAGATAATCGAGCTCACATATGGAATTGAGACTTATCTAACAAGTACACTTGAGTTTGTTAAAAGAGATTTTAATGTTTTAGATTGGTGGGGATGATGTGGCTTCATCATGGCCTAGGTTTTTTTTCCCTTGATAATACGCACCTGTAGTAATTATTTATTACTACCATTGCGCAGAAGACAAACACCATCCTCCCTATTCATCTCTTCTTTGGTAAGATTTCTCTCACACTCTCCCAATTTTTTTTTTGATTTTCGAAATCTTTGATCTCCCTCTAAAAATGGACAGATCTAAACCCACAGTTCTCTCCGTTCATGACTTCTCTACCTCCAATGTTCTCCAAGAATGTGATAGTTCTACATGTTCTTTATCTCAGGAGGAGATGGAAGAGATTATCAAGCATGTCGGTTTCCCAAGTGAAATCGTTGCAATTTGCCAGACCAAGGAGAGTGTTGATTGGATCCGACTCGACTAGTGCTGCTTTTTTTATTATCCTTTCACAATTTCTTTCCGATTCCCTTTCTTTCCTCTATCTATTGAACTGATCACAATGATGAAAATCTCCCTTGCCCAAATCTAATAGTCTACATGGAAGGTTTTGTTCCAAATCAACGAACTAGTAGCAAAACATGATATGAATTTCACAGTCAATGATCTCCTCTTTTCTTACTAGGTCTCTATAGTAAGAGATGGTCGGTTTATCCTTATGGATAGAAATTCCAAGTTTCCCTTGATTCCTAACCCTAAAGTCAATGATCTAAACTAGTCCAATCATTCCTTCTTTGTTGATCGTGTCCCTCGACGAGGATTTTAAGAACATCTTTTCTGATTTCTCGAGTTGCAATCATAAGACTAATTTCTATTAAAACCCTTGAATTTTCCACTCATTTTAACTTGTCTCACATTGTCTTTCCTTGTAGTGTCCTCAAGCGTTCAAATCGAGAGTTCCCACAACCGCAAGTGACCTAACCAACGAACTCCTCAAGATCGGTCCCAACAAATGAGCTTTTAAGAAGGATTTTATTAGAGATTTGGAGGAAACCACAACCATTGGCACCAAAGAGCTTTCAACGACTTCAGAACAAGAAGGAGAAAGCGAAGGCGATATAAGACCTCCAATGCTTCTGGATCCTCCACATCATCTTAAGAACTTTTGTAAGACCCGAGGCTCTATGGGCGTATCGTACTATTGTTCGAACATCAAATGGATGTACGCCTTATAATTTGGTCTTTGGGTCTAAGGTTGTGCTACCCCTTGAGGTGCAATTGCCTTCTCTAAGAGTCGTAGTTCAACTGTATAATCCAAACGAAAATGCAAAAAATTGTTTGGCTAACCTCGAAGCATTAGATGAGAATAGATTAGAAGTTTAACAAAGACTTGAGACATAATAACCACATGATGTCAACGCATTTAATAAGTGAGTCAAGTTTCATTCATTTCTAGCTGGTGATTTGGTTCTTACAATAAGGAGGCTAATTGTCATTAATCGAAAGTCGCAATGAAAATTTGAGCCAAAATGCGAGGGTCTATATGTTATCACTAATGTAGAAGGGCGCATATGTGCAAATCAAACTCTATAGCACAACCTCAAATTCAAATTCTTATTTACAAAAAATAACCCATGACCATAAAGTCAACCTTAAACATGACCTCATGCCTCAAGTAAAAAACCATGTCGAGTTTCTCCCATGAAGAAGTCAAAGAAAGGGACCATGGGAATACAAGTTAAAGTGACGAAATTTAGTACGAAATGGGTTGATGTGTTCAAGGATTCCTAATATTCTAAAGGGAAAAAAGTGTAATTGATCTATTCATGACTCAAGCAATAGCACGATAAAAAAATTCATATGCGCATTACGTACACGGTTACATATATTTATATATGTTGTTGTTGCTTAATTCAACTTGTTTCATACTTGTTTCTGTTTGTTTAGTTTTATAGATTAATTCACAAATCCCATATTTTTATTACCGTCGGTTGGTAAAAGTACTAAGTTAGGAGCACAAATTCCCTTGGTTCGACCCCGACTTATCAACTATACTAAGTTGTTAACTAGGGTTTTATCTTTGACTTGGCACAATGACTTTAGCCCGGTCAAATTTTGGCGTCGTTGCCGCGGAGTTTGTGTTTAATTCTAAAGTTAGTACTTTTATTGACTATTGTGTGGAACTAATATATGGTCCACACTCGTTCTACTGACTCAGATTTGCTTCCTTTTGATATAGAAATTGAGAGGACTCTTTACAGGGTGCGACGTGAGATCTCTCGTCGACTACTAGCTGACGACAACTTGCTGTTGAGTTTCCTGCACTAGCTGACGATGTCCAGTTTGAGCTGAAATCTGGACTGATTCATCACTTGCCTAAATTCCATGGACTCAGTGGTGGAGATCCCAATAAGCATCTCTCTGAATTCCATGTTGTGTGCATAAGTATGAAGCCAAATAAGGTGACAGAAAATCAAATCAAGTTGAGAGCCTTTCAATTCTCTTTGGAAGGCAATGCAAAAGAATGGCTTCTCTATCTTATTCCAGGGTCCATTACTACATGGCCTCAGATGAAAGTTGCATTTCTTGAGAAGTATTTCCCTCCCACCAAGAAGACTAGCCTCAATAAGAGCTTGAGTAATCTTAAGCAACAAGAAGAAAAAAGCATGTATGATTACTATGAGCGCTACAAGAGACTAGTTGCTAGCTGTCCATACCACGGTTACAGTGACAAGGATCTCATATGTTTTATCTATGATGGTCTTTGTGATGACGATAGAAGGATGGTTAATGCTACCTGTGGTGGAAGCATAATGAACAAAACTACAAGGGAAGTGTTCGATATCATTACTGTGCTTGCTTAAGAATCAAGGAATTTTAGCAAGAGGACTACCACTCGTTCCACTAGATCTACCAATGTTGTTGAGTCTAGCAGTTCTAATAATGCTGAACTCATGGAACTAAAAGAGATGATGATGCAGATGATGTTGAAAAGTGAAATTCAGTAGGTGAAGGCGTGTGGGATTTGTGTTGAAACTACTCATTCTACTGATACATGTCCCATTATGCAAGAGCCCGCTGAGGTTAACGATGTAGGTGGATTTGGTCAACTAAGGCCTCGGTTTGATCCTTATTCAAACACCTATAACCCAGGATGGGAAGCCCACCCTAATTTTAGGTGGAATCAGAATCCACCTCAGCCTGGAGGTCAACAACAATTCAGAACTCAGAATCCTCCAAGACAACAAGGGCAAGGTCCTTATAACTCAATTCCCCCTGAAGATGCAAATAGGAATGCAGACATCAATCAGATTATCAAGGAGAATCAAGAGACCAAGGATGGAATGAAAAATCTTGAAAATCAATTGAGCCAGATTGCAACCATGCTTGGTCGATTAGAAGCAAGAGACTCAGGGAAACTTCCATCTCAGACTATTAACCTGAGAGAGAATGTGAGCGCCATCACATTGAGAAGTGGGAAGGAACTGAATATCGACGTCCCAGCCTGCGGAAACCAGCCGCGCTCGCAGGAAGACAGTCCCAATCGCGGTGCAGAAGACGAAGTTGAAGCAGAACATATGTCAGGAACCTCGACCGCGGTGCCCCTCTCCTGCCGATACAAATGATTATGTTTGGCCTTCGTTTCCTCATCTGGGATCGCAAAAGCTTGTTCCACCATTTCCAAAGGCACTCAAGGATATTCGAAAGCCAGTCAACGATAAGGAAATCTTCGAAACATTCTCAAAGTTGAGGTAAATATCCCTTTACTTAAACTCGTTCAAAGTGTTCCTAGATTTGCTAAATTCTTAAAAGATCTTTGCACAATTAGAAGGAACGAAAAGATAAAAGGGAAACAAAAGATAGCAGTAAGTGAACATGTCTCCGCTGTATTTCAAAGGCGTATGCCTAAGAAGTGCGGGGATCCAGGTATATTCACTATACCTTGTGTGATAGGTGACACTAGAATTGAGAAAGCAATGCTTGATCTTGGTACTTCTATTAATGTGTTGCCTTATTCTTTATATGAATCTTTGGGGTTGGGACCTTTGCATGAAACTGGAATTATTGTCCAATTAGCTGATAGGTCTATTGTCCGCCCTAGAGGGATTGTTGAGAATGTTCTTATCATGGTTGATTCCTTAATTTTTCCTGCTGATTTTGTTGTCATTGACATGGATCATGATGTGCATGTTGCTCCAATTTTGCTTGGTCGTCCATTCATAAAAACAGCTACAACAAACATTAATATGGAGAACATCACTCTTACTATGGAATTTGATGGAGAAAAAGTAGAATTTAATGTTGGTAATTCGATGAAATATCCTCTTGATGAACATTATGTTCTGTCTGTTGATGTTATAGATCCTTTAGTCCAGGATGTCTTTGAGCTTAATTTTTCTGATGAGCTAAAATCTGCTCTAGAATGTGATATTGCTGAGTCTGATGTTGAGTATGCTTTGTCAGCTAATTTGCATGATGTTATGAATTAATTGAATAATGTTGATAATTATCACTCTCATGCTTTGGCCATTGGGCCCATTCCACTAACTCTCCCTAGCGAGAAATTGTTGCCCTCTATAGTGCATGCTCCCAAGATTGAGCTGAAACAGCTCCCTGACCATCTGAAATATGCATTCCTGGGAGAGAAAGATGCTTTACCTGTCATCATCTCAAACAAACTCTCCAAGGATCAAGAAGAAAAATTGGTGGGAGTTCTGAAGGAGCACAAAACTGCATTAGGATGGACTATTGCAGACATTAAAGGGATCAGTCCCTCCACATGTATGCATAAAAATCTCTTGGAAGATAATGCCAAACCATCCAGGCAACCACAGAGGAGACTCAATCCACCTATGATGGAGGTGGTAAAGCAGGAAGTGTTGAAACTGCATCAAGCTGGTTTGATCTTCCCTATTTCTGATAGTAATTGGGTTAGTCCTACTCAGGTTGTTCCTAATAAAGTGGGAATTATTGTGGTAGAAAATAAAAATGGTGAGTTAGTTCCCACTAGAGTCCAAACGGGCTGGCGTGTCTGTATTGATTATAGGAAACTCAACTCTGTTACTAGGAAAGATCACTTCCCATTGCCATTTATTGACCAAATGCTTGAGCGACTTGCCGATCGTTCCTACTATTGCTTTTTAGATGGCTATTCAGGTTATTTTCAGATTGCCATTGCACTAGAGGACCAGGAAAAGACGACATTTACATGTCATTTTGGCACTTTTGCATAACGCAGAATGCCATTTGGATTATGTAACGCCCCATGGTGCATGGTAAGCATTTTTTCTGAATATATGGAGAAGTTCATTGAAGTATTTATGGATGAATTTACTGTCCATGGTGATGATTTTGATTCTTGCTTATCCCATTTGACTCTTGTGCTTGATAGATGTGTTGAGACCAATTTGGTACTCAATTCTGAAAAATGTCATTTTATGGTAGAGCAAGGCATTGTTTTAGGACATGTAGTTTCATCTAAAGGTATTGAGGTCGATAGGACAAAGATTGATATCATTAAGTCTCTTCCCTATCCTACTAATGTTTGTGCATGCAGGCTTTTATCGTAGATTCATTAAAGATTTCTCAAAGATCGCATCGCCCTTGTGTGAGCTGTTGAAAAAGGATACAATTTATGTCTTTGATGAAGAATGCAAAAGAGCCTTCAATGATTTAAAAGTTCGCCTCACTAGTGCCCCTATTATTCAGGCCCCAGATTGGTCTCGCCCCTTTGAAATCATGTGCGACGCCAGTGATTATGCAATAGGAGCGGTTTTGGGTCAAAGAGAAGCTAGAGCATCCCATGTCATCTACTACGCTTCTATGACCTTAAATTATGCCCAGAGAAACTATTTCACCACCGAAAAGGAGATGCTAGCATCTCCTTGGAACAAGTTTAAATGGTCAGTTTAGGCAATATCTCCTTGGAACCCGAGTCATCGTATACACGGATCACGCTGCCCTTCGGTACTTGATGACAAAGAAGGATGCCAAGCCAAGATTGATTCGGTGGATTTTGTTACTTAGTGAGTTTGATATTGAGGTTCTGGATAAGAAGGGAGCAGAGAACCTTGTGGCTGACCATTTGAGCCGAATAATGCGTGAAGAAGGTAATCTGGGCCCATCAAATCAGCTTCAAGAGAAATTTCCAGAAGAAACTTTGAGATCGAATCAGCACGAGCCATTGTGCCCTCGGTGAGCAATCGCGCTCGCGGGTCACCGCGCCCACAGTCCAGTGTCCGCGCTCGCGGGTCCCCTTCTGGCGCAGAAGTTTCCGAGATCAAGGAACAATTGCTTGGGATTCACTCGTTTAAGCCATGGTATGCCAATTTGGTGAACTTTCTTATTTCGGGAGAGTTTCCACCTAACTTTACCAAGCCCTAGAAGGATACGTTAGGTCATGAGGCTCGATGCTACGTGTGGGATGATCCTTACTTATGGAAACACTGCATCAGGTTATCCGACGATGTGTCCCGGATAATGAGGTACAATCTATTCTTAATTTTTGCCACTCTTATGCATGCGGGGGGCACTTTGGTGCAAATAAAACTGCTAGGAAAGTGCTAGAAGCGGGTTTTTATTGGCCTCATGTTTTTCGGGATTCTTATGCATTTTGCAAAACCTGTGATCGGTGCCAAAGGATGGGAAATATTTCTAAGAAAAATGAGATGCCCCAATCTCGTATGATATTTTGTGAAATTTTCGATGTTTGGGGTATTGATTTCATGGGAACTTTTCCATCCTCCTTTGAGAATTTGTATATTTTACTTGCGGTGGACTACGTTTCCAAATGGGTGGAAGTGAAAACTAATGATTCCAAAGTGGTTGCAGATTTCCTCCGGGATTATATATTTTCCAAGTTCGGGATCCCTAAAGCCTTGGTAAGTGACAGGGGTACACATTTTTGCAACAAAACCATCAGTGCTCTTTTGAAAAAGTACTATGTCATCCAAAAGGTTTCTACTGCCTATCATCCCCAAACTAATGGGCAAGCAGAGGTGTCAAACATGGAGATCAAGGCGATTCTGGAGAAGACGGTAGCCCCGAATAGGAAGGATTGGAGTCTACGCTTAAATGATGCATTATGGGCATACCGCACAACATACAAAACTCCCATTGGCATGTCACCATTCAGACTGGTTTATGGCAAGGCTTGCCACGTACCTGTGGAGCTCGAGCACAAGGCGTTTTGGGCCGTGAAGAAATGTAACCTAAGAATTGATGAGGATGGTGCCTTTATGAAGTTGCAACTGTAGGAATTGGAGGAATTGAGACTTGACGCCTATGATAATGCAGTGAACTATAAAAACAAGACAAAGGCATGGCACGACAAGAATATCCTGCGTAAGGATTTCAAAGTTGGGGACAAGGTTCTTCTCTACCAATCTCGCCTCACACTCTTCCCTGGGAAGCTCAGGTCACGATGGAAAGGTCCTTATGTAGTAGCTCGTGTTTTTCCTCATGGGGAAATAGAGATATATGATCCTGATCACCACAATGCGTTCAAAGAAAATGGGCATCCACTGAAGCCCTATCATGAAAGTGTGAGTCAAGAAGTTTTGGAGTTGGTTTTTTGATGAACCAGCTAAGGAATAAACAATTAATGAGCATAATGACGTCGAGCCAACGACGTTAAACAAAGGCGCTGCCCGGGAGGCAACCCGAGGTAAGTTTTTCTTTTCTTTTCTTTTATGTCCTTTTTGTTAGTTTAGTTTTTTTAGTTTCGTTTAGGTTCTTCCAAGCTAACTCGCAGGTTAACTTTGATATCTCGAAGAAATTACGAGTACGGGGCTCAACCCGAGCCCGCGGCTATACCCGCGCCCTCAATGAGTAACCGCGCTCCAAGTTGCCGCGCCCGAAGTCCAATGGCCGCGCTCGCGGGTCCGTTCCTGTCGGAATTAAGTTTGTTTTCGATAAAATAAAAACATAAAAAAAATAAAAAATAAAAAATAAACTAAAATATAAAAGGTTTGAAACCCCCGAAATGAAAGGCTTTCGGGTGAAATCCCCCAAATAATTATCTAACCCTAGCCCAACCTTTCTTTGTAATAAAAACTCATTATCCCCTCCTTGCCACAACCAACAATCTCTCACCAAATTCCACCATCGCGAGCGCCTTCCCCCCCGGCGACAGCAGCAACCACGCGCGCGGCGACCACCTGCGACCGCGGAAACCGCCTCCACCGCTCTCTTGGTGTTTTGCTCTCGGATTTGGTTGGTTTGAAGTGTTTGTGCAATTGTGGGTGTAGATCTACATCGGTTAGTACCCTTTCTTGCCTTTGGAGTTTAATTTGTACCCTTTAAGAGTCGAATTGCTGTTATTGGGAAGAATTTGGAGTTTGTTTGGCCGCCATTGTTGTTGTTCGAAGGTTTTAGATCTGCGCCGAATGAGACACCACGCCCGCAGATTCCTACCGCTCTCGCGATTCTCCTCACACAGCTACGGTGCCCTCAGAATATTTCCGCGCTCGCTGTTACCTCTGACAACCACCACGCCCTTGGCCTTCCACCGCGCTCGTGGGTTTCACAGTTTCGGGTAATTCCTCCTTCGATTCTGTTTCAATTCATTATGGAGAATTTCGGGCTACAGAATCTCAATGATAGGCAAAAGCAATTATGGGATAAATATGAGGGTCGAAATTATGTAAGCACTAAGTTCTTTGACATTCCGACTCTAATTTATTTGGGACTCCGGGAGTGCACTGACCAGTTGTTAGATACTAGGGGTTTGGGTAGATTCAGCACTATGCCCATTCCTACTTACAGAGGGCTCACCATTGAGTTTTTATCTACATTCTGTTATGTGGATGGTGTTCTGACGTTCCATGCATGTGATCGGTTATGCACTGTAACCCGTGAGCAGGCATCTCTGAGTTTCGGGATTACTTCCCCCACCTACTGAAGGGTGGAGGAATATATTGACAGATGCGCAGTTCTTTGATTTTTGGCAGGCACCCACTAGCTTTCCTTTTTACACCATTACAGGGGAGCAGAATAGTAAGATCCCTCAGCCTTGTGTGCGCTTGTGTCACAAGGTTCTGGCTATGGCATTTTTAGATCAAGGAGAGGTAAACAAGGCTTTTGCTCATGATAGGAGGATGATTTGGTGCCTATTTCCTTTTCCATATGAGTGTCCTAATTGGTTTGTGATTTTTATAGATTCCGCAAAGAAATACCCCAGGAGAGCAGGGTCAATTGGACTGGATGGTATGGTGACTCATTTAGCCACTCGGTTCCTACTATTGAGACCATCGAGGCTCGCTATGGAGGATGGATGGTTGATGGTTACCTTTATAACCATCAAGAATTGATTAGGGCGGGCTGTTTGAGGGGTTCCGCTCATATTGGTTGGACTTGGCTTCATGGGCATCCTCATGCGCCTTTTCTGCATCTGCCTAGAGCATTACAATATGGTAACACTGTGTCTTATTTTCGCTTACATCCTGATGTGGATATTCCCGAGGATGAGGAGGATTATGATGTTGAGGATGATGGTGGGGGTAACTGGGATGATCAGGTTGTGGCGTACCAATCACGGTATGCTTCTAAGCCGTCTGGTTGGGCTGCTTTGGGCCCATTATCTTTAGCTGGATGGGGTGGAGCTAACCCATCTACATCTGCATCTACTTCTACTGGTTTTCCCTGGACTTCTGAGATGGGTTTTGAGGAGCGGGTGTTGAGTGCATGGCAGCATTTATCGGTATGCCAGGATGCTTTAGTTCTCTCTTTGGATGCACATACTGACCATTAGAGACAGGTTGCTATCTTCTTTCAGACTCAATGACCAGGTTAGCCATCTTTTCCTCCACCAGATCAGCAATGAGTCTTCTGATTCCCTCTTCTATGCTTTGCTCTATTTTTCTTAGCTTCAATGGGGACAATGAAGAGTTTAAGTATGGGGAGGGGATTCACTGTTTTGTGATATATGTACAGTTGCATCTTATTTCAGTTATTTGATCCAGTTGCTTTCAGTTTACAAAAAAGAAAGAAAAGAAAAGAAAAGACATATAAAATCATGTACTGAGCTAAAAACCCGAAAGGGCGGTTCAGGGAAAATTGTAGGTGCCCGGACCAGCATTAGGCTGGGGTAATAAGAGGTTAATGAGAGATGTGAGCATATATGAGCACGCCTATGAAGAAAAATGAAATGAGTGATTAGGTGAAAACACGGAAGGGCGCCTAAGTAGAATTGAGTGAAAAAATTGGAGTGTTTAGGATTTCATTCTACTTTGGGGTTTGGGGATTACATTTTAGATGTCGGGTAGATCCTAGGACGCTCTACGATTTTTAGAGCTTGAGAGTTGATTTCATATGTATTATGGTGAGGTGTGTGTTTGACCTTTCATGTATTTGCTCATTTTTTCTCCACATGGGTTCGGGTTGTGAGTTAAGAGTGTTGGAGATCTTTCATATTCCCTCATTGCTTCTTGTGGATCTTTGTTGTATTGTTTGTTGGATTTTGTTTGAGCTTATTCGAGGACGAGCAAGATCTAAGTATGGGGGAATTTGATAGGTTGTATTTTATACAGCGTAATTAGGTATTTTTATATGATTTTTGAGTGTTTTAGGCTAGATCAGAGCGTTTAATTGAAAAATCAGTAATGCCTACAAAAGAAGAGTTTAGAGACAGAAATCTGAGTTTGAGCTGAAGACCCGCTACACAGCGGTTGCAAGGAAGTACGAGTAAGAAGAACCCGCGAGTGTGGAATTATACAGAGCCTGCGGTGATGTCCAAATCCGCGAGGGCAACCAGCCGATGTAGCCGCGCCCACGGCCGTGTACCCGCGCTCGCGGTTGCCTGTGTACCACGCCGACTTCATTTTATCCTTATTTTATGTTTTATTATATTTGTGTTTTAGTTATTATACGAATGTTTTAGTATTTATAGACCTCGTTCGTAATAAGTTGGAGAGAGCCTCCTTTTTAAGTTTTAACCTAGAGATTATTTTAGTTTTTATGGAGAACTAAACCTTCTGAATTCGTTCGTACTTTGAAGCTTTGATTTGTAAGTTTGTGAGATTTGATATTTAATTTCCTTTCCTTAGTTGATAATTATCTCTCTTGTGCTTGAATTCTTAAGAATGTGATTGATTTCTCTTAGTCTGATCACATGATTGAACTTGATTATATTCTAGTGCTAGATCTGAGTTTTCTCGTAGTAAAACTTGATCTTAGTAGTAAACTTGATGTTCTAGGACTCGTAGGACTAGATTCATTAAGAAAGAGAGGTATTTGCATGCTTTTGTTAATTAGCTCGTTGTGATTATAATTGCATGTATCCAAATTATCCTTGTGCTTCATGCTAATATTGATTTGATCGTTTCATTTAGTATTAGGTATTGCTTGGCTCGTAGACTTGCATTTATCCATGATTAGGATTGGAATTAACCAAGAGAATAAAAGGAATTTATTGCAAATCAATGATCAAACAACCTTATCAAAGTGGATCTGTATGGATGAATTCGCTTTAATAATCTCAACTTGTTTTCATACTTGTTTGTGTTTGTTTAGTTTTATAAATTAATTCACAAATCCAATATTTTAACTACTGTCGGTTGGTAAAAGTATTAATTTAGGAGCACGTTCCCTTGGTTCGACCCCGACTTATCAACTACACTAAGTTGTTAACTAGGATTTTATCTTTGACTTGGCACAACGACTTTAGCCTGGTCAATAAAGTCACAGATAGAGGAGTATGGCCCGGTCAATCAAGATCTATGTATTGTTGGTGAAGCCATTATCATGATACTTAGAGGTACAAAACTCACCATGAGTTCTGTTGGGCCCAGGAACGTCAGGTCCACTTCCGCTCCAGTCCATCAGGAAAAACTGAGCTCATAGGCCCAATTCAACTCAAATTTCCTCCGAAAGAGCGAGCAGTTGACAAAGGCGATGGAACCGGCGGGAGAATGGTGCGAGACGTGGGGGAAGACCTAGGCGATCGTGAGGGGCGGATGACGAGGAAGAAACTCCTAGCAGCGATATAATAAGGGGGGGGGGGGGAATGAATGTAGTGGAGACAAAAAAACGATTGTAATCATCTCTCTAAAACAAAGAAAACGCTCCTAATTTGCAATCAAATTCTAGTCTTTTTGTTCATATTTTGATCGAAACGTCGCTTATCGGTTAGAAAACCCTACGCTTGATTTCCATCATTTGCTATCTCGGTAGGTTGAATTTTGACCAAAATAGTTTGGCGCCCACTGTGGGGCCCTAGCCAGTTTCGTCCTTTCGATCAAGAGTCCCAACAGTACACCCAGGATGTCGAATCCTCCTGCACTGCCCCTCGCTGCCGGAGGAGATGGCGACCGAAACCACGACCCAAACCTAGCAAGCGGCTCTAGAGAGGGCGGCTATGGTGAAGTTCAAAACCTCCGCAGCGTTCTAGATGAGTTCGCGGCCAAGATTGCGACCCTCCAACAGGATATGTCCAATAAGAAAGACCGTAACCAGTCCCACCTGGACCACATTGCTCAACAGGTGGCCCAAGAAGGTGGAAAACCCCAATCCAAAGAGAGAAAAAACGAAGTGGTGTGATTTCCACGAGGATTATGGGCATGAAACAAATGAATGCTTTGCACTCAGGAAGGAACTAGCCTACCTCCACTCAAGAGGTTTGCTATCCGAGATCGCGCCAAATTCGGGGATACCACCCAGCCAGAATATGTCAAAACATATCGACATCCAGTCATCTCCAAAGTACGCTAAGATCGTCAACGTCATTTCTAGAGGGTCAGATATCTACGGCGTCACCTACTCGGCAGCAAAACGCTACGCACGGGGACGCCCAGATGGACAGTTGATGGCGAGCATCCGCAACCCCGGGGGACATCCTACACTGTTGGAAAATGCGTCTGTAGCCAAGACCATCGCCCTCGTGATAAGCCACAAAGTTAGCCAGGAAATAGGCTTCGCCACAACGGTAGCCACCAGTGTTCCCAGGACGAAAAGTTTGTGGTTAAAACGCTCGCGGGTATAGCATAGCGTGAACACTACCCACAAACTTTTTAGTCGTGCCTATTTAACCACAATTTTGGGTACGACAAACATGTTTGGCTAAATACATGGTATAGCCAGAGACATTTTGTGGCTAAGTTTGAGTCTATTTTACCATAAAGTTAGCATTGAAGTTTTTTTCTGGCTCAATTCGGGAAAGATAAGTCGTGTTCATCAACCACATGTCATGGCCATTTAGTCTCAAAATTTGCCTCGAATAGATTTTGGTGGACGAATTGGCAGACATTGCATGGCCTTAGCATGAAAATTGGCTATGAAAACATTTAGTGTGAAAATTTGTGGTTATATTATTACATATATAGATTTTTAAAAATCATAATATTATGATCCACCATTATATACTCAATACCAAATATATATTATAATTTCCAAATCATATACATATATCATACAAAATGCAAATATAATTACAACTTAAACAACTAGCTTCATGCACCAACACCCTAATACAAACCATCCAAAAACCACCTTATATTACATTCAACAATACAAAAAAACATCTTGGTCTCTTTGGGGTTGAGACTTGAGACTGCTCCAACAAGATAGTCCAACTCCTATTGCATACGAAAATACAATGTTTAGATAGTAGGTATAAAAAAGAAAAGAAAATGGTATCCGAATTTAGATCATCAGCAACAGATCAACAACAAAAAAAGGAGCAAATTTGCTCTCCACTTCTTCTCCATTAACAAATCAAAGGAGCATCAACAAAGCATTTGAGACAATGGTAAACAAAGTTATGATCCACAGACAATAATAGCACCAACATGGATTCTCTAGTAAAAAAATGGACCCTTAAGAGAATTTGAATAATCTAGAAGAAAGGACTTTCAGCAACTGTGAACAAGATATTTATATAGAGCAACATCTATACCAACAACAAGTGCATTCAATCAACCTCCATTGAGTATTCATACAGCGAGAATACCATTAAATACACGGGGGATTGGGGCAAGAAATAGTGGCAGAGACAGGTGGGGGTGCGTGAGGGAGGCTGCCCCCACTGGCGGTCGGAAATTCTCAGCGAGGCACCGGTTTACATAATAGACATTAGAAAATAAAATTCAACTGAGAGCGACAAGTTCAAAGGTGAACACTGTTCTAATGCATTAACCCTCGGCGTTTTTCGTATTAGAGACGATATGTCAGTTCTTCTACCTTCATCTCGAGCTTATCCTTGGCTTCTTTAAGAGCACCACTTTCTTTTGCTGCCTAAATTTTTTAGAGACACTATATTCAGTTGCTGATAAAAAGAAAAGAAAAGAATAAAACACTCTAACATAACATTACAAATTAAGATTTAGATCCAGTAATTGGTTTGGTGATGATATTAACTTGACACATCTCTATCTTTGGAAAACAGATCAGCATTGATTAAAATTAATTAATTGCAAGAGTAGAGAAAGATGACTTATTCCAGTTTCTTGCAAGAACAGAGAAGATCCAAGGATAGACAGATTAAAATGAGAAATTAACAAATTTCAAACATATGAAATCAATTTTGGAGACGAACTTGTAGACTATGACGAGGCGGAGAAGATATGCCGGCGGTGAAGAATCTGAATTCTTAGTCTCCCGAGTCCACTGTCATTCCTGATTCTTGGTCCCCCAAGTTGTTTAATGAACTTGGACTGGTTTATGAACAACTATATTGTCGGCCAAAGTAGCCATCTTAGCTGCTCACATAAAGAAAAATCACAAAAAAAATCAATACTACTCCCTCAAAATAGGCTGTAACATGGAAATTAAATATTCTTACCAAGACCATTGATGTATTGCACTACTGTGGGCTGAGAGTACCCTAATAGATACATCAATCTGTCCGAAACCCACGTCTTCATATTCGGGTCGTTCTCCATTGCTGTTTGAAAGATTCACGGAGAGTTATGGTCAGTAGAGGAGGCAGATGGGGGGCGCAGGGGCGGCCGCCACCACAGGCGGCCGGGAGTTCTCAGCCAGGCACAAAAACAATGAAAATTTGGATCTTTCTCAATTGAGAAATAAGAACAACAGTTGACACAAAGAGATTAGAAACAAAATGCAATTGAGAAGGACAAGTTCAAACCGATCAATTGGAGACGAATTTGTAGACCTTGACGAGGCGGAGAAGATATGACGGTGGTGAAGAATCTAAATTCTTTCTCCCCGATTCCACCGTCGTTCCTGATTCTCTCTCTCGGGTTTCCTTCCTAGGGTTTTATAGACTTTGACGAGGCGAAGAAGATATGTCGGCGGTGGAAAATCCGAATTCTTTCTCCTGAGTCCGCCGTCGTTCCTGATTCTCTCTCGGGTTTCATTCCTGTGGTAAGAAAGAGAGAAGTGAAGTGAGAGGGTCGTCTCTTAGGGTTTGATAATATGGGCCTTATTTCAGCCCACTACATAGTTAACCAGGAAAATTTTAAACCCAAATTTTCATTTCCCTCACAATTGATTTTATTTCCCGCCTAATGTACTATATATCCCGCCCAATATTTTATTTTCTGCTTGCCCAAATTTTTTTTAACCAAAACTTTCCTCCTTGTAATATTTTCAGTCGCGCCAAAATTTTTTAATCAAATATTTCCCTCTTTTCCCTCCTAAACTGTTCTAAATGATTAAAATAGCAATTATTTTTAAAAAAAAATCTTTAATCAAATACACTTTTCTATATACAAATAATCTAAATGATCAAAACACTTTCCTATATATACACTTTCCTATCTAGAATGCATAATAATTAAAAGTGTGAAATTGAAAATTGTATATATAAACTGATATTAATCTAACATTATTGGATCGCAAACCGTTAGCAAAGAGCTTGGGAACTAGCTGTTAAGCTGTTCCCAAGGCAGCGGAAGTAATTAAGCGCAAGTATTAAAAGCAGTAAAGAACGCAGTTCCCTTATAGAGGAACCCCACTACAACCAACTAGTTGTATGGGTAAACCTCTACCTCCGCTTGGAGGATTTTGAATGACTTACTTATATTGATTGCTTTGTTCCTTAGTTACAACAACCGGATTCACACTTCTCTGTTCCTACGAGTTCTTCCTAACTCTAGCAACACTAGTAAATCCTCTCAACTGAGTTCCTAAGCTCACAACAGCAAAATACAAGTAACTCAAACCTTACACCGACTTCTCAGTTCCCTTGCCCCTGGGAACTTCGGCTTCACCGTCGTCGAGATCACACACTCGTCGGCGGGGACTTCTCTTCTATTTCTTTTTTGTCTCTGATGTGGGTGTTTGTGAGTTCTGGGAGAAGTACTCAATCCGAGTACTATTCATTTGGCTTTATAGTCCAGGTGAGCTTGGGCAATCGCATCTTTCATCTGTGTCCAAAATGCCCTTTGCTTGATGCCCAAGTTGTACTTTCTTCACATGTGACTTTGGTTTGAACTAGGTCAACTTCTTGAATCAATCGGACTATTGGATCAAGCGTGACAGTCTGATCCTCAAACTGTTCCTTCGGGCTGTCCAAGACAGAATCCCGCGATCTTCGCTGAACGGTCGTTGTCCTCACATGTGAGTTCCCATTTCAAAGGAACTGTCTTCTTCAGAGTTCCCTTGATGGAAACTGTTCATCGTTGTAAGCTTGAGTTCTCTTGATCATTTTTGGGAGTTCCCATTTCATGGGAACTTTCCTCTTCAGAGTTCCCTTGGTGGAAACTCTGCATTGTGAGCTTCTGTGGCTTTTGGTCATTCATGGGAGTTCTTGGTTGTACCTGCGTTCCTTAGAAATACTTGAACAAACCCCATTAGTTCCTTATGGTGTTTGTCATTATCAAAACACGGAGAATGACATCGTTGATCCGTTGTTTAGAACCAGAGGTCCCAACAACTTCCCAACAATTTCCCCCTTTTTGATGATGACAAACCCATCACAAAATATGCAAGTATTTCAATGAATGATATGCTGATAAGTTCCTAAGTATGATTTTGGGGAGTCGCTTCTAGTGAAGCACTTAGATTTAGGGAGCCACTTCTGGTGAGACACTTAGTTCTTACTTAGCTTTTTATGCAATTGTTCCCCCTTAGCTTATGCATGTTCTGTGATAACTTAAACTTTTAACTCATCTCGCATTTTTTGTCTTTCCCCCTTTTGACATCATCGAAAACAAGCAAAGCAATAATAAGGAAGAAAGGAACACGCAATCAATTTAAAAACCAATTCATTACTTAAGAAAATATGTACAAGGGGAACTCAAGTACAATTTTGTGGTCATTTTTGGATTAAGGGAAAAAGAAAGGAGAGATCATGGGGCTGCGGGGAACAGTGCATCACAAAGGCGCGTTAGGACTTGTGTAAGCTTTTCTTGTCCCCTGGCCAACGTTGCTTGGTCCCTGGCAATCTGGTCGAGGGTGTTGGTGATGCGGATCAAAACCTGAGAGTTCCCATCTTCACCGGACTCCAGTTGAGCCGTTTCTTCTACAGGCTCAAAGTGCCTCATCTTCTGGACAACTGAGATGTCCAGTTCCCTTCCAAGCACTATTTCTTCCTTAGAGGCGTCGTAGAGACCCTCTTTTTGTAGCAGCTTCTTTATCAGCCCAGAGTAGGGAAGGGAATGGGACTTGGAAGCCATAGACTTCTCCATATGCCTAAGTATGATTCTGGGAAGGTTGATGAGCTTCTTGAGGAGGAAGTAATAGAGGATGATGGCATCGGGGATATTGACGACTAGACGCTTCTCTTGGCGAGGGATCACCACATTGATGATGAATTGATGAGCAAGCTTGGCGACCAGGGACAGATGATGAGTCGAGGGCACTTTAGAGGGAACTCGACCCTCAAAGATAGTGTTGTACACCTCTGCTCTGTTAAAGTCGCCCCAGAGCTTGTTGGGCAACTCGTTGAGTCCTTGAACTGGGACCTGGAGCTGAAGGCGGATTGTGGATGTAGTAAATATAAACTCGTCGCCTTCGTGGGAGAGAGTCCCCTGAGTGCAGTCATTGGAGATGATAAAGTTATTGTAGAACTGACGCACTTGTGAGGGATCTACACTCACAGTTTCCTTGCAGAGGTTCTCCCAGCCCTGGGCCTTGATCAAGTCCCACAGTTCCCCTAGGCCATTGTCGTTGAGCACGTCTTCAGAAATGATAAGTGGAGGAAGGAGCTTCCAACGTTCGTCCACAAGGTGCCTTGTTGAAGAGGATCCCTTCCCTTTCTTGGTGGTGCTCTTAGAAGTGTTCCCCCTAGAGACCGTGCGAGGTCCTTTCTGCTGAGGGGGTGCAGCCGCTTCGATCATTAGCACACGTTCCCTTGGCTGATGGGAACCCGTGGACACCACCATTTGGTGTCCAGGTGTTGGGATCTGTGCTCGCTTCTTAGCAGCGGGAGCCTCTTCTTCTTCTTCGACCTCATCATTGGAGGTCCCTTCTTCCTCGGAGGAGCTCGAGCTTGAGCCCTCCGCATCATCTTCGGGATGACTTGTAGTTGCCCCAGCACCACCAGCTGGTGCGGGGTCCCTTCTCTCCGTGGGCTCTTCAGGAGCCACTCTCTCTTGGGACTTGGTCCCTTGATCTGTTGTTGCTTCAGTGGGGACCTGGTTTAGCTCTTTCTCTATAGCTTGGAGTTGGGCCTCCTCCTCTACAGTTCCCATGATGAGAGGAGGAGGGTCCTTGGTCATTTTCCCGATGACCACGGAAAGAGGGAGGTCATCGTCGTCCGAAGTAAGGGCGACGACAGTTTTGGATGGAGAGGGAGGGGAGTTTTGTGGTGGTGGGGGATGTGGTGGAAGAAGGAAGAGAAGAAGAAAGGGGAGTAGAGAGTTGTGTAGAAGGGGGAGGAGGAGTGGATTTGGTAACCTAGGGAGTAGAGATCCCCGAGGTAGGAGTGGGAGAGATAGATGTATGTTTTGGTGAGGAAGGAGGGGAAGGAGTTTTGTGAGGCGGAGGTAGAGTTGGAGTTCTCGTTGTTTTGGGAACAAAGGGGAGTGGTGGAAGGGGAGTGCCCTTTGCTGTGGGAACGGAAGGAAGTGATGAAGGTGGAGTTCCCTTTGATGTGGGAACAGAAGGAGATGGTGGAGGAGTCTTTCGTTTCGAGGGGAGAGGTTTGGGAGGTCCCTCAGTTATGGGAAGAGGGAGGGAAGAAGAAGAAGGGAGTTGACTCTGGGATTGGGAGGTCCCAGAGTCCGAGTGGAAGATGAAGGGGGGTTTGGTGACACAGGAACTGTCCTTGGAGCAGTTCAAGTAATCGTCAATGGTGAAGAAAGATTTCTTTCTGGGCTCCGAAAATTCAGGGACCTCAGTGTGTTTGCGTTTTTTGGATTTGGAGGGATCTTTAGAATGTTTGGATTTTTTGGATTTTGAGGGGTCTTTGGAGGAGTGGCGTTTTTTGGATGAATGACGGTGTTTGGATTTTCTGGGTTTCTCATTAATGGAGGGACGAGCATCTCCGAAACTGTCAACAATGACAATTCCGGAGGAAGTGTTGGTGGTTGAGGGAGGAGGAAGGGATTCAGAGGAGGTGGCGGAAGATGTCCAAGCCAGAGTGTCGTTGGCCGGAGGGGGAGGTGGCAAGAAAGGGCTTACTTGGTTGTAGAGCCCTTGGATGAGTACGTCTTTCATGACTGGGTCTTGCTCTTTCTCAATCTCTTTCAATTGAGAGATGAAGAGAATTCTGGGGTTTGCAAGCACCCAATCTTTTATCTGGGCGAAGGTGTGTTGAGGGGCCAATTTTTGTAAGGATTTGGGAAAGAGAGAAGGTTTTGGAGGTTTCTTGAAAAAGAGAGTGAAAGGGATGTGGAGAAGAAGAATGACAGAGGTGGAAGATGGAATAAGAGCCCAAAAATGGCAAATGAGGGTTTTAAGGAGAGAAGGGGCGAAGGGTAGAAAGGGAAGTGGGAAAACCTCGATAACCGTTGCCCAATGAACGTGGGGCATCGTTTCAACTTCCATAGCACGCCTCTGGACACGCGTCACGATCTCTAGGGGAGTCCTTTCAAAATTTGAATACTTGTCCCTTAACGCTGCACAGCTTCTGACACAAAAATCCGCTTCCCATGTGACGGTTCTTCTTCGTAGATGAGTCAGCGTTCCCTTGCTAGTATGTATCAGTTCCCATGATCTTATCAATGCCAGGGAGAGTGAAGTGGTTAAGGGAACTTCACACTCATCCTTTTGTGGGGCTAGGGAACTCAAAGGGAACCAGACAATTTACGACTCGATAAAGGAGTAAATATTTTTGCAGATATTAAGCAAGTGAGTACCATTTCTCTATTATCATAGAAAAACGCTAGAGTCTATCACTACTTCCTTGGTACAACAATCCACTTTAGTATGGTGTCTTGAAAACCAATCCATATCCAAAATAACATCAAACTCATATATGAATAGCAAAATCAGAACAACTGATAACTATATTGTATCCACCCATATTATACAATTCCGATATACTGTATGTACCTTTACCATTTCATGTGTACTTCCTCTTCTTATGTTTCATGCGTATGAAATGTATGCTCATGTAGTGTTGTATAAGATGCTCTTATAAACTGATGTGGCACGCCTGAACCTTCTCTCCTTTGTGCATCATGCTCATGAATGCAATTCTAATGTCAATTACATATGCTTATGAATGAATGCCCTTAAAGAATCATATCCCTGCTCTGATACCAAAACCTAGGTGTGACACCCCTATACCCTATGACGTATACTTTGTAATAACTTATTTCACATATAAACATATAATTCACATAAAGTAACTATCCACAAACACACAAAGCAGAAAGTAACAACCATAAAAGGTTGCACACACACACACATATAAGTAGTTACTTCTTATGCCAATACATCTATTACTCTAACTTCTATTACAACCCGTATGTCTATGATGCAAAATGAGGAGGAGAAGGTTGCATTGAGCTTCAGCCGGCCGACCTGTATGAATGTGACCTCCAAAAGAGACACACGTCAGCAAAAACTAGCTGAACCTGAAAAATTGTTTTGCGATTTACGTGAGTCACATACTCAGTGAATATAAACCATCATCAATTATTTCACACAAAGCCAAGCAATTGGTCAGTATACATATTCATACACATTATATATATCATATATGAATTTACTATGCAAATGCAAATGCTGATGTTTCCGATTCTTTATTCTATGAACTGTTCAAGCCTGAATCTGCCCCGGGTTTCATTACCGACTCTTTTCCATATACCAACTTTTCTTTTCTTTTTCCTTTTTTTTCCATTACCAACATTACCGACTTTTAGGCATCTTAGGCCTCATTTGCTCAATTACCATCTCTTAGGCATCTCAGGCCTCATGTATGACCCGTAGGTCTCTTTTGTATACAAATTCAGGGCAAGACAGTCACAGATCCTTTTAATCTCATGCAATATGCTATGCAATCAAGTGCATCCTGTAACCATATATCATATGTCATCTGTTAACATACCTTTTGTGCAAACAACTCTGGAAATTTCAATGCTATCACATCTATCCATATAATCCATAAAACACATATATCCATATAGCTCATATAGCACATATATTCATATACCACATATAGCGCATATATCCATATATTCATATTTCACATATAGCACATAGGGTTAAATCTCCGGTCTATACTCACATATATCCATATAGCATATATATCATATAGCGCATATATTCATATATTCATATTTCACATATAGCACATAGGGTTGAATCTCCGGTCTATACTCACATATATACATATAGCATATATATATCATATAGCGCATATATTCATATATTCATATTTCACATATAGCACATAGGGTTGAATCTCTAGTATATACTCACCTGTTTAAGGCAGATACTATATTTCTCCCCCTTGACTTTGACCACGTTCTACTACTTGGGCTCCTATATTTAACCCAATGCAAATTAGGCTATTTACTCTTATAAACTATAACCCCAAATGCAATAAAATGCTAGAATGCATTATAACTTCTTGCATATATATCCAAATCCTTTAAAACTTGACAACAATAAACTATATATATAAAGGAACAATTTTATAGTTCAAACCTTTATGAAAAACTTGATCAAAGGGCTCCCTAATATCATTACAAAGAGAAACCCTAAAAATACTCTGAAATCTTTTACCGAATATATATCCGATATCGAAAACACCCTTTGAAAACTATAGATCAACTGATTTTCGAATCAAAAACAATTGTAGATCTAGATATGGAAAAGTTAGGAAAATCCAGATAAACTATTAACTAATTAAAAACTTACCAAACAACGCTTGTACTTCAGGATTAAAACCGATTGAAGAGATCTTGTACCAGATCCAACAAAAACAACCTAATTCAAAAGAATCAAAATTCTTTCTCTTCGTTTCCTCCTCCTTTTTTTTTAGTTTGGTTCCTTCCAAGTGAAATTTTGAGAACCAAATGTTGATATATATCAACGTACGTAAGGTCGGCACATTTATTAGAAAAAATCACATTTTTCACCCTCAAATCTCCTTTACTACAAACTTTACTCTGAAATAATTAACTTTTTCTTAAAAACTTTTTAAAATATAATAAACTTAATTCGAAAATAAATATTTCTTTTAAAAACTCACTATATATCATACCGATATTCTATGCATATGCTATCACTCTTATATGAATGCAAATTGACGTATGCACTTTGGTCGAGGATGATACAATTACTGGCTAACCATGCTCCGAGACGCAGAAGAATACTCTCAAAAGTGCGAGGGTTGCCACAAGCATGCCCCCACTTCTCACCAGCCACCCAAACCGTTGCACCCAACGTTAACCCCGTGGCCCTTCATGAGATGGGGGATGGATATCGTAGGGAAGTTGCCACCGTCATTTGGACAACGAGTGTTTTTTCTAGCAGTCACGAATTACTTTTCTAAAAGAAATGGATCAAGGCGGAAGCATAGAAAGAGATAAAGGAGCAACAAGTCATTGCATTCATCAAGAAGCACATCATCTGCCACTTCGGGATACCCTTGCACAATTCATTTGCAGAAAGAGGCAGGATTGTTGCCAACAATGGAACATTGATTTGCTAACTTCCACTCCTCGCTATCCACAGGCCAATGGGCAGACAGAATCAAGCAACAAGGTGATCATCAACAATCTCAAGAAACAATTGGTCAAGGCTAAAGGACGGTGAGCCGATGAGCTACCCTACGTTCTATGGGCAAACAAGACCACCCCAAAGGCCGCCACTGGACAATCGCCATTCTCCCTTGTGTACGGATGCGAGGCAGTCATCCCGGTGGAAGTAGCCGTACCCACTGCTCGGCATGGACTATTAATGCCCGACCAGAACGCCAACGAGCTAGCTGCTGACCTGGATACCATGGAGGAACTTAGGGAGAGGGCACAACTGGGTCTAGCTCGGCATCAGCAGCAAGTGGCTTGTTACAATAAAATGTTCGGATCAGAGCCTTCCAGATTGGCGATTGGGTCCTCCGGAAAGTGTTCCAAAACACCACCGAGTTGCACTCTGGAAAGCTCGCTCCTGCTTGGGAGGGACCATACAAGATAATTAGTATCACGGGTCAAGGCGCCTACATGCTAGAATCCCACACCGTTGAACAGTTCCGCGTAGTTGGAATGCTACGCACCTAAAGAACGACCATTTTTTGAGGAAGACAAGGACGCCAGAAACGGCCAAAATAAACAAAAGTGCGATATAATCTACTGTATGCATTTTTTATAAAGTAAAGTTCAACATAGAATATATGAGCTAAAGTGTTTCCACTATAACTTCCTTAGAATAAGGTTACCAGAAGTTAACGCCAGAAGAGGAGAACTCTTGGGTACAAATAAAAATGGTACGAATGCCTAAATTACAAACGATTGACACACAGAGGACAAAAACATTCTAAAGCAAAGCTTTTACAAACAATGACAGGGAACGGGAAGAGATCTCCTAGATGCCCACTATCCGGCATCATCGCCAGTACCACCATAATCGAGAGAACATTCCCCAAACGCTTGATATCTGACAAAAAAGGTCAATCCCCCACGACGCCAATACAGTCGGCAAACGCCAGATCGTCGACGGACAACGTCAAGGCACTGCAAAAGTCGACAGGTCATGTCCATTGCGCACCTACAATATAGGTAAACTCATGAGCAGGCATAGACTCGAAAGCATCCCTTGAGTCACCCGTAAAGCCGGCTAAGATTTTTCCTATCCTCCAAAGCCATAGCTATGCACACCTCTCGACTAAAGAACGACCTTCTGCAGTGGTTGCTCTTCCGACAACCATTGCTCAACGGGAGCACCTACAAAAGACAGCAAAGGAACAAAAAAACAACCAGACAAGATGCAAGCAACCAGAACAAGCAATAAAAACCCCGCCTCATGATGGGGGGCAAAATAAAACAGTATATGTGGCCCAGCCAACGATCAAAACGCCTTCGAACTCCCAATAACCAGCACAGAACGAAGGTATTGTTTATCCACTACCAAAAGAAGCGAGTATAAAATAAAAGTTTTTTACAAACGGTCGCAGCCGCTAGAATTCTTCATTGTTTAGTTTTCAAATCATGCAAGGCCCTTGGAAGCCTCATCTCTCTCTGCCGGCTCACCATCCAGCATCGCTGCTCCATCACCTTGATCTTCATGCGCCCTTAGAGTGATAGGGGAAAAAATAGTTCCCATCAGAGCAACCACTCGAGTCGGGGGAACGCCGCTTGGGAAGTTACTCAAGAACAATGCATTGAATTTATCAACATCCCCAACGGTAAGACCCCCGACCTCGAACTCTTTGATAGTTTCCAGCCGAGCCAACATGTTGTAGTATGCCAAGATATCCTCCGCCTCTGCCTTTCTCACAGAAACAAGCTCAACGGTCTTTGCCTCAAGCTCCTTGACCTTCGCCTCCAAAGTAAAAACCTCCTGCTCCAACTCCACGACCCGTGCCCTAGCAGCCTCTTCCTTAGAGGCCGACATCGTCAAGCGAGCAGCGAACTGCTCACGAGTTCTCGCCACCTCCTCACGGTACTTGCCAATTTCTTGCTTCCTCCATTCTTGCTCAGCTATTTCCTCGCCCATCTCATCTATAATCAGACCAATCTCTTGAAAGAGTTGCATTCATTCAGACAGTCAGTCGCCAGAAAATACATATGAAAACATAGAGGGGAGAAACAGCAGAATTCGGAAAGGCCAATCAAACAAGGAAATTACCTTCCAAGCTCCGAAACCTACCTCGAAAGCCATGGAACGAGCAAAATAGGAAGCATGTCTCTTCTTGAAATTTGGGTCACAGTAATGCTGAAAGGGCTACCAGTCAGAAGAAGCATCATCTCAGAGCTCCATAGGTCGCTATCACTCGACGCTTGATGCTTGCGAGAAGTATTGGGAGCTTCGGTCGATTCTTTCTTAACCGTAGGAGTAGCGGGAGGCTTTGAATCACGGGATCTTGTTTTCTTGAGAATCAAGTCTGAAGCGGAAAAGGTTGAGCTAGACATGCGAGAACGAGTTTCTGAATGTGGCAAGACGAGCAAGTCAAAAAAGTGAAATAGTAGGGTTTTCGAGGGAGATCACAACAGAACAGAGCTTACTAACAGAAGGGCCCGATACAACGGTTGATGCTGAGACCGATGACATCTTGACAAGTGGGAGGTTGTCTTCTTCACTTGATTCTCCCGAATCCGCAGAGGTTGCGCTTTCTTTGCCTTTCGGGATCTCTTCCGAAGGATCAGCAAATGAGGCTCCGAATGTTCTTTGCACCGAGGGGAGTTTGAAAAGCTTCGACAATATTCGGGATGCCTGCAAACAAAGAACGACAAAGATGAAAAAACGTTAAACTACCTTGGAAGCAAGATCAGAAGAAAAGTCAGGTTCTTACTAGTCTCATTCCACTTTTCACAAAGGAACAAACGACATTTAGGGTTCAAAGAGGCAATTTCAACAAAGAAAAACCGACTGGCCCAGTTCTTCCTGTTAACCTTGGAGTTCAGAACAAGCTGTCACCGTGCGGTCCGAGAATGCAAGATAAATCGCCCTCGTGTTACCATCGTCAAACGATAAGACTAGAGCAAATCCGGAACAATGAAATCCACACCGGTGACCTCAGCCATCTAACTTGCCCAAAATAAGATCTTCCAAGTAGAAGGGAGTAACTGCGAAGGATAGAGTTTGAAACGGGATAGGAATTCTTGGACCAGTGGAGGAAAAGGAAGATTACACGAGATGGAGAAGGGAAATTCAAAAAAGTAGTCCCAACTAGGGCGAACCCAGTTCGAACGCTCCTCTTCAAGGCACAACACTACTACCCCCCCCTAGGGAAACCACCATCAATGAGGACCTGATTCATCTCTCTTAGGGTCATGGTGTTGGCAACTCTATCGCACTCCTACAAGACCCTCGACGGCTGGAAACCGTGCTTTGAGACCAAGCGCGTCCTCGCCATTAAAGAAAAGAGTAAAAGTTGCCACAAGCATGCAAGAAGAAGAAGAAAGGGTTTTCCGCTTTTCGTACCTCGAAAGAGTCCAGCGCTGAGAGGATGAATAATGACTGCAGCCGAGACGCAGTAAATATAGCAGCAGCCCATCCCTTTGACTGCAATCTTGGAAAGCGTCCAAGGATCTCGACGCTACATGTGGCATAAGTGCATAACCGAGAGAGCAAGGATCGCGAAAATTCAACAGTGAAAAGATCACGGAAATTTGAAAAATATACGCGATATTTTGGGGCTATTGTTGGGCCCAGGAATGTCAGGTCCACTTCCGCTCCAGTCCATCAGGAAAAATTGGGCTTATAGGCCCAATTCAGCTCAAATTTCCTCCGAAAGAGTAAGCGGTTGACAAAGGCGATGGAACCGGCGGGAAAATGGTGCAAGACGTGGGGTAAGACCTGGGCGATCATGGGGGGTTACGAGGAAGAAACTCTTAGCAGCAGTATAATAGGGGGAACGAATGTAGGGGAGACGAAAAATAGTTTTAATCATCTCTCTAAAACAAAGAAAACACTCCCAATTTGTAATCGAATTCTGGTCTTTTGGTTCGTATTTTGATCAAAACTTCGCTTATCGGTTAGAAAAGCCCTAGACTTAATTTCCATCATCAGCTATCTCGCTTGGTCAAATTTTGACAAAAACAAGTTCGCCTTGAGTCAATAGACGAGAAGCAAACGAACAAGATTCATCTCGATCGAGTTTTTTATTGTACTTGTACTATCAAAATGATGAGCATTGAATCTGAGTTGGCCCTTTATTGGTGTCCAATCTACATCAAGACTCTTTGGCTTAATCATTTTATTGACAAAATTCATTGTACAACTAGTGGTCTAATAAAATATACTTTCCCACTAATTAATTAGTAGTCTTATACGAATGAGATGCTGCAGATATTGGAATTGCTGATTTAGTCAAGTTTGTAGTAGTGTTAATTAATACTAATTAACTAAATTATGCATGAATAGAGTCTTGAAGACACAACTATCTAAATTTGATCATATGCGTACACTGAGATTGTCGAAGCCAATTTTATAGATTACCTTAAGCAAGTTGGTGATCTATATTATAATACTTTGGTGTTGTTTACAAAGTAACACTAATTAAAAACAATCAATAGGTATCCGTACGTCGATAGACATAAGCAAGGAGGTGGATAACCTTCAAATGAAATAGGCCCTTGTTACACATGCAAATCCATGATCTTCTTCTTTGATCCATTTTGGCGAAGTATAAAATAGGCTCTCATTGCCAAACATAGGCTGGCCCAAATGCAAAGATCCAACTTGCATGATTCTAATTTGTATGTACGAGTTATACATCGGTGTGTAAGAAACGTCATAATGGAGATCCATATGTTTGGACTAAATTTGAAATAGGTCCATTAAGCTTCAAGAACTATGTAAAGACTTGAAGTCTGTACAAGAACTACGTAAGAAACCTGGTACAAACTCAAATACGGGTCAAGTTCAGTTGTACATCTCAAATCAAATTAAAAAAATCACTCCAGAGAACTACATAACGGTTTAACGCCTATAAAAGGCTACGTAGGTAACTCAATGTCAAATCTATATTCAACATATATTGAGTACAATCTCCAAATCCCAAATTCAAATCCAAAACATAAGAACTACATCTGACTTGATTCCGTCTCAAATGAATACGTAGGAAATTCAACATTAAATTCAGACCGGTCTCGAATTCAGTAACAATTCCAAATTTAAAAATACAATCCTAAATCAACAATCAAAGTTTTCTCTTTTATGAACTACGATGATTTGATCCCACTAAGGGTACATATGTAGCTTGACATATAGCACAAATGCTCTTCGAGTTCAATCACAACCCCAAACCAAAAATTAAACCCAAGTCCTAGTGGGAAATTTAAACAATCCTTCGTAGAAGGTGGGCCTAATTTTCTCTACACCTGGAAAATGATAGGTGAACGAAGTTTAGGCAACCATTCCTAGAAGGTGGGTTTAAACTTGTGTCTCTGGTGCATGTAAAACAAATCCAAAAAATAAGCGCCTGAACTACGTAAGGCTTGATTCTCGTTAAAGAAATACGTAGGCAACCCGTCAAAATTGGGGTGTTTCCCAAATCATTAAATAAACTCATAAGTATCTAACATGTCTATATTATTATTAGAGTCGTAAAGATGTAGAGATAAGGGTCGAACTTAAAAATCATATGCGATGTGTTTGTCCATTGTTCTTTTCTATTAACAATTTATGCCTTACAATTTTGTGTATTACTTCCATTCTTACAAGGGTTTGGGTTGTAACATTATTTGAGTGCTTTTGAGTTTTAGATCATATTCCCTTTAGTTGTTATAAACCATTCAGATTGTATTGGTTGTTAGATTTTATTTTGAGCTTACTCGAGGACGATCAAGGTCTAAGTATAGGGAAATTTGATACACTATAATTTCTACAATGTAACTACAACTTTTTAGTACTCTTTTAAGAGAGTTTTAATATCTTTTGGAGTGTCTATCGTGAGATTAAAGCTTGAAGAACCAGTGAAGAAGATCGAGTTTTTGGAACTAATTCAAGTAAGGTGGGCCTAAACTTCGTTCACCTATCATGCCCGTGGTTTTTGGTCTTCTCAAGAAGATCGAGACTATTTGCATAAAACCGCGATTACGAGTGAGATACCACGACCACGGTTTTTGTTCTTGAGAAGACCAGAAGCTAGATTGAAGAACCACGACCAAAGTTTCCACCCTCATGCCCGTGGTGGCATTACAGAGAGGTCACTATTTGAAGGCCATGACCGTGGTTTGCACCACTACGATCGCTTTAGTAACTGCCTCGAAGAAGTCAATGTAGTCAAATTGCAACCGTGATTACTTGTGCTGCGTCTGCGGTTGTGCCAGATTCCACGCACGAGAAGGCTTTGCGAGTTTATCTTCTTTGTTTCCTTTTTTATGTTTAGTGTTTCATGTTTAAAATACCTTTTAGAGTTTTTTTTAGCATTCTCATTATTCCAACTTTAGAAGAGCCTAGAGAGTTTTACTATTGTTATGGAGAACTAAACCCTTTGTTTCATTCATTAGTTGAAGCTTTTGGATCAAGTAAGTTGTGAGATTCTATTCTAAAGTATTATTCCTTTGATTATATCAATTTCTCTTGTTTGAAATTGTTATTCAATGTTATTGATTTCTCTTAGCCGAATCAACTAGTTGAAATCGATTGTGTTCTATTTCTAGGATTTAGGTTTTCTCATTGAAAAGCTACATCCTTGGTAGCAAACTCATTGTCTTAGGACTCGTTGGATTAAGACAATTGAGATCGAGAATTGATTGCATGTGAATGCTTAACTCGTTGTATTGTGTTTGCATGTGTCCTGATTTATCCTTGTTCTTAATGCTAATATTAAATTAATTTATGATCGTTTCATTATTGTTTGATATTAAGTGTTTTCAGGACTTGTTGACTTGTTAGTTACATAAGATCAAGATAGGAATAATCTTTGGATGTGAAATACTTGATGAAGAATCAATGATCAATGAACTTAAAACCAAAAGTGGATACTTGTGAATGAAATTGTTTTCCCTACTTGATTCATCTCAACTTGTTGACTTGTCTTGTTTACTTGCTTTGCTATTAGAAGTAGAAATCCAATCAAAATCCCCTTGTTTACATTCTTAATTGATAAAAGTATTAACTTGAGAATACAAGATTCATTTGGGTTCGACCTCGACTTAGTGACTATACTCAATTTAGTAATAGGGATTTATTTTTGACAAGGCACGATGACTTTCAGTCTATTAGAAATCGTTCTGGCTTCCAATTATGATTAAGAATTGAGGCTTTTTGAAAACTTTTGTGTGCTTATAATAGTTTTCAACAATACCAGAGTTAGTTCTTCTAGGAAGAATATCCTTAGTAGTATCTATTTCGCTTCGCTCATGAGTTTCGTGTCCAATTGAATCGACACCATTGTTATTCACTCGTGGAATGAAGACAAGACTAAGTGTGGCAAGATGTCGTTTAGCCATTCTATCTTATGCCATTATCATACCCGTACCTCCACTTGCTAGTCTTCTTATAAGACTAACCTGTTCTTTTCTTTTCTTTTTCTTTTTCATGTTGGATTGTTGCTTTATGTTAAAACGCATCAGATTTCAAAGGCGTAGATTTTGAGAAGAGAATATGACTAGTGAAGACCTTTTTCTTATAGATTGTGTCGTAGCCACTTAGGGCTCGTTTGGTATCCATATCATATATTGGTATCGGGTATCGATATCGGTATCGGTATCGGATATGGGATATCATTCATATCCCATACTTCTCATATCTCTTTTTTTGGTATATCAAATATCATGAAAAATGCCTTGTTTTGATATCAAGATATGGCCCGATATCCATATACTCCCATACCAAACACAAGATATGGCCCCATACCGATATTTAAATTCATATACTCTCATACCAAACACAAGATATGGCCAGATAGCGATATCTGATACTAGGATATCAATACCAAACGGCCCTTAGGTTACTTTTACTTTCTTTCTGCTCAAGTATTAACATAACCTATATTTTGGAAATGATTTGTCTTTTTCATGTTTAATTAGGGACTACTTGTAATTTATGTTTCCGTTGTGACTTATGATAACCTTGTGAATATTATGTATGTAATATTACTATTAAGTTGTTTGAATGCACTTTTGAAAGCTTGAGTAATCTTGGGATGGGTAATCTAGGGGTTATTGGCGGTAATACTTCCCAAAAAATTAGGGGTGTTACAGAATTGGTATTAGAGCTTAAAGGTTATCAACTTGTATTTCCAATGGAATTAAGGAAATTCCATTTTGGAGCTTAATTTATGAAATCTTGTCTTAGGGTGTTCCTCTTTTCTTCTCTTCGAGTGTTGTCTCGGTCTCGAGTAGATCTTCACTGTTGTGTCTTTATAAACCTTTTTTTTGCTAACCTGTTTTCCTCTCTAAGATATCTAGTTGCACCATTTTGGTGAGTTGTAAGAAAAGTTATACTATAAGGCGTTAGGTATCGATGAATGTGATGTTTGGGCATGTTTCTTCCTTTAGTCTTAGACTCTAAAAATTAGAGTCGCTCATCATTTTCCTCGTTATATGAATGATTAGGGCAATAATGTTTGGTTTCTATGTCAAGTTTGTTTTTCCTCAAAATTTTCAATGCCCTTTAAGTTGTTTTTATCGCTTCTTTTTTGTGTGCAAATTCCAATTGTGTCATCTATTGGACAAGCCTTGTGAAGTGGTTATATTTTCCTTTTGGGTTATGATCTTTTAAGATCTTCTTATACTTCTTCGTTCCAATTTAGGTGAAAATTCCTATATCAAGTGTTATTGATTTCAAAAAACGTTTGAAATCGTTTGTATTTTAAACCGTTTCATCAAGTCTTGTAAAGTTGTTGTATTAAAATTCTAAGATTATAATCGTTCCAAGATCTTCCTAGATTTATATCTTCCTAGATTTATATGCACCAAGTTAGATGAGATTCATGATCAGAGTAAGGAAGACTAGCAATGAAGTAGTGAAGGAGAGTTGGTGGTGGTGATGTTGAGAAGATGATAGTGGAAACTCAAAACAGACGTCCGAAGGAGTGGAAGTGACAACGTTATTGGGGAAGTTAGGGTGAATTTTAAGATTGAAAACAGAAAATAACAAATAATTAGATAAGTAGTAAAATTAATTGGAGGCGACAATGTTAGATTTTTTGGAGATATTAGTAAATAGTATCTATAATAGGTAAAATTATGCGGGTGGTAAACGGGTGGGTCGGGTGATGGGTCAAGTGAATCGGGTGTAAAATCTCACCCATATCCGACCCATCAGCCTCTTTTCTATGGTTTTTCACCCGTATATTTGGGTCGGGTGAAGCGGGGGTCGGTCGCCCACGGATAATGTCCACACCTAGATGTATTCTTCAAATTATATGGCATGGTATGAGCCTCATACACACTTGTATGTGAGTCCTCCTCCAAAAGATGCGGAGCATGTAGTATTTTTTTTATTTTGACGTTTAGGCTAACAATTCGGTGTGTTTTGTATAGCCTGAGGCCTTAGAATTGATATCCCATGTCAACCCGAGGATTTCCCATGAGGTCACCCATCTTGGTACTACTCTTGCTCTTACATGCTTATTTTTAGAGTTCTTTGTCCTCACTCGAACTCTAAAAAGGAAGAGCTCTTGTTGACATGGGGAGCACCTCAATCCCTTATAAACCACTAGGATCTTACATATTTTTCATTAGCAAATATTTCTTTTATATATACACAACGCATGTAGCGGGTCGTGGGCTATCTTTCACCCTTTGCAATGGTTGATGAACCCGAGTTATGGAAGGTCATAGGAGATCTATATTGTATCTAGGAGGATAGTGGCCCCGGCCGGACATGGTAGTGGGACTAGGCATGATGATAACGATGATGATCCTGACTCGTGATGCTTATGTATTTTCCAACTTATGATGTTTATGTATTTTCCGACATATGATGTTTATGTATTTTTTGACTTATGATGTTTAAGTATTTTTCGACTAATTATGACGGTTCTGACTCAGGATGTTTATGTATTTGTCGAACTTGATAGAATTGGATATCCATATTTATGTAGAAACTCTATTCAAAGTTTTCATGTTCTTCAAAACATTATTGGATTCCAAGTATATGCATGTTAGAAACTCTATTCAAGGGTTACAAGTATTGTCCAAACTTCATTGAATTCCAAGTTATGATTGAAATCAACGCCAAAATTAAGTGACGAATCTGTTCTGTTCCTCTAGCCATTACAGACATGGTGCCTCTAGCCGTTAAGGCCATGGTGCTTGAACAACATGGAATACACACAAAAATAGAACACACACTAAAAAATACTCCCTCCGTTTCAAAATAGTTGATCTTAGACAAAATTGCACACCTATTAAGGAATTTTTTTCCCCAAATACCCCTATAAGTACACTTTATTTTTTTCTCAATTATCTATAATTGACTTGAACAAGTATTTTAAAATATGTGTAATGTGGGGTATAGATAAGGGTATAAATGGGAAAAAAAGTTACATGAACAAGTATTTTAAAATAAAAAAAATGGCTTTAAGAATAACTATTTTGAAACGGATGGAGTAATACACATAGAAAACAAAACAGACACAGAAAAAAATTCAATTCAGAGTTACATATTTGTTTTTGTCTTCCTATTGAGACGTCACATCAAGCACAACATGGTTGTCATCACTCTTAAACTTCTTCACAGTCTTGTATTTGAAGATGTAGAAATAATTCATCATTATCACAAAGACCTTCTCACGTGAAAACACTTAGGGAAACGGTAAATCTTTAGAGAAAGACACCTATAAATAATAGATGATTCAATATAAGTATGAAGATTGTCCAAACATTAATAATTCATGAAAAATAAATTGAGCTTTCTTTCGCGAAAATATAAATGAAGATTGTCCCATTGTCTATGTTTTTGGTAGGAGCAACTAACGGAAGGTACGTTTGATTCAACGTAGTCCTCATACATCCAAAGGTGCAAAATGTCGTTGCAACCAAGAAGCCCATCTTTAGAAGTGTTAACCAATAATCGATAGGGTGAATCCATTACCAAAAAATCAAGTTTTCGTCTCATGCTTTTCACCGTGTGGTCCAAGAACATGTGGTGAAACCAGACTTTATGCTCATTAAGGGTATTAATCATGCTTTCATGCACTTTCCGCTGGTTATTTTGTGTGATGCTAAGACCATGTGCAATTACTATGTATCCACAATTTTCGTCTGCCGCAATATATGAAAAACTAGTGAAGTACGACCTCATATATAGAAGGATGTCATCCATGTATGAGAAAAGACAACATGGGGTCACTCGACTCTGCAAGGGTGTCGGGGGAGTTGGTGGAGTTTGGGACGCCCGCGAAATAGATGGTGAATTGAGGGTTCTCGGGTGTTTTGGTGGCTTGCGTCTTGGTTTCTTCGGTGGTGTTTTATTCAACTCCTTATCAAAGTGATCCCACTCGCTAAGAAATCTTTTGGTAGGGCTATTTTTGGGTTGCCTCTTATGCTTCTTTTCCTTGCCAGTTCTCTAGAGTAGTCATCTCGGGATGAACTATCTCATATACTGCCTTGGCACACATATGTTGTATATCGACAAATAATTATTGGAATTAATTGTTGTAGAAGTCATCCATCAAACATCTTGCAACTATGCACTTGCGCCATTCATCATCCTCACTCTGTACTACTCTCTCCATGTCGAGTGTCCTCCAAAAGACATGCATGACACTTGGAGGAATGGGAATCACTTGCACCATATGTCGTGCCATGGTATGATGCAAGACAAGTCGTGTGTCACCAGTCTTGTACATGTACACATGGGGTCAAGGTACGTACATTCACCTTGATGGTACTCCTCAATCAAAAACTCCATGCACTTATCAAAGACAACGTACTTCAACAACTTGAAAACATCAACTACTACCTCATCACAGCGTGTCTTCAAATGATAAGCATTGAAGGATCCCTTTATGTTATTCATTTGGAGAAATAGTGATGCATGATATTGGCTAAAAATTATGTCTATCCCGTTGTTCACAATCTCAAGCCAATGTTTCAAGGGTGAGTGTTGCCCTTCTACCCTGCAATTTAGAATAACTATTATTTCCTAAATATTATAAGGAAGTCCATAAAGTTGTTTTGGGAATAGATGTGCATAACTATTTGTTGTGCTACACTCAAATGTCAATACTATGTTTGTACAATATGACACAAATCTTGTCCTGTACGGATCAAGTCATTATTGTCTTAAATATCACAACAGACTTGAGCTCATACTCCACTTCATTTCTATCTTAGCCAACTCCCTCTCATAGCCATCTATGGTCGTTTCCATGAAGAGTACCCAATAATCATTTGTAAAGTATTTTGCACTTTGTATAATCTTCATTACACACTTTGTTCTCGCCTCAATATTCTTCTTAATATGGCACCTATAAAGAAGGTGTTTCGATCTCGGGAACATCTTATCCAATGGATTTATCAAGGGTAACTCATGATTTGTCACCATGCAAGTTGGCTCCATATGCGCCATTCAACAAATCTTTTGAAGTTGTTCCATGGCCCAAGCATAATTGTTTTCTCTCAGGAGCCAAGAATGCACCTACTATTGCGTAATTCATCCATGCCGAGGTAAATCCAACAATTTACAAGAAAGACATGTCGTACCTATATGTTATCAAATAGTTATATGTAGCAAATTGCAGTTTTGTTGGATCTAGCCGTTACGAATAGAGACAGTAGCGTCGTAATGGCCGGAGACACCATAGTTGTCTTTGGCTTTTGCATTGCTATTGTCTCTGGCAATAACGGTTGGATCCAACAAAATAAAGCAATTGACATAAAATAGAAAATAGAAGATAATAGACAGATAGAAAACACATAAATCACAATCAATATGACATACTTGTTTGTAGCGTAGGTGGAGTCAAACACTAAGACATATGGAAATGCCTTGAGTAGTGATTGCATATGGACTGGCGAATAAGACATCAATGATCTTGTTACTTTGATTGTTTTTACTATATTCCATGAAATAATTGTACTCCTTAGTGAAGCAAGAACTCTTGAATAACAGTTCGTCCCTCCAACCCAGCCCTCTAGAGACCATATCTTTCATTTTATATATGTGTCTTGCTTGTGTAGTTGAGTGGAAAATCATTCAACGTCAATGCAATTTGGATCGAATTACAGTTGCTTGATGTCATTGACTCCACCAACATTAGTTTTTCCCCGGTAAGTCTTCCAACGAATGCATGCCCATGCAAATTGGAATTTATCTCATGATTGTGAAATCCATTCACAACCTTAGTCTTCCACAATCCTCTAAGGTCCTCGACGCAAGTCAAGGCAAACTTGCAACCACATTTTTTTTATTTAATCTTCTCTTGGACATCCTTCACTTCCCCACCAATCATTAGTAGTTGGCATTTGGCTTGGTTGCATAGATAGATATCCACTACCGTACGAATCTCGAGCAAATGGAATCGATTCTGTCTGCACTTGAGGATATTCATATTAAGAGTTCTGGCATACGAGATTAGTTTGCTTGTCTTCTATCTAAAATTTGTCAAGTCCAATGTATATTTCATTCTCTTTCTACACAAAGCGACATCATTGACACTAGAGAAGTAGAAGATTCATCCAAGAAGAGAATAGTTCCCAGAGAGTGAAACAAACTAATGCATAAATATTTCATCCTGTGCTAAATATGATACAACTGTTATGACTAAATGGATTCTGGCCGTTATGGCTAAATGGCTTTTGGTGGTTATGGTTAAATGACTTCTGGCCGTTACGGCTAAATGGCTTCTGTCACTATGACTATATGGCCAAATCGCTTCTGGCCATTACGATCAGGTGATGCAACCTTATTCCGATTGGACTCAACGATACCTTGAATTGGAGATCTAGACTGTGTAGCTTATCTCAAACGAAGTGAAGGGTGTGGAAGCTAGATCTAAAGGAAGTTCTCGGTCTTGGTTAATATCCAACACTATGGATGATGAAGGGTCATCTGCCAAGCCACCTTCAAGCGCGCCTATTCTAGTTAATGGTCAATTAACAAGAGCTCGAGCCAAGAAGCTTCAACAAGAGATGCACGGGTTTGTGCATTATTTTATGGCTAAAGGATCATTGGTGACAAAGGAGCCTATGCCAAGAGCCATGGTCGTGATTCATGCTTTGGGTGCACCAAGTTCGGCATCGAGTGCACCTTGTTCAGACCCGAGTGTGCCATGATCAGTTGTACGCCTTTCTTGTGCATACACTTAGTGCTTTAGCTTGTTTTTATGTTGTTTTGAGACAATTGTTTTTATGTCTATTTTTAGCATTTTCTTCTAAATTCTTAAGACATATAAATAGGCATGTAGTGGTTCTTGCTTCAAGAGAAAAACAAGAGCTTTTGAGAGAGAGTTCTCGCAATCCAGTGTGGAGCATAGCTTGGTTTGTCTTGCAAGTGTTAATCTCATTGAATTTAGTGATTGTAAGCGTTCACAAGCTAGCCTCTTGCAAGTGCCTCAAGGATTCGACCTTGTGTTGGGTCGTACCAGGTTGGTCTTGTACTCATTCACATTGGTTCTTGTTGATTCCAAGCAATAGGGGTCATTGAGTTGTTACTTGATTATCCTTCTTCCTATTGTTCCTTTGAGTCGATCTAGTCTTGAGTCTTTAGTTTCTGATTTCAGCTTTGTGTCTTGCTAATCTTTGTTTATTATTGGATAGCTTGCATTTTAGAGCATCTTAGGACATGCATTTAGGATCTTAGTTTAGTATGTTTTTATGCATTAGTCTTGTGTTTTCTATTACTTTTAGTTTAGTTTCCGTTATGGATGTCTACACGCGTATCTTTATGCTTTTCAGGTACTTTGGAGAAATTTGAGCTTCATTGAGATGTGTTTGGATGCGTAGTGATCGCTCATGAATGCGAGGGTCTAGAGATACAATTTATAACCCGACCCCGTTGTAGCACGTGGTGGGTGTCGAACGCTCGGGAAATCTACTCGATTAAGGTGCCTAAACACTAGAAAGCTGGAAAGGAGAACTTAAAACAAAGGAAAACAAAGAGAACAGTCGGGACCGACACAAGTGTCACGTCGGGCCCGATGTTGGCGACGGAGAGGGAAGTCGGGACCGACGTAGAGCAAGTCGGGCCCGATATAGCTGGTTTTGTCGAACTCAAAGATTGAAAGTAGATCTTGGGCTTTTGGGTTCCTTCTCTAGTAGATTAAGGCTTTTTCACCCCAATTCAAGCAATAAGTGATGATCGGAATAGGATCGAGGCGCTTTCACCCTCGTTCCAACCACTTCTACACATCGATCATTGGGGAAATCCCCTTCGAAGCAAGGTCTTGAGATGGACAAATGTTCACTTTCGTTACTTTGCCAATCACAAGCCTTGATTCCTTACATTCATAAGGAATTGTAGCTCTATGTAGAGTGGGTTCCTAGATCAAGCACTCAAGGCTTATGGAATTGGGGTTTCTAGCCCAACCTAGCTAGAGTTTTCCCCCATAACCCAAGATCAAGGAGATCTACTCCATATGGCAAACAAAGAAAGCAAAAAAATAACAAAGCAAAGAAATCAACATCATCAATCTCAAACCAAAGCCAAATTTCATTCACAAATCAAAAGCAATTCACAAACTCCAATCCAAGGTTTCCAAATCCACAAAATCAAAACAAGGCAAAGCTAATCTATCAACCAAACCTATCAAATCTCCTTCTCCTATGCCGATTCCCTCTCTTCTCCTTCTCCTCTCCTTCCTCCTTGCTCTCCAAGTATCCTCTTGAGAGTTTTTGAGAGTTGGTTCCTTGCTAAGTGTGGGAACCTCCTCCAATTAGAATATAAGAGAGCCTTTATAGATGAGGGGGGAAAGTGGTAGTTTACAATTTCGTGCCTTGGAGCTCAATCCAGCCAGCGACCGACTCGGACCGACACGGAGCACCTCGGGCCCGACTTACTGGGCAAGTCGGTCCGAGGTCGAAAAATCATCTCGGGTCCGGCGTTGGTTCCAACTCGATCCGGACCTCGTTCCACCTTCTTCTAGTTGGCTTTTCTCTTGTTCTTCTTCATGGCTTGCTCCTCTCTTTCCCTCTTAAGCTCCAGCCTTGCTCCATGTTCCGATTCTCCTTCAAAACGACCCTTGATCCATGCCAAAACACCTACAAAACACATAAAACGTGCATAGTCTCCGAATCTCATAGAAATACGGGAACTAAGCTAAAAAGGAACAAAACACACAAGAAAAGGGGAAAAAGAAACATATTTACAAAGGGAATCATATATAAAAATACCACCAAATAAAGAGACATCAAAATACCCCATACTTAAACTTGCTTGTCCTCAAGCAATAACAATGTAAGCAAGACCGAAACATAATCTTCAAGTAAAGCCTCGTATGAAAACACATTTAAGCACAAGTGATTGATATTCAAGCAAGATTACATCATCACACATGATTAGGTGTTCCAAGGAATAGAGTCAATGCAACTAAGCCTCACTTTAGGGATATGTGAATGTGTATCACTCATCATGTGTATGGGTATAGCAATGAACACTCAAGCTCAAAAATCATGCAAGTAAGGACTTTACTATTGAAGCTAATATCACCAAATCCTCCACCTAGAGATGCCTAATACAAAGTACACAAAGAATTCGAACTTGGCTCAATGGAGGTCCTCAAAGAGGTTCCATTCCGTCGGGTTGTAATGGGGCTTTTGGTATTTCTCAAGGTGGGAATTATTTGGTCTTGTGGTGCTTAAAATGGGGATTGAACAACCTAAACTCTCACCAACTTCACCAAAATTCCACAATCAATTTCACACTCATCCAAAAGACTTAACATTTTTCCTCTCAGCCCAAAATTTCACTTGACATTCCACTTCATCTTTGCTCTTAGGCTTTTTGTTGGATTTTCCACACTTTCTACACTGGACCGACTTTCTTATGACATCGGGCCCGATGTGGTGTGTAACTCGGTCGGACCCTTTTTCTTCACTTAAGCTCTTTACCTTCATTCCACTTTACATTTCCAACATTTTCTTTCTTTCTTTCTTTCTTCTTTTTTTTTTACTTTTTGCACAACAAAGATGCACTACCCATATGATTCATAACACCATTCTTTGCCCTTAAACCAAAGAGAATCTCAACTCTTCAAATACAATCCAAACCTCTCTTCTAGAGTCCAATCCCATAAGGGTCAAGTCATATAAGGCTAGGAATAATATTTTTGACGAGTTTCAAACAAAGGCCTAGGCTAAAACGGGGCTACAAACAAAGGATTCACTTCATGGTAGGATATGGAACATTTATGTGACTAAAAGAACAAAGTTCAAAAGCAATGTGACAATTCTAGGACAAATCTCATGACGGTCTTGGAAAATAGATAAACACCGCAATAGCAAGTTTTACTAAGCATGCATGAGCTAATCACACAAGAAACATGAGGGACATGTAAATATGAACAAGCATCCCTAAAATGGCCAAAAATCAATCTCACAAGGGTCACTCATACTTAGTTGCATAAGAACTCATCCTAGAACTCACATGTTCAATAAAACAAGCAAGATATCATGATCACATCAAAAGCAACATCTTTTTAGAGGCTAAACCATCCAAAAATATGCAACGGAATTTACATGCTCACATCATCATTAGCTTACATTTGGACATCTAAGATGGGAATTTCTAGTCCAAAAACTACAAAACACAAAATCTTTTTGTTGTTTTCAACACAATTTTTCAAATTTTTATGGATTTTTGCAAAAATTTCTCTATACAAAACCAAAAACAAAGACTCATCCATTCAAAACCAAATCAATCATCCATGTCGTTCATCAAACCACAAACCAAGAAACAAACATCCCAAACATAAACTAGAAACCGAAAACCAAATATCCTCAAAATAACAAACACACACAAGCAAGTGAAATCATGAGCACACTTACCCCCACCCCATACTTAAAATTTTGATGTCCCCATCAAACAAGGAAACCAAAACTTAAAAGCAAGAGAGAAGAGTACAAAGAGCTCACAATTTCTTTATTCTTCAATGGCATGTCTAGAATCACTCGAAGGGGTTGTCACGCCTATATCCTCTTTGAAGTCTCGCTTGCCGCTCCCTCTCGTACACTTGCTCTTGGTAGAAGTCTTGTGGTGGTGGTTGGAGTTGAGGATCCGGGCGCGTCCATTGGTCCTCACGGGAAGGGAAGTTCCCGCTCATCCATGTGTTGAAGCTATCTTGGACCCGCCACCTTTGGTCCTCCACCTCTCTAAGCTCATCCACCTCTCGCCTAGTGTAGTCGAGGGCTCAGTTCATCTCTTCTTGGCTAGCTTGGAGAGCACCTTGTTGTTGAAGCAATTGTTGTTGTTGTTGGTACATGTATTGTTGTTGAAGATTCACTTGATGGACCTCTTGAAGAACATTCTCTTGTTGAAGTTGAAGATGGGCCATTTGGTTGGCCAAGAAGGACATGTCCACCGTTTGTTGTCGCTCGGGAAACACCATTCCCGGACCATACCATTGGGCGTAGCCTTCATAACCGCCACCTTGAGCTTGTTCTTGCCTTGCACCACTCCCCTCTCCATGCTCATAGTGCCTCGGGACCTCATCACCATAGAAGGCACCGGACCGACTTTGATGGAAGTCGGGCCCGATGTGGTGTGTACCTCGGTCCGCCAATGTTGGAGCTTGGTGCGTGGCTCGGAGGTTGGCCATCAAGCCTTGGAAGCGCTCATCTTCTTCATTTTGCTCTTGATCGACGTCCATGTCTTCCCCACGAGGTGCAAACACAAAGTTATCTTGGTCGAAATCCGGTGAAGATGGAGGGGAGGTAAACCGAATGTGTTGAGGTTGTTGTCGCCGCCCCTCTCTTGCACCTTCGGGGTCACCAAATGAGTGCGGCTTGCCGGCCCACACTTGGTACCAATTGTGATACCGAGAAAGATCATAGAGGTTGGGCACCAACCGGATGGACACACCATCATAGCTCGAGTGAGGGGCCAAAGAAGTCATGTAAAGCTTCTCCTTGATGATGTTGGCCTTCTTGAAATACTTCATGTTCATATACTCAACACCATTCGGAGCCGGAGAATACTTGTTAAGGTCAACTCCTAGACGCATGGCTAGCCTTGCTATCATCCCGCCGAAGTAGATCCAAGAGGAGCTTTGGAAGTCTCGCACCATCTTGACCCACTCCCATGCAAGGTTCATGGGCTTCTCGGTGTGGAAGAGCATCTCATGTAGCAACATAATCTCTTCCTTCATCGGCTTGCTCAACTCATGACGAGCATAGATTGCACATCCCAAAACTCGCACCATGACATGAAAAAGAGGGCTAGCAATCTCGGTTGTGGTGGCGCCCTTTCTCATCTCGCTCTTCCCAACCACATGCCGCCACACTTGGTTCACCTTCTCGTTGTCGACGTCGGTCTCTTCTTTTGGACATGGAAACCCGAAGTAGGTAGCCAAGTCCCTAAGAGAGAGATTGTGGTCCTCATTGCCCAATTGGAAGGTGATCGCCCCTTCCTCATCCTCCATATTATCATAAGTGCATTCAAAAGTGGCCATGAATTCCGAGGTGAGGGCGGGATAGTGGGTGTTGTCCCACCTTAGCATCCCATTGAGACCGATGTGGGAGTAGCACCTTGGAAGAGCTTGATCCATGTCCATCTTCTTCACGGTTTCCCAATCAAGCCACCTTGTGTGATGCTCAAGCGCCATATACCTTGCATAACTCTCAACTTGCTCATCATCCTCCAAGTAAACATCATCCAACTTTGGCTCTTTTCTTGACTTCTTGGACTTCTTCTTCGGCCTTTTCGCATGAGATGATGAAGCTCTAGTCTCCATGGTACCTACACACATCCAACCAAACAAAAGGGTCCAAGATAATCTCCATACAACTCAATAAAAGCACTCATCAACACACATCAACACATCAACACAAGGGGAACCCCATACTTAATCTCTAAACACACATGCATCACAATCCAACATGAATCATCATGGATATCTTCTAACAATGGCTAAGCAAATGATCATACTACATCATGATTAAGCTATAGCCAACAATGAAACACATGAATCCACATGATATCACAAGAAGAGAGCAAAAGCAACATGGATCGACGTCCAACCTATGTCGGGCCCGACACATCCTCAACCTCGGTCCGACTTGATGGACCGACTTCCACAACTCGGGCCCGACTTACCTGGGCACGTCGATCTCGACCTAGTTCATGCTTCGACTCTAACCTCAAATCAACCCAAATCACTCTATCATGCACTTAAATTTCAAATTCAACCATCAAACATCCCTAATCGAAGTTCTAAATGGATCCAAGCATGCATAAACAACTTTGAAGCTCAATTTCACAAATCATGCAAATCCACCATTGATGCTCAAGCTCAAACTCTCAATCAAACATGGCATTACTCAATCTATGCAATGAAAGCACAAAATCTCCAAGGAAATAGGTAGAGATCGAGTAACACATACCGGATTTGAAGAGTATTAGACTTTTAAGCAAACAATCTACTTAGAACTCAAACTTTCTCAACCTAGATCGAGATGGGGGATGAAGAACGAGATTGAACTCGAAATTTCTCTTTGGAATCGGGCTAGGGAGGCCTTTTTGTGATTGGATCGAGATGAAGAAAGGGAGAGATGTGTGGATCGAGTATGGTGAGAGGGGGGCCGATTTTGAGAGTGTGAGGGAGATGGGTTGTATTTTGGGAATGGTGGTTAATATGAAGATGGTAGGTAGGTGGGGGATGGCATTTAATGGGGGAAAGGGACAAATTAGGTCAAAGGGCAAAAATGGCATTCCACCCAGTCCGATCGAGTCGGACCGACGTCGTGAACCGACGTCCCTGTGTCGGGCCCGACTTACCTGGGCTCGATGTGGGGTCTTCGGGTCACCAATTTTACTCCATCCTCTTGCAACTTCTTTCTCCATATTTCCATTTATATTTTTTTTTCACCTCAAATCCTACACAACCTTGAAGAATACACAACACCAAAAATCCACAAAACACTAGATAGAGATTGGTTAGAGAAAAGCTAGGCTAAACTAAGAAAAATCAAACTAAAATTACGAAAAGAAAGCTACTAGCTCGGGTTGCCTCCCGAGAAGCGCTCGTTTAGAGTCACTAGCTTGACTTCCTAACCTCAATCTCATGGCGGGTGAAACACGGTGAATTGCTCGCCATTGTTGTGCCCATTCCCATTGCCCTCATACCCATAAAACCACCAACGATGGTCTATATAGGCATGGCTCTCCGATCTCGGGCCTCTCTCATCATACTCCTCCAACGAATGAGATTTCTCCTCCTTACTTGCTCCATCATGTTCCTCTTTTCCTACACCAAAGTTATCCAAAGAATTCCTAGGAGATTCTACCAATTCATCTTTCAAGTCACTAAGGCAAATGTAGGAGTCTCCTAAGTCATCTTTCAAATCACTTAAACAAATGTAGGAATCAAAAGTTTGGAAAGAATTGTGGTCATCACCAACATCAAAAGGATATAAGTAAGGATACTCTTCATTTCTCCTGGGGCTAGCATTGATCCTTGACTCATCTTGTTCCTCAACTTGCTCCAACAACTCCCTTGCTTGTATTTGTTCATTGATCCCTTCATCACTTCTCAACACAATGACCTCTCTAGCAACTTCCACTTCTTCTCTTTTTCTCTTGGCACTCTCTTCAAGTTTGAGGATAGCCAAGGCGTCCGGCTCATTCAAAGCCTTGTTGAAGTGAAAATCGACCTTTTCTTCACCAATCTCAAAGGAAACTTTACCGTTTTTGACATCAAACCTTGCCCCCGCCGTAGCTAAGAATGGTCTTCCTAAGATTATTGGGACCAAGGGGTCCTCGTGCATGTCCAAGATCACGAAATCATCGGGAACAAAGTACTTTCCAACTTGCACCGGCACGTCATTCAATATTCCCTTAGCCTTGATGATGGATCCGTCGGCCATAGTTAGGGACATATCGGCCGGCTCAATTTCACCTAAATTTTCCCTTCTCCAAATACTAGCGGGCATCACCGAAACACTTGCCCCAAGGTCACATAAGGCTTGGAAGTTTTGAGACCCCACACCAATAGTGATAGCAAACCGACCGGGATCTCCTAGCTTTTGCGGTAACTCCAAGGTCTTGACCTCATCTTTCATTTCAACTATGGACCTCTTCTTGCTCAAAATCTCCTTTAAAAACTTGGCATAGGATGGCATCTCGCTCAATGCATCGGTGAATGGGATAGAGATGTTCAAACCTTGCAAAAGCTTGAGAAACCTCTTGAACTTGTTCTCAACAACATCTTTCGGCTTCTTTGAGGGATATGGAAGAGTTGTTGCACCTTGAATCTTGCTTGGATCAACCTCCTTGGACTTCCCCACTTCACTTGCAACATTTCCTCGTTGGACCGACTTAGGCACCACGTCGGGCTTGATGTCGTGTATCACGGTCCTGGGGCAGAGTTGAGGCAGAGTAGTCGGATCGACATCTGGGTACGTCGGGTCCGACTAACTCTCAACCTCGGTCCGGGGCAAAGGAGTTGATCTTCCTGCTGGGTCGACATCAGGGAACCTCGGACCCGACTTGCTGGGTAAGTCGGTCCGGCTCTCTTCATTCTTCTTAGGTATGTGTGGCTCGGGTAGGTTTCGGCCACTTCTCAATCCAATTTCCCGGACTTCATTTTGATTGTTTTGAGCTCGGGGGTTCTCCTCGGGTCGGCCCGGAAGTCTCCCATTCTCTCTCGGGGCTTGAGTTGCAATTTGGGCAAATTGATTGTCGACTTGCCTCCTCCATGCACCAAACTCATTGAATTGGGTCCTCATCTCCTTGAACCCATCCCTCATCTCTTGAGCCAATGATTGTAGCTCATTGAATCCCGGTGGCCTATATGGTGGTGGTTGTGGCGCCCTTGGCTCGTTTTGGTTGAAGTTGTTGTTGTAGCCTTGAGCTTGACCGTTGTTCCACAGGCCATTACCAACATTGTAGAAGTTGCCTCTTCCACCGAAATTTCCTCGAACATAGTTTGCCTCCTCAATTTGCTCGGCCAAGCGCACTTGGCTCCCATTCGGACAAACTTGTGTAGCATGTGCAAAGGATCCACACTCCTCACAAGCTCTAGCATTTTGCTTGTAGTAGTGGACTTGCCTCTTAAGCTTGCTCACTTCACCTTCAAGGAATTGGAGCTTCACATCCTTGTCAATGTCTTCTCCCTTTGGATCATATAACTTCCTTGCACCTTCACCTTGAACTTTCACCTCTTTGCTAGCTTGACTCACCCCATACATGGCCTCATAATCGGATAGCTTGTCAAGTAGTTCCCAAGCTTGATCCGGTGTCAAGTCTATGAACCCACAATCAAGATTGAGCTTGTCCTTCGTTGCCGGATTGATGCCTTGGAAAAAGATGTCTTGGAGCACATATGGTTGTTGGCCATGAGTAGGACATTGGCGCAACATCTCCTTGAAACGGTCCCATGCTTCGAAGAGAGGCTCATTCGGACCTTGTTGAAATCTTGTGATGAGAGGATCGATGGAAGGGATGATGGTGCAAAGAGATCGCCACGAGAATCCAAGGAATTCCGACAACAAACACCACGCAACTGACCCGTCTTCAACTGGATGGATCTTCCTCGTCCGAACTCGGTTTTGAGTGATTCCAATTCGAGAAGTTAGATCTCTGAGTCTCGTTTAATTCCTCAAAATATGAGAGAAAGATGATGAGTGGATTGAAAGTTATGTCGAATTTACTGAGATGGTGCAAAAACCTCCGAGATGGATGATGGTTCGAAAATGGAGAGAACAAGGGGATATGGATGCTTGATAACTTGGATATGACTCACCAAGCTCTCAAACAAACTAGGATGCTCGAATTGTCGGATATGACTCACCAACAATTGAACAACGAGAATTGAACGAAACAAAACAAGAACTTTGAATTGAAAATGCAAGGAAAAGAGAAGCAAATTTCGTCCAAGTCTCTCAAGGAGAAAGGAGGCAAAAAATGGGCCTTATAACCCTAATGCCACGCCTCTCTCAACTCAGCCACCCTCACTTCTCTCTAATTACATAAAACACCCTTAAATTTTAAGAAATTCAACTAAAAACCCTTAACAAAACATAATTCGAGTTTTAGCACTAGTCGAACCAATAGTCACAAGAACACTCCAACCTTCACCGTCATTAGCCATCGGAAACTTATGAGCCATGAGCTCCTCCTTGATTTTGTCTAGTATAGACTTAGCTAGGGCTCGTGTGATGCGCCCAAGATAGGGTATGGCTCCTTGTCTCGGCTTCATAGCGCCTCGAACATCGTCTTCGGTTGCTTGTCCAAGTATTGGCTCCCCTTTATCATGCAGATTGGGCTTGTCTTTAGGGATGGAATCTTCACTCAAATCATGGGGCCATGAATCGGTAGATTGAATCACATCATCCTCCTCCCCTTCAAAAAGATTCGTCCTCGAATCTATCAAGCCTTGTGAGCTCAACAAAGAAGGTAGGGCTTCTAGCTCCCTTGGTGTGGCATTCTCCATGACAAAGACATCCTTCTTGGCATCCACAAGAAAAGGAATGTAAACACCTCTTTGAGTGACTAAAACAGCCTCGTCCTCTTCATGGAGCAAGAAGGGCAAACATGAAGGAATCTTAGGCAATGCATCCATCCATGGTGTAGCCAACGAGTTCATGGAGCTAGGAGTGATGGCAGGACGATGCTTGATTTTAGGAGATAATTCCACAACTTCCTCCTCTTCTTGCAATATGTGCATCATTTCTATTGGACACTTGATGGTAATGAGTTGTTCCAATCCATGGAAAGGAGTCTCTCTTTTTGGTTGTTCTGTGTCACACATCACTCTTTGTTGGAAGGAATTCTCCTCCCCTTTACAAGGGGTCGTCCTCGAACCTTGATCCTCTTCTCGTATATCCTTGATCTTCACCACTTGAGGCACTTGTGTCCTCTCGTCCAGCCCTAGGATTTGGCGCTCCAAGGCATCCATGCGTGTCGCCAAAGCTTCCACAGATTGTTGCATCGATTGTTGAAAAGTTTGTATCATGGCAGCCACCGAACTAGTGGACGTCTCCTCAACTTGTTCCTTATTCTTGTCATCACCTACACTTGTCATCGTAAAAACAAGGCAAAGATCAAGGTATAGAGGTCACACGAATTAATCACCAAGACTTGTCCGAGATGAAAATCCGATAAGTTGCAAGTAGGAGATGACCAACAAAATGGAACAAGAAAAGCTCAAACACAATAACACAAGATGTATCGTCTTTGTGTCGTTCCCGGATCCTAGCACCGTAACCAACAACAAGCATGTAATGATATAAAGGGGTCAAAAGAAAGCTGGATTATGGACTCAATTCCCACGTTTTTACTCAGCCAAATTCAGCAAGACACACTTAAATCAAGCACTAAAGGAAGACATTAATCAAGCAACAAATGCACCCTTTCAACTACCAACTTTTGAAGACTCTTTTGGTGTTCTATGTGGAACGTTTTTTGAGCATGGTTGGCAGCCATGGCTGAACACACACTCATCCAAGACAACCACAAGATCAAGACAAAGCAACGACCACAACAACACACAACAAGGACACTATGGTCGCACACAACAACACAACGCAGCCAATAAAGTGTTCGAACCTAAAACTTGCAACAAGTGGAAATTCAAGGTCGGAACAAGGTTTAGATGGATATACCTTCGCGTGGCTCTGATACCACTTGATGAGAGGATCGATGGAAGGGATGATGGTGCAAAGAGATCGCCACGAGAATCCAAGGAATTCCGACAACAAACACCACGCAACTGACCCGTCTTCAACTGGATGGATCTTCCTCGTCCGAAGTCGGTTTTGAGTGATTCCAATTCGAGAAGTTAGATCTCTGAGTCTCGTTTAATTCCTCAAAATATGAGAGAAAGATGATGAGTGGATTGAAAGTTATGTCGAATTTACTGAGATGGTGCAGAAACCTCCAAGATGGATGATGGTTCGAAAATGGAGAGAACAAGGGGATATGGATGCTTGATAACTTGGATATGACTCACCAAGCTCTCAAACAAACTAGGATGCTCGAATTGTCGGATATGACTCACCAACAATTGAACAACGAGAATTGAACGAAACAAAACAAGAACTTTGAATTGAAAATGCAAGGAAAAGAGAAGCAAATTTCGTCCAAGTCTCTCAAGGAGAAAGGAGGCAAAAAATGGGCCTTATAACCCTAATGCCACGCCTCTCTCAACTCAGCCACCCTCACTTCTCTCTAATTACATAAAACACCCTTAAATTTTAAGAAATTCAACTAAAAACCCTTAACAAAACATAATTCGAGTTTTAGCACTAGTCGAACCAATAGTCACAAGAACACTCCAACCTTCACCGTCATTAGCCATCGGAAACTTATGAGCCATGAGCTCCTCCTTGATTTTGTCTAGTATAGACTTAGCTAGGGCTCGTGTGATGCGCCCAAGATAGGGTATGGCTCCTTGTCTCGGCTTCATAGCGCCTCGAACATCGTCTTCGGTTGCTTGTCCAAGTATTGGCTCCCCTTTATCATGCAGATTGGGCTTGTCTTTAGGGATGGAATCTTCACTCAAATCATGGGGCCATGAATCGGTAGATTGAATCACATCAGCTTGCAATTTTCCTTCTTAGCTCGGTTGTCTTTGAGGGCGGGAAGAACTTCATCAAGAAAGCATCATAGAGTGCCTTCCAAGTTGTGATTGACCTAGGGGCTTGGCTCTCGAGCCAATGTGTGGCCTTGCCCCCAAGTGACCACTTGAACGCCTTTAGAAGCACATACTCCAACGTCTCCTCGTCGGTAGAGATCGTCTCACACATGTCCACAAAGCGTTTGACGTGATCTATGGGACACTCATGTGGACGGCCCTCGAATTGATCACGCTTGATGAGGGAGATGAATTGCATCTTGATCTCAAAATTCTTGGCAACCTCGGGAAGCACAATAACCGGTTCGGGTACCCTCAACTCCGGATGCATGTATTGGCGTGCATTCCGGGGTAGAGCGTTGAGTTGAGCCTCGGCCCTCATCCGTTGCTCCCGTTCTCTTCTTGCCACCGCCTCTTGATTGTCCTTCTTAAGTTGCAATCTAGCCATTTCGGCCCTAAGTCGAGCCAACTCCTCATCACCATGGAGAGCTTGATTCTCCATCCTTTTCCTTCTTCGGGCTTCTTTGAGAATACTTTCCGGATCACTCACAAACTCAAGCTCAAGTGTTCCTCGGGAGGAACGAGCTCGCATACACCTACGAAACAAGACACAAACCAAAACAAATCAAAAACAAACAAAGGGTTTGGGCTATTCCCTCACCCAAATCACTACCAAAACACAAGAAACTCACCAAATTGGCACTCAATGCACTTAGAATTCCCCGGCAACGGCGCCAATCTTTTGATCGCTCACGAATGCGAGGGTCTAGAGATACAATTTATAACCCGACCCCGTTGTAGCACGTGGTGGGTGTCGAACGCTCGGGAAATCTACTCGATTGAGGTGCCTATACACTAGAAAGCTGGAAAGGAGAACTTAAAACAAAGGAAAACAAAGAGAACAGTCGGGACCGACACAAGTGTCACGTCGGGCCCGATGTTGGCGACGGAGAGGGAAGTCGGGACCGACGTAGAGCAAGTCGGGCCCGATATAGCTGGTTTTGTCGAACTCAAAGATTGAAAGTAGATCTTGGGCTTTTGGGTTCCTTCTCTAGTAGATTAAGGCTTTTTCACCCCAATTCAAGCAATAAGTGATGATCGGAATAGGATCGAGGCGCTTTCACCCTCGTTCCAACCACTTCTACACATCGATCATTGGGGAAATCCCCTTCGAAGCAAGGTCTTGAGATGGACAAATGTTCACTTTCGTTACTTTGCCAATCACAAGCCTTGATTCCTTACTTTCATAAGGAATTGTAGCTCTATGTAGAGTGGGTTCCTAGATCAAGCACTCAAGGCTTATGGAATTGGGGTTTCTAGCCCAACCTAGCTAGAGTTTTCCCCCATAACCCAAGATCAAGGAGATCTACTCCATATGGCAAACAAAGAAAGCAAACAAATAACAAAGCAAAGAAATCAACATCATCAATCTCAAACCAAAGCCAAATTTCATTCACAAATCAAAAGCAATCCACAAACTCCAATCCAAGGTTTCCAAATCCACAAAATCAAAACAAGGCAAAGCTAATCTATCAACCAAACCTATCAAATCTCCTTCTCCTATGTCGATTCCCTCTCTTCTCCTTCTCCTCTCCTTCCTCCTTGCTCTCCAAGTATCCTCTTGAGAGTTTTTGAGAGTTGGTTCCTTGCTAAGTGTGGGAACCTCCTCCAATTAGAAGATAAGAGAGCCTTTATAGATGAGGGGGAAAAGTGGTAGTTTACAATTTCGTGCCTTGGAGCCCAATCTAGCCAGCGACCGACTCGGACCGACACGGAGCACATCGGGCCCGACTTACTGGGCAAGTCGGTCCGAGGTCGAAAAATCATCTCGGGTCCGGCGTTGGTTCCAACTCGATCCGGACCTCGTTCCACCTTCTTCTGGTTGGCTTTTCTCTTGTTCTTCTTCATGGCTTGCTCCTCTCTTTCCCTCTTAAGCTCGGGCCTTGCTCCATGTTCCGATTCTCCTTCAAAACGACCCTTGATCCATGCCAAAACACCTACAAAACACATAAAACACGCATAGTCTCCGAATCTCATAGAAATACGGGAACTAAGCTAAAAAGGAACAAAACACACAAGAAAAGGGGGAAAAGAAACATATTTACAAAGGGAATCATATATAAAAACACCACCAAATAAAGAGACATCACGTAGCGGAATCAAGGCTTTAGTCTAGGAGGCAATGGGACCGGAAAAGAACAATTCAAGAGCCAAAAAAGAAGGAACCACACGATTAAGGCCAAAGCCATGTACTAAGGGGCACGGTCGTGCAACTCGTGCGCCCACGCTCAGAGAACGACACGGGTTCTGCGTACCAAGTGCACGACCATGCGGTGCCTAAACAAGGCTCGTGTGTCACCTTGGCTAAGATCGTGTGTCGGTGAAGGTCGTGCACCTTCCAAGGCACAGCCCGTGCGCCCAAACGCACGGTCGTGTGTCCTCTCATACCATGCCTAAGGTCGTGCAGTGCCAAGGCCAGGGTCATGTGTCTCCATGCCTAGAGTCCTACGCTTGCCTTAGGTCGTGCGTGGCTCATGTGATCGTGCGGCTATGGTGCACGACACGCGTTGTTGCTCGTGCGCCCTTTTGGGTCGGGTTTTTAGACCGCCTCTCCTATCTTACCCTAGTATAAATACTCTCTTTTGTCTTCTAGATTAGGAGTTCTAGTTTTTGCTAAGTTCTTATTACTTGAGAGACAAGTTTGGATAGATCTAGTTGGAGATTGAAGACTTTGGTTGAATTTGAGTTTGGATTTACTGGATTTTAATCAAGTTTGTTTGTTTCTTCAATTCGGTATGTTTATTCTCATCATTGAATTGATTTCTTCTCTCACCATGTCTAGCCAAACCCTAAATTCTAAGATTGGGGTGAACCCAATGATGTGTAGGTAGACTAATTCATAAAACTGCACAATCTATTGTTTGAAACTTTATTTTATTTAATTCTAGATGCTTTATGCCTTAGTAACTATTGTGAATGGGAACTTGCCATACAAGGTTTAGACTTTGAGCTTTAGGATACCACGCCGTTTGAGACTGAAAGGTAATAACTTTGATAAGTAGTAAGACATGGAATTGAGACTGAAAGGTACTTTTTTCCTGTTGGAACCCTAGGATTTGAACCAGTTTTCTTTATTATGAAAGTATTTTGAATTCTCTTGTGGAATAACAGTTGTCATATAAACCTTAAGGTTGGGTTGAGTTAGCAAGTCGTGAAAGTGGATGTTGATTCAATTTAATCTTAAATTCTAAGTGCTTAAAGGTCTAGATTTTAATTTGCAAGTCACAAACATTGAGTCTAGATACGTCTGTTAACATTCAAAAGAATTTAGTGGATACATTACACAATTGTCTTCAAATGAAGTCAAAATTAAGATTGTGCAATCATCCTTTATAGTCTGCCAAAGCATTGTTGTGGGGATCCTTGATCTTAGAAGCCTTTCTCTCATTGATATTCTCATATATTACTTGTTTATTTGTCATAATTAGTTTGATAATCATAATCACACCTCAATCTTTTCTTATTCTTACAACTTGGTCTACTTTTGATACTACTTAGTCACAGAGTTCGACACCTTGGTATTACAACCGATCTCGTACACTTGAAGGGTAGGTTTTGGCCTATCATTATTTCCTTTTCAAATCGCTATTGTCAAGATCGGACCTAATCATGGCTAATCTCGTATCAAATTGGTATGAGAGCCAAATTCAAGACATCAACGTTGCATTTCTTAGATTCCAGATCTGAAAACTACAAAAAAAAGTCCTCAATTAGGTTTGGTTAATACTTTCTCATCAAATCCATTGGATTGTACTAACCAAGTTTGTTACTTGATGTTGTGGTTGTTGCCTTAGCCAAACACGCACTTTCCAGCCTAAAACCGCCACCTTCTACTACCTCATTTTTACCATCTCCTCAATAAAGTTTTTTTATTATACCATAAGAGAGAAAAACAAAAAAAAATATAGAAAAGAAAACTAAAAAATCAGCTTGTTATTCTAGCTCCTAGAAAATAGCTAACCAATTCAAATCCTAACCACTTCTCTCCACCAGCCTCATCCACACCCCACATCCCTATTTTCACTCAACTCACCAACAAACTTGCTTCTCCCATGTTAGAGTACATTCCCCCATCTAATGTGTGGACATAAACTTGCCTAGAATATATACCTGTTGGGTTACTCCTCCTATTGTCAATTGATTTTAGGATGGAACCCCAATGGGCTAGCTAATATGGTATCAAAGCCATTCACCTAACGAACTCTCGCGATCCTAGGCCCGCCCTGTCGTGTTGTTCAAGTGTCAACTGGGCTAGTTCCCCCAGTTGCACTTGTGGGGCGTGTTAGAGTACATTCCTCCATTTAAAGTTGGGACATAAACTTGCCTAGTATATATGCACGTTGGGTTACTCCTCCTATTGCCAATTGGTTTTAGGATGGAACCCCATTGGGATAATATGGTATCATAGCCATTCGCCTAATGGCCTCTCTCGATCCTAGGCCAGCCGTGTCGTGTTGTTCAATTCTCAATTGGGCTAGTTCCCCTAGTTGCACTTGTGGGGGCGTGTTATAGTACATTGTCACATCTAAAGTTGGGACATAAACTTGCCTAGTATATATACCCGTTGGGTTACTCTTCCTATAGCCAATTGGTTTTACGATGGAACCTCACTAGGCTAATATCCCATATCATCAACGTCCACACACAAGGAGGTTCCATATTTCTGAATTTAATTTTCTATTTAATTCCCTTTCTTTTCTTTAGCTAAAAAAAATCAGATCAATTTTCTTATTTGATATAAAAAAGAGAAAAGAACAGAAAATCAAAACTTCAAAAAAAGAGAAAGAAAGAAAAGAAAATCAGTCAAGTTCATCAAACGTTGGAATTTCATTGTGTGAGCCTTCACTAGACGTTGTCTTGGAGGATCAAACTAGCATATACCTTCAACCAAGCCGTGACCTTGCAACCCACAACAAGTTGCAACTCTTGGCTTAGGAAGTCAAGCAAGGAAGGCTTAACCAAGGTCTGATTTCTTGTCTTTATTTGTTCATTTTTCTCATCCTTCAATACATAATCTTGTCCATAATAGAGTCTTTCATCCCCAAATCTCATCGAATCATGCAATCTTAGTTTAGTAGTACATCGATCAACCTTGAATTGGATTTTGTGTTCACTTTATCACTAACACTTCTACTTGAGTGTTGACTCTTCCAAGGCAGATTGAAATAACAAGCTTGATTACAACACCGAAGGAGAGAGAGTGACGAGTGTAAACACTTGTGAGGTTGATTTCGATTTCACACTAACTTAACGAATTTATTTGGTTGTTAGTTGTGATGTCTAATACTGTTCAAGGATCACATGGATCTGAGGATTCAAATCCAATTCCCTCTGAAGTGTTTAACATGCTCACGACCATGAACAACAATCTCACCCATTTGGTGGAACTCAATGAGTGTCGAAAAGACATTCAATGTCATGGAAGTGGCAATGGTAAGAGCCAATGTGGTGGAAGATGAGGAAGCCACAATGGCTAGGTTTCTTAGAGTTCTTCATCCTAATTTAGCTAATGAGATTGATCTTTATCCATATAATACTATGATTGATTTACTTCATTTAGCTATTAAGGTGGAGAAGAAGACCAAAGCTAGGAACCAAGGTGGGAAATACATGGGAAATTAGTCCCTCGTGGAAATCCAACCGTGGTATCTCATCATTCTGAAGGGATTCTATGCAAGTTAAGGATAAGGGAAACATATCTGGTTCACAAGGTTAGCAAGGTGGCCAAGGCAAGGCACCAATGGGAAGCTCACCATCATCCACAAGGGAGCCAAATGGGGCTTCCATGGCCCCTAAGGGGAGTAATTCTTACACTTCTACTAGATCTAGGGACATTTTATGTTTTAAATGTCAAGGTAGGGGTCATATGATGAAGGATTACTCTAATAAGAGTTTACTCTTGATTAATCACTTGGGTCAATATGAATCCGAAGATGAATGTGATGATCATGATGATTGACTGAATGATGTGAATCTGGTTGCTTATGATGAAAATGATGAGGATGAAATAGAATATGAGCATGGAGAGACATTGATAGCTAGGAGAACCTTGCATGCTAAACCGGCTCCATGTAATGAGAATCAAAGGGAAAATCCGTTTCATACTCGTTGTTATATAAATGGCAAAGTGTGTAATGTGATTATTGATAGTGGGAGTTGTTGTAATATAGCTAGCATGGAATTAGTTCAAAAACTATGACTTCCCATATTTCATCACCCTAGGCCTTATAAACTACATTGGATGAACAAAAGTGAATAAGCAAGTTAAGGTATCTATTAAGCTAGGACATTATGAAGATGATATGTTATGTGATGTTGTGCCTATGAAAGCTTGTCACTTACTTGTGGGTCATCCATGGCAGTTTGATAGAAAAGGTGTTCATGATGGTTTCACTAACCGACATTCTTTTGTGTATAAGGGAAGAACATCGTTCTCAAACTTATGACACCCACATAGGTTTCGGACGAGTATGAAAAGAAGAAGGTAAGTGTAGATGAGGAAGAAAAAGGGGGAAAGAGGAAGTTTCAATCGAGAGAACCTACTAGCCCACACTCCTCTAACGTTCTTCTAGCTTCCAAGAGGGAGCTTGAGAATGAGTATTTGGCTAGGGAAACAACACTCGTGCTCTTGTTTAAGGAGCTTAGTTTGATGTGTGAGGAGCTTAAGGCTACACTACCCCCACGCATACAAGGGTTGATTGAGGAGTACAATGATGTATTCCCAGAAGACATACCCCCTGGCCTACCCCCAATTAGAGGAATTGAGCATCAAATTGACCTCATTCTCGGGGCTACATTACCAAATAGGCCAGCCTATAGAATGAACCCTAAGGAGACTCACAAAGTCAAATACCAAGTCCAAGAGCTATTAGACAAGGGATACATTAGGGAAAGTTTCAGTCCATGTGTTGTTACGGTTTTGTTAGTGCCTAAAAAAAGATGGATCATGGAGAATGTGTGTAGATTGTATGGCCATTAATAACATAACCACTAAATACTGTCACCCCATTTCGCGTTTAGATGACATGTTAGATGAATTGCATGGTGCCTCTAAATTTTCTAAAATTGATTTGAAAAGTGGGTACCATCAAATAAGAATGAAGGGGTTAATTGGAAAACAACATTTAAAACCAAGTTTAGATTGTATGAATGGCTTGTTATGCCCTTTAGGCTAACCAATGCCCCTAGTACTTTCATGCGCTTTATGAACCATGTGCTTAGAAACTTCATAGGGAAATTTGTTGTGGTATATTTTGATGATATTCTTGTGTATAGTAGGTCCCTAAAAGATCATTAGGTTCATTTAAGGGAAGTACTCTCTACTCTTCGATTAGAGCGCTTGTTTGCTAATCTTAAGAAATGCAAACTATGCACTGATCATGTCACAGTCTTGGTTTATAGTGAGCTCACAAGGACTACAAATGGACAAAGCCAAGATAAGGGCATTACAAGATCTTCCATTGTTTGGCTAGCTTCTATCGGCGTTTTGTCAAGGATTTCAGCACCATTGTTGCCCCCATGACCAAGATCACCAAGAAGCATAGAACATTTGTATGGAGAAAGGCGCAAGAGAGGGCTTTCAATGCCCTAAAATGGAGATTGATGCAAGCACCTTTGCTAGCTTTGTCGGATTTCACACATTCCATTAAGGTTGAATGTGATGCAAGTGGCATAGGGATTGGAGGCGTTCTCATGCAAGAAGGTAAGCCTATTGTCTTCTATTCTGAAAAACTGAAAGGAGCGTGTTTAAAACACTCTACCTATGACAAAGAGCTATATGCATTGTTTAGAGTACTTAAAACATGGAAACACTACCTATGGCCTAGAGAATTTGTTTTGAAAACTGGTCATGAATCTCTAAAACATTTTAAAAGTCAAGAAAAATTGGATAGGAGACATGGTAGATGGATGGAATTCATTGAAATCTTTCCATATGTGATTAAGTATAAAAAGGGCAAATATAATGTTGTTGTTGATGTAGATTCCATGCTTTGTTGACCACATTAGATTCTAAGGTGTTAGGTTTTACTTACATTAAAGAATTGTATGTGAATAACATTGATTTCGGTGATACTTATAAGTCTTGTGTTGAAAGGAGGCGGTTGAAAGTATTATCTATTTGAGGGATTTCTCTTTAGAATGAACAAAGTTTGTATTCCTAGATGTTCCTTGCTATTGCTACTTGTTGAAGAAGCCCATAAGGGTGGATTAATTGGACATTTTGGTAGGGATAAAACTTATCATATGTTGCATGTTCATTTCTATTGGCCTCACATGCTTAGAGATGTTGAACATGTTATTAAAAGATGTGTTGAATGTTTAAAGGCCAAAATCTAGACTAATGCCTCATGGATTATACACCCCTTTACCCACACCTACAACCCTTTGAGAAGATTTATCTATGGATTTTATTATGGGGTTACAAAGAACTAAGAAGGGGAGAGATTTGATCTTTGTGGTTGTCGATTGTTTCTCTAAAATGGATCACTTTATTGCATATCATAAAACTGATGATGCCTCTAATGTAGAAAATTTGTTCTTTAGAGAAATTGTAAGGTTATATGGCGTGCCTAAAACCATTGTAAGTGATAGGGATGTTAAGTTTTTTAGCCATTTTTGGAGGACCTTATGGGATAAGCTAGGAACTAGGTTATTGTTTTCTACTTCTGGGCACCCACAAACTGATGGATAAACCGAAGTGACTAATAGAATATTAACCACGATCCTTAGATCCATTATTAGGAAGAATGTGAAATTATGGGAAGAAGCACTACCACATGCGGAGTTCGCTTATAATAGGACCATGCATTCATCAACTCAATTGGCTCCATTTGAATGTGTTTATGGCACTAGGATCAAGCTTTTGCAAAAGGCGAAGTATAATGCAATAAGAGCCAACAAGGGGCGACGCCAAGTCATATTTCAGCCAAGAGATCTTGTTTGGGCGCACCTAAGGAGAGGTTCCCCGATCTACACAAGTCAAAGTTGTCCCCACATGGAGATGGACCTTTCAAGGTCTTACAACGCGTAGGAGACAACACATACAAGCTGGAATTGCCCGGTGAATATGGCGTAAGTGCTACCTTCAATGTGGTTGATCTTACACCGTATCTTGCTATGGATGAAGATCTTGATTCGAGGTCGAATCCTTTCCAAGAAGGGGAGGATGATGAAGGGTCATCTACCAAGCCACCTCCAAGCGCGCCTATTCTATTTGATGGTCCATTAACCCGAGCTCGTGCCAAGAAGCTTCAATAAGAGATGCAAGGATTTGTGCATTATTTTCTAGCTAAAGGATAATTGGTGACAAAGGAGCCTATGTCAAGAGCCATGGTCGTGATCCAAGGTTCGGGTGGGCTAAGTCCAGCGTCGGGCGCGCCTTGTTCAGACCCGAGTGTGCCATGATCAGCGGCGCACCTTTCTTTTACGCACACTTAGTGCTTTAGCTTGTTTTTATGTTGTTTTGAGACAATTATTTTATGTCTATTTTTTTAGCATTTTCTTCTAAATTCCTAGGGGCAAAATACATAAATAGGTCCCTGAACTTTGACGATTTTGACAAACATATCCATGTACTTTGGGGATTTCAAATAGGTCTGTGGACCATACATTTTTTTGTCATTTTAAACACAAATCAAGCGAGCTCCACCTGCGTGTAATCCACTCGCGTTGACGTGTAAAAATATTTTCCATCTTAGTACCACATAGGTGCCTTGTAATTGCCACCTAGATAAATTTATTAAATTTTAATATTTTCCATCTTAGTACCACATTTGAACAGAATGACTTCCCAACGGACTCGGTCTTCTTCACTGCCAGCATATCTTCTCCTCCCTCTAGAACGACGAATTTGGGAATCGGAAGACCGGGGTGCACACTTCTTCTTAGGGCAATATCCATGTGCCCACATGGCCCTTTCTTCCTCCCACACACTCCAAATTCCAAATCAATTTGGGAGAAATTGAAATGACACAAATTGCTGCTCTAGTCCTATCCAAAATTATAGTCTCCTAAAAGCCAGAGGGCAATAAACCCACTTCACATGATTTTACAAGAAAGATCAATGCTGATATTTTTTTCTCATTCTTTTTCCTTTTCTTTTTTAGTAATAATAGAAATTAGAGAAAAAGAATTACACAGCAGTCTTCACCGGAAATTTTTTATGAAATGGGCTCTTGAACAAAAAAATTACAAAACAATAATCCATATCTAGATTTGGAAGTGTTCACCGTCGGCATATCTTCTCAATTACAGAGAAGGGGGACAAAAAAATTGTGGATCTGGATGTTTTCACCATCAGCATATCTAAAAAATTGCAGATCTGGATGTTTTCACCGTCGACATATCTTCTCTTTGCGCCTAAGTCGGAATTCTTCACCGTCGGCATATCTTCTCTTTGGTTCTTGTTCTGGTTCCTTCCTTGTACTTTTCTCTAGATTCTGTCGTTCTTTGTTGTCGTTGTTGCTGTTGTTGCAGAACGATCCCAATCTCCAAATTTCGTCGCTCCTTGTTAGAAACAAAAGAAAAAAATAGCTTTTAAACGAGAATTTTTTGGAGTGCTTAATTTTCTATGTCTAAAATAGATTTTTTTTTAATTCCACATCAGCATTTATAGGAGTCCATATTCTGTTTTACGCGCAATTACGAAATTGAGATACACGCGTTTCGCCGCATAAGCAATTTGTGTTTAAATGACAAAAATATGTATAGTACAATGACCTATTTGAAACCCCCAAAGTAAAAGGATATGGATGGCAAAATCGTGAAAGTTCTGGGACCTATTTATATATTTCGCCAATTCCTAGGACATATAAATAGGCTTTTAGTGGTTTTTTTCAGATAAAGTATCATAATTTCAGACTTTGTATTTTCTTGCTTCAAGAGAAAAACGAGAGCTTTTGAGAGAAAGTTCTCACAATCCGATGTGGATCATACCTCGGTTTGTCTTGCAAGTGTTAATCTCATTGAGTTTTGGTGATTATAAGCGTTCACAAGCCTCTTCCTAGTGCCTCAAGGATTCATCCTTGTTGTGTTGGGTCGTACTAGGTTGGTCTTGTACTCATTCACATTGGTTCTTGTTGATTCCAAGCAACAAGGGTCTTTGAGTTGTTGTTACTTGATTATCCTTCTTCCTATTGTTCTTTTTAGTCGATCTAGTCTTGAGTCTTTAGTTTTTTATTTCAGTTTTGTGTCTTGCTAATCTTTGTTTGTTATTTCCTTTTTTGAGTCGTTGTTGTCAAGATCGGGCCTAATCACAGCTAATCTCATATCAATGGATCTTTGGAGTCTCAACGTTATGAAACTCGAATGAATGCAAGCTTGATCGACCAATGTTATGGCTCGATTGAATGTGTTTGATAGTTTTGATAAAGGTGGCACACGATTCAAAATAAGGAAAGACTCTACTTCAATATTGAATCTGAAGTGTGCATAACCTAGAACAAGGGGTCGAGAGGGCCTTATAAAGAGGCGGCTCCAAACCCTAGACAAACATGAAAGAGGCGGAATCGGGTCAAGTCTGCAAACAAGGCCCAACTTCCAAGAAGTCTAAACAACTTACTAAAAACATAAGAACATAAGTAGATTGTCGTCTGAACATGGTAAGAACTACTAAAGATAGCAAGATATGACCCAAGGTCGTGGCCAAGGTACCGAAGGTGTCAAGGCCGAGAACGAGGGCCTAGGTGTGCGCGCTTGGGCACTTGGTGTTGGCGAGTGTCACTCGGCATCGGGCTGGCCCTCCAAGATTGGGCAAGGATTCGCGATGCCAAGGGTGATAAGGCAAACTTGTGATGGAGAGGGCGAGAGCGCGCCATGGCTGGCAAGGGTCTGGGCCATGAGTGATTGTGTTATCGAAGCTATGGCCTTGACGCGGCAACGAGTGATGAGGTCGTCTGAGTGAAGTGACATGGCTTGCTCCTCTTGGGCGGTGTCCAAGGGCAAGTTCACATCACTAAGTATGTTTTTGCCGCTACGTCCAGGGGAGGTTTGGCCGTGACGGCTACATGCCATGAACTACGATCTTTGCATTGGAAAAGCTTTCGAACTTTAATCTAAAACTAGGATTTTTTTTTTTCTGTAAAAACATCATCTTTAGCCTAATTTAATCTTGCATAACCAAGAAACGAAAGTTCATAGATAGAAGCTTTCCTTCAAACATGTGGAGAAAGACAACAACGGTGGACATGGTGAAAAAAGAGATAATGATGAAAGAAAAAAGAGAATAAAGTGACTAAGAAGACATATCTCATTATGGTTGATGTTTAAAGTTTGTTCCTCTAATCCCATTAAGTGTGTGTAATCATCTTTGTAGTTTATTGGAACTTTGAAGAATTGAAAAAATGGTGAAGATGGAGAAAGTGTCTTGTGTTTTTTTAAAAGATTTTTATTTGTCGGAAAACTGGAGACCCGTGCGATATTATTTAAATTATTTTTTTGGAGAGATTTTGAAATAGAGAAATAGGTAAATTACGATAGATTGTTAAAGGTAAACGGTGGATTAAGTTTTGGTAAGTAACATGTCATTTTATGAAATTCGAGAGCTGATGGAGCTCAGGCGTTACGGCCAAAGGCACCATAGTTGTAACGGACTAGAGTGCTTGGGGCCGGCTGAGCGTCTTTCTATCGTTACGACAATGGTGCCTCTACCCGTGAGTCCGTAACGTTAGGGTGCGCTATATCAAGATTTACGGTGCGCTATTTCCAACGGCTAAAAAATATTATCGAAATTAAGAGCTGTGGCTGCTATGCATTGCAGGTTGCAGGTAAAACGCGGCGTTCCGGTCCTTTGTCGTACCTTGCTGCTCCTCCAACCCTCCTCCAAAAGTTAAAGCAGAGAAAGCAGGAAGCCAGTTCAGCTTGACCTCTTTAACCCAATTCTCTATATATCCACCCCCATTTCAACGCCTCTCGAGCTTCTCTACATGGCTTCCTCCCTCCTTCGTTCCAGATTTCAGCCCGAGAGCTAAAGATCCTTTCGCTGTAATCCTTTTGTATTTTTTTCAGGGAAACCCCCTATTATCCCTCTCAACATTGCCCCTCTGTATCTAGCTATCCAAACGGATCGTATTCGCGGGATCCAAGTTTTGACTGTCTCCGATTTTATCATTTGTGGTGATTCTGATCTCTGTTGTCTTCAAGAATCCGTTTCTAGGTAAGCTAACAATTATTAGATCCGTTTAAGCAGTTCTGGTTTGTGTGTTTTCCCCTATCTCTTAAAATCAACGATTTATGCTTTTTGAACTCTCTTAAAATCTTGATGATTTTGTTGGTTTCTGGATGCGAGAGGAAAACTTTATTGCTAATTTAGATGGAAAATCAGGCTTAGGATTTTGTGCTGTTTTTGGAAATATCGTTTGTTTGTGGATAGGAATTTGTCCGAACACATCAATTTGAGGCTGATGAAGGAACTTTCACGACGGAATATGATAATGATCACTCAAAAGGTTGAGGAGAAAGGAAAAGAGTGGTTTTTTGTTTTCATATTTTTCAAGGCAACAAACCCTTTTTTTTAAATAAAAATTCTACATGCCCTTTGATGCACTAGATAGCTCAGCAGATTATATATAAATCTAATATGTACATAGCTCTTGAGTCTCAAGGGTATGGTGATGGGAAGAAACTCATTGTTGTGCCATAGATAATGTTTAGAGACTGTGCCCACACCACTTATAATAATGATTGATGTGCATACTTACATTCTGTTAAAATTAATAACATCATTGTGATTGTTAGTCTGAATAATAGTTGCAACTCTCTTGGTGGAATTTTGGTGACATTTAATTTTTCAGGATACAATATCAGTTTGAGAAAAAGGGTGTGAAGTAATGGCGATGAATGAGCGTAAGACAATTGATTTAGATCAAGGATGGGAGTTCATGCAAAAGGGGATCACCAAGTTAAAGAACATACTTGAAGGACTACCAGAACCACAGTTTAGCTCAGAGGATTACATGATGCTTTACACGTAATTTTCTCTTTGTTCCTTTCTCTGAACGAATGTTTCTTCAGAATCTATATATAACTTCTTGGGTTATCATTATAAAATGTGATAATTAGCTTTATATTTTTTTTCAGAACCATATATAACATGTGCACTCAGAAGCCCCCCCATGATTACTCCCAACAGCTTTATGACAAATATCGAGAATCTTTTGAAGATTATATCATGTCAACGGTAAGAACATCTCGATAGTCTTTTTTCTGTTTTTTATTTATGATATTATCATTTTTAGCGCATGATATGATAACGTAGTGAGTCATTAGAGGTGAACCACTTCTATTCTGTGTTCATGCTTAATAGGTATGGTAATTGGTATACAACAGGCTGATTACTCTGGGTTATTAATTAATTAGTGTTTTTCTTGTTTTTTCATTGGATTCTAGAGGATAATGTTTATTTATTTTGTTGATTCATCTTTTATTCCATAACTAACATGTTTTATTCCATCTTAAAAAGCAAGCAATAAACATAAGTATGGAGCTGAAGGTAACTAACAGAAATTTAAACTGCATTTACTTCATAAATAGGATAATTGCCAACCATTGTAAACTTCGCTATTTCATTTTACATCAGTTGTGCACATGTGGCGTAGATAAACTGTGGAAGAACTTTTATATTGTTGCTAGCCTGAAGGTTTTGTTATCAGAAGGCATGGCTACTGATGCCATGCTAATTGCAAATTCTAGTTTACTTTTGATTTGTATGTTCAAAATAATTATTCAGCTCCAGGATTTTGTGGGTAAAAGAAAAGAGTGCAAGTAAAAATGATGGTTGCATGAGCCTACCTATTAACCAGTTCTTTCTTTCTGGGTCACAACTTTTAATAGCTGCTTTCATTTCTAATTGATTTCAGGTGAACATATCTGGATACCAGCTTTATTTATTCAAAGCCTTTTGATTTGTTAAAAACTCTTTTCTTTTTGGTAGGTTATGCCATCTCTGAGAGAGAAGCACGACAAATTCATGTTGAGAGAGCTAGTGAAAAGGTGGGCAAATCACAAGGTCATGGTCAGGTGGTTATCTAGGTTTTTCCATTATCTGGATCGATACTTCATTGCTCGAAGGTCACTTCCACCGCTTAATGAAGTTGGACTTACCTGCTTTCGTGATCTGGTATGTTGGGTCATTCCATCTTATAGTATCATCCTTAGGCAAATAAGGAAACAAGTTTTTGTTGTGTAATATGATCATTGACTAATGGCATGTTGTCATGGAGACTAGTTAAAGATGTTGATCTTCATTCTGTTTGATTTTACCTCTTGGATCTACATAAAGTTGAATAGATAATAATTAACATGATAACTTCTACCATAATGGATATGTCAGGTATATACAGAGATAAATGGTAAAGTTAGAGATGCTGTCATCTCTCTGGTATGTGGTTGTGCTGCTGTTGATTTCTCTCCATATCAATGTTTCACAAGCATGGAACTATTTCTGACAAAGTATTTATTATTAGATTGATCAAGAACGTGAAGGGGAGCAGAATGATCGAGCCTTGTTGAAAAATGTTTTGGATGTCTTTGTGGAAATTGGAATGGGGCAAATGGACTTTTATGAAAATGATTTTGAAGCAGATATGTTGAAAGATACAGCTGCATACTATTCAAGGAAGGCTACAAATTGGATTCTAGAAGATTCTTGTCCAGACTATATGCTGAAAGTAAATTTCTGCTGTCATCCTCGTCTTTTTCTTTTCCATTTTGTTTTTAAGAATTTGTGTTTAGTGCTTGTTTGATTTACAAATGACATCTTTTGTTTTGGGCTCATCAGGCTGAAGAGTGCTTGAAAAGGGAGAAAGAAAGGGTTTCCCATTATCTACATTCTAGCAGTGAGCCAAAGTTACTCGAGGTATGTTTAAGCCTGTGTAATCCCTGTAAATTAAAATTTCTTTCAATTACATGTCTTTTCAAATGCTAATTGCTAAGTAATCTTGACTGTTGTGAGATGACTATCCTCATAGTTGATGCTTCCATATTTTGCAAATTTGCTTGTTTACATTTCTTATAATTCCCATGTATGTTGTTCATATTTCTTCTTGCAGAAAGTTCAGCATGAACTATTGTCTGTTTATGCAACTCAATTACTAGAGAAGGAGCACTCTGGATGCCATGCATTGCTTAGAGATGATAAGGTGGGGTGGCAATTATGATTTCATGACAGTTTCTGATGTTTATGTTATACAAAACTTTATTGTGCATATTATTGCTTGGCTGAGGCTGTACTGTTTGTAGGTGCAAGATCTATCAAGAATGTTTAGGCTTTTTTCTAAAATACCTCGTGGCCTTGAACCTGTTGCTGCTATTTTCAAGCAGGTTGACTTTCTTGAGCTTTCTACTTGATTATTAATTAGAATAGAGACCAACAATTTCAGTTATATCTTTTTTCTAAACACCTCGTGGCCTTCTTTTTGCAGCATGTTACAGCTGAAGGCATGGCCTTGGTTAAACAAGCTGAAGATGCAGCAAGCAACAAAAAGGTCCATAATGATTTCTTATAAATTATATTTTTATGCACAAAATTTACCTATTGAGATGAGTGTGATTCTGTGATTATCATGCATCTTGAGATCGAAGTTTCCTCTTGCCTTCTTGTGTTTGTTGAAACACTGAAAGTGTTTCCACATTTATACATCAGTATGCTATGTCAAGTGTAGTTTTTTTATTTAATTACTAAATCTTTGACAATCAGGATTCGTTTCATTTTGTAAAAGTTTTGATGTGGATAATTGGACTCTTACTAGTCCAACAGGAAGTGTGATTTGTTCTGATGTCTGTGAAACAATTCTCTTATGAGCTACGTTAATGCCTAAGGTATTCTCTTATCTATATGTGCTTACTTTGAGTTCCTCTGGTATGTTATGGTTTGCTTTAGCTGTCTCATTCTCCTTGGCCATTCCCATGACAATTTTTGTTAAAAAAAAAAAGAATAAGGTTGTTAACTGCATAAGTCTTGCTCTTTCTTGCTCTTATCTATTGCCATGACATTCTTAGGCTGTTGGAATGCCTGGTTGATTTTGTATGTTAATATTTCAAGAGATCCACAAGTAATCTGCTGTGTTAAAGAATTCTTAATTTTCAATTCATTTTGTTATTAACAGGCAGAGAAGAGGGATGTTGTCGGCTCACAAGAGCAGGTATGTTTGAATGATATTAAGGGAAAGGGTCTGCGGTAGATTATGTTGGCATTAACCCAATGCACTGTTTTGCAGGCTTTTGTGAGAAAAGTAATCGAGTTGCATGACAAGTACATGGCATATGTGAATGATTGCTTCATGAACCATACTCTCTTTCATAAGGTGTGTCTGAGTGCTGTGTGCCCACATTTGCAATAGTGTCTTTGTATTTATTATGCTAAGTATTTTGCTTGTGTTTCTGCAGGCACTAAAGGAGGCATTTGAGGTCTTCTGCAACAAGGGTGTAGCGGGAAGTTCAAGTGCTGAGCTGTTGGCCACATTTTGTGATAATATTCTAAAGAAGGGTGGTAGTGAGAAATTGAGTGATGAAGCCATTGAAGAAACACTTGAGAAGGTAATGCTTTTCCTAATTTATATACTGTTGGTCCTATCTTTCATCAATTTTCTGAAAATTTTGACACGGGGTGTTGAAATCGTTTTGCAGGTAGTGAAGCTGCTTGCTTATATAAGTGATAAAGATCTGTTTGCTGAATTTTATAGGTAAAAGCGGATCTGTTTGCCAATAACATGTGTTATTATCTCATCTTATACCAAACCGATCCCTATGTGAAGCAAATTCCACCAATAGTTAACACAGCCCTATGACATGTTTATTGGCAGGAAGAAGCTTGCTCGTCGCCTTCTGTTTGACAAGAGTGCAAATGATGATCATGAGAGGAGTATATTGACCAAATTGAAGCAACAGTGTGGTGGTCAGTTCACATCAAAAATGGAAGGAATGGTCTGTCTATTTCTCACCCTTTATAAGCTACTTGTCAGGCTGATCACACTTCTTCAATGGGTTGTTCTTTTTTTCTTGGTTTGCAGGTAACAGATTTGACATTGGCAAGGGAGAACCAAACCAACTTCGAGGACTATCTCAATAACAATGCTAATGCAAATCCTGGTATTGACTTGACTGTCACTGTCCTGACTACTGGATTCTGGCCAAGTTACAAGTCTTTTGATTTGAGCCTACCAGCCGAGATGGTACAGTACTGAACCACTTTCTTTAATGTATTTGGTGGTATTAACCTACAAAGATCATTACTTGTGGAGCTTATTGAGCTATATTTTATTTCATGTTTGCTCCTTTGTTTTTCTATAGGTTAAATGTGTTGAAGTTTTCAGAGAATTCTATCAAACAAAGACAAAGCATAGGAAATTGACTTGGATATATTCCTTGGGCACATGTAATATTAATGGGAAATTCGAACCGAAGACGATGGAGCTAATAGTGACAACATATCAGGTGCGACTTTGTGAAAATTTATTTCCCCAGTATCTTTAGTCCATGGCCAGGAGCAAAAGATTTTAAGGTACAAGTTTTCTCATTACATCATCATATTATCCTTCTGTAGGCTGCTGCGTTGCTTCTCTTCAATGCTTCTGATAGGTTGAGTTATTCAGAGATCATGAGTCAGCTCAACTTGAATGATGATGATGTAGTCAGATTGTTGCATTCCTTGTCATGTGCAAAGTACAAAATCCTTGCCAAAGAGCCTAGCACGAAAACAATATCATCAACTGACTACTTTGAGTTCAATTCCAAATTTACTGACAAAATGAGAAGAATAAAGGTTTGCTTCATTTTGTATTTGGTTATGTGCCTTTCTGTTTCTGCAAGTAGAAGGCTTATATATTGGGACTTGTTTGGTTGTGTGAAATGCAGATTCCTCTTCCCCCGGTGGATGAGAAAAAGAAGGTTATTGAGGATGTTGACAAGGATAGACGTTACGCCATTGATGCCTCAATTGTGCGTATAATGAAGAGTCGTAAAGTTTTGAATCACCAGCAGCTTGTTATGGAGTGTGTTGAGCAGTTGGGTCGCATGTTCAAGGTACTAAAAACGTATTATTTTGAATAAGATCTTATACGTGCTCTACCTTTTTGTTCTATCTCACTCTTTGGCCTGTGAATTTTGCAGCCTGACTTCAAGGCCATAAAAAAGCGGATTGAAGACCTTATCACTCGTGACTACTTAGAACGAGACAAGGACAATCAAAATCTTTACAGGTACTTGGCCTAAATTGCCCTGCTGGTGAGGAAGCAAACCACAAAGAGTTAATTACCCAAGGTGGGTAAGGGTTTTACTGTTGTACATGTTGCTTTCATCCCAGCCGTTATTATATGAAAATTACTTGCTTGAAAGGGAGATGAAAGATTTCGCTTTTTGAAGCATTGCCAAAGAGCTTGGGAGATGTGATTTATCTTGTAATGTTTTGTGATGCTTCCTTGTTCTCATCTTTTCTGTTGCAAGGCCTCTCAAGCTTCACATTTCATCTCACGCCTCTTCTTTGCATTTGTTCTAAAGAGAAAGGTGAAGGTGAGTAAAATTGCTTAAACTCAGACGGTTGTTAGTCATGGGTGAGATATATATAATCAGTTTGAAGAGATCTGAGCTTTCCTCTTTGAGTCTTTGTATAATAGTGAAGTTGTGATTTTGTGGTTTGTTGAGGTCATGTGCAGTTTAACAAACGACGAATTTAGTGTTTGAGACTTGGTGGAGGTCGGTCTGGGATTCGTATTTCAAAATTACAATTGGAACTTTTTAAAGAAGTCATTACCAGTAATACGTAAGATCTAATTGAACTACAAAGCGCGTTGTACAAGTAAATATTATGATTACCTGGACAAACAACAATCATCTTAACTATAACCTAAAACAGAGGTTAAAAAAATTATTAAACGACACATGTCACTTTTAGATTGGACTACATCACCCCTTTTTTTTAAAAATAACTAGTTTTACCCGTCGTACCATGTACGACTACTTCGATATTTTATAGATATTATAAATAGGATATTAATAAATAAAAATATAATATAAATTTTAATATAAGTAATTTATTGCTTGTAGAATGTATAATTTTTTTTTACCAAATATTATATTCTTCACATTTTATTACTTTTTATTTACGTAAATTTAGGGCTTATCAAATATTTTAATACATTTATTAAATATTTTATTATCTATTTTTATAAATTTTAAAATTATAAATATTTATCATTAATTTTTTATAAAATAAAATCACTATATATATCTATAAATAAATTCGTCAAAAGATATATGCTAAAAGATTTATATTTATTCTAAAATATTTTATCTTTAATCTTAAATACTTGTATAAGGAAGTTTAAAAAGAATATCGTTTTAGTAAATAGATATTTGTTTGATGTTAAAGATAGATTTTAATAGTTAAAGAAGAATTTAATAAAAAAATAAAAATTAATTTTATAATTATAAGGCGGGACCAGAATCATTCTAGTGGCTCGAAAAGGAACATCTTTAATATATAGTTATAGATCTTTTATTTTTGGATATGATAAATTTTTATCCATATTTTTAGAATATAGGATAGAAAATCTCATTATTAAACAATCTTTTATTTTTTGATATGATAAATGGGAAGATCATTAGGATATTTTTTTATGCTATTATACAAATTCTAGAGTGTTTATTTATGGGAGACCATCAGACCAGTGTATAAATATTTTATTTATATCTTAAAAAATAAATTATTTATATTTATTTATTGATTTGTTAAACAAAATAAAAAAAATGATTCACAAAATTTATTTAAGATAACTTGATTTATACAAATTAAGAATTAATTTGCGCCTTAAGATCATGATTATTTGTTCCTAGATAATTCATGTATTTTAAAATACTATTATTAATATTTTGTTTAATCAAAACCCGTATAAGGTACGAGCATAAATACTAATTTGGTATTTAAAAGTCGGTTGTTCTGTAGTGTGTTTAAAGATCACATTTATAGTGTGTTTTAAGGGCACGTAAAAAGTCTAATTTAAAAATTAAAACTCTAAAATTGAATAAATAAATCCAAGAGAAAAAATAATAAAAATAAAACAAATAAATGATTCATAAAATCTTTCTAAATCTGGCTTTTCATAATAGAAAAATTGTTTAAAAATACTCTTAAAAGACATTGATATTTTAAAAAGTTGGAGTATCCACAACGACAAGTTATTAGGGTGCATCAGGTCAGATAATACATAAAAAAAAATTAAATGGCACATGTTCCTCTAAAATATGGTGCAAAATTTGCACCCCAAAATGAAGAGATGCATGGAAGCTATAGGTGCGTTTTTGCCAAACCCAACAATCATCAATGCACTCATAGAGTAACCACATTACACTCATTTATTTATGAGTGTTTTATAAATTGTCCATTTGGGCAATTTATATATTATAAAAAAAAATTATACCATAATTCATATTTTTTTAATCCATCCATAGATATCAATATTGCATATGTTTGATTAAATTTAGAATAATTGTATTTTTTAGGTTGATACGGGTGTTTGTCACGATCGACGGAAAATGGTCATCCGATGTCGGAATGACTATTGTTATACCTTTCCGAGTAGGGAACGCACTCACGAGTCAAAAAGAGCATTTTAGTATTTTTGAGTTTTTAATACAATTTCAGAGCCCATGGTTTCAGAGCTCCTAATTTTGATGGCGTGATTTTGGGTTAGAAACCCCTAATTTCTAGCTATAAATAAATAGATATCTCAACTTTCATTTGCATATTTCACTCCATCTCTTTATCCTTATCTATCTTTAAAATGGACCCCTCTCAAAATCCCTCCCAAGCGGATTTGGAATATATCCAACAATACCTCTCCCAGTCTTATGGTAATCCAAATGCGCAATTTGGGTTGTTTGCTTCCAGTTATTTGCTCATTCTAGTGTAAGCTTTGTTATTTGGGTTGTTTCATGTATTTGCTCATTCTTGTGTAAGCTTTATTAACTTCAATTTGATTTGCTTCTTGTATTTACTCATTCTAATGTAAGCTTTGTTAACTTGATTTCGGGTTTAATGTAATTCTTGTTTAAAGCAATACTTGTTAGTAGTCTTCAACTAGTCATTGTTTGACTGAAATGGTTTTTTCCATACAATAAAGTAGGAAGTGACAAGTCACTGCAACAAAAGTAATTTGAGTGGTTCTGCAACACTCAGAGATTGAGTAGTTCTGCAACACTCAGAGATTGTGTGGTTCTGCCACATCTAGCATTCAAATTTTGAAAATTGTCAAAATTTCTATATAAACCATAGTTTACCATTCTAAGAAAATATCACTCTTCATATCTCTACTCCCTTCATATATGTATTAATGTCTAACGATTCTTCAAACTCAACACACTCTTCAAACTCATCTCCAAATATCATAGATGATGAGCTAGAAGAGTCTTTGAACTACGTGAGAGTTATATACGAGTATCTCCAGCAAGCTACCCTAAATCGTAGGGAGACGCACGATCCAGAAGATCAAGAAGAGGAGGCACTTGAGACCACATTGAAAGAGGAAGGGAAGTTGGCATGACCGACTATACAAAGATTATTTCTCCGACAATCCAATTTATCCGTCCAATGTAACACCCTGATTTTAAATACCAGAACGTTACTTGGTTGTAGACCTCACATGGGTCCACTCAGGCTAACCTGACAACAATTTCACATGTAGGACCTTCCAACAAAGGCACGACACATACTAAGATTGATAGTGAAGTCGGCTCCAAACTAGAGCTACCGTCCAAAATAATACCTCGTTCAATGAATAACCAAACAAAAAATGATTATATAAGGAAGTGAAATTTTGTTTGGTTTCTATACCTATGAACACGTATATAGTACTATATACACTAGGCTAAGTTTCATACATAGAAATATGTGTTTGGATATGTACGAGCTTGTCTATCATTAATATATTTTTATATATAAAGATTACTTAGTGAATAGGTATATATATATATGTGTGTGTGTGTGTGTGTGTGTGTATGAATGTACGTATAGTTCGGCTACAAGTATATAATTATAATAATTGTTCAATGAATGCATGTGTATATAATAACTTAGAGTATATAGGTAAGAAATAATAATATGTGTATACATAAGATTAAACTAGTGATTCCGCAATCATTTTTCAAAATATTATAACCAAAACTCTACGGTCGGAACTACCCTAACAATTATTTAATAAAAGCAATCTTTAGTAGTTACAAAATTTATCTAGGTTTCGGAACTCTATCCGAAAAGATCATATGGGCATTACATATACCCCTCCTTAAAATAAAGTTTCGTCCTCAAAACTTATATCAGAGCACTGCTAACAATCATATCCACCCTAATAATTATTGTAAAAATTTCATCGACCTTAATAAATCAAAACCAAATGGATCATTATAAAGTCAAGCACATCAACAAACTTGCTAAACATCTAATTTACCCATTATAATTAGGTTAAAGGTTAGGGTAATTCTTCTTAATGCTATCTCTAGTTTCCCAAGTAGCTTCCTCGATTCCTCATCGAGACCATTGAATTAACATTAAAGGAATCTCTTTGTTCCACAATTTCTTCATACGACAAACACTTCTAACTTATGTCCTCAAAGTCTTTCACTAAAACTAGAGACAAATCTGGATAATGCTATCTTCGAAAAACCAAAACAACAACCGAGCATTCAACTACATCTAAAGATCCTAAGGTTTGGCAACAGAACAAAACATAAGATATTAGATATTAGGCCATAGTAATCCAAAAGTAAAAACAGCACTCAAGGTAGATCATTGAGAGGAGCGAAGACACCCTGTTCTACCTCTCCCTTCATCTCAAACACTCGGGGTTGAGTGACACCCGAGTTAGTGATCACTTTACCACGACCTTTTCCACGACTTGGAGCATGTGGCGGATATTGCTGAGGTAGTGTAGAACGACGAGCCTCTAAGTTACCAATCCCTGTAGATGATCCCTAGGATGAAGCTACTCCCTTATAGAAACAAAATTTTGAACGATGTCATATTCTTCCACAAGAAAAACAACTAACTGGTGGTTTTGGGCAATTACTCTTAATATGATCAGTACTCTCACAATTATAACATTGCCTTTGATTTTCAAAGGCATGATCTTGTTGTGATTGATCTTGACGGCCTTGCCTTGGAACTTACTAACTTGTCCCTTCTGTTGAAACTTACTAGTACGTCCTTCTTTCCTAAAGTCCATTGACGTTGTCTTCTGTCTCTTGCTTTCTCCAAGATTAACATTAGACGGCCCAGGACTTGGACTAGCTAGAGCATATGCCAAGGCTGAGTTTTGAACTTCAATTAAGTTTTTAAGTTGTAGTCCAGAGACATAGGCAAGTGGTTGCAGTTGTAACCGCTTTAGAAAAGCAAAGATCTGAAGTTTTTCCGTAGGTGCAGCGTCAGGTACAAACGCTAACTCTTTTGAAACTTTTCAATTGTTTCAGTCACCGAAATATTCTCCAGTCCAAAATCACGGAATCCAACTTCTCTTGGACTCCTCACAAGCTCAAGACAATAATATTCTCGAATCTTTTCTCCGAATTCTCCAAAGGTCATGACTTTTTCATGATCATTTTTCAGATTCCACCAGTCGAATGCACCTTCTTGTAATAAACTTTGCACTAAGGACATCCTCTCCTCTGGTGCTTGGATTGAATCTAATGCAGAAGCGACCCTTCTCAACCATTGTTCCACATCAGTACCTGAAGCTCTAGTAAAGTTTGGTACTCCTGTCTTCTTAAACTCACCAAGCCACTTATCTAGTTTGGGCTCCCGTAGACCTCCTCCTAACTCCACAACCCTTCTAGAGGATTCAGGTCTCGGAATGCCTGGTGGTATTACCACTTGGCTTACTTGGGGAGGTGTCTTCATATTTGGCACCTGCATCTTAGGTTCGAGAGGCACATTAGCTGGCCTAAGTACTTCTGGATTAACCCTTGGCCTAACTCCAACAATAGAGGCGATATCTTCTTCCACAAATTGCAATTCATGTCTCCGAGGGTTATTAGCAACAAAAGCTTCAGATTGTCCTTGTCGAACACCCAATAATAGTTCATCACTTTCTGCAACTTCTTCAGCAGGGAGATTAGTTGGAGTTGCATTCATGCCTTCTCTACCCCTTCCACGGCCACGTCCTTGGCCTCGGGGTATATGTCTTCCTCTAGAAGCATTAATAGTCTTCTTTGGGGGTGCCATAACTAATCTGCAAGTACTACTATTATTAAGCCTAGACATTACTAAACAAAGTACATAAGAAAATGATTATAGGATTACTCCCCATCAGATGGTGGCTCTTCTAGATGTGTCTTTCTACCCGACTATGCAATATGCCCAACTTTTTAAAAGAAATGTTTAAAAAGAAAAACTTGGTCTGAGTTTTCGTTTAAGTTGGACCTCTTATGCTTTTATTGTAAGGATCCTTATGCCCTTGTTGTCAACCTGGCTCTGATACCAATCTGTAACACCCTGATTTTAAATACCAGAACATTACTTGGTTGTAGACCTCACATGGGTCCACTCAGGCTAACCTGACAACAATTTCACATGTAGGACCTTCCAACAAAGGCACGACACATACTAAGATTGCTAGTGAAGTCGACTCCAAACTAGAGCTACCATCCAAAATAATACCTCGTTCAATGAATAACCAAACAAATAATGATTACATATGGAAGTGAAATTTTGTTTGGTTTCTATACCTATGAACATGTATATAATACTATATACACTAGGCTAAGTTTCATACATAGAAATATGTGTTTGGATATGTACGAGCTTGTCTATCATTAATATATCTTTATATATAAAGATTACTTAGTGAATAGGTATATATATATATATATATGTGTGTGTGTGTGTGTGAATATGAATGTGCGTATAGTTCGGCTACAAGTATATAATTATAATAATTGTTCAATGAATGCATGTGTATATAATAACTTAGAGTATATAGGTCGGAAATAATAATATGTGTATACATAGGATTAAACTAGTGATTCCGCAATCATTTTCCAAAATAGTTTAACCAAAAATCTAGGGTCAGAACTACCCTAACAATTATTTAATAAAAGCAATCTTTAATAGCTATAAAATTTATCTAGGTTTTGGAACTCTATCTGAAAAGATCATTTGGGCATTACCCCCAATATGTTCCGACGTAGGTTTCAAATGCACAAGCACGTATTCGAGCGCATTGTTGATCGACTCACAACCGGGATGGAGTACTTCCAACAAAGGCCAGATGCGACCAATAGACTTGGCTTATCGGCCTTACAAAAATGTACATCTGCAATGCACATGTTGGCGTATACTGATGCAGTTGCTTGTGACGAGTACCTTCATATCATGGAATCCACTACAAGAGAATGTCTGTCCAACTTTGTTTAAGGTATTATGACTTTATTTGGTGATGATTGATGAGTACCTGAGGCAACCAACTCCCAAAGACATACAAAGCTTGTTGAGCATAGGAGAGGCTCGTGGATTCCCCGACATGTTGGGTAATACTGATTGCATTCATTGGAAGTGAAAAAATTGCCCAACCACATGGAAAGGCCAGTTTGAGCGCTGAGATCATGATGGTCCAACAATTATCCTAGAGGTTATAACATCATATGACCTATGGATTTGACATGCATTCTTTGGGACACCAGGTACATGCAATGACATTAATGTGTTGTATGTTCTCCCGTTTTTATGACATTCTGCAAGGTGTAGCTCCACCAGTATCATTTACGGTGAATGGGCATGAATAAAACAAGGATTATTATCTCACTGATGGTATATACCCATCCTGGGCAACATTTGTGAAATCCATTAGCCTCCCCCAAGGTCGTAAATCAAAAATATTTGCGCAACGCCAAGAGGGTTGACGCAAAGATGTGGAAAGGACATTTGGGGTTTTACAATCTCGATTTCATATCGTTCGCAACCCAACCCGCTATTGGTATGCTAGGGTTATTTGAAAAATAATGAGAGCTTGTGTAATTTTACACAATATCATTGTAGACACTAGTACAAAAGTTGTGTTTTACATCACTTATATACATCGGGTGCATGGCTAGTGATGTAAAAGATAAACAAGAGACATTATACACTGGATCTTTTAATATGTACTTTTTAAGTTCTTACGGGGATATTATACCTCGGACTTAATAATGACTGTACAAGACTACAAGCATCATATTTAAAATAAATAAAATACTTGTTAATGAAAATAAAGATAAACGTGGTTTTTTTAGGGAAAGATTTTGTGAATTCCAAATTATATACTAGCAAGAGCACTAGTAAAACTCCAATATCATTTTGTGCGTAAACCTAAACCGAATCAATCTTCTGAAATCCCTCTCTTTCGCCTACTCTCTATCTATCTCTCGCACGAGGGGACAATTATAAATTATGATGCGTCGGTAAGGGATGGGAAGGCTGGCATCGGATATATTGGTCGAAAGAGAGGGATTTCAGAAGATTGATTCGGTTTAGGTTTAAGCACAACGGAATTCATGGTGGAGGAGGCTGAGGCGGTTCAGTGGATGTATTGGTCAAAAGAGAGGGATTTTTGAAGAGCGATGTGGTGTTCGCGGGGAGCTGATCTATTCAACAGGGGACGGAAGTCGTGGTGGCGGAGTCTGAGGCGGTTCGATGGGGTTTGGAGGTGGCGCGGTCTATGCTATTCCCTCGAGTGGTTATTGCGTCCGATTGCTTGCCTCTAGTGCAGAAGCTTGAGAAGGGTGTTGCTCCAAATTCTGTTTTAGGTCTGCTTCTTGCACAAATTCAAGCGCTTAAATGGGACTTTATATGTTGCAGATGGAAATACATACGATGCAAGAAACTGCTCATATCAGTTCTTATATAGAGTAAAAGATGCAAATAGCACTGAAATTCAGATTGTTGGGAATGCAGATTGTTGTAATTGAATTTGCCATATCAGTTCTTATATAGAGTAAAAGATGCAAATAGCACTGAAATTCTCCTTTCACAATTGAATAGGTAAGAATTGTTATGGTTGGAAAGTATACATGCCTTTCATATGCTTATCTCTCTGTTGTAAAGGTATTTATGATTAATATTTCCATTATGTTTTAAATCTATTTTTGGCATGTTATCTCTTGTTCACTGTAAATGGAATTGAGAGATTCAGAATGTACATAGATTCATCAACACTAAACCAGTCTTCAACATACTTAATGGGTTTGTTATTGATATTTATTGCAGGCTCTTTTGCATGCCTCTGTTGCTCGTTCTAAGAAATTGGTTGTAGTTTGGGTTGCAGCTGATGATCTTGAAAATTCAATGAGATTAGAGGTTTCAATTGTCCCATCATTGTTTCTGCACTCTAAATCATATAATTTGAATTGCTTCTAACAAATAGTTTTTTATATTGCAGAATCCTGAAAATTACAGCAACGCATGGAGTCTACTCAAGGTTGGTGCTATGGATATACTTGAATTCATGCTATTAGAATCTTAGTGCTTTTTAGGTATTTGATATAGTTGCAAAATCTTAGTGCTTTTCACTTCAGTTTTGATGATTGTACTTTTTCTTAATGATTATTATTCTTATTAATCTTCATAGTGACGGCTGTGTTTTGGTTCCTGGAGGATTAGGAGATAGGGATGTTGAAGGGAAGATTCTTGCTGCCAAATATGCCCGAGAAAACCAGCCTACTTAAGAGTTACTTCGGAGATAGGGGTATTTTACAATGTCTGCTCTTGTTCTGTTGTGTAAACCAGCCAGCTTAAGGGTTGTTGCTCCTAAAGTTGTGATTGGTTGGTTGCATTTGTTGAGCCAGTTGAAATCCTTAATATTTGGATAATAAAAATCTTGGGCATTGTTTTTGCAACTGTATGAAAGATGTTACTTTGTTGCTTCTTTAGAAGTTATCTATCTTTTGTTAATATGCTAGTTGCATTTTAAAATGTCATCTTGAGAAAGGCAAGGTGATGGTTTATCAGTTAGGTCAAAAAAAATTATTGCAGATTCTTAGTTCAACTAAATATTATTGGTCATTTAAAAATAATTAAAATATTTTATACACCAGTTACTGAATAAATTTAAATAAAATCATGTGCGCCCAATCTTAATTTGTTACATGGGTTTTTGAGTTTTCTTACATCGGTTCCTAACTAATTTATAAAACCCTTAATCGTGCGCGCAAGATCTCTTACACCATTGTTTATACGTTTATACATCGGTTATCAACCGGTGTATAAAATATTTTCTTACCCCGATTGCATATATTACACCACTAACTTGTACACCGGTTATTAACCAGTGTAAAAAGTTATTTACGCCCGATGTAAAATCCGTTTTTTGTTCTAGTGAGAAGATGAAAGAGCTACGTACGGATGTAATGGATGGGTGGTTCCTCCGTATGATGAGCCAGAAGGTGTCGATCGAACGTTCTCAACTGAGAGGACATATGATATGAGCAACTATATCCTAAACAATCTTCTACTTCGGGATAAGGATACACACAATCGGCCGAAGGCAGACTTGGTGGAGCACATTTGGACAAGATTTGTGCATGAGTACGAATCGGATTAGGATATTTAATTATTATATTTGTTTGAATCAAGTATCTCGTATGCGGTTTGTTTTGTGTTTTCTTGCGTTGTTTTTCTATGTTGAGATGTACTCTCTTGTTTGTGTTGAATTCCATTAGCTGTCCAATTATGATGTTTATTTTCCTTAATTCCGTGTACTAATACTTGTTTAATTAAGAATAGTATGTAAAATTCTTAACAAATGTAGAATGAATTTTAAATTAAAAATTATTCTTTTCATAAATTAACGAGTATAATTTGTATTTATTATAATAATTATAATTAATTAAAATATTACATTAATTAACAAAATTATCTATAATAAGGGCATATATATAATTTTAATTGGAGAAGAGGGTATATGTGTAATTGCAGATGGAGAGAGAGAAAAGTGTTGAAAATGATGAAAATATGAATTTATAGGGTGCATGGATGTGTGTATAAATTAAAATGGGGTGCATGGATGATGTGGCAGAGAGATAATAAAAAAAGTTGGGGTGCATAATACTCTAGCAGATTCATGGATGTAGATGGTCTAATGACACTTTGGGTGAAAATGTTAATTTGGTTGTCTTACAATTCGTAAAAAAGTAAAGAAAATGGCACTTATTTCAAATGTTTTAAATTGTGATTTTAAATGAAAAGTACTTTTGCCTTTAGAAGTTAATCAGATTCAAGAATACAAATTTCTTTTCTTTATCATTCATGGAACGGTTCATAGTCGTTGTCAGCTAATACTGATGTTAGATAATTAGTTCCAAGACTAATTTATTCTATTGTAATTATTAGCTGATATTTTATTTATTTATAGTGAGTTTCTAGGTCCCTTTTATAGTTTCCAAGAGACAAGTCATTTAATCAGCCTTTTCATATTCTCTATTTTAATTATAAATTGAGGTTCCTTTCTGTCAATAATAATATCATCTTCTTCTCTATCATTCTCTCTCATGGTATCAGAGCTGCTAAGAGATTTGAAAATCTAAATCTTCTTTCTGGCCGCCACCTTTGTCGCCAACCCTAGCCCTCTCTACCACCAGTTTGGCCGCCACCTTTTGTTGCCAAACACCTTTGTCCATCTCTTCTCCTCTCCTTCTTCTTCTTTGTACTCTTGCACCTATTCTAAATGGATGGATTCCATAATGTTAACCACGATCCAGAAACAATTGATCCCACAGAAGCAGGAAACACAACTTTCAACCGTTCATCTCTCCCTCTTATTCAGCCTGCTTATCGGCTCAATGAAAAGAATTATCGTATTTGGGTTGAAGTTGTTAAGGCCTCCCTCACTGGTAGTGACAAGGTTGAACACCTCTTTGACGATCCTCCATCAACAAGAGATCCCACATTCAAGCTATGGACACGTGAAGATTCTATCATCAAGTCATGGTTGTGGCCTTGTGGGCTTCGATTGATTCAAACATCGAATCCAATTGCATCCTTCTTCCAATTGTCGAGGACATTTGGAACTTCCTGAGGCGCTCTTATGACAAAGCTCAAGATGAGGCCTCACTTCTTGAACTCTTTGTGAAAGTCTACTCCACCAAGAAAGGCTTGATGGTTATTTCTGAATATGCAACTGTTCTGCAGAAACTTTGGCATGAAATCGACCTAGCTCAGCCCCTTGTGCGAAAGGACCCGATAACGGTGAAATGGTCGTGCAAATCACGGCTATGCAAGAGAATCCAAACAAACCAAAGACTGTAGTTTTTAGGAAGTCCGAGTCGAATCCGCAAGGAGGTAGATTTATCTCTTGTGTGAATTGTATGGCAATTGAAGTAACAAGAGGGGGTTTGTGAATTAAACTAATTATCTAGCATGCAAAAATTAGCAAGGAGATAAAGTTTGGGTTTTTATCAATTTAAGGAAAGCACTTAGTCAACCAGAGATCCACGTTCGTATGACAAGTTGATCATAGATTTCACTCAATATCGCATGCACATGGATTTCCAATTCCCTTTCAAAGATTATTAATAGCACAACCAGATACTATCAATCCTAACTAATTGAATAACCCTAAAATCATCAAGATTCAATTCAAAAGCAGCATTAAGAATAGGAATATAGGAGGATACAATTCTAGCATAAAACAACCAGCTTTTATCTTAGAATACAATTCACCACACTTCGACCTGCAATAGACTAGCACAACCAGATACTAGTACAATGCAGTTTGCTACTATGAAATAGAGAAACTTAACCAATAATTTCTTTAGATCTAGTAATAGAGATTTAATAAAAACAACCCTAAAAATTGTTGAAATCAATCACATAAACAATTCAATTATGAGAGTAAAGTATTCTCATGCAATAGATAAAGAGTAGAAATCTCACAACTGAAAGTCAAAACGAAGCTTCAAACTATCTGACTAAGCAACAAGGCTTAGTTCTCCATGAAAGCTAACAACTCAAAAGTCTGAAAGAGAATAATGATAATAGATAATAGATGACAGGTACAACTCCCATAACCCTAATATACGAAACTAGGTCTAAAAAGTATATCCAAAAATACATAAATCTCGGAATAAAGCTGACATGGAAGAGCCAATCACAACATAACACGTGGTGCGTAGCACAAAAAGTTGACCGTCAAAGGCGGCGATATATCGCCGCCAACACCATAGCGTCGATCTTCACTTTGTCTTCAATCCATCTTTAAATCCCAAAATAATGTATATTTGGGTCTTCTTCATCCTAGCAATAGATATCTTCAAAACACCTAGAAACACCATAAATATATGCTAAAACCCCTCCTAAACACACAACATAATTGTGCATAAGAGGACCCTGAGGAGCAAGAGTTGGTGCGTGCCTCAATTGAGCGAAATCGCTCATAAATTTTCCTTATTGGCTTGAATCCAGAGTTTGATCAAGTCTGGATCCAAATACTGGGCACCAAACCTCTTCCCTCCCTTGAAGAAAATATTGCAACTATTCGAATGGAGGAAACTCGCCGAAGTATCATGCCTCCTCCCACATCTACCTCTCCTGAAAATATGGCACTTTTTTCCAAACTCGGGAAGAGAGATATCAACGATTTATGGTGCACTCATTGTCAAAAGCCTAGGAACACAAAGGAGAGATGTTGGGCTCTTCATGGCAAGCCTCCTAGTAGAGATTCAAGAAAGAAAAATTCTTCCAACTCCATGGCTGATTCCAAAGCTGACAACCAGCCCTCTATTCCGCTACAACCATCTCAACCGAAGGCCCACATTGCCACCAACAAAAAGCCACTTTCATTGCCTTCTGAAATTGCCGCTGAAATCAAGCATCTGCAGGATATGTTGCAGAATCTTCAAGCTTCATCAGATTGTGAGAAATCCGAGTCTTTTGCCTTTATATGTAACCAAAACCAATTTTTTAGCCAAAAATGGATATTGGACAGATCAAATGGCTAATGATTGTTCTCTATTCTCTTCATATCATCCTTTTACATACGAGAAACATCTCATTACAGTCAATTGGGCATCAACACCTATCATAGTAAGTGGCACCATTCTTATTCGCATTGAATTATTTCATTGTGATATTTGGGGTCTTAAACCCACTAAAAATATCATTGGGGCTTCTTGGTTTCTCACTTTGATTGATGATTGCACTAGGGTGACCTGCTTATTCCTTCTAAAAAAATCAGAAGCTAGCACTATTATTCCAACCTTTTATACCATGATTTTAAAATCAGTTCGGTCAATCCATTCAACGAATTCGATCGGACAATGCCAAAGATTACTTCAATCACACCTTGTCATCCTTCTTCACCTCAAAAGGTATCATACATGATTCTTCTTGTGTGTATACTCCACAGCAAAATGGTCTTGCAGAGCGCAAAAATGGGAACATTCTTAATGTAACTAGAGCTGTCTTGTTTCAATCTCATGTTCCAAAATTCTGTTGGGGAGAAGCGGCTCTTACGGTTGTCTTCTTGATCAATCGAACTCCTTCTAAAACCTCAAATACCAAAGTCCAGTCCAGTATCTTCAAACCATTTTTCCCAACATCTCCATTGACCATGGGTTAGAGCCTAGGATGTGTATGTTCATATTCATACTCCATGTCGGGGTAAGCTAGATCCCAGGGCCAAAAAGTGCATCTTTATAAGGTACTCTCACGCTCAAAAGGGTTATAAATGCTATTGTCCTCTGTCCAAACAAATCAATATTTCTGCTGATATCACCTTTGATGAAAACAACCTATATTACAACCCTTCATTTGATTCTGTACATGATCTCACTCTCCTTGACTCTACGGATGTGATTTCAGCAGACCCACTTGATTCCTTCAGCATGCCAATAGCTCCCATCCTCCCCAAATCACCATCAAATTCTGGCCATACCCTAGCCTAGCAGCCCCCTTTGGCTCCCATAAGTCCAATAACTCTTCTAGACCAGACACCTTTCCTTGACCAACCTTCTGAAGTACCCGCAACAGCTGAAATGACAGCCCAACCTCCACAAAATTTGTCCATTACCTCTCCAAGGTTTGGCAAGACTTACCTCAGGAAGGCTCCCTCTCAACAACCAGATCCTCTTGCTGAATCGAGTCTTGAAACTAATGCACTTCCTGATCAAACTCCGACATCACTTGATTTTCCGATTGCTCTAAGCAAAGGTTCTAGGCTTGTACTAAGAGGCCTCTCTATCCACTCTCTCATTATGCTTCATTTGCTAGATTTTCTTATCAACACAAGCAATTTCTTACAAACCTTGATCAGATTAAAATTCCCAAGAATGCTCGAGAAGCGTTTCAATCACTTGAGTAGAGACAGGCTATGTTAGAGGAGAAGCCTGCGTTGGAGGCTAATCACACATGGAACCTTGTGGATAAACCAGCTGGCCATAATATTGTCACTTGTAAATGGGTCTTTGCTCCCATGTATCATGTTGATGGTTCTTTAGCCAGATACAAAGCTCGTCTTGTTGCCCATGGCTTTACCCAAACTTATGGTTTGGATTATCAAGAAACCTTTGCGCCCGTTGCCAAAATGTCTACAGTTTGTTTGCTCTTGTCTATTTCTGCCCATCTTGACTGGAAACTGTTCCAATTTGATTTGAAAAAGGCTTTCCTTAATGGGTATTTGACTGAGGACATCTACATGGGCTTACCTTCGAGTGTCTCATCCACCTCTCCTACCCATGTTTAAAAGCTGCGAAAAGCATTGTATGGTTTGAAGTAATCTCCTCGTGCATGGTTCGGACGCTTTCGGGGTGTTATGCTGTCTACTTCATGGGAACTTTCCTCTTCAGAGTTCCCTTGATGGAAACTCTTCATTGTGGCCTGCAGTGGCTTTTGGTCATTCATAGGAGTTCTTGGCTGTACCTGTGTTCCTTAGAAATACTTGAACAAACCACATTAGTTCCCTATGGTGTTTGTCATTATCAAAACTGAAGAGAATTACATCGTTGATCCGTTGTTTAGAACTAGAGGTCCCAACAACGTCCCAACAGCGGAAGACAAGTCCGTTGAATTGAAGAGATACAGTTCCGCTCGCGGAACCTCAGTCCGCGGACGCGGAAGACAACGACTCGGCGTTCAGCATTAATACAGTTGTGTGCTCGTAGAGACCCATTCCGCGTCAGCGGAAGTACACGTCAGCCAAGATTCGAGGCGGCGATTTATCTATTTATCTACCTTAGTATATTAGTTTCCTTTTATCGTATTATTTCGTGTTTTTAGTGACTACTTAAACCTAGTTTTCATCGTTTGTTTTGGGATATCTAGAGACATATTTTCTACTTTGTTTTGTATTCTCTCTTATATAGAGAACTAAACACTTTTAATCTTATTCAAGTTGAAGCTTTCAGACACAAGTTTAGTGTGAGATTCTTATATTCAGGTTCATTCCTTACATGTTATTTCAATTATCTTGTGCATAATTAATATTGATTGTGTTGAATTCTACTTGTCTAGGCAACTAGTTGGAATTAATGCTCTGTATTGCTAGATCTAGGTTTTCTCGTAGCAAAACCTAACCTTTGTCGCAACTCAATTGTTTTAGGACTCCACGAAGGCTTTGAGAGGGATTTCCAAGTTCTTTGGACTAAAATAGTTGAGAAAGAGATTTGAATGCATGTTGATTGTTTGACTCGTTGGAACTCGATTGCATGTATCCTACTTATCCTTGTTCTCATTGCTAATATCCCTGTGATATATGATCGTTTCATAAGTTGTTTGGATGTTAAATTTGCATGTCTTGTTGCCATGTTCTATTTATGATCAGGATAGGAATAACCAAAGGGAATACCTTGTTGGAATCACTGATCAATAACTTGATGATGAATGTGGATGCTTGAATAGGATTGTTTCCCTTAATCTGATAAAAATCAAACCTTTGCTTTTTTTAATGGCTTTGCTTGCTTTAAATTTCCTAGTTTTAGAATATTAATCAAAATCCCCCAATCGAGAGCAAGGTGGGAGCACACAAAAGATTTATTACTAGCTAGTGCGTGGGTGAATGCCTCAAACAATCCAATCACAGGCACCAGTCAAAAGAAAGAGCAATTTTGGTGTCGAGTGGTTGCCTACTACAACCAACATAGACTAGAAGAGTCTCCCCCTATTGAGCTTTCAAGGACACGGAGTGCATGTAAAAATAGGTAGACCATCATCTGAAAAGCTTGCATAAGCTTTATGGGCAAATATCGCACAGTTGAAAATCAAAGAGCTAGTGCTTGGAATCTGGATGATGTGGAAAACCATGCACATATCCTTTTTCGTAATGACGAAAAGGATGACTTCAAGTTCATGCATGTATGGGGTGCACTGAAGAGAGAACCGAGGTGGAACAATTCGTGGAGTATTGATAACGAGGCAGAGCCTAAACGTTCCAAGCTGGATGAAGCCGTCCATTACTCTTTTGTCTCCAATCCAGGCACTCCATGCAGTGGATCTGGCCCAGTAAGTGTTGAGGTTACGACATATAACAATACTCCTGTTCGCCCCACGGGTAGGCAAGCTGCAAAGAACAAGGGGAAGCAAGTGGCTAGGAGCTCAAGGGATGAGGTAAATTCCACACTAGAAGAAGTGAACCTAATTAGGTTGTCTCAAGCTGAGGCGCATATGCACAAACAAGCAGCTAAAGATGAGACGTTGCAAAAGCAACAAGCAATGTTGGACGAGTATGCGCATATTCAGAATGAGATTGTTTGTACTCAAAAAGATAACGACGCTAAGTGACCTTATGGCAATACCCCACCGAAACCGAATGCATGAGAGAATGATGGGAAGCTTAACTAGGGAGTTGTTCCATGGTGATGAGTAACTTGATGCTATGTTTTTACCTTACCTAAGTGAAGAATGACTTATCATATGTGTTCATTTATGTTTTTCAATCGCTAAGTGAAGAGTAGCTTCACATATGTGTTAGTTTATGGTTTTTAGTTATCGAAAGTGAAGAATAGCTTCACGATTAGGTTTTTCAATTCCCTAAGTGAAGAATATCTTCACAATGTGTTTAGTTTTCAACTCAATGTAACCTCGTGTTATTGTAATATATTTCATTTTATGGTCTAAATCCTTCAAGTGTTTTAATTTACATGCATCATGCCTTGTAATTTATTTATTTCATGATTATAATGTTTAAAATTAATATTTATGTCTCTAATATATTAATTATGTTATTTTGTATGATGCATAAAATTAACTACCTAAAAAATACAAAGATTATTTTTAAAATAATTTTTTCTTATATTATTATTTATGCCAATTTTTCTTTTATCATAAGACCATTCAATATTGGTGTCTATAGGTAGATATATTCAAAATAAAAATATTCTTTTAATCAATAAGTTTATTTTATGGTCGAAAAATAGCTTAAAACAATTTATGGGTAGCATGTTAAGTCTTTGATTGCCCATTTACTTTGCGTTATCTTGTCTTGTGCTCCCATTATTATATGATTGCCATAAAAAAGCCATTTTTTTATTAATATCTTTGTTCAGAAATGGGACCAAATTGGGTAAGAAAGGGGGAGACGAAAGAGTGAACTACGAGACGGAAATAAGAGCTAAAAATCTCTTGCTTCTAGGTAATGTCATTGTGCGTTAAGTTTCTATTGATATTTTATTTTAAAATCTTACCATTGTGAGTGGTATAACCCTCTTGCTTTTATAATTTCCCTTCATTCTTGAGTTGCATGTGTTCTAGCGGGTAAGTGTTTCTCTATTTGCTCCCTTTTGTTTTCTCAATTTATTTGTTCTTTCCGCTTCTAATTTAATCTCTTTTTATTGTTCATAAGAGATGGTTCGTGGTTTGATTTCAACGTCTTCAATCTCATCTCATTCAAGAGATAACCTGTTGGCACCATCGCATGGTAATAGTCCTGAAAACACTTTCGGTGTTAATTCTCGTCACTTTGGGGTCCATGGGTTGAAGGACGGACTTGACGAACAACTTAACTTAAACATGGATCAAAATATGGTAGAATCAACGCTGAAGAATGTGGCCAAAACGTTAAAGAATCAGGTGTTGTCAATATTACAACTGAGAAGATAATTAGGGATGATAAAGGTCGCGTGAAGATTGCAGTTTCAAGAATAGAGTAAGTCTAGTTTTATTGTATTTTTCATCTTGTGGACTATGGATTTTTCAGATTTGAATCAAGGATGGCATTGGGTCGTTTGATTAAGATTATGCATAAACATTATGATGGTCCTTGGATTAGCTTCAAGAGAGTCCCTTTGGATAGTAAAAAAAAATTCATGGTTTCAAGATTTCCAGGTAATTTGTAATATATATTAAGACGTTTAAATTTTAGAGTTTCTTTGGTTACGTTGAATAGAACAATATGATGTACAAAAGTGAGAAATGGTAAATATGGGTTTTTTTTGTTATGTTTCTCTTGTTATAACCAGAAGATTGCATGCTCTCAAGATAAATAAGTTGGATTTATTTTTGTTCAAGCATTATAGAGCATAATTCTGTTTTATTTTCTCTATTGATTTCTATTAAAAAGCTTGTGTGAATCTTCAGTTTTAAAGCTATCTTTCTAAGATAGTTTTTCTTTGTGTTTGTAGATGGTTTTTTTTGGATGACTCCTTAAACTATGAGGTATATGCTGCTTGGAAAGTGAAATTTAGTGACCATTTGAGAAATATCTTTGGCAAGGCCCAAAGGTCTAGGAATAAACCAAATTGGATTTCTGATGAGAATTGAGCGGAAATGCTAAGAATATGGAAAGAAGATCAAAATTTCAAACATCAATCTGAAGTTAATAAAATTAATCTTATGTTTGTACTTGAGAATGGCACTGTTGGCAATACTGGAGATTCAATTCCTTGGGGAGAACATAAAAAAAATGGTAAATATTTTTAGAAGCATTTATTCCTTAGTATAACTATTTCTATCTTTATAACCTATAAAGTTATCCCTGTTTATCAATAAATACTATTAATTTTGTATTAGTTAATTTTTTTTATTTTACCTACAACCTAATTTAGTTATTATTTCTATTAGGCCTACAACTCAATTTAGCTATTGAAAAACTTAATAATAATAAATATCAAAAAAATTATGTAGTTCTTAATGTATAAATTCTAAAACTTATTAGATCATATACGTTTTAAATTCCATGTTTTAATTTTTTTTCTTATAAATTAAGTAACTAAATTTAAAACAATACTCCATCTACTAAATTAAAAAGAAAATAAATTATTTTTAACAACTAGACAATATTATGAAATAATTTATATTTTCACTATTATATTTTTCATAAATAATTAATTAAGGATTATAATAAAGTTTAGTTACCTCCAAATAATTAACCATTCTTAATAATATTTTTACATATATTTTTCATTCTAATTCTAATTGCTCCATACTTATAAATCCATGTACATTTAAAATTCAACAAACATAGAATATAAAATCTCACCGTCCATCGGACGGGTTAAGCCTTCTAGTTACATTTATAATTATATTCAAATTATTGTAGACAGAAATTCATAAACGTGCCCCAACTATAGAAGAAATGATGCAAGTTACCTTTCATAAAAAGTCTGGTGAATGAATTGGTACAAGAGTTGTTGAGGCAATGGTAACTATAATTAACTATATATATGTAATAGCCTCTATTTTTAGGAATAATTTTTATTATTATTATTTAATTATTTTTACTAAATAAAATAATACTTTTATTCCCTTTTTACTCAACTTCCATCCTTAAAATAAAAATCCAATAATAATATTGGTTATAAATAAATTTATGGGTTAAGAATTTATTAAAGACGGATTTAATAAAATCTAACCTAACGGGAATAAAAAAATATGAATCCACTCACTCTATTTCGTCTTTAAAAAAAAGAATCGGGCCTTAGCTAAGGTCCAACTAGGAAGCCCATAAATCAATTAAGGCATAAATAAAAAAGCAGACAAAGGATGGGCGTAGGTTTTGAACCATTGACCTCTTGCTCTTCACTCACTCCCTTACCAATTGTGCTAAATGACTTTCCTAACTCATTAAAACACCCATTTGTATTTAACCCTTCCTTTTTCAGTGACATTTTTTAAAAACGCTATTATTAGTTGATTGAAGCTTAGGGGGGAATATATGAAGTATTTTGGGTGGATTTGTGTAGGGATTTCTGATCACAAAATCAATGAAATTTATTTTGGAGATTTTGCCCTCCCTTGCACCATATTAGGTGATTTTGAGGCCATCTTGGCTCAAATCATCCTCCACTTTCTTCTTGCCTATTTAAAGGCTCCACAGACACTTGAAGATATTCACAACACACCCCAAAAACTCGGATGCTCACCCAAATTCCCATTTCAAGCTTGTTGTTTTTTTTAGAAATTTGGGGTTATTATTCTTTTTTTGGGATTTTACACCTTCAATCACCACCGGTGCACCGCCATCCCGTCGGCGACCAACCGCCTCCCATTCACTGGCCATATTTTTAATAGAATGATACATGCATGCATAAGATCTAAGGGAAATTGCTATTGTACATGATAAAATAAATTATAATAAATCTTAAGAGTTATAAAAGTGATTTTAAGTATGAAAATTCTAATTTAAAAAATAATATGAACTTAAATATTCTTTTCCTTTAATTTAAAAGAATTCCTTTATTATAAAAGAAATGACTTAAGAATTAGATAAAATAAAGTTTTTATGAAAGAAACCATCTTGCATGTCTTTTTAATCATTCTATAACTTTGGAATAATTTATATATGTGCCTTTGACTAAAGTAATTTTAATAAAAAAATGTGCTTAAATAATTTAAATAAGTTTTTGCATGTGTTTTAAAAGGACTTTATATAACTTGAACCACTATTGCATGTCAACTTAGACTTAATATAAATTTTAGATAATTCATTTGTGACCTTTCTAATTAAAAGTAGACTTATTATTGTATTATCTACTTAAGTAAGTTAAATAAATTGTTGCATGTGATTTTATAAAGTTTTAGTGAATATTCCATTCTTGCATGTAACTTAGAGCTTAGTAAAATTTTGTAATAAATTTGGTTATGACCTTCTTGATAAAAAGGATGTTCACAAGAACTAGTTATATTTAAATAACATAATAAGTTATGCATGTGGAAATAAAAAGAATTTTATGAGATAATTCACACATGCATGTCTTTTTAGGCCTTACTATAATTTTTGTAATAATCTATTTGTGACATCTCTTGATCATGAGAATATTATTATTTAAGCGAAAATGCATAAAAATACTTGTGGTTGGAAAAAGGAATTTTAATGGTGTTCAAACTTTCTTGGATGTCAAAGTTATCATTTCATATAAGCTTTTGGAATAAAATAAAAGTGGCCTTAGAAATAATGATACTCATGCAACTAATATTTTTAGTCTATTTAAATAATTATTACATGTGTTTTAAAAGGATTTTCCATTTGATTAAATACCTTCTTGCATGTTTCATTAAAGTAAATATTTTAATTCTATAAAGGATTTTCAAAAACATCACGTTGAAATAATAATAAAGAATTATTATTATTTGTTTTCCAACATTTAGATCGACATCCTTTCTTCTAGGTGAGGAAAAATAAGAAAAAGGATTATTTGAGACTAAAATAAGGATTTTAATATATATTCGTTCGTTATCTTTTCGAATAACTAGGTCGAAGCGTACGAACGTCACTAAGTCGTTCTAAATTCCGAGTTTCGTAAACTTACGAAAGAGATTCATGGCAAATGGATATTCTCCTTGAAACATTTTTGATAAATCGATTCCGTTAAGTCTCTATATGTTGGGAACACCTTGTTTGTTAAAGTAAATAAATTTAGGAAATATCGATTGCTAGAAATAACGACCTCCTTGATAGCGTTATTACTACTATCATTATTACTATTAATAGAAATATTATTAGGCTTGTTTGTGTGGCTTTTATGCGTTTAAATATATTTTCAAGATTCGTTATGGAGTTTTTAATAGTATGATAAGGGGTGTGGGCTCGGCTCGAACACCTCTATATAACATGTCGAGTGGTATGGCAATACACCCTCTCTTCCCGCAACTTAAGGATCAAGATCTATGTCCTCTCCTACTCGTTGGAGGGATATCTACACCCAAACTAGGTGTCGGAACTTCGTTCCCCTTAAGTGGACTCGGCTCTTTCATAGCCTCCACACCCTTAAAATTCATTAATGCTATGCAAAGTTTTGGACGTAATAAAGATAAGTGCTAGTGCACATTAAAAGACATCAAAATCGGGTCGGTTTAGTATAACATAGAAGACCGACCAGCCTCTCGGTCCAATAAGAGCGCAAGGGGTTTTCTAGAAATGTAATTAAAACGTTCCCTACATTATTCTACTTTAAGAAGTTCTACAATCTCGTAGTTCGTTCTTTTCGGTTTAGAGTTATCTCACTATGAGATTTACTCATTTCCGTCCTTAAAGCTCCACATAAAGTCTTTACGTCTCAAACACATCTTGCGTACCTCTTTAATGATTTGTTAAGTTACCAAACTACCCTTGCGAATTTTCATTCTCACTTACTTAGTCTCCTTAGACTAACTCCGCTATTTCTGCATTTTGCTTAGTATTTCTCGCCCTTTGTGACAAATGCCAAACTCTAGGAAACCGCCGTCGTAGGTTTAAAGACGAAGATCCATCAAGATGAAGGAAGGAAGGTCTAACTCTCTCAAGGATGTTTTCTTGCTTATTTTGGGTTACACTACGCTTGTGCAAACAATGTTTCGTTAATTCGGTTGTTTAAACTCTTTCATCTTTTGGCTATGTTGAAACAAGTTTATGTATGTAATGACAACAATTGAAGTCTCATGCTCGAGAACGCTTTATAATATGTAATATTGTTGGTTTTTCGCATTTTATTTAACTTTAATACCTTATAAAGCCTTGGGTGACTTTGGATAGTAAAATCCGAGGTCACTGGCGGTAATATGCATCATTGCAAAATAGGGGTGTTACAATATATCACACATTATTATATATTTATATATTGTTAATGTTTTAATAAAAATTGGTTTATTAAGATTGTAATATTACTAGCAAGACCCGATCATCCATGCACGATTATGACTAGAGAAATTTTTAAACCTCATATTTTTAAAAAATATGAGGTGTTCCACCACTAATTTCATTATAAATTAATATTATACGTACATAGATTATACATATACTTTAATACTGTAAAAGTGACACCTCACATATAGGAGGCAACAAATAGCAAAGCCCTATTAAAATTTATGTCCATAAAAATAAAATCATAGAGATTTCACCTATTCATAGTTTCATATTTATCATAGAAAAATTACGGTACATATATCTCACGTACTAATATAAATATATAATATTAAAGTTTCTAAAATTTTGTTCATAAAGATAAATAGTAGAGATATCATGTACTAATTTACTGTGTAAGGAATTAAACATCACCTACTAATATATTATGTGCATTATTAATAACATTAGCAATATTATTATATTATATATTTTTAAGGATTGTAAATACTAAAAATTATGAAGGGTAAATGAGTAAATACAAATTAAGAAGCTTATGTGGCATAGTTAAGAGATTGACAAATAGGATAGAGAGATTCGAGTTTAGTAATAGTATATAGATGTTTTTGCAGGAATTTTAGAAGAGGCTTAAAGCGGCTAATCCCGACGCAACCGACGATTAAGATATTGCTTTATGCATAAGAGTTGTAGGAGGGCCAAAAAATAAGAAGGTTTTTGTCTTGGTTCATACAAGACTAATAATATTTCCATTATGGTTGATGACCCTTACATAAACCAATCAAGCTCTTAAAGTAAGGAGAACGAAAGAGATTTGCGGGTGGAAAAGCTTGAAGAAGTAGTGGCTAATTTGAAGGATGTGATTCATTGTCTAAAGAGTTAGATTGAAATGTTAGGTACTCAACCAGCCGTGGTACAACCTTCATACCAACTCTTCCAAACTAATTAATCCATGCACATTCCATTTGTTGGACCACCGATGCCAGCACCGATTCCATCAAGTCACCCTTCACATGCTCAAACTTATCAAGGAGGCCTAGATGACAATGCAGATTTTATGTTATACACTCATTTGTTGAATTCTAGTCATTTTGGTCAAGCTTCAAGTAGGACGACAATATTTGGAACGACTTTCGCTTCCGCATTTACGGGTAGGCATTCTACATCTCCTGCTTCTACATTTGCTAGTTTTCCATTTCATTCTTCGAGCATCCGGATTTCAACTTCACAATCTCCAAGTTGTTTCCTGCCACTATGAATACATCGAGAAATATGAGTGTTGGTTATGATGTAAGCTCATCTGGAAGGTCTGGAGGGTCTGGCAGTTTTGGAGGTTTGGTGGTTCTGGCAGTTTTGGTGGTTCTAGTGGTTTAGGAGCATCTGGTGGTTCTAGAAACCAAAGCAACTAAATTGTCTTTTATTTGCAATGGGTTTATTAAAATTTTAGTGGTTTTTGCTTGGTAGTATGAACTTTTTTTGTTGTTTAAGTTGGTTGTGTTTATGGTATTTAAGAACAAAGCTGGTGCTAGACAATATATAACTTTTTGGTTAGGAAGATTTATGTAAGCACCATGTGTTTGCTAATGTTATGTAATAGCTAATTAAGTATCTATTCTAATTAAGGATTGTGATGTATCACTCTATATTACATTACTATTTTATTTAAAATTAGAGATATAATGACAACTTCATAGTATAATAAAATTAAATAATAGTATAATAAAATTAAATAATATGGTGTAATAATTCTAATATATTTTCAATGAATTTCATTAGTCACAAATGTTGGCCACAAGTATTTCATGACCGGCCATATATGTTTGTGGATAAATTTTCATGAAATTTAATTTTTCATAGTTTGAATAAAATAATATAGTTTAAGTATGGGTATGAATTGACCCATAGTTTAAATTATAAAGTTAATACGTCAACAAGTCTTATGCCTATTAGATCCGATATATTTCAAATTTAGGGATTAGTTAATAGGCTACATATAAGGAGGCATGCTAATTCACTTACGTACAAGACAAATTCGAAGCCTATAATTTAATTTGATAGTGATTCCATGATATGGATGAGCTTGATTTAAAGGTTTGTTAATTAGCTTGTGCAATTATAAAATCAAAGGTACAAAAGCTAGTTAGTTAGCTAAACGGATGGATTGTCCACATCAAATTATCAATTGACCTTTGAATTTCCCACGTTGGCATGACTAGGCTGTAAATGGAATTCAAAAAGGAGCTCAACTCCTTTCAACACATTTATTGTGTTATTCAAAGCCATTTTAATGTGTTATTCAAAGCCATAGAAAAATCGGCTGTCACTATATACAGGGGGTGTTTCCTCGGTCTTGATTAACAAGACGGAACAAAAAAAGGGGCGGAGGAGAGGGATATTAAGGTGAAGTCCGTTTTCTTGTCTTGGTTCACAAAACTAAAATAGGTATATAGAGGAAGAAAAATGTTACAAAAGCTTACTACTCTTTCATTCAATATACAAAAGGAGGAGCGTTTTTCTTCTACGTACATGCCCAAGTCCGACGAAGAGGCCTCCATCATCCATGCTCAAGCCCGCTTTGGCAAAATGGATCACCGTAGCCCGTATGATTGATACAAGAAGCCGTGGTAGACTCAAAATTTTAAGTTTTTCCATCCACAAATGAAAAATCCATCTTTTCGTTCTTGATCGAACTATTGAACCATATAGGTGGTTTGCTTTATAGCCTTAAGACTGGTTCAAGAGATGATAATGATAGTTGACATGAAACTTTTAGTTTCGCCTCTATTGAACAAGCCGTGGTAGGCTCGAAATTTTTAGTTTCGCTTCCACAACAAGCCGTGGTGGGCTTGAAACTTCTAGTTTCACCTCCACAACCAAACACGTTAGGCTTGAAAGACTAAACTTTGTCCCCAAGAATGACTAATTGATTGAACCATGCATGTTAATTTTACGTTAGCTTTTGATCTAATTTAAGAGGTTAACATGGCTATATATATTTCATGTGACACATCAAAAAGGTTTAAGTAAAGATTGGCACGAAATTGATTTCAAGAAAAGCACTATATATATCAACCAAATTGATAAAGTGCTAATTAATTTCAAGAAAAACCAAACAAAAAAATATCAGTGTATCATATATATGCAGGAAGCGTGGTCCATGGCCATATATATCAATCATATTAACATTGTTCTGATTTGGTGGACGATATATATATATATATATATATATATATATATATATATATATATATATATATATATATATATATATATATATATATATATGTGTGTGTGTGTTTGAGTTTGGTTTAAATGAAACAAACTCTTATCTTAAAACGAACTCTTATCCTAAATCGAATGCACTTTTTATAGTTAGTAGTGCACTTTTCATACTTCGGAGTGCACTTTTTTGCATTTGTACTTTTCGTACTTTTTAGTGCACTTTTCAAATTTTTTTAGTGCACTTTTTCGTAATGCACTTTTTGTATTTTTCAATGCACTTTTATATGAAAAGTGCATTACTAACTATTAAAAGTGCATTCGTTTTAGAATAAGAGTTCGTTTTAGTATAAGAGTTTGTTTCATTTGAACCAAACTCATATATGAGTTTTGGTTCAAGTGAGACCCTCTTGTGGTAAAACCCTTGACTTAAAGTGAGGACTAATCTCAATCATTAGATTTACATCATCACTATATATTGGATGGTCAAGATTTTTTATTTTTTTTTAAATTTTTTTTATTTTTTTTAAATTTTTTTTAAAATTTTTTAAAATTTTTTTTAAATTTTTTTAAATTTTTTTTAAATTTTTTTAAATTTTTTCTAAAATTTTTTTCGGAATTTTTTTCAGAATTTTTATATTATATTCTTTGTTAACAAAAGCTATAAAAATATTAAATATGACAGTTTAATTTTTATATACTACGAGTTCATTTTTATACACTAGAAGTTCAATTTTTTTATGTTAGGAGTTCAACTTTTAATATTGTATGAGTTCCATTTTTATATTCTACGAGTTCATTTTTAATCTATGATAAGTTCAATTTTTATGTGCTTTGAGTTCATTTGTAAAATAATTTGATTTTCGCAAAAATAAAAAAATAAAAAAAATGAAAAAATGAAAAAATTTGAAAAAAGCTTTAAAAACGTTAAATATGAAAGTTCAATTTTTATATACTACGAGTTCATTGTTATAAGCTAGAAGTTCAGTTTTTTTATATCAGGAGTTCAATTTTCAATATTGTATGAGTTCAATATTTATATTCTATGAATTCATTTTTTATCTATGATAAGTTAAATTTTTATGTGCTTTAAGTTCATTTTTTAAAATAATTCAATTTTCGCAAAAATAAAAAAATAAAAAATAAAAAATAAAAAAATAAAAAAAATTGAAAAATTGAAAAAAATCTTGACCATTAAATACATAATAGAGGGGTAAATCCAGTGGTTGAGATTAGTCCTCATTTCAAGTAATAGGTCTTACCACAAGGGTGGTCCTCACCGGAACCATGCCCTATTATGTATTTAATGGTCAAGATTTAATGGTTAATATATATATATATATATATATATATGCGCGCGCGCGCGCATGAGTTTAATCCCCGGTCAAATAACGCACCATGAGTTTGTACGTATGAACAACAAATGAATTGGTTTCGACCGGACATTCTAGTTCAAGCATGTTACTACTTAATCCAGTAATTAAGTAGTGGTAAAAATGGAGGAGATGATATAAAGGTTGCATTGCTTTCATCTAAAATTAATTTGGTACAAAAAACATATATATATATATATATATATATATATATATATATATGGAAGTGTTTGATCAAATAAGATGGTGAGTTATAAAATGGGTTTCTGAGTCGGACCAAATACAAGCTTGTATATGTTTTTTTTTTTTACTAAAATATCAAATTTATGTCCATTAACTTGAAGAACTACGTTTGACTTGATTCCGTCTCAAAACGGATACGTTGGAAATTTGGCACTAAATTCAAATGGGTCTCGAATTCAATCACAATTCCAAATTAAAAAGAAACACAATCCTAAATCAACACTCAAAGTGTTCTTGTCGAACTACGGTGATTTGATCCCACCAAGGGTACGTAGGAAGCTCGATATAAAGCAAATGATCTTCGAGTTCAATCACAACCACAAATTAAATCAAAGACTAAACACCATATTTAATGGTCTTATCCGAACTACGTTGATTTGATCCCACTAAGGTACGTAGGAAGCTCGACATATAGCGCAAATGCTCGCCGGGTTCAATCACAATTCACAACATCAAATTAAAATTTGTTCTTTTTAGAACTACGTAAGGATTTGACGCCTAGAAAGGCTACGTAGGTAACTTGATGCAAATTTTTATCAAGTACAGTTGCACCTCTAAATCAAAGTAAAATTCTCAAATCCAAAATGCACTAAAAATCTTGTGCACGCCAAATGCGAAGAATTAGATCACCCTTCCTAGAAGGTGTTTAATCTCATTCGCGTCATGCAAATGATAGTTGGAGTGAGTCTAGGCAACCCTTTCTAGAAGCTGGGTTTAGATTCGTTCCTCTGATGCATGAAAAATTACACACACCAAACCAAATCCAAAATTAAACCCTCTGAACTATGCAAGGCTTGATTCTCTTTAAAGAGATACGTAGGCAACCCGTTATAACTTGGGTGCAACCCAAATCACAAAACCAATCCAAAAGTCTCCAACGTGTCTATATTATTAATAGAGTTGTAAAGATATACAAATAAGGGTCGAACTTAAAAATCAAATTAGATGTGTTTGTGCATAGTTGTTTTCTTTTAACATTTTTTGCCTAACAATATAAATATGGACATATTTATGACATGTTGTCGAGAAGAAGTTTGAGACTTAGTCATGAAATGGCACAAATAGTTGTGGCTCTAGGCCTCAATTTTGGCTACAAACTGGTGTGATTATTAGCCACCCATTTCAGTCACGATAATTCATAGCTAACAGTCACGAACGCTTTGTAGCAAATTTTCATAGCGTTGTGTTAGAGCTGTGACTATTTTAGCCACACTACTTTTAGCCTCGATGTGTTAGAGTTGTGACTATTGTTCTGACTAAGCCCATTTCGTGTTCTTCACCCATGAAAGTCGTGACTATTTTATGGCTAATTTTGTTGCCATTTTTGATGCTATCGGTTTTTTTTTGTAGTGATTAGTCATTAAAAAGGATAAAAAGATTTACAATATCTTTTATTTTTCAATAAGCAACATAAAAGGGGTAAAATCATAAGAAAAATCAACAAATACCTATGGTGATCAACTTCTACACGTAAAAAGCACACAACTAGAATGTACAGATTAATAAAATAGAAAAACCTCTTACTAGATATAAATGTTTTATATTGAAATTAACACCTTTTAAACAAAGTCAGAATATTAATATTGTATTAATTTATATAAATAAAATAGGAAGCTTTTCATTATAAGGATAGTCATCATTATTTCTAGTAGTAGCTTCTTTTTTCAACTCAATAGTCACTTCAAGGCACATGGCTCAAAGTCTGCAAGGAGAAGAATAGAAGAAACTCAAAAGTTGAATTATAACCCTCTTGCTTTTATTCTTCAGTTGCATGTGTTCTAGCGGATAAGGGTTTCTCTATTTTCTCCCTTTATGTTTCTGTCTTTTCTTAATTTTATTTGTTCTTTTTGCTACAAATTTAACCTCTTTTTATTGTTCATAAGAGATGGTTCGTGGTTTAATTTCAATGTCTTCAATCTCATCTCGTTCAAGAGATAACCTGTTGGTGCCATCGAACAATAACAGTGTTGAGTGTTAATTCTCGTCACAATAGAGCCCATGGGTTGGATGACAAACTTGAAGAACAACTTAACTTCAACATGGATCAAAATATGGAAGAATCTGGCCAAAACGCTGAAGAATATGGCCTAAACATTGAAGAATCAGTTGTTGTCAATATTACAACTGAGAAGATAATTAGGGATGATAAAGGTCGCGTGAAGATTGCGGTTTCAGATATAGAGTAAGTCTAGTGTTATAATATTTTTCATCTTGTGGACTATTTTTTAATTGATTATGGATATGGATTTTTAAGATTTGAACCAAGGATGGTATTGGGTCTCGTGTATAAGATTATGCATAAACATTATGATGGTCCTTGGATTAGCTTCAAGAGAGTCCCTTTGTATAGTAAAAAAAAAATAATGGTTTCAAGATTTTCAGGTTGTTTGTAACATATATTAAGACCTAAAATTTTAGGGTTTCTTTGGTTACATTGAATAGAACAATATGATATACAAAAGTGAGAAATGATAAATATGGTGTTTTTTTGGTTATCTTTATGTGGTTATTACTAGAAGATTGGATGCTCTATAGATAAATAAGTATGATTTATTTATGTTCAAGCATTATAGAGCATAATTCTGTTTTTTTTCCTATTTTTTATTTCTATCAAAAAATTTGTGTGAATCTTCAGTTCTAATGCACCCTTTCTAAGATAGTTTTCCCTTTGTATTTATAAATGGTTTTTTTGGGGGATGACTCCTTAAACTATGAGGTATGGAAAATGAAATGTAGTGACAATTTGAGAAATATCTTTGGGAAGCCCGAAGGTCTGGGAATAAACCAAATTGGATTTCTGTTGAGAATTGGGTGGGAATGCTAAGAATATGGAAAGAAGATTAAAATTTCATACTTCAATATTATGAAGTTAATAAAATTAATCATCCGTCAGTACTTGAGAATGGAACTGCTTGCTATACTGAAGGTTCAATTCCTTGGGGAGAACATAGAAAAAAATTGGTAAATATTTTTAGAAGATTTCATTAGTTAATATAACTATTTCTATTACATTTGTAATTACCTTCAAATTATTGTAGACAAGAATTCATAAACGTACCCCAACTATAGAAAAAATGATGCAAGTTACCTTTCATAAAAAGTTTGGTGAATGGAGTGGCACAAGAGTTGCTGAGGCAATGGTAACTATAATTAACTATGTATAACACATATTATTATATATTTATTTATTGTTAACTTTTAATAAAAATTGGTTTATTAAGATTGTAATATTATGTTTTTGAAGGAATGTTATGAGAGACTTAAAGTGGCTAATCCCGACGCAACCGACGATGAAGATCTTGCTTTATGCATAAGCGTTGTAGGAGGGCCCAAAAATAAGAAGGTTTTTTTCCTTGGTTCATAGAAGACTAATAATATTTTCATTATGGTTGACGACCCTTACATAAACCAATCAAACTCTTTAAGTAAGGAGAAAGGGAGAGATTTGCGGGTGGAAAATCTTGAAGAAGTAGTGGTTGATTTGAAGTGTAATACCCTGGTTTTCACCTCGAGACTAGTTCCGCGCCGCCAGTTATTCTACCTAATTATTTTGGTCTTCAGAGCCCAATTGCTTTCTTACACTTTGACTTTGGGCCAAAGGCCACCTGTGAATTACTTTTGGAGTTTGGGCTTAAAAGCACATGGAACAACTCCTTATAACAAATTTAACCTAGAAGAGCTTCCTTTTCCTCATTCCTTGTTGAGCCGCACCGGAGAATTCCCAGCCTCGACGCACTAATGCGCGTTGTTGCTCTGGATCCCGACCGTCGATAGAGAGAGAGTCGAGGAGTTAGAAATCGCCAGCCCCGTTTTGCCCCCGTCCTCTTCGATCGCTAGTTTGCTTGTCAAGTACATCGCAAGTCCGTCTTTCTGACCCGTTCCGCGTTGCGCCGCACTTGAGAGGAAGGCCAGGATCCTAGACCAGCCGCTAGTTGCGCCTGTGAGCAGCCTTCGTTTTGGGGTGAATCATGTGTTGTCTTGTTCTGTAGCTAGTTGATAAGTAGTTGTTTCAATCTAGTGGTTGCTCAGTTAAGTTGTGCTAGATTAGTAGTTAATTAAGGATGATTTGGGCAAATGGGAATTCATGAGGGTAAGTGATTTCTATTTATTTATTGTGGTGTTTTCCACGTAGAATGGAAACTTATTAATGTGTATGAGTGGTAGTATTCAATTCAATTAGTTAGTTAGTGGTTTGGATTATATAAATGAGTTAGTATGTTTGTTTAAGATGAGGCATAGTGGGTGTATAACACGAGTACGTTTTTGTCAAATGTCGGGTTCTGTCACTTGTTAGATTACTAACGTCTAGGGTCTTGCGTGCTGGGCTTGTTTGATCGTCGTGTTTACAAGGAATTCGCCTTTAAGGTAAGTCATTTTGCGACTTGCTCGACTTATCTCAATTCTTGTTAGATTGAGTGCCATGTATGTGGAATTGGTTTTGGGAACTAGTCCCCTTGCATATTACTTTTTAAAACAAAGCTCTCTCTATGCTTGTGAACATTGTAACTGTAGTTGTAATTGTGTTGGTACTCATAATTGTAAATTGTGTTTATAACTGTATTGTATTTGCGATTGTAATTGTGTGATTTGCAAACTGTAACTGTAATCGTCTTTGTGAATGTGATTGTGGTTGTGCTTGTAATTGCGTGGTAGTTGTAATTGTGATTGTATTTGCGATTGTGATTTTGTTTGTGGTTGTGAGTCTGATTGTGATTCTGAATCTGACTGTGACTATGAGTGTGCTTGTGATCGTAATTATAACTGCGACTGTGTCTACAATTGTGTTTGTGCTTGAATTGAAGTTGTGGTTGTGCTTGTTATTGTAAGTGTGAATTGTTCGAGCCTACTTTCCTCAGCTACGTGTTTGCTTCCGTCTTTCGAGGTTAATGGCTTGTTGACTTGCTTTGCTTAAGACCGTTATGTGTTAAATGAGTGAATTGATTGTATAAACCTCATTTTGGAATGATTCTAAATTACCTGCTTGTATATGTATTTGAAATTATGAAAAATTATTTTTAAACATTTTTCGTTATGCGTGCACTGGGTTCCTCCGGTATGGCCATGGATCACGGGTAAAGTTGGAGATGAAGTGGCCCCTGGGCATGGTCATGCGGCTGGAAGGGACCCCCTTCTAAAAATAAATAAATTGTTCAAACGCTCTATTAGAGGTTTCGTCGGGGAAAGAAGGGTGAATGGGAAAAATGGGCAGGTGTATAGGTACGCGCCCTGACCGCGTGCCATAGATGAGAGGCCGTAGGGTGCCATATGGATTAGAGGAGGATGTTTGGTTGCTATTTGATTGATGGACTTGTTTGAATGGTCTTGTATTGATGGGTTTGGTTTAACAGAAGGTACTTTGTGGTTATATATGTTGGTCATATTACTGTCATATTATTGTTATCATTGTTACTAATATTGATGTTATCTGTGTTATTCTATTGTGATATTGTGGTATTTCTAATGTGATTATAGTTGTGACGTTGTCTGTGTGAGTTGTGTGTTTCTGTGCTTGTGTGTTTCGGTGCCTGTGTGTTTGTGTGTGTGGGTGATTATATAACGATAAGTGTTGAATTGATAATTATTGATTTATGTGTGAATTTTTGTTGCTAGGGTTCTGTGTGGTTTTTAAAATGTTCTATATGCATCTCACGCTTTTAGCTTGAATTAGAATTGTAGCTGACCCTTCGGGGAATATTTTTACAATTTCAGGAACTTTTCAAGAATTGTGATGGATTCTCTATGAAGTGGTGAAGCGGATGATGACACACGTGTCATTAGGCGGGGTTGTTGGGATTTGGATATCTATGTATTCATATTAGTTTATTGAATTGTTTTGTTACTATATAACTAGTAGGATAAAACTGGTTTTGAATTGTTTGAGATTACAGAATGGCACACTTTGTTAACTTTGTTCGTAAACTCGAGATTTATATAAACTTGATGTTTAATAAAATTGAGTTGGATATTTTATTTCAGGTTCTCGTCGTGCCCGAGTTGCAAGATCCTAGTGATCAAATTATTTATCAGGCTAATTTGAGTAGTACCCAGACGGGGTCTACCACTGAGTAGCGCCTTGACGAAAGTCGGGGTTGATGGTGCGCGAAATAAACCGCTAAATTAATTAAGAGCAAAAAGTTTAAAATACAATAAAGAGAAGAGATAATACGCTACGTTATATATACGTGTCAAACATAATTTGGTGGCCACGTAGAGGCTTGCATGCATGGAATTAATATATGTCCATGCAAACACCATCATATATGTGCGTGGTTCACTTTGTGCACAATCACATTTGATCCGATGGGTCAAGCTAAATTCAAGACGTGAACTGTCATGTAAACTCGTATAAATAACGAGTAAGGCTGCCTTGTGTTAGTTCATATAAAGCAATCTAACACTCTTGTTGAAAAGTCAACAAAACCGGCTTGTGAGTGCAGCCTGATACCACTTGATTTGGTCCAATCAAAGGACCTCGCCTTTATAAAGCTGCAAGATATTATCATACAAATACTCTCATATGTGTGGGAGGTCGCAAAAGCAATCGGGTTCAAAACCCGTTATTATGTTGGTCCACTAAGAAGGTGACATGTAAAATAGCTTAAGAGCTAAGTAATGCACAAATTCATTTGTAAAAACAAATGAGGACTCATCCCACATCGAGCATTTATATGCAAGCTAGCATGAGGCTAAATATATAAATAGGAAATTGCCAAGAACAAAGAAGGGGTCGAAAATCCTCTCTGGCTCGAGAACTATCTCGTTTGTCAAAGCTCGATGTGTTTGATCTCCGAGCGAGATCGCGCTATAAACGGTATAAGGCCTAAAGGCTTTATTCGTAAAGAGCACAAAAACAATCGGCTGAGGGGTGGGGAGGAGGAATAATCCACGTACGAAAACCGTTCGGTTGTACGAATCCCAAGAGTTAGTATTTTTATAATCCCGTTTATAGCGCAGATTGTATCGGGTTTCAACACTGGCGCCGTCCGTGGGGAGTAACTCTCCCTATCCGACCTACTCTCGGGAAACAAGCTAAGTGAGGTGTGTTAGCTAGCTAGTGAGGCCACGTTCCAAGCGCGGTCAAAGAAAGCGAGGTGGGGCCGTCAAAAGCAAGGCCAACCAACAAAAGTGAGGCCGTAGTCAAAGGCAAAGCGAGGCTAGCGTGCGAGGCGAGGTCCCAGGCGAGGTTCCAAACAAGCCGAGGTTATAAGCGAGGTCCTCTCCCCTCCATTCCATCATGGCATATATGTTATATATAGCCAAACAAGCAGGGTCGAATCGTGGCCAACAAGCGAGGTCGAACAAGGCGAGCGAGGTCTTCCATGGCCAACTCCAAAGCAAGGTCATGGACGTCATCTTCTCACTAGGCCAAGCAAACGCGGCGTCCTCGCCACGCCAACATCACGGTCAAGGATGGCGAGCTAGCCATTTTGCGAGATCCTCCTTGGGGCCAAGAAGCGAGTTCCGATGTCACTCCATGCTAGGCCAAAAGACGAGGTCCGATGTCGCTCCAAGCAAGATACCATTCAAAAGCGAGGTTCTACGCATGAAAAACGAGGTTTTGGAAACAAGGTTGGAAATTGGCGAATTTTCCATACAAGCGAGGTTATGGTAGTTTTGGGCCATGCAGCGGGGCCAAGTCAAATAGGCCACGGTATGCGAGGTCATTTGGGCGTTAAGCGAGGTCCATCTCCAAGGACAAGCGAGGTCTTAATTGGTGCAAGGCCACTCTTCGCGGCCTTCTCCGAGGCAAGACTCCATCAACGCGGTCCTCCACCTTCGCTTCTGGGTCGTGTCAGCCTCGCCGTCCACCTGAATTCATGCTGGCGTCTCCACGAGTCTCTTTGCCTAGTCTCGATAACGGCGCGTGGTGCGCCCGACACCGTCCGGTGCGGGGTTCATTGGAACATCCCTTTGGGGATGGGCAGGCTCTCCCGAGCAAGAAGATCGTAAACTTCATGCCATGTTCTCGTGTGGCCCAACCTCGCGGTGCCACCCTGACTTGGCCAAACCTCGCGGTGCTTTTGTATTTCCTTCAAAGGTACGTGGTTTATTTCCACGTTGTCTTTACATATATATATATATGGCTTGTGAAGCATAGAAATCATGCGTTAAATATGGCGTGAGAAGTCGTTCTTGGGTTGCTCTCGGATCGGGTGTCGGGGCGATGTTCATTCTTCGCGCGGAGTCGCCTGGGTTATGCTCAAGTGACATGTCGCGAGCTTCTGTGCCTCGGGCAAGCACCTCGGCTAAGCACCTCGCGGCCAAACGCCTCGTCCTTGTAGCCAGGCCAGGCATCCCGTCTTGTTGTTAGGCCATCTCGGTCTTGTTTTTAAGCAAAACATCTCGGCCTCCCCAGTGGTGGCAACCTCCATATATGGCGCCCATTGCTTTTGCATGGCCATGAAAATATCTATCCATGTATGGGGGCGTGCCATTAATTGATGGCGTTCATGGCACTGATTTCATGCGTGGTGATGGCATGACAAATCTTTATTATACGTATGGCATGGGGTGGCGGGGTTGACGTTTGCTCATGCATGTCATGGTTGCATGTTGAGCTTTGTTTTCAAACGTGGCATTTGACATTGAGAGAATCATTTCTGGGCTGGAACTCACTCGTTGGGCCAACCCTTTATTTGGGCCAAATCAAGTTTAACGCGCCAATTGCAAACGCAACGCACCGCCTGGAGCGATAAACCTCGTTTTAAATATCTCGCGTTGCATAATCGTGGAACGAGGTAAGCCTTGAAAACTTGACTCGCTAATTAATTATACTTGTATATACTCGCGTGTTGGAACCAAGTTCCTAATTCTCTGTTATTATTAAGTCCACCCCTCGCTTCCCGCTTGGGGTTGGAAAATCTCGAAAAGGTCCACCCCTCGCTTCCCGCTTGGGGTTGGAAAATCTCGTTAAAATCCACCCCTCGCTTCCCGCTTGGGGGTTGGAGATTCTCGAAAAATGCGCTAAATCCACCCCTCGCTTCCCGCTTGTGGTTGGAGATTCTCGAAAAATGCGCTAAATCCACCCCTCGCTTCCCGCTTGTGGTTGGAGATTCTCGATAAAGTGCGCAAATTCACTCCTCGCTTCCCGCTTGGGGTTGCAGACTCTCTTATGGACGAGGTCCAGACTCTCTTATGGACGAGGTCCAGACTCTCTTATGGACGAGGTCCAGACTCTCTTATGGACGAGGTCCAAACTCTCTAAGGACGAGGTCCTAATAATCTCAAAGGGCGAGGTCCTAATTCTCTAAAGCGAACGAGGTTCGCTAATTCTCAAGGGACGAGGTCCAAACTCTCTTATGGACGAGGTCCAAACTCTCAAAAGGACGAGGTCCTAACTCTCTAAAGCAAACGGGGTTCACTAACTTTCTAAAGGGACGAGGTCCTAACTACCTTAGTAAAAGTACGCCCGCCCTACTTGATCTCGGGTTTAAATCGCATCTCATAAAATCGATAAGTGACGCACCTGTTTGTTGTCTCGTTGCCCTCGTGGAACGAGGACACCAAGCCAAGGGGTTGTGATGGTGCGCAAAATAAACCGCTAAATTAATTAAGAGCAAAAAGTTTAAAATACAATAAAGAGAAGAGATAATACGCTACGTTATATATACGTGTCAAACATAATTTGGTGGCCACGTAGAGGCTTGCATGCATGGAATTAATATATGTCCATGCAAACACCATCATATATGTGCGTGGTTCACTTTGTGCACAATCACATTTGATCCGATGGGTCAAGCTAAATTCAAGACGTGAACTGTCATGTAAACTCGTATAAATAACGAGTAAGGCTGCCTTGTGTTAGTTCATATAAAGCAATCTAACACTCTTGTTGAAAAGTCAACAAAACCGGCTTGTGAGTGCAGCCTGATACCACTTGATTTGGTCCAATCAAAGGACCTCGCCTTTATAAAGTTGCAAGATATTATCATACAAATACTCTCATATGTGTGGGAGGTCGCAAAAGCAATCGGGTTCAAAACCTGTTATTATGTTGGTCCACTAAGAAGGTGACATGTAAAATAGCTTAAGAGCTAAGTAATGCACAAATTCATTTGTAAAAACAAATGAGGACTCATCCCACATCGAGCATTTATATGCAAGCTAGCATGAGGCTAAATATATAAATAGGAAATTGCCAAGAACAAAGAAGGGGTCGAAAATCCTCTCTGGCTCGAGAACTATCTCGTTTGTCAAAGCTCGACGTGTTTGATCTCCGAGCGAGATCGCGCTATAAACGGTATAAGGCCTAAAGGCTTTATTCGTAAAGAGCACAAAAACAATCGGCTGAGGGGTGGGGAGGAGGAATAATCCACGTACGAAAACCTTTCGGTTGTACGAATCCCAAGAGTTAGTATTTTTATAATCCCGTTTATAGCGCAGATTATATCGGGTTTCAACACTGGCGCCGTCCGTGGGGAGTAACTCTCCCTATCCGACCTACTCTCGGGAAACAAGCTAAGTGAGGTGTGTTAGCTAGCTAGTGAGGCCACGTTCCAAGCGCGGTCAAAGAAAGCGAGGTGGGGCCGTCAAAAGCAAGGCCAACCAACAAAAGTGAGGCCGTAGTCAAAGGCAAAGCGAGGCTAGCGTGCGAGGCGAGGTCCCAGGCGAGGTTCCAAGCAAGCCGAGGTTATAAGCGAGGTCCTCTCCCCTCCATTCCATCATGGCATATATGTTATATATAGCCAAACAAGCAGGGTCGAATCGTGGCCAACAAGCGAGGTCGAACAAGGCGAGCGAGGTCTTCCATGGCCAACTCCAAAGCAAGGTCATGGACGTCATCTTCTCACTAGGCCAAGCAAACGCGGCGTCCTCGCCACGCCAACATCACGGTCAAGGATGGCGAGCTAGCCATTTTGCGAGATCCTCCTTGGGGCCAAGAAGCGAGTTCCGATGTCACTCCATGCTAGGCCAAAAGACGAGGTCCGATGTCGCTCCAAGCAAGATACCATTCAAAAGCGAGGTTCTACGCATGAAAAACGAGGTTTTGGAAACAAGGTTGGAAATTGGCGAATTTTCCATACAAGCGAGGTTATGGTAGTTTTGGGCCATGCAGCGGGGCCAAGTCAAATAGGCCACGGTATGCGAGGTCATTTGGGCGCTAAGCGAGGTCCATCTCCAAGGACAAGCGAGGTCTTAATTGGTGCAAGGCCACTCTTCGCGGCCTTCTCCGAGGCAAGACTCCATCAACGCGGTCCTCCACCTTCGCTTCTGGGTCGTGTCAGCCTCGCCGTCCACCTGAATTCATGCTGGCGTCTCCACGAGTCTCTTTGCCTAGTCTCGATAACGGCGCGTGGTGCGCCCGACACCGTCCGGTGCGGGGTTCATTGGAACATCCCTTTGGGGATGGGCAGGCTCTCCCGAGCAAGAAGATCGTAAACTTCATGCCATGTTCTCGTGTGGCCCAACCTCGCGGTGCCACCCTGACTTGGCCAAACCTCGCGGTGCTTTTGTATTTCCTTCAAAGGTACGTGGTTTATTTCCACGTTGTCCTTACATATATATATATATGGCTTGTGAAGCATAGAAATCATGCGTTAAATATGGCGTGAGAAGTCGTTCTTGGGTTGCTCTCGGATCGGGTGTCGGGGCGATGTTCATTCTTCGCACGGAGTCGCCTGGGTTATGCTCAAGTGACATGTCGCGAGCTTCTGTGCCTCGGGCAAGCACCTCGGCTAAGCACCTCGCGGCCAAACGCCTCGTCCTTGTAGCCAGGCCAGGCATCCCGTCTTGTTGTTAGGCCATCTCGGTCTTGTTTTTAAGCAAAACATCTCGGCCTCCCCAGTGGTGGCAACCTCCATATATGGCGCCCATTGCTTTTGCATGGCCATGAAAATATCTATCCATGTATGGGGGCGTGCCATTAATTGATGGCGTTCATGGCACTGATTTCATGCGTGGTGATGGCATGACAAATCTTTATTATACGTATGGCATGGGGTGGCGGGGTTGACGTTTGCTCATGCATGTCATGGTTGCATGTTGAGCTTTGTTTTCAAACGTGGCATTTGACATTGAGAGAATCATTTCTGGGCTGGAACTCACTCGTTGGGCCAACCCTTTATTTGGGCCAAATCAAGTTTAACGCGCCAATTGCAAACGCAACGCACCGCCTGGAGCGATAAACCTCGTTTTAAATATCTCGCGTTGCATAATCGTGGAACGAGGTAAGCCTTGAAAACTTGACTCGCTAATTAATTATACTTGTATATACTCGCGTGTTGGAACCAAGTTCCTAATTCTCTGTTATTATTAAGTCCACCCCTCGCTTCCCGCTTGGGGTTGGAAAATTTCGAAAAGGTCCACCCCTCGCTTCCCGCTTGGGGTTGGAAAATCTCGTTAAAATCCACCCCTCGCTTCCTGCTTGGGGGTTGGAGATTCTCGAAAAATGCGCTAAATCCACCCCTCGCTTCCCGCTTGTGGTTGGAGATTCTCGAAAAATGCGCTAAATCCACCCCTCGCTTCCCGCTTGTGGTTGGAGATTCTCGATAAAGTGCGCAAATTCACTCCTCGCTTCCCGCTTGGGGTTGCAGACTCTCTTATGGACGAGGTCCAGACTCTCTTATGGACGAGGTCCAGACTCTCTTATGGACGAGGTCCAGACTCTCTTATGGACGAGGTCCAAACTCTCTAAGGACGAGGTCCTAACTCTCTAAGGACGAGGTCCTAATAATCTCAAAGGGCGAGGTCCTAATTCTCTAAAGCGAACGAGGTTCGCTAATTCTCAAGGGACGAGGTCCAAACTCTCTTATGGACGAGGTCCAAACTCTCAAAAGGACGAGGTCCTAACTCTCTAAAGCAAACGGGGTTCACTAACTTTCTAAAGGGACGAGGTCCTAACTACCTTAGTAAAAGTACGCCCGCCCTACTTGATCTCGGGTTTAAATCGCATCTCATAAAATCGATAAGTGACGCACCTGTTTGTTGTCTCGTTGCCCTCGTGGAACGAGGACACCAAGCCAAGGGGTTGTGATGGTGCGCAAAATAAACCGCTAAATTAATTAAGAGCAAAAAGTTTAAAATACAATAAAGAGAAGAGATAATACGCTACGTTATATATACGTGTCAAACATAATTTGGTGGCCACGTAGAGGCTTGCATGCATGGAATTAATATATGTCCATGCAAACACCATCATATATGTGCGTGGTTCACTTTGTGCACAATCACATTTGATCCGATGGGTCAAGCTAAATTCAAGACGTGAACTGTCATGTAAACTCGTATAAATAACGAGTAAGGCTGCCTTGTGTTAGTTCATATAAAGCAATCTAACACTCTTGTTGAAAAGTCAACAAAACCGCTTGTGAGTGCAGCCTGATACCACTTGATTTGGTCCAATCAAAGGACCTCGCCTTTATAAAGTTGCAAGATATTATCATACAAATACTCTCATATGTGTGGGAGGTCGCAAAAGCAATCGGGTTCAAAACCTGTTATTATGTTGGTCCACTAAGAAGGTGACATGTAAAATAGCTTAAGAGCTAAGTAATGCACAAATTCATTTGTAAAAACAAATGAGGACTCATCCCACATCGAGCATTTATATGCAAGCTAGCATGAGGCTAAATATATAAATAGGAAATTGCCAAGAACAAAGAAGGGGTCGAAAATCCTCTCTGGCTCGAGAACTATCTCGTTTGTCAAAGCTCGACGTGTTTGATCTCCGAGCGAGATCGCGCTATAAACGGTATAAGGCCTAAAGGCTTTATTCGTAAAGAGCACAAAAACAATCGGCTGAGGGGTGGGGAGGAGGAATAATCCACGTACGAAAACCGTTCGGTTGTACGAATCCCGAGAGTTAGTATTTTTATAATCCCGTTTATAGCGCAGATTATATCGGGTTTCAACAGGGGTGTTACATGAAGGATGTGATTCATTGTCTAAATAGTCAGATTGAAATGTTAGGTACTCAACCAGCCGTGGTACAGCCTTCATACCAACACTTCCAAACTAATTCATCCATGCGCATTCCATTTGTTGGACAACCGATGCCAGCACCGATTCCCTCAAGTCACCCTTCACATGCTCAAACTTATTATGGAGGCCTATGACAATGCGGATGTTATGTCATGCACTCATTTGTTGAATTCTACTCATTTCCATCAAGCTTCAAGAATGAAATATTTGGAATGACTTCCGCTTCTGGATTTACGGGCAGGCATTCTACATCTTCTGCTTCTACATTTGCTGGTTTTCCATTTCATTCTTCAGGCATCTTGATTTCAACTTCACAATCTCCAACTCTGTTTCCTGCTACTATGAATACATCGAGGAATATGAGTGTTGGTTATGATGTAAGCTCATCTGGCAGGTCTGGCAGTTTTGGAGGGTTTGGTGGTTCTGACAGTTCCGGTGGTTCAAGTGGTTTAGGAGCATATGTTGGTTCTAGAAACCAAGACAACTAAAGTGTCTCTTACATGCAATGGGTTTATTAAAATTCTAGTGCTTTTTGCTTGGTAGTATGAACTCTTTTTTTTGTTTAAGTTGGTTGTGTTTATGGTATTTAAGACCAAAGCTGGGGCTTAGACAATATGTAACTTTTTGGTTAGTTAGATTTATGTAAGCACTATGTGTTTGGTTGACAATGCTAATGTTATGTAAAGGCTAATTAATTATCTACGCTAATTAAGGATTGTTATGTATTACTCTATATTTCATTACTATTTTATTTAAAACTAGGTGGATGGCCCGTGCTATCGCACGGGTTCTCATTGATTATATTTTATATTTTATAGTATATATTGATTTTTTTTTCACTTTACCCATCTCCAAGAGTTTCTTGATTGATCCTTATTTTTCAACAATTTGAGAGTTGTCGTTTATTTTTTGCTTTGTGGTGAATGGAATTGTGATGTGATCATGCAAAAGAGAAAAGCTTATATAGTGTGAAAGAGAGTGGAATAAGAAAAGATATATTTTAAATTTAATCTTTTTTTGTTTGGAATACCAAAGATTGATCCTATCTTCTTTTATTTTTACTTTTATTTGTAATACCAATGGTTATAATTTAATGGCTTTAAATTCGTATTGTAATATCAAAAGTTGTGTCTTGTGTGTAATACCAAAGGATACTACAAAAGTTGCTAAATAAATGATGTAATATCAAAGATTAATGCTAAATTACTATTGTCGTTTTTATTCTATAACGCACCCAATTTAGAAAATGTTAAATGATCTTGGTGATGGAACTTTATATTTTTGTCTTTCTCAACATGACTCCATGGTCTTCTATTTCGTGCATTTGAGTACATTTTAGTTATGAACCCAATATGTTGGGTTTTAAAAGTTATTATTAGTGTTGTAATTTCATACATTTTATGATATTAATACATGTAAAATAGAAATATAAAAAACTTTCTAGGATATGAAATATAGTAGATTCTTTAATAATTGAAGAGCATATGTTTTAAAAAAAATTATGGTCATTCTATTACATGAACTCATATGAGAATGAGTTGTAAGGATTACATATAAAAAAAGCAAACACAAAATGCATATTTCAAGTTTCTAAGACAAAAATGTTTCCTAGTAAGATTGCAATTTTGTTATGTGGCCCCTTATTCAAGTATTTGAAGAGATAATTGATTGATTGCTCTAGACCCGTTGCACCATTCAACATCTATATGGGTAAGGAATCTTTCTTCTTCAATATTTGTTTCTGCATGAAATGGTTGTAAGTCCTCTTAAGAAAAGCAAATAAAACATGTAAAATGCAAAATTGGAAAATATTTGTAAGCACCTTCACCTAATTGATGAAGATCGCAATATTTCTCTATTTTTCTTGAGTTTTTGATGAACATGTTTTTGTTGTTACTTCCCGGTGCAAAACAGAAAGTACAAAAAACAATGAATATTTGTATTTTTTGCAACAAAAAGAATGAGAAACATAAACGATTACCGGTGAGATGGAAGAATACGACATCATGTATATACTACCCGTGGGTTGTGTAAATAGGATGAATTGAATATACGATTGACCATTAATCTTTTATTTGATTTCATTTATTTAAAAATATTACAAAAGATGATTGGCTTGTTACAAAAGATGAATGGTCTAATAGTAAATGAAATAATTAACAATCATGTTAAATTCTTACAACATTTCATCTAAAGACAATTATTAGCATGAATTCATTAGCTTTCTTGAAATTCAAAATATAGAATATGAAAGGTTGAAAAGAAATTATTAGTTTTCTAATCATAAATAGAATGTGAAAGAGTTTAATCATATATAGGATGTGAAAGGGAGCCAATAAAACCTAAAATAATTTTAATTTTAATTATTTACTTATTTTCTTTGGTAAATTTTTGGGTTATAAATGACCATGTTTCTTCTTTATATGTAATAATGGCAACTCCATAGTATTATAAAATTAAATAATATGGTGTAATAATTTATCATAATATATTTTAAATGAATTTCATTAGTCACAAATGTTGGCCACAACTATTTCATGACCTGTCATATAATTATGGAAATATTTTATATAATGAAGCCGAGAAGAAGTTTGAGACCTAGTCATGAAAATGGCCACAAATAGGGTTGGCTCTAAGCCTTAGTTTTGGCTACAAACAGGTGTCACTATTAGTCACCCATTTCAGTCATGATAATTCATAGCAGACAGCCATGGACGCTTTGTAGCTAAGTTTCACTGCGAAAAGCCACAACAATCCGTGACAAATTATTAGCCACACCACTTTTAGCTTCGGTGTGTCAGAGTTGTGACTATTGTTGTGACTTGTGACTAAGCCCCTTTCATGTTCTTCACCCACAAAAGTCGTGACTATTTTATGGCTAATTTTGTTTCCATTTAGGTAGCTATTGGGGTTTTTTGTAGTGGTTTTCGCTTTTCCCTTTTAAGGTTGGAAAACAACTCTCTTGTTTTACAAGTAACCGAGATTTCTTAACCAACAAGTTAACCTAGCCATGGGACAACTTTTCCAATCATCATCGTAGAAAGCTCTTAATTTCAGTTCTAAATTCTTAGCCAGCATTAGCCCTTGTCTTTGTGCTTTCATCACTTGGGCCATGCATAAATTGGCTAAGAACTCGAACAATCTTACCAATATCTGGTCCTGTTATGGTAAAGTAAATTAGTTTACCTACAAATATCTGGCCTTCTAAGGACAGTTTCACCTTGGGATCAAAAGGAGTCATTACGGGTGTAGCTTCAGTCATTCCATTTTCATTTACGATCTCCAAGACATACTTTCTGTAACACCCCGACTTCCGTCGAGGCGCTACTGGGAAATAGACCTTACAAGATAGTATTAATTAGGTTGACAACTACACTGTAGGACCTTACAACTCGGGCACGACGAGAAAACATAATAAAACATCCAACCTTTATTCGATAAAACTTAGAAAACTTAGTTATGCATGAATTCCCAAAAATCATAAATATCCAAAAACGTTACCACACCTACCGAAACTGAACTATCCAAACAAAAATAATAATAAACGAAACGCAATACTAACTCTGTCTAACAAATATTAAAATCAACATCCTAACTATTATGAATAACTAGTAAAAACTGATCCCACTATGACACGCGCTCTTTACCGCTCCGGCCCGCCATCTTGCCTCGGTTCCTGCACGGCTCCCTGATTCATACCTGGAACTGAAAAATGTTCCCCGAAGGGTCAGCGTCTAATCTACCAAGCTAGAAAGAATACGGAGATTATAGAACGTTTTAAAATCAGTTATCTATAGTCAGCATACAAATCCACAACCGCAATCATAACTCTAAAGGCCAATACCTAAATTAGTTATATCAGTCACACAAGTCACATACGCATTTACAATCACAATCACACAGCAATGCAATTCTTCCTTTGTCCACAATCCGTCTTCCAAGGCGCTCATCACCACGTCGAGTGCAGAGGCAGGCCCTCCCACTCCACTTCCCAATCTCCCTTCTAACTCCGGGCTAAGCCTCCACTGGAGCGCTTGCCAAAAACACACAGATAATAATTTTTGTTTGAAGGGGTACGATTTTCCCAGTCACTCGGGTCAAAGTAGCCAACTCTTCCTCAACACCAGCTACAATGGGTCGTGTCGGAAACGGTACCAACACAGAGAAAACGTTCCAAAATAATTTCCGATAAAACACATTTAAAATCATTAACGCACACAACACACAAGGAGTTCAAAACAATTTAAAGGGTATTCGGGACTAGTTCCCGAAACCCGCCCTACAATATCGATACGCAATCTAACAAGGGAGAAAAGAACCGAGCAAGTCGTAAAACGACTTACCTTGAATGAAGGATCCTTTGAAGGAAGTGAAGGACTAAGAGCGCGATCGAATGCGATTTCCTAATAAAATATATAACGAAAAGATTAGATTCGACCCTTACTTTACGAACTCGACTTACAATAAAAGTGACCCAACTATTAAATTCTTCCAACCTCCGAATTCAACCCACCATACTAATATATTCGTAACATACAAAAAATGAATACTAACCCAACCCAATTAATTGTTCCACACCCACTAATTCATATTTTCATATGTCCTAATTTAACTCTACCTTGATCAGCCCAACTAAAAAAAAACAATTGTAAATAAAACACCCAGCCCAACATACACACCGGCCCAACCCAATACCTCTTCTACTTCCCAAAAAAACGAGACCCCATTTTCCTAAATTTCAGCCTCCTACTTTGACTTTTCCAAGGCGGGCCCTCCCCCTCTTCTTCTTCCTCTCGCTTCGTCTTCAACCTCACGGACGGAACCCTTGTTTTTCCTCTCTGCCCCTTACTTCCTCGCCTGAAACGGAGTTCTCGAAACTCCTCTCCCGGCAACCCTAACCAGCAACGACGACCTCGAGTGAAACCCAACCAAGCCAAATACTTCCAAGCCCAACCGACTCAACCACAGACCCGAGTGAATTTAATCGGGTTCCGACCCGACTCCCACTCGTCTCTGCCGAGTCCACCCGTACCCTCCTCCGATCAAAGACTCGAACTAGAAGCCACATAAGTCCAGAATTTGAGTCAAGGACGACCCCAGGCGAGAACAAGAGGTAACGTTCAAAACCTTAACGGCGACAACGGAGATTAAACTACGAAGGCAGAATTTCTTACCGAAGTATCGATCGAAACGTCGAGGCGATAGACGACCAAACAGGATCCTGAATCGGCGAGCTAAATGGAACAATGCTCGTATCGGATGGGACGGATTCCGTTCTCGGCGGCGAGGTCTTGAATAAATTTTTGCCCAGGGAACTCGTTTGGAAAGCCCGAACAGAATTGTATGCGTGTATATATAGTTAAGTGTTTAGCAGTTTAGATTATCCTAATTAGATAGATTTTTGGTCGATACTTGAATCTGGATATGAATACTTAATGTTTTGGATAGCTAATTAACCAAGGGTGATTTAGATAGACTTTCGAGTTACTGATTTGGATGGCAAGATTTTCGGTTAAAAAAATAGATTTAATTAGATAGAATTAGGATTAGATATAATAAATCAAACTAATTATTCAAACGGATTATTAAATGCTTGTAAGCGGAGGAAACCCGTTTCCCGACTTACGAGATCTAAAACGAATACGGATATTACACTTTCTTTGGTTTATGTGAAAGCCTTCATTTGTTCTTTCTATTTTTATACCAAGAAAATACCTCAATTCTCCTGGATCCTTCATGTTCAAGTTCTTGTGCAAGTGTGCCTATATTTTCATGATTTTCTCATCATTGTTTCCAGCAATGAGCATGTTATCCACATATACTAAGTGTGTTGGGAATGAGTGATTAGTTTTCCTGGTAAATAGAGAGTAGTCAGACATGGATTGTTCAAAACTAATAGACTTGATCACTTGAGAGAACTTGTGAAACAACTGTCTTGGTGCTTGTTTCCGCCCATAGAGTGATTTATTCAGCTTGCACACTAATTTGTTACTTGATGTTGCCACATGTTTGCACTCATTCATATTCTCCCCCAGAGTGCTACCTTGCTTGAGCTTAGTGTAAGCTGGTGGCAACTCCATGTAAGCTTGCTCCTCCAAGTCTCCATGTAAGAATGCATTTGAGACATCCATTTTACTAACTTGCCAGTTTTTAACTAAAGCAATAGCCAAAAGAGTTCTAACTGTAATCATCTTTGCTATTGTAGCAAAGGTTTCCCCTTATACCTTCAATTTAAAAAAATCCACTAGTTTTACAAGGTCTTAGATATAACAATTGCTATAATGCAAAAGAAAGCTTGCATCTTTTCATCTCAACCAACTATACTTGCAAAACTCATATAATTGCAAAACTCATATGATTGCCAAATCATACTAGAAACTATTCTTTAAAACCCAATGAATTCTGTGATCTTATTCCACCATGTGATCAGGATGGGGAGATAAAATAAACATAATCCTTTACTGTATTCTCATAGGAATAAGACATGTAATCTTGCCTTACCATGTGATCAAGATGGAAGACAAAATACATTCTTACTCACCACCATGAATACCGTAGAAAATTTATTCATGAATCCTTTATAACAAACTATCATTACTTTTAGAAATTCGTACTTGAATTCTATAAAGTCCAAAGATTTTTCTCAAAAGAGAAAATCACAAAGCAATTTCAAATATCCCTTAAATCATAACAGCTTGACAAGAACTCGACATAGGTCACTAACATACTTGCTTTAACTTTGAATATTGTGGAAACAAAGATTATCTACTCTCTTGAATAATTGGGCGCGTCAAGCTAATGCATCAAATAAAATTGTTGACCTTATCTTAGTGATGCTACTAACACTTTGTTCTAATTCTGTGATGACACTTGCGCATTCGCTAGCCTTACCAACTTGGCCAATGTTTCAAATCAAAACCGGGTCTCAAAGGAGCTAAGATTCTCCAACTCACTTTTGAGCCCCACATTTCCCCTCGAATGTGACACTTCATTTCCTCCTCAAGGTAGAACTTGATGACATACCTTGACTTTTCTTAATTAGACATACTGCTAGACTATTCTATAATCCATAGTATTGAGTAATCTCTGCCTGATTTACTCAGTCGTAACCCATATTAACTTCACAAGTTCAATAACAGAAGTTGATTGCTTGTATCAATCTACTCTCAATCCTTAGGGAAAATATGATTCCAACATTTTCATACTCATGACAACTTCTTCCAAGGTCGCTCTCAACTTGTGTACCATCTTGACATATTACTTGAAAGTTATGCAAACATGATTCATTGACAAAAATTTAATACTTGAGTTCATCCATTCACAAAACAACAAGCCTTCTACAAGTTAATAGTCATTTAAATTCCGATATCCAAAAGTGAACTATTAAACTCTTATGACGATTTTAAGGACTTTCAATCCTCTTACAATTTAATCTTCTCAAAATAAGAAGTGAACTTTCAAACTTTGCATCTAGTTTAAAACATTCAATCCATATACCTCTCTATATATAAGGAAAGTCCTTTAATTACCAATCTCTTTTAACAGCAGAATGCACATAGCCATACAAGATATTCTTGAACCTATCCCAATTCAACATTAGCAAACAAACTAAACTTCTCCATTATTCTCTTGTCTTCTTACTTAACCATAAGGAGAAGACATATACCCTTTATATGATCTCAAGTTCAAACCACATTGCAAAGGAAGAACTTGTGGTTAGGAGACTTGCTGACTACTTAATAGTTTCACCAGTACCAACTTAGACATTAGGTTTGACTAATATAAAATCTTCAAAATCAAAGCACAACTGAAATTATCCTTTCAGCGATAGAGTCTAAGCCTTATTGATGACAGATGATTGCTATTTTTCTCCCAATTGTTTAAAATATCACAAACAAACATACCAAAATCATTCCTTGAATGATCTTCTCAAAACTGAATTTTATCATTTCCATCCTTGAAGAAACATAAGCCAATACCATTGGCAATTTAGAACATCTTACTACTGATTCCATTACTAGTCAATTATAGACCTCAAGTCTCTTCTCATTATCCCGAGTTGGGTATCATACACGAAATTCCCATTACGTGTCACATAGGTTAATCATTTGGATATCAACAACTCATATAATCAATTAACAGTTGTACTAAGTTGTTAATTGAACATAAACACATCATCGATGAACTTCTTCTTGTTCAATCCTTTTTAAGGGTGAATTCCTTCTATGGTCCCTAACCTATCACATAAAGCTCTTATTAGTCCCTAACATTTGCAAATACTTTTTTAGGTCCCTAACCTTTAAAAAGTATTACTAATTAGTCCTTTTGCATTTTAGAATTTAAGTTTAATAACAATTAAACACCCAAACTTTGTATTTATTTTTGTTATAATACCAATATTTATTTATTTTTAAAAAATACCTCAATCTACACATTTTAGGGAAAAATAATAAAATACCACTACATATTTACACCTTTTTCACTTAACCACATAATTTTGTACAAACAAATATGATTTTAGATTTCTTTAATCTATCACTTTTGATATAAAAAACATTCTAGTTTTTTTTAACAAAGGGTAAATAAGGGGTGATTTTTTTATATAAAAAATTCTTTTGTCAAATTTTTTTGAACTTTATAAAATAATTGCAAAAAGTGATGGATTAAAAAATCACTTTATAAAAAAGTTATAAATAACGGATAAATATGGGAAGTTAGATTTTGTGTGAAAAAATATTTTTTTTATTTTATAAAATATTTTAATAACTATTAAATTCAATAATAGGGCAATAAATATTTATAACTCACCTTTTATTTTTAAAATTATTTTTTTTATAAAAAGTACTATTTTTTGAAAAGGGTTAGGAGTGATAATTATTATTTTTCCCTAAAATGTGTAGATTGAGATATTATTTTTTAGAAATAAATAAATATTGGTATTATGACAAAAATAAATATAAAGTGTGGGTGTTTGGTTGTAATTAAACTTAAATTCTAAAATGAAAAATGACCAAATAATAACACTTTTCAAAGGTTAGGGACCTAAAAAAGCATTTACAAAGGTTAAGGACTAATAAGAACTTTATGTAATAGGTTTGGGACCATAGAAAGAATTTATCCCCTTTTTAACCAATCAACTTTATTCACAACAACCTTGATGATTAACCACTTGTTCACAACTTAAACTTGAACCAACACTCTTCCTTTCTTTCTTACTATAATCATAAGAAATTTTCATTCCATTTAGGATTCTTAATCCTCTTAACTCAAAGGATAACAACAAATATGAAAATCCGAGTTTGAACACTATCAGATTTAAAATTGAACTGCATTTTCCAATAGATTAACAATTCAAGTGATCCAACACTTGAGCACTTCAAAGCTCTTTAACTTCCAACTGACAAGGAAAAGTACAGAATACCCATGATTCTATACTATAGATTCACAAACATAGTTGTTGAAGAAGGTTTCCAAAGACAATCCTTTTCTTTTCAGGATTATTTTACATCCCTTCATGATCCATACTGATCTTTTAAGAATCACTCAAGACTCATAAGATTCTCCAAATCTTAACATTGAGATGTAGAGGTTCCAACTCATTCCTTCTATTGAAAATCGAATTTCAACAAAATTCAGAAATTCCTATAACAATATTCTCATGAAACTCTTACTATATGACTTCGATGTCAAAGAAACTTACTTTAAAATTTCCTTTTTAAAGACAACATTTGAACTTTGAATCATGAACTTTCTAACAAAAATTCTTAACTTGAAATCTTCCATGATACGAGCTTAAAATAGGAAACCTTCAAAATAGAAAATCTTTATGAAGTAGAATACTTAACTTCAAAATCTCACAAAAAGTTTCCTAATATGGAACAAGCGACGAGGGTACACCCAATTCAGACTCTCAAGAAAGAATAGGAATTCATTGAGAACTTGGTCTAGAACCGGTTCAACTTTAGGAATCTTCACCTAATCTTACTTTGAGTCCTTCTCGGAATCCATTCCCATCTCCAGGGAATCAAATGTCCACCATAAGACGAAACTTATTACCTCATGTTCTCCAATTCCCTTTTCTCCTTCTATCTCTTCACGAGTCTGGCTTCCAATCTTAACCACTTTCCATAAATGCTTCTAAGATAACACCCATATAGAATTCTCCATAATTCTATATGGAAAGATAAAAGTCTTAAAAAGGACTTGGAACTTTTAGCTCTGATACCACTTCTGCAACACCCCCTTCCTACCCTGGAGGCATTACCGCCAGTAACCCCGATTAAGACTAAACCGAAGCTACCCAAGGCTTTAAACTGACTGAACAAACTAAAAACAAGGTAAATGAAACCATTTAAAACCTAACAAAATTAAGTAAAACTTTACATCGGAAAAGAGAATAAAAGGTCTTATACAAGCCTTAACTTAAAAAGAATTAATAATGAAATAGAACAAACTTCTATTTAAACAAAATCTTCATCCTGTCTTCCTTAAGTTCTTATTTCTGAAACTCAGCTTCCCTTTGAAGTAGTTCAACCATGATCTTCACTCAAGTATAGCCATTGGAAACCTTTCTTCAACTTCTGGAGCTTCAAACCTCGGAATCCGCCTCTTGAATCAACTTCCAAGAAGAACCTGATATGTCGTAAACCAACGGTGGACACCAGCCGACCATATAAAAGAAAAGAAAATGGACGGGTTAGTCTAATGTAAGAGTAAGCAAGCGGAGAATCTAACTTGGTTCTTATGGTTGTAACTAAACATATTGGCATCCAAATCCGAATAGACTCAGATTATGATCCAACAGTTAGCAGTCTTATGGAGAATAAGAAGGAGACTCGCATAATCAAGAGAGAGAGAACACCACCGCTTGTGGTTTCTTTAAGAAGCATAAACGATTAATGGAAACTTATACTAACCACTCAACATTCACCATCGTCTTCATCGACTAAACAGCTTAACTTAATCAAAGTTTGATTAAGAATCATTCTTAATCAAGAGCAAGAATGGTTATCAAATGGACTAACCATTTTGGTACTTTAATGTGCCTAACTCACCAATCTTTTATTACTTTCAAACTGTGCACTCGCACCATTTAATAATTTTTACATACTTCGGCCAACAACCGAGATCAGAGGGCCTCTTTCATCCATGATCATTTACAACTGCTCGGCCAACAATCGAGATTCGGCCAACAACCGAGATCAGAGGGCCTCTTTCATCCATGATCATTTACAACTGCTCGGCCAACAACCGAGATTCGGTCAACAACCGAGATGAGAGGGCCTATTTCATCCATGATTCTTAAATGAGCTCGACCAACAATTGAGATTCGGCCAACAACCGAGATCAGAGGGCCTATTTCATCCATGATCATCTATCCTTGATCTACTCTACTTCACAACAATGTCTCAGTGTGAGACAACATATACATAACGGACCTAACAACACATGGTCGTTATTTCTAACAAAATAACAACCTATCAAACTTTATTCAACATACAAATTATTTCCAACATGAGGATCAAATGGAGTTCAATTCCTCATTAATAACCATAACGCAAGAGAGAATCGTCCACTTGCCTTAGAAGGCGTGCTCAACGTCCACTTGTGATGCAAGTAACAATCTGATTCGAATGATGATGAATGAACTGGATCGAAATTCATATGAATATTCAAATAGATAGTTCAATTGAATTGGCTCTAACGCTAAATTCAATTGATAAACTAGGTTTGATCTTTAACAATCAACCTAGAACTAAACTAGATGAATAGCTTATCAATACAATCTGAATTTCAAACTAAGAAAAACGAGAGAGAAGTCGGATTGATGATGGTGATTCTCGAATTGCAAACAAACAATCAAAGGCAAACACACATGTGTTTTTGAGCCCAAGGACTAGATAAACCTTTCTTAGGGTTTATCTAATCTCAAGCTGATTTTTATTAATGAAATGCAAAAGTATTTATAGTAGAATACAAAGTTATGACTTGGGGAGCAAGGAGAAGAGGTGGTCGGCCCTAGGAGAGAGGAATTGGCCTCCTTGTCTTGCTTCCCAAGATATAATAAAATACCTAATTAAATCTATCTAGATCCCCTTAAATAAAATAAATCATAGTTGATTTATTTATTTAAGGAAACAACCTAACAAACTCAAAATATCTCTAACAAACTAAAAATATCTCTAACAACCAGGAGAGAGAAGATCAACCAACTAACATAAGCCTATTGGCTGATTTCTCTACATTATTAAAAATAGAAAACACGCCTATAATTAATATAAATAAGATATTTTCTCAATTTAGAATGGTCAAGTCAAAGGGTTGACTTTGACCGATATACCAATTCATCTCACCCGGTCACTTACTAAATTCAGCCCTAAAGTGAGACAAATTAATACATGTTTCTAAATAAAGAAATGATGATTTTCGGCCCTCATATATCAATCCATGGAATCCGGGCTCAATTGATGTCGAATGCACGAGACCCACTTCGTCTTGCTAGGCTCTTCAATAACCGCTGCCAATCGAACCAAGATCGTTGTTGTGCCTTGAGCAATCTTCTTAGCTCGACTTCCTGTAATTGGTCCCTCAGAAGGCACTCGAATCAAATCATCGACGTCGGTTGCAGACATGGCAGGCTTCACTGCATCATTCTCCTCCACTTGAGCTCGAATCGTCTCTGATTCGATGTCGGAATCAAAATCTGGCACATAAAGATATAGATCAGCCACATTAAACGTCGGATGGACACCATACTCACCAGGCATGTCAACATGATATGCATTAGGGTCGATTATCCTGATGACTCGAAAGGGACCATCTCCACGCTGATCTAGCCTGTTCTTCCTCTGATTTGGGAACCTCTCCTTCCTAAGATGCACCCAAACAAGATCACCTTCTTCAAAGATAACCTGTTTCCGACCCTTATCAGCATGGGCCTTATACTTCATGGATTTCCGCTCCAAGTGCATATTGGTTCTCTCATGTAGCTTCTTCACAAACTAAGCCCTCTTGTCAGCTTCAAAACTCTCTTTTCCCTTGTATGGCTGAGGCGTCAAGTTCACCGGAGTCCTCGGATTCAGCCCATAAACAAACTCAAAAGGGGTCATTTTTGTAGCTGAATGGATTGACCTGTTATAAGCAAACTCCACAAAAGGCAAAACATCTTCCCAACGTTTGAGGTTAGCTTTAAGCATAGTTCTAAGTAAAACCCCTAACGTTCTATTAGTAACTTTAGTTTGCCCATCAGTTTGTGGGTGACTGAGGTAGAAAACAACAATTTAGTTCACAATTTAGACCATAGACTCTTCCAAAAATAACTCAAAAACTTAGCATCACGATCTGAAACAATAGAACAAGGAATGCCATGCAATCTAACAATTTCCCTAAAGAACAAATCAGCAATATGCACAGCATCATCAGTCGTGTGACATGGAATAAAGTGAGCCATTTTGGAAAATCTATCTACCACTACAAAGATAGAATCTCTACCTTTCCTAGTTCTAGGCAATCCTACAATGAAATCCATAGAAATGTCTTCCCAAGGTAAACTAGGAATAGGCAAAGGCTGATACAAGCCATGGGGGTGAAGTCTAGACTTAGCTTTAGCACAAACAACACAACTCTTGACAAATCTCAGCACATAATTACTCATCTTAGGCCAATAGTAGTGTTCTTTTAAGCCTTCTAAAGTCTTTTCTAGACCCCTATGTCCTCTTGATTCATGAACCTCTTTAGTTAGAAGCATACGTATACTAGATGAAGGAATGCACAATTTTCCAACTTTAAACAAGTATCCATCATCAATAAAGTAGGAATCTATTTCTCCCCTAGACATGCAATTCTTATAAATTTCAGCAAAGTGAGGATCACTAGCATATAATTCTCTATTCATTGCAAATCCAAGGATCTTAACATCACATTGGTTCAAGAGAACATACCTCCGAGAAAGGGCGTCATCTACCACATTCTCTTTGCCTTTCTTATGTTTTACAACATAAGGAAAGGTCTCAATAAATTCAACCCATCTTGCATGTCGCCTGCTGAGTCTGGATTGGCCTTTTAAATACTTCAAAGCCTCATGATCAGAATGGATTACAAACTCCTTAGGCCACAAATAATGAGACCAAGTCTTCAATACCTTAATTAAAGCATACAACTCTTTATCATAAGTAGGGTAATTCAACTCAGCCCCACTAAGCTTTTCACTGAAGTAAGCAATGGGTTTCTTGTCTTGCAAGAGAACGCCTCCTATGCCATGTCCAAAAGTGTCCACCTCTATCTCAAAAGCTTTGGAGAAGTCAGGGAGTTGGAGCACTAGGGCGTGGCATAATCTGTCCTTCAAAGTGTTGAAGGCGTTCTCTTGTTGCTCCCTCCATTTAAAGGTTGTATCCTTCTTTGTAAGCTCGTGGAGAGGGGCTGCAATTGTGCTAAAATCACGCACAAATCTTCTGTAGAAGCCAGCCAAGCCGAGAAAAGAGCGCACCATGGTTGGTGTAGTCGGCTGAGGGCACTCCTTGATTGCTTTGATTTTGTCTTCATCTACCTTCAATCCACCTTTAGAAACAACAAAACCAAGAAAAATGGTAGACTCCGAGCAAAAAGAACACTTTTTCAAGTTAACATAAAGCTTTTCTAACCTTAAAGTGTCCAAAACAACCCTAAGATGATCTACATGTTCATGCATGGTTTTGCTATAGACTAAGATATCATCAAAGTAGACTACAACAAATTTGCCTAAGTATCTTCTTAAAACATGGTTCATAAGCCTCATGAAAGTACTAGGTGCATTAGTTAATCCAAAAGGCATTACTAACCATTCATATAAGCCATACTTAGTTTTAAAAGCAGTTTTCCATTCATCCCCTTCCCTCATCCTAATTTGATGGTACCCACTTCTTAAATCAATCTTAGAAAAGAAATTAGCACCATGCAATTCATCAAGCATATCATCTAATCTAGGAATGGGATGATGGTACTTAACTGTTATTTGGTTGATCGCTCTACAATCAACACACATTCTTCATGTGCCATCCTTCTTTGGCACCAAAATCACCGGAACCGCGCATGGGCTGAGGGATTCACGCACATAGCCTTTGTCCATGAGATCTTTCACTTGTCTTTGAAGCTCAGCGGTCTCCTCTGGACTTGCTCTATAGGCTGCATGGTTTGGTAAAGAAGCGTCGGGCACCAAATCGATTTGATGCTCAATGTCTCTAATTGGTGGAAGGCCTTGCGGCAACTCTTCAGGCATCACATCTTCAAACTCCTGTAATAGATCCTGAATACACTTTGGAAGATGTGAAATATCTTGGGTAATAATAAGTATCTCTTTCCTCATAAGAAGTAAACAATAAGAGTTAGGGAAAGAAACACTAGATTGTGCAACTAGAGAGCGCTTTTCTACACTGCCTTTTAAGCCGTGTTTTGGCTCTTTTTGTAGGCTTTCTTTTTCCAGATCTGTAGCTCTCTGAGTCTCTAAATTGCTCCCAAAATTTGAGCCAAAACGCTCGAGTGGTTTGGGAGATAGCCCTGTTTTCGTGTCAAATGCACTGCTGGAAGTGTTGCTTGGCACTTTGGACGAATTAGGGACATTCTATCGGCGTTTTTCGTCCCAAACAGTAGCTCCACCTGTTTTTGATGTTGTCCTAAAATTTGAGCCAGAACGCTCGGGTGGAGACTGGAAAACGCCGCTTGTCTTTGCCGGTGCGTCGGGCGCCGAACGCCGGGCCGCAGCTTTGGCCACCAATTCAGCCTCTTCTTTCTCCTCCTTGGCACGCCTAAGTGCCCTAGCTTGGTCTCTGCGTACCTGATCCTGTAAAACTTGTTGGGGCGACAATGGTAGAAGAGAAACTCTCCTCCCGTCATAGTTAAACGAATAGGTATTAAGCATGCCATCATATATAACTCTCCTATCGAATAACCAAGGTCTACCTAACAAGATATGAGTGCATTCCATGTTTACCACATCACACATGATATCATCAACATAATTGCCTATGGAAACACAGACTAAACACTGATGAGTAACAAGATTAGGACCATCTGAATCATTAATTCCATTTAGACCATAACTAGTAGCCCTAGGTTGGGTTTTTAATTGCAAGTGATCAACTACCTTAGCATTAATAATGTTACAGCAGCTACCACTATCAATTATCATGCATAACACTTGATTCTTTACTGTACACCTAGTATGAAAAATATTTTCCCTTTTATCTAGCCTAGGTGTTTCTTGTAAAGTAAGAGTACGCATTGTTACCAAAGTTAGAGGTTGTTCGGTGCAATCTTGTTCAATGGCCTCCACATCCTCCTCCTCTTGTCCATTGCTCTCCTCCTCCACTTGATTTGGAGGTATATCTTCATCACTCACATATCCTCCATTGGTGGTTAGTAGTACTTGTTTCTGATTTGGACAATCCTTGGCATAATGACCTCTTCCTTGACATTTATAGCACACTAGATCTCATGCTCTTGGCTGATTTGGAGGTGCATTAGTGGGACGCCTTTGGCCTTGAAAACCTGAGGGTTTAGGTGAGATAGAAGCTCCCTTTTGCTGCAAAGAAGGGTTAGAAGAATAAGAATTGGAATTAGCACTAGAATTAGGAACATACCTTTTTGGAGCATTCCAAGCTTCCTTCTTCTTCCTTTGTTGCTACTCATAGAGTAATTGGGCTGAATGTACTAAGGCATTGAGATCCTTGATTTGTTGAATCTCCAATGTGTCTTTGATGCTTTGATTCAGTCCAGCCATGAATTGCGTCCTTAGAGACCTTTGGGAATGATGAATTCCCGCTTTGAAGCTCAAATCCTCTAACTCATTGAAGTACTCAGTTGGAGACTTGGTGCCTTGTTTGCATGTTACAACTTTCAATCTCATGTGCTCGGTATGCTCTTCAGACACATATTTTGTAATAACTGCGGTTTTTGAGGATATTTTGAATTTTTCTCGGATATCCTTTTTAACCTTTTTGTTCGTTTTAGCGCTTAATCCAATATTTTTATTGGAGATTAAATCCTAGAAAATTCTTGGTGATATCCTAAAATCATAAAGAAATGATTTTACGGATCGGTGTGAATTCTAGGATTTTTCGGTGGAAAAAGAATATTTATTGGATAAGCCGTCTTTTTAAGTATGTACTGTAAAGGATTTAAAATGCGAAACGGAAGCCTTAAAATTTAAGGGTAGCAAGACAAAATCATGGAAAATTGATTTTATTGGTCTACATAATTTACGGGACGTTTTCCGTTTAGTAAGTTTTTCCACCCGAGTTACATAATTTTACCGCTTTAACGCGAGTCCCGTTCCGAGACGGGTTTTGATTTTAAAACCCATTTCTTTCATGTCTTACTAAGGAAGGAAACTAGAAGAGATAACGTTGAAAAGGGGGGCTCGAATTTTTGGAATGAAATTGAGATAGAGGAGGGAAGCCGAGAGAGAATTGGGCGAGAACGACGGAATTGGGTGTACTTCACCGTCGGACACCACCTTCCCCTTCCACCTCCACCTCATCTCCTCCTTCTTCCATGCTTTGTTGGCTGGTTGGGCTGCTGCAAGAGGTAGCCAAAACCAGGGAGAGTTCGGACGGACGAAAAACTCGGGCGGAAGAATTGGCCTCCACTGCCGGCGCAAGCCTTCTCTACCTCGCTGCGCACCACTCCGCCTGGGCCAGCCACCAGCAGGCGCCTCACCGGACCACCATAGTCGAGCTAGGGTGAGCTCAACCGTGCCCCAACCTTGCTGCGTCGACCCGTGCAAGTTCCCCCGCCTCTCGCGTGATGTGTAGACTCCGGCGAGTCTTTCGGGCCGCCGTCAACCACTCCTTTAGCCACTGCTGGACCACCCACCGCAAGGGCTGTCACCGGGCAACGCCCATCCACCCTCAGGCTCGGGGATCGAGCCATGATCGAGCCATGGGTTCGACTGAAGGTATATACGATCGAAATTAATTAGCGGATTGATTGCGGAGCCACCGTAAGGGCCTTTCGGTTCCGCTTTGCTAATTAAATTTATGGTTTTTATAATCTTGACGTTGATACGGTTCTATAGGTTCGAACCGCTCGGAAAACGGACGTCCGGATCTTCAGTTATAGCGAATACAAGTTTTGGATACCGATTGGCAGGTAAAGGACTTCGGTTAATTACTCAGGATTCGTTATTGATATGTTTGATCCAAAATTTGGTAATCTTTGAGAACTGTTGCTAATGAACAATTTTTGTTTAGAAAATTGTCTCAAAAGTGAAGCGGATAATTAGTTATAATTCCGCCAAGATGGCTCCTTGAAGCATGATAACTAAGGATTTATTATATATCGATATTCGGAAATTAAATCGTTTATCGATTAGGAAGTAGTAGGAGTTGAGAATACAACTAAGAAGTGTTTCTGTGAGCTCGTTGCTGAGAAATCCTTTTGTTATATTTTTCAGAGGGATGATACAAATTATTGTTGGAATTGCTAAGGACGTCAAGCACGTCTTAAAAGGCAAGTGGACGATTCTCTCTTGCGTTATGGTTATTAATGAGGAATTGAATTCCAGTTGATCCTCATGTTGGAAATAATTTGTATGTTGAATAAAGTTTGACAGATTGTTATTTTGTTAGATATAACAACCATGTCGTTAGTGCGGTTTTTGCGCTAGAACTGAACTTAGGACCGTTGTATGATTAGCTGTCTCATGCTGAGACATTGTTGTGAAATAGAATGGTAGAGATGGGAGTTAGACTCCAAGACATCTCTTTAGTGGTCCTGTGCTGAAACACTGTTGAAAAATAGGTAGTCCAGGGGTAGGAGCCGAACCTCCAATGACCTCTTTATAACAAAATCTGTATTGGGGGGCGTAGCTTGCTAGCGTATCCCAATATTGGAATCATGACTCATGTCACGCTTCACGTTGAAGGAAGACAATGGTGCACTTTAGCTAAGTGCAATTGACACTCGGTTGTTGGCCGAGCATGTATAAATGATCATGGATGAAACAGGCCCTCTGATCTCGGTTGTTGGCCGAATCTCGGTTGTTGGCCGAGCATTTATAAATGATCATGGATGAAACAGGCCCTCTGATCTCGGTTGTTGGCCGAAATATATATAAGAACTATTAAATGATGCGAGTGCACAGATTGAGGGTAATGATAGATAAGTGCGTTGGGCACATTTATGTACCCGAATGGTTAGTCTATTCGATGACCATTCTTGTTCCCGGTTATGAATGATTCTTAATCAAACGTTGATTAAGTCAATCTGGTTAGTCGATAGAGGCTTTTCAAAATGTTATGTGATGAATATGAGTTTCCAACAATTGTTTACGCTTCTTAAAAGAAACCACAAGCGGTGGTGTTCTCTCTCATGATTATGCGAGTCTCCTTCTTATTCTCTATAAGACTGCTAACTGTTGGATCATAATCCGAGTCTATTCAGATTTGGATGCCAATATGTTTAGTTACAACCATAAGAACCAAGTTAGATTCTCCGCTTGCTAGTCTTTCGTTAGACTAACCCGTCCATTTTGTTTTTTTTATATGGTCGGTTGGTGTCCACCGTTGGTTTACGACACATCAGGTTCTTCTTGGAAGTTGATTCAAGAGGCAGATTTAGATGTTTGAAGCTCCAGAAGTTGAAGAAAGATTTCCAATGGCTATACTTGAGTGAAGAGCATGATTGAACTTCTGCAAAACGAAGCCGAGTTTCAGAAAATAGAACTCAAGGAAGACTTGATGAAGATTTTGTTTAAATAAAAGGTTGTTCTAGTTATTTACTAATTCTTTTTTAGTTAAGGTTTGTATAAGACAGATTGTATTTATTCCGCTGTAATGTTTCTTTTAGTTTGTTCAGTCAATTTAAAGCCTTGGGTAGCTTCGGTTTAGTCTTAATCGGGGTTACTAGCGGTAATACCTCCAGGGTAGAAAGGAGGTGTTACATATTTCTTCCTCATTACAAACTTCAGCTGGCCCCAAGTTTCAATTGGTGCTAAGGCCTTTCTAATTCGATCCTCCTTCATTCTAAACCACCAATTTCTAGCGGTCCCAATAAAGTGGATAACAACAACAACAAGTTTCTCCCATTCTTCATAACCCATGTGATCTAGAATGAAATTTGTAGCTTGTTCCCACTCTAGATATTTCTCTGGATTAAGCTCTCCATTGAATGGCTCTATCTTGATCTTTATATCACGTTTACCAATCTGATTTACAGCTTGGTTCACGGTGTTGTTGTTGTTCGGCCTTTGTACTCCAGAAGCTGGTGGGATATCCTCTACAACCTCAGCTTGGTTATAGAAATCATCTAGGGGAGGATGTCATGGGCGCCTTTCTTCCCTGAGATAGCCATAAGTCACATCATCAAAAGGATTGTTGTATTGTTAATATTGTTGACGAGTGGCTTGAGGATACCGGTTTTGTGGCTGATTATAGAATTGTTGATGAGTAACCGGTGGAGTCCTCGACCTGATGCCTCTTCCTCTGCCTCGGCCTGCTGTGGGGGAGTAGTGAGCCGGGGGATCGTTATCTTTGTTGTAGCTAGCAAGCACATCATGCTCTTCATCAACTAGTTGTTGTTTGCCTTTGTCGCTAACGGAGGCCTGATTTGGGTCACTATTAAGCTCGACTGCAGGAGGGCTCTTACGACTTGCTTGAGATGATTCAATCAACGTTGCAAGTTGCTCCTCTAAACGCTTCATTTGTGGAGCCAATGCAGCCGTGGCCAGCTCTACAGCTCGAGCCTGGTCATCTCGTACACCATCACTAATGGACAACCTAATGAAGTCAATTGCCTCCTTAGCGAGCTTCAATTCAGTTGGGTTAGGCTCTAATGGGATCACCATTGTTCCTGAAACAAGCAAGAAAGTAGAGAGAGTAGTGTGTTCTAAAGCAAATCACAACAAGCAATACCACACCTTGATCAAGCCAAAACTTGCCTCAAAGCAATCCAATCAACTTAATTCAGTTTTTGGGTTGGATTGAGGGAGTAAATGGGTAGATATAGTATAGGTATGGTACACTAATGATTAATAAAGGAAATATGCAGCTTAAGCAAATGGCAAGTATGCAATAAGACAAGCAATGCAAATAATCCCTCTATGAGCTCTAAAACACATGCAATCTCTCAATTGACTCTATGCAAGTTAATAAAGACAAATATCAGCATGCAAGGACAGAAAATATGGTAGGCTTAGTGACTTTTATTTCGTCACTCTTTTTCTTCAAAGTGATTTCTACTTAACTATTTTTTTAAGCAAGCAGTCACTAGGGTTGAAAGTGGCTTAAAACTAGCTGGGGTAGATCACTTTTCTTTTTTGATTTTTTTTTTTGAATTTTATGCACAAACTACTCTTGTGCTAGAAGTGATAAACAAGCAAAACAATGCAGCAATTGAATGCAAGGGAAAAACAAAACTAATCTGATTTTTTTTTTAACTAAGTGACTTTTGCTACCAATGAAACCAACTAGAAGCCAAATTAACAAAAGAAGAAGGGGTAGGTCGAATTTGATGGGATGCAATAGCAAAAATCAGCAAATACTAACAAGCAATATGAATCTCTATTGATCATGCAACATGAAATAAAAACTCATAAAAATTGTAGGAAGACAATTGCTAATCTATATTGCAACACAACTCAACCAATTCAGCCAATAAACATACACAAATCCCATAAAAATCTCCTAATTGGATAATTGCTTGAGGGGCAAGTAACAACTAAGGGATTTAGGGTTTGGGAGATCACGACTGAATTCTAGGGTTAGGGTTAGGGTTTCGGCTCTAGGGTTTGGAAGGATTAGGTTTAGGGTTCGGTCTAGGGTTTGGATTAGGGTTTCGAACACTAGGGTTAGGGTTAGGGTTTCTCGAAATCTAGGGTTAGGGTTTCGAGAAGGAAGGGTGGGCGATTTAGGGTTTGGCTGCTCCGATCAGATTGAGGGTGGTGTGGTTGTGATCGGACGGTAATGGTGGTTGGTGCGGCTGGTGAGAGTGACACTAGTTGGTGGTCGTCGATGGTGGTTCGTGGTGGAGGGGTGGCGGAGTTGTGGTGGTTTGATTGGAAAAATTCAGCTTTTTGGTCTCAAAGATTGTAACTTGGTTAAAGGTTCTGGGATCAAAAACTGAATCAAATCAATTAGAAAGCAAATTAAGGAAAGAAATTTTTACTTGGCGAGACGCTGGATTATGATACCACTTGATAGTCTCTGAGTACCACTTGATACGTGATTGCCCCGGAATCCTCCGTAGAAACCTTGTATATGACCCACACGATCCCGATCTTGCCTTGTAATTCCAGATTCCAACCTATAAAGCTTTCAATGTGAGAAACTTGTGATGCAAGTAACAATCTGATTCGAATGATGATGAATGAACTGGATCGAAATTGATATGAATATTCAAATAAATAGTTCAATTGAATTGGCTCTAACGCTAAATTCAATTGATAAACTAGGTTTGATCTTTAACAATCAACCTAGAACTAAACTAGATGAATAGCTTATCAATACAATCTGAATTTCGAACTAAGAAAAACGAGAGAGAAGTCGGATTGATGATGGTGATTCTTGAATTGCAAACAAACAATCAAAGGCAAACACACATGTGTTTTTGAGCCCAAGGACTAGATAAACCTTTCTTAGGGTTTATCTAATCTCAAGCTGATTTTTATTAATGAAATGCAAAAGTATCTATAGTAGAATACAAAGCTATGACTTGGGGAGCAAGGAGAATAGGTGGTCGGCCCTAGGAGAGAGGAATTGGCCTCCTTGTCTTGCTTCCCAAGATATAATAAAATATCTAATTAAATCTATCTAGATCCCCTTAAATAAAATAAATCATGACTGATTTATTTATTTAAGGAAACAACCTAACGAACTCAAAATATCTCTAACAAACTAAAAATATCTCTAACAACCAGGAGAGAGAAGATCAACCAACTAACATAAGCCTATTGGCTGATTTCTCTACATTATTAAAAATAGAAAACACGCCTATAATTAATATAAATAAGATATTTTCTCAATTTAGAATGGTCAAGTCAAAGGGTTGACTTTGACCCATATACCAATTCATCTCACCCGGTCACTTACTAAATTCAGCCCTAAAGTGAGACAAATTAATACATGTTTCTAAATAAAGAAATGATGATTTTCGGCCCTCATATATCAATCCATGGAATCCGGGCTCAATTGATGTCGAATGCACGAAACCCACTTCGTCTTGCTAGGCTCTTCAATAACCGTTGTCAATCGAACCAAGATCGTTGTTGTGCCTTGAGCAATCTTCTTAGCTCGACTTCTTGTAATTGGTCCGTCAGAAGGCACTCGAATCAACTCATCAACGTCGATTGGAGACATGGCAGGCTTCACTGCATCACTTGCGGTGGGTGGTGGTCGGATGGGCTGACGGTCGCCGGCGACGACGTTTGACGGGGCAAGAAGATGACCGGCGGTGACAAGCTCTTTCCTCCCGAGTACGTCGTCGTTCCGCCTTGATTCTCGCTGGTTCTGGCTCCTTTCTTGCATCAGCCATGAGCCCAAGGATATGGAGGAAGAAGAAGGAGATGAAGGAGGAGATAGAGGAAGAGAAGATTGTCGGCGGTGATGGAGCTCGAGTCCGTCATCGTCCTTATCCTCTCGTCACACCTCTGTTTTCAATCTTTGACGAGGCAAATGAAGATATGCGTACATATCTTATAAACAAATTTCAACTTTTCCTTCCCCATTAAGAAAGACAAAAGGCGGTTTATAAACAAAAATCTGTCTCGGAACGGGACTCGCGTTAAAGCTGCAAAATTATGTACCTCCGATGGCAAAACTTATTAAATACAAAACGTCCCGTAAATTATGTAGACCAATAAAATCAATTTTCCATGATTTTATAACGCTACCTTCAATTTTTAAGGCTTCCGTTTCGTATTTTAAATCCTTTACAGTACATAATTAAAAAAAACGGCCTATCCAATAAATATTCTTTTTCCACTGAAAAATTCTAGAATTCACACCGATCCATAAAATCATTTCTTTATGATTTTAGGATATCACCAAGAATTTTCTAGGATTTAATCTCTAACAAAAATATTGGATTAAGCGTTAAAACGGACAAAGAGGTTAAAAGGATATCCAAGAAAAATTCAAAAATATCCTCAAAAATCGCAGTTATTACAACAATACCTACATAGTGGACTAGTGTTTCAGCCATCGGGGTGTCCGGGGCAGTCACAATAAAGTCTGGCTATTGGGAATCAGAGACAGTGTTACAACTGTGGAAACACTAAGCACTTGAGGAGTAAGTGTCTAAGACCATTGAAGGACTGTTTTATGTGTGGGAAGCCCGAACATCTTCAACGGCTGTAAAGTTGGCACATTGTCACAAGGAGCAGCACCGAGAATGGAAAACCAAGGAGTCCTTCATCATCTGCAAGCACCAAGTCAGAGTATGGGTCGGAGCGCGGGAGCCAGCAACACGGGAATAGTTCCAGCGAGAGTGTTTGGAATGAAAGGAATGGAAGAACTGGATGTTCCCGCTCCTCCTAACGATCTACCTCGAGCGTTTTAGACATAGTTAGTCTAGTCCCTAGTACATTAGTTTCTTTTACATGAAGCGAAGACCTTTACGTGTTCACTAAGTTTGTTTGGTTGTTTTGAATCGAGAGTTTGTTACTTTGTTTGTGACTGTTTGTTTTACTGATTGTTGCTTGGATAGTTGTTTTATTTGGATGTTGTTCATGAAAACGAGATTGATTATGTTTGTTCATTATGGCCCTAATTTTGTACTCTAGTTTCGTAAAATGTTTTAGGACAGCGGTTCGGGGACGAACCATTTTCTTAGAGGGAGGTAATCAGAACAATGATTGAAATCTCCAATTTTGATAGTGACAAACACCGTTAGGGAACTAGTGTGTTATGTCCAAGTATTTCAAGGGAACTCCATATCAAAGAGATATTCCCTCAAGGGAACCCAAGAGCGTGACAACAACAAACTGAATGAAAGCTAAAAGAAGAATTTCTCATCAAGGGAACTCATGAGAGACAAGTTCTCAAGAGAAGAGAAATGACATATGAAGATAAAGACAACTTAGTGTGAAATGTGGAAGCATGTTCCAGACAAAACAGAGGCACAGTCTATTCCCCAAACTGAGCTGATTGATCCAACGATCCGATGGGCTTCTAGAGTTTTGACTAGGGCTGAGCATCGGTTCAAAACCGAACCGAACCGACCAAAACTGAACCGAAAACCGAAATCTGATTTCTTTTGGAACCGAAAACTGAACCGAATTTACATCGGTTCGGTTCAGTTTAGGTTTTATTCGATTCGGTTCGATGCAAAACCGACCCAACAGAAGATGTGATCGAATTTTTAAAAAGCCATAAAATCCGAAAAAATCAATTGAACCGATTGAAGGTAAACCGAACCGAATTGGTGAATGAATGAATCATCATCAATCATGTTCATGTACATTTAATTAAATAATTTATAGACTTATAGAAAACAAAAAAAATAACAAGCACTCCCAAGCAGTACTAATCAGGTGCTATAAAATGTAAATAAAAAAAAAAGCAAGCACTCCCAAAAAAATAGCAAGCACTCCCAAGCAGCATAACAAACAAAACATGTCATAAAAATATAATCATTCTTGAATACATCATTCTTTAATAATAAAATATCATAAAAATGTAATGTATATCTTTCATAAGATAAAAACCCGCCATACGCCCATACACTTACATTTGAGGAAAACTGATCCGTGTTGAGGTAACTCTACTCCACAAATAGAATATAAAACAGCAAGTAAGCTACTGTAAAAAAATAGCATGTCAGTGGAATATAAATTACTTAACAGGATTACTAATTCATCAAAATGTTGAATCGTTGATACTTGAATACTTGATCAATTGACATTCACTATTCAAGACAATCATGGAGCTATAAGCGAAATTGACTTCCTTACAAAGCACCTTATTAGTTTTTAGTTATTACAAAAGCTTAGCAAGACCCTTATGAGGGAAAAAAACCAGCAGCAGCAACTGTATATTATTCATAACACTATAACAGCAACTCAGCAAGGCAACCAACAACTGCAGATTAGTGACTTACGGTCAACACAAGTTACACAACAGCAATTGCAACCTTGAATGATGAATCAACAGCAATTGCAGCTTCAGCCTTTAGCAACCAACAACTCAGCGACAACAACACGCCAACACAACAACTCAGCGTCAGCTTCACTGTTGGCCAACCAGCAACAACAACCAACAACTCTCAAAACCTACATATGAATGGCATCAAATTGAAGCAAAAAACTAATACATGGACTTCGACTGAAGCAAAAAACTCAAATTGAAGCAACAAACTGAAGAAACAAGTCAGCAAAAAACTAAAGCTAAGACGAGCGGCTGTTAAGCGCCGAAACTCGACTGAACCAACAAGTCAACAAAAAAACCAGCAACTCAGCATATGAAAGGCCGAAACTCGACTCAAATTGAAGGGGAATAAAGTACTTATCAAGCGTCGGGGCGATTGGTGGTCTTCGGCGACTGTTAAGTACCTGGCGAGGGCGAGGGCGACTGGGGCGACCAGGCGAGGCCGCGAGGGCGACTGGGAGAGCGCTGACTGAGACGAGCGAGCGTCGGCTGCCTGGGAAACTGAGGAGTCTGAGCGACGACTTAGACGAGCGCCGGGGCGATTGGTGGTCTTCGGCGATTGAGGAGTCTAAGCGGAGCAAGGGGTTTCGGTCTTCAGAAGTGGGTAGGGTTTTCGGTCTATAGGTTTTCGGTGTTGGGTACTTGGGCGCTTGGGCCTCTTCCTCTTGGCTCATATTTCGGTCTTGAAAAATGGGAATATTATATATTTGTATTTTTTTATAAATAATTTCGGTTTAACCGAACCGAACCGACCAAAACCGAACCGAAACCGAAATTCTATAAACCTTAAACCGATAACCGAACCGAATATTTTCAGGTTCGGTTCGGTTCGGTCAGTTCGGTCATTATTTTCGGTTTAACCGAAACCGTGCTCAACCCTAGTTTTGACAAAATTCAAATGAATCACATGTGAAGGAAGTACACATACTTGGAGAGCAAGACAAAGGCAATTCGGTCAAACACATAAAAATAAGACTGATCTCCAAGAATCACATTCCTATATGTGCTCATGAATAGTGCTCTTAGAAACTACTTCTCACAAATCCTCAAGCAAACCTAAAAGGTGATCTCAACAGCTTTGAAGTTTTTGTTCCCTAGAAGTTAGGAACTGGGTAGCGATATAGCGAAGAATGTATGGTTTAGTTTTCTTATTTTAGTTGAGTTATTGTCCTAGTACTTAGGTTGAGAAAGTTCATTAGTATTCCTATAGTTCGGAGACTATTAGGAACATAGAAGTTTGAACTTTGTCTTGTAGTAACTAAGGAAACAATCAATAAAAGAAGGAAATCATTCAAAATCCTCCAAGCGGAGGTAATTGGTTGTAGTGGGATTCCTCTATAAAAAAAATTGTGTCTTTTCTGTAATTGTTATACTTGTATTTACGTATTTCCGCTGCATTGGAAATAGTCAAATTACTGTTATCAACTCTTGACTAACACGTACGATCCTACAAAGAGTCATCCAGGGAAATAGAGTAAGAGAGTATTAAAAAAGTAGCAACCAAACAACCGGAAAAGGGAAGAGATGTGGCCTTTTCCCCTTCCCTCGTATGAAAACATCAAAAACCAAACAGCCTCTTCGTTCTAGGAGAGCAAATTATAAACAAGAAGATTAAGAGTTAGGAGAGGAGAAATAAAAAAATAAAAATAAAATATCTCACTGCGTTACATTAAAAATCCACCAGCAAAATCTTCCGCTGCACAAAGAACACAATGACCGTAGCTACACTAAAATTGGAAGTCTATAAAAATAGAAAGAAAATCAGGTAAGAAACATGATTATAACACTACACACACTACTGACATTGACTTTCTATTACAAGAGAGAGAGAGAGAGAGAGAGAGAGAGAGAGAGAGAGAGGGAGGGAGCGAGGGAGGGAGAGAGAATTGTCTCTTGTGAATTTGGCCAACAAATCAAAACCGCCTCAACTCTTACCTGGGGTTGGTTGTAAGAGACTTGGGTATAATTTAACATTTTCAATTCTTTTCCAGGACACATGAAAGAATCTGAGATCTTTGTTCAGGTATTGCATCTTAACTAATGCTGTCCACTCGGATCAGAAAAGCAAACGGACCATGAGTGCCGATAAAGCTGAGTTCATTGGTCTGATGCGGGTCATCAAGATTGCACGGCCAGTCTCTGAAGATGCTCCAAGAATACTTGAAGGCTAACATCGTCTGTAAAGATTATGTCTGAGCCAGCAGCCATTTCACGGGGGGCATTATTATATGTTGCTGAAGGGTTCAACTTTGCTAGCAAAAACCTTGCCTGTACCATGTGTAAGACATGATCAGATAAGAAAGTAAAATCCATCTATGTAGTAAGATATTTCTCCCATTTGATAAAAGACAAGCAAAAGTATATAAGATTGTCATTCTATTACGTTAACACCACCACAGCTACATTCAGCAATTGTAAATTAGGGCAGTTAGCCTAGATCCTTGTAATAAAAAAAGTTTAGTTAATTTAAAAACTCACCAATGATCTGCTTCACTGCACGAAACATTGAACTAGGAGTTCAGAGACACTAGTAAAAATACAAACACTGTAATACGGATCTACTGACCTGAGAACCATGCTGATCACAGACCACCAATCTGGGGACAGGAAAACGCTCATGGACTATCATTTGGGCATCTTCCTGTGGAGCCTTTAATAACATAGCGAATGCCTAAATCAAAGCAAGAAAAAAGAAAGAAATTTAGATGCTAAGTAAGAGATTAACAGAAGCTAGAATATCAGAAAAATAACATTCATAACAGAAGGACAAGAAGCCATAATAGCTGCTGTAAATGAACCTGATCAAGTTCATTTTTTCCATACTAAGTACCCCCACTACCCTATAGAACTGCACGAGGGCGGGCAATCAAACATTGAAGATAGCCTAGACAAATCGAACTATCGAATATGAGATAGAATCTTATATGCTTATGTTTGTTAATTGACATATAACAAGTACAATCTGCTTTTACATTTTCATCAATCAAAGCCTTGCATTGTTTGATAGTATTCTCAACCTTATCACAGGGAGTTATACAGAAAAATATAACAGTCAAATGAAGGAGTATATATGCACCTGATGTTCAGGGTTATTCTGGTAACCCATGTTACGCCATTGAGCTATTGTCATTCCATGAAAAATAACTACACTAAAATAGGAATCCAGCAACAGTATACGGTCAGCTGCAATAGAAGCCACGTCTAACAAAGCAGGGGTAGGTGGAGAGTTGAATGAATAAGCTATAAGCGATGGCTGAATCATGACAGCTGCATTCATAACGCTCTCTCGGTTCAACAACATCCGGAAGTAAGCAGTCTCATCAGGACTGTTGTTAAAAACCTTGAAAAGGAATGTCATAATAAGAAAACCAACAATAAATTGTATTTATATTTACGTGTGCAACCAACCTGCAAGAGAAAGGATCCAAGATTCGTTACCTGTATAAACTGGGATCGCCTTAGATTAAACAAGAACTGTGGGAATAATGAAAAACAAGGGTTTATGGAGAAGGACGCTGGATCATCTTTTCGATAGTCGCCAAATTTGGAGCAAAGACGTATTAGAGTCCTATCCAACCACCGTGTAGCATCAAAACCTTCCTGCATCAGAATGAGTAAATTTAAATAAGTTATAGACCAGTTAGAAGGCCAGAGATCATCTGAAGCTTGGTGATAATGGTAAAGAGCATGAAAAAGTACTACAAAAACATAATAAGGTTTCATTTTAAAGTCAAGAGATCATCTGAAGATATTGTCATGAAGGTCAGAGATCATCTGAAGCTTGGTGATAGTATTTTAAAAAAAAAAAGTTTCCTCTATATATGATTGCATGACTAACTACCGGGACAAAAACCTCTGCTTAAAAATTTGCACCGCACTCAATATACAGAGCAATGAAAAGGCAACTTCATATTTTGATGAAGTTCTTTGGAGCAAAGAGTATATTTCTCCATCAATTAGCATTTGATTATCCACAAATGTCTACAATTAGAAGTAAAATGCCCATGAGAGCTCAAAAAAGAAGAGTAACACGAACAAGTACCTCCATTTCCATCTTGTAAGAGCATAATCTTGCCATCACAACAGCTGCTGTTTCCTGATCAAATCCCTGTACTAATTCCTGCGCATTAATAAGATGTTTCAGTCAACAATGAAGAAATCTCAATCAGCAGCAAATTTACTACAATAGATTGGACAGGCATTGTCCACACTCAGCACCATCAACACATGACCACAAGCATTTAAGCTTCCTTCAAGATTGTTTTTTTTTCTAATGTAAATTCAAAGCACTCCAACTACCAACCTCAGAAACGGCGGCATTTTCTACCCATCGCCTGGCAATAGTCGTCACACGAAGCAACTTTTGCCCTTCTGGACTCTGATAACTGCACCATTTATGCACGTTATACACCAGAAATTCAATTGTAACCACTGCATTTAGTAAACTATGAATCAGAGCCGTACCTCATATGAAATTGCAAGAACAACTCTGAATTCATAGCTCCAGGAGTGTTCGACCTTGCGCTTGATGATATATCGAAGTAAAAGGTCAAGCAAGTATTTTTATCAAGGCTACACATTATCCATTTTGTAGTATTGCCCTGCCCAACGACTGTCTCAGATACTGCCGGCCCTTTCTGCAATGATATAGAAATCAGAACATATTTGTAAAGCCATCAAAAGTAAAACTTAAAACCAGGTAGCTAGTGGTCCAACCTGGTCTAGAGACGTGCAAGGACCGATTACCCCCTGAACCTTGACATCTTTTGAGCATACAACCTCAATATTGCCACTGAGATAAATATGTAATTAAAAAAATCGTATACATCAGAAGCAGAAAAGTTGAAAATTTACAACTTAAATCCACAACTACATTAGAACACGTATGCAGTGGAATTACATATTACATTATTTTCCCCAACACGTATAGAACATTATTAAGAATATCCTGATCAATTTCAGACAGAAAATATTACCTATTACATTATTATACCAAAGATATTAAGAATATCCTGATCAATTTCAGACATAGTGTTACATCGAGAAAATGTCCTAACGATGGACAAGAAAGTCAAAGTGAGAGCATCTTACTTGAAGCAGAGACCAAGAGACTGCTCCCCTCCTTCGAAAAGGCGTTTAAAAGAATCTTTAAATACAGAATGACCAAAACTTTCAGATAGGACAACAAGCCCACCAGTTCTTTCTACAGCAACTTTCATTTCTGCCACGCCAACCTTAATAAATATAATGAAAAGAAAAAGACAATTAGTCATTACTCATTAGCATATTCAATTGATTGAATATTTGGTGAACCCTAGATTCGGAAAAAGACAAGTTAGGTCATGGTCAAGAAACTATACTAAATTTTCTGCCACTAAACCATGGAACAAGGAAGCAAGTAGCAAGAGAAACTGAGTACTCTTTGACTCCTACAAAAGGCCCAAATTTACTCAGGGGTAAAACATATTTCATAAAATGACTAGCAACCATGCCAAAGGCACATTGAATAAATGTTTTTTTATGACAAGTCAACTTTCAATTTTGCACAAAGTAGACCCAGAATAATAAAAGAGCATGAAGCTCTGAGATCAAATGAAACTCACCTGATCAAGAGCTGATGCAAAAAGATCAAGCACATGGCCCTGACTGACCAGCTGCTTTGATAGAATCTCATAAAACTTCACTGCCTTATGAAAAAAGGGTGCTGCATCCTTATCTAGATCTTTATGTGATCTTACTGGATCAGACAGATCCTTCGATACTATCTGCACAGGGATAGACAGACTCCAGTTAATACAGGCGCTATATCACACGAAAACAGCCAAATATCTTTCAACTATGAAACTTTATGACAAATAAGCATAGATTGCAAAATATGGCAAGAAGAGGCCGTTGGTGTGGGGAAAAAAGAAACATACCGTGCCAGGTCCCTCTGTACAAGGACCACCAACTAATGCAATAATACGAGCACAAGTTCCAGGCAAACAAGCTCCTAGCAAGCCTGCTGTGACACTCATTGCCACACCAGTGCACCGTAAGGGCCTACTCCCTTGGGGAACTGCCCACTGATCTGTTTGCAGTTCATCTAGCAGCTACAATTGGCAAAATACGAAGTCAGACATCATATGAACTTGTTTTCAACTAAAATTCAATCATATGAAACAATATTCAATGCAAAATTTAGCATTCTCATCGATGCAAAATTTATCCTAGTACTACAGCATTTAACAGCAATCCGATCACATAAATCATAACTAAATTCAGCATCCTAAAAATATGAAGCTGAGACCGAAGCACCCACCGAATTTAGAGTATACTCGCAATCAGAAGCTGGCAGAAGGAACCTATTAATCCCAGCATTGGGAAATCCATTCTGCACAGGACCATTCTGGTAACCGCCGGGTGCAACACCAGAGGGTCCCGTCCTCCGACCCCCAACACCTAATCCAAGCTGATCCAATATCTGATCCTTGGATATCTCTTTGGAGCCCCTAAAAATATAAACCTTGGACATCTCAGAGAATCCTAATTCATGAACATGCACCTGAGTACCAAACGACACAAAACCAACCAGAGCATTATCAGGCAAAAGCCCGATAGCTCTCTTGAGCGCGGATTTGGCAAACTCAATCTCCTCCTCGATCATACACGTATCAAGGACGAATACATAGACGGGCGGAGGAGCAGAGCCAGCAGCGGCACCGGCAGATGGATCTACAAAGCCGGCAACGGGAACGGTGGGGAGAGTGTACTGGATGGTGGTGTATTGTGAGTAGAGCTCGGCAGGGAGGTTGGATTCGGAGATGCCGGAGTAGTGGTGGGGGAACTGGTTGCGCTGGAAGCACAATCGGCAGATCCAGATCTTGGCCTTGAAGTCGACCTGAGAAAAAGGATTGATGACGGCGGAGCAGGTCTTGCAGCGGAGTGGCGCGTAGGGGAGCGTGGGGATGTCGGGATGGGAACGTATCGGCGCGTAGGAGACGGCGAGTGGGATCACGCACTTGCTGGCCTCGACTTTCGTACGCGGCCACACGTTCCATGTCATCCGGACGCCGTCGATCCCTTCCGGATCAGCTGCTCCATTCGCCATCTCCATCGCCATTGCTGCAGATTGCGCGCAACTATTCCTCCTCGATCCTCAAATTATCAACAATAATTTATCTTCTTCTGTTTTCCGATTAGGCGTTGTTTTCTCGAGTAAATGCGATAGATTACAATTGGGGGAGGAGAAGGCGGCGACTGGCGACCCCGGCGGAGAGAGAAAGAGATGGGTCACCGAGAAAAGAGGAAAACGGAGAGAGAAGGAGAAGCGATGTGAATTGTTCGTGGCTTCTGGGGAGAAGATCGCCCGTTAGAATTGCATTTTACTATCATCAACAACTCTGCGGGGCTGATGATTGGTTTTTCAATTTTATTTTATTTTATTTTAAGTTTCAACGGCAAAAATAGATACACTAAGATACTAGGTTGTGAGTAATTCTGAAAATGCGAGTAATTTTACTATTAAATTTTTGGGAGACATATTTATCTATTCGGAGCCATTTCTGAATAAAGCACCCTTCTTTTTTTATAATAACCCACCCTCCAATCGTTACGGTCGGATACGCTCCAGCAGTAACGGTCGGACGTGCTTCAGCCTATCTGGCCAGAACGGCTTGGGTTTTAGTTTAGGGTTTTAAGTTAGTTTATGTATATATGTATTATATACTTTATACTCCATCCGTTCTATTCTACTTGACATTTTAGAGCTAAAACTTTGTTGATTAAAACTTGTCATTTTCTAGCCTTTATTTAATTAATCTATTGGAAAGTGTTTATATTGACTTTTTTCTCTCCATCTATTGGTTTTTAGGATGTATTAGTAATTAATTTTTGATTACATTTAGAAAATTTTGGATTTTCAATAATATTTCTTATATTTTCAATGAATTTCTTAATATGTGTGAATTTTTCTAAAGTGTCAAGTAGAATAGAACGGAGGGAGTATATTGTTGTATGTCTCTATATGATTCCATTTTGGATCTTTGGGTGGATTGTTAAAGCCCTAACAAATGTATCATGTTCAACTTACCATTTTTTTTGCGCTATTAGATGACCAAACTCAAGTTTAAAAACAACAAACAACTTCATTACTTCCAAACCATGAACTTACAAACAACACTTGCTTCTATATGAAAAAATATCGAAATATAACTTACTGAATCACGAAATGACAAACAACACTTGTTTCTAAAGCCGAAACATGAAAAAACAACAAACAACATTTAATCCTCATGCGTAATATTATCAACTGCACAAATCTCAGCACCTTCGAATAGGCGAAGATGTGAGGCCGTTTCTTTGGCTAACATACGATTTGTTATATCGTTGTCGTTCAGGAAAAAGCGGCAATATCCTGGTGGTACTCCCACGCCAGATTGGCTCCAAGATATGACCAAGTTTCGTAGGGTTCCCTCGGGTACCATGGTCCATTCCGATCTGCTCTCCTTAACACCTTGCACGAGAACGATGGAGATATTGATGAAGCGTGGAGTAATGGCGTAGGTTCGCGAGGAACATGCTGCTTTCCTAGGAGCCATGGATGGAGATGAAATTCTGGTTTGGGTTTGAGGTTGGATGGATGGAAGTCTTCTTTTATGGTTGAAAATTGGTCTACCCTCAATGTGATGTACATGCATTGGTCTTGTCACAAAAAAAAACTCATAATAGTGTCATTAGAACATTAAATGGTATACTGTTATCAGAACATTAAATGGGACAGAAAAGCAACTTTGTTCATAATAGCGCACCCTCCAGCCGTTACGGCCCAAGGGACCCCAGCCGTAACGGCTGGAAGCACTCTGGTCGTTACGGCTGGGGTCCCTTGGGCCGTAACGGCTGGATGTTTATTGAAACCGATGAATTAAATGCACTCAACTACCTTAACTCTTTTCCGCCGTAGCCTTTTTAATGCCCCATAGCCGTAGCACTCAACCACTTCCATTCATATCTATTCCAAAACCCACAACACTTCTTCAAACCCACAACACTTCTACATAGTTTTCAATTTTCAACCATGAACAACAAAGGAGATTATTTCATGGATTTAGAAGATCAAGCCTTGAACATCAACCGTAATGAGGTATGTATTATTTGTTTGTTCCAAGTTGCTTTTTTCCACCACTCTACTTCACTCTACTATATTTGAAAGAAAAAAATTGTGTAAAACTACATGTTTATCTAAAAATAGTTTTAATGTAGAAAAAAAGTATATTTAATCTTGCGTGTATTGAATATGCAAATGTATATAATTATTAAAAAAACTAGGTTAAAAAATGTTACTTTGTTGACAAAAGATCGTAACTTTTGTCTAAGAACTTCGAAGTGTTCTTAAACAAAAAGATTCGATTTTTGAAAGGATGAAACTGTCTGGCCGTAACGGCCAGGTGCTTCCCAGCCGTAACGGTTGGAGATGCTCCAGCCGGTACTGCTTTGGCACACTCTGGCCGTTACGGCTATATTTTATAGAATCTTATTTAAGCTTTGTTTTAATCTTTGTAGGAAGATAATGAAGTGCACATTGGGCTTGATGCATTGAGGATCGAAGATGGACAGAGTGATCCCACATACAACAATTATGTTTATGGATGTCCCCAGGTGAAGTCAGAACCGATTCCGTTTGCTGGAGATTGGTATAGTAGTGGATATCCGTCGATGCATCCAAGTCAGATGCCAGCTACAGGTGATTGTGGTGGATACTCTTAGATGTGTCCATCAGTACGACAGTGGGTATGCTCAGATGCATACCGATCAGTACAATATTGATTATACACGGTTGGAGTCACTGGCGAGGCGTGGGCTTCCATCTTTGAGCAGCATGCCACGGTTTTTGGAACCTGTGGAGGAGGTGGTGCAAGAGTCCGATGACTATACAGAGTTATTTACCACAGATTGGATATTTGGTAGTAGAGAGGAGGCCATAGAGTGGGTTAAGACAACAGGTACTGAAAATAACATGTGCATTCGAACTGGGCGGTCAAAGAAGTCTACATTATTTGGTCAGCTTGGCAAGACCTGGTTGGTATGCGAGAGGGAAGGGTTTACACCCCGAAGAGAAGGGAAGTAAAGGAGTTCCAAGAGACCATTAAGTCCAAGAAATGTGGTTGCAAGTTTGCAGTGACTTGTATTGAAGGTCCAAGAGGATCGTGGAGGATTGAGGTTGTGCATGGAATTCACAACCACAGGATAAATTCCAGTTTGCATGGGCAGGCACTCGCTGGAAGACTCACCGGCCAAAAGCTGAAGTTGGTGGAGTCGATGTCATCAAGCAATTGTACCCCGACCCAGATTGCAGTGGCATTGAAAGATTTTCCAATGAATTTCACGAGTAAGAAACAGATCTACACATAAGATATGGTTTAAAGAAGGCTGGTATGGAGGGGTGAACTGTTGTTCAAGAGTTCTTCCTCCGAGCTAAGGAGAACAACTACTTCGTGGAGCATAGATTAGATGATAAAAGAAATCGGATTAGTGACGTCTTCTTCGCCGGTCCTGATTCAATATCACTTCTTAAGGCATTTCCCTACGTCTTAATACTCGACTGCACATACGCTACAAACAAGTAAGTCATACACTTCGTTTTTAAGTTTTTATGCACTTGTTATGAATCAAATTCAGATTCTGTTGAACATGGCCGTAACGACCAGATTGTATCAGGCCGTTACGGCTGGAGTGCCTTTGGCCGGTACGGCTGGAGAGCCTCTGGCCGGTACGGCTGGAGAGCCTCTGGCCATTACGGCTGGTTTAAACAGAATTAAAATCCCCCACCTAATCCTTTCCTAAATCTATAGGTACGGTATGCCTTTCTAAGAAATTGTTGGATTTACCTCAACATGGCTGAATTACACTGTAGCCGGAGCTTTCTTGGCCTTTGAGAGGGAGGAAAACTTTGCTTGGGCCGTGGAGACGACGTTCGGCCGAAAGTCGTCTTCAACCTCGAGACCGAACGGCTGGAGTGTCGGGATTCAAGGTCGTGCGGCTGTGCGAGCCCAAATCCCCCATTTCCACCATTTAAATTGCCATTTGTACATACATTTGAACATTAAAACTCCTTAATTCCCCCCATTTCATTCAAAAATCCCAAAATAAATCAAAAATCCTAACTTGTTAAATTCAAATCTGATTTTTCTCTAAAAAATGCAATGTTTACAACAAAACTTACCTTGATAATGGTGGTTGCTCTTGAAATGTTGCTTTGATGCCTCTTTGTAGTGATTTTAATGGAGAATTTTGAGATTTTGGGTAAATGAAGAGTTGGAGAGGTGGAGGAATGGAAGAAGAGAGTGGTGAGAGAGTAGAAATGAATGTGGGTGGGGATGTAATTTTGATGTAAATTTTATTTATATGGAAAATGGGTGCACTATTATGTAAAATGGAGGGTGCACTATAATGAAGGCCCCTATCTATTTATCTATCTATATCTGTTAAAGAAGATACTTTTTGACACATATCGGCTTCATATTTATTTCGCATATGTGTCGACTTCATATTCAATTCGCCTACATGTCGCCACATTATCATCATTGACTCCATTTCTCAACTCAATGGCTTCCTCTAATATCATTAGGTCTTCGCAATCACCATTCTCCAATATGGTAGCACGACCTATCTATTTCAACGGCAAAAATAGATAGGTTGTGAGTAATTTCTGAAAAAGTGAGTAATTTTTGGAGTGAGATCATATTGTCCTGAACTAAAATTTTAATCTCCTATGTGTAACACCAGGTTTCATTGACACTAATCATTACGTATAGATTATCACCATCGATCTTAACTTTTGAGAAGCCCAACCTAGACATAGGTTCCGGTTCCAAGGAACCGGCGTCAGTTCCGAAACATGTGGGAAACCGGCCGGAACTAGTTCCGGTTCCCACTAACGACTATTTTTTTGAACCAATACGAAATTCGCGATCGCGGATTGTATAACAGAAGGTTCAATTTTTGAACTAGAACCAAACCCGCGATCCCAGATTACGTCAGAATGCCAACGACTAGTTTTTAACGGCTAGTTCTTTTACTTCTTTAGGGCAACGGCTAGTTGATAATTTTTTTCTATAAATACCCACATACATGATCTCATTCCAACCACACTACCACTCTCTCAAGTTTACAAAACTCTCTCAATCTCTCAATCTTTACTAGTTTTTATAATTGCTTTCAAATTGTTCTTTCAAAAAAAATAACACAATTGTCTCTTACATCGCATTGCTTTGTAATTTTGAGGTTTATTATCCTCTTAATTACATATTTCGCTACCACACATTTCTCCATGCTTACTTACATAGTTCCATTTTAAGAAAATGGATGGATTTGTTGATCAAATTTTTGGCTCACAAGAGAGTGGTGCAAATGTAGAATTTTTACCCCTATTAATTCTCGGATCCTAATCTAGTACAACCGGGATCGTCCACTCCCGATGAAAATGAGGGAGTGGATGTGGATGGACCAGCTCCAACCCTTAAATCCGACATTTTTACAAAACATTTTCGAAGGGAACCTATAATGCACCTCACAAGAAATATACGGTTCATTGTAACTATTGTGATAAGTACACATGGTTATCGGTATCAGGCTATGGAACATTGTCAAATCAAGTGAAGAGAGCACACCCCGACAAGTTAGGTATGATGCGAGGACAATCCCAACTCTCCAGGTTTGCAACTTCTTCTTCCCTTAACCCTCAATACAACCCTCATTTATTTAATTATAACCATAATGATAGTATGTATGTTTTTTCCGAGTCTATTTGTGTTGATCACTTATCATTTAGTTTTGCCAAAAACTTAGGATTTAACAATTGGATGACTAATCATGTACAACCCGCTTATAAATCGACTACTAGGAAGTCGGTAAACAATAATGTGATGAAAGCTTATAAAAACTGTAAAAATGTCATTGGTGAATTTTTTTTTGTGAAAATGATATTAAAGTTTCAATTTGTAGTGATATTTGGAGTGATCATTGGAAAAATCATGCATACATGGGCTTAACATGTCATTTATTGATGATCATTTTGTTGTGCAAAAATGGGTTTTGGCTTATAGAGTATTTGACTATTCTCATACCACTTTAATGATTAGAAACATTATTCGTACTATTTTGGAAGAGTATAGACTACTTCATCGATTTTTTTCTATCTCGTTTGACAATGCATCTAACAACACCGCATGATTTGATTATGCATTGTCAACTAATTCTTGGAGTAAAGTATTTTCATGTAAGATGTGTTTGCCATATTTTAAACTTATTTGTCAAAGACGGTTTAAATATTATGCTGGGTTTAATCTCTCCCATTAGATATGTTGTTAGTCGTATGTGAGTTGGCCCCCGAACCGCACAAGATTGGAAGCCATTTTGTACTAAAAAATGTGTAGAAGCCATTTTGTACTAAAAAATGTGTTCCACACCAAACATTTCCTAAAGATGTTTGCCACCGTTGGAAGTCCACTTTTAAACTACTTCATGCATGCATGCCTTACAAAGATATTTTAACTTCTTTTGCCGCTCTATATTTCCCGACACTCCCATTATTTCTCAATCTTGGGATTATTCTTATAAGATCATAGAAGTTTTGAAAGTATTTCATAATGCAATATTAACTTTTAGTCATGTTTATAAACCTCGTGCTCATCTGTTTTGTTTTGAAGCATTGAATGTGGCGGGTGCTTTTGCTGAGGGGAGTAAATTCCTCGAGCGTTATGGTGCTATTGATTCTATGAAAAAGAAATGGTTGACCTATTATAAATTATTTCCGATATTTATCTTGTTGCTTGTGTGTTTGATCCTAGGTTTAAGATGAATGGTTTAGAAATGTTTTTGAATGGTTTATGAGGCATTGGATTTCGATGCTAATGATGATAGTCTTAATGCTGGAGATATTATTATGAAAGTTAGAAGATCAATTGAGGAATTGGTTACCGAATATTCATCTAGTGTTGTTCGTTCTTCTCCATTATCTCCACAATCATCCTACTCTTAGAGCTCGAGTCGCCTCGGTACTACTAAAAAGTGGGGACTAGCAGTGGCGGAGCCATAAATGTTTAGAGGGGGGCGGACCTCAAACAAATGACCTCAAACAAATCGAGCTAGTTCAACATATTAAGGTTCATACAATATATATAAAATGTATAAAATACATAAAAAGTAAATTCGTGGTAGTTTAACAAGCAAAATACAATATATGCTACAATAACCTATCAATTTAATTCAATCATAACAAATAACAACTTTCAAAATATTACTACCAATAAAACTTTCAAAATGTTCTAAATAACAATTATCAAATCAATAACAACACAAAAAACACTGAAATAAAAATCCTATAATGCATCAACTTCATTCCAACCCAAATCAATCAGAAATTGAATTTACCGTTGACAAAACAATTACAATATTCACAAATTGAATTCCCATCCAAATAAGCCATAAGACCTTCGGTTCAAACACAATACAAATTCTTTAAAAAAATTCAAAATTAAGAAACCAATTAGATACAAAAGAAGACATTAGAAATTTAAAATCTGTTGAGGAAAAATCTCAACCGTTGCACGTACCCTACCTAATGCTATACTCTTTTTTGTTTTTGTTTTTGTCAAAGGACCCTACTGGCTATTAAATTAATTATAATGTTCAATCAAAGTTTTTTAAATACAAGGCCCAATTCAATTAATTTAGGCCCAAACTTAAAATTCCAACCCCAACATTCCTTTCTCCTCCTCCAATCTTCCAATCAAAGGCTCAACCTCACCAACGAAGTCGACAACCTCATTTCTGCAGATCTCCGGCAGCTTCGCCTCCCGACAGTCGCCCCGATTCGGCCCTTCATCTCCACCTCTTCCCTCGTCCCAGCTCTAGGGGCGGCTCCCTAAGACATCCCACTCCTCCCCGCCGCTGGTGGGGGCGGCAGCCCCCACACGCCCCCCCTCCCTCCGCCATTGGGGGCTAATATTATACATAGTCTTACCAAGAGACCGAGATATTCAAGCTCGAATGCGGAGTTTGAAACATATCTAACAACCCACTTTGAGTTTGGTGAAGAAGAATTTGATATTTTAGCTTGGTGGAATACCCACAAGAAGACTTTCCCAACCTTGGTCAAGATCGCGGCTCAAGCGCTTGTTGTTCTCGCCTCGATCGTATAAGTAGAGCAAAACATTTAGCGAAGGAGGACACGTCCTAAACACAAAGCGATCGAACTTAAAACCCAATGTCTTGGAAGCCCAAGTGTGCGTGGGTGATTGGAAGAGGGTGGAAATTCATCAACAAAAGGTAGAGGTATCCGAAACTTTCAATTCGGATGGCCTAGGCGATGACTCCCAATCCCAAAGCGCTTCCTCCTGTTCTGATGGATCGACCTAGATGGTAAGCAAAGCGGGTTTTTATATCAAAAGGTAAGAGAACTATGTGGGCTTTGATTCCTTTATAAACCCTAGAGGATACATAGACAACTTAATTTTAAGTTCAAGCCCTTTAATTATCCAACTTTTCCTCATTTTCTATACAGTTGCCTATACAAACCGCGATCGCGAAACACAATCCACGATCGCGGGTCCCAATCTGCGATCGCGACGTTCTTTAATTTTCTCCTTCCCAATATTTTTTTATTTTTAATATTTCCGGAATCGGAACTGAAATCCGTAGGAACCGGAACCGGGACCGGAACAGGGGAACCGGCCTAAGGTCGGTTTCGGTTCCGGTTCCATGGTTCTGAGGAACAGGAACCGCCGATTTTGGAACCGGACCCATGTCTAGCCCAACTGAGCACTTCATTGATTCCATTCTCAAAATAATGGCTTCCGGTACTATCATTAGGTCTTCGCAATCACCATTCTCCAATTTGGTAACACGACCTTCTGGGCCCTTGATGACAAAACCAAAGGACACATCTTTCTCCTAGTCTAGTATTTTGCTTTGTTGTCGTCTTGTTAGTATTAGGAGAGTTATTCTCCTCATAACCTTGTGCGTCTATCCATTATTGTTGTTGTTTGAGGAAGAGGAAGAAACCCACCACGTCTTTCAGTTCCTCCTCATCCCATTCTTTGAATTGTTTTTGTTCCTTTGGTACCATAAGCACCATCAAAGGAGTCTCATGGTCTCAAAGTCCTTTTTCCCTAGTTTTCGGAAGGTTTCCTTCAAATGACACGGGATCCTAGTTTTTCTATATCTGGTTGGTTCAATTTTATTTAGTATATCTTGGTTTATGTGATTTAGCACTTCCTTTGTATGTGAGTAATGGATGAGTGTATGGTTCATGTTCTCTTAGGGGTGGTTGCAATGGAAGCAAGGAGAGTAATAGGGATGTCTTGGATTTTGTTGGAAGGTCATTGTTGGCGATTTTCCAAAGAAAATTCCTAATTTTTGGAGGTAAGTTAAGTTTTTTTATCCATCCCAAATTCTTTTAGGATATACTTTTATTGGTGTTAATTACAATCGTATTAGAGCTCTTGGAGTATGATTCATTGCGGCCAGTTCCCGATATAATCTATCCATGATATCACATTCTGGGATAGTTGTGATGAGTATCTTGGACACGTCAACGCTTTCGTTCTGGTTTAGTTCCTCTAGTGTAGTGCATCTTTGTAGTAGGTTGTTGCTGATTTCCCAATCGTCTTTCTAAAATTTGATTGTTTTTCCGTCTCCTAGTTGCCATTTTATTCCTTTGAATAGATCTCAAAGGTCCATGAGTTTCGCCAAGAATGGTAATATAGTGACATTCCTAGGAATCTATATACCTAGTGGGTTACTTTTTTGCTTGTATCCTTGTTGTAGCATTCATGCAAGGACTTTGTGTAGAGAAGGAAAAGTAATGGTAAGAAGGTGACACCTTATCGTAATCCTCTCTAGGGGAAGAATAAGTTGGTGGAAGACCAATACCGAGAAGGAGATCATTTTAATACATTCTTCGATCCATCCAATGAGTCTCATATAGAAACCTAGTTTTTCTAGTACAACCAGTATATATGGTCATTCGATTTGATCATAGGCCTTTTTCATGTCAAGTTTTATTGCAATAAGGCCCTCTTTCCCTCTAAATGAATGAAAGATCTCATTTTCTATGAGTATGTTGTCATGTATTTCCCGATCAAGCACAAATGCTCCTTGTAGAGGATATGTGCACTTAGTCATGATTGATTTTAGCATTTTAGTCAGTATCTTTATATCACATTGTATATTGTGTTGGAAAGACTTTTTCGTATGTAGTGATCTGTTGTTGTTGGGCTATCACATATAGGGATTAGTGTGATGAATATATGGTTTATCTATTTGATGATCTTGCTAGAGTGAAAAAAAAAGCTTTTAACAACTTTGGTGACATCAAGTCCTATGATCTTATAGTATTTTTATAGAAGCCATATTATCTTGCATATTAAAGGCTTGAGAGCTAGTAAATGACTTCGTAAAACATAAGGACCTTGTTCGAAAATATGTGAACATACATAGTGAATTTGTGAACATACAAAGTCAATATGTGAACGTTAAGATAATATAAACATATATGAACTTGATCATGATACAAGAGAACTTGACTTTAAATTGAAACATCACAAACATAATATGTAGCCTATGTGAGATTCGATCCCACATCCATGCGTATCAACTATATATCAACACATTGTTCTACCCTTTGAGCTAATAGGCTATGACAAAATCAATTATTTGTTCATGGATAATAAAGACTGAAAGAGGAAAATAAACCAAGGCTTTGCGATCGTTTAATATGTGTGCAAAAATGTATATATATTTACCTTACTAGATGAGGCTACACCAAATATAGAATAGATGAGCAGAAACTAAATGTTTTCATTTTTTCGATAAATATATTCATGCAATTGATATTTAATAATGATATGTTATATCACTATATTTATATATGAACATGTGAACAGAATACATGAATTTATTAGTTTTATACATGAACCTTTATATGAAATACGTGAACATCTAAATTTTATATAACTTATGTAAACCTTTTTGCAATTTGAACAACCAAATGATATATATGAACATGTGAGAAAAATATTTGAACTAATTAGTGTTATACATGAACCTATATATGAAATATGTGAACATTGACATTCTTATATATTACATGAGCTATTGCATGAAAAGAAGTTTGATAGAGGATAACAAATTCAGACCATGTTAAATGCATACAAGGTATGCATCCAATCAAGCATGCAGTAACAAAGTATTGTTTTGAAATTGTTCGCAATTCTTGTTTCAGAATAATGAGGAATTTGGGCTCTTAAAAATATCGAACAAACAAGATTATGAACATCAAGTCTAATGTACACCTGAATTAAACATAATGGCAAAAAGTCTTACAGACAATTTAAAGCTGAACATCAAGTCTTATGAAAATTTTCTAACACTCTAAAAATTCAATCACCCCTCATACCTCCACCCCTATAACACTCTCAATTTGTAAAAAATTCAAATTATGCACACAAAAACGCATTCCAAAAAAACACACATTTACCCTAGAATCAAAATCTTGTTTGGTAGAGAAGGTATTGAACCCTAAAAATAAAAAAAATAAAAATAGAGAGGGTTTCCTACCTTCTTCGAAACCGGATTTCAGCGATTGCTTCTCCTCATTTCCCATGGAAAGTGATCCTGATCTCCAATTGATGGCTTTTAGTCTTCGAATGGAAGGGAGACGAGCGAATTTGGAATCGATTTTAGGAAAGAGTTAACAAGGAGAGTCAAGAGAGTGAAGATACGTCAGATTTGGGTTTTGTGAAATAAAAGAATGTGATTTACTATTTTAGGATGATTTGTAGTGATATTTGCAAAAATGCCATTAAAATCTCTAAAACCACGCACAGCTCTTTATTTTCCTTATTTTCTCCCTTTAATCCTAACCTTCCTTTTATTCAATCCAATGGCCTAATTTTTTTTTTCCAGTTTTCAGCCAATGGAGTATTTCCACCAAACTGCTCTCTAAAAATGTATACTATTGGTGTTTTTATGCATGTATTTCTTTAATCACGTTGTTTTACAATATATTACTACTTAGCCCATGTTTAAATCACATAATTTAATTATTAAGTTGTATTGAATTATATTAGTATATTAAATTGACAATCTAAATTAGCAGAAAGATTTTTGACTTTAACGTTTAATGCTTTAGCTGATGAAGCATTGTTTAATATAGTACAGTAGCGTTTAGTTTTAGCAAGAATACATAAAATTCAAATCCATAGGCCTCTCCAACTGTTTCTCTATAATTTTCTCCAAAATAAAGAACCAAAAGTCATATTTTCTAAATAAAATTTACTTTAACTCCAACAACTTCTTCATTTTAGAGAATCTTACATTTATTAGTTTTATTATAAATAAACTTTTTTTATAACATTTCATATGACCAATCACAAGTTTCAATATATACACTTTTAATTAATGCATTCTCCTAATTAATTTGGAGAATTATCTAAACATAGGGAAAATACTTCAATCTTTTGGAGAATTCTCTATTTTGGAGAACGGGATAGAGAATATGTTGGACCATAAAATCTCTAAAAATACAAAGAATTTTGCTATTCGTTGCCCCAGGGCGATAAATAAGATTCCTAAAATGAAAATTAATTGATAAGATTTGTAATTCTTAAACTCAATCTTTTAATTATATCAACAAAATATTTTCCTAACTAACTATGAATTACTCATTAGAATTATTTAAAAAATTTCTTAATATAATTTTCTTTTAAATCATTACCTAATTATACTTCATATTAACAAATCAAACTATACTATTTTTCTCTTATATAATAATGACAACTGCTGATATTTTTTTCTACCAAAAAAACATATCTATTTTTTCCATTTTAATTCTAACACTAAATTTTTTGTTAATAATTATGAGTATAATTATGACGTACTTCTTACCAATTTTATGAGAAAGCATAAATTTTTTAACTATTAACGTTAAAAAATCTATCAAAACTTGAGCAATTTTAATTAACAGATGTAAAACCCAACTAGTAATACACAATCATGAATTAATGGTGTGAAAATTATTTATCAAATTTAAATTAAATACAATATTTGTACTAATTACGTAAAAAAATTGAAACATTATTGATAGATACTATAGTATACATGATAATTTAAGATACATCGATTTTTTAATTTGTGCAAGGAAAAAAATATTACATAATACATTTTTTAAATAAATGGATTAAAAGAGATTAATTCATTTTTAATATAATTTTAGTGAGTAGTTGGTTAGAGAATATTAAGTGACTTTATAAATATTAATTTTAGTAAGTAGTTAGTTAGGAAAATATTTTGTTTGAGATGTTCATAAAGATTGTTTCTAAAAATCACAAATCATATCTACTAATTTTCTTCTATTTTAGGATTCTTATTCATCGCCCAATACCAAAACCCAAATACAAATACCAATGTATATGAAGAATCTCTTAAAGATGCAAAAGAAAATTAATTCGACCAAAAAAGGAAAATTACATAGGATTTTATCTTCAGGTGACTAACACACACATGGATTAAAAGAAACAGGATTCCATATATATTAAACTCAAGGTGGTAGCTGGTGTCAAGGTTTAGAAATATGGTTTCTTTATTCATATATCACTTTTAACGGTTTCAATCCAATTCTATAACCAAAGTTTGCTTGAGTTGTTTGCTTTCTAAAAAAAACCACTGCTTTTGCCAAAATTCTCTACAGCATTGATTACAACGGGGGCATCATACATCCTGTTTAACAAAAGCTCTACTTCATTCAAATCCGAAGATCCTCATATGGATATTGCAGTAGAGTCTAGAAACTAGAAACAGTTCTTCTCATCAGGAGCTCTGCAAATTTTGCAACAACTATACAGGGGCTGAGGGGCTACTCCAATGTGCACAGCTAGGGAGATCCATATTCTGATATAAAGGAAATCAAACGAGAAAATTTTTCCTTACAGTATTCTCACCAAAGATTATCAGTCCTTGATCATTTGATTTTCTGTGTTCGATCTTGAGTAGTGATGATTTCGGTTAACTCCTTTGCCTTGTGAGCTGCCCTCTCGAGTTTAGACCGAATCTCTATCAACTCCTTTCTGTCTTGTTCCATACGCCATTTCAGAGACCCAAACTCCTTGTGTTTCTTACGAATATCCTCTTCCAGTTGCCTCTGACTTCTTCTGAGTTTGCTGACCAGAGAAGCAAGATCCGCCTTCTCTCTTTCAAGTACATCAATTTTCTGCCTGCTTTCATTTACGTGGCGCTCTAACTCTTCTGAACGCTGTACAGCCTATACATATACAATAATGCCTTTGAGAATTACAGGTCCGCCAAAATGATGTTAAGAATAAAATGCATGAAATGGTAAGAACAACCCACCCACACGATTTCTTCCAGTCGATTCAACACTTGACTGCTTGATAAACCAACTGGCCTTGACCCTTGAGAATTAGGAGGGAAGGACGGCTTTACTTCCTCAACGGCTTCCCTTAAACGCCTCTCCTCCTCGGTTTCCTCCTCAGGATCCTCTTCTTCTTCTTCGGGATCTTCCTCCTCCTCCTCCTCTTTTAGTGCAAGGCCCATGTTTTCTCTTTTGACAAAATCTGGGGTGACACGAGGAGCCACTACCATACGCCTCTCCTGGGAAGGAGAAGTTTTTGCCTTTTTGCTTGGACACTCCATATTCTGTGTCTCAGCCCCAGAGCGTCCGACTTCTGACTTTCTTTTGACCATATATTGTTTATGCATATCAACTGGTGCAACTCGCGCTGTATTGAACAAAAGCCATTCAAGCAAAGAAATGAAAGCATAAAGCCTGGAGGGTCATTATGACATGAATCTTATCTACCGTTTATAGTATGTGGTGGTGGTAGATTCAGCCCTGCTTCTTCCATTTGACGTGCATCCATATTGTTCTTCCAATCAGGCACTGACTTGACCATCTGTATGAAAAGAAGAAAGAAAGAAAACAATTAAAGAAGAGAATGAGAAGAAAAGCAAAGCTAAGTTAAAAGATTTGTACGTGACCAGCAAGCATACTGAAACCTATCAAAAACAAAGTAATCCAAATAAGCAAAGCCAGATTCGTCATTTAGTACCTCTGCAGAAAACAGCGTGCATTTGAAATTACCAAGCAGGATTCAATTCACTAATTCAATCTTTAATTCCTGAAACGAACAAAAATCAGTCAGCCGTGAAGAGCACGAAGCAAGATTGTACAGAAATCGAAACCTCGCGCGAGAAAAAGATCCATAATCAGTCAAACCACAAAAGTCAGTCCTCCTCAATCAAAATCAAAGCCAAATCTCTGAACGGCGGCGCGTCAATGACTTCGAAATTCTTGATTAAGAGTAAGACGATTAGACAAATTAAACAGCGAGAACGAGTTGTTACCTCAGATCAGCCGCCGCTACGTTTGTTCGTACTCGCACCGTCAGATTCTGGATGGACGGGAAGGAGATCGGGACAAGGTGGGGTAGACGATGGGCGACGGGTGGTCGCCGGAGTTGACGCTGGAGCGAGAAAGAAGGAATCAGAGCGAGAGTGACGTCGACGAAATGATACAGGTATTTGGGTGTTTAGGGATTTGAAAGCGATCTTTAAAAACTACAAGCGATTGGCGGCTCTGTTTACTAGGGGTGTTCAAAAATATCCGATCCGATCAATCCGATCCGATGATCCGACAATCCGATCCACGAAAATCCGAATCCGTTGGAAAATTATCCAAATCCGATCCGATCCGAGAAAATTAGCCGGATCACCGGATCGGATACGGATCGGGTCGTCAAACCCCCCGGATATCCGAGGGTATAATACTATACATATATTTTATGTGCAATAACAAAAAGTTTAATAGTCCAAGTAAGTTTTATGTGCTTCGACTTCCTAGTACTACCTCTTTTTTGTTTGTTTTTTAATTATTTTTAATATATTTCACCCCACAAATAAAATTAAAATTAAATAAAACCTCAATCTATATTTAACACCCCATTTTTATTTTATTTTAAATTATTTTTCTCTTTCTTTTATGCGGATGATTATTTGGATCGTGATTTTTGTGTAAAGTTTACCGACTGAATAAATTATTTGGAACTTAAATATAAAAAAATATATAAAAATATGAATATTCGGATATCCGCCAAAAATATCCGATCCGATCCGAGCTATACGGATCGGATATCCGGGTATACCCGGATCGGATACGGATATGGTTTTTGAGAAAATTTTATTGCGGATATCCGATACGATTAGACGGATCGGATCGGATATCCGCTTATGAACACCCCTACTGTTTACTATTGGAGTTTCTAACCATTTTCAAGAATGCACATAAAATGTTACTCCATCCGTCCCATTTTGATTGTCCAATAGTACAAAAAACACACATATTAATAAAGGGCAGAAATTATATTGGGAAAGTAAAAAGGTAAGAGAGAGAATAGAATTAAATTAATTTTTTTTATTAAATCAACCAATATAATTAAAGAAAGGAGTATTGAAATTTGAGATTGTATTGAAGTTTGCAAAAGTTGGACAAACATTTTGGGACAAAAAAAGGTAATTTTGGACAAACTTAATGGGACGGAGGGAGTAGTATGTTACCTAAAATGACTTAGGGCTCGTTTGGTATCGATTTTTCATATGAGATATCGGTATCGATATAAATTATACTCATACCTAGTGTTTGGCATTTTAGGATATGGATATCACTTGATATCATTTTGATATCAGGATATCAATTCTTCCCATTTTGATATACTAAAATTTTGGGGATATCATTGATATCTCTTCCTTCTCCTTACCCGTCTTTACTCTCACGCTCATACATTCCCAGACTTCACCCACAATTTCCAGATCTGAGATTTTTATTCGAACAGTCACCCCCACAATTCCCAAATCTGAGATTTTTTTTTGAATAGTAATCCCCACAATTTTCATATCTGAGGTTTTTTTGTTTCGACCATAGCCTACAGGAAAGATGCCGACAACGTTGTGCCTTTCGCCCGGAACTGGCGTCGTCCGTCTTTCGCCCGAAATTGGAGTCGTTCGTCCACCATATCTCGCTCAGATCTGAGTTTTTTTTAACGTTTACAGTAATTGCGTTTTGGTGCAAAAATGTTCATTTGATTTCAATTACGTTGGGTTTTTTGTTTCTGCTTTGAGTAACATTAGATTTTAATCCATTAATTAATCCTTAAAAAACTTATCTTATAAAAGTTAGGATATGATAGCTAGACTTTACCAAACAAGTGTTATAAGATATGAGTGATATCTATATTATACCAAACAAAAGTATGGATATCAAGTCTCATACAAATATCTGATATCCAATACCCATATCGATATCTGATATCTGATATCTTTGATATCAATACCAAAAGCGCCCTTATGCTTATTCATACCAGGATGCACTGGTAGACTATCCTGTACTTCCTCCTCTTCCTACTTCTATGGATATTGAAACACTCCCAGTTACTGTTATCCACTCCCAAAGTTCTCGCATCCCTACGGTTAACATTCATGAACTTCTAAGCCCTAATAGTCCTCTCTCCTGTCATGAGGCTCTATCTCTTCAAACTGATGAGAATGTTTCCCTTGCTTTTGAGGAAGTGGTGTTTGTTCCCTCTTCTACTATCCCTCGACCAAACACTTTCTCTAAATTACCTCTTCCAAACCCAACTGCTATACCTTATGTGCAAGAGTATCCGCATGAGCTCATGCACTTTACTCTTCTGCTCAAAATGGTGGAGGAGCCTGTTTCTACCAACCTCATAAATGGAAAAATGAAAGAAGCTTGGAAAGAGCTAGCCAAGGGTGAGATTCAGTTTCAAGAGTTCTCAAATTTCTGGATCTTATTCAAGTTTGCAAATAGAGAGTCAAGAGACTTGGTCTATAGCAAAAGGCCATATCATGTCCAAGGAAAGTTAGTATCTCTCTACCCTTTTTATCCTGAATTTAATCCTACTAATGATGAGGTGGTGCGAGTTAATATTTGGGCAAGAATTCCTTCTTTGCCTTACTATCTCTTCACCCCTTCTGCACTTGATCTCATCCTTAGGGATAATCTGGTGGGTGATTTCATTAAATTGGATGATCTATCAAATGCAAGAAACAAAATGAAATTCTGCAGAGTTCTCATTAATACTGATGTATCTGTCCCTCTTAAAGGTTGTGTTAAGATCTTGGCCCATGATAATTCTGAAATAACTTTGAAGGTTTGGTATGAGACTGTGTCCGCTGGTTGTGGGTTTTGTGGTGAACCTGACCATTTGTTTGATGAATGTCCCCTTAACAACATTCAGCCTAGGAAACTAAAGTTGTCTGTTGATACTGCTATATCTGATGCGGACCTTATTCAGCAAACTCGCCTTAAGTTGCATGGTAATTTGGTTGGCCGTTCTGACAACCAGAAAAACCCTACATCCTTAACCTTTTTGAGATCTAATGTGGTCAACCCTATGCATGGTGCTAATCTTGTGTCTCCTCAGCAAAATGTTCCCCCTAATCCTGTGATGCATGTTGGGTTTTCTATTGGTGCTTCTATGTCTCATGCAAACCCTAATGTGAACTTTGAAATGATGGCTGCTATGGACCCTAATCTCTATCCAGATCCTGTAATGACTTTGCATGCTCGTGAGCAGCTAGCTTATGCTCTTGCTGCACTTAATGTCCCTTACCCCGAGACAGTGATGATCCCACCCTATGTTTGTGCCTCTCCTATGGTTCCTGTTGGTCTAGGAGCTTCTTTGGGCCCTGGCACTCCTATTCCTCAGATTGCTCATATGGGGTTGACTGGTATGAACAATGATCATGGGACTGAGTTTTCAAATAGTGAATTGAGAAACAATCTCCAAGCTGTTGAAATTAAGTCTGTAGGTGAAAGCTCTTCTAATTCTCCCAAGCGAAAGGTTGATGAAGAAGTCAATGATAAATCCAATGTTGCCTCGATCTCATCCAAGAAACCTAAACGTACAAGGGGTAAGAAGAATGCTGCAATGTAATGATTAGCGTTCGTGTGCTTCATGGTGTTATGTGCTTTAAAACGTCTGATTCCCTTTTGATCAGTTTTTGTGGGAAGTGTTTGGTTTCACCTATATGGAGCTTGTTAATGTTTTCAAATTTCAAGTATGCTTGTTTAAGTTGGTGTCTGTTTTATTCAACTTTTTAGTTAAGCTATGTAATATGTAGTGGTTGTGCTTGTTGTACCTCTCAGAAGGGGATTTGTTATAAATATTATGCATGCAACTTTGAGTTTTCATTAAGAGTTGAGTTATGCAGGTTGTGTGTGTATAAGTTGAATGGTGAGTCCTTTTATCCATTTCATAATATTCACTCTTATTGCAGGTTAGAGTCTTCTATGTCTGATTGTATCTTAATTATATAAGTATAGGCAAGTTTTTACAAATCATTAGCAAAAACTTTCTCATAATGCCAGTCGACTGTGCTTGATTTCAATGTATGTATGTTACTTTCAACTTTTTATTACTTGTAATGGTGCTAAGGTGAAAAAGTTACTAATCATTTTCTTGGTTATGTCTAATTACAAAGGTGTAGGGCATAAATCATATCCGCTTTATTCAGAAAAAAAACATTGTGACAAATTTAGCATGTACAAGTTCTTCATTAAAAAAAGGTTTTTTATGAGTATCGCCTTCTGGAATACTAGGGGTGTTCGTATATCCAACTTCTGGGAAGAAGTTGGGTTTATTAGAAAAAGAAACATGATACATATTTTGTGTTTGGCCAAAACAAAAGCTGATATAGAACCTTTTAGTAATTGTTGGCAAAAATGTGGGTTCCAAAAAATGATTTTTAGTCCTAGTATTGGTACAAAAGGAGGTATGTTGGTTCTTCTGGCCCATAATAGTTTCACTAATAACTGTAGCACGTATCATAATTCTATCAACTTAATTGTTTTAAAATATTCTTTTCAAAAAAAAATATTTTTATCAAGATACTGTTTTCTTAATAGCTTTTGTCTATGCTCCTTTACGAGAAGCCCAGGAAAGTGCTTATTGGGAATTCTTACAGGATCTATTACTATCATCTAAATTGCCCTATTTTATTATTTAGGATTTAAATGAAATCAATTTAATTCATGACAAACAAGGCGAAGTTCCTCCCTTAAATTCAAGCTTCACAAGGCTCAATAATATAATAGCTAATTTACAATTATTAAATGTACCTACACCAGGGTTTCCATTTACATGGAGGAAAAGTTCTTCCTCTATGTAAATACATTTGAAAAATTAGATCGAGTTTTAGTTCACCAATCGTTAGTATCCCAATATCCTTCTATAATAGTTCATCATCACCCTTTTACTACGTCGGATAATTGTGTTATATCGGGGAACGCTCAGGAGAAACGAGTTTTAAGGAGAAACGGAGGAATTCAATTGAGGCGTCAGATTAAGGGAAATAAATGGCTATAAATGAGGGTGTAAATTAAGCAATATAGGGGGAAAATTAGGGGGATAAGCCACAATTTTTAAATAAGGGGGAGATATTTTAGGTGATTGTGGAATAAAAAACTGTCATATCTTGCAAAATCTTGTAGAATATTGTCATAATGGGCGCTTTTTTAACTCAAACGTAATTTTTATATTCTGATTTGAATATGCATATATGATCGTTCGAATAATAAGATATATTGGTTTGAACAATAGAAGATGATTGTTTATATATTTATAATGTTGAATAAGTACTCATTTTATCTTGAATATAATTGATTATTAGTTGAATAATTACATATTAAAATAAAAACGAATACGAAAAAATGTGGATCGTATATGACATTGAATATATAAATGTAATACATTGAATAACACAAATTAAAGTGTGTTATATCTCGAATACATACTCCAATGAATTTGCATAAGTACATCTATCTATTTGAATGTACACTAATATAAAAAATAAGTCTTTGTCTCTGTCTTCAAACTTCACCGATTACTGTTGAAGGGTTTCTTGAACAAATAAATTTATATCAAGACCCCGCTGAGTACAGGGAGTCAGGTTCGTCCACGGGAATGAGATTAGGGCCAAAGATTAGTTGATAAACTAAGAAAAGCAAATAAACACGAAGAGGCACAAACACACACGAAAACAAACGAGGGCTAAGGTCGAACACGGCCTTGGTGAGGTCGAGATCGAGACAAATTAACAAGTTTTAAACAAATATAAAAAGCAAATCCTAGGGCTAGGGCTACCACAACAACAATCACACATGCTTTTAACGAGAATTCACAACTATCATGCAATCTAGATCATAGAAAAGTCAACTGTCGCAAACAATTCAAGTTATTCAATCAACTGTCGCAAATCAAACAACTTTCTATCTATCTTTCAACCTAGGAATATCAACTTTCGCATATAATCCTATTAGATCTAATCAAACAATCAACTTTACACTTTCGCTTTTAGGTTAATTGCAAGATATTGCCTCAACTTTCGCAAAGGATTTTAGCACAAGATAGATAGATATGATCTTCAAGCATTCAAGTCATGAATTCAAGTTTAGACATGCATGATTGTGTTGGGTTTTCACCCAACCCTAGAATTTAAGAAAACTACTCACCCATTGAAAAGAAAGAAGAAGACATGATCAAAAATTCAAATAAAAACAAAGAGGTCTTACAAGTTTCTCCAACTTGTCCTCCAAGTCTTCCTCTTAATCTCCAAATAACGTCAAAACCAAAAGCTAGAAAAAGAGAGAGTTCAACTAGAAGGTCTAGCCCCCTTTTATAGAGAAAAAGGAGCCCTAATTACACTAGGAAACAAGATAATACTACTTCCTAAAATAAAAGATAGAATATATTACAAAAGATCTCGGAATAAGGGAGAGTCGGCGCCCCGATCGACCCCAAATGGGTCGTGCCTGAGTGCTTGGATTTTGGCTAGGTCGATCTTGGCATGTGTGGGCTCGTGCACGACCTCTTTGGGTCGTTGTTGGCTTGCTTTGGCTCGATTCTACTCTCTTTCCGGGCCTCCTTCCTTAACTTCTTCTCATAGCTCGTCCACCTCCTCGTATGGTACTCCAAATTCTTCGTTTACGCTCCAAAATACCTACAAAAAGACACAAAGTACACGCAGTTTCCGAATCTCAAGGAAATACGAAAACTATGGCAAAAAGACTCAAAGACATAAGACTCAAGTATGAAAACCAACTAAATCTAATCTATCTAGCCACTAAAAACCTACCTAAAAAGCGGACATCAATTACATTTTTTCACCATTCTTGAATAACTCCATTGTAGAACACGCCTATGTGGATAACGGTTCTCGCATTACAAGACATGACATTCTTGAATAACTGCATAACAGAACAAAAGTCTATGAATAACAAGCCACACATGTATGAATAACACAACACACATATATGAATAACAAGCCACATGTGTTTATGAATTACAAATCACACATATATGAATAACAAAAAATGCATATATGAATAACAAGTTGCATATATACGAATAACAAAAAAATGCATACATGAATAATAAATCACGTATATTTGAATAACAATTCATTCCACGTATCTATGATATCAAAACATGTCTATATAAATAAAAAGTCTACATGTTCAAAACAATCAGTCAAAATGTTCAAGATTTACCATGTGCTTTTTCAAACTATTAGAGTATAAATTTATTATTTTTCAATTCAACCAAGAATATCACAGTTATTCAAAACAATCATTATATTATTTCATGTTTAATTGATTACTTTTTCAACTCAAGATTGAGTCGCATTTAGTTTTATCAATTACATGACAACTTCTATAAAAGTCATTTGAACATGTTCAAAACAAACAGCCAAAAAATTCAAGGTTTACCGTGCACTTATTTAAATTAATTAATATCGAAAGAACCATAAGAAAAAACTAATAATCTCGTTTGAATATATTTGTACACTGTAAACTAAAAATTGATTGTATTAATTCAATATTGAATTAGTACTTTTTCAAATCATCATTCATTAATATTCATGGTTTATAACTTATCAAACTAACATTACAAAAGTGAAATGAAATTGTTCAAAGCAATCTAACAAAGTATTCAACGTGTAATAGGCATTTGTTCAAATTATTAGAGCATACATAGTTTATTATTCAATTCAACTAACATGAATATTCATACGAGATTTTTTGATTATTCTAAATCCAACTAACATTATTAGTATAATTAACATAATGTTCAAATCATTCAAGCATAATATTCTAATCATATTTATCACTTATTCCGTCTATAAAAAAACAAAACCTCCGAGAATAATTTTGTTAATAATTCGAAAGAATCAATAAAAAAGAACATCATAAATCATTCAAAAACACATGAAGAACTAAAATGTATGATAACGATTAATAGCACAAGAAACTACATACCTCTTTCCATTGAACTAGGGTTTTTTTCAATACAAAATACAATAGAAGCAAGGCGATGCCGACACTAGTGTACCCTGCTTTCTTCGCCTTCCATGGCGTGATTATTAGAGGGAGATCCGGCTCTATAACAAGAGCTTTATCAATGGCGGAAGGTGGAGAATCAAAGAGGAAGAGAGGATTTAATTTAGACGGTTATTCAGATTTATAAGGAATGAAATATATGAAGAGAGAGGTGCAAATCAAATCTCTAAAATTATGCTAGGAGATTATCTAGTGCTTCTCACCCATATAACCTATTTTGGACCTATTTTTTTTAATCCTGACCATCTAATATTACAGATCTAGTGCACCATACTATTTCCTCCATTTCTCCCTAAAAAGTTGTTCCTCTTGAGCATAATTATTTAAGAATTCCCCTTTCGCTTTGAGAATGGTTGGATTCGTAGTCCGGAACTACAAAAGTTAGTTGAAAAATTATGGAAATATCGTTTAGATGGTTCTTTTATGTTCAAAGTAGCTATGAAGTTGAATTTGTTTAAAAAATATGCCAAAGTTTGGGCAAAACAACATATTAATAACAACTATGGATAGTTAAAAATTACTTCGGACCAACTTCAAGTGTTACAAAATGAATTACTTTGTAACCCTAATAATATCAATGTAATTGGAAAACTTCAACGTCATTTAAATAAGAATAATGCGTTGTTACAGTTTCAAAACACTTTTTGGAAACAAAGAACTAAGATTAAACATTTACAAAATTTGGATAAAAATACAAAATATTTTCAATCAGTTTCTAAAATTCGATCTTTTAAATAGAGAATAACAAAATTTACCACCTCTCAAGGTTTGGTTATCTTTGATCGTACCACTATATCAAATAATATCTCGCAGGAAATGAGCGAACGATTCAAATAAAATATGTTATGTACTATTGATGCTGAAGATCTTAATAATATTCCAGAATTGGTCACTCAGGAGGATAATAATATTCTATGTAAATCACCAACAACAAGTGAAATTTAAAATCAGTCTTTGGTTTGGCGCCTGATAAGACTCCAGGGCCTAATGGTTTCATTGTAGAGTTTTTCCAACACTATTGGCGTATTTTTGGGCCTTCAGTTGTTTTAGCAATTAATTCCTTCTTTCACTCTGGTCAGATGCTTCAGTCTATTAATAAATCGTTTATAACTTTAATTCCAAAGATTGAAAATCCGGTAAATATTGGACACTATCGTCCGATAAGTCTTTGCAATACAATTTACAAATTAATTACAAAAATTATCTCGTCAAGAATGTCAGATATTTTACCATCTTTGATTCATCCCTTGCAAGGTGCTTTTGTTCAGGGACGGCTAATACAAGATAATATATTAATAGCGCATGAAATTTTTCATTCTTTTCATAAAAAGAAACATGGACTAAAGGGTTGGATGGCTATCAAGATTGATATGGAAAAAGCATATGATAAAATTGGAACTTTATTCGTCAAATTCTATTAAAATTCGAATTTTGTTCTAAATTAGTTAGTCTAATTATGACTTGTGTTACTACTTCGTCTTCATCAATTCTCATTAATAATGAGCCATGTCCGGAATTTATCCCGAAATGTGGAATTAGGCAAGGCGATCCTATGTCTCCTTTTATATTTGTACTCGCCATGGAATATTTTGCTCAAACGTTACAACTTGAATCTTCTAAATATGACCCGAACCGAAAAACCGACCTGTACCGCCCGAAATTTTTTGAATTATAACCCGAAAAAATAAACCTGAAACCCGTTTTTAACCGAACCCGATGAACCGAAAAATTTCCGGATCAAAACGGGTCGGGTCGGGTTGCTCGAACGGGTCAACCCTAAATACTTGAAAATGAAAAAGGAAGGCGGGATTCTATGTGAAAATGAAAAATAAGGCGGGTCAACCCACTTTTATTCCCATTTTTTCTCAACCCTAATTCCTCTCCAACGACTCCGTAGCTGAACGCTACTCGTGAGTTGTGAATCACGACTCTCAGGAACGCTCCCAGGAAGGCTCGTGTCGCTCGTGTTCCTTCTCCCAGGAAGGCTTGTTGAAGGCTCGCTCAGTCGCTCGTGTCGTCGGGTTCCTTCTCCCAGGAAGGCTCGTGTCGTCGGGCTCCTTCTCCGCCGCCGCTGCTCCTTCTCCGCTTTCTTCTGATGGTTTCTCCCTTGCTCGTGTCGTCGGGCTCTTCATCGACCCAACGGTCCACCTCGACGTCGACGATCTCGCTTTCCTGCTCCACCTCCGGTTCGTAGCACCAGCCTCTAGCGGTTTCTCCTCTCCTCTGTTGTCGGTGGTTGAGATCTGTGTTCGAGGTGGTCCAGATCTGTTGTTGCCTTGTTGCCTTGATGGTGAGTTTTAATCTACATAAACTAGCTAATTGTATAATTGCATCAACTATCAAGTGTGCACTCTTATATTTGTATAATTGTATTCTAATTGTGAAGGATGATAAGTAGGAATTAGGTAGATGTTGATGATGATGATGATGATTGATGAGTATTCATGCATGTAAGCCTGTTGAATCACCTCATGTCCTCAACTGATGTTGACAATTGAATCACCTCAACTGATTGAGACAAGAACATCAATCAAGTACTAAAATATTGGTATCTCTGTTTATAATCACAAAATTTAATAATCCTACGAATCTGCAATGAAATAGAATAGCTATCAGTTTAATTGTATGATTGTATTTGTATCTATCAGTAATGCCTGGGTTAAGCAAGTACCTTTCGAAGTTAGAATAGTAAATCAGAAAGTTGATGATGATGAGTATTTATGGTTTTTTAGCTGCCTAATTTTCTTGTTTTAGTTGTTTGGTAATTTCTAATGAGAGGCTAATTCTCATTGCATCAGTTTCTCCTTCTAAAACTATAGAACATGCCGCCAAGATCAGCTATCCCTAGAACTCGTAAGTCAAAAAGAGGAGATCGACCTTCTTTGTCATTTTTGGCTGGAAATTCTAGTTCAACATCAGCATCATCATCTCCTACTCTACCTTTTGGTATTTATCTTAATTTTAAGCTCTTAACCTTATTAATTAAGTTATTACTGCTCATGCAATTGTTGCTTGTCAAAACAACTGCAAATGGATAAGTTGTGGTATGGTATACAACTTTTTGGTGCTTGAATCTTTTTGTTTGAGAACTTGAGTTTTGTTATATTTTTTCAAATGTGAGGTTTTAATGTGAAGTGATGTGGACTCACTTATCCTGTTTAGGTTCTGCTTACCAGAAGATTGAGAATCGCATGATCTGAGGTCTAACTTCTATGGTTGAGTGACTAGTCAATTGCCAGAGACTGCAAATTGAAATATGTCGTAGTAGTAAAGTGATTTCTTACATAGAAATTCCTAGCCATTAAAGATGTGTCAATGTTGTACAGTTTTGTTCATCAGAAGTATACAAAAGCAATGAAAAAACTGAGTTGTATTTAAATTGTCTTCTTTGATGGGTTTTATAACTTTTTTTATACGTGGTTTTATATTTAAATATGATCCAACATATGTGTGATATACTTATTAGTTATTACAAATTAAATTAATATGTATTTGTATATTTATTTATATTGATTGTATATTCTATTGTTTAGGAACTTCATCTACAAATTCTCCATCCATAAAAGCTGCAGATGCAGCAGCAACCATTGCTTCAAGATCAAGAACTCGGAAAAAGGACTTGTACATTGAATGAGCAAATCTTGTTGAAAATGACTTGTATAGTTGTATAGTTGTATTGTACATTTGTACAACTGTATTGTGCACATTTATTATGATTTTTCAAGTAAGTATTTGGGAAGACAAGCACTAGAAATGAATGTATTAAAACAAGCACGAGCAATGAATAATTCAAATTTAAATGGACTTCTTTTGGCATAAAAAAAACTAATGTTGGTAGACTTGTCAATCAGATAGACCTAGACCTTTCAATCGGGTCAAGTGGATCGGATTCGGGTTTTTGTATGTTGGGTTCAGGTCAATTACAGTCGGGTCATTCGACCCGTTGGGTTGACCCGAACCCGTAATAAACCCGTAGTGACCCGACCTGTTTTGACCTAGTAAATTTGTGACCCGAAATGACACGACCTGTAGTTGACCCGAACCCGACATGCAAAAATGCGAACCCGACCTGCCTGACCCGATTGACAGGTCTAAGAGTGGGAGTTAGATTAGTTAGAAATGGGACTTGTATACCGTTTCTAAGTTTCGCGGGTGATACAACTATTTTTGCAAACACCACCCAACATAATATGATTTTTATTAAAGGGATCTGGAGAAGTTTAGTACTCTTTCTGGTCTATCCATTAAATATAATAAATGCTCCTTTCAGACTTCAGTAAGTATCTCTCGTCCGACAGCTATGACTCTTGCTAGTATTTTAAATATCAAAATTACTACTTCAATGAAAAAATACTTGGGAATTCCCATTTTAAAAGGTAGAGTTCAAAATATGATGTTCAATGATTTAATATCTAGACTAAAACAACAACTGACTCAATGGAAAGCTAATTCTATTTCTTAAGCAGGAAGGACAGTTTTGATCCAGTCAAATTTTTTGGGTCACATAAGCTATCTAATGCAGAGTTTTTTGCTTCCTAAAGGAGTTTGTGAGGAAATAGATAAGGTTAACAAATCTTTTTTCTGGAATAAATTCACACCGAACCATCATCCTCTTATTAGTTGGAACAAAATTTGTTCCCCAAAGGAGAATGGGGGTGTTGGTCTACGTACAACTTATAACAATAATGTTGCTCTTCAGATTAAACTTCTTTGGAAAATTATAACCGATCCATCTAATATTTGGGTCAAAATTATACATGAAAAATATCTACACTCCCAACATATTTTCAATTATAAACAAAAAGGTACTTTGTGGTAGTTTGGTCGTTTGCTAAATATAAGAGATTGTTTTTCAAAAGGATTAACATGGTTAGTAGGAAATGGTTGTCAAATTAATTTCTGGTCTGATGTTTGGATTGATAATTTTAACCTGTTGGAATTTTATGACAATGTAGACCCTAATTAAAGGTTCAGGCCTTTATTAATCAGGATAGATCTTGGGATATTCATGCCCTAAACCTTTTACTACCGCCTTGGATTGTCCAAAAAATTACTTTTGTAAGGATATCAGCCGCTTGTGTGGAAGATCAAATTATTTAGAAACCGGCGTCTGATGGTGTTTTCTCCGTTCAATCGGCTTCTACCCTAATCAATAATATGCGTCAGCTGCACCTTTCAGTTATGCTTGGATTTGGAAGACGAAGCTTCCCCCAAAAATCCAAAATTTTTTATTTGGAAATCTTGTACGGATTGCCTTCCTACAACTGAAAGACTCAATAGATTTTATAATTCGGTTCCTCATACGTGTTCCCTTTGTGATATGAATAATGAATCTATAAATCATTTATTTTTCTATTTCCCCTATACAAAAAAAATGATTTCAAATTTAGAGGTGAAAATAAATGTTTCCTTTGAAATCAATGATTCAGGGGGGTTTAATGAAAATCTAGTATCAACGTTAAATGCAAATTTAAATAGCAATGCTCTGTGTTTCCTTTGGTGGTCTATTTGGAATCATAGAAATGCGATAATTTTTTATCATGACACTCGTGTGAGTAACTTAGTCCCTAGTGAATTGGCAGTGCGTGATTATTCAATTTGGGTTTCTTCGCAACCTATCCCTAATAGTAAAAGTAGTCGTAACAGGCGAAAACGATCAAATCACGTAGCATGGAATAAACCTCATACAAATTGGTTTAAGTTAAATTTTGATGCTTCAAAGTAGAATGACTCTAATACGTATACGAGCCATTTAATACGAAATCACTTAGGCAATGTTATTAACTTCGACCGTCAAAAGGTTCGTCCAATGTTAGTCCTTCAAGCGGAGGCCTTAGCATTGTTTTTTGGACTCAAGGAGGCAGTTCGACTAAATATTAAGAAAGTAATTATAGAAGGGGATAATTTAGTGCTGATTAATTCTTTGAATTTTTTTTGGAAAGTACCGTGGGAAATACTAATTTTAGGTCAAGATATCCGAGAGTTGGTTCGGGGGTTCGATGAGGTTGTTTATTTTCATTGCTTCAGGGAATGTAATTTTGCGGCCGATTTCCTTGCTAGAAGGCATGTCGATATTGCGTGCTTCCGTCTTGTGTTTGGATCTTCTTTTTTTAGCTTCTAATTTCCTAGATTCAAGTGTTTGTAATGTTCGGGACTCGATTTTTTTTATCCTCTTTTGTTGAATTTTTTAAAGATCATCTATTGTGATGATTTAGGCTGGCTCTGTTCCTAAAGGGTTGTCTAATATTTGCCTTGTAATGAGATAGTAGCTCATTGTATAAAAAAACATCGATCTTCCCCCCTTTGAATACCGGCTAGCTATTCGTTTTTTCAGCGATCTAAGTCACTACTACATACTCTTTCTATTAATTAATACGGAGTATAGAGTATTTGTTATTTTAGCCGATTGACAGTTGAAACATCTCGTAAGGAATTCAAAATAAATTAAAATATATAACTTTTTTTAGTCGAAGGAGAGGATCTGCGCAAGATGATTCTTACGAAATAAAAAGTGAGTTAAGAAATCAACTAGTTGAAGATATTTATCATATATGTATAATAATTGTATAATTTCAAATATTTTATGTGATTCGTAGGGGGAAATCTAAACAAATTTATATATTAAATCAGAAAAATAAATTTATCACCAAAGACAAAATAAATAGTTTATGTTCTTACAAAAACACCACCTAACCACTAACTCAATTCAATATTGCAGTAATCTATAATACTTACTTTCTCTCTCATGCGATTCTTCTGTGAGTCTTCTGCGATACTTTGTCACCCAACGTTCACTTGCACGTAGCTAGGTAACCACCTTGCCTGATCGATCCTCAGCCCACCGACGACTCCCCGTTGCCCTCCTGAACCCTAACCTGTCGGCTCCCTCCTTTGAGACTGGCCCCTCCCTGCCGCCCTAGACCAAGCAAACACACACCAGACTTAACACGCAACTCCACAACCTCTCGGACGATCCGACCACACAACCAACAACTGCTGGCCCGACACTACAACGCCACCACATCTGTGACGCAACCACCAGTCCACCATACCCAAGTCCAAGCTCGGGTGCCTACCTGACAACCCCACCCGAACCTTAGCCCAATCTGCCTTTACGCAGCCTGCCCATCAGAATCATATCATCACCGGCCAACACCTCTTCCATTCTAACCAATGTTCCACCGACGCTTTACTCTCCCATTCAGCGACCTTGCCCGGTAACACCGTACCTCTTGTACAGCTCTACCCTATTTTGGTTTGTATTTTTGCTCAGTACTCTAGTTAGTTGCTAGTTGGATTTCTTTGAACTTGCATTCTTGTTCCCTTTTTTGGCTCATAGGTGGTTAGTGGTTGTGCTGCTTCACTCTTTTGTGTTACCTTTTATTGTGTTTGCTCTTGTAGTAGTTGAAGCTAGTTTTGGTCGTTTTATTGGCTTGCTCCTAATCTTGTGGTTGTGTTGTGCTCTTCTTTTGTGGCTTTAATTTCATATGGCTCTACTTGGGTAGCTCTGTGTGCTCGACTTTTCTGTTAGTCTTTTGCTTGTTTGCGCTTTGGTGTGTGTTGTGTGAGTTTTGAAGGTGTAACCGTTTGTTTTGGAGAACTTTGGTTAAAAGATGGATGGACCAACAAGGAGGGCTTTTTCGAGTAGTCAAATGACGAGTTTGAGGGTATGGTCTTGGAATGTGGGTACGCTGATTGGGAAATCCTTTGAATTGGTCAAGACCTTACATCAATACAAAGTAGAGATTGCTTGCATTTAGGAAACTAATTGGAAGGGAAGGAAAGCTCGGGAGATCGATGGTTGGAAGCTATGGTAGTCAGGTGCACTTAGTGGTAAAAATGGGATGGGCTTCCTAGTTGATAGAAAGCTGAAGGACCAGGTGGTATAGGTGAAACGAACGAGCGACCACTACTACAATTAAGACATATTGTAGTGGCTGAAAACCGCTACAATATGGCCTAAAAATGCCACAAAAGGCTTATGTTGGCGGTTTTCTAACTGCTCTATTTACTGGCATTGCAATAGGTCAATAGTGGCGAATTTTAGTGGTAAGGTAGTGGTTTCCTATCGGCATCCTCAACCGCTGCAATATAGTAGATCAACCACCACTATAGCATCTAAGGAGGCGGTTTTTACCATTGCGAATTCTATCGGTTTGTTGAATAACATCAGTGGTTTTCTTTAACAATAGCGACATTTTTCTTGTCAATAGCTGCGGTTTTCTTGGTCAATAGCGGCGGTTTTAGAGGTCAATCATAGAACGTTTTGTTGCTATTGTGTCGGTTTCATCATGGACATTTGAATATATATTTGGTGGCTTATTTTCTAATAAATCCCTATTAAATTAAATATTATAGCATGTGAAATGTTTTATAAAGTATGCACATATACATAACCAAAAATCTCAATAAAAATGAGACGCCATAATAATATTATACCATCATTATTTACATAGAGCATTCCAACTTGAATATGCTTTGAAGTGTTCACAAAAAAAATCAAATCCAAGTGTTCACAACCTTACAAGTCAAAAAGAAGCAATTCTACCCAAATCTAAATACAATTTCCCTTCTTCCAAATGCTCTAAATTTGACCAAGTACAAAATAAGAATATGCCACAGAATATGCTTGGCCATATATACAAACTAATCATCATCAAACCAAAAGCACCTGCAAAATAAAAAGAATAAGCTAATCTAGGTATATATGCATATACTACCACAACTTGTAATACAAATAAAACTCAAAGCACTTCCAATCATGCTATTTTAATTGTCTATAAACTCAAAGCTTCAAATTGCACAAAATAAGCTTAAAATTGTTGCAAGACTATGGGACAATAAGCTATCATCTTGCAAATGTAATGAAAAGTAAGAAAAACATAAAACACACCTGATTCAAGACTATGAGACAATAACCCAAAAGAACCGACCTACAAAATAAAATGAATAAGCTAAGATAGGTATATCCATATAATGACATACAATTAAATAAGGGATTAAGGGTAACTCACAAAAGCAAACAAGTAAAACCCAAATGTAATTAGAGGACTCACTATTTATAGGCATCAAATACAACAAGGGGCTAGCAGATGGAGGCCATAATACAAACTGTTAAGCACATGAACAACCACAAGTTAAAAAAACTACATAAATTATTATTAACCATATCTGCTAGTGGTAAAATAGATAACAACAGATCTCAGCACATATAATGGCAACAAATGGATGATTGGATTTAAATTTATAAATTCACTAAAGAGATTACTACATGTAATAACAAGATATCACATAATGAGAAATTAAAAACAATGACAACCTATATTTAGAGTCTATAATGTATGATAGATCATTAGAACATATAGCCATACACCAAGATAAGCAAGATCATATAGACTCTATTTTGATATCTCCTATTAAACCATCCAGTTGGACTCTTTCTTCATTATCACTGATTAAAATTGGTACATGCAGAAAAGAAGCATCTCAACTATTAACCAATGCAAATTTAACATGCCACGTACACTCCAAAATAAATGGATGTCTTATATTTAGACTCTATTAATGCATGATATTCGTGTTTGCAAGGAATCTATTTCCTCCTTGAGCTTATCAACTTTCTGGTTACATAGAAATGCTTCCCATTGTGCCTTTTCAAGAGCTGCAAGATGTTTTGTCAATATTTCCCATTGTGAAGTAAGAGACCTCAAGAATGTGCTGGGCATTTGAAAATATATTTTTAATCAATATTTCACTAGTTACCACAACACACACTAAGCAAAAAAGGAAATCATTAAAGGCATTGAACATAATATGTTTAGTTTGCTTTGTTTTCATTTCTAGTATCTATATTTACATATAACTAAGTTTATGATGATGCTTATTGAACCGATGACCCACTTTTACAAACAAAAAAGCCAGCATTGTAACATTATTATTCACAATATATACTCATCATACCATAAAAAATAAGGGCGGAAACAGAGATTTAAGAGAAATTAGTAAATGCAACAATTTGAACATATTCCTACAACTAAGCATATCCAAAAACAAGAATGATATGAAATTTGGAACTTTGGATAATGTTAACAGAGCTTAGAAAGCCACTTATTTCCAAGGTTAAGATAAAGACAACTAATAACTTCAAACTCTATATTGTAGCATAAGCAAGCTTGAATTTACACCCATACGGTAGCTTTTTTAAGATCTTATATGGGTCTGCATAACTTGGAAAAAAATGTGAAAGAGGAGGTAGAAGCTTTTTTTTCCCTTGCAAAATTACTCATCTCAAATTATGAGTAAACAAAAAACAAAATTGGCCTACAATCAGCAAGCAGAATACACAGATCATGAGTTAAGTACATATAGTTTTGGTGAATTCAAGATCTCTAAATCAATGAAACTCATGCTATCAAATCCTATAAAACATTTACACATAGATCCTCTTAAAATCACAGTCACAAATACAAACAACAAAATAACATTTCATCTGAATCCCAAATTTGCTCAAGAAAAAATAACAATTCAGATCTCCGTACAATGAAAATAAATAGAACCAAAAGCTGTTTGTTCAAAATAAACAATTCAGACCTCCGTAGGCATTGATGAAAGTAAATACCTGATCAGCAAACAAGGTCTCCCTTCTGTTTGTCCGAAATAATGCACTAATTGAAATTCTTCATGTGGTGAGGGAAAACTACTTTAAGACAAACAACTACAACTTGTTCATAAATAAAGGTGCTTTAATTAAGTTGATGACAAACACAAAAAGCTCTTATATAAAGAAAACAAAGTATGGAAAATATAACAAAAAAACACAGAAAAAGAAAGCAAGAAAAGCATGTAGACTGACCATATTGATCAGCCCATCATCAATAAATGCACTGCTTATTCTCTTGAATAGTTCATAAAGTACCTCTACTTCACTCACACTAACTGCATTAATAACATAGTCTGTTTTATAACATAATTTCTACTGGAAACTGAAGGAAAATTTTCAAATTCAAGTAACTAGTTTGAAAGTAATCTTCCAGTTGAGAGAATTCATTACCCATGCCTGCATCTGTTTCCTTTTTCTCTTGTATGGATCAAGTACATAATTGTAGTAGAAATTACCAAGTGATCCTAATTCTAAGGCCTCATTTGGTTTATCGTGACATATGAAAACGTAAACCGAAACGGGAACGAAATGAATCTAGACCATTTTTAGTGTCATAACACATTTATATAAAAAAAATCATCCAACAACTTGTTCATTGTAAAAGTAAGATAGAAGGGAGTGATTCCCCCATTTTGTTACCCACCCCCTTGATGGAAGAATTATTGAGGTAGAGCAAGACCCTTTTTAAAATGGATAAGAGATTGTAGAAAACGAGTTGATTTTTTTTTGTCAATGTAATATGGCACTAAAGTGGACTACATTCATTTCCATTCCGTTTACGTTTCCATGAATTGCAACCAAACGGGGCCTAAGTGACTAATTACTAAATAAGTAACCCTAACACTTAATTTCTGCATAGATCTTACTCATTTATCTCTAATTTAAGCAAAATTCTGATAAGAAATGTAGATACACTCATACAATAAACCCTAAAGTCGGAATTTTTCTTTCTTTCGAAACCCTAACAATGTTGGATATAGAACAATAAGAATACTGAAGGACATGGAAGATTGAAATCTTCCCATACCCTTTTACTCTCCTTCTTCCGAAGATCCTTGCGAAAAGCGTTTGTAGGGTTCATGACTTTGCCCCCTTTCGTTGTCTTCACCATTTTCGCTTACCTGGTTTGAAAGCTCACTCTCGCTCTCCTGTCTCGATCCCTTCTTCTTCTTCCTTTTTCGTCTTCTTGTTTGGTTGCAAATAACCCAGCCAGAGAAAAAGTGCAACAAGATTATCTCTCGCGCAGCTTAGCCCCTTTTCGATTGTGCCAAAGCTTCAATCGATTTGTTTCCTCTACTCAACGCTACGTCGTTTTTTATATTATGTGTATTTGCCAATACCCCTTCAGATCAGGAAATCGGACCGGAAGACACGAAACTCTATTGGCTAACTAGTTGTGGAGTGGTGGACCATGGATGCCCACGCCTAAAGCTTTGGAGCCTGTCGTTGGATGCTTGGGCGACGGGTTGTGGGCGGAGCGAGACTCAAGCTAGAGTCGGGGAGGGAGAATCGCCCAAAAATTTAAACTAACACACTACTAACAACAAAAATTCAATAGAACCTAAACACATTCAACAAAGAAATTTGAGAAGAAGGCAAAAGAAATTCGATAACCTAATGAATCTAGCCCTCTCTTTGAAAATCGCAAATCGCCCCTCTCTATTGCTTTCTATATCGTGTTTCCATTTGTTTCAATCCCTAATTTCTAAATCCTAATTTGAGAATTAATAGGTAAGCCGAAATAGGAATGTATTAAAAATGCTAATACTCAACAAAAGACGAGAACTGCAGTGATTTACTAGTTAATTTCTTCTGCTGGGAGATTCAAAAGCTCCGATTCTCTTTCAATTTATACAAGTGCAACAGCAAATCCCTATCTGAATATGTTTTGTATTTTGTAGCATTGTTTGATTCTCCAACTCCTGAATGCACACAATGATCAATTAACCTCGTAAATAAGGAAAAATTTAGGCTTACACCCGATGTAAGTCGAATATCTTACATCGGGGAGAAAATTGCATCTGGTGGTGACACGTGTACAAATGTACTTGGTATCTAAACTGATTTTAGAAAAATGAAAAAAATAAAGGAAAAGAAAAGAGGAGGGATATGGGTGGGGGGTAGGCGGGACTTTTTTCATTGTGAGCGGGAGATTAGAACAAAAAAGCGGGAAAAAATGTTCATGGGGTTTTTACTTTTTTACCGGAGCTGGAAAGTAATTTCCGAATTGGTTCAGAATTTCGATAGTTCAACCATAAATTATTTCTTCTCCGGTGGCAAAATAATTTCCGGCCAATGTTTGTTCCTTCTCCGAGCAAGTGGTCCGGCGGCTGACGCGGGGCAAACCTTTACCTACGACGATTGGGCGGTAACGAAAAAGGTGCGTTGCGTAATATTTTTCCCATGTAATGCATGAAATCGAATTGAAGGAGTTTATGAATCTTGTTATGGGAATTGAAATTGACATGGAATCGATTGTTTGGTTGCTGAATTTGAAGGTGTTTATTTAGAAAACTGATAGCGTGCATATCGGAATTGAAATTGACCTAGAATCAATTGTTTGGTTGTTGAATTTGAAGGTGTTTATTTAGCAAACTGAAAGTGTGCAATTCGTTATTTGCGACAATGTGCATCTTGTTATATATTGGAGGATATCTAGACATGCTACATTATATATTGTTTATTTAGCAAACTGATAGTGTGGAATTCGTTATTTACGACAGTGTGCATCCTGTTATGTTGTTGGAAGATGTCTAGACATGCTACATTATATATTGTTTATTTAGCAAACTAATAGTGTGCAATTCATTATTTGTGGCAATGTGCATCTCGTTATGTTGTTGGAGGATGTCTAGACATGCTACAATATATATCCTGTCATACTGAAACACACATCCTATCATTATGACTTCCTGATGTGTTTGTTGTCGATGATCTCAACACAAAGAAATCAAAAGCATTCAAACACACAAATAGAAACACAATGCATCAAGGATTTCAGTACGAGTGCATTTCTAGACAGTGTGCAATTCGTCATTTCGATAGTGTGGAATTCATTATTTGGACAGTTTGCATTCGGATCATTTGTTGAAGTGCATATTCGTGACAATGTGCAATTCGTTATTTGGACTATGCATTCAGATCATTTCAGAGGGTGCATGTAGTTTATTGGAAAATGTGATAATAGATTTATTTGTTTCAAATCCTTCCTAGATTTCGCTTCAAAGGACATGGACCTAAACGAAGGTTTAGATTTGAACGAGGAATATGTCCTAAATGAAGGTTTTGATTTGAACGAGGAAAATGTTGTCAACGAAGAGGTCGACGACAGAAGTGACCGGTTCGATGGTGTTATGCCAGAGTCTAGAATGGGGATGTGCTTTGACGTTGCAGAAGACTTTGCAAAATGGTGTCATAAATACGCATATCAGACTGATTTTCAGTGGCATACTCGCAACACCAAGCTGTTCGAGGAGTACAAGGGAAGATACGGGAATAAAAAGGGTCAAGAGGATGCAGAATACCACATGATGGAGAAACTTCAATTAGGGTGTGAGAAGGTGGGGAAAGCAACGACGTATAAAAAAGCCAAGCAACTGACTGCCCAATCTTTATTCATGTGAGGTACGTGGATGATAGGTTTAAAATCAAGAGTTTGAAATTGGAACATAATCACCCGCTTAATCCAAGTAACATTCGTTTGATGATTAACTACAAGTACATGCCAGAGCACCACAAGATGAGGATCATGACGAATGATAGAGACGGTGTTCAGTCACGAAGAATTTTAATTCGCTGGTTGTTGAAAGAGGAGGGCATGAGAACTTACCTTATAGTAAAATAGATGTGAGGAATATGTTAAACACAGAGCATCAAAGTTCAAGACAGAACCGCGACGCATCGGCTTTGGAGGAATACTTTGAATCGATGGCAGCTGATAACCCAGACTTCTTCAGTGAGATCAAGAGAGATTCAAACAAGGCCTTGCTTAATGTTTTTTGGGCAGATGCAAGATGTCAGAGTATGTCTAAGGACTTTGGTTATGTTGTGACATTTGATACGACTCACCAAACGAACATGTATGGCATGCCGTTTGCCCCATTTATTGGTGTGAATCACCACGGGTCGTCTATGGTGCTTGCATGTGGAATAATACGTCACGAAGATGCCGATGCATTCTCTTGGTTATTCAGGTGTTGGATGAAGTGTATGAAAAAGGCCCCTAATGCGATCTTGACCGATCAGTGCAAAGCCATCGCTAAGGTCGTTCAAATGGTCTTCCCGAGTATTTAGCATAGACTTTGCCTCTTTCATATATTGCAAAATGCATCAAGGAATTTAGGGAAGCATGTTTATTGGAAAGAAATAGAAGAATGTTTGAATGTTGTTGTGCACGATTCAATGAACCTTTCCGCGTTTGAGGAAGTATGGAAGGAAATGGTTGAAGAATTCTGCTTGCATCAATATTCCTGGATACAAGACTCCTACAAGGAAAAGGAAAGCTGGGCTCCAGGGTATTGGAGGACTTCCTTTTAGGCCGGTATGTCGTCCACACAAAGGAGTGAAGGCCTAAATTTCTTTTTCAAAGGATACCTGAATGGGAACATCAGATTGAAACTATTGGTCGATCAATACTAGTTCGCGCTCTCAAGCTGAGTTAAAGTGGAAAAGATTTTAAACGCCCAATCTATGGACAAGCCGTATACTTTCAATTCAACCATATTGGTGGAAGAGATTTTCCATAAGGCCTATACAAACACAAAATTCAAAGAAATGAAGGAAGAGGTAAAAACACAAACGTACAATACAATGTATACACTGGTAGCTGCTGTAAATTTTGCATGGGAGATATGTTAAATTATATTCTTACGGTGTTACATATTTGAATTACAGGTAGAGGGCCTCTTACACACAAATGCAATGCAGTCGAGCGTCCATGGAGACAAAACAACATATAAAGTTGACGCAAAACTGGTAAAAATTGTTTGGTGGACGAAGAAGAAATCCTTTTGGACCACTATCGACAGAGGTTCTCTGGAATTCAATTGTTCTTGTAATCTATTTGAATTCACAAGCATTTTGTGCAGGCATATAATTAGAGTGATTGAGATGGAAGAGATTCCTTCTATTCCTGAGAAGTATGTGTTGAATCGTTGGAGGAAAAACATCGTCAGAGACTGTGAGAGCATCAAAGTTAATTATTATGATCCCGGGGAAGCTCCACGGGTAAAGAGGTTCCGTGAGCTTAGTGGCAGGAACCAATACCTGGTATCTTTGTCACTCTATAATGATGATACATACAACAACTTTGTAAAAAGAGTGGACGACATAGAAAAAAGGCTGGAGGAGTTGATGGGAATTAGCTCCAATCCTGTGCTCAACGGAATTAGGGGCCTAGATACCAATAACTTTGGTAAGAGGAGGCTACAAAGGAAGCAGAGAAATGAAAGGCACATCAAAAGTAGATAATCAATAGACACGGAACATTTGAAGGATCCTCCAAAGCTTAGGGGTAAAGGACGAGCGAAAGAAAAACGGCCTCTGCATCCAGCGGAGACTCCTTCTCCTGCAAACAAAAAGAAGAAAATCAATAAACCAAGGAGCAAGAAAGTAATTTGCATTCACCATCTGCTTGATATTATTATATTTGTGGAATGTGTTAAAAACATTGTGGTGATAAAACTAAGGTTATATTTATTCCAAGCTAAGGCTACAATGGAGGAAACCACTTCCATCAAACATGTTACTAGGAGCAATGCGCATTGTAGTGATAGGCATGTTTCTCATGCCCTTCCAACTATGGTAAGTATATGTTGGAACTTGTATCTTTTGTGATTTATATAATGGTTGTCACGGAACAAGGGAAATCAAACATGCCTAATGTAATACCTACCTATCTTGAAGCTTGATGGCATATAACTGGGATTAAGGTTTTCTCAAAATGACACCATGCCTCTTCATAGATCTCGGGCTACTCCGTCATATGCCATGCGTGTGGATGAATCATAGGTTAGTGAATTAATTACGTGCACCCGCTTAAATGGAAATATATCATTTACAATTTACCCTTATTTTATACTTTTCTGATTGCATCACATGTGACCTCTTCTCGTTGGACTCCCTTACCACTCGGGCAATGTTGAAGATTAGTACTTGTAGCCTTTCCAATGGCGTCAATGGCAATGTAGGTGGAGGTGGTATTATAATGTCTAGGGAGGGAGAAGTATTGAGGTGTTATGTGTACAATTTGGGTCAGGCCAATACAGTTACAACTGCTCTATGTTGAAAGGGTTTTGTTGGATAACAAATAAATTTATGGTCAAGACCTTGCTGTGTATTGCAGAGTCAAGATCGTCCACGGGAAGCGAGGTTGTGTTCAATTACTAGACTAAAAAGCAAAAGAAAGCAAGATAAAGTAAGGAATAAAGCATAGCAAACAACCAGTCACATCTCAAAACAGGCTCGTTACCGACCTTGTCAGGGTTGGTATCAAGGTGAATTCAAACGAACAAGCTTGAACAAAACCAGAGAAAGTGAGGCTCAATACTGATCTCAGGGGCTCGATAACGAGGCAAAACTGAATGATAAAAACTCACTAATAAGGGAAAATGTCTAGGATAGAGGTCCACACAACACAATCATGCAATTTCAAACAATATGAAAGATAAATACCATGCCTTAAACATCAAGTTGTCAACTTTCGTTGAGAAAACAAGCGAATCAATCAATTTTCATAAACCAATTCACTTAAAGTACTTATTTTTTATCCAAAGTTTTCAACTTTCGTTATCAAAATTTATCTCTATTCAAGTTTATAACTTTCTCTTTCGATCAAGCCACAACCTCAAATTACTTTAGCTTTCGTTAAAGCATAAGCACAAACAAGTAGCAAACAGATACAAGGCATTCAATTCATTTAAATCATCATTCATGCAAGATCAGGTTGGATTTCCAACCCCAATCCTAGATTAAAAAGACTACTCACACATAATTGGGATAAAACAAACGATGTAGATGAAAGAAAACATGACTTCTATTAAAAACTAAATCTTACTTGAATTAAGAAATACTTTGTCTCAGAATATCCCTTAGAACACAAGAAAAAGACTCCAACAAACTCCTTTCTTGAGCTCTAAGTAATCAACTTCTCTCCTAAACCAGTCGTTCAAACTTAAAACCCCGAGAAAATCGTGTCTCTAACATGTTCTCACTTAAAACAACTAAAGACAAGAGTATTTATACTAGAAAAGCTATCTAAAAAGTTTCCATAAATATAGAACTTTCTAAAGCTAAAAGATTATGGAATAAAATCATTAAAAGGATAAACTCGGTCACGTCTACCTACACGGGGACCCTCGGTGTCGACGTCGTCAAGGTCGGTAGACTCTTCATGAATTTTTGTTGAATAATCTTCCTCCTGATGCCTCGATACCAACCCCTCTTGGTTCGGTAATGGTGAATCTTCAAACCTTCCTTTGGATTTCCCGGGATTTATTCAAGTGTCTTCACTTCTTCCTTCTCTACTCACTCTCCTTTATCTTGATGTCTTCAAAATGCTTCCAAGTTTGCTCCAAAACCTATATAAAAACACCAAACTAGAGTAGCTTCCATACTTTTCATAAAATATGCAAACTTACCTAAAAAGACATAAAACTAACATAAAAACACTACTAAGCAAGACTAAACTTCCTAGAAAACACTTTAAAACCATGCTAAAAACATGGACATCAAAATACCCCATACTTATGCTTGCTTGTCCTCAAGTAATCACTAAACATAAACCAATACCATCAGCACATTCTTCAAGTAATAGCCCTTATCTAAAAAGCAACTTCAGCACAAATGAGAATAGCAAGTGGCTCTTAATGTCATCACACATATATGCATAACAAATCGACATAAGAAATCACAATCCAACCTCATGAGGGATATAGTATTTCACTCAACTCTCATGTGTTTAGGCTTATAAGTACAACTCTCAACTTAATCAAACATGCAAAAACTCATAGACATTGTAACTTATATTACCAATCTCTCTACCAAAGATGTCAAAACACGCAAAATCATTAAGAGAACTTAGGCTATATGAAAAACTTCATAGAAGCTTCCATTCAGCCGGGTTGTAATGGGGCTTGGTAATGACAATTAGGCGTGGAAATATTTTGGTTTGTGGTGATAAAAAATCGGGAATCAAGACTCCTAAACTCTTCCACACAACTCACCAAAACTTCCTCAAAAGAACATACCAAACTCTCTTAATCTTCATAAAACACTCTCTTTTTATTAACCTTTAACACATCCTAGAAAGTCCCATAAACTCTTACAGAAATTCTTGGTTTTGGTTTTCATTGCATTGCACTTTTATTTTTTTTCCTTTCCCTTCCTTTTTTCCTCTGATTTTTTCTCTTTTCTGCACTGTTTTTTTTTCTTGCTGGAAAGCTTCGGTACCGACCCTTACAGGGTCAGTAATGAGGTCTACTAAAAGTGAATTTCTTCTTTTTTCCCCTTCATTTCGTGCATTCTTTTACCAAGAGTCCTTTATAACTTATTTTTGAACAACAAGACTTCCATTCTACCCAACTCATCCTTTTCTTTGAACCAACATATGCACTCAACAAAACAAATTCAACCAACTAAGTCCTAATCCCCCGGATAGGGTCAAGCTTATCTTGGCCAGGAATTAAATTTTGTGGAGTTTACAAATAAAATGCTTAAGGAACAAGAATTGGCTTCAAAAACAAAGGATAATGTAAGGGTGGATAAGGATTTATAAGGCTTATGAAAAATAAGTTCTCCATCATATGATTTTTCAAGTAATGAACTAAAATATTATATAGGCTTTGAGAAATAGATAACCATCACAAACTCAAGAGGTAATATACACATTAGAGAGTAAATCACACAAGAAAAGAAGATGGATTTTTAATGTTCTCCATATAAGGCCAAAAAAAACTCACTAGGTAGCAATTTTTGTTGGATTGCAATAAACTCATGCTAAAAGTCATATATGCTCAATTTTATCACAAGCTAAACTTCACTAAAAAATTTTAATCATGCGTCTTGGGCTAAACTATCAAAACATGTCAAGGGATTTACATGATCATGCAAGAAAAAACAGTCATAGAACCATACAGATAAGGGTACTATCTGTCCTAAAATCTTTTTGTGATTTTTTAAATTTTTTAATTTTTTTTTCATTTTTGTTTAAGGAAAGAAAAGCAACTAAACAACTAAAAACCACAACAGACATCAAAAACGCATAGAAAACAAAGATAACAAGAGTTTTCTTTTCCCTCCCTACCCCGTACTTAAGCAATACAGTGTCCTCACTATAAGAACATAGCAAAGCAAACGAAAGAGATAATGAAAAGAAAACGAACTCACATATTGATCTTGAAGCAGTGGAAACATCTTGAAGCATCTTGAAAAGAGAGGAGGTAATCAGGGCAAAGGTGGGAAGCGCTGCTCAAAGTTATGCATGAACATGGCAGTACCTTTCCAGCGCTCTTCAGTTGCATCCCATCGTTCCTCACCTGTCCTCCAGTGGGACTCAACAATCTTGTGGCGCTCCTCAACCACCTCCCGTTGAGCAGTGTAAGCATCCTGGATCTCTGCCATCTTCTCATACAATTGGTAGGGGTCTCAATTCGGTAAATCGATCGGATTTCGGTTGTGTTATTCAGATTTCGGATCATTTGGGTTTCGATCAGTAACGGGTATGATCGGTAATCGGGTATTTCGGGTCAAGTCAGATCGGGTCGGATGTGTAAATTTTCGACTACATCGGGGTTATCGGGTCAAAATCGGTCAAGCAAATCCGGGTTTCGGTTTAGTCGGATTTGTTTAAGTCAGTTTCGGGTTGAGTCAGTTTTTGCAATTTTCGATTGAATCGGATTTCAGTTGAATGAGTTCTCTTAAATCGGTGTTCGGTTAAATTAAATTTTGGTTGAATTAGGTCTTGACTGAATTTCGGTAGAAATCGATAAGAGTTCAAAATAACTTTATTTAAGTGATAAAAGTTATATGGATTTAATGAATGGTTCATGGTAATATTAAGATCATGAATCGCTATATTTATAATATACTATTTGAATATAAATTTGAATTTGAATTTGATATTGAATATTTATAGATGAAATAGGCATTTACCATTTGTAAAATAAATCAATTTAAATTTGACCGATGAAAAGTCAATCAAATAAATAAATGATCACAATTTACAAATTCATAAGATAGAATATTTACAAATCAAAAGTAAAGATTATATGATATTAAACATGTGTGAGATTTTATATTCATAAGAAATTCTTGTGATATTGCAATCAACTAATTACATGTGACAACTAATGATTATATGATGTTATACTCCAATAATTTAAAATGATCTCAGTTTATAAATAATAAATTTATATTCACGTACATTTTCAAGATCATATATATAAATAAATAAAATTTTTACATTTTATTTAAGAAATATATCTTTTGTGATGAATAATAACATTGGAATCCATGACTATATGAGACTATGGTAAGTAGTTTTAAAGTCATTAAAATGATTTCAATCATCACTACTATATACTAAAGCGGATGTCAAAATAATATATAAAAACGATTCCATATTAAAATAAATCATTCATCTATTTTAATCAATCCGATCAGTTGAAATTTAATCGAATTATTTTTAATTATTTATTTTTATATATATTAAAAAAATTATTATATTGGTTTTTTTTTGATAGGATTATTTTTTAGATAAGATATATATAATTCTTAAATATCTTTTCCTATATCTATTTTTAATGATTATTTTTAGAAATGATAGTTTTTTTAGGTAAGATATGTATAGTTTTTCTAAAATATTCTTGATTTTTCTAAAATTTTCTTCCTTATATCATCAGTTTGATCAAAATTTAACAAGTACAAGTAAATAATACAATAGTTTTATAAAATTTCGTACAAGGTGCGAGAACTAAGACTATTTCATAACTAAATGATTTTACCATATGATCTTATATATTAATAACAACTAAGATATTAAAATGATTTCAATCCAATATCCAAATAATTATCTGATCTCTTATATTTACATGATCTTTTACATTAATCATAAATAAGACCTTATTCCAAGTCTCGGGTATAATCGAGTTTGGGTTGTTTCGGGTGTAATCGGGTTCGGATTGTTTCGGTTTTCGGGTACAACTGGTTTGGGTACAATAAGGTTCGGGTTGCTTGTATTCGGGTATGTATCGGGTTGGTCTTTTCAGATATAATCAGTTTCAGGTTGCTTTTTAAACGGATTGCTTTCGGGTTCGAGTTAGAATCGGTCAGATCGGGTCGGTTTTAGATTTCATTTTGTAATTTTTTTCAAATAGCGGTCGGTTCTCGAATCGGGTTATTAAGTCGGTTATTTCGAGTCGGATCAAAATTTGCCACCCCTAACAATTGGTATTGACCCATATGCAGCCTATCCATCCGCTGCACCATGTCATGGACCCACGGGGGTGGTGCGGAGTTGGAACCAGAACCATAACTGTAGTTGTACCCCTCGGTAACGTGTTGCCTGTGGCGAAATAGGGGGTCGGTACCGACCTTGTAAGGGTCGGTAGTGGGGTCGTACACCACGATATCGCGTTCATCTGGCATGTTAACGTGCCCTTCTGCATCAGCAACATCCTCGCGAATTTGCTGAAGAATCAACATCAAATTGGTACCGAAGCCATAAGGCTCGGTAACAACCTCCTCAGCATCAACATCTTGCATTTCCTCCTCTCTCTCTTAAACCTTGACTCCGCTGTCCTTAATGAGGCGTCCTGCTCGGGTCTCGTAGCCAGCTGAAACGGTGTAGAAGTCCAAGTCTCGTACCAATTGGGAAGGTACAAGAGCTAAACTTTTTCCTCCGTAACCAACACTTGATGGTCAATGACTTTGGTGGTGAAGCCCTCATTGCACCTCTGAAAAATCCCAGATGACACCCAGTAGTTGATGTCTAGCTTCTACGGTGGGAGTGTAGTGTAGCGAGACAAATCAATCTCACAAGCCAAGGCAAGAAAGGTCACTATCCCTCCAAAGTAGATCTCCTCCAACTTAGGCCCTTGTTGATCTACATATGTCACCCACTCATAAAAAAAGTTCATCGGAGCGGGATTAGTGAAAAGCATGGTGCTTAGACAACCCACCTCCGTCTTGTGGGCCAAGACAACTCCTTCTTGGCCCAAATGGTGGAGCAAATAATCCACATAATAATGTAAAAAAGTGGGCTGACTATGTGGGAGCTAGGGAGGGAAGGTGTTGAGCAATGAGCCTGACCCGTGATATAGCCCCATGTCTCTGGAAACTTGAAAACATCGGGGGCTATGTAATCTCGGGAGGTGTTAGGAAAACGAAGAAGAGCATTGAACTCGCCCATGGTGAGGCAATAGTCCTCGTTCTCGAGTTTGTAAGTAATCCTCCCAACTGAACTCTTATTCTTGAACTGAGTTCGGAGAGTGGCCACAAATTCTAAATCGAGGGTCGGGTAGTGAGGGAGGTCTTCACATTTGAGCAGTTGAGCGGAACCAATGTTGGAGAAGGCATGCTTGAGGTCTTCATAAATACCCATTTTAATTCCATGGGCCTTGGAAAACCATCTAATCTTATGAGACCGCCTGTAAACTGTCTTGAAAATCGCATATTATTAGCCCTGATTAATTAGCTTTACATCTCTTTACCTAGTTATACACTTATACATGCTACAATAATCTTAATAAATTAAACTTTTGATAAATTTTTTTAAGCATACTTTATTAAATTAACCCAAATATCAAACACTCAAATAAACAATATTTTAATCATGTCATTCCCTTCTCTGCAAAAACCTGACGCAGAACCCTCCAAAGTCCAAATTCCACAGTCCATAATTTTCTTCGTGAAGATTCACTCAATTTTTTTTCCATTTTTCCTTTATTTTTGTTGCATGATATTACACATGCAATGGATGTTATATACTTGAATTTTCATTTCCGAAAGTGTATGTTCACCTCCTTCACAAAACCGGTGTTTACTATTCAACGGAATTAAAAAAATGGCGGACTAATTTCCTCAATATGTCTTGGTTCTGGTTTCCACCCGTTTACCAGTGAAATCTATACTTCGATGTCGAACGATGTGCTGTGAATGGAAGGAAATGATCGACTCCTCTTACTTCAAGGAAGTGCAACCTGTCTCTCCAAAAGCCATGATTCTGTGTTGAATATCAAAGAGGGTATGTGGCAAAGTGGATCGATGTTAAACCCTACAGCATACCTCTGAAGCAGAAATAGTCAATGAGCAGCAAACAAAGTATAGAAGCAACCACTTCTGGGGCTGTGACAAGGGCGTCGTGTGCTATTTTGATCAATCATTGAACTTCTTTATTATGGTGAATTGGGCAATGGATAAGTATATCCCTTTCCAAATGCAGCCCTTAGGGGATTATACTTGGGATAAAATGCTGATACGTTATTGTTGCACTAGTTTCTAGGTCAACCTAGATGATAACTTTCGTTTTAAGTTGATTGTACTCAATTTGTATATACCGACGAGAAAGAGGATTGGCCGTTTGGTGTTCTTGTCTCACAAGACAAAGGGGACAATACCATCTTTAAACCGGAGAATATGAGGGATTGGCTTCCCTGCGGCAATTATCTTGGTGTATTGATAGGATGGGTTTGTCACTGAAAAGGGTCTTGCGTTGATGGGTCCCATGTTGTTTTGACATTTGACTTTGTGGAATAAAGTTTTGGCTTCATTCCGGTTCCGCCGGAGCCAAAGGACGAGGATCATTATTCTGGGCTTTGCAACTAGGAAGGAAAATTGTCCCTTGTTCGTTGAGGTGATGACAAATCTCTTGAGACATGTGATGTATTGGCGTGGCTGGATGGTGTAATATTTGTGGTTTTTAAGGATATTTTTAAAATTTTCTCGGATATCCTTTTAACCTCTTTGTCCGTTTTAACGCTTAATCTATTATTTTTGTTGGAATTTAAATCCTAGAAATTTTTTGGAGATATCCTAAAATCATATAGAAATGATTTTTTGGATCGGTGTGAATTCTAGGATTTTTCGGTGGAAAAAGAATATTTATTGGATAAGCCGTCTTTTTAATTATGTACTGTAAAGAATTTAAAATACAAGAAGAAAGCCTTAAAAATTGAAGGTAGCGTGATAAAATCATGGAAAATTGATTTTATTGGTCTACATAATTTACGGGACGTTTTGCGTTTAAGAAATTTTTCCAACCGAGGTATATAATTTTACCACTTTAACGCGAGTCCCTTTCCGAGACGGATTTTGGCTTCAAAACCAATATCTTCTCTGCCTCGTTAAGTAAAGAGAATCAGAAAAAGTTGGATGAGGATGGAAAAGAAACATAGGAAGGGAACCAGAGAGCCAAATCAGGACGAAACGGCGGACTGGGGAGAAAGAATTCTTTACCGCCGGCTGATCCCCTCTTCCCCCGCCTTCCCTGCCACCTCTTATCTTCTCCTTCACCTCTTCTTTTTCCTCTTGTGTTTTATTTTGGTCTCGTTGCTGCTGCAAAACAAAACCAGAAAGAGAATCAAGAAGAACGACAAACACGGGAAGGAAGAATGGAAGTCGTCACCGCCGACAATCTTCTCTACCTTGTTGTGCGTCGTCGCCGGCGACCCCCTCGCCTTGGCCCACCACCCTGGAGATGCTGAGGAAGGGTTGGGCCACCAACCAGTGGTGGAAGCGGGGCCGTCCATGGCTATGAGCAACTCGCCCGAGGCTCCTCCCGCACTTGTTTTGGTGCGAGCGCATGTCGTTTCGGACCACCGTCGGGCCACCACTCAGCCACCTCGACACCCCAGGTAGTTACTCACCATTAAAGCTCTCCCCGCTAGCCTCCGGTCGAGCCATTAACGAGCCGAACAAACCGTAGGCTCAAGTGAAGGTAATTACGATCGAAACTACTTAGCGGGTTGGTTGTGGAGCCACCGTAAGGGCCTTTCGGTTCTGCTACACTACTTGTTTTTGATGTTTCTGAGATCTTGACTTTGTTACGGTCCCACAGGTTCAAACCACTCGAGAAATGGACGTCAGGATCTTTACTTATAGCGAATACAAGTTTTGACATCGATTGGCAGGTAAAGGACTTTGGACAATTACTCGGGATTCGTTATTAATCATTATGATTCGAGAATTGGTCATCTTTAAGAATCGTTACTGATGAAAATTTTTTATTTAGAAAATTGTTTCAAAAGTGAAACGGTTAGTTACTTATAAATTCGCCAAGATGGCTCCTTAAAGTCTTAGCCAAGGATTAATTATAAATCGATATACGTAAATCAAGTCGTTTATCGACTAGGAAGTTGTAGAATTTGAGTATACAACTAAGAAGTGTTTGAGCTCGTTGTTGAGAAATGTTTTTTTTTGGCAGAAGGGTGATTAAGATTACTGTTGGAATCACTAAGACCGTTGAGCACGCCTTCTAAGGCAACTGGACGATTCTCTCTTGCGTTTTTGTTGTTAATGAGGAATTGAATTCCATTTGATCTTCATATTGGGAATAATTTGTGTGTTGAATAAAGTTTGTTAGGTTGTTATTTTGTTAGAAATAACGACCATGTCGTTATTTCAATTTTTGCGCTAGAACTGAATTTAGGACCGCTATTTGACTTTGTGTGTTTAGCTGTCTCATGCTGAGACATTGTTGTGAAGTGAGATAGTTAGAGATGGGAGTTTAGACTCCAAAACATCACTTTATTAGTTCTATGTTGAACACTGTTGTAAAATAGGTAGTCCAGGGGTAGGAGCCGAGTCTCCAATGACCTCTTTATAACAAAGTCTGTATTGGGGGACGTAGCTTGTTAGCAGATCCCAATATTGGAGTCATGACTCATGTCTCGCTTCACGTTGAAGGAGGACAATGGTGCACTCTAGCTAAGTGCAAAAGGAACTGATGTGGGTCAAGTGGTCACGGATGAAATGGGCCCTCTCACCCTGACGACATCAGTTACAAGGAATTTATCGATAGCAGTTTGGGTCGATTAAAAGTTATTAAGATGAATGTGTAATGTTAAAATCATAAAATGAAGAGAGTGCGATAGGCACGTCAATGTAACTGAATGGTTAGTTCTTTTGATAACCATTCTTGCTCCTGATTAAGGATGATACTTAATCAAACTGTGATTAAGTTAAGTTGTTTAGTCGTTGAAGACGTTTGTGAATGTTGTATGGCGAGTATAAGTTTCCATTAATCGTTTATGCTTCTTAAAGGAACCACAAGCTGTGGTGTTCTCTCTCTTGATTATGCAAGTTTCATTCTTATTCTCTATAAGACTGCCAACTGTGGGTCATAATCCGAGTCTAATTGGATTTTGATGCCATTATGTTTAGTCACAACCATAAGAACCAAGTTAGTGTCTCCACTTGCTTAGTCATTCATTAGACTAAACCGTCCATCTTCTTTTCTTTTATATGGTCGGCTGGTGTCCACCGTTGGTATATGACACATTAGGCTCTTCTTGGAAGTTGATTTAAGAGTTGGATCCAGAGGTTTGAAGCTTCAGAAGTTGAAGAAAGGTTTCCAATGGCTATACTTGAGTAAAGTTCTTGGTTAAGTTGCTGCCAAGCGAAGTGTGAAAGAAGTTAAGAACTTACGAAAAACTTTTTAAAGACTTTGTTCAAATAGAAGGTTGTTCTATTTATTTATTCTTTTTAAGTTAAGGTTTGTATAAGACCTTTTACTTGTTTTCCGTTGTAATATTTTATTTAATTTTGTTAGGTTTTAAATGGTTTCTTATACATTGTTCTAGTATGTTCTATCAGATTAAAGTCTTGGGTAACTCTGGTTTATTTCTAATCGGGGTTATTGGCGATAATACCTCCAGGGTAAGTAAGGGGGTGTTACAGAAGGGGAGTGGGTTAGAATGTAAGAATTTAAGCTTTTCGCAGGAACAAGCAAAGTGTATGGGTTGATGGGTCAAGAAAATAGTGTTAAGGTTTTTGCACGGACAAGTGGGCACGGACAAGCAAAGTGTATGGGTTGATGGGTGAAGACAATAGTCTTAAGTTTTTTTACTCTGGTTTAGTCCTAATCGGGGTTATTGGTGGTAATACCTCCAGGGTAAGTAAGGGGGTGTTACAGAAGTGGTATCAGAGCTAAAAGTTCCTAATTCTTGCTTAAGACTTTCATCTTCTATATAGAATTACGGAGAATTCTATATGGGTGTTATCTTAGAACAACTTATGGAAAGTGGTTAAGATTGGAAGTCAGACTCGTGAAGAGATAGAAGGAGGAAAGGGAATTGGAGAACACGAGGTAACAAGTTTGTAATGGTTTATGTGAAAAAAGGTCCTATAGTGGACATTTGATTCCCTGGAGATGGGAATGGATTCCGAGAAGGATCCAAGGTAAGATTAGGTGAAGATTCCTAAAGTTGACCCGGTGTAGACCAAGTTCTCAATGAATTCCTATTCTCTCTTGAGAGTCTGAATTGAGTGTACCTTCGTCGTTTCTTTCATGTTATTTGGAAACATCTTGTAAAATTTCGAAATTAAGTATTGTACTTCATAAAGACTTTCTATTTTGAAGGTTTCCTATTTTAAGCTCGTATGGTGGAAGATTCCAAGTTAAGAATTTTGTTTAATAAGATCATGATTTAAAGTTATGTGAAAAAAATTGTTAATTTCTTTTTCTTAAGACATGAAAGTTCAAGTGTTGTCTTTAAAAAGGAAATTTTAAAGTGAGTTTCTTTGAAGAGTAAGAGTTTTCACGAGAATATTTTTTTTAGGAATTTCTGAATTTGGTTGAAATTCGATTTTCAATAAAAGGAATGAGTTGGAACCTCTACTTCTCAATGTTAAGATTTGGAGAATCTTATAACTCTTGAGTAATTCTAAAAGATCAGTATGGATCATGAAGTGAGGTAAAAGAATTCTGAATAGAAAAGGATTATCTTTGAAAACTTTCTTCAACAAATTGTGTTGATAAGTCTATAGTATAGAATCTTGGATATTCTATATTTTCTATTGTTTGGAAGTGAGAGTACGAGCTTTGAAGTGCTCCAGTGTTTGATCAATTAATTTGATAATCTAATGGAAATGCAACTCAATTCTAATCCGATACAAACTCGGATTCCTATATGTGTTGTATCCTTTAAGTTGAAAGGGATTGAGAATCTGAAACAACATGGGAATCTTTTGTGACTATGGTAAGGAAGAAAGGAGGGATGTTGGTTCAAAAAAAGCTGTGTATAAGTGGTTAATCATCAAGGTTGTGATGGATAAGGTGGATTGGTTAAAATAGATTAAACAAGTAAGAGTTCGTAGGTAATGTGTTTATATTCAATTAACCACTTAATGTATGAGTTGATTGATTGGGATGAATTTTTGGTACTCAAGTGTTTAACCCAGAAGGCTATTCTGTTGGAATTTTGTAGCATTATGCCAGTTCAGGATAAGGATATGAGGCTTGAGATGTATAATCAAGCAATATGGAAATTAATGCTAAAGACATTTCTAAGTTGCCAATGGTACGAGCTTATGTTTCTTCAAGAATAGAAACAATGAAGTTCAGAATTTAAAGAATGACTCATAGAATGATTTTGGTATAACTATATGTGTTCTGTAAACAGTTGGGAGGAAAATCTCAATCATTTAATGCTATAATCAATAAGGTTTAGACCATAACTCTGGGAAGTAATTTTAGCTATGGTTGGGTTCTGAAGATTATATATTAGCCAAATCCAATGCCTAAGGTGGTACAGTTGAAATTGTTAAGTGTTAGGTGATCTCCAAACAATAGGTTCTCCCCTTGCAAAGTGGGTTGAAATTAAGATAATAAATAGGAATATTTCATCTTTGCACAGCTATGCGAGAAGAGAAGACAATAATGGAAGATTTTGATTTGTTTAACCAAGGTAGAATTTGGAAGGATCTCTGATTGGCTGAAAGTCGTCCTACCAAATCAAAATATAAATCCCTAGTTACACAACTAGTATAGTTGGTAAGTCGGGGTCGTACCCAAGAGACACTTGTAATTCAAAGTAATATTGTTATCAACTTATTAGTAATAAAAGGGAGATTTTTTATTGTAATTCTAAAACTAGGGAATTAAAACAAACAAAGCAAGTAATCAAACAAGGAAACGATTGGATTTTTATCAAGTTAAAGGAAAACAATCCTATTCAAGCATCCACTTTTCTTCCTCAAGTTGTTGATCATGAATTCGAACAAGTTATTCCTTTTGGTTATTCCTATCCTGATCAGAAATATAACATGGCAACGAGACATGCAAACTTAATATCCAAACAACTCATGAAACGATCATAAATAATATGGATAATAGTAATGAGAACAAGGATAAGCAGGATACATGCAATTGAATTCCAACGAGTCAAACAATCAACATGCATTCAAATCTCTCTCTCAATTGTTTTAGTCCAACGAGTCAAACAATCAACATGCATTTAAATCTCTCTCTCTCAATTGTTTTAGTCCAACGAGTCCTAAGTCAATTGAGTTGCTACAAAGATTAGTCTTTGCTACGAGAAAACCTAGATCTAGCAATAGATAATATTAATTTCAACAAGTTGGCCAGACAAGCAGAAATCAACACAATCAATAATAATTACGCACAAGAGAATTGAAATAACCTGTAAAAATAAACCTGAATAAAAGAATCTCACAACAACTTGAGTATGAAAAGCTTCAACTTGAATAAGATTTAGGGAGTTTAGTTCTCCATAAGAGAGAAAATACCAAAGTCTAAAATTATGAAAACTAGGTCTAAGAGAGAACACCAAACAAAGGCAGAAAAGTAAACCTCAAATAGTCTCGAACTAGTCAGAATTAAAAAGATATAAAATATAAAATAATAAACTAAGAGGAGAAATCTGATTGCGTCGATCTCCAGCCGGGCCGCGATCACGGCCAATCTTCAACGCGCGACCTCAACGGCGACCTCAAACCGCGATCGCCACCATTGAGCACCGCGATCGCGACCTTCCTTGTCATCGCGGTCCTCCTTGCCACCTCGGTCTTCCTCGGCGACGTCCACTGCGATCGCCCTTAAGGGTGGCCGTGATCGCGGCCTTCAGCAACTTCGAACTCTTGAAATCTTCATAACTCTGAACTCTCGGCCTTTAAGTCTGATCTTCAGTAATGCTCCTAATAGGCCTAAAATACTATAAACATATGTACTAAAAAGTCCTAGTTATGCTGTATAAAACACAGCATATCAAATTCCCCCATACTTGGACCTTACTCATCCTCGAGTAAGCTCAAAATAAGATCAAGCATGGCAAATCAACAAAGGTCTACAGACAGCAATGGGAGAAAATGATCTAAAACTAAAAAGCACTCAAAATAAACTCACAACCCGAACCTAAGTAAAAGAATGAAAGTGCATACAATGAAATCCTAGCACAATCTATCACTCAAGACAAAATACATATAACAAAGATAAAAACCCATAAATAATGATCCCCAAGCCCCAGCAGACGTGTTCCTAAGCACTCTTTTTTTCCACTCATTCTACTTAGGCGCCCTTTCGGGTTTTCACCTAACCGCTCATTTCATTTTTCTATAGATGTGCTCACCAACTCACTTTCACTCTTTTTAGCGTCTTATTACCCCAACCTAATGTCGGTCCGGGCCCCTGCAATTTAGCCTGAGCCGCCCTTTCGGGTTTTCAACTCAGCACATGATTTAATGTTTTTTTTAAATTTTTTTGTTTTTCCTGGTTTTATATATATATATATATATATATATATATATATGAATCTGAAATGCAAAAACTGAAATGCCACTGTACATATATACAACAATGAGTACTCCCTCCCCCATACTTAAACCTTTCATTGCCCTCAATGAAATAAAGACAAATTAGATAAAAATAAAGGAGGGGAAAACAGAAGAATCATTGTGGTGGAGCAGGTGGATGATATTATGACCAATCAAGAAAGCCTGGCCACATGTGACTGAAAAACTCATGGTGTTGCCCCTGCACCACTGAATGGACTGAACGGTGGATGCTAAAGCACTCTGCTGAGCTGCTAACTCTCTCTTCTGCGCTACAATATCTCTCTGGGTAGCAACTATCTCATTCTGGGACATAGTAAGTCGTTCCATCTCCCAGAACATGCGGTTCTGCCAATCTAAATCAGAATGCACCCCCCCATAAGCTCTACATGCAGCAACATCCCATGTAGAGGTGTCTTCATATCCTCCATATCCACCTTTGTAAGTAGCAGCTCCACCATCACCATAGCTAGCAAATCCTCCTTTCGCCCAGCTCAATGTACTAGCAAAGGTTGTACTAGAACTAGAACCCCATCCAGCTGACGACGTACCAACATAACCTGAAGTACCAACACCACCTCCAGGCACAAAACCCGCACCACCAAAACCAGGATCAATACCCCCATCTCTAAAATCTCCTCCACCATCCCCTCCATCACCATCATCACCACCATGGTCTTCCATCTCTACATCAGGAGCAGGCATCTCCTATTGAGCCCCGGCCCAACCAACAAAATCAAACGGGATTTATAGATAGGCTAAGCTAGGGCTAGTAGGCATGTGTCTGGGAAGACGTAAAGAATCATCAGCTGGAGAACCCAAAGTCCAGATATAACCCTGCTCTGCTGATCCCTTCAAACAACGCGCCTTCTTGAGCTAGTTCTCATTAAACGTATACTCAACACTGTAAGGTCGTCCCAACACCTCATCACTCACAAATACTCTGGCAATCAGAGTAATCGTCCCACCTAGAGCAATCTTGCACGAATCCTTTTTCAGGATCTTCCTAATACTCATTAGAAACAACTCAGCCCAATCAGAAATTGTATCCTTCATAGGCATCAAACACCAGATTATGCTCATGTCAAAGCGAGGTGCCTTGTTAACCTACCCTTTCCCCAGAAAAGTCATAGACAACACCTTATGACACAATCTAATACATGGGTGAGTAATGCAATAGTTATATTCTCCCTTCTTGGGCAAAAACCCATCACCTGTAATTGCCTCCCAAAAATCCGTAAGACCAGAATCTTTACCAACTGACTCCCAATTCTTAGTAGGAACACCAGTCACACCAAAAACTCCTTTCAAACCCTCTCTGTCTATATAATATGGCTTATCCAAAATATGAAACTTAAACAAGCCATTATCATCCTGAAAAGTAGACAGAAACTCCAACACAATATTCCTATATGTAGGGGCGTTCATATCAATAAAACCCCCTAATCCACCCTCCATCTGAAATCTCAGAGTTCAGTCATACATGCCTAGCGTCCTAAGCATCTTAACATCAAAGAACTTTGTACTAGTAAATTTCCTTTTAGCCAAAGAATACCATTTTTTCTTCTGTGCAGAAGTTAACTTCTTAACAGGATACGCCATTTATAATGCAACTAATCAGCTCAACAGTAGAGGCGAAGAAGCAACTTACAGAAATCAAAATCCGTGCAAACTGTTGAAGGGCCGTGATCCCCAATGGTGGGCGACGCGATCGTGGTACTGGGGCGGCGCTCGCGGTTTCTGGCACGACAGCGATCGCGGTAAACGGAGGCAGCGATCGCGGTTCTTGGGATTCGGCGATTTCTTTGGCAATGATGGACTCCGACACCGCGACTCTCTTCAGCTCTGGGCCACGGTCGCTCCTCTAGGTCGTCTTCAACAACCCGACAATGGACCAAGAGGGATGGATGTGGTGGATTTGAAAAGTATGGAAGGGAAATTTTTTGGGGTTTTTTAGATTTGAATTTGGGAGAAAAGTAGAGGGATAGAAGAAGTTTATGGACGGATTTGGATTTAGGATAAGGTGACGATTGTAGATCCGGGATTTTTAAGAAGTTTGGAGGGAATTTTTGTGGAGGTTTAATGGAGGTTGAGAAAGGCTTTAATGGAGGTTTTTGATGGAGGAAGAAGAAGAAGTGAAGAAGAAGACAGAAGAAAATAGAAGGTGGAATGAAGAGGAGTAGGGACGGCGGTGGGAGTGGCCCTACTACCTCGGTGTAATTTTTTTTATATCTCAGAGGGCCGCGATCGCGGCTATGGTGGGCCGCGATCGCGATCTTTGCACAATTCCCTCAATTCTTTTCGAAAAAACGCCCCGCGATCGCCCCCCTTTTTTTAGGAGCGATCGCGGTTTGTCCTCAGTAATGTTCTTTCGAACCTAGTACATGTATGTTAGCCTCAAGAGATTGAAAAGAAAACTAAACAAAACAAAAACATAAAAAGAAACAAGAAAACTTACCTCGGGTTGCCTCCCGAGCAGCGCCTTAATGTCGTTGGCTCGACATTAGTGTCTTTTTAATTTGAAATTGGGGTTGGATCTTCAAGGCCCACCTCCTCTAGCACTTCATGGTTGACTCCCTCATGGTATTTTATCAATCTTTGTCCATTTACTTTAAACACCTTTTAGGAGTCCCCATCCAATAATTGCACAGCCCCATGTGGAAAGACTTGAGTAACTGTATACGATCCATTCCATCTAGAATGGAGTTTTCCTGGGAAGAGTGTGAGACGAGACTGAAAGAGAAGGACCTTGTCTCCAACTTTGAATTCCTTCCTTAGGATGTTCTTATCATGCCATGCTTTTGTTTTGTTCTTGTAATTCACAACATTATCATAAGCAATCAATCTCAACTCTTCCAATTCTTGAAGTTGTAATTTTCTGAACTCTTCATTCTCTTTGATGTTGAAATTGCATTTTTGGACCGCCCAATACGCTTTGTGCTCAAGCTCAACTGGCAGGTGACAACCGTTTCCATAAACCAATCTGAAGGGAGACATCCCGATAGGTGTCTTTTAAGCAGTACGGTAGGCCCACAAAGCATCATTGAGTCTCAAACTCCAATCTTTCCTATTGGGTGCAACCGTCTTCTCCAAAATTGATTTTATCTCCCGGTTGGACACTTTAGCTTGTCCATTGGTTTGGGGATGATAGGCTATAGAGATCTTCTGAGTGACATGGTACTTCTTCAATAAAGCAGTCACAGTCTTGTTGCAAAAATGAGTACCCTTGTCACTTATTAGAGCTTTTGGAATCCCAAATTTGGAAAAAATGTTGTCTTTAAGGAAACTTGCAACTTCTTTTGAATCATCAATTCTGGTGTCTTTTGCTTCCACCCACTTGGAAACATAGTCCACCGCAAGTAAAATATAAAGATTCCCATAAGAAGAGGGGAAGGGTCCCATAAAATCAATGCCCCAAACATAAAAAATTTCACAGAATATCATACAAGATTGGGGCATCTCATGTCTTTTAGAAATATTACCCACCCTCTAACAACGATCACATGATTTACAGAAAACATAAGCATCCCTAAAAATATGAGGCCAATAAAAACCAGCTTCTAAGACTTTCATAACAGTTTTATTAGTCCCAAAATGACCCCCACATGCATAGGAATGACAAAAAGACAGGATAGATTGTACCTCAGAATCTGGGACACACCGTCGGATTACCTAATCTGTGCAGTGCTTCCATAAATAAGGATCATCCCAGACATAGAATCGGGATTCATGACGCACCTTGTCCTTCTGAGCCTTGGTAAAATTAGGAGGAAACTCCCCGGAGACGAGGTAGTTGACTAGATTTGCATACCATGGATTGAACGAATGGATCCCTAGAGCAAATTCCTCCAATCGCGACTCGTCATTGTAGTCGCCGCCAAGGTCGTGATCATTGGTATATAGGGCCACGATCGCGTTGGCTTCAAGTGCGGCCGTGCCTTCTTTTGACTGCGATCGCGGTTGGGCACCAGTCTCTTCGGATCTCTTAGTCAACGATCCGCGATCACCTTTGGATGGGGCCGCGATCGCGGTTCCTATTTCAGCATCGACTCCGAAAAGCGTATCATCAGGAATCGTCCTTGAATCTGCTCTTGACGTTCTGACTTGTCTTCCACATGTACAAGCCGACTCAGGTGATCATCTACAAGATTTTCAGCTCCTTTTTTGTCTCTTATTTCAATATCAAACTCAATTTAGCAAGAGGATCCATCTTATCAGTCTTGGCTTGGCCTCTCTTTTTGTCATCAAATAACAAAGTGTTGCATGGTCTGAATAAACTATCACTTTTGTCCCCAACAAATACTGCCTGAACTTCTCTAAAGCAAACACTACAACAAGCATTTCCTTCTCAATGGTGGAGTAGTTTCTTTGGGCATTGTTCAAAGTCATGGAAGCATAATGTATGACATGAGATGCTCTAGCTTCCTTTTGACCCAAAACAGCCCCAACAACATAATCACTTGCATCACACATGATCTCAAAAGGTTGAGACCAATCCGGGGCTTGAGTTATTGGTGCATTTGTTAGGCGTGTTTTTAGCTCATCAAACGCCTTTTTGCATGCCTCATTGAATTCATAAGGCACATCCTTCTTCAGCAATTCACACAATGGGGCTGAGATCTGACTAAAGTCTTTAATAAACCTGCGATAGAAACCTACATGGCCTAGAAAAGAACGAACTTCACGCACATTAGTAAGATAAGGCAAGGACTGAATGATATCAATCTTTGCCTTATCCACCTCAATACCCCTGGATGACACTATGTGACCTAACACAATGCCTTGCTCAACCATAAAGTGACATTTCTTAGAGTTTAGAACCAAATTGGTTTCTACACATCTTTGAAGGACTAAGGAGAGATGGTTTAAGCAGGCATCAAAGTTGTCTCCATGTACTGTAAAGTCATCCATGAAAACCTCAATAAAGTTTTCAATGTACTCAGAAAAGATGCTTACCATACACCGTTGGAACGTACCGGGTGCGTTACATAATCCAAATGGCATTTTGCGGTATGCAAAAGGACATGTAAATGTCGTTTTCTCTTGGTCCTCCAGTGCAATAGCAATATGAAAATACCCTGAATAGCCATCTAAAAAGCAATAATAGGAACGACCGGCAAGTCGCTCAAGCATTTGATCAATGAATGGCAAGGGAAAGTGATCTTTTCTGGTTACCGTGTTCAGCTTACGGTAATCAATACAGACTCTCCAACCTGTCTCGACTCGTGTGGGGACTAATTTCCCATGCACATTCTCTACCAATGTAATGCCTCCCTTTTTGGGCACAACTTGGGTCGGACTAACCCACTGAGTATCAGAGATGGAATAGATCATACCAGCCTGTAGGAGCTTCAACACCTCCTTTTTTACTACCTCCATCATAAGTGGGTTGAGCCGTCTCTGTGGCTGTCTGGATGGCTTGGCACCATCTTCTAGGAGGATCATATGCATACATGTAGAGGGACTAATCCCTTTAATGTCAGCAATAGTCCAACCCAGAGTTGTCTTGTGCTCCTTCACTACATGCACCAATTTTTCCTCTTGTTCCTTGGAAAGTTTGTTAGAAATAATGACAGGCAAAGTGTCACCATCTCCAAGGAAGGCATATTTTAAATTCTCAGGGAGCTGTTTAAGCTCAACTTCAAGTGCCTGTACTACAGAAGGAAGCAATTTCTCGCTAGGGAGAGTTAGTGGTATGGGCCCAATGGCTAAAGCATCACTAGGGGATTCACAACAAGCACTTAAATCAGCAAGGATTTCATGATATCTATCAGGCAAATTATAATCCATGCATGAAGCTTCAATGTCATTCTCTAAAACAGATTGTAACTCATCACCATAAGTAGTATCAAAGACATCTTGCACAATGGGATCAATTACATCAATAGAACAAAGAGAATGATCATCTTGGGGGTATTTTATAGCATTATCCACACTATATTCAAATTTCTCCCCATCAAATTCCATAGTTAGGACACCTTTACACATATCAATTTTTGTCTTTGCAGTTTTCATGAACGGTCTACCTAACAGAATGGGTGCAGCATGCACATCATGATCCATGTCAAGCACAAAGAAGTCAGCAGGAAATATCAAGTTATCAACCATGACAAGGACATCTTCAACAACCCCTTTCGGGTAGACTGTAGACCTATAAGCTAATTGAACAATAACACCAATTTCATGCAAAGGTCCTAAGCCTAGTACAGTGTAAACAGAATAAGGCATGACATTAATAGAAGCACCTAAATGAAGCATGGCTTTATCTATTTTATTGTCTCCTATTATGCAGGGAATGCTAAATATGCTAGGATAACTGCACTTCTTAGGCATTCGCCTTTGAAATACAGCAGAGACATGTTCACTGACCTTAACTTTCTGTTTCCCTTTCAATTTTTGGTTCCTTTTGATAGTGCACAATTCTTTCAGAAATTTAGCAAATCTAGGAACGCCTTTAATCAATTAAGTAAAGGGATGTTTACCTCACACTTTGAAAACGTCTAAAAGATCTACTTGTCATTCTCAGGCTTCCTTGTGTCTTTCAGTGCTTCAGGAAAGGAAGGGGGTGGCTTCTGAGAAACCATAGAAGGGAAATCCGGGCGAACATATTGTTTGTCGGAATCTGGAGCCTGGCCGCGATCGCCATCAGAAAGCCGCGATCGCGGTTCTTGAGTTTTTCGGAAATCATCGCCACCGCGATCGCGTCCAGGAATGGGCGCGATCGCGTCTTCACTTTTCTCAAATCCCGAGGCCTCAGTTGAGGGGTCACGATCGCCACTTATGTGGGCCGCGATCACGGTCTCTTCGGCCGCGGTTACGCCTTGTTGTGGCGGCGATCGCGGTTCGTCTGATCTCTCGTCAACCTTTGGCAATTCTCTTCCACTTCGTAATGTAATCGCACTCACATTCTCCCTTGGATTGATGGGACGTGTTAGCAGTTTCACAGAATCTCTGGCCTCCAATTTGCTAACTATAGTAGCCAGTTGACTGATCTGAGTCTATATATTCTTGATACTAGCTTGAGTGCTATGGATGCTAGTCTGAGTGTTCTGTCCCAACGTGTCTACTGTGTTGGCTAGCCTTGCAAACATTTCTTCAGCATTGAATGAGTTGTTCCAATTTTGAATTGGAGGTATAGGAACATAAGGTTGCCTGGGTTGCTGATTTCTTCCTTGCTGATTATATTGAGGCGGATTTTGATTCCCATATCTCAGATTTGGATGATGTGCCCAGCCTGTATTGTAAGTATTAGAATAAGGATCAAATCGAGGTCTAGGAGGTCCATATCCTCCTACATCATTAACCTCAGCCTGAGATTCCTGGAGTTGTGGGCATGCATCAATAGGATGAAGTGTGTCAGCACAGATTTCACATGCCTTCAGTTGTTGACGGGTTCCTTGCATCATGAGCCTCTTCATCATATCCTTCAACTCTGCCATCTCAGATCTTATAGCAGAAGAGGAGTCCACAGTATTGACTCCTTTGGCGTCAGTGTTCTTTTGTTGAATTGCCTTGAGTTCTCAGATAGCTCAGAAAAGAGCTCAAGGGCATCTGCTGGTGTTTTGTTCAACAGGCTTCCACCACAAGCCGCATTCACCATTCTGCGCTCCTCGTCCAATAATCCACCAAAGAAGTAAAGCACCAAGTCTTTATCGGAATATCCATGATATGGACAACTAGCACACAATCTCTTGAAGCGCTCATGATAATCATACAGGCTCTCTCCAGCATGTTGTTCAATGTTGCTCAGGCTCTTCTTCAGACTATTCTGCTTGGTGGCTAGAAAATACTTTTCCAAGAATGCTGCTTTCATCTTAGTCCAGGTATTAATGGAGCATAGAGAAAGATAGTAGAGCCATTCATTGGCTGAATCCTTCAGTGAGAAAGAAATGCCCTCAGCTTGATCTGGTCTTCAGTTACATCAGCAGGTTTCATACTTGAGAAGACTTGATCAAATTCAGCAAGATGCTTGTTAGGATCTTCTCCACCCTACCCATGGAATTGGGGCAAAAGATGGATCAATCCAGACTTCAATTCAAACTTAACGCCTTCATCCAGCGCAGGGAATTCAACAACAAGGGGTTGTTGTTGAAAGTTTGGGGCAGTCAGCTGCCTCAGAGTCCGATCTCCCATTGTCTCAGTTTCAGCAGAATTCAAGTTGAATGGCAATTCACGGAATAGATTCCGAGCTTCACGTCTCAACTTGGAAAGAGTCCTTTCAATCTCTGAATCACAAGGCAAAATAGAAGAATCAGTAGCACGGGTGTGGACCATAAACTAAGGTCCACACCTAGAGTTGGTAACAATAAAAACTTAGAATTAAACAAAACGTCCCCGACAACGGCGCCAAAATTTGACTGGCTGAAAGTCATCGTGCAAAATCAAAATATAAAACTCTAGTTACACAACTAGTATAGTTGGTAAGTCGGGGTCGTACCCAAGAGACACTTGTAATTCAAAGTAATATTGTTATCAACTTAATAGTAATAAAAGGGAGATGTTTTTATTGTAATTCTAAAACTAGGGAATTAAAACAAACAAAGCAACTAAATAAACAAGGAAACGATTGGATTTTTATCAAGTTAAAGGAAAACAATCCTATTCAAGCATGCACTTTTCTTCCTCAAGTTATTGATCATGGATTCAAACAAGTTATTCCTTTTGGTTATTTCTATCCTGATCAGAAATATAACATGGCAACGAGACATGCAAACTTAATATCCAAACAACTCATGAAACGATCATAAATAATATGGATATTAGCAATGTGAACAAGGATAAGCAGGATACATGCAATTGAATTCCAACGAGTCAAAAAATCAACATGCATTAAAATCTCCCTCTCTCAATAGTTTTAGTCCAACGAGTCCTTAATCAATTGATTTGGTACAAAGATTAGTCTTTGCTACGAGAAAACCTAGATCTAGCAATAGATAATATTAATTTCAACAAGTTGGCCAGACAAGCAGAAATCAACACAATCAATAATAATTACGCACAAGAGAATTGAAATAACCTGTAAAAATAAACCTGAATAAAAGAATCTCACAACAACTTGAGTATGAAAAGCTTCAACTTGAATAAGATTTAGGGAGTTTAGTTCTCCATAAGAGAGAAAATACCAAAGTCTAAAATTATGAAAACTAGGTCTAAGAGAGAACACCAAACAAAGGCAGAAAAGTAAACCTCAAATAGTCTCGAACTAGTCAGAATTAAAAAGATATAAAATATAAAATAATAAACTAAGAGGAGAAATCTGATTGCGTCGATCTCCAGCCGGGCCGCGATCGCGGCCAATCTTCAACGCGCGACCTCAACGGCGACCTCAAACCGTGATCGCCACCATTGAGCACCGCGATCGCGACCTTCCTTGTCATCGCGGTCCTCCTTGCCACCTCGGTCTTCCTCGGCGACGTCCACTGCGATCGCCCTTAAGGGTGGCCGTGATCGCGGCCTTCAGCAACTTCGAACTCTTGAAATCTTCATAACTCTGAACTCTCGGCCTTTAAGTCTGATCTTCAGTAATGCTCCTAATAGGACTAAAATACTATAAACATATGTACTAAAAAGTCCTAGTTATGCTGTATAAAACACAGCATATCAAATTCCCCCATACTTGGACCTTACTCATCCTCGAGTAAGCTCAAAATAAGATCAAGCATGGCAAATCAACAAAGGTCTACAGACAGCAATGGGAGAAAATGATCTAAAACTAAAAAGCACTCAAAATAAACTCACAACCCGAACCTAAGTAAAAGAATGAAAGTGCATACAATGAAATCCTAGCACAATCTATCACTCAAGACAAAATACATATAACAAAGATAAAAACCCATAAATAATGATCCCCAAGCCCCAGCAGACGTGTTCCTAAGCACTCTTTTTTCCACTCATTCTACTTAGGCGCCCTTTCGGGTTTTCACCTAACCGCTCATTTCATTTTTCTATAGATGTGCTCACCAACTCACTTTCACTCTTTTTAGCCTCTTATTACCCCAACCTAATGTCGGTCTGGGCCCCTGCAATTTAGCCTGAGCCGCCCTTTCGGGTTTTCAACTCAGCACATGATTTAATGTTTTTTTAAAATTTTTTTGTTTTTCCTGGTTTTATATATATATATGAATCTGAAATGCAAAAACTGAAATGCCATTGTACATATATACAACAATGAGTACTCCCTCCCCCATACTTAAACCTTTCATTGCCCTCAATGAAATAAAGACAAATTAGATAAAAATAAAGGAGGGGAAAACAGAAGAATCATTGTGGTGGAGCAGGTGGATGATATTATGACCAATCAAGAAAGCCTGGCCACATGTGACTGAAAAACTCATGGTGTTGCCCCTGCACCACTGAATGGACTGAACGGTGGATGCTAAAGCACTCTGCTGAGCTGCTAACTCTCTCTTCTGCGCTACAATATCTCTCTGGGTAGCAACTATCTCATTCTGGGACATAGTAAGTCGTTCCATCTCCCAGAACATGCAGTTCTGCCAATCTAAATCAGAATGCACCCCCCCATAAGCTCTACATGCAGCAGCATCCCATGTAGAGGTGTCTTCATATCCTCCATATCCACCTTTATAAGTAGCAGCTCCACCATCACCATAGCTAGCAAATCCTCCTTTCGCCCAGCTCAATGTACTAGCAGGTGTTGTACTAGAACTAGAACCCCATCCAGCTGACGACGTACCAACATAACCTGAAGTACCAATACCACCTCCAGGCACAAAACCCGCACCACCAAAACCAGGATCAATACCCCCATCTCTAAAATCTTCTCCACCATCCCCTCCATCACCATCATCACCACCATGGTCTTCCATCTCTACATCAGGAGCAGGCATCTCCTATTGAGCCCCGGCCCAACCAACAAAATCAAACGGGATTTATAGATAGGCTAAGCTAGGGCTAGTAGGCATGTGTCTGGGAAGACGTAAAGAATCATCAGCTGGAGAACCCAAAGTCCAGATATAACCCTGCTCTGCTGATCCCTTCAAACAACGCGCCTTCTTGAGCTAGTTCTCATTAAACGTATACTCAACACTGTAAGGTCGTCCCAGCACCTCATCACTCACAAATACTCTGGCAATCAGAGTAATCGTCCCACCTAGAGCAATCTTGCACGAATCCTTTTTCAGGATCTTCCTAATACTCATTAGAAACAACTCAGCCCAATCAGAAATTGTATCCTTCATAGGCATCAAACACCAGATTATGCTCATGTCAAAGCGAGGTGCCTTGTTAACCTACCCTTTCCCCAGAAAAGTCATAGACAACACCTTATGACACAATCTAATACATGGGTGAGTAATGCAATAGTTATATTCTCCCTTCTTGGGCAAAAACCCATCACCTGTAATTGCCTCCCAAAAATCCGTAAGACCAGAATCTTTACCAACTGACTCCCAATTCTTAGTAGGAACACCAGTCACACCAAAAACTCCTGTATAGATTTGTAGTGGTTGTGTGGGTGTATGCTTGTGCTATCTTTCCTTATGATCCGAGTTCTCCTTGGTTTTGAGGACGAAACCATTTTTAAGAGGGTACTAATGTAATAATTGTGGTTTTTAAGGATATTTTTGAATTTTTCTCGGATATCCTTTTAACCTCTTTGTCCGTTTTAATGCTTATTCCAATATTTTTGTTGGAATTTAAATCCTATGAAAATTTTGGAGATATCCTAAAATCATAAAGAAATGATTTTTTGGATCGGTGTGAATTCTAGGATTTTCCGGTGGAAAAAGAATATTTATTGGATAAGCCGTCTTTTTAATAATGTATTGTAAAGGATTTAAAATACAAGACGAAAGCCTTAAAAATTGAAGATTGCGAGATAAAATCATGGAAAATTGATTTTATTGGTCTACATAATTTACGGGACGTTTTGCGTTTAAGAAGTTTTTCCAACGAGGTATATAATTTTACCACTTTAACGCGAGTCACGTGTCGAGACGAATTTTGCTTCAAAACCAATATCTTCTCTGCCTCGTTAAGTAAAAAGAATCAGAAAAAGTTGGATGAGGATGGAAAAGAAGCAAAGGAAGGGAACCAGAGAGCCAAATCAGGACGGAAGGACGGATTGGGGAGAAAGAATTCTTTACCGCCGGCTGCTCCCCTCTTCCCCCGCCTTCCCTGCCACCTCTTATATTCTCCTTCACCTCTTCTTCTTCCTCTTTGTGTTTTATTTTTGGCTCGTTGCTGCTGGAAAACAAAACCAGAAAGAGAATCAGGAAGAACGACGGACTCGGGAAGGAAGAATGGAAGTCCTCACCGCCAGCAATCTTCTCTTCCTTGATGTACGTCAACGCCGGGGACCCCCTTGCCTTGGGCCACCACCCTGGAGCTGCTGAGGACGGGTTGGGCCACCAACCAGTGGTGGAAGCGTGGTCGTCCATGGCTATGAGCAATTCGCCCGAGGCTCCTCCCGTACTTGTTTTGGTGCATGCGCAGGTCGTTTCGGACCACCATCGGGCCACCACTCAGCCACCTCGACACCCCAGGTAGTTACTCGCCATTCAAGCTCGCCCCTCTAGCCTCCGGTCAAGCCATTAACGAGCCGAACGAACCATAGGCTCAAGTGAAGGTAATTACGATCGAAATTAATTAGCGGGTTGGTTGCAGAGCCATCGTAAGGGCCTTTCGGTTCCGCTACGCTACTTGTTTTTATGTTTCTGAGATCTTGACTTTGTTATAGTCCCACAGGTTGAAACCACTCGAGAAACGGATGTCAGGGTCTTTACTTATAGCTAATACAAGTTTTGACATTGATTGGCAAGTAAAGGACTTTGGACAATTACTCGGGATTCGTTATTAATCAGTATGATCCGAGATTTGGTCATCTTTAAGAATCGTTACTAATGAACAATTTTTATTTAGAAAATTGTTTCAAAAGTGAAACGGTTAGTTACTTATAAATTCGCCAAGATGGCTCCTTAAAGCCTAATAGCTAAGGATTAATTATAAATCGATATACGGAAATCAAGTCGTTTATCAATTAGGAAGTTGTAGAATTTGAGTATACAACTAAGAAGTGTATTCGTGAGCTCGTTGTTGAGAAATGTTTTTGTTTTTGTCAGAAGGGTGATTAAGGTTACTGTTGGAATCACTAAGAACGTTGAGCACGCATTCTAAGGCAAGTGGACGATTCTCTCTTGCGTTATTGTTGTTAATGAGGAATTGAATTCCATTTGATCATCATGTTGGGAATAATTTGTGTGTTGAATTAAGTTTGTTAGGTTGTTATTTTGTTAGAAATAACAACCATGTCATTATTTCAGTTTTTGCGTTAGAACTGAACATAGGGCCGTTGTGTGACTGTGTGTTTAGCTGTCTCATGCTGAGACATTGTTGTGAAGTAAGATAGTTAGAGATGGGAGTTTAGACTCCAAAACATCTCTTTAGTAGTTCTATGCTGAACACTGATGTAAAATAGGTAGTCCAGGGGTAGGAGCCGAGTCTCCAATGACCTCTTTGTAACAAAGTCTGTATTGGGGGCGTAGCTTGCTAGCGGATCCCAATATTGGAGTAGACTCATGTCTCGCTTCACGTTGCAGGAGGACAATGGTGCACTCTAGCTAAGTGTAAAAGGAATTGATGTAGGTCATGTGGTCACGTATGAAATAGGCCCTCTCACCGTGGCGACATCAGTTACAAGGAATTTATCGACAACAGTTTGGGTCGATAAAAAATTATTAAGATGAATGTGTAATGTTAAAATCATAAAATGAAGAGAGTGCGATAGGCACGATAATGTAACTGAATGGTTAGTTCTTTTGCTAACCATTCTTGCTCCTGATTAAGGATGATACTTTATCAAACTGTGATTAAGTTAAGTTGTTTAGTCGTTGAAGATGTTTGTGAATGTTGTATGGCTAGTATAAGTTTCAATTAATCGTTTATGCTTCTTCAAGGAACCACAAGTTGTGGTGTTCTCTCTCTTGATTATGCAAGTCTACTTCTTATTCTCTATAAGACTGCCAACTGTGGGTCATAATCGGAGTCTAATCGGATTTTGATGCCATTATGTTTAGTCACAACCATAAGAACCAAGTTAGTTTATCCACTTGCTTAGTCTTTCATTAGACTAACCCGTCCATCTTCTTTTCTTTTATATGGTCGGCTGGTGTCCACCGTTGGTATATGACACATCAGGCTCTTCTTGGAAGTTGATTTAAGAGTTGGATCCAGAGGTTTGAAGCTTCAGAAGTTGAAGAAAGGTTTCCAATGGCTATACATGAGTAAAGTTCTTGGTTAAGTTGTTGCCAAGCGAAGTGTGAATGAAGTTAAGAACTTACGGAAAACTTTTTAAAGACTTTGTTCAAATAGAAGGTTGTTCTATTTATTTATTCTTTTTAAGTTACGGTTTGTATAAGACCTTTTACTTGTTTTCCTCTGTAATATTTTACCTAAATTTTGATAGGTTTTAAATGGTTTCTTATACCTTGTTCTAGTATGCTCTATCAGGTTAAAGCCTTGGGTAACTCTAGTTTATTTCTAATCGGGGCTATTGACGGTAATACCTCCAGGGTAAGTAAGGAAGTGTTATAAATGGGGAGTGGGTTAGAATGTTAGAATTTAAGCTTTCCGTAGGAACAAGCAAAGTGTATGGGTTGATGGGTCAAGACAATAGTCTTAAGGTTTTTGCAAGGACAAGTGGGCATTTGACGCTCTACGACTTCAAAATTGGAATCAGCCACCATATGGAAAATGTGGCACTAGGTACTTTATTGGTGTACGTGGATGTGGATAGCCTCTACTTCCCTCCTTTTGCAAGTGAAGCTTCCATGTGCACTCCTTCTGTCGTAATTTGTATCTTTTTGTTGGCAATTTGGGATATTTATGTCTTATGGATTAGCTATGTGTAATTAGTTTTTGGCAATGGAGATATTGTGGTCTGATTAGCTGGAAGATTTCCTGGCATGCTAAGTGATATATCTTTTCTTATGATTAGTAATGGGTGGTTGTTGGCAGTTGGCACTGGTGGTATTTTGTGGTATGAGTAGTTAGAAGGTTTCCAGTCACGCTACATGATATAGCATGTTAATTATCTATGGGTAATTGTTGGCACTGGTGATATTTTGGGTTAATTAGCTAGGGGATTTCTAGTCAGTACACATGATATATCTTGTCCTGTGTAATTAGTAACTACTGACATGCTATAACATGTCTTAATGTTAAATACCATATGTTGGGTTATTGTTTTTTTTCATCTTAACTTTCTGGATATATCATGTCATGATTCTTTTATGTAAATTTCGGGTATCAGTGTGCATTCATCAAATAGCATAGAAGTGTATTTGTCACTATGGCTCATCCATCACAAAATAACTAAAATTGTCAATTACATAAGACCGAACACAAAATGTGTAGCCCAAGTGAAACACACATTCACCGATGATCTATTCTGCTAAGAGGTTGTTTCCCAAACTCCCTTGAAAATGATGTGCGCAATCTCAACCTTGTATCGGTCAACCTATTTATCATTCACAGAGGAGAGCGATTTCCCAATGCTCAGAAGCTCCATGTGTTTTGCAGTGAACACTCCGCAATCCCCACTACATAAATTCACACACGAATTAGTAGCCATACTATGTAGTAGTTGTAAGAAGTTGTCTTAGTGGACTAGAGCAAAATAAAAACATAGTCCTAGTGGTACATACCTACGTACGTTCTGGCTTAAATTAGGGACTCGCTTCCAATGAAATTGCCTGCCTTTCCTCATAATTGTGTATTTCATGGCAAGCGGTAACTATTGGTTCATGAGCAGAGGAACTAGCCATAATACAAGCAAAAGTTGATCATGTAGTCCTTCGTCATCAACCATATCGAGATTACAGTCGTACACATTAACACAGCATTCCTTCAAGTCGATTTGGAGAGCTATCCAGTGGTCCTCGTTGATGTTGTATGGAACAAGTATTTCATTAGCTTCAACCCAACTCTTCCCATGTAACTGCGGCAGTTCTCCTTGAAAATATTTCATAATAGTATGATCCTTAGATTGTATTGTTCTAGTTTTTGCATATGACAAGTGAAGTCTCCTCAGGAAGCCACTCCAAAATGTGTCTAAAATCACCTTGTTACGACATTTGTCATTGTTTTCTACCACTCGCTTACGAAGGAAGGCACAAATCTCCTCCATATCCTGCAATTACAAGAAAGTCAACATAACCTTGTGGGCCACATCGGATAGGCTTTGTTGGTGAATTTTAAAATGATATTTTGTAAACAGTGTACCTGGCCGCCTTACCATGCTTGTGGTTCGAGTACTTTCAAAAACTTTGTTTTTGACAATTCAAAACTAGTCAATCCTTTTCAGGTCTTAGTGGTCTTGAGCCATATATGCATCATTACTAGATTGAACGTGAGTCTAAAAACAGCTCATGATAGAAATCCAGTGTACTGACCTGTTAGGAGACTCAATCCATTGTAGCAGATATGTCATAGCAGTGATTTTGCAATTCTTTTTAATCTTATTCACCCATTGACGGTCTAAATCTAGTGTAAGATATTATGCGTCCACCATACGGGGAGGATTTTTCCTACGATTAAGAATCCGTTGTACCTTCATGGGAGACTTATTTTTCCTTTTGCTCCTCCTGGATCGTCCAACCTTCTCACCTTCTCGAGTGTCCACTCCAAAATTCCTGTGTTCTCTTGCAATCTTAGGATCATGTTTTTAACATCCTGCATTGAATATCAAAGTGTTATAACACTCAACGAAACTTGAAACGTATAAAAAAACCAGCACCATGTTTTTATTAGATGACATCATATCCTACTACCATGCATGGTTAATCATTCTTGTCTAGATCATCTGCCTTATGAACATCCGAATCTGTGTCAAAATCCTTGGCAGCTTCTTCGGCAATCTTTGACACGACAACATCAATTTCCTGCATTCAATACGGAAGTCATCGGCTTGAATGAATTGGCAATAGATATTTTTATGAAGGGATTGGCAACTGGAAAGATGAAATTCAGTGTGACAGGATAATGTTTCTAGTTGAAAGGATATAACACCACATATACAGGTGCACTGGCATCCCCCTCCACCTCGACCTTCTTATCAACTTCATGACAAACATCATTTTGTTCGTCCGCATCATTTGCATCATGTTCCTCTTTTTTATTATCAACTTCATTATTTTCCACTTCCCTATTTTCTGAAGCCTCTCCCCACTTGTAATCATTTTAATTTTCCTTGTACATACCCTTGTTAACTTCTTCTCGAATGACCTCTTCGATTTCTTCCCCCGCACCTTTTGCATAAGGTTCATGTGCCTCCCCTTTCTCATCATCTTCTGCCTCCTCGTTGCCCACACCATCTTCTTGTTCTTCTTTTGATTCTGACGTCATTGAATCGTCCGACTCCTTAAATGCAAACTCACTATCATCTTTACGATTATAAAAAAAACTATCATCTTTACGATACTGATCTGCACCTGGATTCCTTGTGGCCAACTCCTCCAGATTTCTGATTATGATTTCCATACTCTGCAACCTCTGCATGATCCCCAATTACATACTCTCCAACATGTTCTCACTCTCTCAAACCAGACAATACCCATGATGACCCTGGATCAGAAGTACTTGGGATGGGATTTGGAGCAACTGGCCTCTTTCCTTTCACACTTGAAGTGTCTCTCTTAACAATCTTATCAAAATGAGCATCATTCTCTTCATTAACGTAGCAAGAATCCATTATAAGCATCTCCTTATCATGGTCTTCTGGTTGGTTTCACTTCATTTTTCGATCAGCTAAAGTAATACCCAATATAGTGTGCTCAGGAGCATCTTCAGAAAACCAACCCATTCCCCTAGGACTTGCTGATGGCCTCAACCTTTTGGCAAATAGTAGACCAAATTTGGGCACTGCCTCATACACCCACATTTGTGTTAATAATCAATATATGAGTGATGATTACGTAGTTATTCAAAGGAAATGTACCATATCTTGTCTCAAACACACAAATCACAAACAAAAAATAATCACATTAACTTTTTAATGTCACGTGATTTACCTGAAAAACAAGAGGCATTTCTTGTAGGGAGTATGGAATCACGGTAGACTTTAGTTTTGCCTTCTCAAAGTTTTCATCCTAGATAACAACGCAGTTGTCAAAATTTTGTGCAACTTCTCATACCCAGCCCGACCCCAGGGGTAAGCATAGATGGTTTCCATGTTCTCCAATAGCTTCACAAAACGGTTCTTATCAGATCCACGAATTACCCCCTCCACGATCAACAAGAGTGCCATCTTGAATTTGTAGTTGTCTGCATGTTTGTAATTTGTGAACATACCAATCAGATTTTGAAATGTGAGTTTTTGAACTCTAAAAAATCTCTGTATCACGGTATTGTCCCCTTTGGTATTTACAAAAGGGATTTCTCCACAATGTAAACCAAAGATTACAACATACTCATTTAGTGAAAACCTCATACCATGACTCCCACTTCTTTTTGTTTCCAGTTGTTTGTTAGCACAACATGGATAGTTTGGAAAGAGTAAGACAATTAGTGAGGCATTTTCACAATACTCCCAAATGGTTCATCCAAAATTCTTTTCCAACTTTCAGGGGTGAGCTCGTTCTCAATAATGCGAAGCAATGTAGTCCTGGAATTAATATTTATCCTCCCATACAATGTTTCACCATTGTAATACTTGTACCATATCTGCATTAACACAATGAAAAGACAACTTTAGGATAAGATAAAGCTCAAGCACAAACCTTGCCTCCTGTGATGCATGGTTTATATCTTGCCGAACATAGTTTTGTTCTGGTATGGACAGGATAATCGAACTACCCATCATCAAACTATAGTTTCTATCAAATCACACATCTTAAAACAAAACATCTCAAAACTTTAAGGTAATGCAGGTTGATAGGTTAAATGATATACTTACACTCTCTTTGAAGAAAATTGGTTCTGGTGTGGAAGTTTTGGAGGTGATTTTTTTCCCCCTTAATCTCACTGGATTTACAAGTCTTCTCCGTCAATTTGGACTTCCTTTTATCAGGTATTGATTTCCCATGATTTGGTTCAGCATTTGGATATTGTTCAGATACCGTGACCTTAGGTGATTTCGCCTATTTGTTATTCACTTCTACATCCTTGTTTGATTTCGACTTTGCCGGTTCAGAAACCTTCCTCTTGTGTTTGGACTTTGTCATGTCTATTCTTTGGTACTTCAACAGTTGCTTCTCGTTATTCGGATCTTCATGCTTTCTTTTTGCACCACAACCCTTCACCTGTCTCGATTCCTTCTGGCCTCTTTTCTTAGGGTTCACAAAAAATATGTTTGGAGATGAGATTTTGAAGGAGATTGGGGAATTTCGGAACAATCTCGATCTTTTATGCCGATTATGGTCGTTTTCGTCCTTTCTAATGGATGTTTGTGAATCTTCATTGTCGGGATTCCGATTTCGGGAAAGGTGGGAATGAAGAAGCTTTTTAATGGCAGGCATATTAAAGGCCCACATCAAGCTGTTTTCAAATGTTTTTACCCTGTAATTAGTTAAACACTTTCTAGCCATACAAGAAAGGGTATCCGGTCATATTATAGGCGGTATCCGGTCATTCACAAAAACATATCATGTCTTACAAATTGGGCCTACTTAATGAGATGGGCAGGTGGGACTGGTGGCCCATTCCGTTAATGACCCAACGCTTTGTATATATTTAAAGTAATTTTTCTGGTTATCACCATCGCTTTTGAAACGTTTGAACTTCCCAAACTTCCCCTTGCACATGTGATCAAGTTGCTCACAAAATCAATCCCACTTGACAAATTCCTCTCCAAATTTTTGATTCGTTGGCGTAGCGTTTGAAATTTCATACTGAACTCTATGGCCAAACGGAAGAGCCTGAAGGACATGTGTCGTGGTGCCACTGTCGTGGTGCCACTGCTGCCTCTTACTCTAACTCAGCAGTCAAGGTCGAAGGTGTGCAAATCTCAAAATTTTAGGCTTTCAAATCAATTTCCCCTCTTAATTTCACATGTTCAAGTCAATGGACGAACTTAAAGAATTTATGGTTCGTGGTCGACAATGTGTTCGATGAAATGCACTTGATCGTTGTTGTGCACTTTTTTGTACTTTTTTTATGCAAAATGAACTTATATATGCAGATGTTGGGGCTTGAATCGACTAATCTGTATATGCAATTGTAACACCCCTATTTTTGCAACACTGGGTATTACCGCCAGTGACCTTGGACTTTATCGTCCAAAGTCACCCAAGGCTTTATAATGATACTAAAACTTATAGAAATGCGGAAATTGACATAAATGTTACATAAATAAATGGATTCTCATGAATGAGACTTAAAGGTGATTAAAGATGAAATTGACTAAAAGCAGAATTTTATTTATTTATAAGAACTGTTGTTCATTACATTGGGAGTCATTTTAAAAATAATGTAGCAGCGGAAAATGAAGCCAATATAAAAAGGGTTGAAATGACGTGTTGAAATTACAAGTATATTTACCCAAGACAACTCATGTGATGATGATTTGCTTGGTTTAAAATGGAAGAGCTGGTGCACTATCTTTGGAATGCTTTGCTCTTATGAAAATTCCTTCCTTCTTTCAACGTTGTCTTGCCTTGACCTCCTATCCTTGCATAACGCTTCTCGAACCTTCTAGACTTTGTCTTTAACACTTCGGTGTGACTTCCTACAGTTTGGCATTTGTCACGAAGGGCAAGAAATACCAGGCAAAAATGCATAAAAGCGGAATTAGTCTAAGGAGACTAAGCAAGCGAGAATAGAAATTCTCGACGGTATTATGGTAATTTATAATATTCGAGAGATATTATCGAGATGTGTTTTTGAGGTATAGGACTTTTTGTGGGGCTTATCGGACGGAGAAGAGTGTATCTCGAGAGGAGATAACTCGTTAATCGAGAGAAGAACTACGAGATTGTAGACTTCTTAGAATAGAAAGTATGTTTGGAACGTTATTAATTCATACAAGTTTTGAAAACCTCTCGCGCCCTTACGAACCGAGAGCCGGATCGATCATTTGAGACCGGTCCGGTTTTCATTTCTTTTAAATCTGCTTTGGCACTTATCTTATATCGTGATGAAAACTTTCAATTACTTTAATGATTTTTAAAGAGTGTGGGGGGCATGCATGGGCCCGGACCACTGAAGGGAACCTAGTTCCGGCACTTAGCTACGGTGCACTCATCCCTCCGTTGTGTAGGAGCGGACATAGATCATGATCTTGAAAGTCATACTTTAAGCACGGAGGCATACGACTTAATAGGTTATATAGAGGTGTCGAGTTAGTCCTGCACCCCTCACTAATTCATCCAAACCGATCTCTAAATGAGATCGGAAACAATCAAGGTCACAAACAAGACTAGCATAATAGTCCTATCAAATATTAAATAACGGAATAACGATAACAGTGTGGTCGTTATTTCTAACAATCGATATTCCTAGGTTCGTTTTATTATTAGCAAACAAGTTGTTCCCAAAATCGAGAAATTTCACGAAACGAATTTATTAAGGCTATAAGGAGAAATTCCACTTGTCTTATCTTGTACGATTGCGTATTAACGAATGAACGGAAACGTTGTCCTTAAAACAAAACAGGAGCTCGACTTATGGACACGGAATATACGAACGAACTTTAATAAGAATTTCCTTAATTCTTTTGATGTTTTAAAATATCTCTTATATTCCTTTTATAGAGTTTGGTTCAAATGAAACAAACTCTTATCCTAAAACGAATGCACTTTTCATAGTTAGTAATGCACTTTTCATATAAAAGTGCATTGAAAAATACAAAAAGTGCATTACGAAAAAGTGCACTAAGAAAATTTGAAAAGTGCACTAAAAAGTACGAAAAGTACAAATGCGAAAAAGTGCACTCTGAAGTATGAAAAGTGCACTACTAACTACAAAAAGTGCATTCGTTTTAGGATAAGAGTTCGTTTTAGGATAAGAGTTTGTTTCATTTGAACCAAACTCTCCTTTTATATATGAGAAAGATTATTACTAAATTATTATAAAAATAATTTAGGTGGAGGTGATAAAATAATAATATTCCTTATTATTATTTCTTAATTATAATATCCCAAGTATTCCTTATTATTATTTTAATGAAAATATTTATTAAATTTAGAACAATCAATACATATTTAAATTATTAAATATTCATTTATTTAAGTTTAATATTCCACTTAGATTACTTTATAATTCTTTTATTCAATTAAGATCACAAACTTATAACCTTATCGTTAATAGGAAATTCTTTTATTATGTAAAGCATGCAAAGTTATAAAGTTTAATAATGTCCAATTATATTTTCTATATTATTTACATTCCAAAATTGATCATATAAAAATACTTTCTTCATATGCAAGAAACACTAAAGACCTTTTCGCTATCTTTTTAGTCCATTATCAAAATATCTTTTTATTCCATACTTTAACTATATAAATATCATATCAAAATATATTCAAGTTTATAATATGCTCTTTAAGTGACATGCAACCCCTTTTATATTATAAGAAGTCTTAAGGTAATGTTTTCCATTAACTTGCTCTTGTTTCTTTATTTGTTAAAATAAACTCTAAATAATGTAAGCATATTATTTATATTATACTTGTCAAGTATATAAACTCATATTTTACATCCCATGGTTTTATTTAACAATTTTCCCATCTATTATGGTGTATTTCTTTATATAAAAATACATGCAATTTATTTAATATATCCTTTTAATCTTCAACTTAATCATATAAAATTATCTTATGATAAGAATACCATATCCATATTATATATAAGTTTATAATATGATTTTGCAAGACATATAAGTATTTTTCTATTAATAAAGTCTTAAATTTAATAAATCCTTTCAACTAGTACTATTTCTTTTAAATACTACAATTAAAATCCAAACAATGTAATATATTTTTAAAACATACTTTTCATGTATAAAGTCGCATATATTAATCCTATACTCTATTGGGTGAAAGAGTCATGTGCGAACGCCCGCATGTGTGAGAAATGCGAAATTCCCCTGGCCGTTCGATCGCATCACACGTACGGTTGAGATTGGTTCTTTTTTTAAAAAAAACTGTAAAAAAATGAAACGTGCGACATGGAGCGTTTAGGAGACGCGGTTTTTATAAACTTCTTCGTCTTTTCTTCTCTCGCCATTTCTCTATCACTCACTTTTTAGTTTATTACAGTTTTCCGAAGCGTTTTTGAAGAAGGTCAAGTGTGAATTGAAACTATTTCGTAGCGATTTCGAGCCTGATTCTTACCATCAACGACATTTTAAACCTCAATCCAGTTCTAAATGGAGAAGCAAAGTTCATCTCAAAAGAATCAAGGTTTTTATCTCTCGTTTAAATTTACTGAAACCCTAGGTTTCCGAAACGGTTGAGAATCAAGGTTTTTTCATTTTGTCGAGTGTGTTTTTAGTGATTATTTTGAGTTGTTTGAAGTTGATAGTGTCGTTTTTGGTGTTTTGTGCTTTTTCTGAATAAAAAAATGCATGAATCGTCACTTTATATTTACTCGATTTTTGGTCATACCACTTGAATAAAATACAAATTATATGTGCATGTGCGTATTTTTTGTAGTTGCATTTGTTTTATCGAGGTTTTCGATGTTGAGTTTTGCAATAGGTGATTGTGGATTTGTTAGTTGAATGGAAGGATTTTGTATACGTACGAGGGGGGGTGAAGTATAGTTACCAGAAATTAGCATAGCATTTTGTTCATCAGAAATTACCATTTGTTCATCAGAAATTAGCATTTGTTCATCAGAAATTTGCATTTGTTCATCAGAAACTTGCATTTGTTCATCAGTATTTTGCATTTGTTCATCAGTAAATTGCATTTGGTCATCAGTATTTTGTGTCATAACAAACATGCATTTGTTCATAAGTAACTTGCATTTCTTTCATCCAGGATCTATTAAACAACGTTCTGCAAAATATAAACAAGTAAAACATCTAAGGTTTGGTACAATGACAATTGGAGAAGATGAAATATGTGCTATTCGAAGAGGTTTTATCGTTGTGTTTTGATATGTTTTTTTTTTTTTGCTTTGTTAGAATAGATGGTTAAATATGTGTTAACACTGTCCTTTATCCCTTTTTTGTTATAGAAATAAGGAGCAAAGCTAGAAGTGATGCCTCTTCCATTGGCAAAAAGAATATCAGAAGAAAATCTATTGCTACCAAGGTGGGTTCAAAAGCAATTGATACTGAAGTGCCTGTATTGAGGCAGTCTTCCCCATCAAATAAGAGACGTCGCCTTGACAAGGGTAAACAGGTTGTTTCTGATGAAGCCTCCGACGATGTTTTGCTTATCGATATGATCCCTAGAAAGGGAGTGAGTATAAATGAACCATCTGAGAGGGAAACGGATGTTGTTGTTAGTGAATTACAAGTTGCCGCGAAGAAGAGGAAAGTTGATATCGTTGAAGAAGGCAGAGGTCAAGGTGGTGGGAAGAAGGCAAGAGTGAAGGTGCCATTGAGACAGTTGAAGCGTGGGCATTTGTCTTTGAGTCACAGGAACTCTCCCAAGCTTCTTTGTGAAATTATTGCTGGGTTTAAAGGGGGAATCAAGCTTACTGCTCTTAAAGAGATGGGTTTTGAGCACCTTATACATTGGGATGTGACTGATCTACCTAGTAAGTTGTGCTACTATGTGGCTAGCTTTTTCGATCCTGCATCTTGTACATTGAAGATGGGCGAGGGACCAGGTGTTAGGATAACACCTGAACTTGTGCAATTCTACCTTGGTCTACCTCGTGGTCTAAGGACCATTTCAGTACCGAAGATTGTCAAGCATTTAGACTTGTACAATAGCTTTAGAGAACAGTTTACGGTGCCTGAAATTGATGAGGTGACAGGTAAGAACAAGTTGATGGAGTTTGAGAAGATTAAAATAGGGCATTTGAGTACAGTGATCAAGGATGTTGATAATGATGGTGCTTGGGTTAGGAGGAATTTTATTATATTGTTCTACACGCTCTGTATAGAGAGCATTCAAAATGGTGGTGTAAACTTAAAGTTTTTGGATCATTTGGTTGACTTGGATAAGATTAGTGAGTACGATTGGTGTGCTCATCTTGTGGAGAAGTTGGTTGAGAATGTTGATTCATGGATGAAAACAAACAATGGTTTTTTCAGAGGATCTATCATATTGTTGCTGGTATGATTGTTCTCTTTTTTTCATTACTATCATTATTTTCTTCATTTATTTTTGAATATTTGTTCATTAATAATTCTAATCTTTGTTCATTAATTTGTGTTTTATGAAAGATTGTATATTGTGATTGCATGTTGATCTACCATCAACCTGAAACCCCAAGATCCTTCCCCATTATCAAGCATTTCAACCATGATTACTTTATTCAGAGAGAGACTTTCGAGGTTAAGAAGGGTGGTTTTGGAAAAGGCTGGTTTCGAGGTTTGCCTGATTATGTTTATACCGGTGTTGATCTTGGCAAGAATGAAGGGAAAGCCCCTGCTTCTGAACAAAATGAACAAATTGATCTTGGTGACGGCGGTGATGTATGTGTTTTTTGATTTTTTGCATGTTTTTTGCTTTTTTTTATATTTTTTTTTTGCATGATGGTGATCTATATTTATTTGTTGATTAAAACTTGGCATAATGATAGTAATGAACAAACTGATATTTGTTCATCAGAAACTAGCATTTGTTCATCAGAAACTAGCATTTGTTCATCAGAAAATATCATTTGTTCATAAGAAACTAGCATTTTTGTGCATAAGAAATTAACATTTGTTCATCAGAAACTAGCATTTGTTCATCACAAACTAGCATTTGTTCATCCCAAACTTGCATTTTGTTCATCACAAAACTAGCATTTGTTCATCAGAAACTAACATTTGTTCATATCTATCAAGCATTTGTTCATCACAAACTAGCATTTGTTCATCACAAACTAGCATTTGTTCATCAGAAACTAGCATTTGTTCATCACAAACTAGCATTTGTTCATCACAAACTAGCATTTGTTCATCACAAACTAACATTCGTGTCTTGTATGTACTTATATTGATTACTTTTTTTTGCAGTCATTTCTGAAAGAACATCTTGAGATGTCTATGGAGCTTGCATCATCTTTAAAAAATTATCTTGATCATGTGCAAAGAGCTCCAGTCGAAATTGCAAGCCATGGACTTTTCACTAAGATCAATGAAGCTTTTGAGAAGCTATTGGGGCTGAAGGTTGCTTCATCATCATCCCAATCTGGCATCCAAGAAGTTGTTGAATCTCCAAGCCAAAATTCATTCTGGGAGGAAGCTACAAAAGTTTTGGATGAAATTGAGGCTGCAATGAAGTCAAAGAAGTGTTTTGAATTACCTTATTTTGAACTCTGTGTGTTTCCACCTACTATGGATGATAATTGGGATGGTGTTGCAGATATTGGTAGGGAAAGTGTTTTGATGCAAGAAGACGAGGTCAGGAAGGTTGATGCAACAAGGAAGAAGGAATTGAAGATTTCCTTTGTTTGTAAGGGATTAACTGATGGACAAAATAGACAAAATGCTGAGCAAGACCGTACAAGGATTGAAGAGGAAGAGAGGTTGAAAAGGGATGAAGAGGACAAGAGGATAACAGAAGAAGAAGAAAAGAGGAAGCAGGAAGAGGAAGAGTTGGAAGCCATAAGGAGGGAGGATGCTTTAATACAAGAAGAGGAGAAGAGAAAGAAAGAGGAGGAAGAGAAGAGGAAAACAGAAGAGGAGGAGGAGAAGAAGAAGCGGGAAGAGGAGGAAGAAAAAAAGAGAAAAGCAGCTGAGGAGGAAGAAAAGAAAAAGCGTGAAGAGGAGGAAGAGAAAAGACGTCTACAAGAGGTTAAGAGGAACATTGAAGAGGAAGAGAAGAAGAGAGAAGCGGAGGAGAAAGAGAAGAAGAGGATTGAGGAGTTTGAACAACAGAGAAAGCAAGAGGAGGAGAAGAGCAGGCAAGAGGAAAGGAAGAAGATGAAAGAGGAAGAGGAAGAGAAGAGGAAGAAGGAAATTGTTGAGGCTAAAAAGAAGATTGATGAAGAGAAGAGAAAGGAAGAGGAGAAAAAGAAGATCAAACAAGAAAGGAATGCAGAATTGAAGAGAATTGAAATGGAGTTGAATAAGAAACAAGAGGAGTTAAATAAGATGAAGGAGGATGAAGCAAATAAGAAACTTGAATGGGAGTTGAACAGGATTCAAGATGAGGTTTGTTCATTGATATTTCTGATTTGTTCATCACAAACTGACATTTGTTCATCAGAAAATATCATTTGTTCATCACAAACTGACATTTGTTCATCAGAAAATATCATTTATTCATCACAAACTGACATTTGTTCATCAGAAACTAGCATTTGTTCATTAGAAACTAGCATTTGTTCGTCACAAAACTAATATTTGTTCATTGGTTTTTTCTTAGGGGTTCATAATTTATAGGACATTTTGTTCATTGATTGTTGTATGTAGGTTGTGTCATGAATAATATGTGTGTTTACATGTGTAGATGAAGAATGAGGCGCAGGAGGTTGGTTCTAGTTTGATTGACACTCCGGTTGGTGTTAAACTTACTGGTGAGGATGTACTTGATAAAAGAATATCTAAGCCTTCTGATTATGTGAAGTCACCTTACATGGGAAGGAGTGTTGTTTTGACAGAAAAAGTATCTCATGCGGCCAAGAAATTATTCGATTGGCTTATTGAAGACATTCCTGATCAAAGAGGGTAACCAATGCGTATAGTAGTATTTTTTTTACATATTGCTATTTTTATACCTTTTTTGTTTATATGTTTCTGGTGTTTGTGTAGAGTTGAAATCTTCAAAATGATGAATGTTTCTGCCATGAAAAAGGATTTTGCTTCATTTGCGGTAAAATCTTTAGTTGAGTCGAATATAATCGGGATTTGGAGCTGTTATCTCAATATACAAGAACAGTGGAAAATCAACTCAAAACCCTTGAGGCTTTTTATGGATCCTGAGGATTTGGTAAGTAAAAAGGATTTACTTATATTCACATTGTCATATTTTAAGGACCTTTTGATAGTTTCAATCTTTATTTATGCTTATATGTATTTTGTAGGTTTTTCCACTAGACAAGGATTTTAGTGATCAGGATTCTAGAGTGTTTTTCATTAATGCTGTTATTGAAAGTGTTGGGAAATTCAAGTGGATTGATGTGCACAAGATAGACCTGGTATGACATTTTTTTGTTCTTTTTTGATATTCTTTTATTTGTTCATTAGTACTCCTTATTTTTTCAGATGCATTAGCTATTTGTTCATTAGAAAGATTGGCTCTTCACTATGTTGTTCATCACAAACTGACATTTGTTCATCAAAAACTAGCATTTGTTCATCAGAAACTAGCATTTGTTCATCACAAAACTAACATTTGTTCATCAAAAACTGACATTTGTTCATCACAAACTAACATTTGATCATCACAAACTAACATTTGATCATCACAAACTGACATTTGTTCATTGGTTTTTTCTTAGGGGTTCACAAACTAACATTTTTTCATGATTGTTTCCCTCTGTATTTTTTACAGTTTGTGTTTCCTGTGTGTATCAAATCGCATTACTATTGTATTGCGTTGAATGTGAGAGTGTCACGTTTCCACATAATTGATAACTCAATGGTGGATGTGCCCTTGGAAGCAAAGTATGAGCACGTACCTGCTAAAATGGTAAGTTTTATGTTGTGTTTTTTGTAATAGTTTTGTTTTTCATCATTGACATGTGTGTTTAATATTGAATGAGTTGTGTGTTGTGTTTTATTGTTGTTATTTTGTGTAGAGAATGCTCTTTGTCGAGCTTTTGAAGACGCTGAAGATGGATACGAGGGCTAATCTGTTTGAGGATGTGGTTAGGGTTCCATATGAACGTCTTGAGATGAAATGGAGAGATACCAGAAACAAGACTGATTGTGGAATTTTTATGATGCGGCACATGGAAACATACTTCGGAACCGGTTCGTCTAGGTGGGAATGTGGACTCAACAAACACGATCAACATCAACTTGATGATCTGAGGATAAGGTATTGTAATGAGTTGTTGTTGAGTCAATTGAATGAGCAGAACGCAACAGTTGAAAAGCTTGTTCAAGATTTTGTTCCGCGTAACCCGACGGTCGCTTCTCGTGCTCCTCTTAAAAGGAAGGCAAAGAACAAGAAGTGATGAATTTGCTTGAATGTTTGGGGGAAACATTTGGTTCAAGATTTTGTATGGTTTTTTAGAATACAATTTTTGGATGTTTATGGCTTGAATTGTGTAGACATTTGGTTTTCTTCTTTTTTTTTAGTTGTGCAATGTGAATGATGGTTATTGGACAGGTTCCTTTTTGTGTTATACATTTTTTTTAGAAAAAATGATTTTTATCGTAATTGTTCATCGATACATTAGATTTGTTCATCACAAACTCACATTTGTGCATAAGAAACTAGCATTTGTTCATAAGAAACTAGCATTTGTTCATCAGGAACTAGCATTTGTTTATACGAAACTATAAGTTGTTCATCACAAATTAGCATTTGTTCATCAGAAACTAGCATTTGTTCATCACAAAATAACATTTTGTGCATAAGAAACTAACATTTGTTCATCAGAAACTAGCATTTGTGCATAAGAAACTAACATTTGTTCATCACAAAATAACATTTTGTGCATAAGAAACTAACATTTGTTCATCAGAAACTAGCATTTGTGCATAAGAAACTAACATTTGTTCATCACAAAATAGCATTTTGTGCATCAGAAACTAACATTTGTTCATCAGAAACTAGCATTTGTGCATAAGAAACTAACATTTGTTCATAAAAAACTAGCATTTGTTCATCACAAACTAGCATTTGTTCATAAGAAAATATCATTTGTTCATCAGAAACTAGCAAAAATTAGTTATCAGGAATCAATGATTAATGAGAGATCTAGTTGGGAACATAGGTGCATGTCCTGCTGTTGTGTCCAAGCTTCTTGCATTTTGCACAAGTCCTTTGCTCCTTGTTTGCTTTCTTCATTGCCTTCTCTTTACCTCCCATAATACGCCCTAATTTCTTCCTGCCTTTTGTCATTGATCGTTCAGGAGGGTGTACCTCAATAACACTCGGTCTGCTTCCCAAGAATGTTTGGATTGAACTCTGCCTTGTTGATGTAGATGATTCTCCTCCCAATAAGCTCAAATATGTTTCCTTTTTTTCCTTCAAGAAACATATCAGCTCTTTGAGCTGTTCGGTGTTGTCCGCTATGGAATTAATGCAAGAATGTACCTCGCCCAATAAATCAGCAATCAACAGCTTCTTGTCATTCATCACGTCACATTGTTCAAGTGTTGAACCATCTATCTCAAAAGTAGGAGTCAGATTTGATGTCTTCGTCCATCTATTCTTGATGTATTTAACTGGCACCTTTCTCAACCCAATGTTTTTGAATACGAAAAACATATGGCAGCATGGAATCCCGATATTGATGAACTTATTGCACGAGCAAACGAACTCTTCGTTTTGAAGCTTATGTTTCACAACATGCGCCTTTCCAAACTGCCCGTTAATGTGATACTCGTGAATGTCGTCTTCCTTAAACAAATTGCTTAGACCACATTCAAATACAGAAGCAACAATTTCTGTCTGGACGTCATAGAATACATTTATGGTGTAAACAGATGCACAATGTTTCTCTATATCCAACGGTGTCATGAGAGTGGGGGAGCTTGTTGACGTTTCAAAGTCTAACCTCTCCTTATTGTGCCTTTGGGAATCAATTGCACTCTCAAACTGCATCATGAAGATAACTAGAGAAGATGTGGATCCAATGAAATGCGAGAAGAAGAAGTTCTGGCTCTCAGACCTTGAAGTTGTTCTAAGAAGTCCACCCATGTTTACATCAATGAAGTACGCAGGGATCCATAAGTGACGTAGCTCAAACATCAGCGGCAACCAAGTGTTTGAGTCAAGTCCAAATTCAGCAATAATGGAATGCCAAATCTCTTCAAAATCTGACCGGCTAATTTCATTGCTCCAAACAAGCTTGATGAACTTGCTTCTGAATTGATCGTTGTTATATACATCATTTGTAACCTTTGACGGTATCTTGAACATGATATGCCACATGCAGAAACGATGCACAAGCTTTTCAAAAACTTTTTCAATTGCCACTCTTACTGCAGGATCTTGATCAGTGAGAATGACAAATGGTTCATGGCCCCTCATTGCATCTTTGAATTTTTGGAATAGCCAGACATAGGATTCAATATCTTCTTTTAGAAGCAACCCAAAGGCAAAAGTAATGCTCTTCTTGCTGTTGTCAACCCCCGTGAATGGTACAAACATCATTTCATACCTGAAGGCAATGAATTAAATTTGTTCATCAATATATGTGATTTTGTTCATCAGTATGTACGCTTTGTTCATAAGAAACTAGCAATTGTTCATCACAAACTAGCATTTGTTCATCACAAACTAATATTTGTTCATAAGAAACTAGTATTTGTGCATAAGAAACTAGCATTTGTTCATCAGGAACTAACATTTGTTCATCAAAAACTATCATTTGTCCATCAGTATGTAGGCTTTGTTCATCACAAACTAGCATTTGTTCATCACAAACTAATATTTGTTCATAAGAAACTAGCAGTTGTGCGTAAGAAACTAGCATTTTGTTCATCAGGAACTAGCATTTGTTCATCAAAAACTATCATTTTGTTCATCAGAAACTAGCATGTGTGCATCACAAAGAAGCAATTGTTCATCAGAAACTAGCATTTAAACCTTTTTTTCATACCTATTTGATTTGTATGTTGCATTAGCCGAGACAACATCTCCAAAATATGAGAAGTTCTTCCTTGCAATAGGATCACACCAGAATAATTTGGTTAATTGATGTTGTTCATCAACATCATATTCAAAGAAAAACGCGTCACATCTTTCTTTTTTTCTTGAACAAGTTGTCAATAACCATTTGAGCATCACATCCAATCATGAAGGAGTTCAGATCTCTTTTAAAATTCTTGAAATCAATTATAGTTGCACCAATTCTTGCATAAGGACCAACAAACTCCTTGTAGACTCGATATGACTTGCTTGTACCAATGTTTGCTCGTATGCAATTCATGATGAAATCTTCATGGAAGGAGGTCAGTTTCCTATTGCTCTTCGCAAAGTGTTTTTGTCCATCTTCAAACATAATATGGTTGTGACGCTCTTCAAATATCTTAACAACATATCCGTTTCTTCCAGAAAGTCTCATAGCCAGTTTAGCAATGCAACCGCACCTTTTGGTTACTCTTTTTCTTTTTTTCACTGTTTCTTGTTTTTCTTCTTCATGATTCTCTTCATCATCATCTTCATCATTATCTTCATTATCTTCTTTGTCTTCTTCTTTTCGAGTTGAGTTTTTAAATCCTGCCCGATTACACAACATGTATTTCCAAACTGTAGTGTTAGTTCCATCTGAAGACTTTGTAACGGTACCAACACGTGCTTGGAAACCACATGCATCTGCGTATGCTTTGTAGAAATTTACACCTTGCTCCCAGGTTTTAAACAACATCCCCTCTTTAGGTCTTAAATTCTCATCACAAAATGGTATGTAGTAATGTGTGTTTCCAAGCGAGATCACGATCTTTAATTCCTTTTTATCTTCTATTTTTCCTTCATTTATAGGCAAAAAGAAACATGTAAGTACACAATTGTATATACTACACGAACAAATTCAATGAACAAATGTGTAATATCAATGAACAAATCCATGATAGGTACGAACAAATTCATGATAGCTAATGAATGATATGTATGAACAAATTCACGTTTTCCATGAACAAATGCTTGATAGCTATGAACAAATTTTGGATTTAACAAATGTGTAATATCAATGAACAAATTCATGATAGCTATGAACAAATGCATGATATGTATGAACAAATTCACGTTTTCCATGAACAAATGCTTGATAGCTATGAACAAATTCATGATAGCTATGAACAAATTCATGATAGGTATGAACAAATTCACGTTTTCATGAACAAATGCTTGACAGCTATGAACAATTTTTGGATTTAACAAATTTTTGTTCGCACACGACTCTTTTTCCATATCAATGAACAAATCTGAGATACTTCTGAACTAATGTGAACTAATGTACAGTCTTCTCAAATAAATCATAGCAATGCTCCTTAAAACCGTAATTTTGGAGTTTTTCCTATTGGTAATGTTTAAACATAAACAATTTTTTACGATACATGCAATGAAACTTTTTCAAAATCGTGTTTGTATTAGGTTTAATCAGATATTACCTGATTCCATTAATTGTAATGATTCAGATATTCAAAATTTTGTAAATCTGAACAAAGCTCCTTTTTGAAGATCGTAAATCGCTGAGCTTCAAATCGGTTTAGAAGCTTTATTTTCGCAGAGGAAGAAAGGGGTTTTTCGATTTTGATTTGGAAAGAGAATAAAAAATTGCCTTTTTTCGCGTTTGCTTGGGGGACAAGTACATTCTGGTAGCGTTTGTTTTACACGCGCGATTTTTTTTTAATTATTTGGACGTGCAATTCAAGCTAGATCGACGGTTTAGATCTGTTCTCTTTTTGTACCCTAGCGCCCATTCGCACGTGATCCGTTCTCCATATATATATATGAAACATATTTCATAAAGAATTATAATTAAATTTATAAGTCGGGAATTTATACTGAAGGTAACGGGACGAAAATTTTCACGGAAATCGAGACGGGGTGGAAATGGGCTTGCTTTCTCCTTGTCCTAAAAAAAGTGAGAAAAATCTGATTTTAATTAGGATTTGGGCCTAATTTATTCAACCCAAACTAATTAAAAATACCCAAATTTAATTAGGCCCACCTTTTCCTTAACCTTGCTCCTTCTTCTTTTACGTAAAAAAAAACACCAGCGACTGAATCAGGATAGACGACGACGGACAAGGCAATAGGGCACCGGTGGTGGTGGCGGCGAAGCACCGGCGAGGGGGCAGTGGAGCTGAGCGCGCAAGTGGCCGGCGGTCCGGTGGAAGTTCGACGGTGGTCTGGTGGCCATGGAGGGAAGAAATTAGGGTTTTTATGAAAAATTCAACAAAGGGAAAAGGCTTTTCTAGGATTTTGATGGAATGAGAGCAATTATGCTATGAGAAAAGAGGAGAAGTGAATTGTAAGTAAAATCATGAATGTCCAACCCTTTAAATAGTGAATTTGAAGCTTCCATGGATCCATGTCAATGGAAATTGACCATTGAGGAAGAACAAGATTGAAGGGGATTGGTGGAGTTTGTGCTAGTTGGATGATGACCTAAGATGATGTGGGTCTTGGGGTAGTCTTTGAAGCAACAAAGAGGATTGGGAGGTCATTTCAAAGACACTGATATACGTCAATTCAATATCAGACAATTGACTTGTTGTTTGGAGAAGAAGAAGAAAAGGATAGTTTATTATTAAAAGAATGGGTTAATGTATAGATGAATTACAATAGTTTAGCGGTTGGAGAAGTGTATGTGTGAGAGGGAGATGCAAGGGGTCTTGGGTTCAAGTCCCGGCTCTTTACCCCTTTTTATTTAAATTGCCATGTACTTATTTAGCCTTGTACACTCCTTTATTTAGAAATTTCGAAATTTAATAAACCCTTATTTTTATTTGAATGCTTTTATGCCTTCATAATCCAATATAATTTATTCTTGAATTTATTTAATTAAATTATTTAAATTCTTTTTTATAGAGGAAAAGGATTATAAATTATATTATTTAAATTCTCTTTTTATAGTGGAAGAGGATTATGATTTATATTATAATGGTTTTCAAAACCTCAGAATATTAAAGAGAAAAAGAATTATAAATTATATTATTTAAATTCTCTTTTTATAGTGGAAGAGGATTATGATTTATACTATAATGGTTTTAAAAACCTCAGAATATTGCGGAGACTACCTTTATAACATTTTTATAATTTATTAAGACAATTATAAAACTAATTAAACTCTCTCTTTAAGAGAAAATATTTAAATAGATCTCCGACTTGCACAATATATTTAATTAAATTCTTAATTTTCATTGTAGTAAACTTTTATAATCTTTTATAATATGCGATTATAAAATTATTAAATTCTCTAATTTAGAGAAAAAAAATTTATTGGAATAATTACCCATTTTATTTTATTTAGAATTTAGCGGATATTACAGCAATGTAGAGTGCGCTATCCAATGAAAATGTTGATAACATTGTTGCACGGTTCTTTTTTAATTGTTTTTCAGAAATGATATTTGATGATCAACCCAGTGACCAAAATTCTGGAGGGCGTTGGAAAGTGGTTGCTAATTCAACTAGGAGGAGTAGAAATCAGCGAAATCAAAGAGCAACGAAAACGTAAACGAACCGAGCCTAGGATCTCAAAATAGAAATCCCTAGATCACCATTTCAAATGCAGGGCAAGTCCTAATTTGTTTGTCGAAGCCATCACATGCATGTGTCCCCAGCAAGAGGTCGCCCTAAAACGTGCTGGTTTTTCTTGCTTTTTGGATTATCGGATTACAAACAACCCATTGCACCTTGGGCACTATGTAGTCGATAAATTTGATGCACACGAGCATTGCCTAAAACTTGATGCTAATAAGGTTGCCACATAACGGAGGAAGATGTGCACAACTACTTAGGTCTCCCAATAGGCCCTGTTTCTCTCGACCTTTCAAGCGTTCATAAGGATAAAAAACTGTTTGATGAATTCAGAGCACAATTTGGGGAAATTGTGGGAGATCTTACACCTTCCATGCTTAAGACTCTCATTAACGATGAAGATAAACAGGACAACGGACCGCAATTCATTAGGAACATCATGGTCTTGTTCTTGAATTGTGTTGTGGGAGAGTGCTCCTCTAACGGGTCCTTGACCATGGCCTTTCTCCCACTGGTTAAGAAGGTTGATGCTATCCGTCGGTAGAATTGGTGCCAGTACCTTCTGAAGAAACTAGTTCAGGCCAAGGAGTCCTAGTCCCCTTGTTCACAACTCAGGGGACCTCTCTTGTTTCTTATTGCAAGTCTAACGAACTCGTGTTGTGCATGTGCTTTTTCCATGTATATATTTTTCACCTAACGAAATTTTGTATACTAATCATTTTGCTAGCTTTTTTCAGTCCATTTTGTGTATAATCATGTCCAAAATTGCTTTTCACAGCTCATGTATATTGACCGTGTGGCTGGCAAGAGGGATCTGCCTCCAAGATTGTATCCAATCATCAAGGGTTGGACTACCAGCATGGTCTTAGTGTGGGAGGAGGAAGAGAGGGACTCATGGGGGGTTTGGAAGACGTAATATCCGTGCACTAGCCACTTTTGATCACGGTGAAAATGTCAACGAAGTGGATGACACGGATTATATGCCACATGTAAACGAGGATCCGCAATCGAACAGTCCACGGCCCGATCCAAATGTTGCTCTAGTGAAAGAGCATGCAACTTTTGCGGCTCGAGTAATGCGGGAAATTAAGAGGTTTGTTTAAAGGCTGATGACGCTCCTTCAAATGTGGCAAATTCATCCAAATTCAAGGACGTCAATGGTGTCGTGTGTACCATTTTCACTAAATTGGGGTCGCGCTACGCCAACGGTGGAAAGTTCATCAATGATGAGAAATTCATCAAAACTCTTGATCATGTAGAACAGTACTTTGCCGATGTTGTCGGCCAGGAAAGTGACAACAATATGGACAGAGGCAAATCAAAGGTTGTTGATAATGTTGATGCCGCGGTTGAAATGGATGATGCGGAGGATGATAATGTTGAAAATGACACTGTTGATCTTGATGTCGTGCGGGGTGCAACTCATCATCAAAGGCATGATTATGATGAAATTCTTGCACATGATGTGTGTGAGGATGAAGATCCTCCCAGTGATGGTGACGATTATCACCTCAGTGGTTATGTTGATTCCAAGGGGGATGCTGATTGCAATCCAAGTGCTACGGAGGATGCCAACACTGAACAACATCCCGGTCATGATGATCTAAATAAGGCTGCTATTGCTAAGCCCACTGGTGAGAAATTCCCTGCCCGTGAGGTAAACACGACCTATCTTTCAATTATTTAGTTCTCTCCTATAAAAATGGAGGGGTCTCTTTATTTTCCTGTGTGTGTGTGTCTGATATTGAACACATTGCCATATCACTTCATAAATCAAGACTGTCAGGAGTTGTTCTAGAGGGATGTCATTACTCTGGCACGCGTTAATGCAGACGTCAATAACGAATCAAGGTAATTTCCTAGTTTTCAATGTGCTACTTTCATCGATCATGCATTATTTGTTTTCCCATGATGAAATGACCGGAACCTCTTGTCTTGGAAGTTGTCATGATCATGTCGAACCGTTGTTGGTGCTCCCTTGTCCAACCGGTGTTGGAACTTCTCAAGCTTCTAATGTTGATGGTGATGATGGTTATAGTAGTGATGGTGATGATCGCGATGACGATCCACCTCCTACGAGTTCCTCGGGTCGGATTGTACGAGTGATCGCCATGCATTGCCCAAAACATGGACCCACTTTGGAATATAAACAGGAGTTGATTGACTTATTAGACGTTCAAATGTTGATGAGAGAAAGTTAGATGTGTTTGTTAAAACTACATTGGAAGTCCAAAGGTAAGGCAGCCTTCCATTTATATGTTCCAAAGTATATGAATCTTTATGATCGATCTGTTATACTTCAGTTGTTACCCGCTACTCGTTCTACTGCATGGAGGTTGCGTTCAAGAATAAAAATATCTGGGAGAGCGTTACTGATAGCTTGCATTTAGGTATAGTTTAGGATGCATATTTATGTTTATATTGCATGGTTATAGCTTAGTTTAGTCTAGTTCTTAGGTTTTTAGGTTTTCTAGGAAATTTGGGTTTTGCGCTTGTTTTGTTCGGCTTTGCAGATCTTTAGGTAAACAAGCATGGACGGGATGGATCTTAGATGACTATGGTGGAGTTTGAGGAAGCTTAGAGTGATAAAAGTGAAGATTGGAAGAACCAATGCCTAAGAGCTTGTGTGAAAAGAACGCTTAAATCCGGGCCATTCATTGAAGTCTTGTTTTGACATCTCTATCTTCAGATGCTTGGTTTAGGAGCTACAGTAGTCGGATGAAGCTGAATTTGTTATCACTGGAAAGCTAATTCGAAGAGCAACATATCATGTTTGTACTCCGAGTCCAAATTCCAAATCAATGTAGGTCAAAACAGCCTCTGAAGTGTCGTCTGAATGCTAAACCGAGTTTAAAAGCGCGGGTTGGGAAGATATTATGCGGCCGTGCAATCTGGGGTGTAACCCGCGCAATTCGGAATTTCTCTCGGAGTTTTGGGCCGACTTTTGGGCTTGGCTTCTTGGGCTTGGTTGTCCTTTGTCCGAGTATGTGTTTAATTGAAGGGTTTGGAGGATTGTTTTTGGAAGACATATTTAAGCTCTTGTTAGTTTATTTTTTATCATAACATTGATCATACTTTTGGAGGCTAGGGTTTTTTTCTCTCTAGAGGCGAACTTTAAACTTTTGTAAGTTTATGTTAATTTTAAGTATGATTTGCTAAATTTCATTGTGTTTGGCTAGTTATTGAAGTCTTGATTTGCATATTGTTGTGAGGTTTGATTTGATTCTCAACAAACTTGAATAGAATTTATTCCATGTGCTTAATTAAATCTAAACTAGGGTTTTGTTAGATTGATCACCTAATTGAATTCCTAGTTATAACTGAATCTTATTAATTACTGGTCGAAATAATTTGATCAAGAGTAGAACTTTAATCAATTTAGTACCGGTTGGACTAGTTGGTTAAAGAAGGGAATAAATTCACAAGTCACTTAGATGTCTGGTTGCTCTATGTGTTTGTTTCTACTGATAACTTGAATCATTATGCTATTGTCTAATTGAATCTAGAAGGTCTTCTAGGTTGTTAGATGATTAGGGTTGTTAGTGTGGTAGTTCTATCAATTAAATTTGAAGTTTGGGTCATAATCTACAATAGATTATTCAAGTGAGAAGAGAATCAAGAGAATCGATGATCAAAAAATCAATATCATGATGGATTTAACTAGTTGAACACGTTTGTCTCTCATATTTTACAATCAACTTTTGCATTCATATTTACTTTTCAATTTGCATATTAGTTTAGATAAATCAATCATAACCCCCCCCTTTGGTTACTTGGCATTCAAGTAATAACACAGATCCACGAGTCCTTGTGGGATCAACCCTTGCTTACCATTCTACTCAATTTGGTTAAGTTAGGATTCTTTGATAGGTAAACGACTGAAAAATACCTCATCAGTTACGCGCAGTGAACTTGATTCTCTTACACGCAGAACGTATATCATGCAGACTAATGTCATAGACTTGTTCACTGTAATCTTGAATCACAAAGAATTGGGCCCTGCTGCGTCATTCCCAAGGAGATTCTTTGCAAACACAGCTCTTGTATGTGTAATTATACATTCATCTCTTACGTGTGTTATTTGGGACTATTGGTTATACTGATTATGTACATTTTCCATCTTTGATCATTTCGACAGGTTGCATGATGAATAACATAAAGACAAGCAGGGAGTTGCAAATTTTTTTTAACGAAAGCATGACAATTGCATTACGCAGGATGAACACGGCACACGATGCGGACGTTCCTGTGGTAAGAACTAAGAACTCTGCCTCATATAAACAATTATTTTCTATGAGCCTCATTATGGTACACAAATGCATCATCTGTTACTGCGTTGCATTGCCTTATTGTATGTGCATTATCGGGTAAATCATAGACAACATTAGTTCACTTTTCTAGCTATGCCTATTTCCTTGTTTGAAATAGTGGTGCTTCCCATTCCATATGGAACGAGCTATGTTCTATGTCACAATAAATGTCTAATTGTCGAGGTTTGACCTCATTACTCTTTCTACGGGGACAGACGCGTGCACTGCGATGAAACGTTATGTTGTAAGATTGGTTAGTTCATTTCCTCTTTTTCAATTGATTTCATATAAAGCTTTTTGTTGTGTCTTTTCTTTGTAGTCACATGTGTACCTTGTGTTTGTTCAAATTGCAATGACAGCTACTGCGAGGTTTCTTCAAGGAGGCACGTCTACATGACCAATATAATTTGCTCAAGGGCCACCAATTTAGGACCACTTTTGACTTGCCTTCGCGGCATCTAACCTCTGTCATAGAAATAGGAGATGTAGAATTGTATCTTATATACCACATGCATACCTACATGGGCAATGATATGGCTGGTTGGAGGTGCCAACTATGTGACATTGAGGAATCTTGTACATACCCATCTGCGCAGATGGAAACTCTAAATTATTTACTTGAACATGATTCTGACGTCCGATTTGAACAATGCTACACTAAGGGAGCACGTTCTCCGCCAGGCGACGCAAGGGCATTACCAAGTTAAACCCCATCTTAAGCACTTAAGGTTGTAAAATGAATTAGTTGATGTATGTTGTTTAATTGTCTGATGAATGTATACTGTTGGATAAGCAGATCTGGTTTTTAAGCACATTATTATTAATTTTATACACTCAAGCTGCATGTAATGCACGCTCAAGTTGCATGAAAATGTTGATAACCCACTTCCTAATTTTGTTTGTCATTAACATACAATATAGGTTCACCAAATGCGATTAAATGTCATACCCTTTATATAGTAACTTAAAACATCATAGTTATCCGCAGATACATCTTCCCACAAAGTTCAGAAACCCAAAAGAGAATTAATTTCCATGTTAAGTTAACAAGAGTTCAATTACCCACAAATTAAACCATTTCATTCCCAATTCGCCGAATGTTTACCAAAAAAACACATTGACATGCATCCACGAGGTCAGCCCCTAATAATGTCCACTACATACCTTTGAAGCTCTAGATTGATGGGTGTGAGCATGCATCCATCTCCTTTCACCAATTTGTTAGCCTACCCAAACTCACGCCATTCGGTCTTTAGTTGAACACGGCATCCCCTCCCTTTTACAAACTTGTACTTCAACAAGTACGTCTTGTTTCTGACACGAAGCATCATATCTCTGAGTTGTTGGTGTTTCTTTTGACCGAAATTGGCTCGATTGAACGCCATGGGAATTATCTATCAAATAGTCAATAAAGGCTTTAGGTGCATGTGTACATAATACATATGATGTGTTCAGTGTGGTGCATATATCAGCGTAATTACCGGCCCGTTGTCAGCATCTACATGCCGCTCCTCCACCATCAGTACGCATACTTCACCCTACCCTTTATAAACAGTTGGACCTATAGTTACAAGATAATATGGTGTATCAGTTGGCTTTGTACGATATAGTATGTATCAATCTCCTAATGTTCAATAAACCATATACTGTCATACATAGAATGATATCTTGTCATAAAAACATATTATCTTGTCATACAACAAATTTTAGCCATATAACAAGTGGTATCATGTCATATAACAAGTGGTATCCTGTCATTTAATTATGTGTATCATTACATGGTAAGATGGTGTATAAGTTGGTTTGTACCATATAATCTTCAAAGCTTTTGTAATAACCGTAATTTCTAATAAAAAGAAATTGTTATTTTTATTAATTTAATTATTTCTTTAAAAGAACAAGATACTCTTTATTATGATATTTCATAATAATAATAATCTTGAATAAAGCTTAACTTGGTAGCAAATAAAATTTTATTTTTTTATTAAATATAAACGATATTTCCGTTAGTTAAAATTTTAATAAAAAGAAGATGGAAGGAGGAAGAGTGAAAATGCTCTTGGTAGGATTCGAACCCCCAACCTCATGCATTCTCTACACTCAACACCCTTCCCTTTCCGCTATGCTACCAAGTCCTTCTTGTCTTTTAAGAGAACCTTTTTTATTTTATTCACTTCTCTCTTTACAAAGCTTTCAAGAAGTCATTGCAATGGAGGTCTTGTCCCATCAAAGAGATGTGATAGATGGCCATTCCAAGTCCATGCAATACCTCACTTTCCACCAATCCAACCTTCCCTCCCCTAGAAAGGCACCCCCCATGCCACCAATCAAACTTTCTCTCATCTTGCAAGCAAGCAAGACTTAATCATGCTGGAGGAGTTGAATCCCATTTTTCCCCTATTTAAAGGGTTTATGTGCAAGACTTAAGAGCACATAAATCACCTCTTTTCTTCCTCCATTTTCGTCCCTTTTCAACCCCCAAAAAAAATCCAGATTTTTGCACTAGTTGTGCATGATCTTCAAAGATCGATTCCAAGCTCGTTTCTCCACCAAATTTTGTGATTCAAGTCCCTAAATATAGATGAAAGAATTGCCTACAAAACCCCTCAATCAATTGGGCACAAACACCACAAAAATAAAGCCAAAAATGAATCCAAACCAGTCGACTGTAATTTTCGGGTTTTCCCGGGCTGGTGACGAGAGATTTTCCCCAAGCTCGTACGCCTTCTTTACACATTATTTTTCGGAGATATTTACAACGGTAGAAACAGAGAGATTAGAGGTTCCAACTGTCGCACCTTCCAGCCCCGTCTCATTACTGGTGTCGCCTCTAGAACCGCGCAAACTTACCTCGACGACCAACATGCACCCACACCAGGAGAACGGGATAGTGACGACCGAAATTCTCGACCAACGTACGCCCTCTTCAAGCCGCCTTAGATAGAGCGGTTGCCAATAGTAGGTAGAGGGCGTGTCCGACTTCCTACTGCAGCTTGAAGCGCCACCATTGGCCTCCCCTCGACGACGCAGCTGACTAGGGAAGGTTACTAGTTGGGCTGTTTTTTTGTTCGCTTGGAAAGAATGAAAAGAGGTGTGGGTCAACCCACCTCGTTTTGCGTGCCCTATTTCGACTCGTTATCGCTCGATATAATTTCCCGACTTGTATTTTAATTTTTATCTCCTTATAAAATAATTTTACATATATATATAATATTTATTTAAATAAATAGAATAAATATCATAAGTGAATTATTAAAATAGGAAATAATGTTGATAAGTCGTTAGATAAATCCCAATAAATTATTGGAATAATATAAAAGAATTTTAAGCATGAAAATTCTGATTTTAAAAATAATATTAACTTTATTATATTTTTATCCTAATATAAAAGAAATAGGATAAGATAAGGGGATTTAATAAAACAAAGACCTTATTAAAAAGATTATTCTTTCATGCCTTTTAATTTTGTAAGAAGCCTAGGAATAAAGTATAGTTGAATTTATAAGGAAAGTAGTTAAATAATAACAATATTGAATTTAAATAATCTACATAATATTTTATTGGTAGACTTTACTAATTTTATCACCTTGCATGTATTTAATTAAGACTTAACAATATTTTAAGAATATTGTGTTAACATTAGCGACTTAATAAAAAGAATGAGTCTTTTAATGGATTTTAACCATAAGGTGATGTGTTAACTTTCAAAACCTTAAATAAAACCTTATACAAATATAATTATTTTCATAAAGTATTTTTTTTAAGATATTACAATTGAAAATAATAATAAAGGATTATTATTATTTAAAGCCTCCACCTAAATTATTTTTAAAAAAAATTTAGGTTTCTTAATTTCTCTTCTAAAAAGGAAAAATAAGAGAAAGTAATAACTTAGATGAGATACGAATTTTAATAGAAATACACTCGTTATCTCTCGTGTCGCTAGGTCGAAGTCTCAATCCCGTCTAAGTCATCGATTTCTGAATCGTTCGAAAGTAACCGTCGCAAATTAAGGCAAGTGGAATTTCTCCTTGTAGCCTCGATATTTCGTTTCCGTGAAATTTCTCGATGTTGGGAACAACTTGATTGCTAATAATAAATGAATCTAGGAATATCGATTGTTAGAAATAATGACCCGCTTGTTATCATTATTACGATTATTAATTTTGATAGGACTATTATGCTAGTCTTGTTTGTATGACATTGCTTGTTTAAGATCTCTTTTCGAGATCGGTATGGATTGAAAGGTAAGGGGTGCGGGATTAACCCGACACCTCTATATAACCTACAACTCGAGCGGTATGGCACAATGCCCTCTCTTCTCGCGACTTTAAGGATCATGATCTATGTCTGCTCCTGCTCGGAGGCGGGACGAGTGCACCCTAACTAAGTGTCGGAACTTCGTTCCATTAAGTGGAACCGGGCCCTTTCATGGGCCCCCCACATTCTTAAAATTCATTAACGTAAGTGAAAGTTTTATCATGACATAAGATAAGTGCCAAAGCACATTTAAATGAAACTAAAACCGGGTCGAAACAGTACAACTTGGAACACCACCTTACTCTTGGTTCTTGAAACGATCGTCTTTCCAACCTGAATGCTTATTCGGGCTTGTCAAGGTGGGTTTGGTACTTAAGCGCCTTCGGGCCACCTCCCCGATCTGGAGCACCGAATAAGATGAGGTTGGTTGAGGTCCGACAAGGGAGCGAGAGGTTTTCAAAACTTGTATGAATTAATAACGTTCCCAACATACTTCCTACTCTACAATCTTGTAGTTCTTCCTTTCGGTTTAAGAGTTATCTCATCTCGAGATTTACTCATTTCCGTCCTTAAAGCTCCACTTAAAGTTTCTACATCTCAAACACATCCCGATAATCTCTTTCGAATAACATAAATTATCATACTACCCTTGAGAATTTCCATTCTCACTTGCTTAGTCTCCTTAGACTAATCCTACTATTTACGCAATTTTGTTTGGTATTTCTCGCCCTTTGCGAAAAATGTCAAACTCTAGGAAATTCATATCGAATTTTTGAAGACAAAGTCTAGAAGGCTCGAGAAGATTCATTCAAGGATAGAAGGTCAAGGCAAGACGACGTTGAAGGAATGAAGGAATTTTCAAAGAGCAAAGCATTCAGAAGATAGTGCACCAACTCTTCAATTTTAACCAAGAAAATCATCATCATATGACTTGTCTTGGAGAAACATACTTGTATTTTTAAATATGTATTTTCAACCCTTTTTAATACGGGCTTCAGTTTTCACTGCATCATCATTTGTAAAATGACTCTCAATGTAATGAACAAATGTTCTTATAGATGAATAAAATTCCGCTTTTAGTCATTTCTTCTTTACTTATATTCTCATTAAATTATTTAAAGCCTAGGGTGACTTTGGACGGTAAAATCTGAGGTCACTGGCAGTAATACCCATTGTTGCAAAATCGGGGCGTTATAGCTTTTGCAAACAATAGAAAAAGTTGAATCTAAAAGTCAGTGGTGAAGTACTTACCCAAGGACCCCTGATCTGGAGATATTATCTCTTCATCCTCTTCCTTGATCGTTGGTAGTTTATTCAACATCCCCTTGCTTTGCAAGCTCTTAAATTTTGTACTTTTAAGTCGTTCAACATAATTTAATTACATGCCTCCTTTGCCAAATATGTGAACGTAGAACCTGTCTTGGAAGTCAAACCTGAAGCGCAGAATGTACCTTTGCTCAAGGGAATACCTTCTTGCAAAATTCACCCATCCAGTGGTTATTTTGATTCCCTCACCCTTGGAGAGCTTAACTGGCCATTTCTTGGTTTGACACACAATGTATCCAGAGTCTGGTATTGACCGCTTGTGCTTCTTCACAAACACAGGGGCAAGGGTTGTGTGTCCAACATGTTCAGCAGTGATCAATGAATCAAAAATACGAATGCGGTGAATATATATGCATTCGATTGTTGTTCAAATATTTTCTTACCATTTGGAACAATGACTTTGAGACTACAATAACTCTCATGAACTTTGTATCGTGACTGCGATTATCCTTTTCCATCTTCATGTCATAAACATCATCTATTAAGTTGTAGGTCCCACTATATCATTTGCCTAAAAACAATGCAACACATATTCCAGAAACACAAACTCAAGATGCATGCAATGCACACTCAAGATGAATGAATTGCACATTCAAGATTGAGTCTCAATATGAATGAATTGCACATTCAAGATTGCAATCACAATATGCATGCATTGCACACTCAAAATGTAATAGCCGCTATTTCTATATAAAAAGAAACGGTTATTTTTTTATTTAATTATTTCTCTAAAATAGATAGTTTAATTATTATTATGATTTTCATAGTATAATATTAAAATATTATAAAAGCATAGCATAATGGAAAATAATAATTTAATTAATTAAGGATAAATACTATTTCAATGTTAAATTCACATTTCAATTAAATTCTAAATAAAAATAAGAAGGAGACAAAAATAAATATGCGAGAGGTGGGACTCAAAACCCATGACCTCTTGTATTTTTCAAACAATTACATCCTCCCATTTCCGCTATGCTATGGTAATTTATCTACCCATTAAGGATTTTGAATCTTTTTATCTCCTTTTTCGACTTCTCCTCCAAATTGATCAAATCAGTTGCTAGACTGATTTGACGCTTGAGCTATGCGTGCTTTCCATCTTCATCAATGGCTTGTAGAAATCACTCTTTTCACCACCCTCTTAATCCAATCCAACCCAATCTTTCTCCACCTCACCATGGGAGAAGCTTCCAAGCTTCCATCACCATTATAAAAGGAGGATTAGAGCAAGTGGAAGAAGGCACTCAATCCTCCTCCTCTACACTCAAATCTCCCATTTTAATTCAGTTTTTCGTCCATCTTTAAGACCCAAAAATTCAGATATTAATTGCACCCAAATCTGAATTTTTTTCTCCCATTAAAATCTGAATTTTTTTACAAAATTCCACAAACCCTAGTTGGAGCCTCCCTTGGCCGCCCACCACAGTCGGATCACCGGTCAGCCACCACTACGTGTGGGCGCCGTCGCCACCCAGAAGGGTCGTCGTCCATCTCGCTGGTGCCTCGCGACTACCATGGTCGAGCGTCGTCCTGTACGTCCTGGTTCCTTCTGTTATGTGTGAAATGAGAAGGGAGAAGAAGAGATAGGGCCTAACACTAATTTTGGGTAATATTTAATTAAGTTTGGGCTGATTTTATTAGGCCCAAAATACTAATTAAAATCAGATTATTACCCATTTTAGGAAAAGGAGGAAGCAAGCCCATTTTCGTCCCGTCTCGATATCCGTGCCAACTTCCGTCCCGTTACGCTCGGTATAATTTTTCCGACTCGAATATTATTTTATATCTCCTTATAAAATAATTTTCATATATATGATATTTATTTAATTAAATTGAATAAATATTGCATGTGGATTTTAAAAGGAATTTAAATGATTAAATTCACTTTGCATGCAAGCCCATTTCGGTCCCGTCTCGATATCCATGCCAACTTCCGTCCCGTTACACTCGGTATAATTTTCCCGACTCGAATATTATTTTATATCTCCTTATAAAATAATTTTCATATATATGATATTTATTTAATTAAATTGAATAAATATTGCATGTGGGTTTTAAAAGGAATTTAAATGATTAAATTCAATTTGCATGCACCTATAGTTAAATATAAAATTTTATAAAAATCATGTATGACCTCACTTTAAAAATAATAACAAAAGAACTTTATTATTTGGGTTTTTCCACCTAAAGTATTATTATATATAATTTAGAACATAATACTTTCTCTAGGAGAAAGAAAATAAAGAAAGGAGTGTATAATAAATGAAATAAGGTTTTTGTTAAGAGAAAATAGTCTTGCATGTCATTTTAACCTTATTAAAATCTTTGGAATATTTTTATATATGATCTTTTACTAAAATAATTGAATAAGAACAAAAATGTGCCTAAATAATTTAAACAAGTACTTGCATTTGGTTTAAAAACGACTTTTAATATTATATCACCTTTGCATGTCCACTTAAGACTTTAATAATAATTTTTGGAAAAAGTTTTAATAATCTTTGATTTAAGACACAAACATGGAAATAATATTTATTTTCCCAAATTAAATAAATATTGCTAGTATGTTTTAAAAGATGAAATTCTTGGCTATAAAGTTATTTTAAAAGCATATATTTGGGAATAATAAACAAAGATTATTATTATATAAAATCTCCACCTAAATTATTATTTAAATAATTTAGCTTTCTTAAGTTCTCTTGTAAAAGGGAAAAATAAGAGAAGATAATAACTTAGAAGGGATAAAGAATTTTAATAAAAATCCGCTCGTTATCTCTCGTGTCGTCAGGTCGAAGATTCGAATTCGTCTAGGTCGTCTAAATCGGAATCATTGGAAAAGAAACCGTACGCAAATCAAGGCAAGTGGTTTTTCTCCTTGAAGCCTCGATATTTCGTTTCGTGAAATTTCTCGATGTTGGGAACAACTTGTTTGATAATAATAAATGAATCTAGGACTATCGATTGTTAGAATTAACGACCCGCTTATTATCATTATTAAGATTATTAATGTTCAATAGGACTATTATGCTAGTCTTGCTTGTGTGACCTTGTTTGTTTAAGATCTCTTTTCGAGATCGGTATGGATTAAATAGTAAGGAGTGCGGGATTAATCCGAACACCTCTATATAACCTATTAAGGCATATGGCAACATGCCTACTTTTCGCAACTTAAAGGATCATGATCTATGTCTGCTCTTGCTCGGAGGATGGACGTGCGCACCCTAGGTAGGTGCCGGAACTTCGTTCCCGTAAGTGGACCTCGGCCCTTTCATGACCCCCCACACTCTTAAAATCCATTAACATAAGTGAAAGTTTTATCACGACATAAGATAAGTGCTAATGCATAAAAGAAACAAACAACTTGGAAGACCAACCTGGCTCTCAGTTCTTGAACGATCGTCTTTCTAATCAGAATGCTTATTCGGGCTTGTCAAGGTGGGCTTGGTACTTGAGCACCTTCGGGCCACCTCCCCGATCTGGAGCACCGAATAACATGAGGTTGGTTGAGGTCCGATAAGGGCGTGAGAGGCTTTCAAACCTGTATGAATTAATAATGTTCCCAACATACTTCCTATTTTACGAAGTTTTACAATCTCATAGCTCTTCTTTCCGGTTTAAGAGTTATCTCATATCAAGATTTACTCATGTTCGTCCTTAAAAAGCTCCACATAAAGTCTAAACCTCTCAAACACATCTCGCTATATCTTGTTATAGATTTGTGAAGTTACCAAAATACCCTTGAGAAATTGCATTCTCACTTGCTTAGTCTCCTTAGACTAATTCCACTATTTCCGCATTTTTGCTTGGTATTTCTCGCCCTTTGTGACAAATGCCAGACTCTAGGAGGTTCACACTGAAGTTTTGAAGACAAAGTCTAGAAGGTTCGAGAAGAGTTATGCAAGGATAGAAGGTCAAAGTAAGAAAACGTTGAAGGAAGGAAGGAATTTTCAAAGAGCAAAGCATTCATAAGATAGTGCATCAGCTCTTCCATTTTAAAACCAAGCAAATCATCATCATATGAGTTGTCTTGGAAAAATATACTTGTACTTTTAGTACGTCCTTTCAACCCTTTTAATATGCGCTTTATTTTCCGTTGCTACATCATATGTAAAACAACCCTCAATGTAATGAACGGATTTTCTTATCAATGAATAAAATTCCGCTTTTAGTCATTTCTTCTTTAATTATATTCTCATTAAGTTATTTAAAGCCTTGGGTGAATTTGGACGGCAAAATCCAAGGTCAATAGCGGTAATACCCAATGTTACAAAATAGAGGTGTTACACAAGATGAATGAATTGCACATTCAAAATTGCAATCTCAATATACATGCATTGCACACTCAAGATGCATTAAAAATTGACAACCGACTTCCTAATTTTGCCATCTTCCTCGGCATCTCTGTCAATGTACTTTTGGAAAGCCACAAAATCTGGCATCGAGTGTATTCATATTCACCAGAGAAACAAATCTTTATAACACACTAATCAACATAACCAATGCACAATTTCATCTCAATTCCAATACACAAATGTCTATCTAGAAACCATCAACCCTAGAAACCCAAAATCCATCCAGATAACCCTAAACCCTAGAAAAAGGACCATGACATAAATCCAGTTACCCAAACCCTAAATCCTAGAAACACAAATTAAATACAAATTGAACTCGATGAATAAACAACTAATCATAATCTCAATCCAATTCAGCGAGTGAAATCGTCTGAATATGATGTCGGATTTCAAAAGCTAACAATTAAAACCCTCATTGAATGAAAATTCAAGCAAATTTGAGGAGCCTAACCACTATGTCGTCGCGAATCTGGATGCTATATATCGACGATCGAGAGGCCGAAACTAGATGCACGGTGTAGTGTCGAGAAACCTGGTGGCCGGTGGAGTACGACTGTTGTCGGTGGTGTGTCGAGAAAGGGTAACTTTACGCAAATGGGTAAAAGGAAGGAGTAAAATATACGGAGTATTTACCTTTTTAATTATACCGAAAAGGGTACAATAAAACTTTTTCAAATTTTGAATTCGAAATCCGAATCTGAAATTTTACAATTTTGGCCAAAATCGCATAAAGACAAATCGATTAAAATATTATTACTTTTGCAGAGTATAGGAAATTTACCATACACCAGGTGTAAGTCTAACAAGATCCCATAAATAATTTGATAGTTCTCTCTTATTATGATTTCTCATAACGAAACACGCCATTGTCAACTCATTAGCTTTCTTTGATCTACCAAAATTTATTTTGGTAAGGATCAAAGAAAAACAATTGAAGATGAAATATGAACAATCATAAAACTGGTGATTTTTCTTTAATGCACCAAAATTTATTTTGGTAAAAGTTACTGGTGATTTTTTTCGTTTATTGATCAACCTATCAGTTTTAAGAAACAACAATAATTTTTAAAAGCATATTTCCAGTAATTTTCAACAAATATCAATTTTAAAAGAAAAACTAAGACTCATTGCATATTTTCCACAATTTCTCAAAAAATATCAAATTGAACACTTGTCAACAAATAAAACAAGAAAGATAAGTTGCTTTAAAAAGGTAAATCCCAAAACATGGAGCAAATTACATACGTCACGGCCCTAGTTCATTCCACTGATTTGCAAATATCACATAAGCCCAATGATGCAGACTTCTTTCATCATGCATAAGCATCTAATCTTGATTTTCATAATAAGCCTCCCTATCATAAGTACTGTACGCCAGCAGCTTTGCTCGCCACCACCACCGCTTTGCTTCTTCTTCGGCCTTATTTAGTACGGGAGGAATGACAATAATAAAGGGATAGTAAGTCTAATCCAGCTTGGAAAGCAATATAAATTATTTACCTGGAATGTTCCGGTGACAATTTCCTCTTCTTGAAAGGCGTACTATGCTAAATTCTTTCATGGTCACAACAATCTTTCATGTTCGGGAACATATCAACATACTATCCTTTTTGCTACAATAAAATTAACAATATAAAAAAAAAACTAAAAAATGAAAATTATAAACTGTAAATCACACTAACATCCAAAAGCTGATTTCGAATTTTTTTTCTTTCCATTAAGAAAGATTAATGGGAGTTTAAATTATATTAGACTCCTAAATTTTTGATTCAGCACAAGTTAGGAAATTTAAATCACAATTAATGACCACTTCCTATTTTCTTGCATACGTTCTTACTTATAGTCTATAATTTGGTTAGTTTACTGATGTATATGCAGATTAGAAGCTACTTGCTTAGGTGTCATGAGATGCTATTTAAGAAGCTGATGTGGGAGAAGCTGAATGTTTTTATGTGTTTGTCATTGAGATTTTAAATTTCAGTAATAAGGTGATTCAGCTTACTCGATATATGTTGGTTTTAAACAAGCAAATCTGTCCTTGTCCTAAAGGGGCTTAACTGGAAATTTGATTTGATAATGGTTGTACTATGATTAGTTGATTTGAACATGCAACAGATTTTTGAAAACGTGAAAACCCAATCTGGTAAAAAATGTGCAACCTAGTCGCTATCTACTACAAGAAAGGCTCATGTACTGAAATTTTCTTCATTTTCAATCCAAAAGGCAGCCAGCCAGTGGTGTAGTCAGGAATTTATGTCAGTGGGGGCTAAATTCCGTTGATAATTTTTTTTGACTATAGAATCATTTCTGGCGAAGCCAGAATTTTTTTTTTTTTTTTTAATAATATATATAAAAAATTGTATTTTTCTGTATATAAAAAAATTATATAGAAAATTTTGTATTTTTATGTATAAAAAATCATTTTAATATATTTTATATGTTTAAAAAAGTTAATCTTCTATTTTTTGACCAAATAAATTAATTTTTATCAAATAATCTAAAATTTTTACTATATTTAAAAAAAAATTTGAAAATCCCAGGCATAAGCTCCCTCCGCCCCTGCAGCCAGCTAATACTAAATCTAATGTACTGAAATTTTCTTCTCACTACTGCTCCTCACTCACTCATCTAAACATCTATCTTCAGTCACAAATCCAAGCGATTAATCTAAACATCTATCTTCAGTCACAAATCCAAGCGATTATATAACCAAATGCTACTTGCTTCTATCGAAAGACCTTCCTTAAGCCCCCAAAAATCATCAATTACTTGCTTAAGGAAAATTTCATCGAAACACCTTCTAGCTGCTTGATTCTGAATGATATTTAAATTCTTTGATCATTTTAAATAGTGATTATATATATATATATATAACAGAGACACTAGAGAGGAGTCTCGAAAGTGGAAACATCAGTTTTTTTTAGGAAATTCCTTTTGGTGCTCTCCTGTTTTTGCCTTTTTTCTCTTAATGTTCAGAAAAAAAAATTTATTACTTTTGGTGCCCTTCTGTTTTTGACAAATTCCTCACCATAACCTAAAATCTATAAAAATACATTTTTTTATCTGATTTACGTTAAAAATAAAAAAAAATAATTAAAAATTCTAACATTTTCCATCTTCTCCGTCACTCATCCGGCCGCCGACATCAACCACCGTCCCTCGATTATCACCAATTCACAATCAAGAACGTCCTCTCTCTCTCTCCACATCCTCATTGACTACTTCGACGCCAAGATCATCCACCAGATCACTAATGGCACCGCTCTCTCTGCCACCATGTAGCAGGCCATCGGCGACGCCTCTAGATCTTCAGGATGCTTCAACATCACCGGTGTTAAAGGCGGCAAGGTAATCAATTAATTAGTTCCTAATCTGTAACAGATCTCTCCAATTGCTCAGATCTGAATTTTGAGATGCTCGATTCTGAAATTCTAGGTCATGTTCGGCACTAAGGGCAACCATATCGTCATCAAGTAGAATGTTGTTTGGCTTTAGATCACAATGAATTACTTGAACTTCATACTCATTGTGAATGCAATCAAATGTACAGGCTACATCAATAGCAATGTTCAACCTTTTGTACGTAGAAGGCTTAGATTTTGAGAGATGTGCAACCAGTTGTCAAGTCCTTCATTCGGCACCAATTCATAAGCTATGGCTTTGAAATCATTTCCCTGAAGATCAATGTCGGAGCAAGAAGAAATAATCTTGACTAATTTCTATGATGAATGCTTCTCAATGGATTACACTCCCATAAATTTTTTTATCACGTCATTGATGCTAAGTTTCAGTACTTTAGCAACAATTGGTATTTTTTTTAAGTCCAACATATCTCTATAAACAAAATCAAAACCGCCCATTCCAATCAAATTCCACGTTTGTGAAACCGGTGAAGGAGTTACTGTAAGGAAATTTGGGGAGAAAGGTGATATTTTTATTTTTTTTAAATTTTTTAATGGAAATTATGATGAAAATAGACTTTAGGTTATAGGAAGGAATTTGTCAAAAACTGAAGGGCACCAAAAGGAATAAGATTTTTTTCTGAGCACCAAAAGAAAAAGGCGAAAACAGGAGGGCACCAAAAGGAATTTCCCTTTTTTTTCTCCCTTTTGAGTGAACTATAGAATCATCATTCTCCTTGTCAGGAGTTGTACAAAAAAACTTGCACTAAAATATACAGGGAACCACCCTCTAGTCCACAGTCAGTCGCACGGCTAAGGAGATATCTATTCTTACATATATCAAGCAAGCAAAATGGGCAAAATCAATTTCAGTTTCTTGCATTCTAGCAAAAGATACTTAGCCTTTGATCATCTAATTTTCAGTGTTTGGCCTTGAGTAGTGATGATGATATTTCTACAAACTCTTTTGCCTTCTGAGTCACTTCCATGAGATTAGATTTATCCAGTTCTAGACGCTCTATCCTAGACACAAGCTTCGCATTCTCTCTTTTAAGCTCATCAATTTCCCGCCTGCTTTCATCTAGCTGGCGCCCTAACTCTTCCGAATATTGTGCAGCCTGCATAGACCATGTCAAAACAAAAATTCAAGCTAAGAGTAAACCTAGCTGCTAAAGTTATGTCAAGACTTAATTTCAAGACGTAAAATAAATGGCAAGAGTGAGCCAACCAAAAGTATTTCAGGCAATTGTCTCAAGGCTGTAGACACTTCAGGGCGACATAATGTGCCAATTAAACTTGTCCCTTCACATCCGCCCTCTAAAGGACCATCAATCTTACCACCATCCTCGGAGAACTCCTTTTCTCCATCAACATGAGCTGAGCTGATTGGAGCGTCTTCAGAAAACACATCCTGAGTATTGGTACAACTTAGTTCCTCTTCAGGATCCTCTTCCTCTTCCTCTTCCTCTAAAGGAGGATCCTCTTCCTCTCCCTCTTCCTCTAGCTCATGCTCTTCCCCTTCGCCTTTCTCTTCCTCTTCCTCCGGATCCTCCTCAGGGTCCTCCTCTTCTTCCTTCTCTTCCTCTGGCTGAATTTCGGTAGGAGAAGCTGCTAGATCCTTGGGTGAAAGACAAGTTTTTGCCTTTTTGTTTGGCAACTCCATGTTCTTCGACTTAGGCTCAAAACATCCAACTTTTCGCTTCCTTTGGGCGATATATCGCACATACATATCAACTGGTCCAGCTCGTCCTGTAATGACAAAAAGCCACTCAGGCAAGGAAAGAAAAGTATACATAAAACTCAGAGGGGCATTAATGAAAAGAAATGAATCGACCTTTTACAGGATGAGTTAGACTCAGCCCCGCTTCTTCCAGTCGACTTACATCTAAAATTTTCTTAAAACCGAGTCCAGGCTGCCGGGGCAGCGATTTGAAAATCTGAATCAATTCTTGAACTTCGCTCTCAATCTTCTCCCCTTGTTTTCTGGTGTTACCCTTACAAAACCGAAAATTCCCAGGATACGTAGGAAAGTTGAAGTGAAATTCCTCACTTTGGCACACTAGAAACCATTTTGTATCCCATAATTTACCATTTTTTGGATTAGAAATGAGATTGACCCCTTGGAAGATCACACTGTAGATACCATTTTGGGCTCTCATGGTGTACATTGATTTGAAAGCTTCATATGACGGAACAAGATTCAAATCCTTGAACTTGAGTAAGAAGGCAAGGATCGACCTCCAAGCATTGGGAGTAAGCTGGGCTGGACAAAGCCTAGTATCGGAGAGAAAGTCACAAATAAAAGGATGCAATGGAAGACGAAACCCAGCTTTCAAAGCTTTTTCATGAACCACAATACACCCTGGATAGTTTGCTAGAGAGCCGCCATTAGCACAAGGCAATCTTAGCTTAATACCCTTTGGCCAAGGAAAGAATTTGGCCAAGGCATTGAGTTCCATCATATTCATATCACTAGGAGTGCCCTTATTTGTACCCTCTACATAACCCACTGTACCATCATCCACTTCAGGCTTAAAAGCCGAGCCATGTAGACGAGTTAAAAGTGAAGGAACCCACCTACGTCTAGAAGCTTTAAGCTCAGCCAGGGTTTCACTTGACTCTGAATCACTATCTGAACAAGTAAAGAAGAAAATTACACCACAAACAACTATTGCATTGTAAATTTGAAACAAAGCCACCAAGATGATGCACAGATGAGGATTCGAAATTAAAAATACTAGAATGCAGCACATGCAGAGAAAGAGACTACTGAAATGTTGCCAGAGGTTATGTAGATCAGATCAGACACAAGATCGTGCAAGAAATTCAAAAACATCATCACATCCATTGTGAAATTAACTTTTCAAACACAAAGTTTACCCAGAAAAAAAAAGGCAACTCGGCCATTCAAGAAATCAAACAAACATTGAATTATTGAAACAGAATCCAGCGAATTTGAGTACTAAGAAAATCAGTACTTGATCGAAAACACACACAAACAAATTAAAACTAAAGCGAGAAAAAGATTCATACAATATCAAGACACAAAAATCAGTCCTCGGTCAAACCCGTATTGTTGGTTTCGTCCGTTGAAGAAAACAACAATGGCGGATAAACCGAAACAGAGAGAAGCAGATATTACCACTGTACTTTCGCCGGTGAGTATGTCCGTACCGGCAAGGCCGCATTGCTAAACTCGAGAGTCGAGAGACAGCAGATGAAGGAAAGGGATTAATTACAGAGAGAAATTGACCAGGGTAAAAAACAAGGATGAGGAATAGAGAGGGTTAGGGCTAGAGCCCTATCCTGATTTATTAAATCCAAATTATTAACTCGAGTGCCCTTAGATTTTTTAAATCCACATATAAGAATGCCCAATCCTGATTTATTATTGGGCTCCTCCAATCCAACGTGACGATTGATTGGGAAAAAAAGCTAGTTAAACTTGTCATATTACAACTGTTTGACGCTTCAAATCTGATACGAGTTGATGCTGATATTGATTAATGGTTGATGTTGATTTTACAAGTTAATTTTAGTAGTTGAAATTATTAGCTTATTTCTGTGAAAATTTATATAGGTGTTCGGTAGCCTAAATTGATGGAGACTAATTTTATAAAAGATGGGTGTAAAATTATCAAAAAGGATATATTTATAAATTTATAAAGAGAAGATTAATTTTTAAATTTTCCTAAATTAAATTAGTGAAGGGCAATCGAAGGAAATAAATTCCATAAGGCTGGAAGGGGTAGATTAAATTTTGGGTGAAATATAAACTACCATCAACTCCCATAAGTTGTCATAATCTTCATCAACTCGCACTATCGAACAGATAATAACGACTTTATTTTTTTACCATAAGCTTGAATAAAGTTGTATAAGGTCAAAATAAGGCCCGCTGAACGGACCCTAAATAGGATTCTTTTTAATTTAGTAATTCTTTGTTAATTTGATTTATTTTAAAAGGATTTATTTATTTCAATTTAGGGAATAATTTTGAAATAATTTATCACATTATTACTTTTATTATGTGCCCATGAGCACACATTAGCCGAACCGTTACAACGATAATACCAATTTGAAATTATTTTTCATTTAGGAAATACTAGTTGATTAGTGTGGGGACATCTATTAAAAATAGAGTTGTCAAAGCCTGACCTAACTCCCAAACCCGACCCGAACCGCCCGATAATTTTAGGGTCAAGACCCGAAAATTTGAACTCGAAACTCGAAATGAACCGAACTCGATAGAACACGAAATCCATTGGGTTGACCGATTTAAAATATTTATGTAATTTATAAAATTTATTTTGACACTTATAATATATTTTATTATTTGTTGGATCGTAAACGTTAGCAAAGAGCTTGGGAACTGGCAGTTAAGTTGTTCCCAAGGCAGCGGAAGTAAACAGTTCGCAAGTAATAAAAACAGTAAAGAACACAGTTCCCTTATAGAGGAACCCCACTACAACCAACTAGTTGTATGGGTAAACCTCTACCTCCGCTTGGAGGATTTTGAATGACTTACTTATATTAATTGCTTTGTTTCTTAGTTACACAGCCGGATTCACACTTCTCTGTTCCTACGAGTTCTTCCTAACTCTAGCAACACTAGTAAATCCTCTCAACTGAGTTCCTAAGCTCACAACAGCAAAACACAAGTAACTCAAACCTTACACCGACTTCTCAGTTCCCTTGCTCCTGGGAACTTCGGCTTCACCGTCGTCGAGATCACACACTCGCCGGCGGGGACTTCTCTTCCTTTTCTTTCTTTTCTCTGGTGTGGGTGTTTGTGAGTTCTGGGAGAAGTACTCAATCCGAGTACTATTCATTTGGCTTTATAGTCCAGGTGAGCTTGGGCAGTCGCATCTTTCGTTTGTGTCCAAAATGCCCTTTGCTTGATGCCCAAGTTGTACTTTCTTCACATGTGACTTTGGTTTGAACTAGGTCAACTTCTTGGATCAATCGGACCGTTGGATGAAGCGTGGCAGTCTGATCCTCAGACTGTTCCTTCGGGTTGTCTGAGACAGAATTCCGCGATCTGCGCTGAACGGTCGTTGTCCTCACATGTGAGTTCCCATGTCATGGGAACTGTCTTCTTCAGAGTTCCTTTGATGGAAACTCTTCATCGTTGTAAGCTTGTGTTCTCTTGATTGTTTCTGGGAGTTCCCACTTCATGGGAACTTTCCTCTTCAGAGTTCCCTTGATGGAAACTCTTCATTGTGGCTTGCAGTGGCTTTTGGTCATTCATGGGAGTTCTTGGATGTACTTGTGTTCCTTAGAAATACTTGAAAAAACCACATTAGTTCCCTATGGTGTTTGTCATTATCAAAACTGAAGAGAATTACATCGTTGATCCGTTGTTTAGAACTAGAGGTCCCAACAACGTCCCAACAATTTCCCCCTTTTTGATGATGACAAACCCATCACAAAAATGCAAGTATTTCAATGAATGATATGCTGATGAGTTCCTAAAGGAAGTCACTTTTAGTGAAACACTTAGATTTAGGGAACCACTTCTGATGAGACACATAGTTCTTATTAAGCTTTTTATGCAATTGTTCCCCCTTAGCTTATGCGTGGTCTGTGATAACTTAAACTGTTAACTCATCTCGCATTTTTTGTCTTTCCCCCTTTTGACATCATCGAAAACAAGCAAAGCAATAATAGGAAAGAAGGGAACACGCAATCAAAATAAAGACCATTTCATTACTTAAGATAATATATACAATGGGAACCCAAGTACAATTCGTGGTCATTTTTGGATTAAAGGGGAGAAGAAGGGAGAGATCATGGGTCTTGAGGGAACAGGGCGTCACAGAGGGGCGTAAGGACTTGTTGATAGCTCACATATAGGAGTAGTTTAGATGCATGTTTTATATATGTTTTGGTTAGGTTTTGGTTAGTTTTTATGTAGTTTTTAGGTTTTTGTGTTGTCGGGTATTATGCGATGGTTTGCTCGGTTTTACAGGTTTTTAGGTTCCGGAGCAACAGCGGGGCGAGTGCAGATGGAACATGGTGGTGATGGACGAGATGGACGAGGCTAAGGAAGCTAGGATGCATTAGGATGAAGAGCCAAGGCAAGGAAGACCGAGCCAAGAAGAGGAACAATTGCGCTGGATCGAAGCCGCGTAGCTCGCCGCGCAATGCCATCTGAGAAGCAATTGCGCGGGGTGTGAATTGCGCGGCCGCGCAATATGCTGCCAAGCCGCGCAATCCGGCGTTTCTCACGGACGATGGACTTGGGCCGAGATTTGGTTTTTGGGCTTTAGTGTTGATCTTTTGGGTTTGTATTTTGGCCGAGATGTGTGTTTAAGATATAGTTTGAGGGTTATTTTAGAAGACATATATAAACCTTATGTTAGTTTATTTTCTCATAACTTTTGATCAACTTTGGAGGCTAGGGTTTTATTTGGAGAGAGTTTTCTCAAAGGAGTAATCTTTGAACCTCTTGTAAGTTTGATTTCAATTTCAATTATGCATTGCTAATTTCCCTTTGTGTTTGGCTAATTAGTGAAGTTATGATTTGTGTATGATTGTGAGGTTTGATTGATTCTCAACGAACTTGAGTAGAAATTATTCCCTGTGCTTAATTGAATCTAAATTAGGGTTTTATTAGATTGATCACCTAATAGAATTTCTAGTTAAAACTGAATCTGATTAATTACCGGTTGGAGTTAATCTGATCAAGAGTAGACTTTAATTAATTTAGTACCGGTTGGACAAGTTGATTAAAGTAGGGAATAAATTCACAAGTCACTTAGATGTCTGGTTGCTCTAGGTGTTTGTTTCTATTGATAACTTGAATCTTCATGCTGTTATTTAATTGAATCTAGAAGGTCTTCTAGGTTATTTGATAATTAGGGTTGTTAGAACTGGTTGGTCTATCAACTAAATCTGAAGTTTGGGTTTTAGTCCTTAGTAGGATCATTATCCACAATAGGTTATTCAAGTGAGGAGAGAATCAAGAGAATCGATGATCAATAAAGCAATATCATGATGGATCTAATTAGTTGAACACGCTTGTCTCTTAATTGATTAAAACCATCTTTTGCATTCTTAGTTAGTTTCTATTTTGCATAGTAGTTTAGAATTTACAATCAAAAACCCCCATATTAGTTATTTGGCACTTAAGAAATAACACACTTACACGAGTCTCTGTGGGATCGACCCTTGCTTACCATTCTACTCAGATTGGTTAAGTTAGGATTCTTTGATAGGTAAACGACTGAAAAATACCTCATCACTTATGTAAGCTTTTCTTGTCCTCTGGCCAACGCTGCTTGGTCCCTGGCAATCTGGTCGAGGGTGTTGGCAATGCGGAGCAACACTGGAGAGTTCCCCTCTTGTGCACCAGACTCCAGTTGAGCCGCCTCCTCTACGGGCTCAGAGTGCCTCATCTTCTGGACAACTGAAATGTCCAGTTCCCTTCCAAGCTCGATTTCGTCTTTAGAGGCGTCGTAGAGACCCTCTTTTTGTAGGAGCTTCTTGATCAGCCCAGAATAGGGAAGAGAATGGGACTTGGAGGCCATGCACTTCTCCATGTGCCCAAGGATGATTCTGGGAAGGTTGATGGGCTTCTTGAAGAGGAAGTGATAGAGGAGGATGGCATCAGGGATGTTGACGACCAGACAGTTCTCCAGGCGAGGGATCACCACATTGATGATGAATTGGTGAGCAAGCTTGGTGACCAGGGAGAGATGGTGCGTCGAAGGAACTTTGGAGGGAACCCCGACCCTCGAAGATGGTGTTGTACACTTCAGTGCTATTGAAGTCCCCCCAGAGCTTATGGGCAATTCATTGAGCCCTTGTCCTGGGACCTGGAGCTGAAGGCGGATTGTCGACGTTGTAAAAATAAACTCGTCGCCTTCATGGGAGAGAGTTCCCTGAGTGCAGTCGTTGGTGATAGTGAAGTTGTTGTAAAACTGACGCACTTGTGAGGGATCTACGCTCACAGTTTCTTTGCAGAGTCTCTCCCAGCCCTGGGCCTTGATCAGGTCCCACAGTTCCCCTAAGCCGTTGTCAACTAACACGTCTTCAGAGATGATGAGCGGAGGAAGGAGCTTCCGGCGTTCATCCACAGGGTGTTTCGTGGAAGAGGTCCCCTTCCCCTTCCTTGTGGTGCTCTTTGACGTGTTCCCCCTAGAGACCGTGCGAGGTCCTTTCTGCTGAGAGGGTGCAGCCGCTTCAATTATAAGCACGCGGTCCCTTGGCGGTTGGGAGCTCGTGGACACCACCATTTGGTGTCCAGGTGTTGGGATCCGTGCTTGCTCCTTAGCAGCTGGAGCCTCTTCTTCTTCGACCTCATCTTGGGAGGTCCCTTCTTCCTCGGAGGAGCTCGAACTTGAGCCCTCCGCGTCATCATCAGGATGACTTGTCGTTGCCCCAACACCACTAGCTGGTGCGGGGTCCCAGCTTTCCGTGGGCTCTTCAGGAGCCACCTTTTCTGGGGACTTTGTCCCTTGGGAGACTGTGTGCTCGGAGGGGTCCCTGTTGAGCTCTTCCTCTATTGCCTTGAGCTGGGCCTCCTCCTCGGCAGTTCCCAAGAAAATGGGAGGAGGCTCCTTGGCTATTTTCCCAATGACCACGGAGATGTGAAGGTCATCGTCGTCTGAGGAAAGAGCGATGGTACTTTTGGATGGTGAGGGAGAGGGGAGTTTGGTGGTGGTGGGGGATGTGGTGGAGGCAGGTAGAGAAGAGGGAAGAGGAGTAGAGAGTTGGGTAGAAGGGGGAGGAATGGATGTGGTGACTTGGGGAGTAGAGATCCCCGAAGTAGAGATGTGATGTGGGGAGGAAGGAGGAGAAGGAGTTTTGTGAGGTAGAGGTGGAGTTGGAGTTCCCGTAGTTGTGGGAACCGAAGGAAGTGAGGAGGGTGGAGTTCCCTTTGAGGTGGGAACCGAAGGAGGTGGTGGAGGAGGAGTCTGCTGTTTTGTGGGAGGAGGTTTGGGAGGTCCCTCGGTTAGAAGAGGAGGGAGAGAGGAGGAAGAGTGGAGTAGACTTTGGGGTTGAGAGGTCCCATCGTCGGAAGGGAAAGGATAAGGAGGTTTGGGCGCACAGGAATTCTCCTTGGAGCAGTTCAAGTATTTCTCAAATTTGAAGAAGGCTTTCTTTCTGGGCTCCGAAAATTCAGAGACCTCAGAATGTTTGCGCTTTTTGGATTTGGAGGGATCTTTAGAATGTTTGGATTTTTTGGGTTGTGAGGGGTCTTTGGATGAGTGTCATCGTTTGGATGAATGGTGGGGTTTGGATTTGTGGGGTTTTTCGTTGATGGAAGGACGAGCGTCTCCAAAGTTGTCAACGATGACAACTCCGGAGGAGGTGTTGGTGGTTGAAGGAGGAGGAAGGGATTCGGAAGAGGAAGAAGTCCATATGACCGTTTCGTCGGCCGGAGGAGGAGGAGGAGGAGGCAAGAAGGGGCTTACTTGGTTGTATAGCCCTTGGATAAGAACATCCTTCATGGTTGGGTCTTGTTCTTGTTCAATCTCTCGTAGTTGAGAGGTGAAGAGGGTGCGAGGGTTGGCAAGGACCCACGCTTTGATCTGGGCGAAGGTGTGCTGAGGGGCCATTTTGTAAGACTTTGGGAGGTTTTGGAGGTTTCTTGAAAAAGAGAGTGAAAGGGATGTGGAGAAGACGAAAGACAGAGGTGGAAGATGGAATAAGGGCCCAAAAATGGCAAAGGAGGGTTTTAAAGGAGAGAGGAGGTGAAGGGTAGAAAGGGAAGTGGAGTAACCTCGATAACCGTTGTCCAATGAACGTGGGGTGTCGTTTCAACTTCTCTAGCATGCCTCTGGACACGCGTCACGATCTCTTGGGAAGTCCTTTTCAAAATTTGAATACTTGGCCCTTAGCGTTTCAGAGCCTCTGACACAAAAGTCCGCTTCCCAAGTGATGGTTTTTCTTTGTAGATGAGTTAGCGTTCCCTTTGTAGATGCATCAGTTCCCATGATCTTATCAAGGTCAGGGAGAGTGAAGTGGTTAAGGGAACTTCACACTCATCCTTTTGTGGGGCTATGGAACTCAAAGGGAACCAGACATTTTTCGACTCGATAATGGAAATAGTTTGGCTCATGAGACGCGTTTGTCTGGTCCCTAGCTTAGGGTTGGTTATATGATCAACCATCATAGTGGCTTGTAAAGTGGGATAAAGGGAACTCTGGTTGATCACTTATGGCCGAAAAAAATAAGGTTCCCTTGTACGCATTTTTCTCTAGACTAGTAATCATGGCATAGTGAAAGCAATAAATCCAAGTTCCCTATCATGCAATCTTAGATAAACTAGTCAGGCATTGAGAGAGAGACAAACAGGGACTTGTTTAGTTTAGAGCTATCATCCCTAGAAGCATTCGAAAATGCTGGTAGGGACGTCTGTCTAAAGCTTTGATAAGAATGTCCGCAATTTGCTCTTCAGTTCTACAGTGTTCCATCGAGATGTTCCCACTTTCAACATTGTCACGTAGAAAGTGATGCCTTATATCAATATGCTTAGTTCTAGAGTGATGCACATGATTTTTGGAAATGTTTATGGCACTAGTGTTATCACAAAGTATGGGAACTGGGCCAAAAGACATACCGTAATCCTGGAGTTGTGACTTAAGCCATAGGACTTGGGAACAGCACGATGCGGCAACCACATATTCGGCTTCAGCTGCGGAGAGTGCCACTGAGTTTTGCTTTTTAGATCCCCACGAGACTAAGCATGACCCTAGGAACTGGGCCATTCCTGATGTGCTCTTTCTATCAACCAGGTGCCCTGCAAAATCTGCATCTGTGTATGCAATGAGCTCAAGGGAACTGTTCCTTGGATACCATAGGCACAAGTTATCGTTCCCTTTGAGATACCTGAAAATTCTCTTCACCTCTTTCAGGTGTGATTCCTTAGGGTTAGCTTGAAAGCGAGCACAAAGACATACGAAGAACATGATATCAGGTCTACTAGCTGTTAAGTGGAGAAGGGACCCGATCATACCTCGATAGTTCCTTTGGTCCACACTAATACCTGTTTCATCCGCATTGAGCCTTGAATTTGGTGAGATGGGAGTGTCAATGGGCTTGGAGTGTTCCATCCCATACTTCACGAGCATTTCCTTAATGTATTTCTGTTGATGAATCTTTGTTCCCTCCTTGGTTTGGGATATTTGAAGTCCCAGGAAGAACGTGAGTTCCCCAATGAGACTCATTTCAAACTCACTGCTCATGAGGTCCTCAAATTTCTCTACAAGAGTTTCGTTAGTTGCTCCAAACACAATGTCATCAACATATACTTGCACAATCAAAATGTCTTTAAACTCTTTCTTTAAAAACAAAGTCTTGTCTATGGATCCGCGAAGGTAACCATGGGACAAGAGGAATTGAGCAAACCTGTCATACCAAGCTCTAGGAGCTTGTTTGAGTCCGTAGAGGGCCCTCTCCAGGAAATAGACATGGTTGGGTAGCTTCTCATCTTCGAATCCTGGAGGTTGGGCCACATACACTTCTTCCTTGAGATGTCCATTGAGGAAGGTTGTTTTCACATCCATTTGATAGAGCTTGAATCCCTTGTGAGCAGCATATGCAATTAAGAGTCTGATGGCCTTGATCCTGGCAACCGGTGCGAAGGTCTCATCGTAGTCGATTCCTTCTTCTTGCCTGTAGCCTTGTGCCACTAGCCTAGCCTTGTTCCTTGCTACAACCCCAGTATCATCGAGCTTGTTCCTAAAGACCCATCGAGTTCCTATGATGTTCTTGTTCTTGGGCCTAGGAACTAGCTTCCAAACTTTGTTCCTCTCGAATTGGTGGAGTTCCTCTTGCATGGCTTGAATTCAATCTGGGTCCTTTAAAGCTTCTTTGATATTTTTGGGTTCCACCATTGAAACAAACGCGTTAAAAGAACAAAAGTTATTGAGAGAGGAATGAGTTTGTACACCTTTATCATAAGGGGAGATGATGTTCTCAATGGGGTGGTCCTTCCTTTGTTGAAAGGTTCTTGTATGAGTGGGTTCCCTTGCATGTGTGTCATCTTCAGTGGTTGTTTCTTTGTCATGGGAACACTCATCTTCAGCTTCTTCATTCGATGTTTCTTCAGAGATTTCTAGCAAGTTTCCTCTTTGTTCCCCTTGAATACTTGATTCTGGTAGGGTATTGTCTTGGGGGACAACAGAGTTGTTCCCTGAAGAGGGAACCTCGAGAGAGTTGGAGGTGTCATGTAGTTCTTCTGAGGAGGGAGCTTCGAGGGAGATTTGATCAGTGAGAGTTGGATCTCCGTCGTTGTTCCCTGGTTGTGGGATGTTGCTTGCACTTGGATAGTCTTCATCCCTTTTCCTTGGATCATCATCGTCATCATCATCGTCTTCTTGTCTGACTAGCTTGAACAGAGTTCCCTTCTCTTGGGTCTCTGTTCCCATCTTTACAGACTTTTCGTTGAAGACGACATGAATGCTTTCCTCTATCTTCTTGGTCCTCTTATTGTAGACCCTGTAAGCCTTGCTTTGTGATGAGTATCCCAAGAAGATCCCTTCGTCGCTTCTGGGGTCGAATTTGCCAAGATTGTCTTTGCCGTTACTGTGAACAAAGCATGTGCAACCAAATGTTCTCAAGTGTGAGATGTTTGGTTTTCTCCCTTTGATGAGCTCATAGGACGTCTTGTTGATTAGTGGCCTTGTCATGGCTCGGTTCAGGATGTACGTAGATGTGGAGATGGCTTCAGTCCAGAAGTACTCAGGAACTCCACTTTCAATCATCATGGTTCTACCATGTCCTCCAGAGTTCTATTCTTCCTCTCAACCACTCCATTTTGCTGAGGAGTGCGAGGAGCTGAGAAGTTGTGAGAGATCCCATTTTTCTCACAGAAGTTTAGGAACTGTGAGTTTTGAAACTCAGTTCCGCGATCAGATCTGATTGCTTTCAGTTTTAGCCCCAAGCTTACTTTTGTTCTTTTGATGAAGGGCTCAAATTCTTCAAACGCTTGTGATTTTGCCTTCAAGAAAATAACCCAGGTGAATCTTAAAAAATCGTCAATTAAAACATACATGTACCTTTTTCCACCGTAGCTAGCCGTTCTCATGGGACCACAGAGATCCATGTGAATTAGCTCCAGGGACCTGGTTGTGCTCACCACTTTCTTGGGTTTAAAGGAGTTCCTGGTCTGTTTCCCTCGAACACATGCTTCACACATTTTGACTCCTTCGAGATTGATCTGTGGAAGACCAATGACCAGATCCTGTAGATAAAGCTTCAGGATTTGATTTACACCAGCATGTCCCAATCTTCGATGCCAGAGTTCCGTGCCATCTTGGGAACTCGCAAGGCACAGCTTCATTGGTGGTTCAAAGTTGATATCCACCACATACACATTGTTGTATCTTCTTCCTCTCAGAATTACTTTGTTGGTCTTCTTGTTGATGACGAGACATTCATCTGAGTCAAAAGTGACGATGTTGTTCCCTTGATCACACATCTGGGAGACACTCAACAGATTGTATCCCAGATCCTTTACCAGATTTACGTTGCTAACTTTGATAGATCTATTGAGCAACACTTCTCCTTTGTTCTTGTTGCCAAATGAGACGTGGCCTCCTTCGACATGAGTGTGGAGTGAGATGAGGATATCCTTGTTTCCTGTCATATGGTTCGAGCATCCGCTATCTATGAACCATGTATTGTTCCCTCTCACTGCCACCTACAAGGAAAAGTTAGTGTTTTGAGACCCAGGCAAAGATGACTCTTGCCCGGTCCCTTGCAAGGGAAAACATTATCCTTCAAGATATAGTCAGAAATGTTGATGTCTTGAGAGTTTTGAGAGTTGGAGTTCCTTTGGTGATTAGCATGACGTTTTTGTTTGTTTGGGAACTCACGGTTTCTAAAGGTTTGGTCTCTCTTCTTGGGACATGCATCCTTGTAGTGCCCATGAGCACCACAGTGCCAACACGTCTTATAGTATTCTCCCAGGTAGTATTTTGGGTGTGGTCTTTGGATTCAGTTCCTATCCATGGTTTCTTTGTTGTACACCCGAGACCCGTTTCCCTTAGCATTTTTAACATAGATTCTATGTCCGGAGTTCCCAGTATAGTAATCTCTCTCACCATTGTTTCCACTCTCTAGGACCCTGATTTTCTCCTCGAAATGAGCATTTTTCTGTTTCTCGCACTGGAGTTCTAAGGCCCTACACTCATTGATTTCATGTTCGCTCAAGGGTGAATTTCCGTTCTTGGAGCACTCACCTTTGTATCCTATGCCATGTCTGGCTGGGACAAACTTAATTTGGGAACTGGAGGCTTCAAGATGTTCGGGAGTCTTACTCAGGTTTTGCAAGAGGGTGTTCTCATCTTTTTCTAGAGTTTTGATTTCTCTTTCTAGATCTACGATGTGAGACACATGGGACTTGAGTTTTTCAAGAATGGATATGCAGTTGGGACAGGGCTCAAGACTAACTAATTGAGAATTTATGTGTTCCTGTTTTTCCAACTTGTTTTGCAATTTTATGGTATCTTTGACAAGGCTTGAAAGAATTTTCAATAGCTTAGGTTTTTCATAATTATTTAAAGAGTCAAGAACAGTTTCAGTGGTTACCTCACTGGGTTGTTCCCTAGTGGTTTCTCCTATGGCCATGCCACACATATCTGGGAGTGCCCATGACTCGGGATCTTCGTCTTCATCATCGCTCCAGGTAGCGATGTAGGCCTTCTTTCCTTGCTTTCGGCCATTAGTTCCATGTGGGCATTCCTTCGCAAAGTGTCCTTTCCTGTTGCACTTGTAGCAGGTCACATCTGAGAGATCCTTCTTTGCGGGTTTTCTTTGGGAACTCTATCCTTTTCCCTAGTTCCCACTATTCCGTTGAGACTTCCCTTTGTAGAAATTTCGAAGAGCCTTTGTTACGAGAACTAGCTCCTCATCCTCTTCTTCTTCAGAGTCTTCATGTTGTTCTTGGGTTGATTTAAGCATTTTCTCGATCTTGAGTGCGATCCCTCGATGAGCTCGAGTTTGTTCCTTATCATCGATCTTTCTCTTCTCGTGTCCCACTAGCTTTCCAAACACTTGATGGAGCATGAGTGTTCGATTTTCTAGATTTTCCTTGAACATTGTTCTCTCGTTTTCCCATTCTCCAGTCAATCCGTTGAAGAGCTGTTGGACCTTCATTTTGTGGGTGATTTCTTCTTTGGTGATCCCCAAGCCCTCCATTTTGGTGCAATGTCTTTCAAATCGGGATTGGTAGCTATCGACAGACTCTCCCATCTCCATTTGGAAGTTGTAGAACTCCCTTTTTGCATTCATCTGAAGATCTTCTCTGAGATCTGAGTTCCCAATGTGCATTTGTTGGATGGCTTCCCACATTTCCTTAGCTGTGTCAAGGTTTGCTACCCTGTCACAATCTTGTACGCACATGGACCTCTTTAGGTACTGTTTGGCTTTGTAGTTTGCCTCCATACACTTGTACTCGTTGGGTCCCCATTTTGAGAGGTCGTTAACTATAGCTGGATGATTTCGAAGTTGCCTCTCTCGATGACACACCAGGCTTGGTAGTCTTGGCCACGCATCCAATCCTTCATGTCGCGTTGCTAGCTTTCAAATCTTCCTGTAATAAGCCTTGGCGGCTTACTAGTGTTGTTCCCCACCTGAGTAAGTTCTTGAGCCATTTGATACCTGCGATGCTAACACAAATCTAGAGCGCTAGCTCTGATACCAATTGTTGGGTCGTAAACGTTAGCAAAGAGCTTGGGAACTGGCAGTTAAGCTATTCCCAAGGCAGCGGAAGTAAACAGTTCGCAAGTAATAAAAACAGTAAAGAACACAGTTCCCTTATAGAGGAACCCCACTACAACCAACTAGTTGTATGGGTAAACCTCTACCTCCGCTTGGAGGATTTTGAATGACTTACTTATATTAATTGCTTTGTTTCTTAGTTACACAGCCGGATTCACACTTCTCTGTTCCTACGAGTTCTTCCTAACTCTAGCAACACTAGTAAATCCTCTCAACTGAGTTCCTAAGCTCACAACAGCAAAACACAAGTAACTCAAACCTTACACCGACTTCTCAGTTCCCTTGCTCCTGGGAACTTCGGCTTCACCGTCGTCGAGATCACACACTCGCCGGCGGGGACTTCTCTTCCTTTTCTTTCTTTTCTCTGGTGTGGGTGTTTGTGAGTTCTGGGAGAAGTACTCAATCTGAGTACTATTCATTTGGCTTTATAGTCCAGGTGAGCTTGGGCAGTCGCATCTTTCGTTTGTGTCCAAAATGTCCTTTGCTTGATGCCCAAGTTGTACTTTCTTCACATGTGACTTTGGTTTGAACTAGGTCAACTTCTTGGATCAATCGGACCGTTGGATGAAGCGTGGCAGTCTGATCCTCAGACTGTTCCTTCGGGTTGTCTGAGACAGAATTCCGCGATCTGCGCTGAACGGTCGTTGTCCTCACATGTGAGTTCCCATGTCATGGGAACTGTCTTCTTCAGAGTTCCTTTGATGGAAACTCTTCATCGTTGTAAGCTTGTGTTCTCTTGATTGTTTCTGGGAGTTCCCACTTCATGGGAACTTTCCTCTTCAGAGTTCCCTTGATGGAAACTCTTCATTGTGGCCTGCAGTGGCTTTTGGTCATTCATGGGAGTTCTTGGTTGTACCTGTGTTCCTTAGAAATACTTGAACAAACCACATTAGTTCCCTATGGTGTTTGTCATTATCACAACTGAAGATAATTACATCGTTGATCCGTTGTTTAGAACTAGAGGTCCCAACAACGTCCCAACATTATTAAAATAAATAAAAATAATATATTATAATTTAATAGTATTTTTTAATTAAAAATTAATTTTAATAATCATAAAAAAAAAGATATTTTAGACTTGCTGGTCAACCCGACCCGACCGAATACCCGCTACGACCCGACCCGATTGACCCGTGACCCATAACGAAAATGAACTCAAATTAACCGAACCTGAACCCGCCCAACCCGACCCGATTGACAGGTCTAATTAAAAAACGTATTTTATTAATTAATTAAAGAAAATGAAACTATAAAAATAGTAGCTAACTATTTTTGAATTTCATGGTAGTTCGAACAAGTATTGATTGAATCAATATCTATTACTAATAACTAAAGCCGGAGCAATTTCTGCCACCACGTTGTGCCACATCACCCCTTTATTAAAATAATAATTTTAAATAGTTAATTTTGAAAAGAAGTTATCCCTAAGTAAACATATAGATAAATAAACATAAATAGATAAAGAAAGAGACATTATATTTATTATATTGGCAAAAGATAAATAAAAAAGATTCCAAAAATATGTACCTAATATGAAATATGAATTGCGATCAGATAGGAGATATTGCTACAGTGTTTTATGCGGGCATTTATGAGCCGTTCGATCTCTTGTTTTAATGGCCAAGATTGCTCACACGTGTTTAAGTGATTTTTTATAAAATGAAGACACGGAGGGTTATTTTCGTCCTTTTCCCCATTAAATTAGAAAATATGTTGCAGGGGTCTTCTTCAACCTAGCATCGTGGGTTTTCATTCGCCTATTTCGATCGATTCCTCTCCATGCTTGTTGCATCTTGCTTCTTCTGATTTGTTTGGCTTCTTTTGTTGATTCCGACCCCAATTTATATCTCTCTTCATAGATTTTGTTATAGATCTATTTTCTATGGTTCCAAGTTCACAATTGTTTTTTTTTTTTTAATTTGGAGATTGATACTTCGGTTGCATGTTTTTGTGTATTTTGGACCGATTTTTGTTGATTATAATCAAACATCTGAAGATTGTGTATGTTTTGCTTTACATTTTCAAGTTTTTGATCGAAAACAAAGGCTAATGTTCAATGCTCATCTAACCGCCCACCATGTGTTCGATAAAATTTCCAAATGGTCAACTTAGTGTTTAGAGCACTTTTTTTTTACCAATTGTTCCTAAATAATGAACCTAGCATATCAAATCATTAAGTCATACCATTTATTAACTAGAATGCATGACACACGTAACAAGTTTTGTGAATTTAATTTCATGAACCATATTGATAAATGTTATGAACCTAATTATATAAAGGCATGAACCCACAAAATATGATTTATGTACTAGATTACATGTCAAAAATAACAAGTATTATGAATTAAATTTCATGAATCTTAATGACAATTGTTATAAACTTAACCATATAATGACTTGAACCAACATAATATCATTTACGAAAGCATGACACAAATAAGTATTGTGAATTAAATTTTCATGAACCTTATTGACAATTGTTATGAACTTGACCGTCTAAAGCCATGAACCACTAGTCCAATTTTTATGATCAAAAATCGTAAGATGAAATATTGTAAACTTATACTTATAAAAAACATGAACTAAAAGAGCAAAAGTCATGAACCAAATAACTAGTATGACTTAAAAAACATGAGCTATAAGATAAACTATTAAGAATTAAAAGTCATGAACCATAAAAAATATTATGAACCTAGCTTACAAAAACATGAACCGAAAGAACAATTATCATGAATCAAAAGACACCAAACAAAATAATAACTATCATGAACTAAAAGACTTGAACCATTAGATGAACTTTTGATGAACCTAAAGTTAGATAAACATGAACCAAAAGAACAAGTACCATGAACCAAAAATTATCATGAACCAAAAGATACGAAACAAAATAATAACTAGCATGAACTAAAAGAAATGAACCATAAAAATTATTATGAACCTACCTTGCAAAAACATGAACCAAAAGAATAATTATCATGAACCAAAAAGATATGAAACAAAATAATAACTAGCATGAACTAAAAGAAATGAACCATAAGAATTATTATGAACCTACCTTGCAAAAACATGAACCGAAAGAACAAGTACCATGAACCAAAAATCATGAAAGCAAATAATAACTAGTATGAACTAAAAGACATGAACCATAAGATGAACTTTGATGAACCTAAGGTTATTCAAACATGAACCAAAAGAACAATTGTTATAAACAAAAAAATATGTAACAAAATTTATGAACTATAAGAAGAAATATTATGAACCTTACCTTAAAAAGTCATGAACCAAAAGAATAACCGATACGAACAAAAAAGACATGACCGTATCAAGAATTAACCTATGTGGGATTTGAACCCACATCTATGTGAACATGCACATTGCTCTACCATTTGAGCTAATAGGCTGCAAAATATACTATTTCTCAAGGGTCAAATGCACATTTGTTATTTCTCACTAATACAACTAGATCTAGACAAACTTACATTGAGATTTCTCATAGGAAGACTTAGTAGACAACTTCAACAATGGCAATATATCATCAATCATGCCTTCTATATCAAAAGCATGTCATGAAAGGATCAATTCCATTTCTAAATTAACCATTTTTCTGATAACTTATGAACCACAAGCTCAAAACATCACAATACATCAATAAGCAACCATTTTTCTAGAAAAATAAACACAAAGTGAACAATAATAGTTCACCAACCAAAACCATCAAAAATCGCCCAAAAAAACACCATAAACACTTCCATTACTGGAAATCAAATCCTAGAACCCTAGAAAATCAAAATCAAACATTAGAAAATCCTATAAGTTTATGCATACCTTCTTGTGTTTGTTTCTCCATAGAATTAGAACAATCGACGATTTGAATGAGTTAGGGGGTGGTGGCAACGATTTGCTTAGAGATGTATGTGAATCTAGGTCTTTGTACATCGTTCGTTAGCAGGGGAGAAGAGTCACGAGAAGGAGAAGAGTAAAAGATGTGTTTGATTGATTTTTTGGACTTGAGGGTGTTTTTGTCATGTGTGTCAAATTTTAATGTAATTACCTTCCGTGCCATTCAAACAAATAACCCCCATTTTTTTTTTCCTTTTTTGTTTTATAATTTTGTTATAATCTGGGCCGTTCGTGATATTAATCGGACACTTCAAAATTGCTCGCATTTTCTATTGTAGCAGCAAATTGTACCCGAGCGTGACTCATACGAAATATATATCTTTGAAAAAAAATAGTCATATAAATTCGTTATTTTACTACCCTTCATCCAAAATTTTTACAAAGATATAAATTATATGTAATTTTAATAATATAAAATATGATATTAATATAAAATCATTAGCACGACTACAAAAAATCCAATTAAAATACACCCTATCCCTGCGTACACGTTAATTATATTTATTATGTAATTTTAATAATCCAAGTAATTATATTTATTATGTAAATATTTACTGTTAATTGGATTTTTGTCTTTTAATTATTATTTTTTTAAGCTAATATTTGTTACTTCATGACAAAAAAATCCAATTAAAATACACCTTATCCCTGCGTACAAGGTAATTATATTTATTATGTAATTTTAATAATCCAAGTAATAATATTTATTATGTAAATATTTACGATTAATTGGATTTTTGTCTTTTAATTATTTTTTTAGATAATTATGCAAAAAAAAGTTATCTCCAAGAAAACATAAAGATAAAATAATATTTGTAAAAACTTATCCTCAAATAAACATAAAGATAAAATAATATTAGTAGATTTGACCAATATAGATAGAAAAGGACAATACATTTATTATAATTTTAAAAGATAAATTAAAAAAAGATAAAAAAAAAATATGTACACATGATCACATATATATCTTTGAAATAAAAATAGCCATATCTATCTATAACTATATGTTAAAGTTGTAATATTTCTAGGCACCACATAAATTCTAGCCCCATTTTATATTTTAAAAAAATTATTTTTAAGAGTTTAATCTTACTAATTTAAGGTGATGAACATAATGGTAGGCTTGAAATTAACTAATTTGAACCGTAGAGGATGTTAACGGGGAAAGCCAAAACTTAGGGGTACCAAGAGGAATAAATTTTTTTTCCTGGACACCAAAAGAAAAAAAGCGAAACTTAGGGGCACTGAAAGGAATTTCCCAAAAAATTATATTATCTTTTCCTTAATTTATTTTTTGGATTGCTTATGTAAATATAGAAGATTTATTATCTTTAAAAAAATTCTATATTTTCTTTTACTTCTCTTATTAATTATCTTAATAACTTTTAATTGAAAATATTTTTTTAAAACTGAACTTGATTAAATTTTTCTAAGAATTCACATTATTTTGGTTTTTTATTTATTTTTGTATATTTACTTAATTAATATCATATTTATAATGGAGTATATCTAAAACTTGCTGAGTCGTAGTCGTGCAAGGCACGACGGGTACAACTAGTACTATAACTAAAGTCAAATCCCTCTATCCTAGGTGTCATCGTCTTAACTATTCCACGTAGGCGTTTTAATTTTTCCATTTACCTCTTTGCCCTTTGTTAATTTAAGTATTTACAATCCTTTTATAATAATAATAATAATTCTTATATTACTAATATACAATTATATTTAGATATCTTAAATTTTGGCAAGTTGATTTTGGAGCCTAATCCATTATGGAAAGTTTTTATTAAATATAAAAATATTAGTAATAGTACTAATATACAATTATATTTAGAGAACTTAAAATTTGGCAAGTCATAGAAACATAATCTTTATTATGAAATAAATTTTTTAAATATAAGAATATTACTAATATACAACTAAATAATTTTTAATATATTAGTTTTATTTTTCGATAGGGTAGTTTATACGATAAGATACATATCGTTTCTTAAAAAAACTTACTTATATCAATAATTATTTTTAGAGATGATAGTTTTTTTAATAAGATACATATAATTCTTTTAAGATCAATTATCAAATTTACAAATAAATAATACAATAATTTTATAAATCCGTGCAAGGCACGGGAACTTAAGCTAGTTACAAATTATTTGCATAAAAAATTATAAAATTCTCATATTTACACAAATTACGACCAATTACCTAATTTTTTATGCACGTGTCAATGTGAGTATATATATTATGAGTTTGGTTCAAATGAAACAAACTCTTATCCTAAAACGTGAAACGAATGCACTTTTCCTAATTAGTAGTGCACTTTTCATACAAAAGTGCATTGAAAAATACAAAAAGTGCACTACTAAAAAGTGCATTACAAAAAGTATGAAAAGTCCACTAAAAAGTACGAAAAGTGCAAATGCGAAAAAGTGCACTCTGAAGTAGGAAAAGTGCACTACTAACTACAAAAAGTGCATTCATTTCAGGATAAGAGTTCGTTTCAGGATAAGAGTTTGTTTATATACTCCATATTATTTAATTATTTAATTCTTTTGTCCTTAATTAAATGATGTATGGTGCTTTAAATATTCACATGTTGCTTTAAATACTAGATTCACGGGGAAGAAGACTAAGGAAATTTTGTATATTGTACAAGAGGTTTTATTTTACACCAAGTAATATTATTCCACATACACAAAATTAAATTTTACAGTAAGTAATATTATTCTACATACACAAAACTAATTCCAAAAGTTGGGCAAGATGCTATGGTAAGAAGTCTTCCAAAGCACAATCTTGCGCGACAAGGAATGTTTTCGTCTACCAATCCTGGAACTTGCCATTTATACAACCGTCTTCAATACAATACTTATTCTCCCTATCCGTAGGCAATCACAAATGAGGATAAAATTAATGTTAACATACATGCACTAAACAATGAAAGCAATATGCTAAAAACAGTAAAACACACTGTATAGTATATGGAGATGCACAAATTTTGGTTTAATGAGTTACAAAACAGTATAGTAGCATGAAGCTAATCTTTTAAAAGAAGATGTAAAAACCAATACACGACCATAAAACAACTCTCAGCCCATAAACATGCCAGAAGCAGTTTCCTATAAGCTTTTCCAACATTGAGAACATTCAATTCCTAAACAGTTTTTTTTTAATAAAAAAATAGAACAATGCTGCTCCACGAGAATTCCCAAACAAAAACAGGTATGATCGAGGAAGACAAGCATTATCGGTTTAGGTACACCAATTACCAAGCTTATTTTTAAATTGTATCAAACTAAACCAAACAAAAGCTGAACCTTTCTCAAAATGTACAAATCCAACTTCAACAATAAACTAATCCATTTTGTTTCATAGGCTAGGTTGCAAATGAGGTATGTAAAGCCAAATAAGCAGGATAATGCAACATGTCTTAGAGGCAACAACTTGCACAGTAAAACCAAATACGAAATCAGCACTCAAACTACCCAAGTGCATACAAACAGAACCTTAAAGCTCGTATACCAAATTGGTAGGCATGGACACGGGCCGGGCTGAGAAAAATGGAACCGGGCCCGCACAGGGGGTATCCGGGCTGGGAACGGGCCGGGCTGCGGGCTGGGCCGGGCCCAAAGTTTGTGGCCCACACGGGTTGGGGCGGGCTGGGGGCGGGCCGGGCCGGGCTGGGTTGGGGCGGGGCGGGGCGGGCTGGGGGCGGGCTGGGGCGGGCCGGATACATGTGGGCTGGCGGGCCGAGTTGGGCCAGGCAGCCCGGGTTGTATTTGTGGTAGATTTTTAGGTATTTGTGCCTTTTGTGGTCCTTTGATTGAATCAAAACTAGCTTAGTTAAATGATCAAGTTAGAAGACATTAATGCCGACATGCCCTTGCCTCTTCTAACTTATGAAAGTATAATTTTTTTTAAAAAAAGATAGAACAGAGGCGGAGTATTTTAAAATGTATCAATTAAACGAATCTATTAAATTGTACATAATGTGCTAAAAAACAAAAAAAAAGGGAATAAGGGGGCGGGCTTGTTCGAAATTATTAAAACTTTGATAAATAATTATCAAAATTAGAATAATTAAGATGCCTACGTATCTGGAAAGAATCAAAGCCCATGTAGTTCTTTACTTACCTTAACTTACCTTATTGTTGTTGCTCATTCGTCAAAGTCTTCGGGGGTTTCTTCGTCAATTGCATCATTCCCACCACTTCCGGCGTTAGAAGAGTTGTCATTGGTCATCCCTTCGACATCGTCCTCGGTCTCGAATTTTATTGCACGCATTTCGTACTCTTCTTGCGTCCTTTCCTCGGCACGATCCCAATCCTTCTTGCATATCAATGTCTTGACGGTTTGTGGATCAAGTCGGCATCTTTTTTCCGAAATTACTCTTCGACCTGCGCTAAAAATAGACTCGGACGCAATGGTAGACGCAGATATAGCTAATACATCCCTAGCTATGTTAGCAAGTATAGGATATTGGTCGCAATGGTTTCTCCACCACTGAAGAACATCACATCCGTCGGGGAATTGATGTTCAGTGGTCAAGAAATCCATAATAATAGATCTTGTAGGTGCAATAGAACCAGAACTAGGAGATGTTCGGGGTTTTTTGAAAATTAAAGATGCAATTTTGCTAGTAGTAGAAGTAGAAGATGAAGAGGGTCGATTAGTAGATGTAGGTGGAATATTTAGTTTTTCTGCATATTTATCATATAACTTAATTAATGTTGCAATGGCGAAATCAATATCAGCATACCAATTATAATCATTTTTTGAAAGGCCCAAAGTGTCATAATAAAAATCTAACATATTTTCTAAACCTTGCTTCTTCACAGTAGGATCTAATAATGCAGCAATACAATATATAACAGGAAACTTGTTAAAATAAGATAACCATTTTGTTCGCATGTTTTCAATTATGTTACCTAATGATGGTTGCTTTACTTGCATTTCTTGCATGGCATATGTAATATTGCAACATTGAAAAATAACTAAATGGACGTTAGGCGTATAAACTTGTGAAAAAATCAGTGTTGCATCCTTAAAAGTTTTTACAAGCTCACATATTTGTGTCGCGACCCCCATTGCTCCTCGGAAATAAATCCGGGAGTACCATTCGGACCTCTATACTGCTCAGCATACAAAGTGGTTATAACATTTTTATAAGTACAAGCAGGTTGTAACATATCAAAAGTGGAGTTCCAACGAGTTGGTGTATCCATACTCCATTTCCTAGGAAATAATCCTTGTTCTTGACACAAGATCTTATAGCGACGTTTTGCGGTACCGGTGAACCTAAGCCATCTAATGCACTCTCTAATCGGTCCAATCAAATCATGAAGATCTTTGCATGCTTCTTGAACAGATAAGTTAACAATATGCGCATCACATCTAATATGACAAAGATCTCCATTTAACAAAAGAGGTACATGTCTTTTAAATAAATCAATACATCTAGTATTAGCAGAGGCATTATCGAAGGAAAGTGAAAACACTTTTGCAAACAAATTAAATTCCTTAAGAATTCTAACAATATGATCATATATATTAGCTCCGGTGTGACTTTCAAACATAGGTTCAAAACCAATGACACGTTTTTGCAACATCCAATTATCATCATTCCAGTGGGCAGTGACAGAGATATATGAATCGCCTACTCTAGAACTCCAAATATCACTTGTAATACACACACGACCATCATATTTCTCAAAAAATTGTACCAATTTAGATTTAGCCCTTTCATATTGTTGCACGCATCTACGTTTTAAGGTCTTACGACCAACTTGTTGATAAGCCGGTTGCAAAGATAATTTAGCAAATTTTTGAAAGTCATAGTCTTCTCCAAAAGAGAATGGTTTTTCAGATTTTGTAATATATTCAGCCATGCCATCAATCATTTTATCTCTATTGTAACAAAATAAGTTACCTCCAGCTTGAGAAGAGGCAAACCCGCCTATTTGGGTTTGAATTCCGCCGCTTGAACCACCTTGACCTTCGGGGACCATCACTTCGGGATGTAGCCTATTCAAGTGCCTTTTCAACGTTCCCGTTCCGCTATTCTTGGTGAATTTGTAAGCGTGACCCGTTCTAACCCCCCTCGCCTTGCAAATTAGGCACGTAGTAATAAAATTGCCGGGGCTTTTTGGATCGTCGACTTTGTCGAAGTATTTCCAAGCAATAGAGCCAGAGGTCGTATCTTTTTTCGTAGTCGAGGAGCTTCCCGCCTCTTGTGTAACACTTGCTTGAGATGGGACGAAACCTAAAAAATAAAATTATTTATATTATAAAGGAAATAACAAATTATTTATATTATAAACGAAATAACAAATTATTTGTATTATAAATGAAATAAAAAAAATTACTTACCGGGTTGATCTTCCATTTGAGCCCTTCCATGCGCTGCCAAATGATCCAATTCCTCTTGGGACAAACCCATATTACCTTGTCCCTCCATTTTTTATAAAAGGGGATTTTTTTTTAAAGACTACGAATAAGCAAGAGATTATAACTTTTTTTTTTATAAAAGGAGAAGAAAATTAAATTCGAAATGTAAATAAATAAGATAAACTTGTTTTTGAAAATTAATACCTTTTTTTTGTTGTTTTGAAAGACTAAATAGAGATTAAAAATAACAAAAGCAAGTACAATGAGATTAAGACACTTTGTAGATTGTAAGACTTGCAGTAGAATAAGCAAGTATGAGATTGAGAGTTGAGAGATGAGAGATTGAGGAGATTGTGTGGAAAAAAATGTTGAAGATTGGGTGGTATTTATAGAAGATTAGAATAGGAGAGGAATTTAAATTTTTTTTTTTTAAATCAAAGTAGCCGTTGGCTACATTTTTTTTTTTTATATTTTAGGAAGGTAGCCGTTGGGTGCTCAACGACTCTTTTAAAGAGGCGTTGCACACCGGGCCGGGCTGGTCCGGGCTGTAGGCCCGTTGACTGGCCCGTCCGGGCCGGGCCAATATTCCCCGACCCGGGCCCGGCACTGGACCCGGGTGGGTTGGGCCCGTCTGGCCCGCGGGCTGGACGGGCCGGGCTGGACGTTTAAAAAAATGCGGGCCGGGCCGGGCCGGCCCGCACAAATGTCCATGACTACAAATTGGTACATAGTAGTACACTCAAAATTACTACACGTAATTATCACATTTCATGTTACTAACTAATATAACATCTATGAGAGATACAAAAGTAGGAACTCTTAACAAATTATTTCCACATTGCCTCTCTCTCAATTGTTGAAAAGAAAAAGAATACTTAAAATGAAATAGGATGAAACAAATAAGAGCCTAGATTTAGCGTTGAACTACCAGTCTATTGCCAAGGCCTAAGTCCGTTTCTTATGTATAAAAATAATGAAGCCTGTCACAAAATATACTTAAGTTCGCTCGAGCATAATTTTACCTAACCTCTAGAACGAACTTCAATTTTATTGGGCCACGTTACAACTGTTTCTCCAACTCTTTGCCTCTCTCCACCGGACTTTCGGGTCCCCCTCCGACCCCTCTTGAAAAAACACTCCAACGAGGTCGCTTGATCCATTAAACAAGCCCCAGCCTCCATGGTCAGGTCGTCCACTCTTTCCATGGAGCTCGCTGCCCCTCCAACCAAACATTCCGACGAGTCGCTGCCTTGGTCGGGTCTAAATGCAAGAAGGAATCCTTGCTTAGACATTTCCTTAGATCCAATAGTTGATTTTTTTTTTGAATTCCTAAGTTTTTAGATCCGAAACTCAAACATCTCCTCTCCTTCATTCACTATTCACTCGAGAAATTCAAGCCGGAGAAGTAACTCGTCACCGTAAACAACTCGTCTCGACACTAGAAGCTGTTTGCAAGCCACTACCATGAATGCAAAAACCTAATTTTTATTATTATCAAATTGACTCAAGTTCATGGACGATAATGTCAGAATTAATCTAATTGCTCATAAGCCATATGTTTATTGTGAATTTGCTCTTGATTAATTTCCAAAATAAACATATGATAACATAGTACAGCAAGTGCAAAAACTACTTTATATTTTAGAAATATTTTACTCTTGATTCTTGTTGTATGTTGTTTCAATTTGCATTTCAAATGTGGGTTTTAATGGCCGATGAAAATGATGTTTTGAGCTTTACAGATTTGCCTGTGAAGAGGAAGAGAGATGAAGAAGAGAAAAAGATGAGTGAACCACGGTGCTGCTTCTGTATTAGCATTTGTGACGTGGACCAATAAAAATGAAGGGACCAGGGAAGTGGACCGGGAGATCCTCGTTGCAATAAAACAGTTAAGATTAGGGGTAAAAAATTAATAGCCAAATTTATAAGGGAACAAGGAAAAAGGATCTACATAGAGATCAAATACAATCAACAGTGGGTATTAAAATCTTAAAAAGATATGAAATAGGAATTATATTTCCAATCACTAAAACAGCATGTAGTGCACGAAAAATATTTATAATTCCTAAACTAACAAAGCTATCTATGTTGGATAACAAATAGATCAACATCGCGAATTTAAACAGATTCTTGCGATAGACCAGAAATCGCCGGTAAAAACTAAAACCCGGTACAAAACCCACCCAGGATAACAAGATTTACGAAAAAGACAAATAAATCTAATTAAAACAGAATCGTAACCAATTCTCGTATAGCAGAAGATGCAGAACTCACCTGAAGACGACCTTAAACCGGCGGAAAGGGCGGCTGGAATTTTGTAAAGCAAGCCAGAGCTGCTAGAGGGAAATAGGAGAACAAAAGAGAGACGGCGTTCGGGACAGGAAGGCGGGGCGGAGGAGTAGAATGAAAGAGAGACGGAGATCGGGATGAAAGCATGAGAGGAAGACGAGAGAGGCGATCAAAAGAGGCGACAATTTTTTTTTTTTTTGGATAAGGAAAGAAATTAGGGTGACCACTAACAGGCTAATGGTCGCCCTAGAGCATCCTGGCAGATGAGGGTAAGGAAGCCCGAAAATTGATCGACAATGGGTCAAGAGTAACCCGAACCCGGTTCTTGGGTTGACCCGCCTAACCCGATAAAGTATTATTTCAATTAATAACTAAATATTTTATTATAATTTTTTGTATAAAATTATAGTTTTATTATTTTTAAATAATATTTATTCAATATAATATTAATTATTTTAATAAACATAAAAATAAAGGTTAACAAAATAGATGTTTGTGACACGTTGGATCATCTTGAACCAATACCAAACCCGTAACAACCCGTTCCGATGGATCCCGTGAATTTAACAACCCGACGACCCAAGACCCTTTTTGACCCGAACCCGACCCGCCTGACCCTTTTTGATCTTCCTTCTTCACTTTAATGACCGTTGTCTTCTTTGCAAACTTCATCATGTCTCGAATCGAAGTTCAGGGACGTACGTATGGGACTTGCGTTCTACTTGGGTCGTCGTATCAGTGTGCTTTATGTTTATGGGCCCAACAATACCCCCAAATGTGATCCGAATCTTTACGCTCCTTGACAATGATCTTCCTTCTTCACTTTAATGACTTTTGTCTTCTCTACAACTTCATCATGTCTCAAATCGATGTTCAGGGACATATGAGACACGTTCTACTTGGGTCGTCGTGTCGGTGGGCTTAAGTTTATGGGCCCAACAATACCCCCAAATGTGATCCGAATCTTTACGTGGAATTTGGATTAGATTTGCTTTTCCCTGATGTGCTAGGGACACGTGGAGATTCCCTGACTGTTCGATTGTTTCTTGGAAGGAGAAACGTCTTGTCTAATCAAATCTATTATTGCCCCTCAACTTAGTTGAGGAGATACGCCTCAAATGTTCTTTCAACTCCCTTCTTTCATCTTTTCTTCTTCTCCCCTTTCTTCCCCTCTTCCTATTCTTCTTTCCATCTCCATCCATGGGTAAGGCCAAGATTACCAATATGAGCTTCGAGTCTTCCTATTCTCTCGATCCACAAGATTGTCATTCATGCTCTATGTCCAAACAGGACGTGGAGAGGATCATCCAGAACCAGGGTTTTCCTTCGGAGATGAATTTCTATTGTCCAAAACACGAGGCCATTGACATGGTTAAGTCAGGATGGGTGTGTTTCTTGGAGTATCACTTTAGTCTGGGGGCTCGATTTCCATTTTCTCCCTTGATTCTGAACTTTGTTATGGCTTTGAAGGTCTCCCTGGCGTAGCTAATGCCGATTACTTGGAAAATCCTGTTCAAGATTAGTGAATTGTGCTTGGCGGAGAAAGTGGACTTTGCAGTGTCGGACCTCCTCTTCGCATACCGTGTCTCTACACTTAGAACTGAGCATTTTACACTCCATGATACGGATGCTAAGAATCCTCTAATCCTGAAATCGAAGGTAAACGACAAGGATTGGGCTAAACGCTTTTTCTTTGTCGAGAAAGCGACGTTGGGTCCCCAATTTCAATTAGACTTTTTTGATCAATGGAGCATTAAGTGTAAGAACCCTTTTTTCTTTACTTTGCTTTCTTTTCTTTGAAAATGGTCAAACTTTTCATGAACTTTCCTTGTCGTTGTACTTGTAGTTCCCCAAGGTCTTGACGTTCATACTTTGGAAAGCGAGGCATGCATGAAGATCTTCGCTCTTCCTTTGGGGAGGCAGACTTATAGGAAGTCGGTTGATCTTCTCCCTGAGTGTGAGTCCAGCAATAAGACGGTAACTTCTTTTGGGGATCTGTCTGATGAAGAGGATGAGGACGCGAAATCGAGGGACTCTGAGAAGACCGTGGAAGAGGTCTCTGTTGCACCTGTGGCTGCTCTCCAACCCACATAAAAGCCTTTAGTGAAGCCATCAAGTGAGTCACACCTTAACTTCCTTCTAGGCTGTTGACTTTTCCTATCTAGTCTTGGGAACTTTTTTGTCTTTATTTTTTTTATTATATATATATATATATATATGTTTTTTTGTATATTCCACACGTAAGGCTTCTCCTTATCTAGGGCGTAATTTCTCCACAACGGACATGATTTCAGCGCAAGCTTAGGTCCAGTGATAAGAAACCCCCTCCAGATCCGAAGATCAAGAGTGAAGTCATCGCAAATATGACCTCTATTAAAGGGTCCGCACCTAAGACCTCGGAGATCGTTGTTGTTCATTGTCCTAAGAAAGCTCGCTCAGAGATTCCTACCCTTGCTCTTGCCAAAGATGCCGGTCTGACGGTTTGGAAGGTAATGTTTGAGTATCATTTTTCTTCCTTTTTTTGTTGTGTGTGTTCCTTGTTACTCCTATCCCTTTACTATTTTCTCCACCTACACCGTAGGCTTTACAAGGTGTAATTTGGATTCCGGACATTGTTGATAAGGAAGGGAGTGCTTTGGAGGAAGGTAGGCTAATGTGGGAAGGCGAGAGATGTAACCTGGAGAAGGGATGGCAGCGACCATAGAGCGCCAAAAGAAGGATGCCTGTAAGATTGCGGTGCTGACAGAGGTTGTCAATCGTCACGCTCGTCAAGCCGCTTCTCACAGATCCAAGATTGCAAATCTGGAGGCTTCTAGGTAGAAGATCGTCAAAGAGGTAGGAGAAATGGGCGCATATTGCTCGATGATGTCCAAGCTGGAGGCGATCAAGCAATTCAACGTAAGGCACCACTTCGACTAGAATTTGAGGAAGAGCTCAAGAATTTCCATGAATGTTATCCTTCGAATAGGCCTGCGCCTGATGACAAGATCTTCGTGTCTTTGGATTTTTCTTATGTGGAAGCCAATGGTGATGACTCTGATTGTGAGAAGGATGAATGTGACGGTCCTGGAGATGATGATCGTGGAGTGCCCTCTAAGGGAAGGGGTCCGGATGACCCTTCTACGAGCGGGGCAAACTTGGCGAGTCGTGCCGTCTCTAGTGGTGACATTCGCGATGAAGACAAGGATTAAGGCCGCGGGCCATTGTAATTTCTTTTTAGTTTTTCTTTAAGGATTCTTGGACATGTTTTTTGGAAGGCTTTAGCAGCCGTTTGTGGGACATGTTGGGCCGGAACACTTTTGCGTAGTAGATCTTGCTCCTAGGATAATCTAACCATTTGTATATTACTTGTGTGTTTGCGTTTTTTTTGTGTTCAAATTCCCTTATAGGTGTTCGTAAATGGTTAGTTGCTTTGAAGGAAGGATTATCGGAAGGACGAAGACCCCTGCAGAAGGTGTTCATCAAAGGCGGCAGCCGTGCTTTTACCGAAGAGGATCCTTTGGCGATCGACGAACGTCACGTCTTTCTTGGGCTCGGGATGTTTAGTTGATTAAAGACGTCAATAGTCTTGGGATTATTACCTCGACTGTTTCTCAGGCTTGTGAGTGTTTGTCCTTCATGTAAATGCATGGTTTATTCTAATGAAAAGGACGTTTGCAAGCAACATGTTCGAGTCCACATGTGAAATTAAGCATATGCAAAGCAAAAGAAACATATCATTGATGAGAATAACTCACGCAACAACCAATTATTGACAAGATCTACACCAAATTTCACAAACCAAGCAAAGTTCACATAATATTTCCAGGTAGATCGTCTTTAAATAAAGAAACATTGATAGAAAAATGAACATAGAGATAACATACTAACAATTGGTAGAAAGGTGACTGCAAACTTCTTGTATAAACAGACGATAGGCTTCCTGCCAAGAGTGCCTTGGATAGTTACAAGGGACATATACTTATCAGAAATGGTTAAATGTATTGTGTTCCAACTGCTAAATATAGCATCTCCATCCTTAGAATCGAGTGGTATGCCCCTTTTCCGATGACTTTCGTGATCTTGTACGACCCTTCCCATGCTGAGGCTAATATGCCTGATCCGAGCTCGATATTATTTTGGAACACATTTTGCAACACCCAATCACCAATCTTGAAAGTTCGAATCTTGACATTCTGATTGTAACTTCGAGTGACTTATTACTTGAGCCTAGCTAGGCGAATTCTGGCTCGCTCGTGGAGCTCGTCAGAAGTATCTAGATCAACTATCAACTCCAAGCGGTTTTGCTCTTCTGTTTGGAGACTAAAGAGAGCTGTGGGGATGAGAATTTTTGCATGAATTACAGCTTCACATCCATGGATTAGAGAGAAAGTTGACTGGTCAGTCGCAACCTTGGGCGTTGTCCGGTCGGCCCAGAAAAGATGAAGAAGTTCATCGGTTCAGTTTCCTTTGGCTTTGACAATCCGCTTCTAGAGATTGCTCAAGATCACCATATTACTAGCCTCAGCTTGACCATTTGACTGGGGATATCGAGGCGTGGAAGTAACAAGATTGATATTCCAATGCTTACAGAAGTCTCTAATCTTTCGACTTATGAACTGAGAGTTGTTATCACACACGATCTCCGAGGGCACCCCAAATCGACAAAGAATGTTTTTGGCTATGAAGGAAATCACTTGTTTATCTTTGACTCCCAATACGCTTTTGATTTGATCCACTTGGAGAAGTAATCCGCCATGGCTAGGAAGAAAACTCTCTATCCAGACGACGGTGGTAGTTACCCCACAATATCCTTTCCCCAATGCATGAATGGCCATTGTGTTAGTGTGGGATGGAGTGGTGTCTCTAACAAGCGTTTCACTTTCGATAGAAATCTTCTGTGTCCTTCAGCATGGTTGGCCAGTACCATTCTGTTAGGCCCAAAATCTCTTCGGCCTATTTGACAAGTTGAGCCCAAAAAAAGACAGGAAAGTCAACGGGTGGCTTGATTGCAGAAGTATCTAGGAACGAAGAGAAATCATCAGTCACTCAGGTGAAGGTAGAAAGCTTCCGTCACGAGGAAGAGGAGCACGCTCAGAGGACAACGGCTATGACGGTTTACACCTCCGATATGCACGGGAAGTGGGTAGTAGTTAGAGATATGCCCTATAAACTTGAAAATCGTGGGAAGTGGGAAACGAAAGTTGGTATGAGGGGATTTATAGATAGATTTTTATGATTTATACATGTACACGCACACTTGTTACGAGAAAGATAATCAAAAGAGAGATTTTGGCCTTCGTATCACTGAAATTCTCACCTTCTCGAAGTATTTGCCTATCTATCAATTCGATCGTGCTCCAATCTAGGGAAGAGATTTGCTTGTCAAATTTTTGTCCAAAACAATTTGGCGCCCACCGTGGGGCCCAACGATTGAAAAGGATTCATCTTTCCACATTGAAGGAAGTTCAGGAAGTCGCCATTAGCAACCCTAACGAAGGCAGTCAAGAGCTAAATACCGGGGATGACGGAGGCGCACGCCAGGACACATCGGCAGCCCTTCGCCTCGAACTGTCCGAGTCCGCTCAAAGGCTTCAAGCTTTGGAGAAGGAACTAACTGATCAACGTGCTTGCAATGAAAAGCACAAGGCTAGCATTGAGCAGTTAACCGCCGATAATGATGGTTTACGCTGCCAACTCCAGTGCGTGTCCTCTGTCGGCCCGCTTGCCCCAGCAACGAATCGGACCCAAAACATCGGGGGTGAAGGTTCCTCTGGAAACCTCACCAGCCGGCGCGAGAGAAACCCTGGCTTGGAGTACATTACTCCACATGGGGTGCCGTTGTTTACCCCTGCACAAGGTAACCCTACTAACGAGGGAGCAAGGGCACCAATACGCCTTCGATCGGCGCGGGAGGTTAGCCCCCGATGCATTGAAGATGAGGCCATGGACGATGACTAGTATTGGGATCGCCACCTTCCCTAAGACCTCAAAAGTATCATCCGAAATCAGTTCAAGATGTTCACCGAGCAGCTAGCGAAGATACCCGGGGTTCCACGGCCCATAGAGAAGGAAGCGGTTGACGGTTATGACGAATCACTCTTCGCTCCTCACATCGCCCAGGTTGAGATACCGAAGAAGTTCTTGATACCTAGCATGAGCCCGTATGACGGCACGGGGGACCCCGACGAGCACGTGGCCATATTCAAGCAAAAAATGATGACCAACGCAGTTCCGTATCACTCCCGTGAAGCACTGATGTGCAAGGGATTCGGGGCAGCTCTTGCGGGACCGACCTTTAAGTGGTTCATCAACCTTCCAAGAAGAAGCATCCATTCTTTCGCTGAGTTGATGGTTCTTTCCGAGTGCAATTCGCTAACAGCCGCAGATTCGAGAAGCAGTCTAGCGATCTGTACCGGGTTATTAAAAAACTGGAAGAATCCACCCAGGAGTACCTAGATAGATTTAACCTAGAGAAGATCTCCATCCCGCACTGTGACGTGCCGACGGCTATGGAAGCCTTTCGTTAGGGGGGTAAATCAAGACGAAAACCTCTACAAAGAGCTCACTAGGTATCCTTGCCATAGTTTCGAAGATGTTCAAACCAAGGTCCTAGCTCAAATCAGGCTTGAGGAGGATTTGAAGATGTGGAAGCCCGCAAGCGTCTGGAAAAGGGTGCATAAGAAGGCAGCACCGGATCACCGTCGGGAACGCCGTGACCAACCATACCGGCGCCCCCATTCTGACGCGGTGAAGGTGAACATCGCCGAGACCAAGCCTGCCAAGCTGTTACCACCGAAGTATGACGAGTTCAACCTGGGTATATCCCCCGAGGACCTCGTGAAGAACATAGCTCAGATGATATGAGGTGTTAGGTGGCTGATGAGGAATGAAAAACCCTATCCAAACAAAGATATGGGCAGGTGGTGTGACTTCCATGACGACTATGGTCATGTAACCAAGGAGTGCGTGAAGCTAAGAAGAGAGATTGCCTACCTCGTATCTCGGGGAAGGATCACAAAAGTCACGCCAAATGCGCAAGTCCCCCCAGACGTCGTGGAAGCCTCGCGCGCAGGAAGGCCACCGTCGCCAGTACCTGTCAAGGTCGTGAACGTGATCACCAGAGGATCAAGCATATGCGGCCTTACACACTCAGCAACTAAAAGGAATGCGCGAGAAGGCGCTCTTCATCGCCTAGTGCAAATGAAGAAAGACGTCATCAATCTCGCAATACATTTTGACGAGGATGACATCAATGGTCTTGAAGAACCCCACCATGACAGTCTCGTGATTTCTCTGTCGATCAGAAACGTCTTAATGAAGCGAGTCCTCATTGATACCGGAAGCTCAACCAACCTAATGACACTCGAGGCTTTGGGAGAAATGGGGTTAAGCGAGAAAGACGTGGAGAAGAACCCCACAATACTCGTAGGCTTTAGCGGAGAAGTGAAGAACATTGTGGGAGACATCATCCTTCCCACGTACGCAAAGGGCGTGAACATCCAGGTTAGATACTCTGTTATGGATTGTCCTTCTTGTTATAATGTAATAATGGGAAGGCCATGACTCCACGACATGAGGGTTGTCCTGTCTACTTACCATCAAACGGTGAAATTCCCAACACCGTGGGGGGTTTAATAGATCCGCGGAGATCAAAGAACTTCCCGAGAGTGTTATAAGTCGGCGCTGAAGCCAGCTGCCACTCAAAATTCCACCTAGCAATTAAAGGAAACCACTAACTCTACCTCTCCAAAAAAAAGAAAGGAAAGATGAACATGTAAAGGAAGTGGTCCTAGACCAATCTGACCTCAATCGTTCAGTAAAGATTGGAAAGGATTTGGAGTTATCCATGAAAAATGAGCTGATAGACTTCTTGAGTAAAAATGCAGAATGTTTTTCTTGGTCCCACGAGGACATGGTGGGAATCGATCCGGAGATCATCACTCATAGGTTGAACGTGGACCCTAATCACCCACCGGTAAAGCAAAAAAGAAGGAAATTCACTACCGAGAGAAATAAGATAGTGGATGAAGAAGTGAGAAAGCTGATGGAGACTGGAAAGATCAAGGAGGTCAAATACCCAGAGTGGTTGGCAAACGTAGTCGTCGTGCCCAAAAAGAACGGGAAATGGAGGATGTGCATAGATTTCACGGATTTGAACAAGGCTTGTCCCAAGGATTCATTTCCGTTACCTCACATAGACGCCTTGGTAGATGCCACGACGGGCCATGAATTATTGACTTTCATGGATGCCTTCAGTGGTTACAATCAAATCAGGATGGAAGAAAGTGATCAGGAGAAGACATCCTTCGTCACTAGTAAGGGAACATACTGCTACAAGGTGATGCCCTTTGGGTTGCGAAACGCTAGAGCCACATATCAAAGGCTAGTGAATAAAATGTTCCAAGGCCAAATCGGAGAGACTATAGAGGTGTACATAGATGACATTCTCGTCAAATCGAAGGAAGTTGTAGATCACATAGGTCATCTAGAGAAAGCTTTTTAAATCTTGAAGCAGTATAATATGAAGCTGAACCCGCAGAAGTGTACTTTCGGTGTGATGTCGGGGAAGTTCCTAGGGTATCTAGTCACCTAGAGAGGGATAGAAGCCAATCTCGAGCAGGTTCGAGTCATAGTAACGCTGAATTCTCCCAGGTGCGTGAAAGATGTTCAAAAGCTTATTGGGCAGATCGCTGCTTTAAATAGATTCATATCCAAATCAGAAGACAAATGTCGTCACTTTTACGAAGTACTTAGAAAGAACAAGTGCTTCTAGTGGACCGCAAGACATGAGGAGGCCTTTCAAGAGCTGAAGAAATACTTCTATGATCCTCTAATCTTAGCGAAACGTGAAGTAGGAGAGGCGCTACCCTTATGCATGGCCGTTACCAAGCAAGCTATCAATGGAGTGTTGGTCCGAGAACAAGACGGGCAGCAGTAACCTGTATACTATGTAAGTAGGAGTCTCCTGCCGACCGAGACCCGTTACTCTTCCTTGGAAAAGTTGGTTTTAGCACTAGTCATGTGCTTAAACAAGCTTGACCCGTACTTTGAGGCACACACGATAGTGGTAAGAACCACGCATCCATTGAAAATGGTCATGCATAAACCTGAATTCACAAGAAGAATGGCTAAGTGGGCAATTCATTTGAGTGGGTTCGACATTAAGTACGAGCCTAGAAGCACATTGAAGTCCCAGGCGCTAGCTGACTTTGTGGTTGATTTTAGTCCTATGATGGAAGAAGGAACAGAGCCAGCAGAGTTAATGAAGCTAGAAGCTAAGTCTCCAATCAAATGGACGCTTCATACAAATTACGCCTCTAACGCTGGAGGAACAGGGATAGGAGTAGTCCTAAAATCAAAACAGGGGGATAGGGTGGCATAATCTGTGAGATGCACGTTCAAGGCTGCGAACAATGAAGTTGAGTATGAGGCTTTGATTTTCGGTCTGATTCTTGCCAAAGACCTGGGCATACAGCAGATACAAGTCAATTGTGACTCATTGCTGATAGTCAACCAGGTTCTGGGGCTATATGAAGCCAGGGATGAAAGGATGATAGCTTATCTAGACATGGCCAAAAATCTAATTCCTCGGTTCGAGAAGATATCCTTTGCACAGATCCCAAGAGAGCAGAACGCTCAGGCATATTCTCTCGCCCATCTAGCGTCGGCCATTGATCATAACGAGTATCCTGTAATCCCGATGATTCACAGCATGGTTCCTGCCATTAAAAGAACTTATGCTGACAATATCAAGAAGTCTGATAGTATGATCGAAGACGTTTGTCATCTCATAACTACTTCCCGCAACGAAGTCTTCATGATTAGCGTCGACATCGACGCCAAGTGTTATCGGAACAATCCCGACCCAGATCTACCTCTGAGTAGCTCGAGTCACGAGAGGAATCCCCTCGACCCCTTGAAGGTCAATGAAGCAACTTGGACTCAGCCATACCTGGATTGGTTAATCGAGGGGAAATTTCTGGAAGATAAAACCGAAGCTAAATTGCTAAAGATGAAGGCTACAAAGTTTACAGTAGAGAACGGGAAACTGTTGCACCGGTTGGCAGTGGGTACACTGCAGCGTTGCCTAGCCAAGGAAGGCGTTCAGAGACTTCTTAAAGAGCTTCATGAGGGAGATTGTGGAAACCATACAAGAGGGAGAAGTCTGTCTAACAAAGCCCTTCGGCAGGGGTGGTACTGGCCCACTATGAGAAAAGATACTGTAGATTTCTGCCGTAAATGTGACGCCTGCTAGAGGCATGTGCCAACCACTCACCAACCTCCTGAGCCAGTCTATCATATACTCATGCCATGGACCTTTATGCGATGGGGATGGACATAGTCGGGAAGTTACCCCCTTCGTCCGGACAGAGAGTATTCTTCCTCACAATGACTGATTACTTCTCTAAGTGGGTCGAAGCTGAAGCTTATCGAGAGATCAAGGATAAGTATGTGATTTCTTTCATCATCAGGAACATTCTTTGTCGTTTCGGGGTACCCTCGGAGATTGTATGTGACAATGGGTCTCAATTCATAAGTCGGAGGACCAGAGACTTCTATAGTCGCTGGAAAATCACTCTGGTCACCTCAACACCTCCATATCCCCAGTCGAACGGGCAAGCCGAGGCTAGCAACAAGGTGATCATAAATAATCTAAAGAAGCGTCTTGCGAAGGCTAAGGAAAATTAGGCTGACGAGCTCCCTTACACCCTTTGGGCCGATCGAACGATGCCAAAAGTAGCGACCAATCAATCTCCTTTCTCGTTAACGCACGGATGTGAAGTGGTCATTCCCGCCAAAATTCTCATCCCAACTGCCCCCACTAGCTTTTTGACCGAGGAATAGAATCATCTTTAGTTGTCATCCGACTTGGATACTTCTTTCGAGCTTCGTGACCAAGCCCGATTACGCTTAGCTAGACACCAGCAACAAGTCACCCGGAGCTACAACCAAAACATCAGGATCCGGACCTTTCGAATCGGTGATTGGGTACTACGCAAATTCTTTCAAAATACCCATGAAACCAAATCGGGTAAGCTAGCCACGACATGGGAAGGACCCTACAAGATAACCAGGATCGTCGGACAAGGCGCATACCAGCTGGAATCCAAAGACGGTGAAGCCATCCCAAGAAGCCGGAATGCGGTACACTTAAAGAAGTATCACTTCTGAGGGAAGTCTTCCTTTATCGAAACATAAACTTCTCTGGTACTTCCGACAGAAAGTTTCCTTGATAAACACTCAATACATTCGAGGTCATATATCCATAGTCGTTATTTCGTTTATGCTCTAAGTTTATCCATCCATAGTTCGATTGTGACCAACTTGTTTGTGTGAAAATTCCTTGTTGTGTGACTTCTATGATTGTGGTGTTTTTATTGAATGAGTGATATTTGTATGCTTTGTTGCTTGACCATGCTTATTTCCTTTTTTTTGCATAAGTAGAGAGATTAAGTCAGAAGCATATTTTATTTTCTGTCATATAAAGTACATCATACAATCGAACACAAATACAAACAACAAAGGTAACTAATCCTGGACTAAAGATGTCTTAAATCGACCGAACTTGCGCAAATTTCGACGCGATACCCGTCACTAAAGATGTCTGGAAACTCCCTTCGGTAAGCGCATCTGTCACCCGTGACCAAAGACTTCTGCAGGAGTCCTCGTCTTGAAGCCTTCAGTCCGAAGCATCCGCGCGTCATGAAAAACCTGCACACAAAGGAAGGACAATACCAAGCAAAATACACAAGACAAAAAGCATGTATGCATCAAAAAACATCTACTTTCTCTTCCTTCGGAAGAGACGTCGTCCATTCAATAGAAAAATATTGTTTTCGGCCCTTAAGTGGCCCATACACTCCAACAAAAGTTTGTTCAAAAGAAATCATCACAAAAGAAATTTTTTACAATGGCCTGTGCGGCCCTAATCTTCATCCTTGTCAAAAACGCCCCTCGGCTGCTCCATCTCGCTCACTGGAAACCCATCCAACCCCTTGCCTTGATCAGATGCTACGCCAACGCTCGGATCATGATCACCACCATCTTCCTCCGCGTCGAGAGAGGCGAAAAGCTCATCGCCAGGATCCGGCTGATCTGGGGGGTAGCAATCATGAAAGGACGCGATCTCAGCGTCCATATCCAGTCCGAATGCTGACCGGCCACGAACTGTTTGATCGTTTCCGCCCTTGACATCATTGAGTAGTAGGCTCCAATCTCGCCAGCTTCCTTACAGATCTTTCTGTTCGCAACCTCGAGCTCGGTAATCCTGGATCGATCCGAAGTAGCTTGGGAGGAAAGGCGCTTGACCGCCTCAGTGAGCTTTGCAAGCTTGCTCGCATCCGTCTTTTGGCGTTCGGTCGCGAGGGCCACTTCCCTCTCCAAAGCAGACTTCTCGGTGTCCCACTTAGCCTGATGCTCTCTTAAAACCTGGTCTTCCTTGTCAGTAGCATCAGCGACCCAAAGAATGCCTTATAAGGCTTATACACCAGAGCAAGACATCATCCGTGGTGATATATATTAAAAAAAGAAAGAAGAATAACTAAATGAAAGCGGACCTTCCAAACCGACAGACCGACATCCCTAACTAGAGTTGGAGTGGGAACTTCTAGGCGAGGCTTCTTCGAACCATGAGTACCATAAAGCTTCTACCACAGATCCGAGGGAACCTTCTTGTCTAGGTCGATGACTTCTGTGACACCGGGGGGTGGTCTCTTGACGGGTGTCACCTTCGTTGCGGCCAAAATCTTCACCTTGGGGTCCAAAGGAGGTTTCTTGTCACTCGATCGCAATTTGCGCTAAATCAGAGCTGCAACAGAGAAACTCCTCCCCATGGAAGAAGAAGCTTCTGGGAAGATCAATGTTAAAACCGATAGGTAAAGCTGTTGCAACATTCGAAGGCCAGAGAAAGACACATAGTGGCAAGGTTCTTCACATGCTTCGTGGTCGTCTCAGCAAGCTTCCCAAGCGCCGGAGCACTATCCTCGATTGTCTTCTCAAAGCTTCCCGATCTTGCGTCATCTTCACCGTTCGATTGACCCTCAGTTACAGCCGTCGATTTGTTGTTGGATTCACCTTCAAGAATTTGCTCCACAAACCTCCGATACGTCCTCTTTGCTTCAGGAAGGGTGAAGAGTCTCCTGCACGCTTCTAATTCCATGACGTGGGTTTCCAGGTTCGATGGGACTGCATGTAAAGTCATCCAAACCGGAAAATCGATAAGAAACGACAAGGAACGATAGAGGGGTGCATAAATTAGGGTTAGGGATACTTACTCTTAGTAGTCCAGGAATCAAAGAAAGTTGCTTGGTACATCGCACCCAGTGTAGACTTCTCCACCAAAAAGAAACGCGAGGCCCAATCCTTATCATTCACCTTTGATTTCGGAGAGTAAAATGCCCATCCCTGAGGGGACAAACCCAGTAAGCACACAACAGATCCTGCACGATGAATTCAATCTTCTCCCCCAGACAGATTACGCTTACTTGATATAAAATCTTCCACACCGACGGCATCAGCTGCGCCGGAGAACTTTAAGAGCCATCAGCAAATTTAGGATCAAGGGAGAGAAAGGGAAAAGAACCCCCAGAATGAAGGGATACTCCAAGAAGCAGATCCAGCCTTCCTTAACCCAGTCCACGGCTTCGTGCGTGGGAGTGTAGAAGTTGGTATCGGCCGAAAAACCGTGAGTTCGGACTATCTTCTCCACCTCTTCTGGGGAAAGAAAGCAAGGGAGACAGTCGTGAGGTTCAAGGGTGTGGGGAGATTCGAAACCCATGTCCTTGACATCAATTCTGGCCATGGAGAATGTGTGATGAGGAAACAGGGTAAAGGAATGGAGTTGAAGCAAAAAGATGAAGAGACGAAAAAAACACAAGGAGATCAGTGCGTATCTTCGAGAGGTCTGGGGTTTGACATTTAAAGCCTGAATGATGTGACCCTTTGTCCCCCTGAGAATGATTGGACAGACGAGGCTAAGCCGTGTGTCATACGCTTCTTGTAGCTCACGCGACAAATCCGATCAAAATCCCGCCTAAAAGATTTGGATCAGGATTTGGGGGTATTGTTAGACCCAAAATCTCTTCGGCCCATTTAACAAGTTGAGCCCAAAAACAGACAGCAAAGTCATCGGGTGGCTTGATCGCAGAAGTATCCAGGAACGAAGAGAAATCATCAGTCACTCAGGTGAAGGTAGAAAGCTATCGTCACGAGGAAGAGGAGCACACTCAGAGGACAACGGCTATGACGGTTCGCACCTCCGATATGCACAGGAAGTGGGTAGTAGTTAGAGATATGCCCTATAAACTCGGAAATCGTGGGAAGTGGGAAACGAACGTTGGTCTGAGGGGATATATAGATAGATTTTTACGGTTTATGCATGTACACGCACACCTGTTACAAGAAAGATAATCAAAAGAGAGCTTTTGGGCTTCATATCACTGAAATTCTCACCTTCTCGAAGTTTTTGCCTATCTATCAATTCGATTGTGCCCCAATCTAGGGCAGAGATTTGCTTGTCAAATTTTTGTCCAAAACACATTCCATGCGTAGGGCCTTGTTTGAAAAACTCCTTCCTCCGGTGTGATTGCCACAATCTCCTTCATAGAGTTCCTCAAGGAGTCGACGAACGCCTTCCTTGGTCAAGCAACGTTGGAGCGTGCCCATAGCAGACCAGAGGAAGAACATCCCGTTCTCGACCGTGAACTTGATATCTCTTACTTTTTAACATCCTTGCTTCTATTTTATCTTCCTGGATCTTGCCTAAGACTAGCCAATAGAGGTATGGCTTGGTCTAGGGTTCATCATTGATATCCATGGGTGCGGAAGTCTCGTTATGACCGAGGTCATCTAGAAGAAGTTCTTGGTCATCTCTAGAATCCCTCTCGTCGACGTCCGCACTGCTTGTAAAGACGCCTTCGGGTGACATTCCTTCATGAGGGGTAATTTCCATGATCTTCTCCTAGGATTCTCTACTAACGTTAACTGTTGGTTCTGTTTTGATGGTTGGAACAACGATGCAAATTAATGGGATCAAGGGATACTGGTCACGATCTATGACCGAGGCTAGGCGAGCGAGTGAATCTGCCTGGGTATTTGGTTCCCTAGGGATTTATATAAAAGATATAACCTTGAACTGAGGGGTCAAATCCTTCACCACTCCTAGATAAGTTGCCATTCCTGCGTTTCTAGCTTCGTATAACCCCAGAATCTGATTAACTATTAGCAAGGAATCACAACTGACCTTAATCTGCCGTATAGCCAAATCTCGTACGAGGGTTAATCCGAAGATCATAGCTTCATATTCGGCTTCATTGTTCGTGGTCTCGAATGTGCATCGTACGGCTTGGGCCACCCTATCCCCATGTGAAAATTTTAGTACTACTCCTATCCTAGTGCCACCAGCAGTACATGCGCCGTTGGTATTGAGCGTCTAAGTTACCGAACCCTTGCTTCGAATGCCATTATCTCGGTTTTCACAAACATTAGGGCCAAATTTCGTACATGTGTGGCCAACCCTAGATGAGCCTAGGTTAGTCTAGTTTTGCATTTCATAGCTTGCATTTAGGAGTAGATTAGGATGCATATTTGTTTTGTTTTTGCATAGTTTTAGTTGGTTTTAGCTTAGTTTCTAGGTTATTAGGTTTTCTAGGAAATTCGGGTTTTTCGCTTGTTTTGTTCGGTTTTGCAAATCTTTAGGTAAGCAAGCGTGGACGGGATGGATCTAGATGATTGTGGAGGATCAAGATGAAGCTTAAAGTGGTGCAAGTGAAGATTGGAAGAGCTTGAGGGATAAAAACGCTTAAACCCGGGTCATGCATTGGAGTCTTATTTTGACACCTCTAACTTGCAATGCTTGGTTTGGAAGCTACATTGGTCGGATCAAGCTGAATTTGGTATCACTGGAAACCAAACTCGAAGAGCTACAATTCATATTTTTACTCCGAGTCCAAAATCCAAATCAAAGGGGGTCAAAACAGCCTCTGAAGTGTCACTTGAATGTTGAACCGAAGCTGATGGCGCAAGCTCATAGGAAGGAGCATGACCGCACTCGGAGAGGATGAACCGCATTCATGAACTACGATCCATTGCAAGATGAGCGCGGGAAAATATAGCTGAGCGTAACCGTGCTCCCAAGTGTCATACCGCGCACAACCGCATTGATCCGACGCTGATTCCGAAGATTCGTTTTATCTTTTAGTTATTTTCTTGTATTTTTAGGATGTTTTGAGGATATGATATAAATACTTTTTAGGGTTTTATTTTGGAGAGGAAGCCTTATGTTATTCAACACTAGAGAGAACTCTTGGGAGACTAAAAAAAACCCTAGAGAAGGATTTGAAGAGAAACCTAACTCTTATAAGTTTGATTTGTATTTAATGTCGTTTTCTGGTTAATTTCCCTTGTCTGGATAGGTAGTTGAAGTTGTATTCATGATTGATTGTGAGATTTAAATTATTTCAATTTGCCTTGACTAGATTGAATTATTCCATGCTTAATTGATTAAATTCACTTAGGATTATAATAACATGATCACCTATTCTATTTCTAGGTTGAATTACAACTAGAATAACATAATATACGGTGGAATTTGGTTTTTCATGGATGAGTCCTTTGATTAAACTTATATACGGCTGAATAATGTTAATCAAAGGAAGAGAATTCAATCATAAAACTTCATGAATAGAAGGTGAAATTTATGAACTATGTTTCTATTGAATGTTCTGAACTAATTTGCATGATCAATTTGAAATGAAAGGTTTTCTAGGTTAATTGGTTAAAAGGTTGTTAAAGACGTTGAATATTAATAACCACTTTGAGCTTGAATTCCATGAATTCACAATAGATTAGTCAAGGGAATTGAAAAAAGAATAAATGAGGATCAATACTCATGTGTGCAATGGATACGAAACTAGTTATACGTTTTTCGTCTATTTGAAACCTCAATTATTTTACTTGCTTTGTTTTGTTTACTTAGATTAATAGTTAAAATCATGAAATCCCTTTTAATTAATTACTTTAGTAATATTAATTAAACACAAGAAATCTGAGTCTCTGTGGGTAAGACCCTTGGTTTCACTATACATAGGTTTGAAAGTTAGGATTTTTCTTTGACAACACTTTTACCACGACATAAAAGTGCTCTTCAGCATTCTAGTTTTTATATTTAATGTTATTCAAGTCATTAATAAAAATCAAATTGAATTTTAAGAGTGCACCTTGGTTAAGGTGTTATCTATTTCTCAGTCCAAAGCTATTGTCTTCCATTATCATTACTCTTGTTTCACGTGTGAAATTTCCAACCCAAATTAATTCTTTTTCTTGTTCTGCAACCAAGGTTGAGTGAGATTTCAGGAACAATACAAAGAGGAAGTCAAGTACCATTGTTGAATGTTGATTGGTCTACAGGTTCGATACTTTCCATTCATGTCTGATTGGTCTACGGGTTTGATACTTTCCATTCATGTCTACTTAGAGGAGTCTTCCATGCCTATCATAGGAGAGGTGTCCATCAAAGGAGATGTAGAGTTCTCTTCATTAATATCAAGTCAACACTTGAGTAAGGTCGTTGCCGGGGACTCGGCTATTTCTTTGTGTTTGCTTAGTATTACTACTTTTGGTGTTGTGAATTAATCTTACGGTTCATAATTTTAAGACCATGGCTTTTTTCGAATGTAGATAGCTGCAGCATCAACACTTCCATGACTATTTTTCAATATTTCAAGACCATGTGTTTGAACTTGGTACTTGGGGATTACAATACAGTGATGGTGAGAAACAATTCTCATGTCCGGTTCTGTAATAGAGATGGGATTGAAAAAGAACCATCTACTATAACCCCAAAAGAACTCGATTCCGTAAACAACATAGAGGAAGGATGAAGGGAATCTCTTATTGAGGGAATCGTATTTGTTTCGGCAGATATGCTCTTCAGGCACTTGAACCCGCTTGGATTACGTCTAGACAGATAGAAGCGGGGCGGCGGGCAATGACACGAAATGCGCGTCGTGGTGGAAAACTGTGGGTACATATATATCCAGACAAACAGGTTACAATAAGACCCGCGGAAACACGTATGGGTTCGGGGAAAGGATCTCCCATATATTGGGTAAACATGGGAGTTATCCATGGTATAAATTTTAAGACAAGGGGATTGGCCGACTACATGAGCAATGAGAGGCTTCTATATATGGAATCTGAGGAATGCTATGATTTCTTATGTTTCATGAGCCATCAAAACTTTTTGGTGGAGTCATCTTCTCTACCACCCCATCCGGTTGATAAGTCTCTTGAGGATATAATCAGGGATCTCTCCAAAGGGGCGGATACTATAATCAAGGAGCAGTGTGAGTCATGTTGATAACATGCATTTAGACATAGTTTAGGGCACGTTTACTTTCATGTTTTAAGTCTTTTTAGCTTAGTTTTGAGTTAGTTTCATGCTTGCATCATTTGTTTTCTTCGTTCGGTATCTACCTTCGTGTTGTGTGGATTTCAGGTCATTATGGGTGGATATTCAAGCATTTCAAGGATCATAGCTATGAGGAGTGTTTCATGGAGCCTAAGTGATAAAGTACGGAGCTTACAAGTGGTTGCTCGAGTGCCAAGATGAAGATAGAGCGGAAAAAGGAAGAAAAGACAGCCCGACCAAGTACGTGACCGAGTACGTGACCGGGTTCTCAACTACACGACCGTATTTAGGACCGGGTTCTCCAAAATACTCTCTTTGAGACTGCCAATGATGAAGTAGGCAGATCTAGCTAATCCTCTTAATTTGATGTCTAGCTAATCCTCTTATTCTAAGTTTGGGTGAACCCAATGATGAAGTAGGTAGATCTAAATTGTGATGTTTAGTTGAATGGAAACTTGATTGAAGTTTGATTTAATTCTAGGTTGCTTTATGCCCTATTTGCTTTGCATATAGGATTCTTGTTATAATTTAAGACCGACCGGAGTTAATTGTAATGAAATATTGATTCCACAAGTACCAAAAATGGTTCTGAATAAGATCCCTAGGTATTAAACTAGAGAGTTATTTATGCGACAACAACTTAATTTCTCTTGTGTGAATTTCAACTATCGTATTAGTTCTAGGATTGAATAATTCTAGCGGAATGCGATAGCGAATGTGATGCATATTTCGTATGGGATGCTCCGGATCGATCGGTGGCTTGAGTATTAGGTCTCAATTTAGCGTAGCGGAAGACTTGATTGATTGAACAAATGCAAAACACGAGAGCTTTGTGGGCAAATATGGGTGGCGGCGCAAGCACAAGAGTAAAATTAAGGAGCAACCTTAACTTGAATTAAACCCTAAATGTGCGCTGAATTGAAAGCATATGCCTAAGCTCCCTTATATAGAGAGGCGACAGACTAAACCCTAGTAAAAACCCTAGTAATGCGGCGCGCGCCTAGGGCTAGTGTGCAAGCTAAAAGGCCCAACGGCGCGGTCCAAAAGTGGTCGGCACAAGGCCCATAATTGACTTCCTAAATGCATAAATCTAGTAATAGTAATGTTCTAGAATGGAAAGTATGCTAAAAAGTACTTAAAAATGATAGGTCGTCCGCGACCGAGCCGGGAGTGTCATGACATGGCTGTCGCGACGCTGGCGAGGCTTGGACATGGCGCTGGCGAGGTCACGGCACGGCACATGGCGCTCGTGCGGGCGCTGGTGAGGACGCTGGCAAGGGCGCTCGCGCGAGGGTCGCGAGAACCTCAAGTGGCGATCCATGGCACGGTGCAAGACTCGAGTCCGACGGTGGCAAGGGGTTGGAAGTTGTCCCCGTTGGCCCGAGTTGAGGTTCCTCGACGGCGAGGACGCACAAGGTTGTGTGCGTTAGCGCGGCGAGGGGCGCGCCGTGGCCTGCGGAGAGGCGCACCACGAGAGACCGTGTTGCGTCTTGGATTGCTCGAGTCCTGGCACGAGTGATGGGGCCATCCGAGCGAAGTGTGAATGCGTCGTCCTCTTGGCTAGCATCCATGACGGGGGTCGCATCACCCTCCCCCACTTGGCTGGGAAACGTCCCCGTTTCCTCATAAGCGGGTGCAACGTAGGGGGAGAGCTCAGCAACATTAAAAGTGGAGTGCACCGAATACTTGCCTTCGAGATCGAGCTTGTAGGCGTTGCCCTAATGCGCTCCAAGACTTGAAAAGGTCCGTTGCCGCGTTGGTGAAGCTTAGTCTTCCTCGAATCTGGAAACCGGTCCTTGCGAAGATGGAGCCACACGAGATCCCCGGGGTTGAAAACCATGCGCTTCCGACCCTTGTTGTGCTGTGCCTCGTACTGAGTGGCCCGATGCTCCAATTGATCCCGTGTCCGCTCGTGCAACTTGCGGATGGCATCGGCGCGGTTCGAGGCGTCGATGTGCTCGCCGTTCTTCAAGGGACAAGGGGTGAGATCCATGGGAGAGTGGGGGTTGAGACCGTAGACAATCTCGAACGGCGTCATCTTGGTTGCCGAATGTTTGGACCTGTTGTAAGCAAACTCAACAAAAGGGATCAGATCCTCCCACCGGCGTGGGTTATTTTTTAGCACCGTCCGAAGAAGAGTGCCCAAGGTCCGATTGGTCACCTCAGTTTGACCATCGGTTTGGGGATGATAAGAGGTTGAAAACAACAATTGTGTACCAAGCTTTCCCAAAGTGTTCGCCAAAAATGGCTACAAAATTTCGTGTCTCGATCACTAACAATAGTGAGAGGCAAGCCATGTAGCTTCACGACATGCTCAAAAAACAAGTTTGCGATTTCGGTCGCATTGTTGTTTCCTTTGCATGGCACGAAGTGATCCATTTTTGAAAAACGGTCCACAATGACGAAGATCGAATCTTTGCCACGCCTTGTCATTGGAAGGCCCGTGATAAAATCCATGGAGAGATCTTCCCACGGGAATTCCGGAATTGGCAAGGGAGTGTAAAGGCCATGAGGCTGGAACCTCGACTTAGCAGTTTGGCATGGCAAACAACCCCGACAATACTTGTGAACATCGGAGGCCATGTGTGGCCAAAAGAAGTGTTCACGAAGTGCCGCTAGGGTTTTGGCTATGCAAAGTGGCCTCGGCCATCATGAGCTTCTTTGATCAATAGGTGCCTTACTGAAGAAGCCGGAATGCAAAGCTTCCCGGCTCGATAGAGGTACCCATTGTCCAAAAAATAGGACTCATGGATTCGACTTTGCTCGAGGTTCTCCATGATCGGCTTAAAATATGGATCATGCAAGTATAACTCCTTAATCAAGGAGAACCCGAGCAAATTGGCCTGTAACTGAGTTAAGAGGAGATACCTGCGTGAAAGGGAGTCTGCCACGATATTCTCCTTTCCTTTCTTGTGGGCGATGATATATGGAAAAGTTTCCATAAACTCCACCCACCGAGCATGGCGCCTGTTTAGAGTCGTTTGACTCCGAAGATAAGCAAGGGCCGCATGGTCCATGTGAATAACGAACTCACTTGGCCACAAATAATGCTGCCATGTCTTAAGAACCCGAATTAGGGGGTACAACTCCTTGTCATACGTCGGGTAATTGAGAGTGGCCCCCGTTAATTTCTCGCTAAAGTATGCAATTGGGCGTCTCTCTTGAAGGAGTACGCCGCCTATGCCATAGTCAGAGGCGTCGCACTCGATCTCAAAGCGCTTTGTGAAGTCTGGCAATTGCAAGACCGGAGCGCAACATAATGCATCTTTTAAGCCCTGAAAGGCGGCCTCATGGATTGGCATCCACTTGATTGTGGTTGCCTTCTTGGTAAGAATATGGAGTGGCCCGACGATGGAACTAAAGTCTTTGACGAATCTCCGATAGAACCCTGCGAGCCCTAAGAAGGAGCGAACCATCGTCGGGGTCGTAGGGGTGGGCCACTCTCGGATGGCGCGGATCTTGTCGTCATCCACTTTCAGCCCATCCTTGGACACGACGAACCCAAGAAAATTCGTCGTGTCTGTGCAAAACGAACACTTGTCTAGGTTTACATATAATGAATGTTCGCGAAGGCATTCTAACACCAACCTAAGGTGCCTCGCGTGAGAGTCCAAGTCTCTAGAAAAAACCAAAATGTCATCGAAATAGACAACAACAAAACGTCCTAGAAATTTTCGAAACACAAAATTCATCAACCACATAAAAGTACTAGGGGCGTTAGTCAAGCCAAAAGGCATGACAATCCATTCGTACAAACCATGCTTGGTTTTAAATGCGGTCTTCCACTCGTCGCCTTCATGCATCCGGATTTGGTGGTACCCGCTCCGGAGATCGATCTTGGAAAACAAGGCGGCGCCGTGGAGATCATTTAGCATATCATCCAGCCTCGGGATTGGATGTCTGTACTTCACCGTGATTTGATTAATGGCTCGGCAGTCGACACACATACGCCACGAACCATCTTTCTTTGGCACAAGGATGACCGGCACCGCGCAAGGGCTCAATGACTCGCGAACGAACCCTTTGTACAACAATTCTTGAACTTGTCGATGAAGCTCCTCTGTCTCCTTTGGTGAAGTCCTATAGGCTACTCGATTCGGAAGGGAGGCGTCTGGCACGAGGTCGATCTTGTGCTCGATCCCTCGGATCGGCGGCAAGCCCTTCGGAAGCTCATCCGGCATGATGTCTTCGAACTCCTTCAAAATAGACAAAATAGAAGAAGGGAGTGAAGAATCTATAGACTTAGTAATAGAAAGAAGGGGAACAAGAATGAAACAAGAAAGACTCCCCTGAATGGATTTTTCGATGTCCCGACGCCTGGCTAGGAGAAGGCGATCCTGGCATGTGCCTAGCAAGGGTGGCTCGGCGTTGGTGCTCATCCGATCAGATTCTGGGGTGAATTTTTGATATGTTGTAGCCCTTGGATTTTGTGGAAGAACGCCCTTGGAAACACCGTGAAATTCATCCCGTAGCTCCTGGAATCCAAGTTTCCGTGCATCGACGGCGTGTTGCGCGATGCTAGGAGACGTACTCGGCGGCCCCTTGCTTAAATGAGTTTCTCCTGGGCATTTTTTCTTCAAATCTGGTGGGAATGTAATTTGAAGTGGTTTGGAGCTTGGAACGCCGATGGAATCACCAGAAATCTGTTGGAGGCATTGTTTGTTGAAATCAGCAGCGTTCGGCGCATTGCCGAGGCCTCGCGACTCAAACTGTCGGCCCGATTCGGAATTGTGTCGGCGCTTCCCTTGTTGATCACCTGGGGAACTGTTTTTAGGAAGATTGGCACCAGGAACGCCCTTAGATCCCGCAGTTTTTCCCTCGGACGCCGCTGGCGTCGTGTTCGGTGCGCCGGTGCCGTTGTCGCAAGCCTTTCGCATTTGCCTCTCGGCTTCATCTTGTAGAGCTTCACTAGGCGACATAGGTAAGAGGGTCACGCGCTTCCCGTGGTAATTAAACATGTAAGTGTTCAAATACCCGTCGTGAAGCACGCGACGATCGTATTGCCATGGACGCCCCAACAAGAGGTGTGTGGCGTCCATTGGCGTTACGTCACAAAGTATGGAATCGGAGTATTGACCAATTGAAAAGTTGAAAATTACTTGTTTGTCGACCCAATCTCCACCGTCATTGGATATCCATTGTAGCTTGAACGGTTGTGGATGTGGTGTGGTCGGCAATTTGAAGTGATCAACAACTTTTTTGGAGAGGAAATTGGCGCAGCTTCCGGAGTCGATTATGACGCTCAAAGACACATTGTTGACCAAGCATCTTGTGTGGAAAAGTTGTTCTCTTTGGTCCGTCTTTGGCGCCTCTCGCATGCTCAAAGCGCGCCGAGTCACTAGTTGAAGTTTTGACACGATGAGAGCGTCCGATGGATCGCACTCCAACTCGGCGTCATCGACCATTGGTGGCTCGATTTCCTCCTCATCTTGGCTGTCATAAGGCTCTCCGTGTTGAGTAAACAACACCTTCTTGGCATTCTGACAGTTTCGTTGAATGTGGCCACGTCCCCCACATTTGTAGCACGCCACATGGCGTGCGCGATCGGCACTCGGCTCGGCGCTCCGTGGCGCAGCTGGCGCCTTGGCGGGCGTGGTGTCGTTTTTGACCTTGGAACCTGTCGAATTACTTGGCAAAGGGGGAGCAACCCGATTAGTAGGAAAACCGGATTGACTAGAGTTAGAAACTTACCTCGAAGTCGACCAACCCGACTTGGTTCGCATTTCTTTCTTATGGATTTGCATGGCGGTGTGAACCAAGTTGTTGCAAGCCCGATATGAATCTCGCCTTCATCACCGAGGGCGACACACTCATGCCGGCTTTGAAGAACATGTCTTCGAGCTTGGCAAAATATTCCTCCGGCGTCATCGATCCTTGCTTGATGCGCATGATTTCGATGTGCATCTTGTCCTTGTAATCTGCCAGAATATATCTCTTCTTCAGAATGTAGACGAGTTGATGCCACTCGCGGATTAGAGGTTCCTTGTCGAATCCTTTCGGACTCGAATCGGTTTCACCAAGTCCTAGCGGCACCAACGAAGTGAAGCGTCACAACTTCCACTTTCTTGTCGTCCTCATAACCTAAATGTCGAAGCGTGTGCTCCGTACCCTATAACCACTCGAGAAAACCGTCAGGATCATAAGAACCGGAAAAGGTTTCGAATTTTACCTTCACATCTCGGCGTTGTTGGCGTGGATCCCGTGCATCGCGTCGATCCCGATCGCGCCGAGGACTGGGACGCCGAGGCGAGTAAGAGCGCCTGTCGCGCTGACGCCGAGGCGGGCCCCGATGCGGATCGTCATCATCGTCGTTCGGATCGTCTCCATCGCCAGGCCTCCGTGGACGCCGAGCATCACGATCCCTGTCGCGGTGGAATCCAATCCGAAGGCCGGCTATCGAGCTCTTCCGGATCATGCACATGGGGATGCTCAAACGACGACTCGTTAGAGTAATGAGAAAACTCATAATAATCATTTTCAAAATCCGAGAACAGACTCCGAGCACTTTGATGCCCGAGGTCGTCCTCAACTCTGTATGCGTCGGCATCGTAATACTTGGCCCCGTGCATCCGCTTTGGGGTTTCATACACATACGCCGACGACTTGTTCTTTTTCTTTTTCTTTGGATCCCCACTCGTGTGTCAGTGTCTATACTCCTCGGAGTTGTACTCCTCATCGGAATATACGTCATACACTTGTGTGTCCCTGTAATCTCGCGCCATTTGATAGCGATCTACGGCTCGGGGACCACCATCGTGCTGATCAAGTTGGCGACTTTCTTTAATCGACTCCATGCGTTGCATGGTGCCGAATTGCGATGAAAGTTGAGCATGCTTCTTGCCCTTAGCATTGGCACGCGCAATGTCATCCGCGGACACGCCCGGAACGCCGTGGTTCTCCGAAGCGAGGCCATGCGTCGGCGGCACGGTGTGCTTGGACTGCGTTTGGCTCACTGCCAAGAGGCGTTCGAGTTCTTCAATCCTCTCCACGACGTCGGGGTTCCAAGCTTCACGATTCTGATTTTGATTGTGGGCCTCGGGTGGATTGTTGTTGCCACCGTCGCCCGAGTCCGAAATTGTACCTATAGTCACACCAGTCATCGAAGCAGTAAGAAGTTCACAAGCAACAAAACAAAGAGTTACAGTTCGCTTAAGTCAAGCCGACCCTTGAGTTCAAACCACACGTTCAAGGATTGACGAGGCTAAAGGTCACTCAAAACTCGATCAATGATATGGATCCGAAAATTACGATGCAAGCACGGCAAGACAAAGGAAAGTTTGAAACCAAAATCACAAGAGCAAGAGATTATATGAATGAAAGATGCGAAAAGTAATGAACTTTGTGAAGGATCTTGCCTTATTTTGGCTTGTGATCTCCACGATTTTTTTTTTGTGAATTGTCGACTAGGATACCTTATTTTAGCTATTATAGTCGATTAACAATTTTTTTTTTAACAAAGCAAGTCGAATCTAGGCTTTCTCCTCTAGAATCGATTCAAGCAATAACAATAAATTCAACACGCAATCAATCAATAGATGCACAAGAGAAATCGGCAAAACAAGTCCTATGTTCAAGCAACTAGCAAGACAAAGCAACAACTTCACCAAAATCAATAGATCGATTGAGTAAGGTCACGGTTGATATGATTTTTTTTTTAACAAATACGAAGCAAAAGAAAAATTTTTGGGACCTTAGATGGCGGTTTTGTAGAATGGGGGATGAATCTAGGGTTTGAAATGGCGGAAAAGCGTGTGAGAATGAACAAACAAGGGGAGAACGAGACTTACTCAAACCTTGGCTCTGATGCCAGTTGATGCGTCCCTCGTATGGGATGCTCCGGATCGATCGGTGGCTTGAGTATTAGGTCTCAATTTAGCGTAGCGGAAGATTTGATTGATTGAAAAAATGCAAAACACGAGAGCTTTGTGGGCAAATATGGGTGGCGGCGCAAGCACAAGAGTAAAATTAAGGAGCAACCTCAACATGAATTAAACCCTAAATCTGCGCTGAATTGAAAGCATATGCCTAAGCTCCCTTATATAGAGAGGCGACAGACTAAACCCTAGTAAAAACCCTAGTAATGCGGCGCGCGCCTAGGGCTAGCATGCAAGCTAAAAGGTCCAACGGCGCGGTCCAAAAGTGGTCGGCGCAAGGCCCATAATTGACTTCCTAAATGCATAAATCTAGTAATAGTAATGTTCTAAAATGGAAAGTATGCTAAAAAGTACTTAAAATAGATATGAGTGTCATGACATGGCTGTCGCGACGCTGGCGAGGCTTGGACACGGCGCTGGCGAGGTCACGGTGCGGCACATGGCGCTGGTGCGGGCGCTGGCGAGGACGCTGGCGAGGGCGCTGGCGCGAGGGTCGCGAGAACCTCAAGTGGCGATCCATGGCACGGTGCAAGACTCGGGTCCGACGGTGGCAAGGGGTTGGAGGTTGTCCCCGTTGGCCCGAGTTGAGGTTCCTCGACGCCGAGGACGCACAAGGTTGTGTGCGTCGGCGCGACGAGGGGCGCGTCGTGGCCTGCGGAGAGGCGCGCCACGAGAGACCGTGTTGCGGCTTGTATTGCTCGAGTCCTGGCACAAGTGATGGGGCCATCCGAGCGAAGTGTGAATGCGTCGTCCTCTTGGCTAACATCCATGACGGGGGTCGCATCAGAATGCTGGGTTTGTTTGCCCCTAGTCTCTAAAGACCTTAAAAGGTCTAATACTAATTAACTTTAAGCGAAAATGATTGTTAGTTGAGTTTAGGCACATTCACTTATTTTCTGAAAAGAGATTTCTGTTGGTTTTTGATAGTGAGTTCCTTCAAACAACATTCAAGTTGAAATCTAAATAGACATCACTTAAAATCTACTGAAACATCATTGTGGAAATCCTAACCTTGGAAGATTTTCTCCACTTATATTTCCTTGTTATTTTCGATTACTTGTTAATATTTCATTTAACCTATAAACTCTTTTTCTTATTTATTTTGCTTGATCTACTAGTTCGAATATCAATTGGTACTAGAAAGTTCCCTGAGTTCGACACCTTGGTACTACAACCGAACCATATACTTGCGATGTAGGAAAATAGCCTATCAAGTTTTTGGCGTCGTTGTCGGGGAACTATTGCTAGTATTGGTTGTCTCTCGCAACCGGTAGATTAAGTCTTATTTTTATTTTTAATTTGTTTCTTTTTGGTTTAGGTTTCAGTTTGTTCTCCTTCTTATGGGAAGATCTCTGAACCCGAGCGTGCTTTTCATAGAAGAACAAGAGAGCAAAGGGAAGCTAGAACCTAGGCTATGGAAAGCGTTCAGGCAAATGCACAAGAACAGTTGCTGTTGCAACAATAGTTGAATGCTCAACCACCTATGACATTGGGTGATTATGTGTTGCCACGCCATCAAGGACCCACAACTTGTGTGGTCCGACCTCCAGTCCAGGCTAGGAATTTTGAGCTGAAGCCATCTCTGATTAATATGGTTTAGCAGAATCAGTTTGGATGTCTACCTTCTGAGAATCCTCACCAACACCTCAACACCTTTCTGGAGATTATGGATACGGTGAAGATTCATGATATTTCTAATGACGGGCTTTATTTGCGCGCCTTCTCATTCTCTCTAAGAGACAAGGCTAAAGCTCGGTTCAAGACCCTGCCTCATGGAACAATCACTACATGGGATGAGTTGGCCAAAGCATTCCTAACCAAGTATTTCCCGCCTAAGAAGACTGCATAGATGAGGAATCAAATCAACTCATTTCAAATAAAGGATGGGGAATCTCTTTATGAAGGTTGGGAGATGTTCAAGGAGCTCTTATTGTTATGTCCTCATCATGGAATAGACAAGTGGGTGCTTCTTCAGACTTTTTACAATGTTGTTGACAACACCACCAGGCTACTCATTGATGCCTCATCTAGAGGCACAATCATGAAGATGAATGTTAATGATGTCTGGGACCAGATTGAGGATATTGCCCAACATACTCACTACTATAATGATGCTCGGTCTATTCCAAGCTCTAAAAGATCAGCTGGGCTTTATGAGGTGGATAAGGAAACTCTATATCAAGCACAGTTTGAAGCCTTAAATCAACAGATCAAGCAGTTGAATTTGAAGGTGAATGTGCCTAATAACCGGAATGAAGAAAGCTCTAATAAGGTTGTCTCAGGTCTGGTGTGTTAGTTTTGTGGAGCAGGTGATCACACTATATCATCCTGCCAAGTATTTGCTTCTAAGGAGGAACCACAAGAGGAGGAGGTGAACTACATAAATAACTTCAATAGAGGAACTAAGAATGATCCATATTCTAATTCCTACAAACTCGGTTGGATAAATCATCCCAATTTCTCTTATGGGAACAATCAGCAATAACAGCGAGCACCTCCTGGATTTTACCAGCACGTTTATATCACTATAAAAGCACTGCCAAAGAAATATCCTAACTTTCAAAACTAAGTATAGTGAAAGTAAGGGTCGAACACACAAGGACTCAGATTACTTGTGTTTAAATAATATTACTAAGTAAAAGGTTTTTTTTATGATTTCAAGCTATAAATCTAAGTAAATAAAACTAATCAAGTAAAATAATTGAAGTTTCAACACTACTACAGAATGAGCCAAATACCCCGGGCGTTTTGCCCCAAATACACCGGATATTTCCCGGGGTAAAGGTTGTTGAGGTATTTGATCAATATCCTAATACACCGGATATAATCTGAGTTATATACTCTCCGTGAATTTATCCTCTACTTTACTAATCCGGTGTATTAGCAATATTTAATACACCGGGTAATCTTTACCCGGGGTATATATGAGTATTTTTAATCCGGGTTATTTAGTATAAAAAATACACCGGTTTGTTGTTGTCCGGGGTATAATGTTTGAGGTATATACACTGGATTTTGAAATCTGGGGTATAATGAGTAAGGTATATACACCGGGTATTGAAGTTCGGGGTATTATATTTGGGGATTATACACCGGGTGTTGAAGTTGGGGGTATTAATGGTTAGGGTATATACACCGGGTGTTAAAGTTCAGGATATTAATGACTTGGGTATATACATCGGGTGTTTGAACCCGGGGTATAATTGTCTAGATATATACACCGGATAGTTAATGTCCGGTTTAATCGCTATTTGAGTGTTAAGCTTACAATATTAATATCAAATATTGATATTTAATTGTGATATACAACATCAAAACACAATATACTTTAGTCATTAATAGGAGAAACCATATTGATAATAATTCGAAACAATAAATATATAGTGCATCAATATTGACACCACTGCCAATGTGAAAGTGACTATGTAATGTCTTCTAACAGAGATAATAAATCTCATAGCTACTAAACAACCAAAATATTCACCCATAGGGGACTTCTATCAAACAAAAAACATATTCATCAATAGCTACCAAACATCCAAAATATAGACCCCAACTACCACTATGAAAGTGACTATATGTCTTCTTGGAAAGAATCATTCTCCATAGGTGATTTCCATGTTCTGCAAAATCAAAAGTACAATAATAAATAACAAAACATAAAGAAATCTAAGTTGAGGGAAAAACTTGTCTAATAATAATTGATATATATATATAGTTTGAGTAACTACAACAACAACAACAACATTTACCCAATGGACCTTCCCTTACGAGAAATTGGGGGTTGAAATGGAGGCACCCCTGGCTTAAAGCAACGGGGGAGCGACCAAAAGACCCAACTGTACTAAGGTGACAACAATGCACTACAAAATGGAGTGGTTGGATGGGCTTAGTGCACGTTCAAAAGTTGTACAGATGCACTCATTGCTTTTAACTTTTTTACATAAACAGGTGGAGGTTCTGGCTGCTGAGTTGTGCTTCTTCTGACTTCCTCTTAACGTAATATTTGATCTGTTACTTGAGTAATGGATTTGAATTTTGATAAATTGAACGCAATTAGCCTTTTAATAAGTCAATCTCAAATGGTAAGCTGGTGAACAAGAGTCACTATGGAAGTTTTGATTCATTGTCAGGTAAGCTGGTGAACAAGAGTCACTATGGCAATTCTAACAATCTCCTTATTCTGCATTCAATGAACAAGCTGAAAGGATAATTGGATGCTCTGCTGAAGAGTTTGACAGGCTGCGATTTCAGGTAAGCTGGTGAACATTGCATTTGTTCAATTATTGCAGGACTACCTTAGTGTAATAACCTTCACCAGTTGAAATTTGAATCCTTGAAAACAGTTTTCATCCCTTTCAATTTATCTATTGTAGGATGGAGAAGAGAACCCTTACCAGCTGAAACTGAAAGAGACGACATGGATTCCTTATCATCTCCGAGTGAGTGTTTCAGTGCAAGAGTACATGGGTGATAAGAAGCAGAAGATCATTGTAAGAGCTGTGGCTGCAATTGATTTTGCTGCTGAGTCCAAGTTTCTGCTAGATGAGATATCCAAGATGAAAAGCTCTGATGTTCGCATTTCTAGTATAGTTTTTAGTAGGTTTTCTTTGTTTATTAGGTTTAGTTTTGCTAGGTTTAGGTTTAGTTTTGAGTGTTTTTAGATAGTTTTGCATATTTCTATGAAAAGAGTGGAAGCTACTCTGTTTTGTGTATTTTGTAGGTTTTAGCAAGGAAAAGATGCTATATGGAGCTGAATTTGGAGCGTTGAGTGAAAGACGGAGGAATACAAGATTGAAGAAGTCAGAGTTCAAGATTTACGAGAGGAAGTGTGGAAGAAAACCAAGCCCAGGCTCGTTAACGAGGCTGTGAGGGATCGTTAACGAGGCCACGTGAGAGAAGAATCGAAGGTTGACTTTATGATTCATCGATCCTGAGCGGGAATTTATTTCCGTGTCGGTTGAGTATCTTTTTAGGATCTTTTAGGGTTATTAGAATATGTATTTTAGGTCTTGTTATCTTCTTAGATTTTGTTTTTATCTTTTAGAGTTTTATTTCTATCTTTTAAGGTAAGTTTATATCTTTTTGCCTTTTTAGTTTTTAGCTTTCTAGTATAAATACCCTTCGATCTAGCATAGAGAGGGGGGCGATTCAATTGGAGAGAGATTTTTGAAGAGGAAGAACCGAGGAGGCGAGTCGATCGAAGTCGAGTTCGAAGGTCGGTGGACGAAAGTTACCGAGTTCGTTGATCGAGGTTTTGGTTCGGTTTTTTTGTTCCTTTTCGGTTTTCTTCTTAACTTCTGTAAGACAGATTTTTCTATTTAATTTTAGTAGTGATTGGTTTTCAATGTTTTCTTATATTGAATTTATTTGTTTAGTAGTTATGATTTGTGAGTAGTCTTCTTTTCTAGGATCGGGGTTAAGCCCGACATAGTTGAGCATGTGTGATAAGTAAGATTGTGTGTTGAATGCCTTTTATCTTTTATTGGATTGCTTGTTGTGCTTATACCGAAACGAAAGTTGAGGTAATTTGAGTTTTTAACTTGATTGAAAGAGAAAGTTAGTAACTTGAAGGTTGATATTGTTTGAATACGAAAGTTTCAAGCTTTAGATCCAAAACAAACAATTAAGTGAATTAGGATGCGAAAGTTGGTTAATTTACTTGATAGTCAACGAAAGTTGATGACTATATCTGTTTAAAGGCATGATCTTATCTTCTTACGAGTTTATATGCTTGGATATGTTGTGGTGTCCCTAGTCCTAGATCTTTGTTTTATCTGAATTATTTTAAGTGAATTTTCGTTGCTGAGTTACTTGCCTCGGTACCGAATTTATTTAGGTCGTTATTTGAGTATTTTTGTTTACGGTGGTTCGTTAACGACCATGACAACGTCGTTAACGAGGATGCTTGTGAGTGTTTTTGTTTGTTTTTGTTTGCTTTTTTAATAGATTGATAAACGAACAACCTTGCTTCCTGTGAAACGATCCTGACTTCGTTGTACTCAGTGGGGTTTTGACTATAAATTTATTTGTTGTCAAATTAAACCCTTTCAACAAATTGGCGCCGTTGCCGGGGAAGCAATGAGTTTGATAGTTTATCTTTGGGTTCGGGAATAGCCCGACCCTGTTTTTGTTTTTATTTTTTATTTTCTTTGTCAGTTTTTCTCAGTGTATGTCGGTAGGACGACGAAGGCTTCAGTTTGATAACACTGGTTATTACTCAGAACCCGAACGTTCCCTGCACCGTAGACTCCGAGAAAACCGAGCCATGGCCATGCCAGAAGAGGTGGCTCGACAGTTGGAAATCCTCCGGACTCAGATGGAGGCACTTAAAACCGAGAAGGAAGGCGCAGACGCCGAAGCTGAGCGTCAACGAGCTGACAAGGCTCGTTTACAAGAAGAGCTTGATTCCTATCCGAGGAATGCCAAACAATACATGCATCCGGAACTGAGGGTGCCAAAATCTCCTATTGTGCTTCCGGAGATAGAGAAACCTTTTGAGATCAAATCTCAATTTATATCCTTAATAAAACGGGCTCAGTTTGAAGGGAAACCTACTGAGTGCCCTATGGAGCATATTAGAAACTTTCTTGATTTATGTGACACCATAGCTGCTGAAGATGTCTCACTACAATATGTTCTGTTAAAAACTTTTAGATGGTCTCTTACTGGAAAGGCCCTGAGCTGGTTGGAGAGCCTACCTTCTAAGTCTATCAGGAATTGGAAAACTTTGTACGATCAATTTCTTACAAAGTTCTTCCCTCCTGCTAAGACTACGGAGTTAAGGAAACGAATCACCTCCTATCACCAGATGCCTAACGAAAAATTCGTTGAAACTTGGGAAAGATTTAAGGAGATGCTGAGGCAATGCCCCACTCATGGGCAACCTTTATATGTTTTACAAGAAATCTTTTCCAGGGCATTAGTGCAGAGACCAAGAACCGCATCAACACGCATACTGCATGCGGTTCTATAGAGATGGAACCTACTGTTGCGTGGGAATTGCTGGATAAGCTTGCTAATTACGATGCTATGTATGGAACCCAGCAAGCTCCACAGACTCAAAAACGTCTCTACGTACCTAACCGAGAAGAAGTTGACCTAGATGTTAAAAATCAATTCTTACAAGACGAGGTCAACCGTCTGAAGAAACATGTAAGTTTTCTGAAATCCTCTCAAACATGTCAAGAATGTGGTTCTTCTACACATAGTACTTCTGCTTGCACTAACATCGAGCAAGTTAGAGCCGCTGAGACAATAGCTGAGATGAATTATATGAGAGGACCCTACAGGAACTAGCCTAGTTATCATGACAGGTCAAACAACTATCAGGCATGGGGCAATCAAAATACAAATAAAAACTATGCAGTGCCCCCACCAGATAAACGACCTGCACCTTATCGACCTCCAGGCCATCAGGAGACGCCATCATGGGTTCAGGGATTACAGGAAAGCATTAACGGAGTGAACAACAAAGTTGATGAAGTTCAAGCCAAACTGAACCGACAAGATAAAGGATGGGGAGAGTTTGATATTTGGAAAAAGAGTGTTGATTCCCAACTAGGGGACCTAGCTGCACGGATTCCAAGACCACAAGGGCAACTCCCGGGCCGCCCCGAGGAGAACCCTAGAGGCAAAATAGCAGCGGTACACCTCAGAAGCGGGAAGACATTGCCGGAGAGAGTTTAAGCTGAAGACAAGGAGGAACAAGACATCACCAAACGGCTCGTTAACGAGCCAGCGAGGGCAAATAACGAGCCCACAAACAAGGATGATGAGGCTCCGAGGATTCCTGACGATCCTACCCCAGGTAAGTTCTCTAAACCGAGCCTTCCTCTCAACCCCAGGGTAGTTAACGACCCCACCAGGGTCGGTAACGACCCGCCGAGGACAATAAACGACCCTAGTGTCGACCCGGTACTCTCAACTCTCGAGCCTAACATGGTTCCGAGAATGGTGAAATCTCTTCCATTTCTAACTAAGAAATCTATGGACTCTACTGAGAGTAAGTTTAAGTGTTTTGTTAAAATTCTTCAGGGCATTAATATTTCCATCCCATTCGCTGAGGCCCTAAGCGAAATGCCAGCTTACACAAAGTTGTTGAAATATAATCTTACTCGGAAAAAATCCATTACAGAGCTACAAGATGAAGTCAGATCAATAGCTCTACTGGAAAAGCTAGGAGACCCAGGAAGATTTGCAATAACGATCGGCATAGGCAACCACAAGTTCAAGGCTTTATGCGATCAAGGTGCCAGTGCTAGTTTAGTTCCGCTATCAATCTGGTCTAAAGCTAATATGGGACCACTAGAGCCGGTAGACATGAATTTGTACATGGCAGATGGGTCATGTGTCAAGGCCACAGGAGTGGTGGATGACTATCCTATTCAAGTCGGGAAATTCTTTATACCGAATGATTTTATCGTCCTCGATATGCCTAAAGTCCCTCATGTTCCCATAATTCTCGGTCGACCATTTTTAGCCACAGCAGGTGCAAGAGTTGATGTGCAGAAAGGAATCCTCACCTTTGATATCGGAGAGGAACGGGTAGAATTCAACTTGGAGCAAAAAGCCAACGACCCAATTGGAGTCGCACAAATCGAGTTGACTCAACCAGAACTCGACACATCCGTCACTACCGAGTCTCATTGGCCGATCACCGATTCCCACGTGCAAGAGTACAACCAAGGTAAGTACTCTAATTATGAATCGGCTAAAGAGGGGCATGATTGTTCCTTATCTTTTGTTCCTACACCACGCCCTATTATATGCACTACAGAAGAGTCCAAACCACCTTGGTTTTCGGATTTAACTAACCATCATGTAGGAATACCGGGCATACTAATAGAGGAACAGGGTCCCAATTTAGCAACTCAAGCACATAAAAACTGCAAAGCTAAACATGGGGTACCTCAAGACCCCAACATGGCTACACAAGAGCCACCGTGAGCCAAAGAAGCACGTCGGGCTAATGACGTTAAAAATAGCGCTTACGGGAGGCAACCCGCTTTTAGAATAGATTTAGTTTCTTTTTTTCCTTTTCTTTTTAGATTATTTTTCTTAGCTTTCTTTTGTTTTCTTTTTAACTTTTAGTTAGGATAGAAATTAAATTTTTTGAGCTAACCAGATTTCAGGAGAAGGGATCGAAAATCACTCCAAGAGGCTACGGCAGCTCGTTAACGACCCACCCAGGGTCGTTAACGACCCGGTTCGACGACCCGACTCGTAAAAAACGGGCAGGTAAGTTTTTTTTAAACCTAATCTATCTTTTACTACCCTAGCCGCCACTCTCTACCCCTTCCTATCCCTTCCCTCTCCTATAAAAACCCTTTTACCCCTTCCAAAAATCTACCTTCAAACTCTCCCAATTCAAAACTTCTCAAAAACTCAACCAAAGAGCTCGAAATCCCTCTCCCACCGATCGGAATCTCGCACCAACCACCACCGAGCAACCGTCGTTACCGAGGCCCGGAAACCCTACCCTCCACCGACGAGGATCCAAGCTTCGATAACCCTCACCGAGCTCGTCACCCACCTAATTTCCGATCCCTTGTTCTTCAAATGTTTTGGTTTTCCGGTATGATTTCTAAACTCTAACTCGAAATTGCATGATTTATGGTTTTTAGGGTAGAAATTTCATGTCTAGAATTGAGTTCATATAGAGGATTGATGTTCATGATTGGATTTTGCCCTTGAAAGTTTGATTTTGCTTCATAATTCTAGATCTAGAGAAGGATATTCATGTTAGATGTTCCATTACGATTGATTGTGAAAAAGCATGAATTTTTATTGTTCTAGTCTCAAGTTTTAGACTTTGCATGTCAAAATTTCGGGTAAAATTTAGCATGATCCGGGATGGGTAATCGAGCATGTATGGGGTGCTTATATCCGGTCGTGGGATTTGTGGAGAAATATAGAAGATTGCATGCTTGATTTATGCTTTAATTTTAAGGTAGATTAAACTCGGAAATTCTGCGATTTGGGTCTCGGCAGCTCGTTAACGACCCACCCAGGTTCATTAACGACCCTGCAATGCTTCAAAAATCAATACCAGTCCAGAATCGTAAACGACCCAATTGGGTAGTTAACGAATAATTCCGAAGCTATTTCAAGACCAAGTATGGAGTCTCTTGCCTACCTATTTTGAGTGGATCTTATCTTGGAAAATTCTTGATTATTTTGTAGGATCTCATGGCAAGTTCAAGCAGACCCGCTACTCGAGCTCAGAAGAAGAAGAGGAACCAGAGGTCACCATCTCCTCCTCGCATGGACAACGTGATTTTAGGTACTCAAGGCCAAGTGCATCGATATCGTGCCATATTAGTGATCGCCTCTCACGATGTGCGAGGGTCAAGAGATACAAATTATAACCCGACCCCATTGTAGTACGTGGTGGGTGTCGAACACTCGGGAAGTCTACTCGATCGATGTGCCTAGTTACTAGGAAGCTAGAAAGGAGAGCATAAAACAAAGGAAAATAAAGAAAACAGTCGGGACCGACACTGAGGTCACGTCGGGTCCGAGGTTGGCGACAAGAGGAAGTCGGGACCGACACTGGGTAAGTCGGGCCCGAGGTAGCTGGGGATGTCGAACTCAAAGATTTTAAAAGTAGATCTTGGGCTTTTGGGTTCCTTCCCTAGTAGATTAAGGCTTTTCCACCCCAATTCAGGCAATGAGTGATGATCGGACTAGGATCGAGTGCTTTCGCCCTCGTTCCAACCACATCTACACCTCGATCCATGGGGAAATCCCCTTCGAAGCAAGGTCTTAAGATTGACACATGTTCACTTTCGCTACTTTGCCAATCTCAAGCCTTGATTCCCGACTTTCGCAAGGAATTGTAGCTCGATGTAGAGTGGGTTCCTTAGATCAAACACTCAAGGCTATGGAATTGGGGTTTCTAGCCTAAACCTAGCTAGGGTTTTCCCCCATAACCCAAGATCAAGGAGATCTACTCCATGTGACAAGCAAAGAAAGCAATCAAATCAAAAGAGAAAGCAATCATCATAATCAATCTCAAAACAAAGCAAGGGTTCATTTAAATCCAAAGCAATCCACAAATACAAATCAAGGATTTTCAAATCCACAAGATCAAAGCAAATCAAAGCTAAACAATCAACAAAACCTCTCAAGTCTTCCTCCTCCTTGGTCGATTCTCTCTCTCTTCCTCCTCTTCTCCTTCCTCCTTGCTCTCCAAGTATCCTCTTGGCTCCCTTGGAACCCCCCTTTCTTTTGTGTGTGAGGGAACCCCTTCTTAGAAGACAAGAGGGCCTTTTATGGATTAAATGAGGGGCAAAAGTGGAAGTTCACAAATTCGTGCCTTGGAGCCCAAGTAGTCTGGTGACCGACTCGGCCCGACACGGAGGAACCTCGGGCCCGAGGTACTGTGCAACTCGGTCCGAGGTTGGAAACTACAAAGTCGGGCCCGACGTTGTTGCAACTCGGTCCTGACTTCGTTCCACCTTCTTCTTAGTTGGCTTCTCTTGTTCTTCTTCATGGCTTGCTTCTCTCTTTCCCGCTTTAACTCGGCCTTTGCTCCATGTCTCGACCCTCCTTCAAATCCATCCTTGATTCATGCCAAATTACCTACAAAACACATAAAAGGTGCGTAGTCTCCGAATCTCATAGAAATACGGGAACTAAGCTAAAAAGGAACAAAACGCACAAGAAAAGGGGAAAAAGAAACATATTTACAAAGGAAATCACATATGAAAACACCACCAAATAGAGAGACATCAAATACCCCATACTTAAACTTGCTTGTCCTCAAGCAATAACAATGTAAGCAAGACCGAAACATAATCTTCAAGTAAAGCCTCGTATGAAAACACGTTTTAAGCACAAGTGATCGATATTCAAGCAAGATTACATCACCACACGTGATTAAGTGTTCCAAGGAATAAAGTCAATGCAACTAAGCCTCACTTTAAGGATATGTGAATGTGTATCACTCATCATGTGTTTTGGGTTTAGCAATGAACACTCAAGCTCAAAAATCATGCAAGTAAGGACTTTACTATTGAAGCTAATATCACCAATTCCTCCACCTAGGGATGCCTAATGCAAAGTACACAAAGAATTTCGAACTTGGCTCAATGGAGGTCCTCAAAGAGGTTCCATTCGGCCGGGTTGTAATGGGGCTTTTGGTATTTCTCAAGGTGGGAATTATTTGGTCTTGTGGTGCTTATAATAGGGATTGAACAAACTAAAACTCTCACCAATTTCACCAAATCCCACAATTACTTTCACACTCACCAAAAAGACTTAACATTTTCCTTCCAACCCGAAATTTCACTTATCATTCCACTTCATCTTTGCTCTTATGCTTTTTGTTGGATTTTCAACACTTTCTACATTTGGACCGACTTTCTTATGACATCGGGCCCGATGTTGCTTGTAACTCGGTCGGACCATTTTCTTCACTTAAGCTCTTTGCTTTATTCCACTTTACATTTCCAACATTTTCTTTCTTTTTTTCATTTTTGTACAACAAAGATGCACTACCCACATGATTCATAACACCATTCTTTGCCCTTAAACCCAAGAGAATCTCAACTCTTCAAATACAATCCAAACCTCTCTTCTAAAGTCCAATCCCATAAGGGTCAAGTCATATAAGGCTAGGAATAATATTTTTGAGGAGTTTCAAACAAAGGCTTAGGCTAGAACGGGGCTACAATCAAAGGATTAACTTCATGGTAGGATATGGAACATTTATGTGACTAGAAGAATAAAGTTCAAAATCAATGTGACCATGCTAGGACAATTCTCATGACGGTCTTGGAAAATAGATAAACACCGCAATAGCAAGTTTACTAAGCATGAATGAGCTAATCACACAAGAAGAATGAGGGATATGCAAATATGATCAAGCATCCCTAAAATGGCCAAAAATCAATCTCACAAGGGTCACTCATACTTAGTTGCATAAGAACTCATCCTAGAACTCACATGCTCAATAAAACAAGCAAGATATCATGATCACATCAAAAGCAACATCATTTTAGAGGCTAAACTATCCAAAAATAAGCAAAGGAATTTACATGCTCACATCATCATTAGCTTTTATTTTGGCAATCTAAGATGGGAATTTCTAGTCCAAAACCTACAAAACACAAAATCTTTTTGTTGTTTTTAACACAATTTTTCAATTTTTTATGGATTTTTTTGCAAAAAAAAAAAAAAATTCTCTAAAACCAAAGACTCAAACATTCCAAACACAAACTAGAAACACTAACTAAATATCCTCAAAATAATAAACAAACATAAACAAGTGAAATCATGAACACACTTACCCCCACCCCATACTTAAAATTTTTGATGTCCCCATCAAACAAGGAAATCAAAACTTAAAAGCAAGAGAGAAGAGTATGAAAAACTCACAATTTCTTATTCTTCAATGGCATATATAGGATCAATCGAAGGGGTTGTCACGTCTACGTCCTCTTTGGAGCCTTGCTTGCCGCTCCCTCTCGTACACTTGCTCTTGGTAGAAGTCTTGTGGTGGTGGTTGGAGTTGAGGCTCCGGGCGTGTCCATTGGTCCTCACGGGAAGGGAAGTTCCCGCTCATCCACATATTGTAGCTATCTTGGACTCGCCACCTTTGGTCTTCCACCTCTCTAAGCTCCTCTACCTCTCGCCTAGTGTAGCCGAGGGCCCGGTTCATCTCTTGTTGGCTAGCTTGGAAAGAACTTTGTTGTTGAAGCATTTGTTGTTGTTGTTGATACATTTGTTGTTGTTGGAGATTCACATGATGGACCTCTTGGAGAAAATTTTCTTGTTGAAGTTGGAGATGAGCCATTTGGTTGGCTAAGAAGGACATGTCCACCGGTTGTTGTTGCTCGGGAAACACCATTCCCGGACCGTACCATTGGGCATAGCCTTCATAACCGCCACCTTGGAATTGCTCTCGCCTTGCACCGCTCCCTTCTCCACGTTCATAATGCCTCGGGACCTCACCACCATGGAATGAACTGGACCGACGTTGGGGAAAGTCGGGCCCGACGTGGTGTGTACCTCGGTCCGCCAGTGTTGGAGCTTGGTGCGTGGCTCGGAGGTTGGCCATCAAACCTTGGAAGAGCTCATCTTCTTCACTTTGCCCTTGATCGACATCCATGTCCTCCCCACGAGGTGCAAACACGAAGTTGTCTTGGTCGGAATCCGGTGTAGATGGAGGAGAGGTAAACCGAATGTGTTGAGATTGTTGTCGCCGCCCTTCTCTTGCACCTTGTGGGTCGCCAAATGAGTTTGGCTTGCCGGCCCACACTTGGTACCAATTTTGATACCGAGAAAGATCATAGAGGTTGTGCACTAACCGGATCGACACACCATCATAGTTTGAATGAGGGGCCAAGGAAATCATGTAGAGCTTCTCCTTGATGATGTTGGCTTTCTTGAAATACTTCATGTTCATGAACTCAACACCATTCGGGGCCGGGGAATACTTGTCAAGATCAACTCCTAGACGCATGGCGAGCCTTGCTATCATCCCGCCGAAGTAGATCCAAGAGGAACTTTGGAAGTCCCGCACCATCTTGACCCACTCCCATGCAAGGTTCATGGGCTTCTCGGTGTTGAAGAGCATCTCATGGAGCAACATGATCTCCTCCTTCATCGGCTTGCTCAACTCATGACGAGCATAGATTGCACACCCCAAGACTCACACCATGACCCGAAAAAGAGGGCTAGCAATCTTGGTTGTGGAGGCGCCCTTTTCCATCTCACTCTTCCCGGCCACATGACGCCATACTTGGTTCACCTTCTCATTGTTAACGTCGGCCTCTTCTCTTGGGAATGGGAACCCGAAGTAGGTAGCCAAATCCCTAAGAGTGAGATTGTGGTCCTCGTTGCCCAATCGGAAAGTGATCGCCCCTTCTTCATCCTCCACATTATCATAAGTGCACTCGAATGTGGCCATAAATTCCGAAGTGAGGGCGGGGTAGCGAGTGTTGTTCCACCTTAGCATTCCATTAAGACCGATGTGGGAGTAGCATCTTGGTAGGGCTTGATCCATGTCCATCTTCCTCACGGCTTCCCAATCAAGCCACCTCGTGTGGTGTTCAAGCGCCATATATCTTTCATAATTCTCCACTTGCTCATCATCCTCCAAATAGACATCATCCAACTTCGGCTCTTTCCTCGTCTTCTTGGACTTCTTCCTTGGCCTTTCCATATGAGAGGATGAAGCTCTTGTCTCCATTGTACCTACACACATCCAAACAAAAGGATCCAAGATAAACTCCATACAACCCAACAAAAGCATTCATCAACACACAACAACATCCCAACACAAAGGGAACCCCATACTTAGTCTCTAGACTCACATGCATCTCAATTCAACATAAATCATCATGGACATCTTCTAACAATAGCTAAGCAAATGATCATTCTACATCATGATTAGACTATAGCCAACAATTAAACACATGAATCCACATGATATCACAAGAAGAGAGCAAAAGCAACTAGGATCGACTTTCAACCCATGTCGAGCCCGACTTTCTCAACCTCGGTCCGACATGTTGGACCGACTTCCACAACTCGGGCCCGACGCTCCTGGGCACGTCGATCTCGACCTAGTTCATGCTTCGACTACTAACCTCAAATCAACCCAAATCACTCTATCATGCTCTTAAATTTCAAATTCAACCATCAAACATCCCTAATCGAAGTTCTAAATGGATCTAAGCATGCATAAACAACTTTAAAGCTCAATTTCACAAATCATGCAAATCCACCATTGATGCTAAAGCTCAATCTCTCAATCAAACATGGCATTACTCAATCTATGCAATGAAAGCACAAAATTTTCAAAGAGATAAGTAGAGATCGAGTAACACATACCGGATTCGAAGAGTAATTGAACTTTTGAACAAATAAGCAACTTAAAACTCAAATTTCCTAGATCTAGATCTAGATGGGGGACGAAGGACTATATTGAACTCGAGATTTCTACTTGGATTCGGGTTTGGGAGGCCTTTTTGTGGTTGGAACGAGATGAAGTGGGGATGGATGTGGATCGAGTATGGTGAGGGTAGGGGCGGCCGAGTTTGAGAGTTTTTGAGGGAGAGGGGTTGTATTTCGGGAATGGTAGTTGATGATGAAGATGATAGGTAGGTGGGGGTTGGTATTTAATGGGGGAAAGGGACAAATTAGGTCAAGGGCAAAATTGGCATTCCAACTAGTCGGATCAAGTTGGACCGACTTCATGGACCAACGTCCCTATGTCGGGCCCGACTTACCTGGGCTCGATGTGGGAGTATTCGGGTTACCAATTTTTACTCCATCCTTATGCAACTTCTTTCCCATATTTCCATTTAAATATTTCCCCTCAAATCCTACACAACTTTGGAGGATGCACAACACCATAAATCCACAAAACACTAGATAAGGATTGGTTAGAGAAAAGCTAAGCTAAACTAAGAAAATCAAACTAAAATTACGAAAAGAAAGCTACTAGCTCGGGTTGCCTCCCGAGAAGCGCTCGTTTAGAGTCACTAGCTTGACTTCCTAACCTCAACCTTATGGCGGGTGAAACATGGTGAATTGCTCGCCATTGTTATGCTCATTCCCATTGCCTTCTTACCCATAAAACCACCAACGATGGTCCACATAAGCATGGCTCTCCGATCTCGGGCCTATCTCATCATACTCCTCCAACGGATGAGACTTCTCCTCCTTGCTTGCTCTATCATGTTTTCCTTTCCCTACACCATAGTCATCCAAAGTATTCCTAGGAGATTCTACTAATTCACCTTTTAAATCACTAAGGCATATATAGGAGTCTCCTAGGTCATCATCCAAATCACTCAAGCAAATATAGGAATCAAAATTTTGGGAAGAATTGTGATCTTCACCAACATTAAAAGGATATGAGTAAGGATACTTTTCATCTCCTCTTGAGCTAGCATTGTTCCTTGACTCATCATGATCCCTAAGTTGCTCCAACAACTCCCTCACTTGTGTTTGTTCATTGAAGCTCTCATCACCCCCTAAAGCAACAACCTCCCTAGCAACTTCCACTTCTTCATGTTCTCTCTTGGCACTCTCTTCAAGCTTAAGAATGGCCAAGGCGTCCGGCTCATTCAAAGCTTTGTTGAAGTGCAAATCTACCTTCTCTTCCCCAATCTCAAAGGAGACCTTCCCGTTCTTGACATCGAACCTTGCCCCCGCCGTAGCTAAGAATGGTCTCCCTAAGATTATTGGAACCAAGGGATCCTCATGCATGTCCAAGATCACGAAATCATCGGGGACAGAGTACTTTCCAACCCTCACCGGAACGTCATCCAATATTCCTTTGGCCTTGATGATGGAACCGTCGCCAATGGTTAGGGACATATCGGCCGGCTCCATTTCACCCAAATTTGCTCTTCGCCAAATGCTAGCGGGCATCACCGAAACACTTGCCCCAAGGTCACATAAAGCTTGGAAATTTTGAGACCCCACACCAATGGTTATAGCAAAACGACCGGGATCTCCTAGCTTTTGTGGTAACTCCAAGGTCTTGACTTCATCTTGCATTTCCATTATGGACCTCTTCTTGCTCAAAATCTCCCTTAAAAACTTGGCATAAGATGGCATCTCACTAAATGCGTCGGTGAACGGGATGGAGATGTTCAAGCCTTGCAAGAGTTTGAGAAACCTCTTGAACTTGTTCTCAACAACATCTTTCGGCTTCTTCGAGGGATATGGGAGAATTGTTGCACCTTGAATCTTGCTCGGATCAACCTCTTTGGACTTCCCTACTTCAATTTCAACATTTTCTGAATGGACCGACTTGGGCACCATGTCGGGCCCGATGTTGTGAATCTCGGTCCTGGACTGAGGGGTTGGATCGAGGTCTGTGTACGTCGGTCCCGAGTTGCTCTCGACCTCGGTCCGGGGTGAAGGAGTCGATCTTCTTGCTGGGTCGACTTCGGGGAACGTCGGACCCGACTTGCTGGGTAAGTTGGTCCGACTCTCTTCATTCTTCTTAGGCACGTGTGGCTCGGGTAGGTTTCGGCCACTTCTCAATCCAATTGCCCGGACTTCATTTTGATTGTTTTGAGCTCGAGGATTCTCCTCGGGTCGGCCCGGAAGTCTCCCATTCTCTCTCGGGGCTTGAGTCGCAATTTGGGAAAATTGATTGTCGACTTGCCTCCTCCATGCACCAAACTCATTGAATTGGGTCCTCATCTCCTTGAACCCATCTCTCATCTCTTGAGCAAATGTTTGTAACTCATTGAATCCCGGTGGTCTATATGGTGGTGGTGGCGCCCTTGGCTCGTTTTGGTTGAAATTGTTGTTGTAGCCTTGAGCTTGACCGTTGTTCCACCGGCCATTGCCACCATTGTTGAAGTTGCCTCTTCCACCAAAATTTCCACGAACATAGTTTGCCTCCTCAATTCGCTCGGCCAAGCGCACTTGGCTCTCATTCGGACAAACTTGTGTAGCATGTGCAAAGGATCCACACTCCTCACAAGCTCTAGCATTTTGCTTGTAGTAGTGGACTTGCCTCTTGAGCTTGCTCACTTCACCTTCAAGGAATTGGAGCTTCACATCTCTATCAATGTCTTCTCCCTTTGGATCATATAACTTCCTTGCACCTTCACCTTGAACTTTCACCTCCTTGCTAGCTTGACTCACCCCATACATGGCCTCATAATCGGATAGCTTGTCAAGTAGCTCCCAAGCTTGATCCGGTGTCAAGTCTATGAACCCACAATCGGTGTGGAGATTGAGCTTGTCCTTCGTTACCGGATTGATGCCTTGGAAAAAGATGTCTTGAAGCACATATCGTTGTTGGCCATGAGTAGGACATTGGCGCAACATCTCCTTGAAACGGTCCCATGCTTCAAAGAGAGGCTCATTCGGACCTTGTTGAAAGCTTGCATTCTTCCTTCTTAGCTCGGTTGTCTTTGAGGGAGGGAAGAACTTCATCAAGAAAGCATCATAGAGTGTCTTCCAAGTTGTGATTGACCTAGGAGCTTGGCTCTCGAGCCAATGTGTGGCCTTGCCCCCAAGTGACCATTTGAACGCCTTTAGAAGCACATACTCCAATGTCTCCTCGTCGGTAGAGATCCTCTCACACATGTCCACAAAGCGTTTGACATGCTCTATGGGACACTCATGTGGACGGCCCTCGAATTGATCACGCTTGATGAGGGAGATGAATTGCGTCTTGATCTCAAAATTCTTGGCAACCTCGGGAAGCACAATAGCAGGCTCGGGGACCCTCAACTCCGGATGCATGTATTGGCGTGCATTCCGGGGTAGAGCGTTGAGTTGAGCCTCGGCTCTCATCCGTTGCTCCCGTTCTCTTCTTGCCACCTCCTCTTGATTGTCCCTCTCAAGTTGCAATCTAGCCATTTCGGCCCTAAGTTGAGCCAACTCCTCATTAACATGGAGAGCTTGATTCTCCATCCTTTTCCTTCTTCGGGCTTCCTTGAGAATACTTTCCGGATCACTCACAAACTCAAGCTCAAGTGTTCCTCGGGAGGAACGAGCTAGCATACACCTATGAAACAAAAACACAAACCAAAACAAATCAAAAACAAACAAAGGGTTTGGGCTATTCCCTCACCCAAATCACTACCAAAACACAAAAAAAACTAACCAAATTGGCACTCAATGCACTTAGACTTCCCCGGCAACGGCGCCATTCTTTTGATCGCCTCTCACGATGTGCGAGGGTCAAGAGATACAAATTATAACCCGACCCCGTTGTAGTACGTGGTGGGTGTCGAACACTCGGGAAGTCTACTCGATCGATGTGCCTAGATACTAGGAAGCTAGAAAGGAGAGCATAAAACAAAGGAAAATAAAGAAAACAGTCGGAACCGACACTGAGGTCACGTCGGGCCCGAGGTTGGCGACAAGAGGAAGTCGGGACCGACACTGGGTAAGTCGGGCCCGAGGTAGCTGGGGATGTCGAACTCAAAGATTTTAAAAGTAGATCTTGGGCTTTTGGGTTCCTTCCCTAGTAGATTAAGGCTTTTCCACCCCAATTCAGGCAATGAGTGATGATCGGACTAGGATCGAGTGCTTTCGCCCTCGTTCCAACCACATCTACACCTCGATCCATGGGGAAATCCCCTTCGAAGCAAGGTCTTGAGATTGACACATGTTCACTTTCGCTACTTTGCCAATCTCAAGCCTTGATTCCCGACTTTCGCAAGGAATTGTAGCTCGATGTAGAGTGGGTTCCTTAGATCAAACACTCAAGGCTATGGAATTGGGGTTTCTAGCCTAAACCTAGCTAGGGTTTTCCCCCATAACCCAAGATCAAGGAGATCTACTCCATGTGACAAGCAAAGAAAGCAATCAAATCAAAAGAGAAAGCAATCATCATAATCAATCTCAAAACAAAGCAAGGGTTCATTTAAATCCAAAGCAATCCACAAATACAAATCAAGGGTTTTCAAATCCACAAGATCAAAGCAAATCAAAGCTAAACAATCAACAAAACCTCTCAAGTCTTCCTCCTCCTTGGTCGATTCTCTCTCTCTTCCTCCTCTTCTCCTTCCTCCTTGCTCTCCAAGTATCCTCTTGGCTCCCTTGGAACCCCCCTTTCTTTTGTGTGTGAGGGAACCCCTTCTTAGAAGACAAGAGGGCCTTTTATGGATTAAATGAGGGGCAAAAGTGGAAGTTCACAAATTCGTGCCTTGGAGCCCAAGTAGTCCGGTGACCGACTCGGCCCGACACGGAGGAACCTCGGGCCCGAGGTACTGTGCAACTCGGTCCGAGGTTGGAAACTTCAAAGTCGGGCTCGACGTTGTTGCAACTCGGTCCTGACTTCGTTCCACCTTCTTCTTAGTTGGCTTCTCTTGTTCTTCTTCATGGCTTGCTTCTCTCTTTCCCGCTTTAACTCGGCCTTTGCTCCATGTCTCGACCCTCCTTCAAGTCCATCCTTGATTCATGCCAAATTACCTACAAAACACATAAAAGGTGCGTAGTCTCCGAATCTCATAGAAATACGGGAACTAAGCTAAAAAGGAACAAAACGCACAAGAAAAGGGGAAAAAGAAACATATTTACAAAGGAAATCACATATGAAAACACCACCAAATAGAGAGACATCAATTAGAGAAGGACCACTACACCCGTTGGTTCTCAAAGTCCAGCGCCGTAAACCAAGGGATCTACACAGACGTCAAAGAGGCTTTTGTTATTCTTGGCGCCGCTCATCTCCTGAAGCAGGAGAATTTACCACACTATCCGGCCCTCACATCCGAGTTTTTGGCCACCTTAGAGACTAGCTTCTCGTCGAAGACTTCGGCGGGACGAATCCGGTTTCGGCTCGGCAATGTGAGCAGAGAGTTCACCATGGTAGAGTTCAACGCAATTTTAGAGCTCCCAAACCCGTCTAGAGATTACATCTTGAAAGACTACAGAGTGACTCGCACTTGGAGCTACATCACCGGAGAGGTCCAATCCACCACAGCGGCATTATTCAGGGCAACCATCATTAACCCCATCTTCAGGATTATTCTCCGAGTCCTAGCCGCTACGTTTTGGCCAAAGAAAGAGTTGAACATGCCAACGAGGACGGAAGTTGCTTGTCTCCGCACCATCCTTTTCGAGCAACCCGACCCCTTGAATTTGGGTTACGAGTGGCTCTACTATATCGAGAAATCAACCAAGTCCAAGGAGGTTTGGTGTGGCAATTTGGTTAGCCTCTTGGCTAAAAACCTTGGAGTAGATCTTACTCGTTACACACCGGCTCACACCCATCTCCTCAACAAGAACTATTGGTATAGCTCCGGTGTCTTCATTCAAGCCGAGGGAGGATTCAAGGTGAGATTCTCTACGTACCAAATTGGTACGAGGCGTGGACGGGGCACGCTTTCCCATTGGAACCCAAGCCGGAGGATGAGCTATCACTTCGGCCGTGCGAGACAAGATTTGAGCGAGAGGATAAAGCAATGGATGAAGATGAAGATGAGGAGACGGAGGTAGTTGGCGACGACACGGAAGAAGCCGACACCGAGGGTGGAACTGAGGAGCTTAACTATGAGGATGACAACATCGACACAGAAGTATTGGGCAGCAACGTCCTCGTTGACGAGCCCACCAGGCTCGTTAACGACCATTTCCAGCCTCCTTCTTACACTGCTAACGAGGCACCCAACTTCGTTAACGAGGTGCCGAGAGCTTCTGTCGACCCACCGCCAGCTCCTACCGACCCTCATTCCTATGGACTCATGCCTTACAACCCGGTGATGTATCAAGATCATTTACAGCCTCACTACCCACCACCTCCTCAGCCCGAGTACACGTGATCGAGTATGCCACCACCATGGGCCGAGGATCTTTCTGCACGGATGCAGCAGCTTCACTTCCAGCAAGACCATATTCATTGGAGGATGGATAGATGGGAATCTGTTTATTCTGCTCGCAAGTCTATGGATGATGAGAGGCATCGTCAGAGAGAGGCGGATGATACTGAGCATTGGAGGACGATGTACGACTTCATGGGGAACTTTGAGCATTACTTTCCTCCACCAAACCGTTGATTCAGCCTGAAGATGAAGTTTTTCCTTGTTTCCCACTTTTGAAACTTAGTAAGTTTTTATGTCTTTCTTTTTCTTTTTAATCTTTTGTTGTTTTCTTTTCTATTTCTTTTCCTTCTTCTTATTTTTCTTACAGTGGGGACACTGTAATTTTAAGTATGGGGTGGGAGAAAATAGAATGTTAGTTGTCTTTTGTGTTGTTGTGTTTTAAGTAGTTTTCACAAATAAAAAAACAAACAAAAAAATCGAAAAATTTGAAAAATCTAAAAAAGAGTTTTAGAATTGATAGATATCCCTTTCTTAGGTTCTATGATAGTAGTCGCTAACTTAATCATATAATTCCTTGCAAGCATGTCTTTAATAGTATAGCCGGACTCTTAACTTGAAATTATTTGTTTTAGAAGAAGATAGCATTTGATGAAATTGAGCACGTATACTTTATAACATAAGTGATGCAATCCAATAAATTACCCTGTGAGCTTATTAGCCTTGATTTTCGTGTGTGATTTACTCTTTATATGCATGTTATCTCTTGGAATTGTGATGGTTATCTATTTCTTGAGACCCGTATGAGATTTTTAGTTCATTATTTGTGAAAATCATGTGATGGAGAACTTATTTTTATAATCCCTATTATTCCCTATCCACCTTTACATGATCCTTCTTTTGACAGCCAGATTTAGCCTGAAGCCTTTATTTATAGCTCCACAAAATTATTCCCTAGCCGAGATAAGCTTGACCCTATCCGGGAATTAGGACTTAGATTGGAGAGGTATGTTTTGTTGTGTGTTAAAAAGAGAGGAGTTTCTTATAATTTTTGCTTTAATTGAAGGATATTTGGGAAGGGTAGATTTGAAGTCTCTTGTTTTTACTTGTAATAATAAAGATTTCTTGATAAGCAAAAGATGCATAAAATAAAGTATTTAATGGAGGTGAGAAAGAAAGGAAAGAATGTACACGGAAGCTCGTTAACGACCCTAAAGTGGGTTCGTTAACGAGGTAGCGAGAAGAAAAAAAAGGGGGAGAAAAAGAAAAAAATAAAAGGAAGTGAAGAGTTGAAGTGCATTTGTATTTATAGATAATATCAGAGATTCTTTTATTTCTTATGAGACTTTCTAGGATGATATAGGGTGAGTGAGAATAAGTGCATAATGAGAGTGAGTTTGGTATGTTGTTTTATGAGAGTTTTTGGATGTGTGAGTTTTTAGAAGTCTTTGATTCCCGGATATTATTAGCATCACATAGCCAAATATTTTCCACGCCTTATTGTTATTACCGAGCCCCATTACAACCTGGCCGAATGGAAGCTTCTATGAAGTTTTTCATTGAGCCTAAGTTCTCTTGATGGTTTTTGCTTATTTTGACAAATCTTGGGTGGAGAGTATTGGTGATATAAGTTCCAATTTCTATGAGTTTTTGTATATAAGATGAGTTGAGAGATTGAATTTATAAGCCTACACTTGAGAGTTGAGTGAAACACAATATCCCTTGTAAGGTTGAATTCTATTGTCTTATGTCTATTTAAGTGCATATATGTGTGAGGACATTAATAGTCTTTTGCTATATTTTTCTCATGTGTAGATGTTGCTTTTTAGATGATGGCTATGTCTTGATGAGCATGTTTGTTTTGGTTTTGGTTAATGTCTGTTGATTGCTTGAGGGCAAGCAAGTTTAAGTATGGGGTATTTTGATGTTCGCATTTCTAGTATAGTTTTTAGTAGGTTTTCTTTGTTTATTAGGTTTAGTTTTGCTAGGTTTAGGTTTAGTTTTGAGTGTTTTTAGATAGTTTTGCATATTTCTATGAAAAGAGTGAAAGCTACTCTGTTTTGTGTATTTTGTAGGTTTTAGCAAGGAAAAGATGCTATATGGAGCTGAATTTGGAGCGTTGCAGTGAAAGACGGAGGAATACAAGATTGAAGAAGTCAGAGTTCAAGATTTACGAGAGGAAGTGTGGAAGAAAACCAAGTCCAGGCTCGTTAATGAGGCTGTGAGGGCTCGTTAACAAGGCCACGTGAGAGAAGATTCGAAGGTTGACTTTATGATTCACCGATCCTGAGCGGGAATTTATTTCCGTGTCGGTTGAGTATCTGTTTAGAATCTTTTAGGGTTATTAGAATATGTATTTTAGGTCTTGTTATCTTCTTAGATTTTGTTTCTATCTTTTAGTGTTTTATTTCTATCTTTTAAGGTAAGTTTATATCTTTTTGCCTTTTTAGTTTTTAGCTTTCTAGTATAAATACCCTTCTATCTAGCATAGAGAGGGGGGATTCAATTGGAGAGAGATTTTTGAAGAGGAAGAACTGAGGAGGCGAGTCGATCGAAGTCGAGTTCGAAGGTAAGTGGACGAAAGTTACCGAGTTCGTTGATCGAGGTTTTGGTTCGATATTTTGTTCTTTTTCAGTTTTCTTCTTAACTTCTATAAGACAAATTTTTCTATTTAATTTTAGTAGTGATTGGTTTTCAATGTTTTCTTATATTGAATTTATTTGTTTAGTAGTTATGATTTGTGAGTAGTCTTCTTTTCTAGGATCGGGGTTAAGCCCGACATAGTTGAGCATGTGTGATAAGTAAGATTGTGTGTTGAATGCCTTTTATCTTTTATTGGATTGCTTGTTGTGCTTATACCGAAACGAAAGTTGAGGTAATTTGAGTTTTTAACTTGATTGAAAGAGAAAGTTAGTAACTTGAAGGTTGATATTGTTTGAATACGAAAGTTTCAAGCTTTAGATCCAAAACAAAATTAAGTGAATTAGGATGCGAAAGTTGGTTAATTTACTTGATAGTCAACGAAAGTTGATGACTATATCTGTTTAAAGGCATGATCTTATCTTCTTACGAGTTTATATGCTTGAATATGTTGTGGTGTCCCTAGTCCTAGATCTTTGTTTTATTTGAATTATTTTAAGTGAATTTTCGTTGCTGAGTTACTTGCCTCGGTACCGAATTTATTTAGGTCGTTATTTGAGTATTTTTGTTTACGGTGGTTCGTTAACGACCATGACAACGTCGTTAATGAGGATGCTTGTGAGTGTTTTTGTTTGTTTTTGTTTGCTTTTTTAATAGATTGATAAACGAACAACCTTGCTTCCTGTGGAACGATCCTGACTTCGCTGTACTCAGTGGGGTTTTGACTATAAATTTATTTGTTGTCAAATTAAACCCTTTCAACAAATTGGCGTCGTTGCCGGGGAAGCAACGAGTTTGTTAGTTTATCTTTGGGTTCGGGAATAGCTCGACCCTGTTTTTGTTTTTAATTTTTGTTTTCTTTGTCAATTTTTCTCAGTGTATGTCGGTAGGACGACGAAGGCTTCAGTTTGATAACACTGGTTATTACTCAGAACCCGAACGTTCCCTGCACCGTAGACTCCGAGAAAACCGAGCCATGGCCATGCCAGAAGAGGTGGCTCGACAGTTGGAAATCCTCCGGACTCAGATGGAGGCACTTAAAACCGAGAAGGAAGGCGCAGACGCCGAAGCTGAGCGTCAACGAGCTGACAAGGCTCGTTTACAAGAAGAGCTTGATCCCTATCCGAGGAATGCCAAACAATACATGCATCCGAAACTGAGGGTGCCAAAATCTCCTATTGTGCTTCCGGAGATAGAGAAACCTTTTGAGATCAAATCTCAATTTATATCCTTAATAAAACGGGCTCAGTTTGAAGGGAAACCTACTGAGTGCCCTATGGAGCATATTAGAAACTTTCTTGATTTATGTGACACCATAGCTGCTGAAGATGTCTCACTACAATATGTTCTGTTAAAAGCTTTTAGATGGTCTCTTACTGGAAAGGCCCTGAGCTGGTTGGAGAGCCAACCTTCTAAGTCTATCAGGAATTGGAAAACTTTGTATGATCAATTTCTTACAAAGTTCTTCCCTCTTGCTAAGACTACGGAGTTAAGGAAACGAATCACCTTCTATCACCAGATGCCTAACGAAACATTCGTTGAAACTTGGGAAAGATTTAAGGAGATGTTGAGGCAATGCCCCACTCATGGGCAACCTTTATATGTTTTACAAGAAACCTTTTTCCAGGGCATTAGTGCAGAGACCAAGAACCGCATCAGCACGCATACTGCATGCGGTTTTATAGAGATGGAACCTACTGTTGTGTGGGAATTGCTGGATAAGCTTGCTAATTACGATGCTATGTATGGAACCCAGCAAGCTCCACAGACTCAAAAACGTCTCTACGTACCTAACCGAGAAGAAGTTGACCTAGATGTTAAAAATCAATTCTTACAAGACGAGGTCAACCGTCTGAAGAAACATGTAAGTTTTCTGAAATCCTCTCAAACATGTCAAGAATGTGGTTCTTCTGCACATAGTACTTCTGCTTGCACTAACATCGAGCAGGTTAGAGCCGCTGAGACAATAGCTGAGATGAATTATATGAGAGGACCCTACAGGAACCAACCTAGTTATCATGACAGGTCAAACAACTATCAGGCATGGGGCAATCAAAATACAAATAAAAACTATGTAGTGCCCCCACCAGATAAACGACTTGCACCTTATCGACCTCCAGGCCATCAGGAGACGCCATCATGGGTTCAGGGATTACAGGAAAGCATTAACGGAGAGAACAACAAAGTTGATGAAGTTCAAGCCAAACTGAACCGACAAGATAAAGGATGGGGAGAGTTTGATATTTGGAAAAAGAGTGTTGATTCCCAACTAGGGAACCTAGCTGCACGGATTCCAAGACCACAAGGGCAACTCTCGGGCCGCCCCGAGGAGAACCCTAGAGGCCAAATAGCAGCGGTACACCTCAGAAGCGGGAAGACATTGCCGGAGAGAGTTCAAGCTGAAGACAAGGAGGAACAAGACGTCACCAAACGGCTCGTTAACGAGCCAGCGAGGGCAAATAACGAGCCCACAAACAAGGATGATGAGGCTCCGAGGATTCCTGACGATCCTACCCCAGGTAAGTTCTCTAAATCGAGCCTTCCTCTCAACCCCAGGGTAGTTAACGACCCCACCAGGGTCGGTAACGACCCGCCGAGGACAATAAACGACCCTAGTGTCGACCCGGTACTCTCAACTCTCGAGCCTAACTTGGTTCCGAGAGTGGTGAAATCTCTTCCATTTCTAACTAAGAAATCTATGGACTCTACTGAGAGTAAGTTTAAGTATTTTGTTAAGATTCTTCAGGGCATTAATATTTCCATCCCATTCGCTGAGGCCCTAAGCGAAATGCCGGCTTACACAAAGTTTTTGAAATATATTCTTACCCGGAAAAAATCCATTACAGAGCTACAAGATGAAGTCAGATCAATAGCTCTACTGGAAAAGCTAGGAGACCCAGGAAGATTTGCAATAACGATCGGCATAGGCAACCACAAGTTCAAGGCTTTATGCGATCAAGGTGCCAGTGCTAGTTTAGTTCCGCTATCAATCTGGTCTAAAGCTAATATGGGACCACTAGAGCTGGTAGACATGAATTTGTACATGGCAGATGGGTCATGTGTCAAGGCCACAGGAGTGGTGGATGACTATCCTATTCAAGTCGGGAAATTCTTTATACCGAATGATTTTATCGTCCTCGATATGCCTGAAGTCCCTCATGTTCCCATAATTCTCGGTCGACCATTTTTAGCCACAGCAGGTGCAAGAGTTGATGTGCGGAAAGGACTCCTCACTTTTGATATCGGAGAGGAACGGGTAGAATTCAACTTGGAGCAAAAAGGCAACGACCCAATTGGAGTCGCACAAATCGAGTTGACTCAACCAGAACTCGACACATCCGTCACTACCGAGTCTCATTGGCCGATCACCGATTCCCACGTGCAAGAGTACAACCAAGGTAAGTACTCTAATTATGAATCGGCTAAAGAGGGGCATGATTGTTCCTTATCTTTTGTTCCTACACCACGCCCTATTATATGCACTACAGAAGAGTCCAAACCACCTTGGTTTTCGGATTTAACTAACCATCATGTAGGAATACCGGGCATACTAATAGAGGAACAGGGTCCCAATTTAGCAACTCAAGCACATAAAAACTGCAAAGCTAAACATGGGGTACCTCAAGACCCCAACATGGCTACACAAGAGCCCCAGTTTGCCTTCTCTTCGTCTGATTTAAAAAACAAACCAAAGCAACATCATTCATTTTTTGGCCACCATCAGTCAAAATTCAGTCTCTCTAAGGTGATAGAAAAATCAACACCAAACACTATAAACAAAGCAATCAAAATCTAGCATGTAAAGTAACTAGCAGAAAACTAACACTATAAACAAAGTAACTAAAATTCAGCATGTAAGCTAGTAGAAATTCAATACTGAGCACAATAAACACTTTAAAGTAACAAGAACTTCCCACTTATCTCTTTCACAACACTTGGCAGCTTTCCAAGGAAACAGTAACAAAGAGACAAGCTTCAATTTCGTATAAAAACATCAGTAACATCATAAACTACTTCTTGAAGCTCTTGTTAGCATCTGCACACACAAAAATTATAAAAGATTTATAATTATTAAACTCAAACATCTTTAAGTTATGCTTAATTAAGTATTAGATAACACAAACCTATCTTTTTCTTTTTGCTGGAGGTACTGGATTTTCATCTTCTATGATTTCTTTATTCAGCCAAATACCTTCTCGATGATCTTCTCGAACATAAGTCTCCTCTTCATTTACATTCTCATCGGAGTAGGGAAAAGTTTTTGAGTTGCCATGCTCTTCACATAAATCATCATCATCATCATCATCCTCTTCACCATTGTTTGTTTTTGATGTGAACATAACAATAGATCGGCCCGGACAAACAAGTTCAGGAACATAGAAAACTTGCCTCGCTTGTGATGCCAATATGAATGGTTCATCCATGTGTCCTACTTTTTCAAATGAAACTGAAATAAATCCCATCTCATCAACCAATACTCCATTCTTGCTATCAACCCATTTGGAACAAAACACTGGAATTTTCATCTCCTTGGAGTAAATTAACACCCATATATGCTCAATGATGCCAAAGTAAGACATGTTGGTAGGAATTTGGCCTTCTACACTATTCACTGGTTGTGCTTCCAACGTCACGCCACAATTTTGTGTTTTGCTTTTATCAGAAAAAGCCTGTTTGTGAAAAGTGCAGTTGTTGATGAGAAATCCAATATAGCTCATCACTTGGAACCTCGGCCCCCGATGCAATGCTTTTAGCCTTGTTGAGATTTCTTCTCTTGAACTGATCATCTTACTGACTCGGATTTTAAACCATTCAATGAAGGTGTTGTTATGCTCTCTTGTAATCCAAATCTCACTTCTTGTCGGATTGTTACACTTTAAACTCGCCAGGTGTTCCTCTACATATGGTTGGACTTCTTGCATATTATGCAAGACATATAAATGAGCTGGATTCCAATACTTCTCACGTTCAATAGTTATAACCTTAGATCCCAATGTTCCTTTCCAATGAAGCTCTCCTAACTCTCTGCGCTTAGGTACACCGATGGCTTCAACATTTGATAAATAATCTGTGCAAAATTCAACAGCTTCTTCAACTATATATCGTTCTACAATACAACCTTCAGGGTGTTGTCGATTCATAACATACCCTTTCAGAACTTTCATATATCACTCAATCGGATACATCCAATGAAGATACACTGGTCCACAAATCTCAACCTCTCTCACCAAGTGTACAGTCAAATGCTCCATGATATCAAAGAATGACGGTGGGAAGTACATCTCCATTTGACAAAGAACCACAACAATCTCTCTTTGTAGATCTTGCAGCTCAGCACGATCAATCACCTTACTACATAATTTCTTGAAAAAAAGACAAAGTCTAGTTATGGTAGACCTTACCTTCTCGGGCAATATAGAACGGATGGCCACTGGTAGTAACTGTTGCATGAGAACATGGCAATCATGAGATTTCAACCCCACTAACTTCAAATTTTTCACAGACACAAGGTTGCTAATATTAGAAGAGTAACCATATGGAACTTTGATGCCACGTAGAAAGTCAATGATAATGGCTTGCTCATTTCTAGATAGAGTATAGCATGCCGGTTGTAAGAATATACGATCTCCTCTAAGCTGAGGTTGTAATTCCGGTCTAGTCTTCATCTCCTTGTAGTCCTGCCTGACTTGCAAGCCATCTTTTGTTTTTCCAAGCATATTCAGTAATGTGCCAATGAGGCTGTCACATATATTCTTCTCAATGTGCATTACATCAAGAAAATTCCTGACAGATAGATCTTTCCAATAAGGAAGATCAAAGAAAATAGATTTCTTCTTCCACCCATCTATATTTACTTTGTTCACATAAGCTTTCCCAAATCTCACATCAATTTCACTCACAATACCTAACACTTCTTCTCCACTTAATGGTACTAGAGCACTTTCTTCTTCAGTCAAATTATAAAAAGCTTTACGAAGTCTCCTATATGAATGGTCCATAGGCAAGAACCTATGATACCTAAGATAAACATTTTTTCCACATTTACTCAATCGACATGAGGCGGTATCTTTCCCACAAACAGGGCATGCAACATATCCTTCCACACTATATCCAGCAAGATTACCATAGGCAGGATAATCATTTATAGTGCAAAATAACATGGCTCGGAGACGAAATTCTTGTCTACGATATGCATCAAATACTTCAACACCTTCACCCCACAACAGTTTCAAATCTTCAATCAAGGGTGCCAAATAAACATCAATTTCAAATCCAGGTTGTCTCGGGCCTGAAATAAGCAAAGAGAGCATCATGTATTTGCGCTTCATGCACAACCTCGGAGATAGATTATAAATCACCAATACTACCGGCCATGTTCTATGACTTGTACTTAGATTCCCATGAGGGCTCATCCCATCAGTAGAGAGAGCGAGTCGCAAGTTTCTGTCTTCGTTTCGAAACTCGGGATATAATTTGTCCATTGTTTGCCATTGCGTACCATCTGCTGGGTGACGAATTTTCCCATCTTTTACTCTCCTATTTGCATGCCAAGTTAAACTTTCAGCATCTCGCGGATTGCCATACAAACGTCGAAACCTTGGAATGATAGGAAAATACCAAACAACCTTTGCTGGAACATCTTTCTTCTTATATCGTGGTTGACCACAATCAGGATTTGGGCAGTGCTCTAATGAAGCATATTCTTTCCTGTATAGAACACAATCATTGGGACAAGCGTGTATTCTCTCATAATTCATGCCCATGGAACACAAAATCTTCTTCGCCTCATACGTACTAACCGGAATACAATTATCCTTAGGTAGCATTTCTTTAAGAAGCTCCAGTATTGCATTGAAACTCGTGTCACTCCATCCATGTCTAGCTTTCACATTATACAATTTCAATAATGCTGACATCTTGGTAAATTTGACACACCCTGTATATAATGGCATCTGAGCATCGTTTATTAAGTCATGAAACTTATCGGGATCATCAGCAAAATTTGCCTCACAGTCATGAATCATATCATCCAATCTATCATCTTCATAATTATCATGATTACTATTCACATCTACAGTCTCGTAACTAGTAGAATCGGCAGCTGTCTCTCCATGCCATATCCACCTCGTGTAATCTTTTATAATACCGCGAAAAATTAGATGATCTCTGATTTCATCAACCTTAAGCCATCTTGAGTACCAACAATCCTTACAAGGACACCTCATTCTAGTAGGATCAGCCCCATTCTCAAGTGCAAATGTAATGAACTCTTCTACACCATTAGCATATTCATCTGAATCACGAGTTTTTAACATCCATGATCGATCCATCATTCTATCCATGCATCAAACAATTATGATTAACAAAACAAAACCTAATTAATTAACACGCTAGTCTAAAACAAAACTTAATTAACAAAACTTAATTATTGAATTAGTTATGATCATAACGATAATTATGGTTGAAGCAGTTGATCGAATTGTAAACCAGGGCAATAGTTGAAATACTGATGGAGTAGGGGATCTTCGGCAGATATAAATCATGACCTCGTTAATATGCTTTTTATTAGGTTAAAAAATAACCGACCCAAATAAGATAGAGAAATTTAATTTATTTCCATATACACCGAACCATATAAGCCAGAGGTATTTGATTTATTTTTTTACTTTTCAAATACACCGGCCCATATAAGCCAGAGGTATTTGATTAATTTTTTTACTTTTCAAATACAACGGCCCAAGTAAATCAGAGATATTTGATACAAGTAAATAGTAACACTTCAGACTATATAAGCCCGGTGTATTTGTTTGAATTAAATACATCGGTTTATTGAACATCCGGTATATAAAATATGAATATGATTCAAATACACCGGTCTCGTAATGCCCGATGTATTTTATCTGTTGTCTTTTTAATTTGATATAATATACCTCAGGTTACATGTGCCCGTGTTAACTGTCACGAGGTAATAGCCCAATTCTGTAGTAGTGCAAATAGAGGAAAATCGTCCAACTAGTTTCGTATCCATTGCATACATGAGTTTTGATCCTGGATTATTCTTAATTCAATTTCCTTTGACTAATCTATTGTGAATTCATGAAATTCAAACTTAAAGTGGTTATTAATATACACCGTCTTTAACAACCTTTTAATCAATTAACCTAGAAATCCTTCTATGTCAAATTGATCATGCAAATAAGTTTAAAGCATTCAATAGAAACATAGTTCATAAATTCCACCGTCTATTCATGAAGTTTTGTGATTGAATTCTCCTCCTTTGATTAATCTTATAGACGGTGGAATAAGATTAATCAAAGGAGGGGAATTCAATCACAAAACTTCATGAATAGACGGTGGAATTTATGAACTATGTTTCTATTGAATGCTTTATCTTAATTTGCATGATCAATTTGACATAGAAGGTTTTCTAGGTTAATTGATTAAAAGGTTGTCAAAGACGATGTATATTAATAACCACTTTAAGCTTGAATTTCATTAATTCACAATAGATTAGTCAAGGGAAGTTGAATTAAGAATAATCAAGGATCAAAACTCATGTATGCAATGGATACGAAACTAGTTGGACGCTTTCTTTCTATTTGAGAACTCAATTATTTTACTTGCTTTATTTTGTTTACTTAGATTAATAGTTTGAATTCTTGAAATCCTCTTTAATTACTTTAGTAATATTAATTAAACACAAGAAATCTGAGTCTCTGTGGGTACGACCATTGCTTTCACTATACTTAGGTTTGAAACTTAGGATTTTTCTCTGACAACGCTTTTACCGGGACAAAAAAGTGCTCGTCAAATTTGGCGTCGTTGCCGGGGACTCGGCTATTTCTTTGTGTTTATTTAGTATTACTATTTTTTTGGTGTTGTGAACCTATCTTCCGGTTCATAACACCCGTGCTACTGATCCATGGCTTTGTTTGAATGTAGACAGTTGCAGGACGAACACTTCCATGACTATTTTTTAATATTTCAATACCATGTTTTTGAACTTGGTGCTTGGGGATTACAATACAATGATAGAGAGGTAAACATGGGAGTTATCCATGGTATGAATCTTGAGACAAGGGGTTTGGCTGATTACATGAGCAATGAGAGGCTTTTATTTATGGGATCTCAAGAATGTTGGGATTTATTCTGTTTCATGAGCCGTCAATGCTTTCTGGTTGAATCATTTTCCCAACCACCTCAGCCGGTTGATATGTCTCTTGAGGATATAATCAGGGATCTCTCCAAAGGGGCGGATGCTTTAATCATGGAGCACTGTGAGTCTTGTTCTTCATATTTTGACACCTCTATCCTGCAATGCTTGTTTTGGAAGCTACAGTGGTCGGATGAAGCTGAATTTGGTATCACTGGAAAGCAAACTCGAAGAGCTACAATTTATATTTTTACTCTGAGTACAAATTCGAACTCGAAGGGGGTCAAAACTACCTCTGATGTGTCACTTGAATGATGAGGCCAGAGCGCAGGCAGAGTGGGTTGGAGCGCAACCGCGCTCCCAAGTCCCAAATCGCGCCAAGTGAGACGTTGATCCGACGCTGACTTCGACTTCGGTTTATATTTAGGCCGACTTTATGTCATTTTAGTATGTTTTTGGATATCATATAAATACTCTTTTAGGGTTTCTTTGGATGTTCTTATGCTATACTATTGCTTATTGTTTTCTACGTTATTTTCAATTCGAGAGAAGTTTGGGAGACTAAACCCTAGTTTGCAATATTGAAGAGAAATCGAACTCTTATAAGTTTAATTCTTCTTTAATGTCATATTCTAGCTAATTTCCCCATGTCCAACTAGTTAGTTGAAGTTGTAAGCATGATTGTTTGTGAGATTTGAATTATTTCTATTTGCCTTGACTAGATTGAATTTCTCCATGATTGATTGATTAATTCAATTAGGATTATAATAGCTTGATCATCTATTCTTTTTCTAGGTTGAATTACAACTAGAATAATTAAATAGAACGTGGAATTTGGTTATTCATGGATGAACCCTTTGATTAAACTTATAGATGGTGGAATAAGATTAATCAAAAGAGGAGAATTCAATCATAAAACTTCATGAATAGACGGTGGAACTTATGAACTATGTTTCTATTAAATGCTTTAAACTTATTTGCATGATCAATTTGACATAGAAGGTTTTCTAGGTTAATTGATTAAAAGGTTGTTAAAGACGGCGTATATTAATAACCATTTTAAGCTTGAATTTCATGAATTCACAATAGATTAGTCAAGGGAAGTTGAATTAAGAATAATCAAGGATCAAAACTCATGTATACAATGGATACGAAACTAGTTGGACGCTTTCTTTCTATTTGAGAACTCAATTATTTTACTTGCTTTATTTTGTTTACTTAGATTAATAGTTTCAATTCTTGAAATCCTCTTTAATTACTTTAGTAATATTAATTAAACACAAGAAATCTGAGTCTCTGTGGGTACGACCATTGCTTTGACTATACTTAGGTTTGAAACTTAGGATTTTTCTCTGACTACGCTTTTTCGGCGACATAAAAGTGCTCGTCAAATTTGGCGTCGTTGTCGGGGACTCGGCTATTTCTTTGTGTTTATTTAGTATTACTATTTTTTTTGGTGTTGTGAACCTATCTTCCGGTTCATAACACCCGTGCTACTGATCCATGGCTTTGTTTGAATGTAGACAGCTGCAGGACGAACACTTCCATGACTATTTTTTAATATTTCAATACCATGTTTTTGAACTTGGTGCTTGGGGATTACAATACAATGATAGAGAGGTAAACATGGGAGTTATCCATGGTATGAATCTTGAGACAAGGGGATTGGCTGATTACATGAGCAATGAGAGGCTTTTATTTATGGGATCTCAAGAATGTTGGGATTTATTCTGTTTCATGAGTCGTCAATGCTTTCTGGTTGAATCATTTTCCCAACCACCTCAGCCGGTTGATAAGTCTCTGGAGGATATAATCAAGGATCTCTCCAAAGGGGCGAATGCTTTAATCATGGAGCACTGTGAGTCTTGTTCTTCATATTTTGACACCTCTATCCTGCAATGCTTGTTTTGGAAGCTACAGTGGTCGGATGAAGCTGAATTTGGTATCACTGGAAAGCAAACTCGAAGAGCTACAATTTATATTTTTACTCTGAGTACAAATTCGAACTCGAAGGGGGTCAAAACTACCTCTGATGTGTCACTTGAATGATGAGGCCAGAGCGCAGGCAGAGTGGGTTGGAGCGCGATCGCGCTCCCAAGTCCCAAATCGCGCCAAGTGAGACGTTGACCCGACGCTGACTTCGACTTCGGTTTATATTTAGGCCGACTTTATGTCATTTTAGTATGTTTTTGGATATCATATAAATACTCTTTTAGGGTTTCTTTGGATGTTCTTATGCTATACTATTGCTTATTGTTTTCTACGTTATTATCAATTCGAGAGAAGTTTGGGAGACTAAACCCTAGTTTGCAATATTGAAGAGAAATCGAACTCTTATAAGTTTAATTCTTCTTTAATGTCATATTCTAGCTAATTTTCCCATGTCCAACTAGTTAGTTGAAGTTGTAAGCATGATTGTTTGTGAGATTTGAATTATTTCTATTTGCCTTGACTAGATTGAATTTCTCCATGATTGATTGATTAATTCAATTAGGATTATAATAGCTTGATCATCTATTCTTTTTCTAGGTTGAATTACAACTAGAATAATTAAATAGAACGTGAAATTTGGTTATTCATGGATGAACCCTTTGATTAAGCTTATAGACGGTGGAATAAGATTAATCAAAAGAGGAGAATTCAATCACAAAACTTCATGAATAGACGGTGGAATTTATGAACTATGTTTCTATTGAATGCTTTATCCTAATTTGCATGATCAATTTGACATAGAAGGTTTTCTAGGTTAATTGATTAAAAGGTTGTTAAAGACGATGTATATTAATAACCACTTTAAGCTTGAATTTCATGAATTCACAATAGATTAGTCAAGGGAAGTTGAATTAAGAATAATCAAGGATCAAAACTCATGTATGCAATGGATACGAAACTAGTTGGACGCTTTCTTTCTATTTGAGAACTCAATTATTTTACTTGCTTTATTTTGTTTACTTAGATTAATAGTTTGAATTCTTGAAATCCTCTTTAATTACTTTAGTAATATCAATTAAACACAAGAAATCTGAGTCTTTGTGGGTACGACCATTGCTTTCACTATACTTAGGTTTGAAACTTAGGATTTTTCTCTGACAACGCATTTACCGCGACAAAAAAGTGCTCGTCAAATTTGGCGTCGTTGCCGGGGACTCGGCTATTTCTTTGTGTTTATTTAGTATTACTATTTTTTTTTGGTGTTGTGAACCTATCTTCCGGTTCATAACACCCGTGCTACTGATCCATGGCTTTGTTTGAATGTAGACAGCTGCAGGACGAACACTTCCATGACTATTTTTTAATATTTCAATACCATGTGTTTGAACTTGGTGTTTGGGGATTACAATACAGTGATAGAGAGGTAAACATGAGAGTCATCCATGGTATGAATCTTGAGACAAGGGGATTGGCTGATTACATGAGCAAAGAAACGCTTTTATTTATGGGATCTCAAGAATGTTGGGATTTATTCTGTTTCATGAGCCGTCAATGCTTTCTGGTTGAATCATTTTCCCAACCACCTCAGCCGGTTGATAAGTCTCTGGAGGATATAATCAAGGATCTCTCCAAAGGGGCGAATGCTTTAATCATGGAGCACTGTGAGTCTTATTCTTCATATTTTCATTCCACAATCTCATGTCCTTTTGAGTTGTGTGAAAGAAGTGGTGGAATCACGTTGGAACCAAAAATCAAGTGTCAAACACCTAGATGCAAGTTGAGGATCAATCCAAGACACTTGATGTGGGTTATGAGGATGAATTTGACACCAAACATGAATTCGCACCTATAAGTCATGTTGAGCAGATCACCACAGAGCCTACTGAAGTTTGTGCAGGCATAGAGATTCTTACAAAGCCTAGAGATCCTGAGTCATTTTCACTCATGTGGAGTAATTACTTGAGGGTTTTGTGGTTTTGAAAGAAGACTCGTTTGTTGACAATGATGACTTCCTTGCTGAAGAAGTAGACAACCACGAGGAAGAAAAACAACATGATACATTTATTAAGGCTCTCGTTGTCATGGTGCAACCTATGTTAGGCCTTGACATCCCATGCTTTAGTTTCCCCACCTTCTCACATCCAAAGCTTATGGAGTTCCAAGATGAGGAGCCAAGACTACAACACAAGGTGGAAGATGAAGAATATATGATAATCATCTTGGATAAAAATGGTATTGCTGATAAGTGCTTTGATTCATACTGTAAGTATTTTCTAAAGCCACCACTTGTGCTGAAATTATTTGAACAAATGTCTACTCATGAAAATTGGGCATACATGTTTGATAGATTAAAACGATCTTTGGAAGTTATATTATGCATCTTTCATTTATCATTGTTTTACTTATGTCTTTTTGAGATGTGTGCATAGAGGTTTGACAGGTGTTTAAGGGCATTGACAATGTCTAATCTTGTCAATTCATCCTAATCGTCAAGCTAATGAGGTTAAATAAGCGATTCTAAGGAGGCAACCCAATGCTTAGATAGATTTCTTTTTCAGTTAATCTTTTGCTTTTTAGGTAGTTTTGTGTGTTTAGATATCCTAGGTCCAAAGATTGATAACCCGAAGAACCATCACCATAGTCGGATTTCCCGCCATTCTTGCCCAGATAGCTTGATTATTTGTGAGTTTTTCTCTTTCCCTTACTTTTTACTATACTTTGGGGACAAAGTATGTTTTAAGCATGAAGGAAGGGAATTTCTTTTTGCATAACATGTAGTTGCATTAGATTAGGCATATTTAAAATTTTTGCATGCATTGATTAAAATCTTGAAAAAGGAAAAAAATGCATTTAGGTTCTTATTTCCCCATTGTTCAATTTCTCTTGTGTTTCTATGCTAAGTATGAGTTTTAACCCATGATTTGCATGATATGCTGAACTTTCTATGATATGAGCATGATCTTTGATTATTTACTTTGACTATAGGACTGAGCATGTATATAGCTTGAGTTTTAGATTCATTCTGAAGTTCTAGACACAATTTGCCTTGCGAGATTTTTTGCCTTTCATGATTATTTGTTTTCTATATTCTAGAGTGTATCACCATGATTATCTAGCTCTAGAACTTGTGTTTATAATCTTTTTCGAGACTGCTTTATATGATTGAATGCATGACATTAAAATGATTGAGGCATTGTTTCTTATTAGCCTATTATTTCTTTTCCTACCTTACAAGATTCATGTTTTGACACCCCATTTGTTTGAGTTTTAAGCCTATATTTTTTTTATATAGCTCCACAAAATTTTCCTAGCCAATAAGCTTGACCCATCCGGGATTTAGGACTTTAGGTTGTGTTTTTGTTTTGTAGGAGTTTGGTATAAGTATGGGGGAGGTTGAAAGAGGAAATACAACTCTAGTGTGCAAAGTGGAAAAAAATGAAGGTGAAAGATAAGTGCAAAGAAAGAAGAAGAATGAGCTTGAAAGGTTAGTAACCTTCAAAAATGTAAGAAGAGTTGAAGAAGAGGCAAGAAAAAAAAGATGTAAAGAAAGAAAGAGGAGAAACAAAGTGCTTTGATGAGTTTATGGAGTTGGTGAAGAAACTTTTTAGAGTATGAAGAAAACAAAAAGTGTGAAGTTTGGGTTTTAGGATTAGTTCTTTATCTCAGATTTAGCACCACAAGACCAAAATTTATTCTTTCCAAAATTCTCTTTACCTTGGCCCCATTACATCCCTTAAAAGACCTCATGACTTTTGTTGTGTATTTGGTCCACATCGGTGGAGATTTAGGACACTGATGCAAGCTTATGGTAGTCTAGTTTTCATGGTTGATTTTGAGTAAAACACGTCTTTTAAACACTTGAGAGTGAGAGCAAACACATTGCCTTTGGTGAGGTCTAGAATGAATGAATGATCTTTTCTCTATGCTTGATGAAATGCATGCTATGAAGTCTTGGTCGAGTTTTAATTATATGTGAATTGCTTGTTTGATTATGAGATGGATGCATGATTGTATTGATGTGGTGTGACTTGGATTTATGTCTTGCTTGAGGACATGCAAGGGTTAATCCTGGGGAAATTTGATAGCTTGCATTTAGGAGTAGATTAGGATGCATATTTGTGTTGATTTTTGCATAGTTTTAGTTGGTTTTAGCTTAGTTTCTAGGTTTTTAGGTTTTCTTGTAATTCGGGTTTTTCGCTTGTTTTGTTCGGTTTTGCAGATCTTTAGGTAAACAAGCATGAACGAGATGGATATAAGATGATTGTGGAGGATTAAGATGAAGCTTAAAGTGGTGCAAGTGAAGATTGGAAGAGCTTGAAGGATAAAAATGCTTAAACCCGGGTCATGCATTGGAGTCTTATTTTGACACCTCTATCTTGCAATGCTTGGTTTGGAAGCTACATTGGTCGGATGAAGCTTAATTTGGTATCATTGGAAACCAAACTCGAAGAGCTACAATTCATATTTTTACAGTCCAAATTCAAAATCAAAGTGGGTCAGAACTGCCTGAGAAGTGTCACTTGAATGATGAGGCCGGAGCACAGGCAGAGTGGGTTAGAGCACGATCACGCTCCCAAGTCCCAAATCGCACCCAACGATGCGTTGATCCGACGCTGACTTCGACTTCAGTTTATATTTAGGCCGACTTTATGTTATTTTAGTATGTTTTTGGATATCATATAAATACTCTTTTAGGGTTTCTTTGGATGTTATTATGCTATGTTATTGCTTATTGTTTTCTACGTTATTTTCAATTAGAGAGAAGTTTGGAAGACTACCCTAGTCTGCAATATTGAAGAGAAATCGAACTCTTGTAAGTTTAATTCTTCTTAAATGTCATATTCTAGCTAATTTCCCCATGTCCAACTAGTTAGTTGAAGTTGTATGCATGATTGTGTGTGAGATTTGAATTATTTCTATTTGCCTTGACTAGATTGAATTTCTCCATGCTTGATTGATTAAATTCACTTAGGATTATAATAGCTTGATCACCTATTCTTTTTCTAGGTTGATTTACAACTAGAATAATTAAATAGACGGTGAAATTTGGTTATTCTTTGATTAAAAATATAGACGGTGGAATAAGATTAATTAAAAGAGGAGAATTCAATCACAAAACTTCATGAATAGACAGTGGAATTTATGAACTATGTTTCTATTGAATGCTTTAAACTTATTTGCATGATCAATTTGACATAGAAGGTTTTCTAGTTAATTGTTTAAAAGGTTGTTAAAGACAGTGCATATTAATAACCACTTTAAGATTGAATTTCATGAATTCACAATAGATTAGTCAAGGAAAATTGAATTAAGAATAATCAAGGATCAAAACTTATGTATGCAATGGATATGAAACTAGTTGAACGCTTTCTTTCTATTTCAGAACTCAATTATTTTACTTGCTTTGTTTTGTTTACTTAGATTAATAGTTTGAATTCTTGAAATCCCCTTTAATTACTTTAGTAATATTAATTTAACACAAGAAATCTGAGTCTCTGTGGCTACGACCCTTGCTTTCACTATACTTAGGTTTGAAAGTTAGGATTTTTCTTTGACAACGATTTCACCGCGACATAAAAGTGTTCATCAAACCCAAATCAAGTAGCTCAACTTGCTTAGAAACCGGCTTGGGAGACTGCTATTGAGAGCCTTGCCACTTCTATGAAGTCTCTCACTAAAGAGGTAAGAGCCAAAGGAAAGAATCTGAAAATTATAGAGCAGCAAGTGGCTCAACAAGCTGCCAATGCTCCTAGGCCGGGTGGCCAACTTCCTGGGCATCCTAATGTGAATCCAAAGGGTCAATTGAATGCAATCACACTTAGGAATGGAAGATAATTGGAGGATCCAAGGCCTAAGGAACCGAAGAAACAAAACAGTGAACTCGAAAAGCTTCAAGACGATGGAGAGGAGGACAAAGAGGCTCCTTACATTCCGCCGCCTCCTTACAAGCCTCCTCTCCCATTCCCACAAAGAAAAGCCAAAGCTCAAACTGAGAAGCAATTTGGGACGTTCTTAGAAGTGTTGAAGAAGCTTTACATCAACATTCCATTCACTGATGCTCTTCAATAATTGCCTGCTTATGTGAAGTTCCTAAATGAGATATTATCGAATAAGAGAAAAATTGAGGGTTGTCAAAAGGTGTCCCTTAATGAAGATTGCAGCGCCCTTGTCCAAAATAAGTTGCCACCTAAGCTTGGAGATCCTGGGAGCTTTTGTGTTCCTATTGTGATTGGCAATTACACTTATAACGCATTATGTGACTTGGGAGCTAGTGTGATCTTGATTCCTCTTTCCATTTGCAAGAAGCTGGATCTTGGAGAACCTCAACCGGTGGATATGACTCTCTTCATGCTTGATAGATCTACTGCATCACCTACAGGTATCCTTGAGGATATCCCCATTCAGGTTGGTAAATTCTATGTACATGTTGATTTCATTGTTCTTGATATGCAAGATAATTTTCTCATTCCCATTATATTAGGAAGACCTTTCTTAGCTACTGCAGGAACTCTTATTGTTGTAAAAGAGGGTGTTCTTTCTTTTTCTATTGGGGGGAGAAAATTCAGTATAATTTCACAAAAGATATCAAGCAACCTAGACTTGAAGATGAGTTGTGCAGGTTAGATTGTATAGACAGGGAAACTAAAGGAATAATGATGTCTGTGGCCACAAAAAACCCCATTGAGGGAATTTTGGGCAACCTAAGATGTCTTCTAATGTGTTGGAAAGCACCCTTGCTGATTTACTAGAAGTGGAGGCTCAAGATGTTGGAGAAGAATCCCCCGTTGCACCTAAGGTGGAGTTGAAACCCCTTCCATCTACATTGAGGTATGAATTTCTTGATTCTAATTCTACATACCCTGTGATAGTAAATGCTAGCTTAAGTGATGTTGAAACTGCCAAATTGCTAAAAGAACAGAAGTTACATAGAAAATCCATAGGGTATACCATTGATGACTTGAAAGGGATCAATCCTTCTTTGTGCATGCATAAGAAGATGATCACAAGCCTTCTATTGAGCATCAAAGATGACTCAACCCCAAAATGAAAGAAGTAGTTAGAAAAGAAGTGTTGAAATTGTTAGATTCAAGCATTATTTACTCTATTTCTGATAGTATTTGGGTGAGTCATGTGCATGTTGTGCCTCAAAAGGGGGGGATGATTGTTGTGAAAAATGAAAAGAATGAATTAATTCCTACTAGAACAGTCACGGGTTGGAGAATGTGTATTGGCTATAGAAAACTTATCAAGCAACCCGAAAAGATCATTTTCCTCTCCCCTTCATTGACCAAATGCTTGAAAGGTTGGCTAAACATACCCACTTCTGCTATTTGGATGGCTATAGTGGATTGTTCCAAATCCCTATACACCTAGACGACCAGGAGAAAACTACTTTCACTTGTCCTTATGGCACTTTTGCCTATAGGAGAATGCCCTTTAGGTTATGTAATGCTCCAGCCACCTTTCAACGATGCATGATGTCTATTTTCTCTGATTTTATTGAAGGCATCATGGAAGTGTTTATGGATGACTTTTCAGTATATGGTACTTCTTTTGATGCTTGTCTAGCTTACTTGTCTAGAGTTCTACAACGTTGTAAATAAGCAAACCTTGTACTAAATTGGGAGAAATGTCACTTCATGGTAAGTGAAGGTATTGTTTTAGGCCATATCATTTCTAACCGTGGAATTGAGGTTGACAGAGCCAAGGTAGAAGTCATTGAAGGAATTCCACCACCAACTTCGGTAAAAGGGGTAAGGAGTTTCTTGGGTCATGCAGGTTTTTATAGGCGTTTCATTAAAGATTTCTCTAAAATTGCCAAACCGCTTACTAACATGCTCTTGAAGGATGTTGAGTTTTATTTTTCCTAGGAATGTCTAGAATCTTTTAACAGGTTGAAACATGCATTGGTCTCAACTCCGATAATGCAAGCCCAGGAATGGAGTCTCCCATTTGAAGTGATGTGTGATGCAAGCGATTACGCTGTGGGGGCTGTGTTGGGACAAAGAAAGGATAAGAAACTTCATGCTATATACTATGCTAGTAGAACTTTGGATGAAGCACATGTCAATGATGCCAACATAAAAGGAGCTGCTAGGTGTGGTTTTCGCTTTTGATAAATTTCGGTCCTACCTTGTTGGGGCCAAAGTCATTGTCTACACTAATCATACCGCTTTGAGGTACCTTTTGAGCAAGAAAGATGCTATCTAGGAATTTGACTTGGAAATTAGAGACGATAAGGGCATTGAGAATTTTGTGGCTGATCACTTGTCTACAATGACACAAGAGCAGATGGAGTGCACCCGAGATGATTTGCCCATTGATGATTCATTCCTTGATGATCACATTTTCAAGATTACTAAAGAACTTCTACAAATCTCAGATGGAGTGCCATGGTATGATGACTTAGTGAATTACCTAGTGTGCAATGAAATGCTTGTTGGGTTGTCATTCCAACAAAGAAGAAATTTTTGTATGATGTCAAGCATTACTTTTGGAATGAGCCCTTCTTATTCAAGAGATCTGCTAATGGAGTTTATAGGCGTTGTATTCCTGAAGATGAGATTGAGAGTGTCATTTCTCATTGTCATTCATTGCCTTCTGGTGGTCATGCTAGCTCCTCAAAGACCACTGCCAAGATCCTTCAGTCTACCTTGTATTGGCCATCCATGTTTAAAGATGTTCACCAGTATATTTCTTCTTGTGATTCTTGTCAACGCACCGATAACATCTTAAGGAGGAATGAGATGCCCCTAAACAAGATTCAGGAGGTTGAGATTTTTGATGTATGGGGAGTTGATTTCATGTGACCATTCCCACCTTCTTGCAACAACAGCTACATACTTTTGGCGGTGGAGTATGTGTCTAATTGGGTTGAAGCCATTGCCTCACCAACAAATGACTCTAGAGTGGTGTCCAAGTTCTTCAATAAAGTGATCTTTCCAAGGTTTGGGACTCCAAGAGTTGTAATTAGTGATGGTGGATCTCATTTCATTGATAAGAAGTTTGAGAGTTTTTTGAGCAAGTATAGAATCACTCACAAGATTGCCACTCCCTATCACCCACAAACGAGTGGACAAGTAGAGGTCTCCAACCGAGAGATAAATGCGGTATTGGAGAAAATTGTGTCCTGATCCTGAAAGGATTGCGCAATGAAGTTAGATGATGCCCGTTGTGCTTACAGGACAACATTCAAGACTCCCATTGGCACTACACCATTTCGATTAATATATGGGAAGTCTTGCCATCTTCCATTGGAACTTGAGCATAAAGCATATTGGGCAATCAAACTGTTCAATTATGACATGAAAGAAGTTGGTGAGAAGAGAATGCTTCAATTACAAGAGCTTGAGGAATTGAGGTTAGATGCCTATGAAAATTCCAGAATCTATAAAGAAAGAACGAAGAGATGGCATGACAAGCATATCGTCCCTAGAGAATTCAAAGAAGGTGATCTTGTTTTGCTATTCAATTCAAGACTGATGCTCTTCCCAGGCAAGCTAAAATCTAGATGGAGTGGCCCTTTCCAAGTCCGAAAAGTGTATCCTCATGGAGCGATTGATATATGGAGTGAAGAGTGGGGAGAATTCAAAGTGAATGGGTAGCGTTTAAAGAAGTACAATGCGGGAAATCCGATTGAGAAGAAATCTGTTGTTTATCTTGTTAATCCGAGCACTTGAATGAAGAAGAACGATCAAGCTAATGACCTTAAACAAGCGCTTCTTGACAGGCAACTCAAGCTCTATGTATCCTTTTTTAGTTTTTATTTTATGGTGTTGATTAGCATTATTTAGGATACACAACTTTGAACCCAATTGGGTGAGAAATCGGATGAGTTTACGTAGAGAGTTACCCAACCAATTTTTGACCGGGTACTCGACCGGGTAATGAAAAGGGGAAAACCAACCTTAAACCTGACCGGGTATAAGGTTGGGTAGTCAAAAGTGATACAGACTTTTACTCGGGAGAGTACAAGGCCGGGTATAAGGTCGGGTAGTTACTTGATCTGATCCCCTACAAATATAAAAAATAATTTAAAAATAAAAAATCAGAAATTAAAAAAAAATGACGCTCTTATTTTTCTTTCCTCTACCCTACTCTTCTTCTCTCTCCTCTCTTTTGCCTTCTTTCCCCAACTCCTACGTTCTCTCTCTGCCTCCACCGGACCTTTGTAAACACAATACCACCACTCCGGCTGCCTGTGCGTCACCAAGGTTGACTACCTCGGCCCACTCTACAACCTCGCGCGACCCCAAACACCAGTGAAGCAGCCTCGTCTCGAGGCCACCCTCGTCCGTCGTTCGTTCCACTTGGCCGCGCCACCTTATTGCAACCACCACACCTCTTTGGTGTTGATTTGGTACAATTTCCCTTCCTTTTCCCCTTAATTGCTAGATCTAGGATTTTGATTTTATTAAGCAATTTGGGAATTTTTGGCTATTATATGCATGTTTGTTCAAGTTTAGTTAATCAATGGGCTAATCTGAATTGCATACACATTACTTGTTGGGGATTTAGATAAATTTTGTTTAGAAATTGATATTCATATGCCTTGAGGAATTTAGCTAGACTTGGGTGTTAACATATTTTGAGTTCTAATGTTTTCTACATGAAATTTGCTTTGTTGAGAACTTGAATTATTGTTGTTGTTGGTTGTCCTTCCCGAGACAACACGAATTGTGCTTTGATGTGTTTTGGTTGTTGTCTACTTGTGTGTAGGAACTCATTTGCTTCACATGGCTCCCAAAAGCATGAAAAACAAAGCTTCTACTTCATAATTCGGATCTCAAATACACCTAGACACTGCCACTCCAGAGGATTTGGGCTTTAAGTTAGCCAAAACACATCACATGCTCGGTTTGATGAGTTGAAAAGCGGACATTTGAAAGCACAAGAGCTCTTGATTTGAATGCCTTAGAGGTCTTTGGTTTGAAATTTGATGTGGTTGAGTTGGCTCAGAGATTGGGATGGGTCGACTTTTTGACTTTCCATGAGTATACCTATCCGATCTTGGCCCTAGAGTTCGAGCACTATAGAGATTAAGGCAACTGATGTGATCCACCTCGAGTTCAATCAAGATTCCTCTTCAAACTTGTGTCATCACTCTCGACGCTCAATAACAATTCCGTTTGCGTCCAAGTCTCTAATAATTGTGTGGGATATATTTATTTATTGTAAATATTCTAGATTTTTATTATTATATGAATGTAATAAATAGGTAGTAGGTAAGGTGGTAGGTAAGGTGGTAGGTGAGGTGGTAGGTAAGGTGGTAGGTGAATGTGAGCACAAATGGTTGTTTGTAACACCATTTTGTGTGCCTATATATAGGCATTATGTTCTTCTTATTTAAGGAAGTTTTGAAACCTAATGAAAAAAAATGAAGCTTTGAGTTTTTCTTTTTTGTTTTGATCCACTCGTCCTTAAGGCTAGTGAATCCCCTTGGTTCGTGAGTCATATCGAGCCATCTTCAAGGATCCTTTCAAGGTGAGTCATATCCTTGTTTGAATCCATAGTTTGTGTTGTTGGAGAGTGAGTCATATCTCTCTAATTCCACATCCATATCCATCACTTCATCTCATGCAAAACAATCCCCTTTCAACTCCCTTCCATCACCACTCCATCAATCTCATTCAAACTCCCACCGAAATCTCTTCTCGGTGGATTCTACAACACCTTAGTAAAACTATTATAACTTTCAATCCACAAGTGATATTGGTCTCAAATTTTGATAACTTTAACTAAACTCATAGATATAACTCCTCGAGTTGGAATCACTCAAATCGATGTCCGAAAAATGGAGAACCATCCAGTTGAAGACATACCAGCTTTCTTGGGGTTTGTTGTCGAATTCCTTGGAAGTCTAGGGGGCTTACCTTGCACTGTGGACTTCACGATCCTTGATTCTCATCATTTGGTATCAGAGCTACGCAAGGTAAATGCTAGAAATTTGGTTAAAATCTTATTTTATTAGAAGTTGCAAGCAAAAAGAAAAGAATGATTTCCATCCAAAGCTTGGACCAACTTATCGCTATCAAGTGTCCCATGGATATCATGCAGATACTACACGAGGAGTGCCCCTATTTTGAAGAACCGCCCCTTTGGGATGAGCACTTGCAAGAAGGGGAGGTCATGTCGGTTGAAGTGGCCACCATGCACCAAGATCCACAACATGATCCTACTCTGACTCTACTTCAGTATGAGAATGAGTATGTTGAAGTGGAGGACATACTTGAAGTAGAGGATGTTGTTGAACCATCACCTTCTTTTATAAGAACCAAGCATCAACTCACCATTGTGCGTAGTTCACTGAATTCTTTGGCTACTCCTTGGATGGATGCAACACCTAAGGTTTCTTCATGCTTGCCATTTCTACTCCAAAAAGAAGAGACTATAACATCCTTTTTGTTGGAGAACGACATTGAGGAACCCGATCAAATGGATTTGAGGACGAATCCTTTTAAAGGAGGAGAGGGTGATGTGATCCACCCCGAGGTCAATCAAGATTCCTCTTCAAGCTTGTGTCGTCACTCTTGACGCTCAATATCAATTCCGTTTGCGTCCAAGTCTCTAATAATTGTGTGGGATATATTTATTTATTGTAAATATTCTAGGTTTTGATTATTATAAGAAAGTAATAAATAATTAATAGGTAAGGTGGTAGGTAAGGTGGTAGGTGAGTTGGTAGGTGAATGTGAACACGAAGGGTTGTTTGTAACCCAATTTTGTGTGCCTATTTATAGGCATTATGTTCTTCTTGTTTAAAGAAGTTTTGAAAACTAATGAAAATGAAGCTTTGAGTTTTTTTTAGTTTTAATCCACTCATCCTTAAGGCTAGTGAATCCACTTGGTTCGTGAGTCATATCGAGCCATCTTCAAGGATCCTTTCAAGGTAAGTCATATCCTTGTTTGAATCCATAGTTTGTGTTGTTGGAGAGTGAGTCATATCTCTCTAATTCCACATCCATATACATCACTTCATCTCATACAAAACCATCCCCTTTCAACTCCCTTCCATCGCCACTCCATCAATCTCATTCAAACTCCCACTGAAATCTCTTCTCGGTGGATTCTGCAACACCTTAGTAAAATTGTTATAATTTTCGATCCACAAGCGATATTTGTCTCAAATTTTGTTCACTTCAACTAGACTCATAGATATAACTCCTCGAGTTAGAATCACTCAAATCGGAGTCCGAACCAGGGAGAACCATCCAGTTGAAGACAGACCAGTTTTCTTGGGGTTTGTTATTTAATTCCTTGGAAGTATAGGGGGTTTACCTTGCACTGTGGACTTCACGATCCTTGATTCTCATCATTATAGTAGAGTTGGTTATGAAGTGTGGTAATCCCACTTTGATAAAGGGAGGTCAGGGGATCAAATCCCCTCCTCCAACATCCTGCAGGATAAAAGGTGTGAATCCTCCTACAGGTTGGGGTGCATGGGTTGCACCCCATGGCTTATGATTGAGCGTCACTTGTCAGATCGCCAACGTGGAGGCAGGCTGGAGGCTGGCCCACTATTTAGAATGCCAACTTGAGGCAGGCCGGGAAGGAGAGTTCAGGTGGGCTTGATCACATCAGCGACACTTGGCCCTATATACGGTATCATCACCTTCCAATTGAGGGACTGTCAATATAAGTTCTCCTTTGCTAATGTCAACAAGATGTTCAGTTTCCCCGGGGGGATGAACCTATTCATGAACATGGTGCATTTGGATTTCAATCCGCTAGCTTCTTTGACGAGATCTCAAGCGATCCTAGCAGCTACAAGCCCGCTTCTACTAAGGCTACTGCAATTTGTAACCCCAGTTTTTGTGTAATGTAGAGATTCATATATGGGACATACCATATTTGGCAGAGGAGATGGTGAGAATGGTTTTTCAATCAATGATCTTGTTTTCCTCTAGAGCGCTCTTTATAAAAAAGCTCTCAACTCAGCAGGGTTTGTGCTCAACCACCTTCAGTCTGTTGGTAACAGAGGGAGTGGGAAGATTGTCATTGGATCACTTATTACACACATTGCTAAGTGTGTAAGGCCCCGCTGCATGTTTTGCCTTATCTACCTTACTCGACTCCCATTAGCTTTCCTCTCTTTGCCAATATGAACTTTATCAAGAAAATTGGGGATCACTACTATTACTACCCTGCTCACCTGAGTCCTAATTTTGTTCGTCTCCCTTGCCGATCCCGCTCCAATATCAATAGTGTAGGGAACTGGTTGTATCCTGCAACGGATGGTGACCATAAGGAAAGCCAAGCCTTATACGAAGCTACCATCCAGCCTAAGAAAAAGAGGCAAAATGAGAATGGGAGTCAAGAAGATGAAGATGAAGAAGATGAGGAAGAAGAGAATGTTGGTGGTAATGTGGACTCTCGACCACATTTTGATCTTGGGGGTTCTTCTGGTGATGCAGTTGATCCGCCTCTTTATGGTGGATTTGATTTCCCCGAACCTCCTATTTATCCATATGCTCCACAACCACCATCCATGTTTGACATCTATGGAGAGTTGGAAAGCCAGAGAGAGCAGGTTGGTGCGCTGCGAACCTCCATGGATGTCGGATGCAACAATGTGAACACCCAATTTAACTCTATGGAGACGAATCTAGCAGCTATTCAGAAGACTCTCCAGAATTTCCAGTTTCCAGGATGACCGCCTAGACCTCCACCTCCTCTACAGTACTAGATACCTTGTGAGTGTTTCTCATTTCCAACTTTTACTTTCTACATTGGGGACAATGTAGATTTTCAGCTTGGGGTAGGGAACCATGTTTCATGTTAGTTAGAAGCATATAGTTGAATGTTAGATTGCATTTGAATTAAAAAAAATTAAAAAAAATCAGAAAAATAAAATTGCATTTTAGGAGTTATTAATCTTCCCTAAAGTAACAAGCCCCTTGTCCTTCAAAATTGTTAAATGAAATTATATCCCCTAGACTTGTTTGAAGTATTTGAAGTTTTGGTGATGTATAGCTATGTTTATGAATTTGTTTGATAATTGAATGAGCATGTATATTCTTTGAGATTTTAGTTGACATTGAAGTTCTAAACAAAAGCCATATGCGATTCTTGACCTTTTTAGGACTATTTACTATTAAGAGTCCTCTCTTTTCATGTGTGATTCTCACTTTTGATTTCTTCCTCTAGAACTTGCATTAGACTCTTTATCAAGACTGCTTTTATGACTTTTGTATGCAAATTTAAAATGATTGAGGCATTGTTTATATGAGCCTATTATTTCCTATCCACCCTTATACATGATCCTCGTTTTGATAGCCCATGTTAGCCTTTATTTCCTATTTATTTAGAAAACTCCACAAGATAATTTCGAGTCTAATGTTAATCCTTACCTATCCGAGAAATAGGTATTGTAGTGGATTATAAGTGTGAGTTTGAGCCAAGCTTGGGGAATTCAAAAAGGGTTGATGGTAAATGTCAAAAGTGTGGATGGAGTTTGATGTAATGAGAAGTATGAAATGAAAAAATGAGGAAAGAGAGCTCATAAGTATAAAAAGAAAAAAGTCTTTAGATGAGCAAAGTGTTCAAGTGAAAAGGTTTTAGGGAAAAAAGAAAAAGAAAAAAAGGGGGAAAGGGAAGATGAGAAAGAAAACAAAAAAAAAGAAGCTTGGGAAAGAAGTGCATTAAGCTTGGTTTTGGTGTTTATTAACGAATAACTCCTTTTCCCGGATTAGCACCACATGCCAAATATTTATCCCCGCCAAAATTGTTCTCACCCTAGTCTTTTGAGCTTGTCAAAATGAATGCATGACTTGCTTGTCTTGTGGGGTGTCGGATTTGATTTATTACTTGAGGACAAGTAAGGTTTAAGCTTGGGGGATTTTGATAGCATGCATTTAGACATAGTTTAGGGCACGTTTACTTTCATGTTTTAAGTCTTTTTAGCTTAGTTTGAGTTAGTTTCATGCTTGCATCGTTTGTTTTCTTCATTCGGTATCTACTTTCGTGTTGTGTGGATTTCAGGTCATTTTGGGTGGATATTCAAGCGTTTCAAGGATCATAGCTATGAGGAGTGTTTCATGGAGCCTAAGTGATAAAAGACGAAGCTTACAAGTGGTTGCTCGGGTGTCAAGACGAAGGAAGGGCGGAAAAAGGAAGAAAAGACAGCCAAGCCAAGTACGTGACAGAGTACGTGGCCGGGTTCTCAACTACCTGACTAGATTCAAGACCGGGTTCTCCAAAATATCGTCATTGAGACTGCAGAAGCTTAACCAACCGGGTACTAGCCCGGGTAGTTGAATGGGTAGTTTCCCGTGTCGGGATTTGGGTCGAGTTTTGCTTTGTTTCGTCTCTTAAAACACTTTAACTCTAGTTCATGATTATTATTATTATTAGAGATTATTGTTTCTAGCCTCTCTTTTGAGAACCCTAGTTGGAGATTACTCTGAGATTTCTCTAGACTTGTTGGATTGGAGTTTTGAATCAATTTGAAGACAATTTGGTATGTTGTTCATTAAATTCGATTTGCTTTCCTCCCTTCTCATGTCTAGCTAATCCTCTTATTCTAAGTTTGGGTGAACCCAATGATGAAGTAGGTAGATCTAAATTGCGATGTTTGGTTGAATGAAAACTTGATTGAAGTTTGATTTAATCCTAGGTTGCTTTATGCCCTATTTGCTTTGCATATAGGATACTTGTTATAATTTGAGACCGACCGGAGATAATTGTAATGAGACATTGATTCCACAAGTACCAAAAATTGGTTCTGAATAAGATCCCTAGGTATTAAACTAGAGAGTTATTTATTCGACAACAACTTAATTTCTCTTGTGTGAAATTCAACTATCGTAGTAGTTCTTGTATTGAATAACTCTAGTGGAACGCGACAACGAATGTTGAGTTTGTTTGCCCCTAGTCTCTAAAGACCTTAAAGGGTCTAATATTGATTAACCTTACGCGACAACGATTGTTAGTTGAGTCTATGCGCATTCACTTATTTTCTGAAAAGAGATTTGTGTTGGTTTTAAATAGTTAGTTCCTTCAAACAACATTCAAGTTGAAATCCAAATAGACATCACTTAAAATCTACTGAAACATCATTGTGAGAATCCTAACCTTGGAAGCTTTCCTCCAGTAATATTTCCTTGTTATTTTTGATTACTTGATAACATTTAAATTCAACTATAAACTCTTTTTCTTATTTATTTGGTTTGATCTACTAGTTCGAATATCAATTAGTACTACAAAGTTCCCTGAATTCGACACCTTGATACTACAATTGAACCGTATACTTGCGGTGTAGGAAAATAGCCTATCACATGTTCTTTAATTTTTCATTCCACAATCTCATACCCTTTTGAGTTGTGTGAAAGGAGAGGTGGAGTCACATTGGAGTCAAATGATCATGAGTCAGACACACAAATTCAAGTTGAGGAGCAATCTACTACACTTGATGTGAGTTATGAAGATGAATTTGATGCCCAACATGAATTCACACATATAAGGCAAGTTGAGCAAATCATCGCAGAGCTAAAGGAAGTTTGTGCTGGCATAGAGATACTTACATAGCGTAGGGAGCCTGAGTCATTTTCACCCATGTGGAGTAAATTGCTTGAGGGTTTTGTGGTTTTGGAAGACGACTTGATTGTTGACCATGATGACTTCTTTGCTGATGAAGTAGACAACCATAAGGGAGGAAATCAACATGATATATTTGTTAAGACTGTCGCTATCATGGTGCATCCTATGTTAGGCCTTGACATCTCATGCTTTAGTTTCCCCACCTTCTCACATCCAGAGCTGATGGAGTTCCAAGATGAGGAGCCAAGACTACAACACAAGGTGGAAGATGAAGACATATGGAGTTCATCTTGGATAAAAGTGGTATTGCTGATAAGTGATTTGATTCATACAGTAAGTATTTTCTAAAGCCACCACTTGTGCTGAATTTATTTGAACAAATGTCATCTCATGAAAATTGGGCACATATGTTTGATAAATTAAAACTGTCTTTTAAAGTTATATTGTGCATCTTTAATTTATCATTGTGTTACTTATGTCTTTTTGAGATGTGTGCACATGGGTTTGACAGGTTGTTAAGGGCATTGACAATGTCTAATCTTGTCAATTCATGCTAAACGTCAAGCTAATGACGTTAAATAAGCGCTTCTTGGGAGGCAACCCAATGCTTAGATAGATTTCTTTTTCAGTTAATCTTATGCTTTTTAGGTAGTTTTGTGTGTGTTTAGATATCCCAGGTCCAAAGATTGATAACCCGAATAACCATCACCACCGTCGGATTTCCTACCGCACTACCCAAATAGCTAGATTCTTTGTGAGTTTTTCTCTTTCCTTTACTTTTTTACTTTACTTTAAGGACAAAGTATGTTTTAAGCATGGGAAAGGGAATTGCTTTTGCATTGAATGTAGTTGCATTAGATTAGGCATATTTAAATTTTTGCATGGATTGATTAAAATCTTGAAAAATGAAAAAATGCATTTAGGTTCTTATTTTCCCATTGTTTAATACCTCTTGTGTTTCTATGCTAGGTATGAGTTCTAACCCATGATTTGCATGATATGCTAAAATTTCTATGACTCTTTTTCTAGCTCTAAAACTTGTGTTATGACTCTTTTTCAAAGTTGTTTTATATGATTGAATGCATGACATTAAAATGATTGAGGCAATGTTTTTTATTAGCCTATTATTTCCTTTCCTAGCTTACAAGATCCATGTTTTGACACCCCATTTCTTTGAACTTTAAGCCTATTTTTTTTATATAGCTCCACAAAATTTTCCTAGCCTATTAAGCTTTACCCATCCATAATTTAGGACTTGAGGTTGTGTTTTTGTTTTGTGGGAGTTTGGTATAAATATGGGGGAGGTTGAAAGAGAGGTTAAAAGAGTAAATACAACTCTATTGTGCAAGGTAGAAAAAAAAATAAAGGTGAAAGATAAGTGCAAAGAAAGAAGAAGAATGAGCTTGAAAGGTTAGTAACCTTCAAAAATGAAAGAAGAGTTGATTAAAGAGGCAAGGGAAAAAATGATGAAAAGAAAGAAAGAGGAGAAACAAAGTGCTTTGATGAGTTTATGGAGTTGGTGAAGAAAGTTTTGGGAGTATGAAGAAAAGAAAAAGTGTGAAGTTTGGATTTTAGAATTAGTGCTTTGTCCCGGATCTAGCACCACAAGACCAAAAATTTATCCCTTCCAAATTTCTCTTTACCTTGGCCTCATTACATCCCTTAAAAGTCATCATGACTTTTGTTGTGTATTTGGTCCACAACGGTGGAGATTTAGGACACTGATGCAACTATATGGTAGTCTAGTTTTCATGGTTGATTTTGAGTAAAACACGTCCTTTAAAAACTTGAGAGTGAGAGAAAACACATTGCCTTTGATTAGGTCTAGAATGAATGAATGATCTTTTCTCTATGCTTGATGAAATGCATGCTATGAAGTCTTGGTCGAGTTTTAATTATATGTGAATTGCTTGTTTGATTTTGAGATGGATGCATGATTGTATTGATGTGGTGTGACTTGGATTTATGTCTTGCTTGAGGACAAGCAAGGGTTAATCCTGGGGGAATTTGATAGCTTGCATTTAGGAGTAGATTAGGATGCATTTTTGTGTAGGTTATTGCATAATTTTAGTTGATTTAGCTTATATTATGGGTTTTTAGGTTTTCTAGGAAATTCGGGTTTTCCGCTTTTTTTGTTCGGTTTTGCAGGTCTTTAGGTAAACAAGCGTGGACGGAATGGATCTTAGATGATTGTGGAGGATCAAAATGAAGCTTAAAGTGGTGCAAGTCAAAACAGCCTCTGAAGTTTCACTTGAATGCTATACCAAAGCTGATGGCGCGAGCTCATAAGGAGGAGCGCGACCGCGCTCGGAGAGGATGAGCCGCGTTCATGAACTATGAGCCAATGTAGCCTGAGCGCGGGTAAATACGGCGTAGCGCAACCGCGCTCCCAAGTGTCAAACCGCGCCCAGCCGGATTGATCCGACGCTGATTCCGAGGCTTCGTTTTATCTTTTAGTTATTTTCTTGTTATTTTAGGATATTTTGAGGATATGATATAAATTCTTTTTAGGGTTTTATTTGGAGAGGAAGCTTTACGTTATTCAACACTAGAGAGAACTCTTGGGAGACTAAAAAAACACTAGAGAAGGATTTGAAGAGAAACCTAACTCTTGTAAGTTTGATTTGTCTTTAATGTCGTTTTCTGGCTAATTTCCCTTGTCCAACTAGTTAGTTGAAGTTGTATGCATGATTTATTGTGAGATTTAAATTATTTCAATTTTCCTTGACTAGATTGAATTATTCCATGCTTAATTGATTAAATTCCCTGAGGATTATAATAGCTTGATCACTTATTCTATTTCTAGGTTGAATTACAACTAGAATAACTTAATATACGGTAGAATTTGGTTTTTCATGGATGAGTCCTTTGATTAAACTTATATATGGTGGAATAAGTTTAATCAAAGGAGGAGAATTCAATCACAAAACTTCATGAATAGACGGTGGAATTTATGAACTATGTTTCTATTGAATGCCTTGAAGTAATTTGCATGATCAATTTGACATAAAATTTGTCCAGGAGGTTTAGTATTTTGAAGTGCAAATTCTATAAACTCATTCACTCCTCTATCATACTCTTGGGATAGCCGATTAGCAGACATCCAATTTCGATCCATGTGCACAAAAGTTTATACTATGCTAGAATTTCAATTTCATATAAAGAAAAGAAGAATTTTAGCTTAACAAATTATAACATCAAAGGATCCTTTAGATGAAATTGAAAATAAGCATAAGCTCCTACAAGATCTAATCCACTTAGAGTTCTCAGAATAAGATAATATACAACTTCTTAATCTCAAGATAATCAGTTCCATATTGCAACTACTATTCTACCAATATTTAATTTAAAAAAAATATGAATAATAAATAATAATAATAATAATAATAATGAATAGTAAACATATTATCCAGATACTGAATACACACTTACGGAGCCCAAGGATCCATTTTATAAGCAAATGGCTGCTAACTTTACAAAGGTTCAGGTAGGTGTCAATGTTTATCATTCAGTGATACGTACACTGATATAGCTTCCTTAGATATTACATCATCATCAATTAAGTTGTTTGTATATGTTAATTTATTTCATGTCACGAGATTCTCCCTAGAAGTTTGATTCTAACTAATGAGTTTTCTCCCATAAATTATTGGGATTCTCCTAAACATTTATTGAAGCCAATTATTGAAACCAATACTTATCAATTATATTTATTTTTAGCAGTGGCTTGTTCCAACAAAACTCCACTAGAAAGTACAGGGCAAGAATCCCTTTCATCTAAACAAAGAAAAAAAGTTTCCAATATTCACATCTTGCCAAGCATATAAAATGCATTACATGTATATCTTTTCAGATTATCAAGCTAAACAGCAATCATTCCTTTTGCTATCATTTCATTCACATTTGATCAGTCAAATAGAGTAACTTACAATTCACTTCTCAGATAATGATTCAGCTTAAGGAAAAAAGGTATATGGGATAGCATAATTAATATTGGAGAGCAAACAGCCTAACACTAAAGAATATAATTGTCAATTCCAAAGGAAGATTAAAAAAGGAAACCCAATTAGATTTATTGAGAGCAAGATCAAATCATCCAAACAGTACAAAATTATCATATGACAACAGAAGGAAAGGTGAAAGAGCTTAAATGCACAAGCATGTATTGGGGAAAAAAAGAGCTAGATATAATCAACTAGTCTACAATTGATGTGGATTAATAAAAGATCTATATAGTCAAATTACTGGAGAAAACTATATTCCACCATTGACACAAGTGTTTATATTATATTCCTTTTTAATATTTCCATCAGTTTACTAGTCCACTAATGAGAAGCCGGTTTTCAGGCATATATGATGTATTAATCATTCATAACCCACTCATCTTACTAATATCTAAAACCAAAACAATTTGGAATATGCATATATAACTTGAACAAAAAGACAAGCCAATTTGGTGCTAAACATAAACTTTTGCTTATAGTAACCAAATATATTATATCAATAAGATAAGATATAGGATCAAAGTCTCATATATACCTGGGACTCCGAATTTGGTGCACCAGGTTGTGTCTCCGTGTGACAATATCTATCGTACCTTTCCAGAATCCGGTCCAAGCTGTGTCACTAGAAAACATAGCCAAAGCTGATTAACAAAGAATGTTTGGAGAAGATAATATATTGTACTAAACCAAGCAAAATTAACCATTAATTGAAGACTTGGAGACAAATTTTCCTACTTTTGGTCTAAGATTTTAGTCCTGTGGATCTTTTTGAAACATTACTGTCCTCAAATCTCTTAGCAAAATAAATAACACCTTCTAAAATTATGTTAATATTAATCATTAATAGCAACATAATCATTAATAGCAACTTTGAATGGCAAGCACTACACTCTATCATCCCGTTTTTCATTAATTCACCCTTCTGAGCTATCAACAACTCCAAGAAGAAGGGAATTTTTAGCAACTCAATTAATTAAGCCTAATATAATTGAGTTGAGAATCTAAAAGATATGGATATAGTGCATATCAGCAGTCATCAAACATCCAAGAAAAGATAAAAGAGTATTTGCAATTAATCATAAGGAAACCAATGTCCAACTCATTGAAAGACTCACAAATGTCGTTTTCCTAATCATAATTTTCTTAAGCAAGTTTTCATCTCCAATGCAGATAAAAAACATAACAAAAATTCGAACTTCTCATCCAACCTCTCTATTGAATAATTGATGCCCTAAAGTATAGCCATTTTCGAACAAGTCAATCAGAATCCAATATAAAAAAATTGCCCATAGAGAGAAAACAACTCAAATAGATCAGAGTAGCATGATCTCAACCTCACAGCACAATAATTTGTACAACAGAGATCCATCTAAACCCAGATCGGATAAAACATCATCCAATTTGAGAAAACAGAAGCCAATTTGAGAAGCCATGTAAACGATTTTTTATCCATAAACCCTAGAAATTATATATACTATCTAGACACCTCTTTTCTCATTGCAAAACACCAATTCCAATCATCACCTACAATAATATTGAAGGATAAAGAAGAGAGATAATGAATCGAAAACCTAGATCTATACCTTTACAGTCGGATAAGAGAGATTATGTGGGAGCTAGTCAGGAGCCAACGGGGCTGTTTAGCAGGATTAGGCGCCAGTGTGAAGAGATACGGGTTGTGCGTGTCGGACCACCAATGTTGAGAAGCATGTTAGAGCTGGGATTTAGCCATGGCGATTGCTTGCAGGAGTATGTAGTCGGAGCGCGCAAAGTGAGGGTTTGACTGATAAAGAAGAGAAGGGTGCGCTTGATGAAAAATTGAGCGGGACTAGGGTTAGGATTATTGTTTCTTTTTTTTAATTAGGAAAAAAATGTATATAGCGCTTTTTAAAATAGCGCAATACGTCTTATAGAGCACTCCATTTGTCGCCCTCCCACCCATGGGGGTTTGGGAATTGCGAAAGCGGCCGAAATGAACCAAGCACTTCAAATGAAGTTGCTTTGGAAGATCCTTGCGGAACCGAATAATCTATGGGTCAAAATAGTGACTGAAAAATACCTCAAATCGGAAAGCATTCTAAACTATAAGAAAAAAAAAAACACATCCTGGCAATGGTCTAAACTTGTAAGCTTAAGGGACCTGTTCATTAAGGGTCTCATTTGGCAAGTGGGGGATGGAAAAACCATCCGTTTCTGGCAAGATAATTGGACCGGAAATGGTCCCCTCAACCCGAAAGTCGAGGTTGAAAACATCATTGAGAGGGAGGAACCTGTTGAGGCATACCTCCGGGAGGACAACTCATGGAACATTGAAAAATTGGCTGAAGTCGTCTCGCCTGATGACCTCGACAGAATCTCCAAGATTATTAATCCTATAAATAAACTACCGGATAGATTGTATTGGCAACCAAGCAAAAACGGCTGGTATTCCACCCACTCTACCATGCAGTGGCTCCACCAAGCTAAAGGGGAACCTAAAATTAACCTAGAATGGATTAACAGGCTAAATATCCCACCCAAAATGAAGAACTTCATTTGGAAAGTAGCCCGAAACGGACTACCAACTAAAACAAGGTTTGCAGCAAACCACATTCTGGTAACACAAGGTTGTGAAGCGTGCAACAACACGGTGGAGGACACCAACCATGTGTTACTATCGTGCCCTCTCACTAAGGCAACCCTTAACTCAATTGACCCGAAAATAAGGGGGATCACTGACCGAATATCTTCGGACGGGAAAAAACCACATGAGATCTTGGAGGAAATCAAGAAAATGGCAACCAAAGAGGAACTCGAGCTCCTCACCAACACTTGGTGGAGCATTTGGTTCTCGAGAAACAAGAGAGTCTTTGACTGGAACACCGGAATAAATCTGACCAATGCCGATCAAATCGCTGACTTCATCCGAAACCATATTAAAGAATGGAAACTTGCAGAAACCGCATCCGTCTCAGGTCCCCGTAACCGCAGTGTACGTGGGTGGGATGGTAGAAAGCGAACGAAATGGGAAAAACCCAAAAGCGACTTTATTAAATTGAATTTTGATGGTGCAGTTAGTGCAGATGGCGTGGCTTCCTTCGGGTTCATTCTCAGGGACTCTGGTGGCTCCCCCATCCATTTTGACGGAGGACTGATTGGTCGACAGTCTGTTTTGACATCCGAGACTATCGCCTTACGCCAGGGACTTCTCGAGGCCATCAGACGTGGCATTCCCCGGATCCAGATTGAAGGCTATAATTTGCAGCTGGTCAATGCCGTACTCGGTGACTGGCGCTGCCCGTGGGAGATTGAGTTGCTGCGTGCGGATATCCATTGCTTGTTGGCTCGTTTCCAAGATTGGCGTATCTCTCACGTTGGTCGGGAATGCAATTCTGTGGCGGACTTCATCGATGGATCGTTCAGGCGCGTCTCCTCCGTTCCACTTGCAGCTGATTCGGGCCTCCTTACCCTCATCCTCCGGGATGCTCTAGGGTGACCACTAGCCTGTTAGTGGTCATCCTAACCTCTTTCCTTATCAAAAAAAAAAAATAGAGCACTTTGTAAAATAGCGTTATCCGTCTTACAACATATGTAGCGCTTTTTAAAATAAAACCGCAAAGAGTTCTAAATACATGTATTTAAAAAATAAAAATAACATTTCTTAGCGCTTTATAATAAAACCCGCTATAGACTTAATATACATAAATAGCGCTTTTTTAACCGCTATAAAAATTTCGCTATGTATGGAAAAATATGTACTAGTGATTGGTTAAAAGTTTGTTAAAGACGATGAATATTAATAACCACTTTGAGCTTGAATTCCATGAATTCACAATAGATTAGTCAAGGGAATTGAAAAAAGAATAATCGAGGATCAATACTCATGTGTGCAATGGATACGAAACTAGTTGGACATTTTTCCTCTATTTGAAACCTCAATTATTTAACTTGCTTTGTTTTGTTTACTTAGATTAACAGTTAAAATCTTGAAATCCCCCTTTAATTAATTACTTTAGTAATACTAATTAAACACAAGAAATCTAAGTCTATGTGGGTAAGACCCTTGCTTTCACTATACTTATGTTTCAAAGTTAGGATTTTTCTTTGACAACGCTTTTACCACGAGATAAAAGTGCTCGTCAGCATTCTAGTTTTTATATTTAATGTTAATCAAGTCATTAATAAAAATCAAATTGAATTTTAAGAGTACACCTTGTTGTATTTAAGCTTAGTATTTATGTTAAGTAAGAAATTAAGTTATGTTAGTATGTATTGATTGCATATAAGTCAGTCAGTTAACCAGTAATTAGTGGCGTGGAATTAGAGCCAATACAGATGTTAGTTATTTGGTGATTTCAGTTAGTAATTGTCTCTAATGTCAGTTGAGGGCAGTTGTTGTACGTGTGATATATATATGTTGTAAATCTGTAAGAAACAGTTATCACTTATTGAATACAGAAGTCATTTGTGTTCAGTGTGAATCTCTCTTTTTGTTTTTTCTCAAACGTGTGTGTGCATTAATATATAAATATACAGATTCAGGACTACAATTCTTCATTTGGTATTAGAGCAAAATTGAAGAACGATCATGTCGACTAAATCAAATGCATCATACATATCCTTAAACACTCTAATGGACAACAATCCATCAACAAGTCTTGGACTGGTGAACGATGGAGCTGGGAACCCTGGTGAGAAATTCTTATCCATAAATTATCCTATGCTTACAAAGACAAATTATGTTGTGTGGTCCATCAAGATGGAAGTTCTGTTGACTGCACAAGGATTGTGGGATTCAATTGAAGGCACCGAACCAGTTGATACAAGTAAAGATAAAATGGCACTTGCAACCCTTTATCAAGCAATTGGTGAAGAAGTTCTTCTACAACTTGGTGCCAAGAGAACGGCAAGAGAAGCATGGGATATTGTCAAAACAATGAATGAAGGAGCCAACCGGATTAAGGATGTTAAGATCCAGACTCTTCTTAGAGAATATGAAGGATTGAAAATGAAGGAGGCAGAATTTGTGGAAGAATTTACCACGAGATTAAATGTCAATGTGAGTAAATTGAGGAACTTTGGGCATAATCTTGATGAAGAAACAGTGATAAAGAAGATATTAAGATCCACTTCATCGAAGTTTATCCAAATATGCTCAACCATGGAAGAATTCTGTAATCTGAAATCTAAGAAAGTAGAAGAAGTAATTGGATCTTTAAAAGCACATGAAGAGAGATTGAGTGATTTCAAAGAGAAGGGACTTGAGACTGCACTTCTTACACGTGCAGAATGGAAGGAGAGAGAGAAAAAGAACTTCAAACAGAGACCTTCTAAAGATGAGAAGTCCAGAAATAAAGAGAAGGGAAAGAGTTAGGCTGCATCTGGTGAACAGAAAGGAAAGAAAAGGTTTGATAAGGCCAAGATAAAATGCTTCTCTTGTGGTGAAATGGGGCATTTTAAATCTGAATGTGATGGAAGAGACAAGGAAAAGAAGGTTAATCTCTCCATGAAGAAGGAGGATGAAGAACCAGCCTTGCTCATGCTCAAGAATGATACTGAAAAAGATCTGTTGTAGACTGAACTTGCACAAGGAAAGGAGGGTGACAGGTTCAGCAAGTGGTATCTAGACTCGGGAGCATCCAATCACATGACTGGTGATCAGACTTTGTTTGCCACGCTTGACAAAGAGGTCATAGGACGGATAAAGCTTGGAGACTCATCCTATGTAGAGATTCAGGGAAGAGGGACAATAATCTTCTCAGGAAAGAATGGAGAGCATGTCCCACTTAGAGATGTCTATTACATTCCTAAACTGAAAGCAAACATCATTATCATTGGCCAACTTGATGTGAATGGAAGCAAGTCTGTCTTCAAGGATGGGGAATTGTGCATCTACTCAACAGGAGGAAGGTTGGTTGCAAAGTTCAGAGGCAAGCCAACAAATTGTACATTCTTCATCTAAAGTCAGTGAAGGAAGAGTGCTTGGTGTCAAAACTCAGTGCAGATTGGGTGTGGCATGCAAGGTATGGACATCTGAACTTTATATCCTTGAAGAAATTGTCTCAAAAAAACATGGTGATAGGCCTTCCAAGCATTGAACAAGTGAATAAGGTGTGTGATGGATGTCCGGTGGGACGTTTACACAGAATTTCATTCCCACATGCTTCAGGTTTCAGATCGAGGAAGCCCTTGGAATTGATCCATGCTGATCTTTGTGGTCCCATCACGCCACCAACAATTGGAGGTAATAGATATTTCCTTCTTCTAGTTGATGATTACTCACGTTTTATGTGGATAAGATTATTGAGAGGAAAGGATGAAGCATTAGAAAATGTCATGACGTTTAAGGCTGTTGTAGAATTTGAAAAAGAAGCAAAAATAAAGGTGCTTAGAACGGATCGTGGAGGTGAATATCCACATCCAACAGATTCAAGGAATTCTGTGATAATGAAGGCATTACAAGGCATCTTACAACACCTTATTCCCCTCAACAGAATGGGGTGGTGGAAAGGAGAAATCAAACAATCATGGAGACTACAAGGAGCATGCTCAAAAGTAAGAACATTCCATCAATCTTTTGGGGAGAAGCTGTGAATACAACAATGTATGTTCTGAATGGAGCACCAACAAAGAGCCTAGAAGATGTCACTCCCTTTGAAGCTTGGCATGAGTGGAAGCCAGTTGTGAAGCATCTGAGGATTTTTGGAAGTGTGGTTAATGTCAAGAATGCCACTCCAAATCTGCCTAAGCTGGAAGACAGAAGCTCTAAGATGGTGTTTATGGGCTATGAGGAAGGATCTAAAGCATATAGAGTTTATTAGGGCAGGGACTTTATACCCGTGGAACCGAAGAAACGAACCGAATCGCTCATTTCGGTTCGGTTAATGATAATTTATTTGGGTAAATTTTTCGGTTCGGTTCTTGTAAAAAAACTTCGGGTTCGGTTCGGTTTTACAAAAAAAAACCGAAGAACCGTTATATATTAATAATATATAAAAATATATAACTTCGGGTAACCGAAGAACCGAAAAATATATAAAAAACCCATTTTTTTAACAAGAACCGAATTAAACATAGGAACCGAACCATATTTCGGGTAACTGAAGAACCGAAGAACCGAAATTTATGGGCCATTTCTGTATTTCGGTTAACCGAAATAACCGTAGTTAGGAACCGATCAAAGTTCGGGTTCGGTTATTACGGTTCTCCACTAAAAATTCCAGGAACCGAACCGTAAAAAAAAAAAAAATTACCCTGCCGGCTAAAAAAAATCCAAGAACCGAAATATCCCAGCCCTAGAGTTTATGATCCTAAGAAGGAAAGAATTGTGGTAAGTAGAGATATCACATTTGATGAAGGAGCAATGTGAAAATGAGATGATGTTGACTTGAATAGAAACACTACACCCTGCATTTTCAGTGTAAATGTTTCTGATGGTGTTAACTCTCCACTTGATGGGAATTGTGAACAAACTGATGCAACTATTGTTGACAGCCCACGTACACCAGGAAGAGTGACTCAGAATGCACGTGAAGGCACCTCTAGTGACTCCTTGCCATGCAACACAGAACCAGAAACTAAACACTCTGAAGAGGTGACAGACATTTTTTATCACACCCCATTGAAGTTCAGGTCTCTGCAGGATATAGATGATGAGACTCAGGAAATACAAGAGGAAGTAGGACTGTGTTTCATAGCAGCAGACGAACCAGTCAGTTTTGAAGAAGCCATCTCTAGCAAGCAATGGAAGGAAACAATGGACTTGGAGATAGATTCCATCAACGGAAACAACATTGGAGTTTGGTGGATCTTCCAAGTAACTTAAAAGCTATTGGTTTGAGGTGGATCTTTAAACTGAAGAAAGAGCCCGATGGAAGGATAAGTAAACATAAGGCCAGGCTGGTAGCAAAAGGGTATGTCCAGAGATATGGAATAAATTATGAAGAAGTCTTTGCCCCCGTTGCAAGGTTAGAAACTATAAGAATGCTCTTAGCCTATGCAGCATCCAAACATTTTGAGATCCATCACATGGATGTCAAAACAGCCTTTTTGAATGGAGAACTGAGTGAAGAAGTTTATGTGAGGCAGCCTCAGGGTTATGAAGATAAGAAATACCCAGAGAAAGTGTTGAAGCTCTACAAGGCATTGTATGGCTTAAAGCAGGCGCCTAGAGCATGGAATGTCAAGCTACACAGATGCTTGAAGAAACTTGGTTTTGACAGATGCAGTAATGAAAATGCCTTATACACCAGGTTCAATAAAAATGATACTATGATATTAGGAACTTATGTTGATGACTTGATCATCACAGGCTCGAGTAAAGATGCCATATTCTCTTTTAAGGAAGAAAAAGAGAAGAGTTTTGAGATGGGTGATCTTGGCCTACTGAGCTATTACTTAGGCATTGAAGTCAAACAAACTGATAGAGAAATCTTCATCCATCAGGAGGGACTAGCAAAGAAGATTGTGCACAAATTAGGACTCCAGGAATGCAATCCTAGTGTCATTCCTATGGAGCCAAGGCTGAAGCTGTCCAAGTTTGAAGATGATGAAGATTTGGTGGATGGAACTCAGTTTAGGAGTTTGATTGTCAGCCTAAGGTACTTACTCAACACACGTCCAGATTTGTGTTTCAGTGTAGGAGTTTTGAGCCGATTTATGGAGAATCCAAAGACTTCTCACATGGAAGTTGTTAAGAAGGTTGCTAGGTACATCAAGGGTACTTTGAAGTGGAGTTATATTCTTCCTAGGACACAAGCCTATCACTTAGACCTCGAGAAAGCAAAGGACTGTTGCACTCTCCTCCTGTGAAGCAGAGTATGTTGCAGCCACTATGGGAGCATGTCAAGGGATATGGCTACAAAACATAATGCAGACGCTGGAAGCAAGCAAGACTATTGTGCCAACACTGTATGTGGACAATAAGTCTGCAATTGCGCTTGCCAAGAATCCTGTATACCATGACAGGAGCAAGCACATAGATACCAAGTATCATTTCATAAGGGAGTGTGTTGAGAAGAACAAGATCAAGATGGAGTTCGTGAGAACCAATGATCAACTAGCTGATTTTCTCACGAAGCCCTTGGCAAAACAGAGATTTTTTGAGCTAAGGAACAAGATAGGTATGAAACTACCAAACGAAGCTTAAGGGGGGAAATGTTGTATTTAAGCATAGTATATTATGTTAAGTAAGAAATTAAGTTATGTTAGTATGTATTGACTGCATATAAGTCAGTCAGTTAACAGTAATTAGTGGCGTGGAATTAGAGCCAATACAGATGTTAGTTATTTGGTGATTTCAGTTAGTAACTGTCTCTAATGTTAGTTGAGGGCAATTGCTGTACATGTGATATATTTATATCTTGTAAATCTGTAAGTCACAGTTATCACTTATTGAATACAGAAGTCATTTGTGTGCAGTGTGAATCTCTCTTGTTGTTTTTCTCAAACGTGTGTGTGCATTAATATATAAATATACAGATTCAGGACTTCAATTCTTCACACCTTGGTTAAGGTGTTATCTATTTCTCAGTCCAAAGCCATTGTCTTCCATTATCATTACTCTTGTTTCACGTGTGAAATTTCAAAACCAAAACAATTCTTTTTCTTGTTCTGCAACCAAGGTTGAGTGAGATTTCAAGAACAACACAAAGAGGAAGTCAAGTACCATTTTTGAATGTTGATTGGTCTACGAATTCGATACTTTCCATTCATGTCTACTTAGAGGAGTCTTCCATGCCTATCATAGGAGAGGTGTCCATCAAAGGAGAAGTAGAGTTCTCTTCATTAATATCAAGTCAACAGTAGAGCAAGGTCGGGCCTACACACATGCGGAGACTATCTTGATTCACCCAATCGGTCAAGTATCATTTCTAATATTTGGTGGTGTATTTGATACCAACAACATAAAATTGTCATCCAACCCAAAAATATCATGAAATACTTAAAACAATACATACTAAATGACATACAAAAAAGTGGACTAACAAAGAAAGTGGTAGAAAAAACCGTCTTTAAAGAAAAGGCTGAATGGTAGCATGAATGGGAAGAGGAAAACATGGCATGGACTCAACTACGACAAGATTTTGCATAACTTGATTTTAATGGATCTAGAACAATGAATAATATAGCTATTGTGAATATTATTTCCAGATCACAATGGGACACAGGCCCGACCCATGGGGCGGGGCAGACTGGGCACTTGCCCCAGGCCCGTAAATTCAAGGGGCCCATATATTTTTTTTTCCCTATACTATACATATGTAATACCAGCCCGTTTAAAAAAAAATGTAATAGGCCCACCAATTTATTGCATGTGTGCTTTTACGTGTTTCACTTTCCTTTCCCAAATTCCCAATTCCCTTCCCAATATCAAATTGATTGCAATCTCATAATCACATTCTCACCTCTTAGAATTCCCTGGATCATAGCCTAGAAAATAGGAAGGATGAGATCTCATTTAATCAATTCAATAGACTTTGTTCTAGTGCCTGTGGTTCTCCTACATATTTCCCACTTCTATCTCTACAGAATATTGCAATTCGATTGATTCAGACAATTTTTTGAAGAGGATTCATCCGTTCATGTCAATAATGGTAATGAATTCTCAAATCTTAATCTTTCTTTGCTTTAATAGTTAAATTTTTTATTTGGTTTGCATTCTGAAATCTCTAAATCTGAGTATCTGAGATTGTTTGTTAATTTCACGCCAACAATTGGCAATTGCTATTTGCTAGTTAATTTTGTAAGTCTCTAAATCCGAGATTCTGAAATCTTCAATCTCTAATAGTAATTCTTTGTGTTTCATGTCTGATTTTGTGTAGGAATTCCAGAAGAAATTCATATTTGGAATTCAGGATTAAGCCCACTTATCGATCAAATCACTTCATGCCTTCCTCTTCTTGGAGATCCCACTAATCAGGTGATATTTTCTCAATTAGTGATTTTGTGGTGTGATTCTTGTGAATTATTCCTCACAATGTTGCCAAAAAAACAGCCCTCTGGATGTCAGAAGGAAAAAAAAAAGAAAAGCTATTCAACAATTTGTAGATTCACAGAGGGGTGCTATGCGTAAGTTTGTTATAAAAAAGGGAGATTCGAACCAAAATTCTGAGAGATTAGGTGATGTTCATGATGAATCAAATGAAAGTATGCCTATTGAAAGTCAACCAATTGAACAGAACAGACCTGTTGATCAGCCTGATTTAGTTGATAATGCAGTAGTTGATGAAGAACCTACCCCTTTTATTGATATTTATGATCCTAGAAGGTGGGATAATCTAAGCAACAAAGATAGAGATATTCTAGTTGAAAAGGGGCCTATAAGGGAATTAGATCTTGTGTTTCCTTTCGATAAATTTTCTAGACAATTTTCATATGCATATTATTCTAGAAAGTTAAGTAACGGAGAGACAAGTGATAGGAAATGGCTAGTTTACTCTAAACAAATGGATAAAGTATACTGTTTTTGTTGTAAATTGTTTAAAATTGGAAGCAACAAAAGCCTGCTAGCAAATGATGGATATAATGATTGGAAACATCTTAGTGAGAGGCTTCGACAACATGAGAATAGTGCTGATCATATGACTAATATGATAAGGTGGAATGAGTTAAGGTTAAGATTGGAAGAGAATCAAACAATTGATAAAGAATTGCAACATGAAATCACAAAGGAGAAAGAGCGTTGGAGACATGTTCTAAAAAGAATAGTTGCTGTTGTAAAATGTCTTTCTAAACATAATTTGGCTTTTCGAGGCTCTAATGAGAAGCTTTACCAAGATAGCAATGGTAACTTTTTAGGTTTGGTTGAGATGATAGCTGAATTTGATGTGATAATGCAAGAGCATATTAGACGTATTCAAAATCATGAGATTTATCATCATTATTTGGGTCATAAAATTCAAAACGAGTTGATTTCTGTTTTAGCATATAGTGTTAAGAGTTCTATTATACGATTCATCAAAGGGGTAAAATATTTTTCTATAATTCTTGATTGCACACCAGATGTAAGTCATCAAGAGCAAATGACTTTGCTTGTGCGGTGTGTAAATATGGCCAGCCATAAAATACAAATAGAGGAGTACTTTATAGATTTTTTGACTGTGGATGACACCTCTGGCTTAGGGCTGTTTAATGAATTAATGGCTGCATTTAAGACTCTGGATCTAAATGTTGGTGATGTGAGGGGTCAAGGGTATGATAATGGATCTAATATGAAGGAAAAAAATCAGGGGGTTCAAAAAAGATTGCTTGAAATAAATCCAAGAGCTTTATATATGCCATGTGCTTGTCATAGTCTTAATCTTACTCTAAATGATATGGCAAATTCTTGTGTTAAAGCTGTTTCATTTTTTGGTGTGGTGCAACGCATATATACTTTATTTGCAAGTTCTACAAAAAGGTGGAAGGTCTTACTTGATAATGTTCCTGGATTAACACTTAAATCTCTATGTAATACTCGTTGGGAAAGTCGAATAAAAAGTGTTAAAGCTATTAGATTCCAATCTCCTCAAATAATGTTGGCTTTGTCAGAATTGTCTAAATCTTGTGATGATGCCAAATCAAAGAGTGAAGCTGAAAGTTTGTGCGATGCGCTTGAAAATTTTGAGTTTTTGCTAGGTATGGTTATTTGGTATGATATATTATTTGCCATCAATATGGTAAGCAAGAAGTTGCAATCTAAATCTGTATGTATTGATGCAGCCATGAAGCAAGTAGATAGTGTCATCTCTTATTTTAAAACTTACAGAATTCAAGGTTTTGAGTCAAGTTTGGATATTGCCAAGAGTCTTGCATGTGACATGAATATAGAACCTGTTTTTAAAGCAAAGCGTAGAATCTTTAGAAAAAACAGTTTGATGAAAATGATGAATGTGAAGAAATTCAATCACCTGAAGAGTCTTTTAAATTTCATTATTTTTATGTCATTGTAGATCAGGCAATTTCTTCACTGGAAAACAGATTTGATCAATTAAAAATATTTGACAGCATTTTTGGATTCTTACTTGATTCAATTACCTTGAAGTCATTGAATAACGATGAGCTAAAACAATGTTGTGTTAAGTTCCATACCACTTTTTCTCATATTGATGTGTGTGATGTTGATCAAGATGAACTTTTTTCTGAATTAAAAGTGTTACAAATATCTTTACCAGATCAGCCAATGTCAACTATTGAAATTCTTGAATTTGTAAAAGCTGCAGATTGCTTCCAAATGTTTCAATTGCATGTCGTATTCTATTAACTGTGCCTATAACTGTAGCTTTAGCTGAAAGAAGCTTCTCTAAGTTGAAATTATTGAAAACCTACTTGAGGCCATCGATGTCACAAGAAAGGTTGAATGGTTTAGCCATTTTGAGTATTGAGAAGGATATACTTGAAAGTTTAAATGTTGATACTGTTATTGATAATTTTGCATCTAAAAAAGCTCGAAAAAACCGATTTGCATAATGTTTTGTGTGTTTGCTTATTTGACAGGTGATAAGTGTTCTGGTTCATGGATGGTTGCTTGATATCATGGGGATTCAAATTCAAAACAAGATTCATATTGTTGCTTCTGAGGAGATTCACACTTTGTTATGTTCTAGAAGTTTTGTACTATTGCTACTCTAGTTTTTTGCTACTCTAGTGCTGGTTGAGTGTTGTTTTCTATTATTGTTACAACAATGCAGAAATTCAAAACCTTTGTATTTTCATTGATGATGGGATTAAATATATGTTTTAACTTTCTAGTGTTAATTATATTAAGGGGCCTTATAAATTTTACTCGCCCAGGGGCCTTTGATAGGCTAGGACCGGCCCTGATGGTAGGGGTGTTCATAAGCGGATATCCGATCCGATCCGTCTAATCGGATCGGATATCCGCAATAAAATTTTCTCAAAAACCATATCCGTATCCGATCCGGGTATACCCGGATATCCGATCCGTATAGCTCGGATCGGATCGGATATTTTTGGTGGATATCCGAATATTCATATTTTTATATATTTTTTTATATTTAAGTTCCAAATAATTTATTCAGTCGGTAAACTTTACACAAAAATCACGATCCAAATAATCATCCGCATAAAAGAAAGAGAAAAATAATTTAAAATAAAATAAAAATGGGGTGTTAAATATAGATTGAGGTTTTATTTAATTTTAATTTTATTTGTGGGGTGAAATATATTAAAAATAATTAAAAAACAAACAAAAAAGAGGTAGTACTAGGAAGTCGAAGCACATAAAACTTACTTGGACTATTAAACTTTTTGTTATTGCACATAAAATATATGTATATTATTATACCCTCGGATATCCGGGGGGTTTGACGACCCGATCCGTATCCGATCCGGTGATCCGGCTAATTTTCTCGGATCGGATCGGATTTGGATAATTTTCCAACGGATTCGGATTTTCGTGGATCGGATCGTCGGATCACCGGATCGAATTGATCGGATCGGATATTTTTGAACACCCCTACCTGATGGGACACCAATCTCATGAGAGCAAAAAATGTGGCAAAATGATATAGTTCTTCGGTTGGAGGTAATGGCCCTTCAAAGTAGTACTTTTAGTGCATAAAGGCTTAAATTTAGAAAAGTTATAATTGAAGGAGAAGATTTTATTGTGATCACATCAATTAAGGGAATTTGAAACTGTACATAAGAAATCAAGAGTATTATCTCTGATATCCAAATTTATTTAAAATCCGTCCAAAAGTAGTTGAGATTTTGCACATTTTCAAATAGGTAAATGTGGTGAATGACAAAAGTGTTAATGTTGATCACTTTGCCTCAAGCCCTCAATAGACTTCATCCAAACCCATCAAAAACTTGCATTGAAGTACTCATTGATAAGGATACACTAGGCTGGCCTTGAAATGATAGTCCTAATTCTTACTCAATCGAAAAAACTGAAATACGTACTCCCTCAATCCATCATTTTGAAGTATACATTTTCTTTTGACAAATCCCCGCGGAAGTTTGAAAACGTCATAGTTCTATATAAGACTATATATAGTCTATATCCATATCTCTTGCTTGTACAACTGAGCTTTTTTTGTATTGATAATAAACAAACACTTTCAGTCCATCCATAACCATGACCTGATGACCCCTGTTCCCACTCATCTCAACACGGCAGGAATTTCGTGAGAAATCAGTTGGTGTTGATTGTGAACCCTTTGCTCAACAACAACCTAAAACACCCTGAACGGGATGGATCACCCAGAGCAACACGAGAGTGCGCCTCGGCTCTGTTTTGATTTGTCCTCGTTGTCAATGAGGCTAACCCGGTTGACTGAGAGCTCGGCCTTGTAGGAATCGGAGTTGAGTACTTTCCTGCTCACTTTATCGAAGATGGCTCGAATAACCAACTCGAACGCATTCTTGACATTGATGGCGTCCTTTGCGGACGTCTCCATGAAGAACATCCCGTGCTCCTCAGCCAAGATCTTGCCTTCCTCCACACTCACTGACCTGATGTTCTTTAAATCACATTTGTTTCCAACCAGCATTTTTCCTACCGTTGTGTCACAGTGTGCTGCACAAGAAAGAATTGACTTCATTTCATACAAAATATTGAAAACTTACTTTTAATAATAATACAATGCAGGCATATCTAGTCAAGCCGTTAAGCCTCTAAGGTAGTACCCAGAAGTCTCCGATAACCAATTAATCGTAAAGGGCGTATCCAGTCAAGCGGTTAAGCCTCCAAAGTAGGACTTTTTTTCTTTTTTTTTTTAACAGAGGAAAGTACAACTATGTAAATATAGAAACCATGTGGCTCAAAGTTTGGGAAGGAGACAGAGAATGAACGAGTCAGTAAACTCAGAGTAATTAATTGAATGGCCATATTTAATTTTGATAAAAGAGGGAAGGTGGGAGAACCAATATACATCAGAGCTGTCAACATTGGTTGCATCTGAGAGATGTGCCATCTCTTCAACTAGATTTCAAGTTTCGACCCTAAAACTTTGGGCGAAAGGTACAAATCCCAGTTATAACAGAGTCTAACTAGTCTTGATAGTTGTATTGGAGTAACAAATTGAACAGATCAGCTGAGTGATTTCAATGAATTCGTCCAATCTCCTCATTAGGAACCCAATTCGAACAAGATCTGAACATCAGACCCCATTTCATAGAGTCACAGAAGAACTAGAGAAATTGAAAAAGGATAATTAGTTAGCATGTATGTATAATTGTATATGCATATGTATGAGAGCTAGAAGAGATTTACTGTCGAGCTCTTCGAGCCAACGGGAGACGCTATCGAAGGTGCTGCTGCGGGAGATGTCGTAGACGACTAGGGCGCCGATAGCGCCGCGGTAGTAGGCGGAGGTGACGGCGCGGAACCGCTCCTGTCCGGCGGTGTCCCAAATCTGCGCCTTGACTTCCTTGCCGTCGATCTCCAAGCTCTGCGTCTGGAACTCCACCCCAATGGTGGCCTTGGAGTGCATGTTGAACTCGTTCCGAGCGTAACGCGATAGGAGATTCGATTTCCCCACGGCCGAGTCTCCGATTATGACGATCTTGAACAGGTACTCCTCCGCCTCGTCGTCGGAAGACATGGCTAGAGACTACTAGAGTGTGGGAATTGGAGGAAGGATTTGAGTTTTAGTAGTGAGAGAGCGAGATGGAGTGGGCGAGGAGAGACAGAGTGTAATTGGTGTATGCGTGATTGATTTGTGAGTGTGAATGCGGATGAATGATGATGGTTAAATGTTTCCACGCTGGACTTTCTTTTATCAAAAGAAAATAAATTAGGTATCGTAAATATAATCTCTTCTTCTACGAAAGAAGAATATGTTCTCGTTTCACTTGTAGTTAGAAAGGGGTTTTTGGGTGTAAAGTGATTTTTAGTGTCTTGAAAAACGTAAAAAATAAAGAAAGTTGCACAGATTTCAAGATTATTAAAAGTGATTTTTGGATAGAAAGGGATTTTGGGAGGAAAGTGAAATAAGCTCTATCTTAATTAGAAGAATAAATAATCGTCATCAGCTGCCTTTGTTGCTCAAATTGTATGTATGTATGGATGTGTGTGTTTTGTGGAATTTACTTTCAATGATATTGTCGGTGATCTGATCATATGAGTTGGGACTTTTTGGTTTTTGAACGGCAGAAGTTTGACGTTAAATGCGTACAGCCATCACATTTGTCACAGTGTGCTGCACAAGAAAGAATTGTCGGTGATCTGATCATATGAGGAGGCCCAAGAATCAGCACTTAATCCAAAATTTCAACCAAAAATAACCAAAAACAATCCGAACCTATTTTTCGACGAGTTTTCCGGAGGAATCAATGATATGGTGATCAGATATATTTTAAATAAGTGTAAAATATTAAGTTGTTATGTCAGATTTTCGATCGGTACATCATTGATTCCTTAGAAAACTAGTCGCAAAATGAGTTCGAATCGTTTTTTATTAATATTGCGATAGTTCGTATCGCTGGTGGTGATTTTCAAATTTCGGATTATTTTTGGTTGAAAGGTGATACTTGGGATTATTTTGGGTCATTTTTCCTTAACAATATAGTATTTGTTACATAATAGTAATATTCCCCTTAAGATTAGCTAGATCTTTGCGATAAGCCAAGTCTTGGTAATCTTGTTGAAGTTTGGAGTATCCAACGGCTTTGTAAGCCACATCGGCCGATTGATCTTTTGTTACTCGTAGAACACCATTTTGGACTTGTTCCCGAACAAAGTGAAAGGCGAGTGCAATATGCTTCATTCAACTATGGAACACGAACTTAAATATGTTGCCCCAAGGTTGTCGCAGTGGAAAACTGGCTCTCGAACTAGCTTTATGCCAAGCCCATGCTCGTGTAATAAGGACATTACCTAAAGTAATTCCGAGGTCGTTTTACTAAGCGTCTTATACTCAGCCTATGTGGACGACCGTGCAACAAAGCTTTGTTTCCTTGAACTCCATGAAATCAAAGAAGAACCATAATAGAATAGATATCTAGTAGTTGAGACATAATCGTCTTTGTCACCCGGCCAATTGACATGAGAAAAGTCGTGGATAAATGATGGTGAGTAAGATGAGATTGTGATGTCATAGTACATAGTGCATACTATATAAAGAAGAAATCTTTTAATGGCCAACCAATGTTTTGAAGTCGGCTATTGCATATATTGGGACAACTTGTTAACCGTGTATGCCACATCAAGACAAGTGTGTCCTAGATATTGAAGGCTGCCAATGAGTCTTCAATGGTTTGTTGGACATAGCAGGGGTGTTCCATTGTGACAAGTTAGTGTTGTTGTTGGAGAAATGGGAGTGGCTAATGGCTTAATGTTTGATATGCTGACCTTAGACAATGATGCAGTGAAGCCAGCCATGTCTCCTACCGACGTCGATTAGTTGATTCGAGTGCCTTCTAATGGACCAATTACTAGGAGTCGGGCTAAGAAGATTGCTCAAGGCACAACAACGATCTTAGTTCGATTGGCAGCTATTGTTGAAGGGTCGAGCAAGACGAGATGGGTCACTTGCATTCAGCATCAACTAAGCCCGAATTCAATGGATTAAATTATTGGGCCGAGTTTCACACTATTTCCTTATTTGGAAACATGCAATAGCTTGTCTCACTTTAGGGCTGAATTTAGTAAGTGATCGGGTGAGATAAGTTGTTACATGGGTCAAAGTCAACCCTTTGACTTGACCAATCTAAATATGGAAAATATCAATTTTATATCTTTTATTTAGTTGGACTATTTTATTAGTTGTTAAAGAGATATTTTCAATCAATACGCTTATATTAGTTGGTTGATAATCTCTCTCCTATCTTTTTGTTATCTTTTAGATATTTTAAGTTTGTTAGGATATTTTCCTTAAATAAATAAATCGGTCATGATTTATTTTATTTAAGGGAGATGTAGTTTGTCATAGCTTTAGATATTTTATTATATCTTGGGAAGCAAGACATGAGCCTTCTCTCTCCTAGGGCCGGCCTCATGAAGTGTTTCTTGCTCTCCAAGTTTCAATTTTGTATTGCCTATTTATCCTTTGTTTTTTCATTAATAAAAATCAGCTTGAGAGAGATTAAACCCAAATTGGTTTAATCTATCTCTTGGGTCAAAAATACAAGTGTGTTTGCAATTGTTGGAGAACTCCATTCGATCATCATCTTCATTCGTTCATCATCACCACTCGATCTCTCTCTCTCTCTTTCATTGTTCTCAAATCTGAGTTTTTGTGTGATCAGTTAGATTGTTCTGAGTTGATTGTTAAAGATCAAACTTAGTTAATCATTCGAATTTAGCGTTAGAGCCAATCCGTTTGAACTATCAAAGTTGATTATATCTATAATTTAGATCAATTTCGATTTATTCATAATCTCGTCAAATTGGTTACTTGTTCCACAAGATATTAACTTTAGAGCAATTTCAGGTTGAAACAAGATTACAAGGCAAGATCGGGATCTGTTGGGTTAAATACGAGGTTTCTTAGGAGCAATCTGAGGCAATCACGTATCAGACAACACATCAGCTAAGTACTTCTTTTTTAGTCTAAGATGAAGAAGATATACCTTTAACTCTTTCTACCAAGCTCATGGAGCTTATTTGAGTCCATGTAGGGCCTTTTTGCAACTTGCACACATGCATAGGCTTTTGTGAATCAATGAAGCCAAGAGATTGGCACATATAGACATATTCATACAAAGTACCTTGTAAGAATGCATTGTTGACATTAAGTTGCTTCGGAGGCCACCCTTTGGAGACTGCTAATGACAAAATGACCCCAATTGGTATTGGATTAACGACATGGCTGAACGTTTCATGATAGTCATGTCTAGATATTTGATGAAAGCCCTTAACAACGAGACGGGCTTTGAATCTATCAACTATATCATTTTCTTTGTACTTACTACGATAGACCCACTTGTAGCCTACAAGGTTTTGATGTATGTGACTAAACCAGTGCAGTCTCGTCTCTCGCAACTTGTTCCCTATACTGGCCAACCCCATATTGCTCTTGATGACTTCATTTATGATCTTGTCCAATAACGTGTGCCTGCTCATCCACCTTAGCATCCTCATCTCAACTGCCATGAAACCTCTATTCTTGTGGCCACATGGTGGGCTGTGATTCTTCCCCATACAAGATGGCAGGTGTTAGTGCACAAAAATTCCGCCTTCAATACACTATTTGATAACTCCTTCTTCACCTTCCGTTCTGAGTGCTTCTTCAACCTAGGACCTGCAAAACAATGGACAAAGGGGGCAAGGACCCCCTAATCCACCTCCGATGCCTAAGTCAAAAGAACAGTCGTCAATCGAGCGTCAAGTTAAAGACAAGAAAAGCTAGAGAACTCAACGAACTTGAACAAGTAAACTAAGCGAATATTAGCCTGTTCAATCTATGAATATGTGTGTTCTTGTATGCTCTTCATACACGACAAAAATATGTGTTTATAATGGAAGATAGAGGAAAGGGGGGACCGAAAATTAACCCCCTAGTGCTAGCCCAGTGCCTTGCAACCTAAGCAAGCGATATCTTGCTCCCTACTCCAAGAAAAAATTATATCTTTTCGTTAAGAAAGAATCTCTTCTTATGTCGAATAACCACCATATTTAATTTTATATAAAAATACTAAAAGATATAAAAAGATAATAAATAAAATACCTTTATGGTGGTTGATAGAGAAAATAATTATGGTAATTAATTTTTACTCGCTCACAAATGCCCCACCTACATCTTTGGTACGCTTCCCACGTAACTAGGACGTAGGGTACACAGGTCTAATATAAAGTAGCCATGTAGATTAGTCACTTCAAGTCCCCTAACACGTCGTATATTCGTATATCCATGAGCGAATATCATGGGTTCCTTGTCTCTCTCTACATACACACATATGTAGAAATTCGTTAGTGCGAAGAACTAACGTTGCGCTCAAGAATTGTTTTTATGCAAGACTCAAACTAATGCAAAAACTGAATTTTATTAAAAATAAACGTGAATGGCATGTTTTTAAAGACTGAACTAAAGAATGAAAAATAAAAATCTAAGGGCCTCATCAAAACCACGTGGGAAAATGAGTGCCCTATTTACATGCATTTCCTAATCTCAGGATCCTTGTGTGGAGGAAGACGGGTAACCACAGTCGTAGTTCTTTTCTCTAGAAATCGGGTTTCCAAAAATAGGTCTGCGGTTCCACGGTCACGATTTTGCCCCAATAAGAGGTCTTGCTCTCAGACGCAGATCCGCATCACGGCCCTCAGGCCCACGATCGCGGTTACGTTGCTGGCCTCCATTATTCGGCTCATTTTCAATTCTCTACATAAACTCTGTCTTAGGGAGATTTTCGTAGAGTGAAGACGAGCTTCAAGCGGATTAGCCCAAACTCGGACTATAAAATCTTCATCTCTAAATTGGGTCATTTGATGGAGGGTCGAAGCTACCGCTCCTATCCCATGAATCCATGGCCTTCCCAAATTTAGATTATAAGGGGCAGGCATGTCGACGATTGAAAACTCTACTGTCAACACTTTTCTAGCCAAGCTGACTCGTGTCTTATACATTCCAAGCGGGAACGTTGGATAGCCTCCAAGTCTGGTCAATTGCATTTGTGACTGGAATTAAGTCTTCATTCTATTTTCCAAGGAGTTTGAAGACATCATAATACATAATATCAACTCAACTCCCTAGATCAACCAGAGCCCGACGCACCTTAAAACCTTCATGCTCGACTCCTAAGACTAAGTTGTCGTTGTGGGGGATTAAGACTGACACAAGGACCTTGTCTTGAAAAACCAGCCCATCCACCGTAGGCGCGGGTGAGGACGGTGGTCGTAGCTCGGCATGATGAACTCTCATCACTTCGAGCTCATGGCATGACCTCCTGAAATTGCTCCTAACTTCATCATCTTCATGCTTGTATGTCACCGAGATTGTATGAATAACTTCAATTTTTTTTCTTTCTTGGCTCTCCCTTGTCTTCAAGCTTGTCTTCTTTAATGTACTCATGCAAGTACCCTTCTTGAACCAAGATTTCAAGGAACTTTTCAGATGACCCACAATTCTCAGTCATGTGCCCCCACATTCTGTGGTACATGCAATACTTCTGGCTACAAGGATCATCTTCAGTTTACTCTCCCTTTGGTGGGAAGAGGAAGAAACTCTCATGCTTAATACGTAGTAAAATTCAGTAGATTGGAACATTGAATGTAGTATAAACCGCTCTAGTTTGAGCTTCCAACGATTGTCCCTTCTTGAAGCTTTTATTTGAAGAGTGGTGTGATTTCTGAGGCGGGGAGGGTGATCTTCCGCTTGTCTTGTAATTAGATCCTCTAAGCGCACATATTGGAGAAAACGCTCTTGGAGTTCAGCTATTGTGGAAGGAAGATGGAGTGTCAACTCTTCCCTTAGCTTACTCTCAAAAGGAATTGCCACACTCAAATCATGCCTCAAATACAAGAGATAACCATACTAATCTAGAGCGTATCATGTACGAAGGAACTTCTAGTGGCCAAACATGAAACAAGAAGTCATACAGTTCATATCCAAGTGCTTAGTTTGACAGAAAGTGAAAATTGAGCACAAAAGATGTGGAGGAAAATTGCAATCCCTTCCCGTGCCGGAATGGAAATGGGAGGATATCGCAATGGACTTCGTGACCGACCTGCCCAGGACTCAAAAGCAAAAGGATTCCATTTGGTTATTGTGGATCCGCTCACCAAGAGCGCTCACTTCGTTCCCATCCAAAACAAGTGGAAAGCTACAAAGTTAGCAGCAGTCTTCATTAAGGAAATAGTCCGCCTCCATGGAACCCCAAAGACGATCATCTCTGATCGAGACAGTCGATTCATGGCCTCTTTCTGGAAAGAATTATATAAGGCCATGGGAACCGAACTGAAGTTTAGCATTGCGTTCCATCCCCAAACCGATGGTCAATCTAAAAGGACCATCCAGACTCTTGAAGACATGCTTTGAGCCTGTGTGTTAGACCGCACAGCAAGTTGGGATGACAGCTTGAGCCTCGTAGAATTCACCTACTACAACAGCTAGCATTCCACCATCAAAATGGCTCCCTTCAAGGCCTTGTACGGCCGGAAATGTCGTTCTCCGATCTGTTGGGACGACAACGCCGACAAGATACTTCTCGGACCGGAGCTAGTAGAAAGGACTGCCTCAGAGGTTGCTCTTATCCGTCAAAGAATGTTGACTGCATAGAGTCGACATAAATCCTATGCAGACTTGAAGAGGCAAGACATCGAGTTCATAGTAGGAGACAAGGTTTTCGTCAAAGTATCTCCCTCGAAGGGCGTCTTCCGCTTCGAAAAGCGAGGCAAGCTTAACCCTCGATACGTAGGACCCTTTGAGATCCTAGAAAGAGTCGGAAACCTAGCTTATAGAGTTGCCTTGCCGCCCTCAGCTCACCCCGTTCATAATGTCTTCCACTTGTCACTCCTAAGGAAATACGTGCCCGACGAGTCCCATGTGATCAACTTCGATGACGTGGAAATCCAGTCGGATGGCACCTATGAGGAAAGACCGCTTAAAATAGTAGAGCACCGAGTAAAGCAGCTACGCAACAAAGAAGTACCTCTAGTACGGGTACTTTGGTCCAAAGATGGCAATGAAGGGACAACATGGGGAACCTGGGAAACTGAGCAAGATATGCAGAGACGTTTTCCCCAATTAATGTCACCAAAAGTACAGTTAGTAATATCCTTTAAGGGGGTACTAGACCCCTCGTTGTGTCCTCACAGTTGTGAGTTTTGCAGCTATCATTCTCTTCCATCTCGGTACCGCTCTACGTTTTCCTAGTTTCGGGGACGAAACTAATTTTAAGGGGGTAATATTGTAATATCCGTAATATTCCAAGGTTTTTAAAACCATTATAATGTAATTTTATAATCCTTTTCTCCATATAAAAGAGAATTCATAATATAATTTATAACCCTTCTTCCCTATAAAAAGAGATTTTAAATAAATTAAATAAATAAAGTCAAGAATGTATTATAAGGGTTATGAAGGAACGAAAGCATTTAAAGAAAAATAATGCTTTATTAATTTCAAATTTTATTAAATAAAAAAGACACAACAAGCTAATAATAGTACAATGAAAAATTAATAAAAAGGAGACAAGAGTCGGGACTCGAACCCGAGACCTCTTGCATCTCCTCTCACACGCCCACATACATAAACCACTAGGCTATTATAACTCATCAATGCTTAAACCCACCCTTTTAATTTTATATTATCCTAATCTTCTTCTTCTCCAAAGCACATTAGACTTTGTCTAATTTATTTGACGTAGTAGCATTGCATGCCCAAAGCTTCTCCTCCTCCTTCACTCTTCCTTGAAAGACCCCCCATAGTGCATCATCAAGAGTCATCGCCCAAACAAACACACTTCTCACCAATCGAGAGCAATCCCCTCAAGGGCGGAGCTATGTTGGGACGGGTGGGGGCCATGGCCCCACAATCCAAATTTTGTCCGTATATATGTTCCTCTTGTCCATAGCTTCGATTTGATATATTATAAGCTGAATTCTGACAATTCAGCAAAAGCTTATGAATGTTTAAAGATTGGACGTATACAAACCACTTTTAACAAGTCATTTATTTAGTTAGAATGCTTTAATCTTTTGTTAAACAACCTACTTTCATAATGTGATTGAACCCGAAAACTTTGAAACAAGGGTTTTAGTTTGGGCTTTATTTTTTAGTTACGAGATCTTAATATTTATAGATTCAATTAATTTATATTTTGAAACATTTTTGTTCTCTTAATCTAAATGTAGTCTGAAACATAATTCGTAATTACAAAAGTTGTCATTATAAATTCTTGTTTTCTTAATGTAATTATATTTTGAAATATTTTAGTCCCTCCTCTATAAAATATGTTATCTTTTTTTGTCTAAATTTGTATTTTTTATTTCTACATCTTTCTCGAAACGTACATTAGCTATGTTGGAATATTTTGTCGGCCCCTACAATGATACATTTTTGGCTACGCCCCTGAATCCCCTTCTCTCCCTCTATGGTCAATTTCAATGGCCATGGATCACTAAGCCCTCTCCTCCCTATATAAAGGGCTCAATTAATCATCAAATTCACACACAAACACTCTCCTCTCCCTTCTAAACACATTGCTTCTCAAGTTCCTTCAAAAATCCAGATTCAATTAAGCTTTATTTGGCTGATTTTTCTTCAAAAAAATCCTAACAAACACATTCCAAGTCCTCCCAAGCCACCACCACTCCAAGGCCGGACCATTGAAGGAACACCACCAGCCCGTCGGAGCCTCACCGCGCGCCGCCCGACCGCCGCCGTCCTCTTGGTGACCACCGATGCCCCCCCTCTCCCTTGGTTTTCCACGTTTTGTTTTCAACAGAACCTCTTCCTGTAAGTTTACAAAAGGCCTCTCTAGTTGATTTCTTATCATAACTAAGTTAATTTAATTTTTTTTAAATAATAGTCCACAATAATATTGTTAGCCTTACAAAATTAAATCTAATAAAAATAATAACTTTTGGATCTTGTTAGTTGCTAGTGATGGCCATTAGTGCGGGCCAACCCAGCCCAGCCCGCAATTGTGGGCCAAAATTACCCGGCCCAGCCAACCCGCGGGCCAGACGGGCCCAACCCACCTGGGCCATGGGCCGGGCCCGGGTTGGGGAATTGTGGCCCAGCCCGGCCCGGCCCGGAAATTCATTGTATAAAAAAAATAAAAATAAAGGACCGGGCCTATATATATCAGCCCGGCCAGGCCCGGGGCCCGGCCCGCTCCAGCCCGGTACAATACCGAGCCGGTCCCGGGCCCTACTTCTCCGGACCGGCCCGGTGGTGGCCCGGCCCGGGCCCGGCCCAGCCTGGCCCGTGTCCATGACTATTAGTTGCACAAGATAAAATCAAATATGTAAATTATATTATTTTAGATAAGAGCTTTTATTTGCATTTTAATTTAATATAGTATAAATCTCAAGACATGGATTTATTAAATAAGAACTTATATAGAAGTATTTTATATAAATTATATTGTTTTAATGTATGGAGCTTTTGATTGTTAGAAAATATCTTACAAGAAGAATATAAAAGAAATAAAAAAAGATATTATAATATGATATATCTCTAAGTGTAGTGGATTTAAAGACATAAGATTTATTTAATAATAATGGTAGATATGATAATAATATTTGATATATAATTAATGTAATAAGATGTTAAACATATTAGTTTGTTAAAAGTTATCTTGCATAAAAAATATTAAAGATGGAGAAGATAATATTATGATCAAAGCAATAAATAAATAAAGTATATGCTCTTAGTTATAAAATAATACTTTAGGATATGATTCTATTTTTATGAACTAAAGATATGGGAGAACTTATTTAAATAAGATATAAGATTATTTTATCATCATATCATATTTTATGGAAAGCATATCATATAAATTTGACTAGAAATTCTTTTTTATGGAAAGTACTAGAAAAGGAGCATCTACTAATATTTTTATCTCTATTTAATATTACATGTATTTTTAAATGAGGATTTAATGAGAAAATATCATAATAAGGTCTTGTTATAAAAAGATATTGTTTGATAAAAGATAATATTATAATAATACTATGAATATGAGATATTAAATAATAAGGGCATTTTAGACTTTTTACAATCCTAAGAAGACTTTATTAATAACTATATTTCTTATAATGTTGAAAACTATATCATAAGATTTTATAAAGATATTCATTGCTTATTTATATTAATAAAATAACAAGTTAAGATTATAAAGGAATAATTTAATAAATTAAATAAAGCTATTACTTGGTTTTCAAGAATGATAATAAATAATATTAAAATAAGGATTTTAAGGAATAAAGGGATATTACAATATGTAAAATAATAATAAGTGATATTATTATTTTATTCACATCCAACTAAATTATTAATATAATAATTTAGAAAATTGCATCCCTTAAAAAGAATAATAGTGATATTCACAACTTTACAAGAATTGGAGCATTCTTAATAAAGTTATCGGAATATCCCGTGTCTTAGGTCGAATCTCCGTTCCGTGACAAGATCGTTTCCGCTCGTTTGCTAATACAAACTCGTACAATCTAAGGCAAGTGGAATTTCTCCTTGTAGCCTTAATAAATTCATTTCGTGAAATTTCTCGATGTTGGAAACAACTTGTTTGCTAATAATAAACGAACCTAGGAATATCGATTGTTAGAAATAATGACCCCTCTATTTAATATTTGATAGGACTATAATGCTAGTCTTGTTTGTGACCTTGATTGTTTACGATCCCGTTAAGAGATCGGTTCGAATGAATTATTGAGGGGTGCGGGACTAACCCGACGCTTCTATATAATCTACTAAGTCGTATGCCTCTGCGCTTAAAGTACGACTTTCGGGATCATGATCCATGTCTGCTCCGATTGCAATGGATGGATGAGTGGCACCATAGCTAAGTGTCGGAACTAGGTTCCCTTAAGTGGTTCGGGCCATGCGATCCCCCCACAATCTTTAAAAATCATTAACATAATCGACATTTTACGTCATGATATAAGATAAGTGCCAATGCACATTTAAAAGACATCAAAACCGGACCGATCTCAAATGATCATTCCGGCTCTCGGTCCGCAAGGGCGCGAAAGATTTTCAAAACTTGGATGAATTAATAACGTTCCCAACATACTTTCTACTCTAAAGAAATCTACAATCTCGTAGTTCTTTTCTCGATTAACGAACTATCTCCTCTCGAGATACACTCTTCTTCATTCCGATAAGCCCCACATAAAGATCTATACCTCAAAACACATCCGATAATACCTCCCTCGAATATTAGAAAGCACCGAATTACCTTGGGAAGTTCCGTTTCCCGCTTGCTTAGTCTCTTAGACTAATTCTTCTTTTTCGCATGTTTGCTTGGCATTTTCTCGCCCCTCGCAAATTATGTCAGAACCTAGGAACCCAAGCAAGGCGTAGGTGAAGACAGGGACCTAGGCGGGGGTCGTTGCTCCCACTTCCCTCCGACTAATTATTTATTTGTATTGTTTTAATTTTTTTAAAACTATAAAATTAAAAAAAATATACTAATACTATAAGTATTAATTAGTCTAGTTGGTCTAGTCTTCGTTTTACTAGCGGAGAGTGTATCGTTCTAATCTTGTCTCTTAGCCATTCCCTAAGTTAGCATTTCTAGTTTTGTTGATATTTTACTTGAATATGTTTTATTTGTCATGTTTTTTTAATCCTTTTTTATTTTTCTTCCTTAGTTTAAATTAAAAGAACTTGAATTATATTTTCTCCGTCAATGTATATGTTAATTTTAAAAGTACACTATGGAATGACTATTTTAATAAATTTTATTTTTTTAATATTTAGCAATCATTTTTAATAAAAAAGTAAAAAACAAAATAAAAAACAAATCCCGAAAACGATGTCACTAGTATCACCAATTCATATCCGATAACTCCACCCTCCCGCATAATATAAGTTGTGCCCCCGCTTCTAGAAGATCCTGCGTCCGTCACTGCGTGAAGATGTATTTTCCATACTTTTTTGTTTATTTCTATTTATGTTGCAAGAACAAGTTTACGATCTCTATTTTCAAACTTCATTTTGTTAAAGTGTTGTAATGAAGGTTTGTACGAACAAAGTCTCTTTCGAGAGCATCCCTTTTATTATATAAATTATGTCAACTTCTGCATTTTATGAGTTCAATATCATTCTAAAAGCCTTGGGTAACTTTGGATGGTAAAGTCCGATGCCACCGGCGGTAATACCCAATGTTGTAAAATAGGGGTGTTACAAGATCACTTCCATGATCTAATTGTTCCAGAAGAACTTACCTTCAAGAAGCAGTTGGGAGCCTCTTCTACGATCTTTATCCTCTGCCAATAAGATTCAAATGAACTCAACAACTTCATCTATTTAATAAAAAGTATTAAGGAGATACATGTCATAATTAAACTCTTTTACCACTAAAAGACTTGTCTTTTGAAGAGAAATGTCTCCTCTCACGCTTTGCTAGCTCTTCACGTAGGTTCCTCTTTTGCAGTTCTTCAATGGTGTCTTGCCCATCCCTCCTGAAACAAGAAGAATTAATCAGCAAGGGGAAAAGAGCATTTATAAGCTATAACCTGAAGGAAACACTTTTGTTTCTTGATATACACAGATAGAGCGATAAAAATACAAAAATTTAAATAAGAATACTCACTAATCACCTAAAGGGGGTGGGGTAGAAGCAATAATTAATCTAAGCCTCTAATTCTAACTTATAGAAACAAACAGAAGAAAGATATATATATATATATATATTTATATATATATATATATATATATATCACAAATTGACACAAATAGATGCAAAGTCATAGATCATAGATCCTTGCCTAGGCTTTAGAGTAGTATTGGGCTGCAAGATCTCTTGAAGAATACTTTTGGGAAGGGCCAAATATTCCTGTACCACCTTGTTCATCTCCTCACTTTTGCAAGGGCCCAAGTAGGTCTAGCTGCAGTAGTCATTCCTTCTCACTACTACCAGATCTACATATCAAGCATGCATATCACACTACATGTCAATCACATGATTAATAAAACATCACTAAGTTTGAAAATGGAGATAAATCAACAATGACGTGCAAGAAAAATGGGGATAGGAGCATAAATACATTTGACATAAAGCATAATGACCATCAAATACAAAAATTTATGCTGACCAAGACAAGATAAAACCCTAAAAAGTTGTAGAATCTATGTTCCAAGATGGATTCAGGATGGAATGCCAAAAAGCTCTATAGAACGACCCCCCGAAGTATGTCAATGTTAAATCCTCGAGATAAAAGCATGAGGTTCGACAAATCAATCATACATAATCAGCGACGGAGGCAGGCGGGGGAGGGGCCGCCCCCACCAGTTGCCGAGAGTTCTTCGCGAGGCGCTAGCGGCACAAAACAAGTGAAAATTGGGATCTTTCTCAATCGAGAAATAAGACCCGCAGTTGACATAAAGACATCATTAAGAAACAAAATTCAATTCAGAACGAGAAGTTCAAACCGATCGATTTTGGAGACGAAGTTGCAAACTTTGACGAGGCAGAGAAGATTAGCCTGCGGTGAAAAAATCGAATTCTTTCTCCCCGATTTCGTCGTTCCGTCCCGATTCTCTCTCGGGTTCCTTCCATCAATTTGAAGACGAATTTGTAGACTTCAACGAGGCGGGGAAGATATGCCGGCGGTGAAGAGTCCGGATTTGTTCTCCCCGAGACCGTCGTTCCATCCCGATTCTCTCTCTCGGGTTCCTTCCTAGAGCTGCATATCAGTTGAATGAACTTGAGCGCCGCACAAAGATAATAGAAACTAGGGTTTGAGAGTTGGGCTTTTGGGCTCATTTTTATTCAGCCCAAAATTTTATTTTCCCTCTTAAAATAACTATCCCTCCAATTAAGTCCTCCAAAATTTTTTCCCATATTTTGAACGAAATTTTTCTAAATATAATGCAATACACCTTTCTATATATAAATAAGTTAACATATACAAAGAGAAAATAATAGAAAAAATGCTTAAAAATAATTCACATATACATAATGTGTAATCTAACTTTATAAGTACTAACAATTATAACAAGTTTTTATAATGAAATATATTAATTAGTGAAAAATATGATTATAAAAATTCATGTATTCTAAAATGGATCACGATAAATCCTAAAATAGAAAACATCTAAAACCTTTTAACATAATAAGAATGGACGGTTTTAAAGGAATATAACATTTTCTTATAAGAATGAATGATTTTAAAGGAATATAGCATTTTTATAAGAATGAACTGCTATAAAGGAATAAATGATAAACCATAAACCCTAAACCCTAAATCCTAAACCCTAAGGGAATATAACGCTTTCTTATAAGAATGATCGATTCTAAATGAATGTAACGTTTTCTTATAAGAATGATCGATTCTAAATGAATGTAACACTTTCTTATAAGAATGATCGATTCTAAAGAAATATAACATTTTCTTATAAGAATGAATGATTCTAAAGGAATATAACGCTTTCTTATGAGAATTATCGACTCTAAAGGACTATAACGATTTCTTACAAGAATGAACGTTTCTAAATGAATATAACGATTTCTTATAAGAATGAACGATTCTAAAGGAATATAACGATTTCTTCTAAGAATGAACAATCGATTTCTTGTAAGAATGAATGGTTCTAAAGGAATATAGTGATTTCTTATAAGAATGAAGGTTCTAATCAAAAGAATATAACGATTTCTTATAAGAATTAACGATTCGAAAGGAATATAACAATATCTTATAAGAATGAACGATTATAAATGAATATAACGATTTCTCATAAGATTGAACAGTTCTAAAGGAATATAACAATTTCTTGTAAAAATGAACGGTTCTAATCAAAGGAATATAACGATTTCTTATAAGAATAAACGATTCTAAAGGAATATAACAATATCTTATAAGAATGAACGATTTTAAATGAATATAACGATTTCTCATAAGAATGAACAAATCTAAATGAATATAACGATTTCTCATAAGAATGAACGATTCTAATCGAATATAACGATTTCTCATAAGAATGAACGATGCTAAAGGAATATAACGATTTCTTATAAGAATGAACGATGCTAAAGGAATATAACGATTTCTCATAAGAATGAAAGATTCTAAAGGAATATAACGATTTTTCATAAGAATGAACGATTCTAAATGAATATTACAATTTCTTATAAGAATGGACGATTCTAATGGAATATAACGATTTCTTATAAGAATGAACGATTTCTAAAGGAAATTATTTTAAATTATTATTCTTCTATAATTTAGTCTTAAACATACATAATAATATTATTCTCATAAATATTATTATTCTAGGAAGTCATTTATAATTTATTAAAAATTATTAATTTCCTAGGTAAGCATGATTGATATTTTATTTTAATAAATATTTTTTTATAAAGGCCTATGGGTAATATTTATTAAAATTTTAAAATAATTTTTATTTATAGTGGAAATAGATTTACAAATAATAAAAATTAATTAGGAATGGGCTTGTGAGGTAATAGAAAATATGATGGGATTGGGAGTCAAAAGAAATGTGCTCGTTTTTGGATCACCCTACTCAGCCCATATGGAGGAGCAACCCAATCTAAACTCTTCTTCTCTTCCTTCGTTGAAATCTTGTGGTTATTTATGAAGATTTACCACGAAATGAAGAACTTGTGGCCAATCTCATGATTGTTTTTGCGAATTTTTCCAAACAAACAAAAGTAGATACGAAATGAAGAACTCGTGATTAGTCTCGTGGTTATTTTTGCAGATTTCTCATGAAATGAAGAACTCGTGGCTAATCTCGTGACTGTTTCTGCAAATTTTTCCAAACAAACAAAGTTAGATACGAAATGAAGAACTCGTGACTAGTCTCGTGGTTATTTTTGCAAATTTCTCACGAAATAAAGAAGTCGTTGCTAATCTCGTGACTGTTATCGCAGCTTTTTCCAAACAAACTATGTTAGATACGAAGATAAAAACTCATGGCTAGTTTTATGGTTATTTCTAAAAATTGTAACGAAATGAAGGACCATTTATGAGTCAATGATTCAAATTACCCACACAAATTACCACAAAACTAGCCATAAATATTTTGTGGGTACTTAGCTCCAGATTTTGCCGTGAATATACACTCGAATCCTTTTTCGTGGCTAATTAGCTACTAAACTAGAAACGAATCTAGCCGCACGAGACATTCGCGTCAATTCGACCTAAACTTTAGCCACAAACATATTTTCATGACAATATGACCAGAAATCTACAACCAAATTTATCTGCATGCTCTTTTCGCGGCGATTCAGCCTCAAAAATAGCCGCAATTGTATTTTTCATGGCAATATAACCACAAACATAAATATTTGTGGTTAAACTTGTGGCCGTTGCCACCCAAATTAACCTGAACAATATTCGTGGCTAAATATTTTTTGGCTACATACGCGTTTTCCATTACTGATCTGTGAATATGTATGTTCATGTATGCTCTTCATACACCGCAAAGACGTGTATTTATAATGGAAGAGAGATGGTAGGGGGACTATAAATAAACTCCCTAGGGCCTGCCCAGTGCCTTGCAACCCAAGCAAGCGATATCTTGCTCTATTCTATCTTTTCGTTAAGATAGAATCTCTCATTATGTTGAATAACCACCATATTTAATTTTATAAATATTAAAAGATATAAAAATCATAATAAATAAAATACCTTTATGGCGGTTGATAGAGAAAATAATTATGGTAGTTAATTTTTACCCGCTCACAACGAGTCTAATAACTGTTCTGTAGAACTTTTCCTTAAGCTTTGAGCGGCACCTTGTTGTCATAAAGAATCCCTGATGTTGCCCTTCACTTTTGCCAACCTCTCTAGTTCTGATGCATGATGTCCTTGTCAATGTCCCCATCACTCTGCAAGACTGACCTTAAATATTCGAAACTCTCCTTCCTCATTACGACTTCCCCTCCTAAATACACTTGATCATTGGAGACTGCACCTCGCCCGAACTTGAACTCCACATATTCTGTCTTGGTCCTGCTTAGTCTGAAACTCTTAGACTTCAAGTTCTCCCTCCAAGCTTCAAGCCTACTACTAACTCCAGCTATAGACTCGTCCACCAGGACAATATCATCTGAAAACAACATATATCATGGAATCCCCCTAGATCTCTCTTGTCAAAACATCCAACACAAGCGTAAAATGAAAGGGGCTAATGGTTAAGTCTTAATGTAAACCTGCCTTCACCTCAAATTACTATGTATCCCTGCCTAGGGTACAAACACTAGTCTGCGAGCCCTCGTACATGTCTCTATCTGTAATAACCACTCTTTTTAAGAAGGGTATTATTGTAATTTCCTCCTTTCTCATATCTTAATAAAGAATTTTTCTTTATTTCTTAAAGGAATAAGAAAAGTTAAATAATAACTTGTAATAGTTATTATCGAGTTTGGACCTTACCCAAAATAATAGTATATATAAGTCTTATGATATTATAAGTTCATAAGAAATAAGTTTATGGAAATAAAATTGGGTTATGTTCATTATAAAAGTATGGTTATATTTTTATATTGTTTTAAATAAAAAAAAAAGAAAAAGAAAAAGAAACAAAAAGAAAAAGGAATGAGGTATATTGTATTTTGGGAATGAAAATTCCGTATAAGAGTTTAAGAGGGACGTTTTAAGCAAAATAAAGAAGTTGGGTACCTTTCCATAATTTTTGAAAATTTATTTGTTCATGGAAGGATATTTGTATCACAACTAAAAACAAGTGGGTTTAGAATTGTAATTTTGCCAAAAATAAGGGCCAATCGTCCATATCTTCTTCCCCACCTCTTTCCTTTCTTGCTCTTCCTTCCTTAAACCCATTCAAGCTCAATTTCGGATCAAATTAGGCCACGATTGTGGCTATGCCCAAAAGGAAAGTAGTAGATTATGTCCTCCTTGATCTCCACGTTTTGGTAGCACTTTAAATAGCGGAGAATTGAGCCCGAATTCCGCCTCACAAAATCACGAACCCTAGAAAGCACACCTCTCGGTTTTTTGCCGATATCTCTAAAACCACAAAGCCAATCCCAAAACTAAAATAAGATATGGAATCCTTATTCAATTCCCTATAAAATCCCTCTTTACCCTTAATTTTTACATCGCTCGAACTCTCCGGAAAAACCCAAACAAAGTCCGACCTGTGCAGCGAAAAACAGGGGAACGAACAACCCCCTTTCCGTCCCGATTCCGACCACCACAGGCCACCAATAGCGCCGCCGCCACCCTCCATGTGTGATCCAGCCTCTTGGTGTTCCAACCCAACCGGTCCCGCGCCTTGCCGTGGTCCGAGCCGCACACACGGAGCCATTTTCTAGAAGTATGTGAGCAGCCCAAAACCCTTAATCCTAATTTTCAGATTTATTTATTTATTTATTTTATTTCGGTTTAATGTTTTTTTTATTTTGTTCTAGTTTGAAATTAATTTTATAAATTTATGATGTTACTGTTTATAAAATCCCAGATTTATCAAAATTTCAGAAAAGTCTAAAAGAATTTAGTTTTATTGCTTAATTTTATGTTTAGCCTTTAAAACTAGAATAATCATGGAAATAAAGAATTATTGTAATTTTTAAAATAAAAATTAGAATATGAATTATTCTGATTTTATACAACATGTTATGATTTATAAAGTTGTTTAATAATTATTTATGATTTTTAGAGATTTAAGATAAAAGACTTATACTATATGGGTAAGAAGCATGATATAAATACATGTATGTGCTAGCGCATATACTATTGTTATTTATATAAGTCCATAGAGTTAACATGATTCTTGGATGTTAATTGAAGTGTTATACATTAATATGGACAACTTATTAATGTAGTAAAAATAAAGTGAAAATAAATCAAAATAAATTATTGGTAATTTATTTTGTAAATTATTGTTGACTTAGGGTCCGAGCGTTGGAATTTCTCTCTTTAGGTTAATTCGTACACTCGTCCTCAATCAAGCCAAGTGGTTTGGTTCGCTTTGCATTATTTCTTTAAGCATCAAAATTGAATCCATGTTTAATTATTGTTGGGAATTGTTTGTGTGGAAATAATTGAACTAAGTTTATTTATCGTCTTAGATTTAATGACCTTGTTATAAAGCGCTATATATATATATATATATATATATATATATATATATATATATATATATACTAGGTTGTGCGTAGCCTCGGGCTTGTTTGTGAATTGTTGTGCTTTGTCTATGGACATTATATGCTAGCGTAGTACTAGGGGTGTAGGACTTGTGATCCTTGGACATCTCTCTATAACATTCGCATTAGGATGGACCTAAACCCTAATGCTGGTCATGACCCTGCCCGTCTCATCCGTGCATGAGGGGTGTAGCATCTAGCTAATGCTCTCTATCGAATCCCGGGTAGTTCTTGTATTCGCGCCTCGACTAGTTTTAGAAGTATTAAACGCTTATAACTCGATGTGTAATGTTTTGTCATTTAAATAAGATAAGTGCCCAATGCACACCCTTAATGAACCAGGGTGGTGGTTACAATTTGTGACCCTACTCTTGCTCCCGGCTAAGTAAGTCTTCTTTCCAATCTGGATGCATGCTCGGGTTTGTTAAAACGCCTATAAAATGGCAAGAGGGGCTTGGTACTTAAGCGCCTTCGCGGCCACCTCCCTGTCGGCTCCCTCCGAGTATGATGAGGTTGGTCGGGACCCAATTAGTCGATGCGAGGCTTTTCAAAATAAAATTATGTGAATAATAAAACGTTCCCAACAATCGCATATTTCCTTAAAGGAACCACATTTCTTGTGGCGTCCCCTCTCTTTTCATTGCATTCCTCTTTTCTTTTACGTGGAAGTATTGTAGTTACTAAACCATTGACCGACTTTTATTCGGAATTCAATGGTGGTGATTTAATACAACCACAAGAACCACTCGCAAAAAGTCCCATTTGCTTAGTCTGTCACAAGACTAACCCGACCGTTTCTTTCTTTTGCATGGTCGGTTGGTGTCAACCCGTCCCTATACGGAAACATCAGGTCTAAAGCTTACAGAGTGAAGAAGGTGATTACAACATACTTGGAGTTTCTATTTATTGACAAGGTTTCTATTAAGTTATTTCTTTATTTATAATAAAGGCGAGATCCTTGGCTTGTGAGGTCCGTCAAAACAAGTTTGCATTCTTTAATTCCGCATTATTAAAGTTGATTGAATTATGGACGCACTCTTTTTATAAATTGTTATTCTACTTTCTATTTTATTATGAATTTTGTATGAAAGTTTTGTTACTGTAAAGCCTTGGGTGGCTTAGGATGAATTTCCTAGGTCACTGGAGTGTAACCTCTCCGAGGGAAATCGGGGGTGTTACAAATATGGTATCAGAGCTAAAAGTTTTAAATGAGTTTTGAACCGTTGTAGAAAACGATTTACAATATCTAAATATTTTAGTCCTAATACAAAAGAGTTCTCAAGTAATTGTTTTAAAAACCTTCCAAGTTGTAGTCACTTGTATTTATTATAGAATAAAGGAAATTCTACTAATAAATACTACCCTCCTTTTTCTACTACTTTCTAGAAATGGTAAACACGAGAAATCATAATCGGGATGGGAGTAACAATGCTCCCCGGATTCAATTGAGGAGTGCAGCTAATCAAGGGGATGACACTGGGTTTGGAAACAACCGAGTTTCGAACCCCGCTAGGTTACCAAGGGATCCTCAGAATCAAGTTGGGAATTCCAATCCTCCCACCGATGTCACCCTGAATGCTGCCACCCTAGCGGCTATACAGACTATGATTGAATAGACAGTTCGAAACATGAATCGTGATGCCATACCACCAGGGGTAGGTGATCAATCTATTGGAAATGGTGCAGTGAACTTACAACTTCCTAACCAAGGCAATGGCTCAAGCTATGGTCGAGCCTTGAAAACCTTTAACTCTATGAGGCCGGACAACTACGACGGTATCGGTGAGCCAGTTAGGATTACTTATTGGTTTTCCCACATGGAGCGCTTATTTCGCAATATCTTGTGCATCGAGGCTGAAAGGGTGCATATTGCCTCCCTACAACTCAAAGAAGGTGCAAGTGAGTGGTGGGAGAACTCGGGATTTATAGATCACCCAGCCCTAACATGGGAAATGTTTAAAAACAAGATGATGGACCGTTTCTTCTCTACTGCTATGAGGGATGAAAAACTGAAAGAATTTTTGTACCCCAAGATCGAGGGGATGAAAGTGCCTGAGCTAGCCACAAAATTCAATCATCTACTTCAATATGCGGGGACGGAGGTGTCCATTGAGAGTCAGAAGATCAAGCACTTTCATGAGTGGATGAGTCCAACTGTCAAGCCACTCATGGTTCACCACACCTGTATCACTGTAGAGGAGTACGTTGATGCTGATTATAAGGTAGAGATGACCCTTGAAGAGTCAGCTAGCAAGACCCGAGGCTGGGGCAAACCACCTCAGCAAGGATCACAATTCAGTGGGTTTAAACGACCCCCTCCTCCCTCGCACTTTAATAGGTCAAACAGAGCTAGGACCGAGTCAACGCAATCAAGGTCCACTCAGCATTCCAGTCAGCAAAGAGGGCCAATGACTTGTTATAATTGTGGGGAACCAGGTCATATTAGTAGATTGTGCCCTAAGGAGAAGAGGAAGTTCTTTATTTGTGGAAAGGAGGGACACATGCGCACTTACTGTCCTCAGAAGGGAAACGGGGCAGCTTCAACAAGACAAACATCGACATCCCACAACAACAGAGCTTACCTAGGAGCATCAAAGGCAACTTCTGTGCAGTCTACGGCTCAAAACAAGGGAAAGACAACAGTAGCCTCGTCTAGCCAAGGGCAGCGGTTATATGAAATGCGTCGGACAGATGAACCCAATGCCCCAATCACTCAAGGTACCTTATACCTTCATGCTTTTGTTCGATAAGTCTTGATTTTGTAGTTTAGAATGTGCTTATTAGCTTGATACTTTCCTCATTCTTTGTGCTTATGCCTAGATGTCTTTAAAGATCACTTGTTTTTTCTCCTTTTTCCTTTAGAATGACTTTTGATCTAACATTGCACGTCAATTTTTCGATTAAATGTCCATGTAATTTTCACTCCTAAATATTATGAAATTCGGTTTCTAGGTTCAAATTTATGATTTTATTCGATTCGTCTTGATTTTGTAGTGCAGAATGTTATTATTGGCTTGATATTATCCTCATGTTCTTATGCCTAGATGTTAGTAAAGATCACTTGTTTTTTCTCCTTTTGCCTTTAAAATGACTTTTGATCTAACATTGCATGCCAAGTGTTCGATGAAATGTCCATATAAATGTCACTCCTAACTGTGGCATTCGGTTTCTCGGATCGATTTTTTGCTCTTATTCGATCCGTCTTGATTTTGTAGTGCAGAATGTGCTTATTGGCTTCATATTATCCTCATTCTTTATGCTTATTCCTTGATGTTTTTAAAGTTCACTTGTTTTTTCTCCTTTTCCCCTTAAAAATTGACTTGGGATCTAACATTGCACCCAAGTGTTCGATGAATGTCCATGTAAATGTCACTCCTAAATGTGGCATTCGGCTATAAGGTTCAAATTTATGCTTTTATTCGATCGGTTTTGATTATGTAGTATAGAATGTGCTTATTGGCTTGATACTATCCTCATTCTTTGTGCTTATGCCTAGATGTCTTTAAAGATTACTTCTTTTTCTCCTTTTGCCTTTAAAATGACATGTGATCTAACAAAGCACGCTAGGTGTTCGATTACATATCCATGTAAATGTCACTCCTAAATGTGGAATTCGGTTTCTATGTTCGAATTTATGCTTTTATTCAAGACGTCTTGATTTTGTAGTTTAGAATGTGCTTATTAGCTTGATACTCTTCTCATTCTATGTGCTTATGCCTAGATGTCATTAAAGATCACTTTGTTTTTTCTCCTTTTGCCTTTAAAATGACTTTTGATCTAACATTGCATGTCAAGTGTTCGATGAAATTTCCATGTAAATGTCACTCCTAAATTTGGCATTCGGTTTCTAGGTTCGAATTTATGCTTTTATTTGATATGTCTTGATTTTGTAGCACAGAATGTGCTTATTATCTTGATACCCTCTTCATTCTTTGTGCTTGTGCCTATTTGTCTTTAAAGATCACTTGTTTTTTCTCCTTTTGCCTTTAAAATGAATTCTGATCTAACATTGTACGCCATGTGTTCGATGAAATGTCCAAGTAAATGTCACTCCTAAATGTGCCATTTTGTTTCTAGGTTCGAATTTATGCTTTTATTCGATACGTCTTCATTTTGTTGTTTAGAATGTTCTTATTAGCTTGATACCCTCTTCATTATTTGTGCTTATGTCTATATGTCTCTAAAGATCAATTGTTTTTTTCTCCTTTTGCCTTTAAAATGACTTTTGATCTAACATTGCACGCCAAGTGTTCGATGTAATGTCCATGTAAATGTCACTCCTAAATATGACATTCGGTTTCTATGTTCGAATTTATGCTTTTATTAGATACGTCTTGATTTTGTAGTGCAAAATATGCTTATTGGCTTGATACTATCCTCATTCTTTGTGCTTATGCCTAGAAGTGTGTAGAGATCAATTGTTTTTTCTCCTTTTGCCTTTCAAATTACTTTTGATCTAAAATTGCACGCCAAGTGTTCGAGTAAATGTCCACGTAAATGTCACTCCTAAATGTGGCATTCGGTTTCTAGGCTCGAATTTATGCTTTTATTCGATACGTCTTGATTTTGTAGTGTAGAATATGCGTATTGGCTTGATACTATCCTCATTGGTTGTGCTTTTGCTTAGATGTATTTAAAATCACTTGCTTTTTCTCCTTTTTCCATTAAAATGACTTGGGATCTAACATTGCTCGCCAAGTGTTCAATGAAATGTCCATATAAATGTCACTCCTAACTGTTGCATTTGGCATCTAGGTTCGAATTTATGCTCTTATTCGTTCGGTCTTGATTTTGTAGTGCAGAATGTGCTTATTGGCTTCATACTATCCTCATTCGTTATGCTTATGCCTAGATGTCTTTCAAGTTCAGAATGATCTGACATTGCACGCCAAGTGTTCGATGAAATGTCCATGTAAATGTCACTCCTAATGTGGCATTGAGTTTCTAGGTTCGATTTATGCTTTTATTCGATTGTTCATTATTTTGTAGTGCAGAATGTGCTTATTTGATTGATACTATCCTCATTCTTTATGCTTATGTCTAGATGTCTTTAAAGTCCACTTGTTTTTTCTCCTTTTCCCCTAAAAATGAGTTTTGATCTAACATTGCACATCAAGTGTTCGATGAAATGTCCATATAAATGTCACTCCTAACTATAGCATTCGGTTTCAAGGATCGAAATTATGCTCTTATTCGATCGGTCTTGATTTTGTAGTGCAGAATGTGTTTATTGGCTTCATACTATCCTCATTCGTTATGCTTATGCCTAGATGTCTTTGAAGTTCACTTGATTTTTCTCCTTTTGCCCTTAAAAATTGACTTGTGATCTAACATTGCACGCCAAGTGTTCGATGAAATGTCCAATTAAATGTCAGTCCTAATGTGGCATTGGGTTTCTAGGTTCGAATTTATGCTTTTATTCGATACGTCTTGATTTTGTAGTGCAGAATGTGCGTAATGGCTTAAAAATCACCTGGTTTTTCTCCTTTTTGCCTTTAAAATGACTTTTGATCTAACATTGCACGTCAAGTGTTCGTTGAAATGTCCATGTAAATGTCACTCCTAAATATGACACCAAAAAATCACCTGGTTTTTCTCCTTTATGCTCTTATTCGATTGTTCGTGATTTTGTAGTGGAGAATGTGCTTATTTGCTTTATACTATCCTCATTCTTGATTCTTATGCCAAGATGTCTTTAAAGCTCACATGTTTTTTCCCCTTTTGCCTTTAAAATGACTTGTGATCTAACATTGCACGCTACGTGTTCGATGAAATGCCCATGTAAATGTCACTCCTAAATCTGGCGTTTAGTTTCTAAGTTCAAATTTATGCTTTTATTCAAAACATCTTGATTTTGTAGTGTAGAATGTGCTTATTGGGTTGATACTATCCTCATTCTTTGTGCTTATGCCTAGATGTCTTTAATGATGACTTGTTTTTTCTCCTTGTTCCTTTAGAATGACGTGTGATCTAACATTTCACGCCAAGTGTTCGATGAAATGTCCATGTAATTGTCACTCCTAAATGCGGCATTTGGTTTCTAGGTTCGAATTTATGCTTTTATTGGATTGTAGAATGTGCTTATTTGGCTTGATACTATCCTCATTCTTTGTACTTGTGCCTAGATGTCTTTATAGATCACTTGTTTTTCCTCATTTTGTTTCTAGGTTCGAATTTATGATTTTATTCGATAGTTCTTGATTTTGTAGTGCAAAATGTGCTTATTTGCTTGATACTATCCTCATTCTAGATTCTTATGCGTAGATGTCTTTAAAGTTCACATGTTTTTTCTCCTTTTGCCTTTAAATTGACTAGTGATCTAACATTGCACGCCAAGTTTTTGATGAAATGTCCATGTAAATGTCACTCCTAAATGTGGCATTCTATTTCTAGTTTTGAATTTATGCTTCTATTCAATACGTCTTGATTTTGTAGTGCAAAATGTGCTTACTGGCTTGATACTATCCTCATTCTTTGTGCTTATGCCTAGATGTCTTTAATGTTCACGTGTTTTTTCTCATTTTGCCTTTAAATTGACTAGTGATCTAATATTGCACGCCAAGTGTTCGATGAAATGTCCATTAAATATCACTCCTAAATATGATATTCGGTTTCTAGGTCTGAATTTTTGCTTTTATTTGATACGTCTTGATTTTGTAGTGAAGAATGTGCTTATTGGATTGATACTATCCACATTCTTTGTGCTTATGCATAGATGTGTGTAAAGATCACTTGTTTTTTCTCCTTTTGCCTTTAAAATGACTCTTGATCTAACATTGCACGCCAAGTGTTCATTCAAATGTCCACGTAAATGTCACTCCTAAATGAGGCATTTGGTATCTAGGCTCGAATTTATGCTTTTATTCGATACGTATCGATTTTTTAGTGCAGAATGTGCTTATTGGCTTGACACTATCCTCATTCTTTGTGCTTATGCCTAGATGTCTGTAAAGATCACTTGTTTCTTCTCCTTTTGCCTTTAAAATGACTTTTTATCTAACATTGCATGCCAAGTGTTCGATGAAATGTCAACATAAATGTCACTCCTAAATGAGGCATTCGGTTTCTAGGCTCGAATTTATGCTTTTATTCGATACGTCTTGATTTTGTAGTGTAGAATGTATGTATTGGCTTGATACTATCCTCATTGTTTGTGCTTATGCCTAGATGTATTTAAAAATCACTTGGTTTTTCTCCTTTTGCCTTTAAAATGACATGTGATCTAACATTGCACGTTAAGTGTTCGTTGAAATGTCCACGTAAATGTCACTCCTAAATGTGGCATTCGGTTTCTAGGTTCGAATTTATGCTTTTATTCAATACGTCTTGATTTTGTAGTGCAGAATGGGCTTATTGGCTTGATACTATCCTCATTCTTGATTCTTATGCCTAGATGTCTTTAAAGTTCACATGTTTTTTCTCCTTTTGCCTTTAAAATGACTTGTGATCTAACATGGCACGCCACGTGTTCGATGAAATGTCCATGTAAATGTCACACCCAAATGTGGCAATCGATTTCTAGGTTCGAATTTATGTTTTTATTCAATATGTCATGATTTTGTAGTGTAGAATGTGCTTACTGGCTTGATACTATCCTCATTCTTTGTACTTATGCCTAGATGTCTTTAAAGATCACTTATTTTTCCTCCTTTTGCCTTTAAAATATCTAGTTAACTAACATTGCACGCCAAGGGTTCGATGAAATGTCCAGGTAAATGTCACTCCTAAATGTGGCATTCGGTTTCTAGGTTCGAATTTATGCTTTTATTCAATACGTCTTGATTTTGTAGTGCATAATGTGCTTATTGGCTTGATACTATCCTCATTCTTTGTACTTATGCCTAGATGTCTTTAAAGATCACTTGTTTTTCCTCCTTTTGCATTTAAAATGACTAGTGATCTAACATTGCACGCCAAGTGTTCAATGAAATGTCCATGTAAATTTTACTTCTAAATGCAGCATTTAGTTTCTAGGTTCGAATTTGTGCTTTTATTCGATTGTTCTTGATTTTGTACTGTAGAATGTGCTTATTTTCTTGATACTATCCTCATTCTTGATTCTTATGCCTAGATGTCTTTAAAGTTCACATGTTTTTTCTCCTTTTGCCTTTAAAATGACTTGTGATCTAAAATTGCACGCCACGTGTTCGATGAAATGTCCATGTAAATTTCAATCCTAAATGTAGCAATCGATTTCTATGTTCGAATTTATGCTTTTATTCCATACGTCTTGATTTTGTAGTGCAGAATGTGCTTATTGGCTTGATACTATCCTCATTCTTTGTGCTTATGCCTAGATTTCTTTAATGATCACTTATTTTTTCTTCTTTTGCCTTGAAAATGACATGTGATCTAACATTGCACGCCAAGCGTTCGATAAAATGTCCAGGTAAATGTCACTCCTAACTGTGGCATTCGGTTTCTAGGTTCGAATTTATGCTTTTATTCAATACGTCTTGATTTTATAGTGCAGAATGTCCTTATTGGCTTGATATTATCCTCATTCTTTGTGCTTATTCCTAGATGTCTTTAATTATCACTTGTTTTTTCTCCTTTTGCCTTTAAAATGACATGTGATCTAACATTGCACGCCAAGTGCTCGATGAAATGTCCAGGTAAATGTCACTTCAAAATGTGGCATTCGGTTTCTATCTTCGAATTTATGCTTTTATTCAATACATCGTGATTTTGTAGTGCAGAATGTGCTTATTGGCTTGATTTTATCCTCATTCTTTGTACTTATGCCTAGATGTCTGTAAAGATCACTTGTTGTTCCTCCTTTTGCCTTTAAAATGACATGTGATCTAACATTACACGCCAAGTGTTCGATGAAATATCATGGTAAATGTCACTCCTAAATGTGGCATTCGGTTTCTAGGTTCGAATTTATGCTTTTATTCAATACGTCTTGATTTTGTAGTGCAGAATGTGCTTATTGGCTTGATACTATCCTCATTCTTAATTCTTATGCCTAGATGTCTTTAAAGTTCACTTGTTTTTTTTTCTCCTTTTGCCTTTAAAATGGCTTGTGATCTAACATTGCACGCCAAGTGTTCGATGAAATTCCAGGTAAATTTCACTCCTTAATGTGGCATTCGGTTTCTTGGTTCAAATTTATGCTTTTATTGAATACGTCTTGATTTTGTAGTGCATTATGTGCTTATTGGCTTGATACTATCCTCATTCTTTGTACTTATGCCTAGATGTCTTTAAAGATCACTTGTTTTTCCTCCTTTTGAATTTAAAATGACTAGTGATGTAACATTGCACGCCAAGTGTTCGATGAAATGTCCATGTAAATTTCACTCCTAAATGCAGCATTTAGTTTCTAGGTTCGAATTTGTGCTTTTATTCGATTGTTCTTGATTTTGTACTGTAGAATGTGCTTATTTTCTTGATACTATCCTCATTCTTGATTCTTATGCCTAGATGTCTTTAAAGTTCACATGTTTTTTCTCCTTTTGCCTTTAAAATGACTTGTGATCTAAAATTGCACGCCACGTGTTCGATGAAATGTCCATGTAAATTTCAATCCTAAATGTAGCAATCGATTTCTATGTTCGAATTTATGCTTTTATTCCATACGTCTTGATTTTGTAGTGCAGAATGTGCTTATTGGCTTGATACTATCCTCATTCTTTGTGCTTATGCCTAGATTTCTTTAATGATCACTTATTTTTTCTTCTTTTGCCTTGAAAATGACATGTGATCTAACATTGCACGCCAAGCGTTCGATAAAATGTCCAGGTAAATGTCACTCCTAACTGTGGCATTCGGTTTCTAGGTTCGAATTTATGCTTTTATTCAATACGTCTTGATTTTATAGTGCAGAATGTCCTTATTGGCTTGATATTATCCTCATTCTTTGTGCTTATTCCTAGATGTCTTTAATTATCACTTGTTTTTTCTCCTTTTGCCTTTAAAATGACATGTGATCTAACATTGCACGCCAAGTGCTCGATGAAATGTCCAGGTAAATGTCACTTCAAAATGTGGCATTCGGTTTCTATCTTCGAATTTATGCTTTTATTCAATACATCGTGATTTTGTAGTGCAGAATGTGCTTATTGGCTTGATTTTATCCTCATTCTTTGTACTTATGCCTAGATGTCTGTAAAGATCACTTGTTGTTCCTCCTTTTGCCTTTAAAATGACATGTGATCTAACATTACACGCCAAGTGTTCGATGAAATATCATGGTAAATGTCACTCCTAAATGTGGCATTCGGTTTCTAGGTTCGAATTTATGCTTTTATTCAATACGTCTTGATTTTGTAGTGCAGAATGTGCTTATTGGCTTGATACTATCCTCATTCTTAATTCTTATGCCTAGATGTCTTTAAAGTTCACTTGTTTTTTTTTCTCCTTTTGCCTTTAAAATGGCTTGTGATCTAACATTGCACGCCAAGTGTTCGATGAAATTCCAGGTAAATTTCACTCCTTAATGTGGCATTCGGTTTCTTGGTTCAAATTTATGCTTTTATTGAATACGTCTTGATTTTGTAGTGCATTATGTGCTTATTGGCTTGATACTATCCTCATTCTTTGTACTTATGCCTAGATGTCTTTAAAGATCACTTGTTTTTCCTCCTTTTGAATTTAAAATGACTAGTGATGTAACATTGCACGCCAAGTGTTCGATGAAATGTCCATGTAAATTTCACTCCTAAATGCGGCATTTAGTTTCTAGGTTCGAATTTGTGCTTTTATTCGATTGTTCTTGATTTTGTACTGCAGAATGTGCTTATTTGCTTGATACTATCCTCATTCTTGATTCTTATGCCTAGATGTCTTTAAAGTTCACATGTTTTTTCTCCTTTGCCTTTAAAATGACTTGTGATCTAACATTGCACGCCACGTGTTCGATGAAATGTCCATCTAAATGTCAATCCAAAATGTGGCAATCGATTTCTAGGTTCGAATTTATGCTTTTATTTAATACGTCTTGATTTTGTAGTGCAAAATGTCCTTATTGGCTTGATATTATCCTCATTCTTTGTGCTTACTCCTAGATATCTTTTATGATCACTTGTTTTTTCTCCTTTTGCCTTCAAAATGACAAGTGATCTAACATTGCACGCCAAGTGTTCGATGAAATGTCCAGGTAAATGTCACTCCTAAATGTGGCATTCGGTTTCTAGCTTCGAATTTATGCTTTTATTCAATGCGTCTTGATTTTGTAGTGCAAAATGTGCTTATTGGCTTGATATTATCCTCATTCATGATTCTTATGTCAAGATGTCTTTACATTTCACTTATTTTTTCTCCTTTTGCCTTTAAAATGACTGGTGATCTAACATTGCACGCCAAGTGTTCGATGAATTGTCCATGTAAATGTCACTCCTAAATGTGGCATTCGGTTTCTAGGTTCAAATTTATGCTTTTATTCAATACGTCTTGATTTTGTAGTATAGAATGTGCTTATTGGCTTGATAGTATGCTCATTCTTTGTGCTTATTCCTAGATGTCTTTAATTATCACTTGTTTTTTCTCCTTTTGCCTTTAAAATGACTAGTGATCTAACATTGCACGCCAAGTGTTCGATGAAATGTACATGTAGATGTCACTCCTAAATGCGGCATTTAGTTTCTAGGTTCGAATTTAAGCTTTGATTCGATTGTTCTTGATTTTGTAGTGCAGAATGTGCTTATTTGTTTGATACTATCCTCATTCTTGATTCTTATGCCAAGATGTCTTTAAAGTTCACTTGTTTTTTCAGCTTTTGCCTTTAAAATGACTTGTGATCTAACATTGCACACCAAGTGTTCGATGAAATGTCCATGTAAATGTCACTCCTAAATGTGGCATTCGGTTTCTAGGTTTGTATTTATGCTTTTATTCGATACGTCTTGATTTTGTAGTGTAGAATGTGCTTATTGGCTTGATACTATTCTCATTCTTTGTGCTTATGCCTAGATGTCTTTAATGATGACTTGTTTTTTCTCCTTTTTCCTTTAAAATGACTTGTGATCTAACATTGCACGTCAAGTGATCGATGAATTTTCCATGTAAATGTCACTCCTAAATGTGGCATTCGGTTTCCATGTTCGAATATATGCTTTTATTCGATAAGTCTTGATTTTGTAGTGCAGAATGTGCTTATTGGCTGGATATTATCCTCATTCTTTGTTCTTATGCCTAGATGTCTATAAAGATCACTTGTTTTTCCTCCTTTTGCCTTTAAAATGACTAGTGATCTAACATTGCACGCCGATGAAATGTCCATGTAAATGTCACAACTAAATGCGACATTTAGTTTCTAGGTTCGAATTTATGCTTTTATTCGACTGTTCTTGATTTTGTAGTGCAGAATGTGCTTATTTGCTTGATACTATCCTCATTCTTGATTCTTATGCCAAGATGTCTTTAAAGTTCACTTGTTTTTCCTCCTTTTGCCTTTAAAATGACTTGTGATCTAACATTGCACGCCAAGTGTTCGATGAAATGTCCATGTAAATGTCACTCCTAAATGTGGCATTCGGTTCCTAGGTTCGAATTAATGCTTTTATTCGATACGTCTTGATTTTGTAGTGTATATTGTTTTTATTGGCTTGATACTATCCTCATTCTTTGTGCTTATTGTTGGTGATTTGTGTCAAGTCATCAAATCCCTATAAGAGCATTTTTAGGTTAGCAAGTCATATTTATAATGTCGATTAAGAAATTGACATGTATGACTCTCCATGATGTGATTATAGAGAGTTGTCATGTATGAAATGATCCAAAGTAAATTGCACACCAACGCCGAGGATTGGAACCTCGTATGCCACGACACTTGTCGAGGGCGCTCCTTGGAGACGGCGTCGCTCGGAGTCAGCTCCTAGGAGCTTGAACAAGTTCTAGACTCATTGTATAAGCTTTATATGAAGCTCATGTAGCTAGGGATTAGCTCATGGAAGCTCAAGATAGCTCAACGCAGCTCAAGTAAGCTCAACTAGCTTGATGCTAGCTCAACTAGCTAAGGGCCAGTGACACTAGGTAAGTGACCTAGCTAGGTGTGGGGCTAAGTGGGCCAGCCCATGGGGCGCGCCTATACGTTGTTGGGCAGCATGCTTGTTGCATGGCATGGGCCTTGTGCCATGCGTATTGGGCCGAACTCTTGGGCCTTTTGGATTGGATTTTTGGGCTTTCACTTGGGCCCTTATAGGCTGAAATGAAACACTATTTGGAATCCAAGGCAGGCTTCATTTGGACGCCCATATGAATAGTAAAGAGAAGGAGGAAGTTGCAACTACTTTCCCCTAATTTCACTCTCGGCCATCCATTTCTCCAACCGAATGTACCCGCCACTTAGGGCAGTTTTTGTACAAGATTCTCAAGCCTATTTAAAGGGGAAAATGTCATGCTTTGAAGGCATGAAATACACGAGAAAAACAGTCCATACTTCCACTAAAATTCGGTAGAGAAAGACACACATAGTCGAGTAAGACTAGTCGTTGTTTTGAGAGAGTTTTCACAAGATCAAACACGAGTGTGAGAGGGCATCATGGGTCGATCTTCAAGCATGAAGAAGGAACCTCAGAGGCGTTGGATGGGCAGTTCGTTCGTGTGAATGATGAACCACAAACGTCTTGGGAAGAAGACTTTGTTCAAGTCAAGAACGAGGTGAATCAACCCTGATTTCAGTTGAAATTGGACACCGTGTGGGAGCTCAGGTAGCTTCACCGCCAATGGTTGTTGGGCCAAATCAGGTGCAGTCAACTGTCTCAGTGTCTAAGCCATCTCTGTTATTTCAGGAATGCTTTTAGAGTCATAATCAGAAGAAGAAGAGGTCGAGGTTGAACGGTAATTCTCGAGAAATCGCACGAGCTTGCATGCGTAACCTAGAGAATGTCCTTTCTATTTCTGAATCAAATTCAACAAGAGATGGATTAGTAGCACGGGTATGAACCATACAAGTGGTTCACACCCCAAAAATAAAAATAAAAAGTAACACTAAATAAACACAAATAATTAGCCGAGTCCCCGACAACGGCGCCAAATTTGACGAGCACCTTTATATCGCTGTAAAAGCACTGTTAAAGATATACCTAACTTCCTAACCTAAGTGTAGTGGAAGTAAGGGTTGAACCCACAGGGACTCAGATTATTCGTATTTATATAATATTACTAAATAAAAGGGGGGATTTTAAGATTGCAAGCTATAAATCTAAGTAAATAAAGTAAAACAAATAAAACGATTAAAGATTCAAATATAGAGAAAAGCGTCCAACTACTTTCGAATCCATTGCATACATGAGTTTTGATCCTTGATTATTCTTATTTCAATTTCCCTTGACTAATCTATTGTGAATTTATGAAATTCAAGCTTAAGGTGGTTATTAATATACACCGTCTTTAACAACCTTTTAACCAATTAACCTAGAAAACCTTCTATGTCAAATTGATCACGCAAATAAGTTCAAAGCATTCAATAGAAACATAGTTCATGAATTCCACCGTCTATTCATGAAGTTTTGTGATTAAACTCTCCGCCTTTGATTAACCTTATTTCACCGTCTATAAGTTTAATCAAAGGATTCATCCATGAATAATCAAATTTCACCGTCTATTTAATTATTCTAGTTGTAATTCAACCTAGAAATAGAATAGGTGATCAAGCTATTATAATCCTAAGTGAATTTAATCAATCAAGCACGGAGAGATTCAATCTAGTCAAGGCAAATAGAAATAATTCAAATCTCACAAACAATCATGCATACAACTTCAACTAACTAGTTGGACATGGGAAAATTAGCTAGAATAAGACATTGAAGAAGAATCAAATTTACAAGAGTTAAATCTTTCTTCAATGTTGCAAACTAGGGTTTTGTCTCCCACAAATCTCCAATTCAAACTAACGCAGAACTCAAACAATAGATAGCATAAGAACCAAATAAACCCTAAGGAAAGTATTTATATTATACCTAAAAATATCCAAAAACATTAATAAAGTCGGCCCAAAAGATATTACGGAGGCCCAATTCAGCGTCGCTGACACGCGCCAAAGCGCGGTCTGGTCCACCCAAAGCGCGACCACGGCATGAGCGTTTTGCCCGCGGTTCGCCTGCAGAAAGTCGAGCCTTCAAACTGCGGTCTGCCACTTTGCTCTTGTCTTGTAATTCTCACCCCGGGTCTTCTCTTCAATGCTCCCTATGCGTCCCAAGGTCCGGTCCTAAACCTCTCATCCACCATCTTCCACGTTCCGACCTACAATTATGCACATAGACGCTTAGATTCCGAACTAAAACAAAATAAAACCTAAACTACAACTTAAAACGAAAATCTAGCTAAACATGCAGAAAACGAGAATAAAAACATGCTCTAACAACTACATCTATATGCTCTATCAAATTCCCCCATGCTTGAACCTTGCTTGTCCTCAAGGAAGACATAAATCCAAAACACACCACAGAGATTGCAATCATACATCCATCTCAAATCAAACAAGCATTTCACATATAATCAAAACCCGACCAAGACTTCTTAACATGCATTATAAAAAGCAAAAAGTAAAGACCATTCATCCATTCTAGACCTCACCAAGGTATATGTGTTTGCACTCAAACTCTCAAGTGTTTAAGGACGTGTTTCACTCAAAAATCAACCATGAAAACTAGACTACCATAAGCTTGCATCAGCGTACTAAATCTCCACCGTTGGAGATCAAACACATAACAAAAATCATGAGGTCTTTTTAAGGCTTGTAATGGGACAAGGTAAAGAGAAATTTGGAAGGGATAATATTTGGCATGTGGTGCTAAATATGGGATAAAGAACTAATCCTAACCCAAAATTCAACACACTTTCTTCCTACAACACTTCCCAACTTCTTTTACCAACTCTATTTACACTTTCAAGCTCTTTGTTTCTTCTTTTTTTTTTTCTCTTTCTTTGCTTTATGAAGACTACTAACAATTGTACTTGACTTTTTTCTTTTGCTTTGCAACATACTTTTATCTTCATTTTTTTTCACTTTACACACAAGAGTTTTATTTCCTCCTTTTCTTCCAACTCTCCATACTTATATATAACCCACATAAAACAAAACATAACCTAAAGTCCTAAATCCCGGATTATGGGTCAAGCTTATTAGGATAGGAAAATTTTGTGGAGCTATCAAAAATAGGCTTAAAGCTCAAAAGAAATAGGGTGTCAAGAACATGGATCTTGTAAGGTAAGAAGGGAAATAATAGGCTTATAAGAAACATTGCCTCAATCATTTTAATGTCATGTATTCATTCATATAAAGCAGTCTTGACAAAGAGTCATAACGCAAGTTCTAGAGCTAGATAATCATGGTGATACACTCAAAAATGTAGAGAACAAATATATCATGAAAGGCCAAAAATATCTCACAAGGCTAATTGTTGTCTAGAACTTCAGAATGAATCAAATACTCAAGCTAAATACATGCTCCATCCTATAATTAAGGTAATTAATCAATGATCATGCTTATATCATATCAACTTCAACATATCATGCAAATCATGGGTTAGGACTTATACTTAGCTTAGAAACACAAGAGGAATCAAACAATGGGGAAATAAGAACCTAAATGCAATATTTTTGTATTTTTTTTCAAATTTTTCTGATTTTTTTTTCAAGAATTTTAATCAATGCAAGAAAAAATAAACATGCACATGCAAGTACATGATCTAACTACAACCAAGCACTCGTGAGAAAATAAATAATCCCCTTCCCCATGCTTAAACATTACTTTGTCCCCAAACTAAAAGAAAACATATGAGAAAAGAAAACTGACCTCATCATAAGAGCTTTGAAAAACTCCAAAATCTACTCCTCAGATGGCGGTGGATGTGGATATCTCGGGCATGGATATGCAAGATCAGGATAACCGGGATATGAATGATAGACAAAAGGCGGATAACCATCTTGTGGCGTGTATGTGTCCATCCTCTGATGAAGAAACCGGGTCTGCTCATCAACATAGTCAAAGAGGCTCGTCGTATAACCCCGAAAATGGTTGAAATCAGCCGCTAATCCGTCCATCCGAGTGGTAAAACCACTCACCTGGGTAGAGAGGCCTCCCATTAACTCCACCAAATGGTTATACTAGGCGGTAGACATGTTACTCCCTTGGCCTTGTTGATCAAAGTTGTGTTGAAAAACCGGTACCTCTTCTCTGTCTTCATGAGCACCCTCTTCTTCTTCATCCTCATCATCATCAACAGCTGCAACATCCACAAGGGCAGCTACAAACTCTTCATCCTCCTTTTCATCTTCATCTACATCCATAGAAGCGCTAGCTTCCTCAACATGCCTCCTTGATTGCCTCCTCCTCTTAGTCCCTCCAATTACTTCTTGAACCGGTAAATCACCATCTTGTGGGTGAATGAGCCAGTTGCTAGCATTATCCAAACCAGTCTTCAATGTCAGTATGTCTGGATTAGGCAACCTCATAGCAAAAGAACTGTTGCCAAGCACCCAATAGAACCAGTTGTTCTTCACATACAACACTTTCCTTTTGTTTAAGAATGGGAAGTTCATTGGAAGGGCATCAATTCGACCCGCACATTGCTCCAAGTCAATACCAAAATGCTGGGCAAGTCGAGTAATGACACCGCCCACAGTGATCTTTCCTGAATTTTTCCTAGCCATGTGGGCCATATTATGCATCATGGTCGCACCAATGTCAATCTTATTCCCCTCCAAAATACCCTGAAGTATAAAGATGTCCTTCGTAGGGCAGTTGTTCTCACCCTCTCCTCAGCCTGTAATAGAATGGGCAAAAACCGCTGAACAAACCGAATCACCGGATGAGAAATCCCCGAAGCCTTAGTTCTTGATGCCAAATACTCATTACTTCCAGAAAGTCGGGCCCACCGTTCATCACTTATCCAATCGGCCCTAGAATCCCATCTATCAACATTCGTATGATGCCTAGTAAATTTGAAAAGTTTGTTGATATCAGTCAACGTCATATACCTTTGCACCCCTCCTAACTGAAACATGCATCTTCCCTCATTAGCAAACCGTCCTTCCAAGATATGAGCCTCCAGTGTGCTCAAGAACTCCAATACTAAGCCACGATATACTGGCAACCTCATATTCAACAATCCTAACAAGTTGTTATCAAACTCAAATTTCCTCAATGCGGTAGCCAAACCCAAATCCTCCATCAAAGGCCAATCAATATATCTCGAAGGTTGGATTTCACGCTCCTTCAAGTCATTAAACATGTCTAGATGCTTCATGTCACTAAACAGAATGCCCATAGACGCCGGTGTGATATTATTGCCCAATGAAGAAGCTCTAGGCGGAGCTTGGGATCTTGATGAAGAGGGCGCAACGGCTTGAGCCCTAGATGATGCCGCTCGGGTTGCTCTTTGTGGACGACTCGGTCCCGCGGGAGCATTAGCCGGAGCTTTAGTACGACCCATGGTATAATTCACCTACACAAGGCACCAAAAACACCACAAACAAACACAATTCAATTGCCCAGGCAAGAGAAATCCACCAAACAAGTAATAATAGATAATAATAGCACTCAAAACACTCTCTTCCCCCACTAACCTAGATTAATTAGCATGAAAATTAATTAATTTTGAAATTATGGAATTAGCATATTGTAACCATGAAAATAACTCATAATCATGCTGATATTGAAGAATCTAAACTTAAATTGAAGAAATTCGACTTAAAACGCCCTTAAAATGAGGTTTTTATGCAAAACCTAATTTTGTGGAATTTAGGTTGAAAGCTTCAAATTTTTGATGGAAGTTGAAGAGAAGAGTATGAAATCTTACTTGTTTGATGCTTGGGAGTGCAAATCCGGCCTTGATTTTTGGTTTGGACTTGAATGGAAGCTTGATGGTGGAGTTTTAATGGAGGAAGAGGAAGGAAGAGTTGTTCGGCGCAGGTAGGAAGAAGAGAGAATGAATGGGGAAAGCTGATATCTCGGGTTTTAATGCGCCGATTAAAACTCGAAGCGCGGTTTGGACCAAGCGAAGCGCGGTCACGGAACGGCGGGGTACTTTGCCCGCATTTCGCCCGCAGAAATTCGACCCTTCGGAGCGCGGCTGGAGCTCTCGCGCCTTGGCTAGTCTTCCAGGCGTTTTGAGTTTTGGACTTGCAGCTAGGGTGTCGTGGCCCCGGGCCCATGGATGCCAGGGCATCTTGGCTTCCTCGAACCGCGTGTACATGTTTTCCGACTTTTCCTAAAACTAAGGACAACAACAAACAGAAACAAAGAAAAAACCAAAACAAACAAACCAAAAACAACACATAAACTACAAAACAAACAAAACTAAAAATAAAGCTTAGGTTGCCTCCCAAGAAGCGCTTGTTTAACGTCATTAGCTTGACGCATTACCGCTCATGTTTTGGCTCGTCCAAAACCGTCTCTTCGAGAATAACATTGCTAAACTCTTCAAAATACGGCTTCAAACGCTGTCCATTCACCTTTTGCATTGAGTGAGTGGATTCATCATAAATTTCCACCGCTCCATGAGGATATGTCTTAGCTACTATGAACGGCCCCGTCCATCTCGACCTTAGCTTACCTGGAAAAAGTTTAAGTCTAGATTGATATAGTAAAACCTTTTCACCTACCTTAAAACTTTTCCTCCATATTTTCTTGTCATGCCAAGCTTTGGTGTTTTCTTTGTATATGGCCGCATTGTGATACGCTGGTTTTAGTACAGCGTAATTCATTATTTTTCTTAGGATTTTCTGAGTGTTTTAGGCATGATTAGGATGATTATCTGTAATATTAGAAGAGCCTACAGTTGAAGATTTGGAAGACAGAAGTCCTAAAGATCGAGTTGAAGAGGTTGAGAAGTCAAGACCTGCGCCCTCGGGTTGGACCCGAGCCCGCGATGGCGAGAAGTTCGAGACAGCAGAGTAACGCATGAACCGCGCCCGCGGTTCTGAACCGCGCTCGTGGTTCGAGGTGATTCCGCGGCCGAGGAGATCGAGTGGATCCGTGCTCTCGGTTTGGATCCGCGCCCGCAGATTCTAGTTTTTCAGCGCCGCCTTCGTCTCGTTTTATTTTATCTTTTTAGTATTATTATATCTTAGGGTTTCAGATTTATTTCTACTATTTAAGCTCAGTTTCGTTTTCAATTTAGGGTTACACATTCTAGCACACTTTTCAAAGATTATTCCAGTTTTTAGTTTTATTATGGAGAACTAATTTCCCTTTGGAGTTTGTTTGATCAAGGAAACCTTTTTATGTAATTTGTGAGATTCTGGTAACTTTTCTATCCCTTGGTTAATATCAAAACTCTTGTGCTTACTTTTATGATTATCAATTGATTTCTATTGGGCGCGCAACTTGTTGAATTTGATTGGTATTCTACTGTTTGGATTAGTTTGATTGTTGTCTGTGCAATATTATTTATCCTTGAAACAACTCTTTTCTAGGACCGTGGACTAAAATTGAGAAAGAGTGTTTGATTGTTATTTTATGCATGAGACTCGTTGTTTGATTGCATGAATTAATATCCTTCTATCCTTAATACTTTGCATGATTTGAATTAAGCGTTCTTGTTCATATCATAATTCCGCTTGGACCGTGGACAAGCGGGAATCTTTTATAAGGATTGGAATTAACCTGGGAATAAATAGAAAAGTGGATGAATTGATGATCGAATGATTAAAAAGGTGGAATTGGTTGAATAAACTCTGCTTTCCTTCCATTGACTTAATCCCAAATATTATTTGCTTGTTTGTTTGTGTGCTTAAACTTCAAAAAAACCCTATCTTGTTTCCTGCTGATTATTCAGAATTCCGATTCCCTTGGGTTCGACCCCTTGCTTGCTTACTATACTAGTTAGTAGAATAGGGTTATTTATTTTTGATCTTGGCATGACGACTTTAGCCGATTCAAATTTTGGCGTCGTTGTCGAGGAATCGGTCTCTAATTTTCTGTTTAATCGGCGTTTCTGACGAAACCGCACTCTCGGATTTTTTCCGGGCCCGTGGCAGTTCCACGCCCACGGATTTATTCCGTGCCCGCGGATCGGTTCGTCCAAATCCCCCAAATTGGTAAGAACCTATCTTATGGTTCTTACCCGTTCTACTAATAATTCTCATGTTTTTCCGTTTGATCCAGAAATTAACAAGACTCTGAGACAGTTGAGACGTCAAGTTCAGGCTCAAGTGCTAGGCATACAGTTTGATCCAGTTTCAACTTCTTCTTCTTCATCTGATTCAGAGGTTGAAGAGCAGCTAGTAACAATGGCAGATCGCACTATTAGGCAACTGACTGCGCCTAATTTAGAGCAGCAACAACTTGGTCTTCAGTTTCCCGCCCTGGGAGAATGAGCGAAGTTTAAGCTTAAATATGATCTTGTCCATTATTTGCCTATGTTCCATGGACTGAGTGGGGAGGATCCGAATAAACATCTTGCAGAGTTCCATTCTGTCTGCTTGGGAATGAAGCCAGCTGCTGTGACTGAAGATCAGCTTATGTTAAGGGCTTTTCAATTTTCCTTGGATGATGCAGCTAAGAAATGGTATCTGTACATAAAACCTGAGACGATCACTACTTGAGCTCAGATGAAGGATGCTTTTCTGGAGAAATATTTCCCTGCTACTAAGCAAACATCTATCAAGAAGCTGCTGAGCAGCCTGGAGCAGGGAGATGATGAGAATCTGTATGAGTACTATGAGCGTTACAAGAGACTCATAGCCAGTTGTCCTTACCATGGCTATTCTGATAAAGATCTGATCTGTTATATTATTGAGGGTCTCTGTGATGCTGATAGGCGCTTGATGAATGCGTCTTGTGGGGGTTCTTATGAGAATCTCACTCCTAGACAGGCATTTGAGAAGATGGAAATACTAGCTAAACAATGCATAAATCAAACAAAGTGGTCCAACAATATGTCTGTCAATTCTATTAATGATTCCCTGAATGCTTAAGTAAGGGAGTTAAAAGCTATGATGAAGAAACTGTTGGTGGCCAATGGAGCTTCAAGTTCAAGGGCTTGTGGAATCTGTGATGAATCTAGCCATCCTTCTGATGCATGCCCTATCATGCAAGAGCCAACAGCTGATGTGAATGTTATAGGGAACTATGATCAAAGACCCCGGAATGACCCATTTTCAAATACCTACAACCCGGGGTGGGCAAACCATCCTAACCTTAGGTGGAGTCAACAACCTCAACAACCTTTTCCACCACATGGAGGTCAGCCCAATTATGTTCCCAGGCCTAATAAGGTGCCAAGGCCTCAGGCTCCTCATGAAAATCCAGCAATTAGTAATCAGCTTATGAAAGAAAATCAAGAGACAAAGGCTGCGATAAAGAGCTTGGAAAATCAATTAAGTCAGATTGCAACCATTCTGAATCGTCTAAAAGGTAAGGACTCGGGAAAATTGCCATCTCAAACCATTAACCCGAGAGAGAATGTGAGTGCAATTACATTAAGGAGTGGGAAATAGCTGAATATTGAAATCCTAGCCAGCGGAAACCCACCGAGCTCGCCGGAGGACAGTTCCGATCGCGGCACAGAAATCGAGGCTGAAACTGATATTCATCCAGAATCCTCGCCCACGGACCAAAACCGTGCCCGCGGATCAGCCGTGCCCGCGGATCAGCCGCGCCCGCGGGACCCAATCCGCGGTCGCGGATCACTTCTCTGACAGATTCCGACGATTACGTCAGGCCTTCATTTCCTGTTGAAAGGGTTTCCCGACAACAAATAAATTTGTAGTCAAGACCCCGCTGAGTATAGGGAGGTCAGGATCGTTCCACAGGAAGCAAGGTTGTTCGTTATCTACTAAAAACAAATAAAAACATTCACAAGTAGCCTCGTTAACGACGTTGTCAGGGTTGTTAACGAACCATCGAACACAAAAACACTTCAACTAACGACCTAATTAAATTCTAATTAAATTCGGTACCGAGGCAAGTACTCAGCAACAAAAATTCACTAGAGATAATTCAAATAAAACAAAGATCTAGGATTTAGGGACACCACAGTATAGCCAAGCATAAAAACTTGTAAGAAGATAAGATCATGCCTTTAAACAGATAGAGTCATCAACTTTCGTTGACTTAACAAGTAAATTAACGAACTTTCGCATCCTAATTCACTTAATTGCTTGTTTTGGATCTAAAGCTTGAAACTTTCGTATTCAAACAATATCAACCTTCAAGTTACTAACTTTCTGTTTCAATCAAGTTAAAAACCTAAATTACCTTAACTTTCGTTTCGGTATAAGCACAACAAACAATTCTCAATAAAAGATAAAAGGGCATTCACAACACAATCTTACTCATCAAACATGCTCAACTATGCCGGGCTTAACCCCGATCCTAGAAAAGAAAACTACTCACTAATCATAATTAAGAAACTAAAAAAAATCTCAATCAAAAGAAATAGAAAACACATAAACAAAACTCAAATTAATAAGAAAAATATCGTCTTACAGAGATCCAGAAGAAATCGAAAAACATCAAAATAGCGAATCACAATCGCGACCAACGACCTCGGTGACTATCGTCTACCGAGCCTCCTCTATCCTCTCCGATCCGACTCTCTCTCTCTCTCGGCTCTTCGAAAATCTCTTCCTAAAAATTCTCTTCTCAAAACTTCAAAAAGCCTCCTCCATTCTATGCTAGATAGAAGCGTATTTATACTAAAAAGCTAAAAACTAAAAAGGCTAAAAGATATAAAGTTTCCTAAAAAGATAGAAACAAACCCTAAAAGATAGAAATAAAAATGCACTTCAAATCTTCACCTCTTTTTATCATTCTCCTTCTTTTTCCTTTTTTTTCTTCTTTTTATCGCTGCCTCGTTGCCTCGTTAACGAGCCCACATCAGGGTCGTTAACGAGCTTCCGTACACATTCTTTCTCTTCTTTTCACTTCCTTAAAAAAACTTTATTTTGTGCATTTTTTTTCTTATCAAGAGATCTTTCTTATTACATGTAAAAACAAGAGACTTCCAATCTACCCTTCCCAAATACCCTTCAAATAAAGCAAAATATAAGCAACTCCTCTCCTTTAACACATCACAAAACTTACTTCTCCAATCTAAGTCCTAATTCCCGGATAGGGTCAAGCTTATCTCGGCTAGGGCATACTTTTTTGTGGAGCTAAAAATAAAAGGTTTCAGGCTAGAATTGGTTATCAAAAAGAAGGAATAATGTAAAGGTAGATAGCGAATAATAGGGCTTAAGAAAATAAGTTCTCCATCATATGATCTTCACAAGTAATGAACTAAAAAATCTTATAAGGGTCTCAAGAAATAGATAACCATCACAATTCCAAGAGGTAATATGCATAAAGAGAGTAAATCACAAAAAAAAGAGGGATTTATAAATGTTCTCCCTATAAGGCCAAAAATAACTCACAAGGTAAATTGTTGGATTGCATCATCTATGCTATAAAGTATATGTGCTCAATTTCATCAAATGCTATCTTCTTCTAAAACCAATAATTTTCAAGTTGAGAATCCGGCTATACTTTTAAAGACATGCTTGCAAGGAATTATATGATTAAGTTAGCGATTGCTATCATAGAACTTAAGAAGGAATATCTATCAATTCTAAAACTCTTTTTTAGATTTTTCAAAAATTTTCAATTTTTTTTTCGAATTTTTTTATTTTTTCGACATAAAGTAGTAGAAAACACATAAACACCAACACATAAACACCTAGGACATAAGTTTTCTACTTTCTCCTACCCCATACTTAAAATTACAGTATCCCCACTGTAAGAAAAATAAGAAGAAGGAAAAGAAATAGAAAAGAAAACAACAAAAGATTAAAAAGAAAAAAGAAAGACATAAAAACTTACAAAGTTGTAAAAGTGGAAACAAGGAAAAACTTTATCTTCAGCTGAATCAACGGTTCGGTGGAGGAAAGTAGTGCTCAAAGTTCCCCATGAAGTCGTACATCGTCCTCCAACGCTCAGCATCCTCCGCCTCTCTCTGACGCTGCCTCTGATCCTCCATCGACATGCGAGCTGAATAGACAGTTTCCCATCTATGCATCCTCCTATGAATGTGATCCTGCTTGAGGTGAAGCTGCTGCATCCGTGCAGAAAGATCCTCGGCCCATGGTGGTGGTATACTCGATCCTGTGTACTCGGGGTGAGGAGGTGGTGGGTAGTGAGGCTGGAAATGGTCTTGATACATTACCGGGTTGTAAGGCATGAGTCCATAGGCATGAGGGTCGACAAGAGCTGGTGGTGGATCGACAAGAGCTCTCGGCACCTCGTTAACGAAGCTGGGTGCCTCGTTAACAGTGTTGTGATCGGGCTGGAAGTGGTCGTTAACGATCCTGGTGGGCTCGTCAACGAAGATGTTGCTCCCTAGGACCTCTGTGTCGATGTCTTCTTCCTCGAAATTGAGCTCCTCAGTGCCGCCCTCGGTGTCGGCCTCTTCAGTATCGTTGCCTACTACTTCGGTGTCCTCTTCATCATCTTCTTCTTTGTCTTCATCTTCATCCATGTCTTCCCGCTCAAACCGGGATTCACATGGCCTAAGCGAAAGCTCATCCTCCGGTTTAGGTTCCAATGGATAGGCGTGTCTCGTCCACGCCTCGTACCAATTCAGTACGTAGAGAAGCTCGAACTTGTCGAGGGTGGGTATAACGATACGATCTTGAACCTTCACCTTGAATCCTCCCTCGGCTTGAATGAAGACACCGGAGCTATACCAATAGTTTTTGTTGAGGAGTTGGGCGTGAGCCGGTGTGTAGAGGGCGAGATCGACTCCAAGATTCTTAGCCAAGAGGCTAACCAAATTGCCACACCAAACCTCCTTGGACTTGGTAGATTTTTCGATGTAGTAGAGCCATTCGTACCCAAAATTCAAGGGGCCGGGCTCCTCAAAAAGGATGGTGTGGAAGCAAGCAACCTCCGTCCTTGTAGGCCGGTTCAACTCTCTCTTCGGCCAAAACGTCACGGCGAGGACTCTAAGAATAATCCGGAAGATGGGGTTGATGATTGTTGCCCCGGATAACGCCGTGGTGGAGGATTGAACCTCCCCGGTGATGTAGCTCCAAGTGCGGGTCACTCGGTAGTCCTTCAAGCTATAATCTCTAGACGGGTTTGGGAGATCTAAGATTGCGTTGAACTCCGCCATTGTAAAGTCACGGTCCTCGTTACCGAGCCGAAACCGGATCCGTGCCGCCGAGGTCTTCGACGAGAAGTTGGTCTCCAAGGTGGCCAAGAACTTGGATGTGCGGGCCGGACAGTGTGGCAAACTCTCTTTCTTCAAAAGAAGGCCGGCTCCAAGGATGATGAAATCGTTCTTGACATTCGTGTAGATCCCCGTGGTGACAGCGCTGGACTTTGAGAACCATCGGGTGCAATGGTCCTTCTCCAGAAAATCTCGGTAACGCCGTACATGGCTTTGAGTGCTCAAAATCACATCATCCACTCGAGGTGGAGATGGGGACCTATGGTTCCTCCTCTTCTTCTAAGCTCGGGTAGGGGGTCTGCTTGAACTTGCCATTGATCCTACAAAATATTCAAAACTTTTCCAAGATAAGATCCACTCAAAAATAGATAGGTACAAGACCCCATACTTGGTCTCGAATTAATCTCGGAATTATTCGTTGACTACCCAATTGGGTCGTTTACGATTCTAGGCTCGGATAGATCGATGAAGCATTGCAGGGTCGTTAACGAGCCTGGGTGGGTCGTTAACAAGCCGCCGAGAACGAAACCAGAATTTCCAATTTTAATCTACCTTAAATTACAGCACAAATCAAGCATGCAATCTTCTATATTTTTCCAGCAATCCCAAAAACGGGTATAAGTACCCCATACTTGCTCGATTACCCATCCCGAACATGATAAAATTACCCGAAATTTTGACATGCTAAGTTCGAACTTAAGATTTAGAACAAGAAAAATTCATGCTTTCCTAACTAGAGTGTTGCAATAGATAATCTAACATGAATAATCTTTCCTAAAACATGAACAACTAAGCACAATCAAGAATTTTTATGAACAAGAATCAAGCATGCAAATCGAGCTTTCTAAGAAGACGATTCAAGACACGAAATTTCGACCCTAAAGATAATCAATCATGCAATTTCGAGCAAGGGTTTAGAAATCATACCGGAGAATCGAGAAATTGAAGAACAAGGGTCGGAATCGGGGTGGTTAACGAGCTTGTGTCTCGTCGGTGATCGGTTTCCGAGCTCCGGTAACGACGACCTCTCGGTAGTCGGTGGAGTGGGGGATTCCGAACCGGTGGGAGAGAAGGGAGAGGGATTAGAGCATTTTGGGTTTGGGGAAGTATGAATTTGAGAGGGTAGTGGTAGATTTGTGGAAGGGGGTAAAAGGGGTTTCGCCTTTCTCTTCTCCGAGACTTTATTCTGAGGAGTCACGACTTGGTTGGATAGATTAGGTTAAAATTCTTACCTGCCCCATTTCTTGACGAGTCGGGTCTTCGAACCGGGTCGTTAACGACCTTGGGTGGGTCGTTAACGAGCCACCGTAGCCTCTTGGAGTGATTTTTCGATCCCTTTCTCCTGAAATCTTGTTAGGTCAAAAAATTCTAATTTCTATCCTAACTAAACTAAAAAGAAAAACAAAAGAAAGCTAAGAAATATTCTTAAAAAGAAAAAGAAAATAAAAGAAAAACTAAACCTATTCTAAAAGCGGGTTGCCTCCCGTAAGCGCTATTTTTAACCTCATTAGCCCGACGAGCTCCCTTGCTAGTCTCATGGTGGTTCATGTGTAGCCATGTTGGGGTCTTGAGGTACCCCTCTCATAGCCTTACAACCTCTGTGTGCTTGAGTTGCTAAATTAGGACCTTTTTCTTCCATTAGTACGCTTGATATCCGTGGATTGTCAGTGTAGTCCGAAAGCCAAGGTGGTTTGGCCTTTTCTGTAATACATATAGTAGGGCCTTGGTTAAACTCTTGCACGTGGGACTCAGTGATCGGCAAATGAGGCTCGGTAGGGACTGTTGTGTCAAGTTCAGGTTGAGTCAACTCGATTTGTGCGACTCCAACTGGGTCGTTGGCTTTTTGATCCAAGTTGAATTCCACCCGTTCTTCTCCTATATCAAAAGTGAGGAATCCCTTCCGCACATCAACTCTTGCTCCTGCTGTGGCTAAAAATGGTCGCCCAAGAATTATGGGTACATGGGGGTCTTCAGGCATATCAAGGACGATAAAATCATTCGGTATAAAGAATTTCCCGACTTGAATAGGATAGTCGTCCACCACTCCTGTGGCTTTGACACTTGACCCATCTGCCATGTACAAATTCATGTCTACCGGCTCTAGTGGTCCCATATTGGCTTTAGACCAGATTGAGAGCGGAACGAGACTAGCACTGGCACCTAGATCGCATAAAGCTTTGAACATGTGGTTGCCTATGCCGATTGTGATTGCAAACCTTCCTGGATCTCCTAGCTTTTCTGGTATAGCTATTGATCTGACTTCATCCTGCAGCTCTGTGATGGATCTTTTCCTGCTAAGAATATCTTTCAAAAACTTTGTGTAAGCCGACATTTCGCTTAGGGCCTCAGCGAATGGGATGGAAATATTAATGCCCTGAAGAATCTTAACGAAACGCTTGAACTTACTCTCAGTAGAGTCCATAGATTTCTTAGTTGGAAATGGAAGAGATTTCACCATTCTCGGAACCAAGTTAGGCTCGAGAGGTGAGAGTACCGGGTCGACACTGGGGTCGTTTGGTGTCCTCGGCGGGTCGTTACCGACTCTGGTGGGGTCGTTAACTACCTTGGAATTGAGAGGGAGGCTCGGTTTAGAGGACTTACCTGTGGTAGGGTCGTTAGGAACCCTCAGAGCCTCGTCATCCTGGTTTGTAGGCTCGGTATTTGCTCTCGCTGGCTCGTTAACGAGCCGTTTTGTGACGTCTTGTTCCTCCTTCTCTTAAGCTTGAACTCTCTCCGTTAATGTCTTCCCACTTCTGAGGTGTACTGCTGCTATTTGGCCTCTAGGGTTCTCCTCGGGGTGGCCCAGGAGTTGTCCTTGTGGTCTTGGAATCCGTGCAGCTAAGTCCCCTAGTTGGGAATCAACACTCCTCTTCCAAACATCGAACTCTCCCCATCTTTTATCTTGTCGGTTCAGTTTGGCTTGAACGTCATCAACTTTGTTGTTCACTCCGTTAATGCTCTCTTTTATTTCCTGAACCCATGATGGCGTCTCCTGATGGCCTGGAGGTGGATATGGTGCAGGTCGTCTATCTGGTGGGGCCCCTGCGTAGTTTTGACTTGTATTCTGATTGTCCCATTGATAGTTGTGCGACCTGTCATTATAACTAGGCTGGTTCCTGTATGGTCCTCTCATATAGTTCATCTCAGCTATTGTCTTAGCGGTTCTAACCTGCTCAATGTTAGTGCAAGCTGAAGTTTTATGTGCAGAAGAACCACATTCTGGACATGATTGAGAGGATTTCAGAAAACTTACCTGTTTCCTCAGACGGTTGACCTCATCTTGTAAGAATTGATTTTTAACATCTGGGTCAACTTCTTCTCTGTTAGGTATGTAGAGACGTTTTTGAGTTTGTGGAGTCTGCTGGGTTCCGTACATAGCATCGTAATTCGCCAGCTTATCCAACAGTGCCCACGCCTCTGTCGGATTCATCTCTATAAAACCGCACGCAGTATGCGTGTTGATGCGGTTCTTGGTCTCTGCGTTGATACCCTGGAAAAAGATTTCTTGCAAAACATATAAAGGTTGCCCATGAGTAGGGCACTATCTAAGCATCTCTTTGAATCTTTCTCATGTTTCAACAAATGTTTCATTAGGCAATTGGTGATAGGAGGTGATGCGTTTCCTCAACTCCGTCGTCTTAGCAGGACGGAAAAACTTTGTAAGAAATTGATCATACAAAGCTTTCCATGTCCTGATAGACTTAGAAGGTAGGCTCTCCAACCAGTTCAGGGCCTTTCCAGCAGCTATGGTGTCACATAAATCAAGAAAGTTTCTAATATGCTCCATAGGGCACTCAGAAGGTTTCCCTTCAAACTGAGCCCGTTTGATTAAGGATATAAATTGAGACTTGATCTCAAAAGGTTTCTCTATCGCTGGAAGCACAATAGGAGATTCTGGCACCCTCAGTTCCGGATGCATGTATTGTTTGGCATTCCTTGGATAGGCATCTAGCTCTTCTGGTAAACGAGCCTTGTCAGCTTGTTGACGCTCAGCTTCGGCATCTGCGCCGTCCTTCTCGGCTTTTAGTGCCTCCATCTGGGTCCGGAGTATCTCTAGCTCTCGAGCCATCTCTTCTGCTATGGCCATGGCTCGGTTTTCTCGGAGTCGACGGTGCAGGGAACGTTCGGGTTCTGAGTAATAACCAGTGTTATCAAACTGAAGCCTTCGTCGTCCTATCGGCATACACTGAGAAAAACAGACAAAGAAAACAAAAATTAAAACAAAAACGGGGTCGGGATATTTCCGAACCCAAAGATAAACTAACAAACTCGTTGCTTCCCCAGCAACGGCGCCAATTTGTTGAAAGGGTTTCCCGACAACAAATAAATTTGTAGTCAAGACCCCGATGAGTATAGGGAGGTCAGGATCATTCCACAGGAAGCAAGGATGTTCGTTTATCAATCTACTAAAAACAAATAAAAACACTCACAAGTAGCCTCGTTAACGACGTTGTCAGGGTCGTTAACGAACCACCGAACACGAAAACACTCAGCAACAAAAATTCACTAGAGATAATTCAAATAAAACAAAGATCTAGGATTTAGGGACACCACAATATAGCCATGAATAAAAACTCGTAAGAAGATAAGATCATGCCTTTAAACAGATAGAGTCATCAACTTTCGTTGACTTAACAAGTAAATTAACAAACTTTCGCATCCTAATTCACTTAATTGCTTGTTTTGGATCTAAAGCTTGAAACTTTCGTATTCAAACAATATAAACCTTCAAGTTACTAACTTTCTCTTTCAATCAAATTAAAAACCTAAATTACCTTAACTTTCGTTTCGGTATAAGCACAACAAACAATTCTCAATAAAAGAAAAAAGGGCATTCACAACACAATCTTACTCATCAAACATGCTCAACTATGTCGGGCTTAACCCCGATCCTAGAAAAGAAAACTACTCACTAATCATAATTAAGAAACTAAAAAAAATCTCAATCAAAAGAAATAGAAAACACATAAACAAAACTCAAATTAATAAGAAAAATATCGTCTTACAGAGATCCAGAAGAAAATGAAAAACATCAAAATAGCGAATCACAATCGCGACCAACGACCTCGGTGACTATCGTCTACCGAGCCTCCTCTATCCTCTCCGATCCGACTCACTCTCTCTCTCTCGGCTCTTTGAAAATCTCTTCCTAAAAATTCTCTTCTCAAAACTTCAAAAAGCCTCCTCCATTCTATGCTAGATAGAAGGGTATTTATACTAAAAAGCTAAAAACTAAAAAGGCTAAAAGATATAAACTTTCCTAAAAAGATATTAAGACCTAAAATACATATTCTAATAACCCCAAAAGATTCTAAAAAGATACTCAACCGACACGGAAATAAATTCCCGCTCAGGATCGGTGAATTATAAAATAAATACTCAATTCTTCTCCTTCGTAGCCTCATTAACGAGCCCTCACAGCCTCGTTAACGAGCGTGGGTTTTGTTTTCTTCCACACTTCCTCTTGTAATCTTGAGCTTTGACTTCTTCAATCTTTTACTCCTCCGTCTTTCACTGTAATGCTCCAAATTCAACTCCATATAGCTCTTTTCCTCGCTAAAACCTACAAAATTCACAAAATAGCGTAGCTTCCACTCTTTTCATAGAAATATGCAAAACTATCTGAAAACACTCAAAACTCATCCTAAACTAATCAAAACTAAACCTAATAAGCAAAGAAAACCTACTAAAAACTATACTAAAAATGCGAACATCATTTCCTCCCATGGCTTCTCAAAAGCCTACTCCACCATTTCCTGTGACACTGAAGGACACCAGGAGGCCAGCCAATGACATGGAAATTTTTAAAACCTTCTCCAAGTGTGAGGTAAATGTTCCTTTGCTTAAACTTGTTCAAAGTATTCCTCGTTTTGCTAAATTTATGAAAGAATTATGTACTATAAAGAGGAAATAGAAAGATAAGGGGAAGGTTACAAAAGTTAATCTTGTTGAAAATACTGGAAATGTATCTTCCATGCTTCAAAGGCAATTGCCTAAGAAGTATGGAGATGCAGGGAGGTTTTCCCGTTACAATTGGTGAGGCGAAAATTGAGCATTCTATGCTTGATCTAGGTGCATCTATTAATGTCATGCCACTTAGCATCTATGAGAGGTTAGGTCCAAGGCCATTACAGGATTCTAATATTACTATTGAACTGGCTGACCACTCTAATGTGAGTCCGAAAGGACTTGTGGAAGATGTCTTAGTGCAGGTGGATGGCTTAATCTTTCCAACGGACTTTTATGTCCGGGAAATTGGTAAGGGGAGATACGACCCAGTTTTGTTGTTGGGTCGTCCATTTATGAAGACGGCGGGCGCCGTAATTGATGTTTCAAAGGGCATATTATCCATGGCACATGAAGGGAAAAAGGTCCAGTTTTAGATAGACGATGATCCATTCTGAGCATAAAGGACGTCGGGCCAAACGACGTCAAACAAAGGCGCTGCTCGGGAGGCAACTCGAGGAAATTTTTTCTTTTCTTTTCTTTTTATCTTTTCAGTTTAGTTTTAGTTTTAGTATTCGTTTTGGTTTTGTCAGGCTAACCTGCAGGTACAATTTTTTTCCATAAAAAAGAAGCCAGCCCGAGGCGAGTCCAAGCCCGCGGCAGCATCCGCACCCGCAGATCGGCCTGACGAACTTAATTTCTGTTTTTTTCAGAAAAAATAAAATAAAAAAAAATAAATAAAAGGTTTTCGGGTGAAACCCACGACAAAGCATGAACCAGTACCAACCCGAGCCCAAAAATAAATATAAAAATTCCCTTCTCAAAAATACCCTCCTCAAATTACCCCACCTACCCTTATCCTCTTCCTCACATTACCCTTTCGCAAAACCTCATATCACCCCCCCACACAACTCCATCTTCAACCCCCAACCACCTAGCCTTCACCACCACCCGCGCTCGAACTCACCTTCCGCGAGCAGCCGATCCGCGCCCCCGAAACCCATCCGCGCTCGCGGTCGCCCAACCAAGTTCGTTGTCAACAATTCGTGGTCGAGTTGAAGGTTGAAGTTTGAGCCAAAATTAATCCAGATCTGAATCGGTTAGTAATTCTTCACAATTTGGAGTTGATTTTATTCCTTATTGAAGTCAGAGTTGTTGTTATTGCTGAGAAATTGAGAAAGAGTTTGGAGATTTTTGGGTCGTTCGCCATTGTTGTCGGGGAGAACCAGATCTGGAAAAAACCAGAATCCACGCCCGAGGATTATTTCCGCGCCTGCGGATTTCGTAGCCCAGTTCGCGCCCGCCATTGATTTCCTCGCCCGCGAGTTTCAATAGTCGGGTAAATTTTTCATGCAAATCTGTTCTGTTTTATTCAGTATGGAGTATTATTACAACATCTGACTGGGGGACAAAGGGAGCTTTGGGATATGTATGAGGCTAGGGAGTTTGTCAGCACTAAATTCTTTGATGTTCCTACACTAATAGACTTGGGATTCAGGGAGTGTACAAAGCGATTACTTAAGACTGGGGGTTTATGTAGTTTCAGTACTCTATCTATGCCTAACTATAGAGGCCTTACCATTGATTTTCTGTCCACTTTCTGCTTTTCGGATGGGGTCCTGAGCTTTCATGCATGTGATAGAGTCTGTAGTTTGACCCATGAGGAGGCTTGTCTTAGTTTTGGGATCACTTCACCACCTACTGATGGGTGGACACGTATATTGTCTGATGCTACATTCTTTGATTTCTGGCATACCCTTACTGGCTCCCCTTTTGATACTTGTTCTGGGGACATAAACAGTAAGATTCCCTACCCTTGTGTCCGTCTGTGTCACAAGGTCCTAGCCATGGCATTTTTAGGGCAGGGAGAGCCGAACAAGGTTCCTGCCCGCGATATGAGGATTATTAGATGCTTGTTTCCTTTTTCATCTAATTGCCCTGATTAGTTTGGGTTATTTGTTGCATCTGCTGGGAAGTATCCGGCTAAGAGGGGGTTGATAGGATTAGGTGGTATGGTTACTATTTTAGCCACCAGATTTGTTTCTCTAGAGCAGATTGAGGCCCAGTTTGGAGGACATTTGACTGATGGGTACAGATATACGCATCAGGCTTTAGTTAGGGCTAACTGTTTGAGAGGGTCCGTTGATGGAGGTTGGACTTGGTTGCATGGGTTCCCTACTACAGATTTTATGTTTCTACCAGCACATTTACAATATGGAGATACTGTTTCCTCCTTTCATTTACAGCCTGATGTAGACGCTCCTGTAGAGGATGTTGGAGATGATTATGAGGATGATGGTGGAGGATGGGATGAGCAGGCTGAGGAATTTCATGATAGATTTTATTCTGATCCATCTGGATAGGCTCCTGGTCCACAGAGTGCAGCTGGATGGGGTGTACCTAACCCGGCTACTGCATCGACTTCTGCTTCTACTTCTGCTTCCTCTAGTTTGCCTTGGACTGATGGTATGAGTTTTGAGGAGCGTATGTTGAGTGGGATGCAACATTTGTCTGTTCGTCAAGATGCTTTGTCTGTACGCCAGGATGCTATGGATCGTTCATTGGAGGCATTTTATGAGCATCAGAGGCAGTCAACTCTTTTCTGGCAGACACAGTGGCCTGGTTATCCATCATTCCCTCCACCAGATCAGCAGTGAGTCTTCTGTTTCCTTCTTCTGTACTTTGTTCTTTATTTCTTAGCTTCATTGGGGACAATGAAGGGTTTAAGTATGGGAGAAGGGATTCATTGCTATATTTGTATTATATGTACAGTCGTATTATATTTTTGTCATTTGATTTGATAAAAAAAATTATAAAAACCATAAGAATATAAAAAAGGCATAAAATCTTAGGATGAGTTGAAAACCCGAAAGGGCGGCTCAGGTAATAAGCAGGTAACCCGGACCAGGATTAGGCTGGGGTAATATGAGGTTTATGAGAGAAGTGAGTATTTGTGAGCACACCTAAGAAAAATGAAAAGAGTGATTAGGTGAAAACCCGAAAGGGCGCCTAAGAAGAATGAGTGGTAAAATCAGAGTGTTTAGGATTCATACTCCACTTTGGGGTCTGGGGATTACATTTTAGATGTCGGGTAGATCCTAGGTTGCTCTACACTTTTTGGAGCATGAGTGTTATATCTTGTATCTGTGAGGTGTGTAATTTGAGCTTTCATGTCTTTTGCTCATTATTTCTCTACATGGGTTCGGGTTGTGAGTTGAGAGTTAGATTTTCATATTCCCCTTTACTTCCTGTGGATCTTTGATATGATTTATTGTTAGATTTATTTTGAGCTTACTCGAGGACGAGCAAGATCTAAGTATGGGGGAATTTGATACGTTGGTTTTAGTACAACGTAATTCTGTAATTTTCTTAGGATTTTCTGAGTGTTTTAGGCTAGATTAGGATGATTATTTGTAATATCAGAAGAGCCTACAGTTGAAGATTTGGAAGACAGAAGTCCTAAAGATCGAGTTGAAGAGGTTAAGAAGTCAAGACCCGCGCCCTCGGGTTGGACACGAGCCCGCGGTGGCGAGATGTTCGAGATAGTAGAGTAACGCATGAATCGCGCCCGTGGTTCGAGGTGATTCCGCAGCCAAGGAGATCGAGTGCATCCGCGCTCTCGGTTTGGATCCGCGCCCGCGGATTCTGGTTTTTCAGCGCCGCCTTCATCTCGTTTTATTTTATCTTTTTAGTATTATTATATCTTAGGGTTTTTTATTTATTTCTACTATTTAGGCTTAGTTTCGTTTTCACTTTAGGGTTACACATTCTAGCACACTTTTCAGAGATTATTCCAGTTTTTAGTTTTATTATGGAGAACTAATTTCCCTTTGGAGTTTGTTTGATCAAGGAAACCTTTTTATGTAATTTGTGAGATTCTGGTAACTTTTCTATCCCTTGGTTAATATCAAAACTCTTGTGCTTACTTTTATGATTATCAATTGATTTCTATTGGGCGCGCAACTTGTTGAATTTGATTGATATTCTACTGTTTGGATTAGTTTGATTGTTGTCTGTGCAATCTTATTTATCCTTGAAACAACTCTTTTCTAGGACCGTGGACTAGAATTCAAAAAGAGTGTTTGATTTTTATTTTATGCATGAGACTCGTTGTTTGATTGCATGAATTAATATCCTTCTATCCTTAATACTTTGCATGATTTGAATTAAGCGTTCTTGTTCATATCATAATTCCGCTTGGACCGTGGACAAGCAGAAATCTTTTATAAGGATTGAAATTAACCTGGGAATTAATAGAAAAGTGGATGAATTGATGATCGAATGATTAAAAAGGTGGAATTTGTTGAATAAACTCTGCTTTCCTTCCATTGATTTAATCCCAAATATTATTTGCTTGTTTGTTTGTTTGCTTAAACTTCAAAAAAACCCCGTCTTGTTTCCTATTGATTATTCAGAAATCCGATTCTCTTAGCTTCGACCTCTTGCTTGCTTACTATACTAGTTAGTAGAATAGGGTTATTTATTTTTGATCTTGGCACGACAACTTTAGCAGAGTCACATTGTCATAAGCTTCCAACCGTAATTCCTCAAGCTCTTGCAATAGAAGCTTCCTCAATTCACCGGCCTCATCCATCTTCAGACTATAATTTTTCACAACCCAATAAGCTCGGTGTTGGATCTCCACCAGAAGATGACAAGCTTTACAAAACACCAACCGAAAAGGTGACATTCCAATCGGTGTTTTGTAAGCCGTCCTATATGCCCATAAAGCGTCGTCCAAGAGCGTACTCCAATTCTTCCGGTTTGGCGACACCGTCTTATCAAGAATGGCCTTAATCTCTCGGTTAGATACCTCCGCTTGTCCATTCATTTGTGGGTGATAGGCCGTAGAAATCCCGTGTGTAACATGATATTTCTTCAAGAGCGCACTTACCGTTTTGTTACAGAAATGGGACCCCTTGTCACTAATTAAATCTCTAGGAATCCCAAACCTTGAAAATATGTGCACCTTCAAAAAATCTTACACAACTCGGGAATCATCAGCCCGGGTGGCCTTCGCTTCCACCCATTTGGAAACGTAGTCCACCGCTAATAAAATATAAATATTCCCATAAGAGCTAAGAAATAGTCCCATGTAGTCTATACCCCAGACATCAAATACCTCACAAAAGATAATTGAAGTTTGAGGCATTTCATCCCTTCGGGATATATTTTTGACTCTTTGGCATCGGTCACAGGATTTGCAAAAAGTATACGCATCCCAAAAATGGTAGGCCAAAAGAATCCTGCATCCAACACTTTCCTAGCAGTCTTTCTAGCACTAAAGTGCCCCCCACTAGCATAAGAGTGACAAAACGACAAAACTGATGTTACCTCATTATTCGGAAGACAACGTCGGACTACTTGGTCGGAACAATGTTTCCAAAGCTGGGAGGAAACACACTCGAAACAAGAAAATTAACCAAATGAGCATACCATGGATGAAGTACACGTACCGAAAACAAAGTATCATCTGGAAATTCTTTTCGAATAGGTGTGACTTGTGCACATCTTTCCTCCTCATGGACCAAGCGACTAAGATGATCAACTACCACATTTTCCACCCCCTTTTTGTCTTTGATCTCAATGTTGAATTCACTCAACAACAAGATCCATCTAATTAACCTGGGCTTTTCTTCCTTTTTCGTCAACAAGTAATGAAGAGCTGCATGGTCCGTGTAGACAATCACCTTTGTACCTAGCAAATAAGACCAAAACTTTTCCAAAGCAAACACCACCACAAAGAGTTCCTTCTCAGTGGTATAATAATTTTTATGTGCTTCATTTAAAGTCATAGAAGCATAATGAAGGACATGAGAAGCCTTACCAATCTTTTGACCAAAGACTGCTCCTACCGCATTATCACTTGCATCACACATCAACTCAAAAGGTAGGGACCAATCTGGGGGTTGAATTATTGGTGCAGTGGTGAGGCAAGCCTTCAACTCATCAAAACCTCTTTTAGAAGCTTCATTAAAGTCAAAGGTGACATCCTTCTTGAGCAACTCACAAAGTGGTGAGGAAATCTTGGAGAAGTCCTTAATGAACCTGCAGTAAAAACCTACATGACCAAGAAAAGAGCGCAGTTCTTGAACATTAGTAGGATAAGGCAAGGATTGAATTACTTCAACCTTTGCCTTATCAACCTCAATCCCTTTAGATGACACTATATGACGTAACACTATGCCCTGCTCTACCATAAAATGGCATTTTTCAGAATTAAGACAAAGGTTAGTATCCTCACAACATTTTAACACAAGTGTCAAGTGAGTTAAACAAGAATCAAAGTCATTGCAATGAACGGTGAAATCATCCATAAAACTTCAATGAAGTTCTCAATGTACTCAGAGAATATAATGACCATACACCTTTGAAAGGTTGCGGGCGCATTACATAGACCAAATGGCATTCTTCGGTAAGCAAAGGTGCCAAACGGGCAAGTAAATGTTGTCTTCTCTTGATCCTCGGGTGTACTTGCTATCTGAAAATAACCTGAATATCTATCCAAGAAACAATAGAAGGAACGACCTGCAAGTCGCTCAAGCATTTGGTCAATAAAAGGTAAAGGAAAATGATCTTTACGGGTTACCGTGTTGAGCTTTGGTAATCGATGCATACACGCCACCCGGTTTGAATTCTTGTTGGGATGAGCTCACCATCTTGATTCTCCTTTACCGTGATTCCACCTTTATTGGGAACATCCTGAGTAGGACTTACCCATTTGCTATCCGATATGGGAAAAATCATACCTGCTTGAAGAAGTTTCAAGACCTCCTTTGTCACCACTTCCGTCATAGGCAGGTTCAACCTTCTTTGTGGTTGTCTTAAGGGCTTTGCTTTTCATCCTCCAATAAGATTCTATGCATACATGTAGAGGGGCTTATTCCTCTAATGTCGGCAATAGTCCATCCTATAGCGGATTAATTCTCCCTTAAAACATCCAACAACCGGTTTTCTTGATCTTGAGTTAGCTTGTTTGAGATTATCACCGGTAAGGTATCTCCATCACCTAGGAAAGCATACTTGAGGTGGTCCGATAGTTGCTTAAGCTCTACCTTTGGGGCCTGCACAATAGAAGGAACAAGCTTCTCGCTTGGCAATGTTAGTGGAATGGTCTTTGAGCCCGGTAGCAAGAGTGGTCGCTCATAGTGAGCGTTTAACTCGGCTACAATTTCTTGCATATCATCATTTAGCACAAATTCCACTTCATCTTTATTAACCACATAATTTTCAAGAGTAGATTGCAATTCATCATGATCATTAATGTCAAAGAAATCTTGCACAAGAATATCTAACACATCAATAGAGCATAAAGAATTAACATCATAGGGAAATTTCATAGCATCATAAATATTGTATTCAAATATTTCCCTATCAAACTCCATGGTTAACGAACCACTACACACATCAATTTCAGTTTTGGCTGTTTTTACTAATGGTCTACCTAAGAAAATTGGAGCTGCATGCTTGTCATGTTCCATTTCAAGTACATAAAAATCAGCAGGGAACATCAACTTATCAACCATAACAAGCACATCTTTTATAATCCCTTTGGGTAAACGTTAGACCTATCAGCCAATTTAATGACTACACTTATTGCATGCAATGGACCCAACCCTAGAGACTCATAAATTGAATAAGGCAAAATATTTATAGAGGCACCTAAGTCTAGCATAGCCTTTTCAATTTTTATCTCACCTATGCTACAAGGGATAGTAAACAAACCTAGATCTTCGCATTTTTATGGCAGTCGTCTTTGGAAGACCGCTGAGATTTGCTCACTAACCTTGATCTTTTGCTTTTCATTCCGCTTAACCGTGCATAACTCCTTCAAAAATCTATCGTAGCGAGGAATGCTCTTGATAAGCTTGAGAAGTGGAATATTCACCTAGTACTTGCTAAATGTTTCGAAGATCTCTTTGTCTTCCTCGATCTTACAGGTCTGCTTTAATGCTTCAGGAAAGGGTGGGGAGAGCCGAGGTCGAAGGAGTCGAAGAGTATTTGTTGAGAACCATCGGCGCGGTTTGGACCGCTGGAAGCGCGGTCACGCTTTGGTCACCCTTGGAGCGCGGTCACGCTTGGAGCGCGGTAACGCTTTGGTCACCCTTTGGCCGTAGAAAGTTGGCCCATCGGAGCGCGGTTTGGGGCTTGATGGCGCAGGGGCGCTTTGGCCATTTTGCCCACGGTCGTTTTGATGTACCAACTCCGAAATTTCGTTCTCCTCGTGTTCTTCCTCATGCAAAGTTGGTTACTTGTCGGCCTTGTTTTCCAACACTTTACCACTCCGGAGCGAGATTGCATTCACATTCTGTTTAGAATTAAGTCACGTCTGAGAGGGTAATCTGTTGGAATCTCTAGCTTCAAGTTTGCTAATCGCCTTTGCAAGTTGGCTCATTTGATTTTCCAAGTTGGTGATGCTTGACTTGGTGTCTTGCTAAAATTGGCCCACAGATTGATGCATAATAGTCATATTTTGGGTAAGAGCACGGATCTAAAACCTGGAGGGCCGTTTGGAGGTAAATATTGTTGATTTTGATTTTCATACCTCAAATTGTGATGATCCTTCCAACCCGGATTGTATGTGGTCGAGTAAGGGTCATAGGCTGGTCTTTTTGGCCCATAGCCTCCAAGTTCATTGACTTCTTCCTCTTGAGTATGAAGAGTAAGACAAGCATCCTTCTTGTGAGTAATATCGGAGCAAAAACCGCAAGGTTTGACTTGTTGTTGTCCTATCATGAATTGCGGGAACATTGACTTCAACTCGTTCACCTCTTCATGTAGAGTCGTAGCATCGATAGAATTAGTAGCCTTCATTGTTACTCTTTTGCTGAATTGACGAGAGCCTTCAAATAGTTCATGAAATAAATCAAAAGATTCTTCAGAAGTCTTGTTCAGGATGTTTCCTCCACAGGCGGCATTAACAAGTCGGCGTTCTTCATCCAATAAGCCTTCATGAAGGTACATAGCAATATCCATCTGAGAATAACCATGATAGGGGCAGCTTGAGATTAGCTTTTTGAACCTTTCATAATACTCGTAAAGCGATTCATTCGGGAGTTGTTCAATGTTGATAATGCTCTTCTTTAGACTCGAGAGCTTTGTGGCTGGAAAATACTTATCAAGAAAAGCCTTCTTCAGTTGCTACCAAGTCTCAATACTGCGAGGAGCCAGATAATAGAGCCAGTCACTCGCTCCGTCTTTCAAAGAGAAAGAGAAAGCTCTCAGCTTGATTTGATCATCAGTGACACCTTTTGGTTTCATGCTAGTGCAAACAACATGAAATTCCGCTAGATGTTTGTTGGGATCTTCACCCGCCTTCCCATAGAATTGAGGAAGGAGGTGAATCAGCCCTGATTTCAGTTCAAATTGGACACCGTCAGGGAGCTCAGGGAGCCTCACCGCCAATGGTTGTTGGGCCAAATCAGGTGCAGTCAACTTTCTCAGTGTTTGAGCCATCTTTGTTATTTCAGGAATGCTTTCAGAGTCAGAATCAGAAGAAGAAGATGTCAAGTTGAACGGTAATTCTTGAGAAATCGCACGAGCTTGCCTGCGTAACCTAGAGAATGTCCTTTCTATTTCTGAATCAAATTCAACAAGAGATGGATTAGTAGTACGGGTATGAACCATACAAGTGGTTCAGACCCCAAAAATAAAAATAAAAAGTAACACTAAATAAACACAAATAATTAGCCGAGTCCCCAACAACGGCGCCAAATTTGACGAGAACTTTTATGTCGCTGTAAAAGCAATGTCAAAGAAATACCTAACTTCCTAACCTTAGTGTAGTGGAAGTAAGGGTCGAACCCACAAGGACTCAGATTATTCGTATTTAAATAATATTACTAAATAAAAGGGGGGATTTTAAGATTGCAAGCTATAAATCTAAGTAAATAAAGTAAAACAAATAAAACGATTAAAGATTCAAATATAGAGAAAAGCGTCCAACTAGTTTCGAATCCATTACATACATGTGTTTTGATCCTTGATTATTCTTATTTCAATTTCCCTTGACTAATCTATTGTGAATTTATGAAATTCAAGCTTAAGGTGGTTATTAATATACACCGTCTTTAACAACCTTTTAACCAGTTAACCTAGAAAACCTTCTATGTCAAATTGAGCATGCAAATAAGTTCAAAGCATTCAATAGAAACATAGTTCATGAATTCCACTGTCTATTCATGAAGTTTTTTGATTAAAATCTCCGTATTTGATTAACCTTATTTCACTGTCTATAAGTTTAATCAAAGGATTCATCCATGAATAATCAAATTCCACCGTCTATTTAATTATTCTAGTTGTAATTCAACCTAGAAATAGAATAGGTGATCAAGCTATTATAATCCTAAGTGAATTTAATCAATCAAGCACGGAGAGATTCAATCTAGTCAAGGCAAATAGAAATAATTCAAATCTCACAAACAATCATGCATACAACTTCAACTAACTAGTTGGAAATGGGAAAATTAGCTAGAATAAGACATTGAAGAAGAATCAAATTTACAAGAGTTAAATCTCTCTTCAACGTTACAAACTAGGGTTTTGTCTCCCACAAATCTCCAATTCAAACTAACGTAGAACTAAAACAATAGATAGCATAAGATCCAAATAAACCCTAAGGAAAGTATTTATATTATATCTAAAAATATCCAAAAACATTAAAAAAGTCGGCCCAAAAGATATTACAGAGGGCCAATTCAGCGTCGCTGACACGCGCCAAAGCGCGGTCTGGTCCACCCAAAGCGCGACCGCGGCATGAGTATTTTGCCCTCGGTTCGGTTGCAGAAAGTCAAGCCCTCCAACGCTGTCTTGGCCTTCAAACCGTGGTCTGCCACTTTGCTCTTGTCTTGTAATTCTCACCTCGGGTCTTCTCTTCAATGCTCCCTATGTGTCCCAAGGTCCGGTCCTAAACCTCTCATCCACCATCTTCTACCTTTCGACCTACAATTATGCACATAGACGCGTAGATTCCGAACTAAAACAAAATGAAACCTAAACTACAACTTAAAGCGAAAATCTAACAAAACATGCATAAAACGAGAATAAAAACATGCTCTAACAACTACATCTATATGCTCTATCAACTTTCACTTCAACTTAACAATGTGAATATGCTTTTATGTTTGCATGCATACGCTAAAACTCAACACTTATGCCTAGATGTCTTTACAGATCACTTCTATCTTCTCCTTTTCCCTATAAAATAACTTGTGATCTAACATTGCACGCCAAGTGTTCGATGAAATGTCCATGTAAATGTCACTCCTAAATGTGGAATTAAGTTTATAGGTTCGAATTTATGCTTTTACTCGATACGTCTTGATTTTGTAGTGCAGAATGTGCTGATTATCTTGATACTATCCTCATTCCTTTTGCTAATGCCTAGATGTCTTTAAAGTTCACATGTTTTTCTCCTTTTGCCTTTTAAATGACTTGTAATCTGACATTGCACGCCAAGTGTTCGATGAAATGTCCATGTAAATGTCACTACTAGATGCGGCATTTAGTTTCTAGGTTCGAATTTATGCTTTTATTCAATTGTTCTTGATTTTGTAGTGTAGAATGTACTTATTTGCTTGATACTATCCTCATCCTTGATTCTTATGCCAAGATGTCTTTAAAGATCACTTGTTTTTTCTCCTTTTGCCTTTAAAATGACTTGTGATCTAACATTGCACGCTAAGTGTTTGATGAAATGTCCATGTAAATGTCACTCCTAAATGTGTCATTCGGTTTCTAGGTTCGAATTTATGCTTTTATTCGATACTCCTTGATTTTGTAGTGCAGAATGTGCTGATTGACTTGATATTATCCTCATTCTTTGTGCTAATGCCTAGATTTCTTTAAAGTTCATAAAAGGAATAAGATTTCTAGAAGATAAAAAATTGTTGCATGTGTTGAACTATAGAGGATATCATGTTATATGAATTTAATTATAATAATGATAGATATATTAAACAAAGTCATTAATTAATACAATATAAAGTTTAACATGACTCTAAGTGTAAAAGTTACTACAAGATATAAGCTTTTGTTATAATATGAGAAATGTGACAATAAATTAATATGTAATATATGTTATTATATGGTTAGTTATAATGTATGGTAGCAATGAAAAAATACCTATGACATTTATAATGATAATTATTCTAAATAAAATTGTAAGGAATCCTTATTAAAACATTAGTACAAAAGTTGTAGTCATGGACTATAGTTTGATATTAGATATGGATTTTATAAAAGGATAATGCTAATAATAGTTATAATACTAAAATCATCCTTTAAGAAAAATAGTAAGTTTAATAACCTCTAAGTGTAGAGATTTATTACAAGACATAAGTTCTAAGTAAAATGTAAGAAGTATGATCTTATATTGATTTTATGATATTATATAGTTATAAGGATTACTTGCATGAAAAGAAATAATTAAGGTAGGGAAGAGATATTATTTTATAACTTAAAATATTATAATATTGAACTATAAATATGAAGTAGGATATTTATAAGCCATGATTATGTTTTTGCAAGACATGATGATATTATAGGTTATGATCAAAGATATTTTATAAGCCTTATAATATAAAAGGATTATTTTAATATTACTAAATAGTATTTTTCTGGAATAAAAAGGATATTACAAAACCAAAATAATAATGAAGGAACATTATTATTGTAAATAATCTTCTAAATTATTACCATAATAATTTAGATTTCCTCTTCTCTTATAGAAGTATTATAAGATAGAATCCAAGTTAAAGAAGAATCCATATTTATAAGCCGTTCGTAAATTCCGTATCTTTAGGTCAAGATTTGTGCTCGAAGTTGCGGACCACATAATCCGTCAAGAATCGATAGTAGATGCGTGTAAGCTAAGGCAAGTGGAATTTCCCCTTGTGACCTTTATATTTCATTCCGTGAAAATTCTCGATGTTGGGAACAATGTGTAAGCTTAAATCAAAATGAACCTAGGAAATATCGATTGCTAGAAATAACGACTATTGTTAGCATAGTACGCTTTACATTCCTATGTTAGGATTATTATGCTAATGTGATTGTTATATTGATTGTTTGCGATCTCGCTCAGAGATCAACGTCGAACGAACTAGAGAGGGGCGCGGAATAGCCGACGCCTCTATATCACCTTACTAAGTCGTACGTCCATACGACTTTAGCGATCATGATCCTATCCGCTCCGATTGCAAGGAGGGATGTGCACTCTAGCTAAGTGCAGGGAAACTGATGTTCTCCCTCGGGTGGCTCGGATTATCCGTGTCCCACCACTTTCTACTAAAAATCATTAACGAAGTCGAATACTTTTCATCACTAAATAAGATATGTGCCCAATGCACAATTAAGACACCAAAACCGGACCGGTCTCAAATGATCGATTCGGCTCTTGGTCCGCTCAGGGCACGAGAGACTTGTGACTTGTATGAATTTTTATAAAGTTCCCAACATACTTTCTACTCCGAAGAAGTCTACAATCTAGTAGTACTTCTCTTGCTTATCGAGCTATCCCCGTTTGGATATGCTCTCGCTCTCTCCTTCGTACTTTTAAGCCCCACATAAATAAGCTTCATCTCAAACACAACCCGAATATCTTATTCAATTTTATTTGAATTCCCCAAAATACCCTCGGGAAGTTCCTTTCCCGCTTGCTTAGTCTCCTAGACTAATTCTTCTTTTCCGCATGTTTGACTGGCATTCTCTCGCCCCTCGCGAATTATGTCAGAATCTAGGAATCTCAACAAGGCGTGAAGTGAAGTGAAGACGAAGGAAGAACAAGGATTTTCGAGATGTACCTTTTTTATCATTTTGCTTTAGTTTCATTACGTTTCAAGGACAAGCAGGTTTTGCATTTCAATTCCGAACAACTTTCTGTTTGAAACCAATGTAAGATGTTTTGTACGAACCAAGCCTCCTTCGGGAGCATCTTTTCTGCTTTATGATTTATTTTTGTTTCCGCATTTTTATTGTTCTATATCATTCTAAAAGTCTTGGATGATTTCGGACGGTAAAATCCGAGGTCACTGGCGGTAATACCCAATGTTGCAAAATAGGGGTGTTACAATTGTGGTATCAGAGCTAAACGTTTTTGTTTTAAAACCGAAAAGTTTTAAAACCGAAAATTTTCGAAAACCGAGAACTTTTAAAATCTTAACTTTTACTTCCACCATTTGAGACTTTCAATCATAAAGCAAGAAATTTCCGTCTTAGTAACATGTTCAAATAGAATTTCCTACTCTTTAATAGGGCCAAGAAAGTGAAAAGTCTTAAAGTAAACATTTTATATGTGATTTTTATAAACAATGCCTTAACTTCCTTCAACATGTCTTCGCCTTATAGAATCAAAGGATATTCTATATAAACGCCTTCTTCTCCTCTACAGAAATGGTACTCACTAGAAGCCAAACCTGAATCAGGGAAGAAGCCAAAAAGGCCGCTCAAGAGCTTGACGAGGCTTTCACTCAATGGCCGTTTTTGCCAAACGGATACCCCGAGGACAACCCGAGCTAGCTCCACAAGAGGAGATGCATGAAAATGCACCCGAGGTGAATATCGAGGAAGAGAACCTTGAAGAAGCATTCCTCGAGGGAGGAGTTAATAATTCACTTCACGACCAATCAATTCCGTAAATCACTGAGCAAGAATTCTCGGGATATCATCCATGGGGACACATGACGGAGACTCCACGTCACCAAATCACAAGTCAAGCTCCAATGACCTATCAAGCGGGTGGATGGGCTAACTGGACTCAAGGAGAGTCATCCCATCGCCAAGCAAATGGTCAAGCAAGAAAACCACCTCCAATCAACAACCCAAACCCAACAAGGGTCCGTCAACCAAAGTACGACTACCTCATTCAACGCAAGGAAGTGTGGTTGGATGAAATGAGGTCATACCAAAACGAGGACGCCCAACTCCATGCTCGTCTTGCAATCAACCGTGGCTATATAGTTGCAACCCGTCGGCACATCCAACAAGGCCAATTACTATTGAACCACAAAGGAGGCGCCCTCGATGAAAGTTTGTTCGATGAAGGATTCTTGGACAACTTTTGTTTCCTAAGCACACCCTAGGGCTAAAATTCGGTTGTTTATCATTAAGTAGTGTGAAACTCTAAGTAGTCCACTTAACTCGACTATTCATTTTGTCCTTGAATAGTCAGGTCGATAGTAGCTTTGTTTCCGTCCCTAGTGTAATGGCTTATTATATAGAGCCTTTTGTAATCCGTTTCATAAAAGTTCTAATAAAAATTTTCTCTCTTCTCTAGACTTGGGCATTAGTTCTTGCCTATACTTGGGAGTTAACAAAAACAACTATATCCTGCTTCAAATATAGAATTACAGATATTCTATATGAATGTCAATTGTTAGCCATTTACAGCAAATGGTTATAAAAAAAACTAAGTTCATGCACATCGGGAATGAGAAGAAGTCACGCCAACTAAAGGGAATACTTACGTCTCCATAAATTCAAACTTACTGAGCCAGTGACTCAATGGAAGATAGAAATTTCCAAAGAGGACACCAAGGAAGGCTTAGTCGACTAAAGATCTAACATGTCTCCACTTGACTCGATCTCGAAACAGACTATCGAGAGGTATGTGAGGAACTAACAATGATCTAGCAATAAAGGAGTGGTAGAGGATTTCGACCAATGAAGGATATGTTAAACCGACATACGGACAAGTAGTTAGGATTTTCTCAACTAACATATGGAATCTTGGAGTGATAATTGATGTTTGTTAACCGATTAAGCTAACTATAATAAAGCTATGCGAAAGCCACGTCATGGACTTTTCTTCACCTCAATTTTGATAAAGTTAACACGGTGACAGATGAAGAAAAGAAGTTGCTAGGGCCAAGATATTTTGGATATGGATCCCTATGACAACATTCTCGGAAGAGATTGGCTGTCTCGTCGTGGAGCGATAAACCGTAACCATCAACTCAGGAGGGAATCACATATGTAAGTTCAAAATAAAACGAGAAGAAGAAAATGGAAAGGTGATCAACGCCAAGAAGGCATGGAAGCTACTCCGACAAGACTGTGTTGGGTATCTTTGTTACCTCGAGCCGACGAAAAAGAAGGTCGTGGATATTCAAGAGATTGCGGTAGCCTGAGAATTCCCCGACATCTTCCCAGAAGAACTCCCTGGATTACCTCCCCGACGAGAAGTCAAGTTTTCAATAAGCCTCGAGCCAGGAACCCCGTCAATCTTCAAGGCACCCTATAGGATGGCCCCGCTAGAGATGAAAGAACTCAAGAGTAAGCTCGAAGAACTGCTTGAGAAGGGTTTCATCCGACCAAGTGTTTCGCCTTGGGGAGCACCGATGCTCTTTGTAAAGAAGAATGATGGGACTTGCCACTTATGCATCGACTACAGAGAGTTGAATAAAGTCACCATCAAGAACAAATATCCTCTTCCAAGGATAGACGACCTCTTAGACAACTTCGGGTCCGCAAGGAGGACAAACCGAAGACTGCTATCCGCACCCACTATGGCCACTACAAGTTTGTAGTGATGCCATTTGGATTGACCAATGCACCTGCGGTGTTCATGGACCTGATGCACCGATGCTTCCGTGCACACCTCGACAAGTTTGTCATCGTCTTCATCAACGACATTCTGATAAATGTGACAATAAATTAATATGCAATATATGTTATTATATGGTTAGTTATAATGTATGGTAGCAATAATAAAATACCTATGACATTTATAATGATCATTATTCTAAATAAAATTGTAAAGAATCCTTATTAAAACATTAGTACAAAAGTTGTAGTCATGGACTATAGTTTGATATTAGATATGGATTTTATAAAAGGATAATGCTAATAATAGTTATAATACTAAAATCATCCTTTAAGAAAAATAGTAAGTTTAATAACCTCTAAGTGTAGAGATTTATTACAAGACATAAGTTCTAAGTAAAATGTAAGAAGTATGATCTTATATTGATTTTATGATATTATATAGTTATAAGGATTACTTGCATGAAAAGAAATAATTAAGATAGGGAAGAGATATTATTTTATAACTTAAAATATTATAATATTGAACTATAAATATGAAGTAGGATATTTATAAGCCATGATTATGTTTTTGCAAGACATGATGATATTATAGGTTATGATCAAAGATATTTTATAAGCCTTATAATATAAAAGGATTATTTTAATATTACTAAATAGTATTTTTCTGGAATAAAAAGGATATTACAAAATCAAAATAATAATGAAGGAACATTATTATTGTAAATAATCTTCTAAATTATTACCATAATAATTTAGATTTCCTCTTCTCTTATAGAAGTATTATAAGATAGAATCCAAGTTAAAGAAGAATCCATATTTATAAGCCGTTCGTAAATTCCGTATCTTTAGGTCAAGATTTGTGCTCGAAGTTGCGGACCACATAATCCGTCAAGAATCGATAGTAGACGCGTGTAAGCTAAGGCAAGTGGAATTTCCCCTTGTGACCTTTATATTTCATTCCGTGAAAATTCTCGATGTTGGGAACAATGTGTAAGCTTAAATCAAAATGAACCTAGGAAATATCGATTGCTAGAAATAACGACTATTGTTAGCATAGTACGCTTTACATTCCTATGTTAGGATTATTATGCTAGTGTGATTGTTATCTTGATTGTTTGCGATCTCGCTCAGAGATCAACGTCGAACGAACTAGAGAGGGGCGCGGAATATCCGACTCCTCTATATCACCTTATTAAGTCGTACATCCATACGACTTTCGGGATCATGATCCCATCCACTTCGATTGCAAGGAGTGATGTGGGCACTCTAGTTAAGTGCCGGGAAACTGAAGTTCTCCCTCGGGTGGCTCGGATTATCCGTGTCCCACCACTTTCTACTAAAAATCATTAACGAAGTCGAATACTTTTCATCACTAAATAAGATAAGTGCCCAATGCACAATTAAGACACCAAAATCGGACCGGTCTCAAATGATCGATCCGGCTCTCGGTCCGCTCAGGGCGCGAGAGACTTTCTACTCCGAAGAAGTCTACAATCTAGTAGTACTTCTCTTGCTTATCGAGCTATCCCCGTTTGGATATGCTCTCGCTCTCTCCTTCGTACTTTTAAGCCCCACAAAAATAAGCTTCATCTCAAACACAACCCGAATATCTTATTCAATATTATTTGAATTCCCCAAAATATCCTCGGGAAGTTCCTTTCCCGCTTGCTTAGTCTCCTAGACTAATTCTTCTTTTCCGCATGTTTGCCTGGCATTCTCTCGCCCCTCGCGAATTATTTCAGAATCTAGGAATCTCAACAAGGCGTGAAGTGAAGTGAAGACGAAGGAAGAACAAGGATTTTCAAGATGTACCTTTTTTTATCATTTTGCTTTAGTTTCATTACGTTTCAAGGACAAGTAGGTTTTGCATTTAAATTCCGAACAACTTTCTGTTTGAAACCAATGTAAGATGTTTTGTACGAACCAAGCCTCCTTCGGGAGCATCTTTCATATTTTATGAATTATGTTTGTTTCCACATTATTATTGTTATATATCATTCTAAAAGCCTTGGGTGACATTGGACGGTAAAATCCGAGGTCACTGGCGGTAATACCCAATGTTGCAAAATAGGGGTGTTACATTTTCTCCTTTTGCCTTTAAAATGACTTTTGGTCTAACATTGCACCCCAAGTGTTCGATGAAATTTATATGTAAATGTCACTCCTAAATGTGGCATTCGGTTTCTAGGTTCGAATTTATGCTTTTATTCGATACGTCTTGATTTTTTAGTGTAGAATGTGCTTATTGGGTTGATAGTATCCTCATTCTTAGTGTTTATGCCTAGATGTCCTTAAAGATTACTTGTTTTTTTCTCCTTTTGCCTTTAAAAAGACTTGTGATCTAATATTGCACGCCATGTGTTCGGTGAAATGTCCATGTAAATGTCACTCTTAAATGTGGCATTCGTTTTCTAGGTTTGAATTTATGCTCTTATACGATCGGTCTTGATTTTGTAGTGCAGAATGTGCTTATTGGCTTGATACTATCCTCATTTTTTTGTGCTAATGCCTAGATGTCATTAAAGATCACTTTTTTTTCTCCGTTTTCCTTTAAAATAAATTTGTGCTAATGCCTAACGCCAAGTGTTGAATGAAATCTGCTTGTAAATGTCACTCCTAAATGTAGCATTCGGTTTCTAGGTTCGAATTTATGCTTTTATTCATTTGTTCTTGATTTTGTAGTGTAGAATGTGCTTATTTGCTTGATACTATCCTCATTCTTTATGCTTATGCCTAGATGTCTTTCAAGATTACTTGTTTTTTCTCCTTTTGCCTTTAAAATGACTAGTGATTTAACATTGCACGACATGTGTTCGATGAAATGTCCATGTAAATGTCACTCCTAAATGTGACATTCAGTTTCTAGGTTTGAATTTATGCTCTTATTGGATCGGTCTTGATTTTGTAGTGCAAAATGTTCTTATTAGCTAAATACTATCCTCATTTTTTGTGCTAATGCCTAGATGTCTTTGAAGATAACTTGTTTTATCTCCTTTTTCCATTAAAATGACTTTTGATCTAACATTGCAAGCCAAGTGTTCGATGAAATGTCCATGTAAATGTCACTCCTAAATGTGGCATTCGTTTTCTAGGTTCGAATTTATGCTTTTATTCGATATGTTTCGGTTTTGTAGTGGAGAATGTGCATATTGGCTTGATACTATCCTCATTCTTAGTGCTTATGCCTAGATGTCTTTCAAGATTACTTGTTTTTTCTTCTTTTGCCTTTAAAATGACTAGTGATCTAACATTGCACGCCATGTGTTCGATGAAATGTCCATGTAAATGTCACTCCTAAATGTGGCATTCGGTTTCTAGGTTCGAATTTATGCTTTTATTCATTTGTTCTTGATTTTGTAGTGCAGAATGTTCTTATTGGCTTGATACTATCCTCATTCTTTGTGCTTATGCCTAGATGTCTTTAAAGTTCTCTTGTTTTTTCTCCTTTTGCCTTCAAAAGGACTTTTGAACTAACATTGCACGCCAAGTGTTCGATGAAATGTCCATGGAAATGTCACTCCGAAATGTGGCATTCGGTTTCTACGTTCGAATTTATGCTTTTATTCGATACGTCTTTATTTTGTAGTGCACAATGTGCTTATTGGCTCGATACTATCCTCATTCTTTATGCTTATGCATAGATGTCTTTAAAGATCACTTGTTTTTTCTCCTTTTTGCTTTAAAATGACTTGTGATATAGATTTGCACGCCAAGTGTTCAATGAAATGTACATGTAAATGTCACTCCTAGTTGCGGCATTTTGTTTCTAGGTTCGAATTTAAACTCTTATTCAATCGGTTTTGATTTTGTAGTGAATAATGTGCTTATTGGCTTGATACTATCCTCATTCTTTCTTCTAATGCCTAGATGACTTTAAAGTTCACTTGTTTTTTCTTCTTTGGCGTTTAAAATGACTTGTGATCTATTATTGTAAGTGTTCGATGAAATTTCCATGTAAATGTCACTGCTAAATGTGGCATTCGGCTTCTAGGTTCGAATTTATGCTATTATTCGATTGTTATTGATTTTGTAGTGTAGGATGTGCTTATTTGCTTGATACTATCCTCATTCTTTTTTCTTATGCCTAGATGTCATTAAATTTCACTTGTTTTTTCTCCTTTTGCCATTAAAATGACTTTTGATCTAACATTGCACGCCAAGTGTTCGATGAAATGTCCTCGTAAATGTCACTCCTAAATGTGGCATTCAGTTTCTAGGTTCGAATTTATGCTTTTATTCGACATATCTTTATTTTGTAGTGCAGAATGTGCTTATTGGCTTGATACGATCCTCAGTCTTAGTGCTTATGCCTAGATGTCTTTAAAGTTCACTTGTTTTTTCTCTTTTTCCATTAAAATGACTTTTTATCTAACATTGCACGCCAAGTGTTCGATGAAATCTCCATGTAAATGTCACTCCTAAATGTGTCATTCGGTTTCTAGGTTCTAACTTATGCTTTTATTCGATATGTCTTGATTTTGTAGTGCAGAATGTGCTTATTGGCCTGATACTATCCTCATTCTTAGTGCTTATGCCTAGATGTATTTAAAGATTATTTGTTTTTTCTCGTTTTGCCTTTAAAATGACTTGTGATCTAAAATAGCACGTCATGTGTTCGATGAAATGTCATGTAAATGTCACTCCTAAATGTGACATTCGGTTTCTAGGTTCGAATTTATGCTGTAAATCATTTGTTCTTTATTTTGTAGTGCGAAATGTGCTCTATGGTTTGATACTATCCTCATTCTTAATGCTTATGCCTAGATGTCTTTAACGATCACTTGTTATTTATCCTTTTGCCTTTAAAATGACTTTTGATCTAACTTTGCACCCCAAGTGTTCGATCAAATGTCCATTTAAAAGTCACTCCTAAATGTGGCATTCGGTTTCTAGGTTTGAATTTATGCTTTTTTTTCGATATGTCTTGATTTTGTAGTGCATAATGACCATATTGGCTTGATAGTATCCTCATCTTAGTGCTTATGCCTAGATGTCTTTAAAGATTACTTATTTTTTCTCCTTTTCCCTTTAAAATGACTTGTGATTAATATTGCACGCTATCTGTTTGATGAAATGTCCATGTAAATGTCACTCCTTAATGTGGCATTGGGTTTCTAGGTTCGAATTTATACTTTTATTCGATACGTCTTGATTTTGTAGTGCAGAATGTACTTATTGGCTTGATACTATTCTCATTCTTTGTGCTTATGCCTAGATTTCTTTAAAGATCACTTGTTTTTTCTCCTTTTGCCTTTAAAATAACTTGTGATCCAGAATTGCATGCCAAGTGTTCGATGAAATGTCCATGTAAATGTCACTCCTAAATGTGGCATTCGGTTTCTAGGTTTGAATTTATGCTTTTATTCGATACGTCAAGATTTCGTAGTGCAGAATGTGCTTATTGGCTTGATACTATCCTCATTCTTTGTCCTTATGCCTATATGTCTTTAAAGATCACTTGTTTTTTCTTCCTTTGCCTTTCAAATTACTTATGATCTAACTTTGCACTCCAAGTGTTCGATGAAATGTCCATGTAAATGTCACTCCTAATTGTGGCATTTGGTTTCAAGGTTCGAATTTATGCTCTTATTAAATCGGTCTTTATTTTGTAGTGTAGAATGTGCTTATTGGTTTGATATTATCGTCATTCTTTCTTCTAATGCCTAGATGTCTTTAAAGATCACTTGTTTTTTTATTCTTTTGCATTTAAAATGACTTGTCATCTACTATTGCACGCCAAATGTTCGATGAAATGTCCATGAAAATGTCACTCCGAAATGTTGCATTAGGTTTCGAGGTTCGAATTTATGCTTTTAATCGATTGTTCTTGATTTTGTAGTGTAGAATGTGCTTATTTGCTTGATAGTATCCTCATTCTTTATGCTTATGCCGAGATGTCTTTAAAGTTCACTTGTTTTTTCTCCTTTTGCCATTAAAATGACTTTTGATCTAACATTGCACGCCAAGTGTTCGAGGAAATATCCATGTAAATGTCACTCCTAAATGTGGTATTCGATTTCTAGGATCGAATTTATGCTTTTATTCGATATATCTTGATTTTGTAGTGCAAAATGTGCTTATTGGCTTGATACTATCCTCTTTCTTAGTGCTTATGCCTAGATGTGTTTAAAGATTTTTTTTCCACCTTTTTCCTTTAAAATGACGTGTAATCTAATATTGCACGCCATGTGTTCGATGCAGTGTCCATGTAAATGTAACTCCTAAATGTTGCATTCGGTTTCTAGGTTCGGATTTATGTTTTATTCTTTGTTCTTGATTTTGTAGTGCAAAATGTGCGTATTGGGTTGATACTATCCTCATTCTTTGTGCTTATGCCTAGATGTTTTTAAAGATCACTTGTTTTTTCTTCTTTTGCGTTTAAAATGACTTGTGATCTAACATTGCACACCAAGTGTTCGATGAATGTCTATGTAAATGTCACTCCTAAATGTGGCATTCGGTTTCTAGGTTCAAATTTATGCTCTTACTCAATCGGTCTTGATTTTGTAGTGCAGAATGTGCTTATTGGCTTGATAGTATCCTCATGATTTATGCTTATGCCTAGATGTCTTTAAAGTTCACTTGTTTTTTCTTCTTTTGGCTTTAAAATAACTATTGATCTAACATTGCACGCCAAGTGTTCGATGAAATCTCCATGTAATTGTCACTCCTAAATGTGGCATTCGGTTTCTAGGTTCTAATTTATTCTTTTTTTCGATATTTTTTGATTTTGTAGTGCAAAACGAGCTTATTGGCTTGATTCTATCCTCCTTCTTTGTGATTATGCCTAGATGCCTTCAAAGATCACTTGTTTTTTTTCTTCTTTTGCCTATAAAATGAATTGTGTTCTATGATTGCACGCCAAGTGTTCGATGAAATGTCCATGAAAATGTCACTCTGAAATGTTGCATTAGGTTTCTAGGTTCGAATTTATGCTTTTAATCGATTGTTCTTGATTTTGTAGTGTAGAATGTGCTTATTTGCTTGATAGTATCTTCATTTTTATGCTTATACCGAGATGTCTTACAAGATTACTTGTTTTTTCTCCTTTTGCCCTTAAAATGCCTTGTGATCTAACACTACATGCCAAGTGTTCGATGAAATGTCCATGTAAATGTCACTCCTAAATGTGGCATTCGGTTTCTAGGTTCGAATTTATGCTTTTATTCGATACCTCTTTATATTGTAGTGCACAATGTGCTTATTGGCTGGATACTATCCTCATTATTCATGCTTATGCCTAGATGTCTTTAATGATCACTGGTTTTTTCTCCTTTTGCCTTTAAAATGACTTGTGATCAAACATTGCACTCCAAGTGTTCGATGAAATGTCCATGTAAATGTCACTCCTAATTGTGGCATTCGGTTTCTAGGTTCGAATGTATGCTCTTACTCAATCGGTCTTGATTTTGTAGTGCAGAATGTGCTTATTGGCTTGATACTATCCTCATTCTTTCTTCTAATGCCTAGATGACTTTAAAGTTCACTTGTTTTTTCTTCTTTGGCGTTTAAAATGACTTGTGATCTATTATTGTAAGTGTTCGATGAAATTTCCATGTAAATGTCACTGCTAAATGTGGCATTCGGCTTCTAGGTTCGAATTTATGCTATTATTCGATTGTTATTGATTTTGTAGTGTAGGATGTGCTTATTTGCTTGATACTATCCTCATTCTTTTTTCTTATGCCTAGATGTCATTAAATTTCACTTGTTTTTTCTCCTTTTGCCATTAAAATGACTTTTGATCTAACATTGCACGCCAAGTGTTCGATGAAATGTCCTCGTAAATGTCACTCCTAAATGTGGCATTCAGTTTCTAGGTTCGAATTTATGCTTTTATTCGACATATCTTTATTTTGTAGTGCAGAATGTGCTTATTGGCTTGATACGATCCTCAGTCTTAGTGCTTATGCCTAGATGTCTTTAAAGTTCACTTGTTTTTTCTCTTTTTCCATTAAAATGACTTTTTATCTAACATTGCACGCCAAGTGTTCGATGAAATCTCCATGTAAATGTCACTCCTAAATGTGTCATTCGGTTTCTAGGTTCTAACTTATGCTTTTATTCGATATGTCTTGATTTTGTAGTGCAGAATGTGCTTATTGGCCTGATACTATCCTCATTCTTAGTGCTTATGCCTAGATGTATTTAAAGATTATTTGTTTTTTCTCGTTTTGCCTTTAAAATGACTTGTGATCTAAAATAGCACGTCATGTGTTCGATGAAATGTCATGTAAATGTCACTCCTAAATGTGACATTCGGTTTCTAGGTTCGAATTTATGCTGTAAATCATTTGTTCTTTATTTTGTAGTGCGAAATGTGCTCTATGGTTTGATACTATCCTCATTCTTAATGCTTATGCCTAGATGTCTTTAACGATCACTTGTTATTTATCCTTTTGCCTTTAAAATGACTTTTGATCTAACTTTGCACCCCAAGTGTTCGATCAAATGTCCATTTAAAAGTCACTCCTAAATGTGGCATTCGGTTTCTAGGTTTGAATTTATGCTTTTTTTTCGATATGTCTTGATTTTGTAGTGCATAATGACCATATTGGCTTGATAGTATCCTCATCTTAGTGCTTATGCCTAGATGTCTTTAAAGATTACTTATTTTTTCTCCTTTTCCCTTTAAAATGACTTGTGATTAATATTGCACGCTATCTGTTTGATGAAATGTCCATGTAAATGTCACTCCTTAATGTGGCATTGGGTTTCTAGGTTCGAATTTATACTTTTATTCGATACGTCTTGATTTTGTAGTGCAGAATGTACTTATTGGCTTGATACTATTCTCATTCTTTGTGCTTATGCCTAGATTTCTTTAAAGATCACTTGTTTTTTCTCCTTTTGCCTTTAAAATAACTTGTGATCCAGAATTGCATGCCAAGTGTTCGATGAAATGTCCATGTAAATGTCACTCCTAAATGTGGCATTCGGTTTCTAGGTTTGAATTTATGCTTTTATTCGATACGTCAAGATTTCGTAGTGCAGAATGTGCTTATTGGCTTGATACTATCCTCATTCTTTGTCCTTATGCCTATATGTCTTTAAAGATCACTTGTTTTTTCTTCCTTTGCCTTTCAAATTACTTATGATCTAACTTTGCACTCCAAGTGTTCGATGAAATGTCCATGTAAATGTCACTCCTAATTGTGGCATTTGGTTTCAAGGTTCGAATTTATGCTCTTATTAAATCGGTCTTTATTTTGTAGTGTAGAATGTGCTTATTGGTTTGATATTATCGTCATTCTTTCTTCTAATGCCTAGATGTCTTTAAAGATCACTTGTTTTTTTATTCTTTTGCATTTAAAATGACTTGTCGTCTACTATTGCACGCCAAATGTTCGATGAAATGTCCATGAAAATGTCACTCCGAAATGTTGCATTAGGTTTCGAGGTTCGAATTTATGCTTTTAATCGATTGTTCTTGATTTTGTAGTGTAGAATGTGCTTATTTGCTTGATAGTATCCTCATTCTTTATGCTTATGCCGAGATGTCTTTAAAGTTCACTTGTTTTTTCTCCTTTTGCCATTAAAATGACTTTTGATCTAACATTGCACGCCAAGTGTTCGAGGAAATATCCATGTAAATGTCACTCCTAAATGTGGTATTCGATTTCTAGGATCGAATTTATGCTTTTATTCGATATATCTTGATTTTGTAGTGCAGAATGTGCTTATTGGCTTGATACTATCCTCTTTCTTAGTGCTTATGCCTAGATGTGTTTAATGATTTTTTTTCCACCTTTTTCCTTTAAAATGACGTGTAATCTAATATTGCACGCCATGTGTTCGATGCAGTGTCCATGTAAATGTAACTCCTAAATGTTGCATTCGGTTTCTAGGTTCGGATTTATGTTTTATTCTTTGTTCTTGATTTTGTAGTGCAAAATGTGCGTATTGGGTTGATACTATCCTCATTCTTTGTGCTTATGCCTAGATGTTTTTAAAGATCACTTGTTTTTTCTTCTTTTGCGTTTAAAATGACTTGTGATCTAACATTGCACACCAAGTGTTCGATGAATGTCTATGTAAATGTCACTCCTAAATGTGGCATTCGGTTTCTAGGTTCAAATTTATGCTCTTACTCAATCGGTCTTGATTTTGTAGTGCAGAATGTGCTTATTGGCTTGATAGTATCCTCATGATTTATGCTTATGCCTAGATGTCTTTAAAGTTCACTTGTTTTTTCTTCTTTTGGCTTTAAAATAACTATTGATCTAACATTGCACGCCAAGTGTTCGATGAAATCTCCATGTAATTGTCACTCCTAAATGTGGCATTCGGTTTCTAGGTTCTAATTTATTCTTTTTTTCGATATTTTTTGATTTTGTAGTGCAAAACGAGCTTATTGGCTTGATTCTATCCTCCTTCTTTGTGATTATGCCTAGATGCCTTCAAAGATCACTTGTTTTTTTTCTTCTTTTGCCTATAAAATGAATTGTGTTCTATGATTGCACGCCAAGTGTTCGATGAAATGTCCATGAAAATGTCACTCTGAAATGTTGCATTAGGTTTCTAGGTTCGAATTTATGCTTTTTATCGATTGTTCTTGATTTTGTAGTGTAGAATGTGCTTATTTGCTTGATAGTATCTTCATTTTTATGCTTATACCGAGATGTCTTACAAGATTACTTGTTTTTTCTCCTTTTGCCCTTAAAATGCCTTGTGATCTAACACTACATGCCAAGTGTTCGATGAAATGTCCATGTAAATGTCACTCCTAAATGTGGCATTCGGTTTCTAGGTTCGAATTTATGCTTTTATTCGATACCTCTTTATATTGTAGTGCACAATGTGCTTATTGGCTGGATACTATCCTCATTATTCATGCTTATGCCTAGATGTCTTTAATGATCACTGGTTTTTTCTCCTTTTGCCTTTAAAATGACTTGTGATCAAACATTGCACTCCAAGTGTTCGATGAAATGTCCATGTAAATGTCACTCCTAATTGTGGCATTCGGTTTCTAGGTTCGAATTTATGCTCTTACTCAATCTGTCTTGATTTTGTAGTGCAGAATGTTCTTATTGGCTTAATAGTATCCTCATTACTTGTTCTTATGCGTAGATGTCTTTAAAGATCACTTGTTTTTTCTTCTTTTGCGTTTAAAATGACTTGTGATATGCTATTGCACATCAAGTGTTCGATGAATTGTCCATCTAAATGTAACTCCTAAATGTGGCATTCGGTTTCTAGGTTCGAATTTATGCTTTTATTCGATTGTTCTTGATTTTGTAGTACAGAATGTGCTTATTTGCTTGATACAATCCTCATTCTTTATGCTTATGCCTAGATGTCTTTAAAGTTCACTTGTTTTTTCTTCTTTTGGATTTAAAATGCCTTTTGATCTAACATTGCACTCAAAGTGTTCGATGAAATCTCCATGTAAATGTCACTCCAAATTGTAGCATTCGGTTTCTAGGTTCGAATTTATGCTCTTACTCAATCGGTCTTGATTTTGTAGTGAAGAATGTGCTTATTGGCTTGATGGTATCCTCATTCTTAGTGCTTATGCCTAGATGTCTTTAAGGATCACTTGTTTTTTCTTCTTTTGCGTTTAAAATGACTTGTGATTTATTATTGTACGCGAAGTGTTCGATGAAATGTCCATGTAAATTGTAATACTCAGGTTCTTTTTCTTAGCACATTACACCAAAAATCGACGTTTCTTGTTTTACAAGGAATATCTATTATTTATAGCTTATTTTAATAATCGGTTTGAAAACACCTACCTAATTACAAGTTTACCCATAGGTTAATATTTAGCTATGCACCAAATTTTATATATATTCTAAAGCCTTATTTTTATAACTATATATATAGTTTCGTTTTTTTTAATAATAAAAAAAATATTCTATCACGAATTTCTGCCTGATTTAAGGAGTTTTATGAGCATATTTTATCTTCACTATTGAGATCATTAAACCATCATAACCAATCTAAGAAAATTCTTATCTTTACGCATAATTATATCTTTAATATATTTAATCTTGTTTTAATCTTAAACAAACCAATCTCCTTATCCGATCTTCGACCTCCGTTATTTTCTAAAGACCCGATAAATTGCTACGAAGAACTATTCCATCCCTAACTTCCCTCTGTTCTTCGTTCGGAGGAGCCGACAACTAAACAAACTCGTCGATTTTCAATTCCGATTGTTTGGTTGCGCGAGTGAAGCCGGTCGATCCATACCATTGTCAGCATCATCTCTCTCGCTTGAAAGCCTAGTCTCGTAGTTCCGGTGAGTCCCTGGTTCTCTCCGTTTTCAGTTTGGCTGGGGTGGTGTCGGGTCTTAACGAGCACTAGTGTTCGGTAGGATCCAAGCAAGGCAGGGACTCGCAGGCGGGCTCTTCTGCTGGTGCTACCTCGTTGACGCTAGCGTGGGCTGCTCGGGGTTCGAATCCAGCTCCGACAGCGGGTTGGCTGCGATACAGTCGGGAACCGGGGAGATCAACCGCCGTCATCTAGTGAGTCTCCCTTACCTTTCCTCTGTTTTTGTTTCATTCGGGGTGGCTCGCGGCGTCTGGTCTCGTTTGGGTGTGAGCGGGGCTGGATTGGGGTAGCGCGGGGAGGTAGGCTGACTGTTTGCGTCGTTCATCGAATATGGCTCCGATGTCGGTTGTTGCGGCCGTCGTGACTCCTTGTAGTCTCGGAAATGGCTTGTGCGTGAGAGAAGCCATCTAATTCAAGTAGTTGTAGAGGCTAATTGAGGGTTTAATTTGTTAATATATGATCGTTGGTGTTTGCTGGGAAGGATGATTAGACTAGTACATTAGTGTTTAAAGGTTGGGTGGAATTTTTCTTTAATAACTTAATTTGTCAATTATTATTATGTTGTAATTTGTGAAATTGGGGTGCTAATGTTGAAATTTAGTTTGGTTTCATAAATTTGAGTGTACGGGTTAATGCAATCAGGTTTCAAGGGATCACTCTCTATATGAGATTAATGAGTTGGCACTCGATGGGGGAGTCATGGGAGGTTAATCATGTTTAAGAAAATCTTAGTTAAGTATTTTAGAGTAGTAGTTCCAAGTGATCGGTAATTTATATTTACCCGTTGTCATGCTTAGGAGAATTCTTTTGGCTCAGGTCCTTATTGTTTCACCTTCATCGGGTTCCTTCCATCTCCTTTAAGGTAAGTCGTTTTTCGACTTGCTCGGTTCTTTTCTCCCTTGTTAGACTGCGTATCGATATTCTAGGACGGGTTTTGGTAACTAGTCCCGAATACCTTTTAAATTGTTTTGATTATCTTGTGTCATTGTGTGTTGTGTGCGTTAATGATTTTAAATGTGTTTTATCGGAAAATATTTTGGAACGTTTTATTTGTGTTGGTACCGTTTCCGACACGGCCCATCGTAGCTGGTGTTGAGGAAGAGTTGGCTACTTTGACCCGTGTGACTGGGAAAATCGTGCCCCTTCAAAACGAAAATTATTATCTGTGTGTTTTGGCAAGTGCTCCAGTGGAGGCTTAGCCAGGGTTAGAAGGGAGATTGTGAAGTGGAGTGGGAGGGCTTGCCTCTGCACTCGGCGCGGTGATGAGCGCCTTGGAAGTTGGATTGCGGAAAAGGAGGAATTGCTTTGCTATGGGATTGTGATTGTAAATGCGTATGTGACTTGTGTGACTGATATAACTAATTTAGGTATTGGCCTTAGAGTTATGATTGCGATTGTGGATTTGTATGCTGACTTTAGATAACTGATTTTAAAACGTGCTACAATTTCCGTATTCTTTCTAGATTGGTAGATTAGACGCTGACCCTTCAGGGAACATTTTTCAGTTCCAGCCTTCCAGGTATGAACCAAGGAGCCGTGCAGGAACCTAGGCAAGATGGCGGGTCGGAGCGGTAAAGAGCGCGTGTCATAGTGGGATTGGTTTTTATTAGTTATTTATAATAGTTAGGATGTTGATTTTAATATTTGTTAGACAAAGTTAGTCTTATGTTTCGGTTATTGTTATATTGTTCGGATAGTTCAGTTTCAGTGGATATTGTGAAGTATTTGAATGTTTATGGTTTTCGGGAATACATGCATAACTATATTTTTAATGTTTTCGTTAAAAGAAAGGTTGGATGTTTTATTATGTTTTCTCGTCGTGCCTGCGTTGTAAGATCCTACAATGTAGTTGTCAACCTAAATAATAGTACCTTGTAAGGTCTATTCCCTAGTAGCGCCTCGTCGGAAGACGGGGTGTTACAAATTGGTATCAGAGCGAGGTTGACAACATGGCACATGGAACTGACCAACAAAGAGTACCCGAGGTCCAACTTAAAACTAAAACCGGCCGGTGTTTTCAAAATGTTTTTACTGGGGTAGGCATGTTGCATATAGGGGGTAGGTGACACGTCGCGACTCCGCCACCATGAGCTGAAGGACCTCCGGTAGTTAGTACTAAGTGTAAGTTGGTTAGAAGCTAATTTTGTTCGTAGTGTTCAAATTATTTGAGAAGTGTGAGGAAGTAAAAAGAGTAGGATTGAAGTGTAGGGTTATGGTCTCCAAGAGTTTCATAATACTAGTCATCGAGTATTTGAATCTAGTGCAAGAGGAAGGCAAAAATGGTCGACATAGAAGATAATGGAGCAACTTGGAGCAAATTTGACCTAGGCATATAAGTTATTGAATTAGAAGTGGTTGAACTTCAACTAGGACGCCGGTTGAAGAAAGGATGTTGCTCGTTTTAGGAAGAGTCGAATATCCGACTTAAGAAGATTAACAAGGAGTTCGAAATGGAGGATAGAAGAGAATGTAGTTATTCACGATTGATCCTACTTACTTGAAGCAATCATTAGAAAGTGAGTTATAGGATAAGGCCAAGGAGATGACGCAGTGAGAATCTAGGAAGGCAGCGGAGTAAAATGAGTTTGAGGCAATGTGTAGGTAAACTTTCACAAAGGAGGATGTGAGATCGAACAGAGAAGGAATAAGTGATCAAGGGCTCGGTAGGGGCCCTGGGCCAATTTATCCTCAAGCCCACTTTGTTAATGCGTTGGAAAAAGGGATTATGACTTTAAGTCGGGTGACATCTAGCTAAGAAACCATACTATTCGTGGAAGCTAAGACTAAGAACATGAGAAAGATAAGGGAAGAAAACATGTTTAGACAACAAACTCTAGAGGGAAGAGATTAAGGAACACTTTGTTTAGGTCCATGCGAGACTAAAGCCTCACGCATAAATTAGGGCAGAGTATTGACCGCAATAACGCAATTGTAGGGTAAAAGAGATATTGAGTGGAAGTCGAAATCTGTTCAAGGCCATTAAAAAAAATGAAGATGAATGATGAAGTGGAAACCGTTGAGCCATTTCTATAGAGACATGTACCTGGTTATGGATTTCGTGAGAGACAACAAATGGAGTATGGATAGAGATATTTGTTGTGTCTAAATTCGCTCGAATAAGATTTAGACTAGTACTAAACTCATCTAGACGGAAGTATTAAGTAGTTTAGATCATTGTTATTAAAATCGAGATCCGGATCTTAAAATCGTGAGATCCTACGATCCCATATGGGATTTTGATCCGGATCGTACATTAAAATCGAAATTTGTTAAAATCGTTATAGAATCGTGTAGAATCGTGTTAGAATCGTATAGAATCGTGTAGAATCGTATAGAATCGTATAGGATCTCATGAGATCCCGTATAAAATCGTAAGATCCTACCCAGTTTTTTACTTTGAGCTTATAAAATTTATTTTAGCACCAATTAACTTAATTATTAGTGAAATTACATCCTTTAAATGCTCATATTGTCTCTTTTAACCTCATTTACCTCCCAATTTTCATCTTTCCGACTCCCAATTGTTGAATTTACAATATTTTTTCCCTAATAAAGACCCATAATCTTTCCTTGATTCTTATTATGTGAGCATATATATTTTTAAATGTGTTTCTTGTGCATATATAAGTTTGCAATGTCAATTTTTTCGGCATTATGATCATTAAATTTTAATAAAATTATATATTTTTTGGTTTTAGTGCCTATATTTTTTGTATCATATCTATATTATATTAGTTTTAGTGATATTATAGGATCTTACGATCCTACGATCCGATTTTACGATCCGATCCACAAGACCTTCCATGATCCGATCCTAGAATCTCGATTTTAGTAACATTGGTTTAGATGTTTTAAACAAGACCTTGACCACGAGATTTAGAAGTTAATTAGTTAGGCTAAGACATTATTGGATTGGCTTGTTAAGGTTGATAGTCGAAAACTTGGTGGTCAAGTTTGTGAATGGAACCCCATATGGGAGGACCCTTAAGCAAGGATAATGGGGAGGTGAACAGGACCTAGGAGAGTTGAGGACGTTAGCAGAGATACGTTGAGATTTTACCACTATGTCACAAGTTGTGTTGGTCGAACCCGGAATGTATCCACTAGTTGATACAAGTCCGTCGGGAATCAAGTGGCGTATACGGTCCCTAGTTACCTAAGTGATGCAAACATTTAAGTATGTCTTATGAAGGACTAGCACGATCATCATTTTAACAAGAAAGTATATTTTGACAATAACTTGGGGTCAAGGATCAGATCAATCAAGCGAAGGTGATCCGACCAAATGTGGTGTTGGAGTGAGGACTTAGGAGATGAACATATTAGGGAAGAGATGGTCACGTCGTGTACCCCTCCGCGTGAAGATTTGTTAGATTCGTAAGGGTGAAGGTTGATGGAATGGGATTGTGGAGAGCCTGGAAAAAGTCTAAACTTTCCACAAGAACCAAGAACCGGCTATTGCGAATTGATGACTAGGTGGGTCGGCCATACTAAAACGTGGGACTTCCCAAAATTTGTTCAAAGGTCGAGCTAACTCGAGTTAAATGTGTAGGAAGAGGATATTTGAAAGATGATTGCCTGTTATGCGAACATTATGAGAAGTGTAAGGATACCATTATGTTCAAATAATGCCCATTAAGGTGGGTGAAGTTTAGAATAAGAGCCTTATTAAGTATCCAACCTCAGTGTAGAGACTTGTACTGACAATATTTCAGTGGCTTTTGAACGAAGGAGCAAGATTCCCATTTAGAGACCACTTCGGGAGACCAACGATGCCAATTTTGTAGAACGCACATGAATTTGGTTTGGTAGCTAAGTCCTCTATCGAGAATGAGCAATCTTGGTCGAATTGAAGTAAAGGTTGACCTCAAGGAAAACGGGTGTGTTCACCAAATAGGTGTAGAGCTTTAGTGAAAGCGTGGAGCTTTGGAGACTAATAAGATACCAGTGATAAGGTGTATAAGAAATTCCAGGCATAAACCATTGTGAACCAGTTTTGAAGGAAACAAGATGATCGCATGAATCAAGAGTTATCGGAAGAATTGCATCTAGGGTGATTGGAGTACCAAAACACAATTGTCGTGAGATCTTGTGGTTTACGCCAGTGCCAATGGTGCTCTGTAGTTTGTACATTATTGAAAGAGACTGGTTAATCATCTCGCATCTGGTGGGATAAAAACACATCTCTAGCTAGTGTAAATTAAATCTAGAGCAACCAGGAGGGCTTAAGCAAGTGGGATCACATGGGTTGGAAATTCGTTATCTTTTAGTATAGTAATTATTATTTTCAATTAATTGACACAATATAGAGGCAAAATTTGAGTGATTAGAATTCATGAGATATTGTGGTGGAGAACGTGGTTAAAATACCAGCGTGTTAGGTGGAGAAGATTCTTTACTGGTAAGACATTCGATTGACTTTCCGAAGGATAGAAGAGAGTGTTAATACAAAAAAAATTAAAGATGTGTGAGTCAAGGCGATAGAAATTTTAGGCATACAAGGTTGATTACGTCTGGTAAGACCGAGACCCAAGGATAGATGACTTTTTAAGATACTTGGGCTGAGTAGTAGACTTTCCTTCATTAACAAGTAAGAGGCTTGAAAGATTAGGTGAAACTAATAAATTCTAGTATTAGAAGCATGGCGCACAGTGAATTAGTTCAGGCTAGTTAGGCACGAGATAACTCACCACAGACGGGTGGGGAAGCGGAAATTGCTTCCAATTTTGAGAAAAAAATAGGAGGCATGCAAATGGATGATGAAGAATTAAGGAAATGAAGTTACATGGGTGTCGATACTTGGATGGCAATTATGTTCTCCCATCAAATAAGTGAAACATGGTTAATAAACGACTAGTGGATTTTTTTTACTTTGGAGACAAATGAGAGGTGACTAATCGATGAGAACACGGGATGAAGTGCTGAGAACATATGTCATGGATTAGAGATGAAACAGGTCAAGGTACTTGAAGATTAGTGGAGTTTGCGTGCAATAGCAGTTAGTGTTTTCGTGTTTAAGTTGGCACCTTACGAGGCCATGTTTGGGTAGAGGGACGAGACACCTCTATTCTGGGATGTTTGGTGGAGAGTGTCGCCGACTTGTGAGGTCGGGAGGTTGGGGTTAAAGGGAAGCTCGGTCCTCATATATCGGCATATTTGAGATTTTGGAGAGAAAAGGTGAGGTAGCCTATAGTTTAGCGTTGCCACCAACCTTGGGACGGAGTTCATCTTGTATTCCACGTTCTGCAGTTAAGGTAGTATGTATCGGATCCTAATCACAGACTCACCTATGAGGAGTTGGAGGTAGAACCATGTCATACTTTCCCGAAACAACCGTTGAAGATTTTAGATCAACGAATGAAGAAGTTGCGAAAAATGCCAGGAGATTCTGTTGGTGCTGATTCAGTGGCCTCGACGAGGACTCGAGGAGGCCACTTGAGAGAACGAATCTATGATGAGATAGAGCTACCCGGAGATCTACCCAGGTTTAGTAAATGTGTTTGAGGGGAGAGTTTAATTAATAGCTAGTAGGAGTACAATATCGATGCTTGTTTGTGTGATTGCCTATTTCTCTTGACTTGGTTGTTTGGTTGTCGTATTGCGTGTTTTGGATGTTTAGTAGTGATTATAGTTTTTCTTTTATTCAATAAAATTCGGTTCGGGGACGAACCGTTTTCTTAGAGGGAGGTAATTGTAGAATCTCGTAATAGGACTAGTAATCTTTAAGTATTCCGCCATCACGTCAGTTCTGTCCATTCCTAAGTTTTGGGACGAAACTTTCTTAAGGGGGATAGTATGTAATACTCAGGTTCTTTTTCTTAGCACATTACACCAAAAATCGACGTTTCTTGTTTTACAAGGAATATCTATTATTTATAGCTTATTTTAATAATCGGTTTGAAAACACCTACCTAATTACAAGTTTACCCATAGGTTAATATTTAGCTATGCACCAAATTTTTTATATATTCTAAAGCCTTATTTTTATAACTATATATATAGTTTCGTTTTTTTTAATAATAATAAAAAAAAATTCTATCACCGATTTCCGCCCGATTTAAGGAGCTTTATGAGCATATTTTATCTTCACTATTGAGATCGGTAAACCATCATAACCAATCTAAGAAAATTCTTATCTTTACCCATAATTATATCTTTAATATATTTAATCTTGTTTTAATCTTAAACAAACCAATCTCCTTATCCGATCTTCGACCTCCGTTATTTTCTGAAGACCCGATAAATTGCTACGAAGAACTATTCCATCCCTAACTTCCCTCTGTTCTTCGTTCGGAGGAGCCGACAACTAAACAAACTCGTCGATTTTCAATTCCGATCGTTTGGTTGCGCGGGTGAAGCCGGTCGATCCATACCATTGTCAGCATCATTTCTCTCGCTTGAAAGCCTAGTCTCGTAGTTTCGGTGAGTCCCTGGTTCTCTCCGTTTTCAGTTTGGTTGGGGTGGTGTCGGGTCTTAACGAGCGCTAGTGTTCGGTTGGATCCAAGCAAGGCAGGGACTCGCAGGCGGGCTCTTCTGCTGGTGTTACCTCGTTGACGCTAGCGTGGGCTGCTCGGGGTACGAATCCAACTCCGACAGTGGGTTGGCTGCGATACAGTCGGGAACCGGGGAGATCAACCGCCGTCATCTAGTGAGTCTCCCTTACCTTTCCTCTGTTTTTGTTTCATTCGGGGTGGCTCGCGGCGTCTGGTCTCGTTTGGGTGTGAGCGGGGCTGGATTGGGGTAGCGCGGGGAGGTAGGCTGGTTGTTTGCGTCGTTCAACGAATACGGCTCCGATGTCGGTTGTTGCGGCCGTCGTGACTCCTTGTAGTCTCGGAAATGGCTTGTGCGTGAGAGAAGCCATCTAATTCAAGTAGTTGCAGAGGCTAATTGGGGGTTTAATTTGTTAATATATGATCGTGGGTGTTTGCTGGGAAGGATGATTAGACTAGTACATTAGTATTTAAAGGTTGGGTGGAATTTTTCTTTAATAACTTAATTTGTCAATTATTATTAAGTTGTAATTTGTGAAATTGGGGTGCTAATGTTGAAATTTAGTTTGGTTTCATAAATTTGAGTGTACGGGTTAATGCAATCAGGTTTCAAGGGATCACTCTCTATATGAGATTAATGAGTTAGCACTCGATGGGGAGTTATGGGAGGTTAATCATGTTTAAGAAAATCTTAGTTAAGTATTTTAGAGTAGTAGTTCCAAGTGATCGGTAATTTATATTTACCCGTTGTCATGCTTAGGAGAATTCTTTTGGCTCAGGTCCTTATTGTTTCACCTTCATCGGGTTCCTTCCATCTCCTTTAAGGTAAGTCGTTTTTCGACTTGCTCGGTTCTTTTCTCCCTTGTTAGACTGCGTATCGATATTCTAGGACGGGTTTTGGTAACTAGTCCCGAATACCTTTTAAATTGTTTTGATTATCTTGTGTCATTGTGTGTTGTGTGCGTTAATGATTTTAAATGTGTTTTATCGGAAAATATTTTGGAACGTTTTCTCTGTGTTGGTACCGTTTCCGACACGGCCCATCGTAGCTGGTGTTGAGGAAGAGTTGGCTACTTTGACCCGTGTGACTGGGAAAATCGTGCCCCTTCAAAACGAAAATTATTATCTGTGTGTTTTGGCAAGTGCTCCAGTGGAGGCTTAGCCAGGGGTTAGAAGGGAGATTGTGAAGTGGAGTGGGAGGGCCTGCCTCTGCACTCGGCGCGGTGATGAGCGCCTTGGAAGTCGGATTGCGGAAAAGGAGGAATTGCTTTGTTATGGGATTGTGATTGTAAATGCGTATGTGACTTGTGTGACTGATATAACTAATTTAGGTATTGGCCTTAGAGTTATGATTGCGATTGTGGATTTGTATGCTGACTTTAGATAACTGATTTTAAAACGTGCTACAATTTCCGTATTCTTTCTAGCTTGGTAGATTAGACGCTGACCCTTCAGGGAACATTTTTCAGTTCCAGCCTTCCAGGTATGAACCAAGGAGCCGTGCAGGAACCTAGGCAAGATGGCGGGCCGAAGCGGTAAAGAGCGCGTGTCATAGTGGGATTGGTTTTTATTAGTTATTTATAATAGTTAGGATGTTGATTTTAATATTTGTTAGACAGAGTTAGTCTTATGTTTCGGTTATTATTATATTGTTCGGATAGTTCAGTTTCAGTGGATATTGTGAAGTATTTGAATGTTTATGGTTTTCGGGAATACATGCATAACTATATTTTTAATGTTTTCGTTAAAAGAAAGGTTGGATGTTTTATTATGTTTTCTCGTCGTGCCTGCGTTGTAAGATCCTACAGTGTAGTTGTCAACCTAAATAATAGTACCTTGTAAGGTCTATTCCCTAGTAGCGCCTCGTCGGAAGACGGGGTGTTACATAAATAACACTCCTAAATTTGGGATTCGGTTTCTAGGTTCGAAATTATGCTTTTATTCGATTGTTCATGATATTGTAGTGTAGAATGTGATTATTTGCATGATAGTATCCTCATTCTTTATACTTATGCCAAGATGTCTTTAAAGTTCACTTGTTTTTCTCGTTTTGCCTTTAAAATGACTTTTGATCTAACATTGCACCCCAAGTGTTCGATTATATGACCATGTAAATGTCACTCCTAAATGTGTTATTCGGTTTCTAGGTTCGAATTTATGCTTTTATTCGATACGTCTTGATTTTGTTGTGCATAATGAGCTTATTGGCTTGATAGTATCCTCAGTCTTAGTGCTTATGCATAGATGTCTTTAAAGATTACTTGTATTTTCTCCTTTTGCCTTTAAAATGCCTTGTGATCTAACACTACACAACAAGTGCTCAATGAAATGACTATGTAAATGTCTCTCCTAAGTGTGGCATTCGGTTTCTAGGTTCGAATTTATGCTTTTATTCGATACATCTTGATTTTGTGGTGCATAACGTGCTTATTGGCTTGATACTATCCTCATTCTTTCTTCTAATGCCTAAATGTGGCATTCGGTTTCTAGGTTCGAATTTATGCTTTTATTCGATACGTCTTGATTTTGTATTGCAGAATGTGCTTATTGGCTTGATACTATCCTAATTCTTTATGCTTATGCCTAGATGTCTTTAAAGTTCACTTGTGTTTTCTCCTTTTGGCTTAAGAATGAATTGTGATCTGACATTACACGCCAAGTGTTCGATGAAATGTCCATGTAAACGTCACTCCTAATTTAGGCATTCGGTTACTAGGTTCGAATATATGCTTTTATTAGATACGTCTTGATTTTGTAGTGCAGAATTACCTTATTGGCTTAATACTATCCGCATTCTTTCTTCTAATGCCTAGATGTCTTTAAAGATCACTTGTTTTTTCTTCTTTTGTGTTTAAAATGACTTGTGATCTACTATTGTACGCCAAGTGCTCGATGAAATGTCCATGTAAATGTCACTCCTAAATGTGGCATTCGGTTTCTAGGTTCGAATTTAAACTTTTATTCAATACGTCTTGATTTTTTAGTGTAGAATGTGCTTATTGGCTTGATACTATCCTCGTTCTTTGAAGTTTATGCTTAGATGCCTTTAAAGATTAATTACTTTTTCTCCCTTTGCCTTTAAAATGACTTGTGATCTTACATTGCACGCCAAATATTCGATTAAATGCCCATGTAAATGTCACTCCTAAATGTGGCATTCGGTTTCTAGGTTCGAATGTATGCTTTTATTCGATTGTTCTTGATATTGAAGTGTAGAATGTGCTTCATGCTTATGCCTAGATGTCTTTAATGTTCACTTCTTTTTTCTCCTTTTGCCTTTAAAATGACTTTTGATCTAACATTGCACGACAAGTGTTCGATGAAATGTCCATGTAAATGTTACTCCTAAATGTGGCATTCGGTAACTAAGTTCAAATTTATGGTCTTGTTCGATCGGTCTTGATTTTGTAGTGCAGAATTTGCTTATTGGCTTGATACTATCCTCGTTCTTTGATGTTTATGCCTAGATGTCTTTAAAGATTAATTGCTTTTTCTCCCTTTGCCTTTAAAATGACTTGTGATCTAACATCGCATGCCAAGCATTCGATTAAATGTCCATGTAAATGTCACACCTAAATGTGGCATTAGGATTCTAGGTTCGAATTTATGCTTTTATTCGATTGTTCTTGATTTTGTAGTGCAAAATGTTCTTATTTGCTTGACACTATCCTCATTCATTGTGCTTAAGCCTAGATGTCTTTAAAGTTCACTTGTTTTTTCTTCTTTTGGCTATAAAATGACTTTTGATCTAACATTCCACCCCAAGTGTTCGATGAAATTTCCATGTAAATGTCACTCCTAAATGTTGCATTCGGTTTCAAGGTTCTAATTTATGCTTTTATTAGATACGTCTTGATTTTATAGTGCAGAATGAGCTTATTGGCTTGATACTATCCGCATTCTTTCCTCTAACGCCTAGATGTCTTTAAAGATCACTTGTTTTTTCTTCTTTTGTGTTTAAAATGACTTGTGATCTACTATTGTACGCCAAGTGTTCGATGAAATGTCCATGTAAATATCACTCCTAAATGTGGCATTCGGTTTCTAGGTTCGAATTTAAACTTTTATTCGATACGTCTTGATTTTTTAGTGCAGAATGTGCTTATTGGCTTGATACTATCCTCGTTCTTTGAAGTTTATGCCTAGATGTCTTTAAAGATTAATTGCTTTTTCTCCCTTTGCCATTAAAATGACTTGTGATCTAACATTGCACGCCAAGTATTCGATTAAATGCCCATGTAAATGTCTCCCCTAAATGTGGCATTCGGTTTCTAGGTTCGAATTTATGCTTTTATTCGATTGTTCTTGATATTGAAGTGTAGAATGTGCTTATTTGCTTCATACTATCCTCATTCTTTATGCTTATGCCTAGATGTCTTTAATGTTCACTTGTTTTTTCTCCTTTTACCTTTAAAATGACTTTTGATCTAACATTGCACGCCAAGTGTTCAATGAAATGTCCATGTAAATTTCACTCCTAAATGTGGCATTCGGTTTCTAGGTTCGAATTTATGCTTTTATTCGATTGTTCTTGATTTTGTAGTGCATAATGTGCTTATTTTCTTGACACTATCCTCATTCATTATGCTTAAGCCTAGATGTGTTTAAAGTTTACTTGTTTTTTCTTCTTTTGGCTATAAAATGACTTTTGATCTAACATTGCACCCCAATTGTTCGATGAAACTTCTATGTAAATGTCACTCCTAAATGTGGCATTCGGTTTCCAGGTTCTAATTTATGCTTTTATTAGATACGTCTTGATTTTTTAGTGCAGAATGACCTTATTGGCTTGATACTATCCGCATTCTTTCTTCTAATGCCTAGATGTCTTTAAAGATCACTTGTTTTTTCTTCTTTTGTGTTTAAAATGACTTGTGATCTACTATTGTACGCCAAGTGCTCGATGAAATGTCCATGTAAATGTCACTCCTAAATGTGGCATTCGGTCTAGGTTCGAATTTAAACTTTTATTCGATACGTCTTGATTTTTTAGTGTAGAATGTGCTTATTTACTTGATACTATCCTCATTCTTTATGCTTATGCCTAGATGCCTTTAAAGTTCACTTGTTTTTTGTCCTTTTGCTTTTAAAATGACATTTGATCTAACATTGCATGCGAAGTGTTCGATGAAATATCCATGTAAATGTCACTCCTAAATATGGCATTCGCTTTCTAGTTTAAATTTTATGCTTTTATTTGATACGTCTTGATTTTGTAGTGCAGAATGTGCTTATTGGCTTGATAATATCTGCATTCTTTCTTCTAATGCCTAAATGTATTTACAGATCACTTGTTTTTTCTTCTTTTGCGTTTAAAATGACTTGTGATCTAATATTGCACGTCATGTGTTGGATAAAATGTCCATGTAAATGTCACTTCTAAATGTGGCATTCGGTTTCTAGGCTCGAATTTATGCTATTATTCATTTATTCTTGATTTTGTAGTGCAGAATGTGCTTATTGGCTTGATATTATCCTCATTCTTTATGCTTATGCCTTAGTATCTTTACAGTTCACTTGTTTTTCCACGTTTGCCTTTAAAATGACTTGTGCGCTAACATTGCACGCCATATGTTCGATGAAATGTCCATTAAAATGTCACTCTAAATGTGGCAATCGGTTTCTAGGTTCGAATTTATGCTTTTATTCGATTGTTCTTGATTTTGTAGTCTAGAATGTGCTTATTTTCTTCATACTATCCTCATTCTTTATGCTTATACCTAGATGTCTTTAAAGATCACTTGTTTTTTCTCCTTTTGCCTTTAAAATGACTTGTGATCTAACATTGCACACCAAGTGTTCGATGAAATGTACATGTATATGTCACTCCTAATTCTTGCATTGAGTTTTTAGGTTCGAATTTATGCTTTTATTCGGTTGTTCATGATTTTGTAGTGTAGAATGTGTTTATGTGCTTGATACTATACTCATTCTTTATGCTTATGCCTAGATGTCTTTAAAGTTCACTTGTTTTTTCTCCTTTTGCCTTTAAAATAACTTTGATCTAACATTGCACGCCAAGTGTTCGATGAAATGTCCATGTAAATTTCACTCCTTAATGTGGCATTCGGTTTCTAGGTTCGAATTTAAGCTTTTATTCGATATTTCTTGATTTTGGAGTGCAGAATGTGCTTATTTGCTTGACACTATCCTCATTCATTATGCTTAAGCCTAGATGTGTTTAAAGTTTACTTGTTTTTTCTTCTTTTGGCTATAAAATGACTTTTGGTCTAACATTGCACCCCAAGTGTTCGATGAAACTTCCATGTAAATGTCACTCCTAAATGTGGCATTCGGTTTCCAGGTTCTAATTTATGCTTTTATTAGATACGTCTTGATTTTGTAGTGGAGAATGAGCTTATTGGCTTGATACTATCCGCATTCTTTCTTCTAATGCCTAGATGTCTTTAAAGATCACTTGGTTTTTCTTCTTTTGTGTTTAAAATGACTTGTGATCTACTATTGTACGCCAAGTGCTCGATGAAATGTCCATGTAAATGTCACTCCTAAATGTGGCATTCGGTTTCTAGGTTCGAATTTAAACTTTTATTCGATACGTCTTGATTTTTTGGTGTAGAATGTGCTTATTGGCTTGATACTATCCTCGTTCTTTGAAGTTTATGCCTAGATGCCTTTAAAGATTAATTGTTTTTTCTCCCTTTGCCTTTAAAATGACTTGTGATCTAACATTTCACGCCAAGTATTCGATTAAATGCCCATGTAAATGTCACTCCTAAATGTGGCATTCGGTTTGTAGGTTCGAATTTATGCTTTTATTCGATTGTTCTTGATATTGAAGTGTAGAATGTGCTTATTTGCTTCATACTATCCTCATTCTTTATGCTTATGCGCAAATGTCTTTAATGTTGACTTCTTTTTTCTCCTTTTGCCTTTAAAATGACTTCTGATCTAACATTGCACGACAAGTGTTCGATGAAATGTCCATGTAAATGTTACTCCTAAATGTGGCATTCGGTAACTAAGTTCAAATTTATGGTCTTGTTCGATCGGTCTTGATTTTGTAGTGCAGAATGTGCTTATTGGCTTGATACTATCCTCGTTCTTTGATGTTTATGCCTAGATTTCTTTAAAGATTAATTGATTTTTCTCCCTTTGCCTTTAAAATGACTTGTGATCTAACATTGCACGCCAAGTATTCGATTAAATTTTCATGTAAATGTCACCCCTAAATGTGGCATTCAGTTTCTAGGTTCGAATTTAAGCTTTTATTCGATTGTTCTTGATTTTGTAGTGCATAAAGTGCTTATTTGCTTGACACTATCCTCATTCATTATGCTTAAGCCTAGATGTCTTCAAAGTTCACTTGCTTTTTCTTCTTTTGGATATAAAATGACTTTTGATCTAACATTGCACCCCAAGTGTCGATGAAATTTCCATGTAAATGTTACTCCTAAATGTGGCATTCGGTTTCCAGGTTTTAATTTATGGTTTTATTAGATACGTCTTGATTTTCTAGTGAAGAATGTGCTTATTTGCTTCATACTATGCTCATTCTTTATGCTTATGCCTAGATGTCTTTAAAGATCACTTGTTTCTTCTCTTTTTACCTTTAAAATGACTTGTAATGTAACATTGCACACCAAGTGTTAAATGAAATGTCCATTTAAATGTCACTCCTTAATGTGGCATTCGAATTCTAGGTTCGAATTTATGATTTTATTCGATTATTCTTGATTTTGTAGTGTACAATGTGCTTATGTACTTGGTACTATCCTCATTCTTTATGCTTATGCCTAGATGCCTTTAAAGTTCACTTGTTTTTTGTCCTTTTGCCTTTAAAATGACATTTGATCTAACATTGCATGCCAAGTGTTCGATGAAATATCCATGTAAATGTCACTCCTAAATGTGGCATTCGCTTTCTAGTTTAAAGTTTATGCTTTTATTTGATACGTCTTGATTTTGTAGTGCAGAATGTGATTATTGGCTTGATACTATCTGCATTCTTTCTTCTAATGCCTAAATGTCTTTACAGATCACTTGTTTTTTCTTCTTTTGCGTTTAAAATGACTTGTGATCTAATATTGCACGTCATGTATTGGATGAAATGTCCATGTAAATGTCACTTCTAAAGGTGGCATTCGGTTTCTAGGCTCGAATTTATGCTTTTATTCATTTGTTCTTGATTTTGTAGTGCAGAATGTGCTTATTGGCTTGATACTATCCTCCTTCTTTGTGCCCATGCCTAGATGTCTTTAATGATCACTTGTTTTTTCTCCTTTTGCCTTCAAAATGACTTTTGATCTAACATTACACACCAAGTGTTCGATGCAATGGCCATGTAAATATAATTCCTAACTATGCCCTTCGGTTTTTGGGTTCGAAGTTATGGTCTGATTCGACCGATCTTGATTTTGTAGTGCATAATGTTCTTATTGGCTTGATACTATCCTCATTCTTTTTACTTATGCCTAGATGTCTTTAAAGATCAATTGTTTTTTCTCCCTTTGCCTTTAAAATGACTTGTGATCTAACATTGCACGACAAATGTTTGATGAAATGTCCATCTAAATGTCACTCCTAAATATGGCATTCGGTTTCTAGGTTCAAATTTATGGTTTTATTTGATACGTCTGGATTTTGTAGTGAAGAATGTTCTTATTTTCTTGATACCATCCTCATTCTTTGCGCTTATTCCTAGATGTCTTTAAAGATCACTTGTTTTTTCTCGTTTCTCCTTTAAAATGACTTTTGATCAAACATTGCACGCCAAGTGTTCGATGCATTGTCCATGTAATTGTCACTCCTAAATGTGGCATTCGGTTTCAAGGTTCGAATTTATGCTTTTATTCTATTGTTCTTGATTTTGTAGTGTAGAATTTGCTTATTGGCTTGATACTATCCTCATTCTTTATGCTTATGCCTAGATGTCTTGAAAGATCAATTGTTTTTTCTCCTTTAGCCTTTAAAATGACTTGTGATCTAACATTGCACGACAAGTGTTCGATGAAATGTCCATGTAAATGTTACTCCTAAATGTGGCATTCGGTAACTAAGTTCAAATTTATGGTCTTGTTCGATCGGTCTTGATTTTGTAGTGCAGAATGTGCTTATTGGCTTGATACTATCCTCGTTCTTTGATGTTTATGCCTAGATGTCTTTAAAGATTAATTGCTTTTTCTCCCTTTGCCTTTAAAATGACTTGTGATCTAACATTGCACGCTAAGTATTCGATTAAATTTTCATGTAAATGTCACCCCTAAATGTGACATTCGGTTTCTAGGTTCGAATTTATGCTTTTATTCGATACTTCTTGATTTTGTAGTGCAGAATGTGCTTATTGGCTTGATACTATCCTCATTCTTTGTGCTTAATCCTAGATGTCTTTAAAGATCTATTATTTTTTCTCCTTTTGCCTTTAAAATGAATTTTGATATAGCATTCCAAGCCAAGTGTTCGATGAAATGTCAATGTAAACGTCACTCTTAAATGTGGCATTCGGTTTCTAGGTTAGAATTTATGTAGTTATTCGATACGTCTTGATTTTGTAGTGCAGAATGTGCTTATTCGCTTGATACTATCCCCATTCTTTGTGCTTATGCCTAGATGTCTTTAATGATCACTTGCTTTTTCTTCTTTTACCTTTAAAATGATTTGTGATCTGATATTGTACGCCTAGTGTTCGATGAAATGTACATGTAAATGTCACTCCTAAATGTGACATTCGTTATCTAGGTTCGAATTTATACTTTTGTTCGATTCTTCTTGATTTTGTAGTGTAGAACGTGCTTATTTACTTGATACTCATTCTTTATTATTATGCCTAGATGTTTTTAATGTTCACTTTTTTTTTCTCCTTTTGCCTTAAGAATGAATTTTGATCTAACATTGCACGCCAAGTGTTCGATGAAATGTCCATGTAAATCTAAGTCTTAAATGTGGAATTCGGTTTCTAGGTTCGAATTTCTTCTTTTATTTGATATGTCCTGATTATGTAGAGCAAAATTTTCTTATTGGCTTTATACTATCCTAATTATTTGTGCTTATGCCTAGATATCGTTAAAGTTCACCTGTTTTCTATCCTTTTGCCTTTAAAATGACATGTGATCTAACAATGTACGCCAAGTGTTCAATGTAATGTTCATGTAAATGTCACTCCTAAATGTGGCATTCGGTTTCTAGGTTCGATTGTATGCTTTTATTCGATACGTTTTGATTTTGTAGTGCATAATGTGCTTATTGGTTTGATACTATCCTCATTCTTTATGCTTATGCCTAGATGTCTTTAAAGTTCACTTGTTTTTTTTCTCCTTTTTCCTTTAAATGGCTTGTGATCTAACATTGCACGCCAAGTGTTCGATGAAATGTCCATATAAATTTCACTCCTAAATTTGGCATCAGTTTCAAGGTTTGAATTTATGCTTTTATTCGATCGGTCTTGATTTTGTGGTGCAGAATGTGCTTATTGGCTTTATACTATCCTCATTCTTTATTCTTAAGCCTATATATCTTTAAAGTTCACTTGTCTTTTCTTCTTTTTCCTTTAAAATGACTTGTGATCTAATATTGTACGCCAAGTGTTCGATGAAATGTGAATGTAAATGTCAATCCTAAATGTTCCATTCGGTTTCTAGGTTCGAATTTATGCTTTTATTCGATTCTTCATGATTTTGTAGTGTAGAATGTGCTTATTTGCTTGATACTATACTCATTCTTTATGCTTATGCCTAGATGTCTTTAAAGTTCACTTGTTTTTTCTCCTTTTGCCTTTAAAATAACTTTGATCTAACATTGCACGCCAAGTTTTCGATGAAATGTCCATGTAAATTTCACTCCTTAATGTGGCATTCGGTTTCTAGGTTCAAATTTATACTTTTATTCGATACGTCTTGATTTTGTAGTGCTGAATGTGCTTATTGGCTTGATACTATCCTCATTCTTTTTGTTAATGCCTAGATGTCTTTAAAGATCACTTGTTTTTTCTTCTTTTGCCTTTAAAATGACTTGTGATCTAATATTGTACGCCAAGTGTTCGATGAAATCTGCATGTAAATGTCACTCCTAAATGTTGCATTCAGTTTCTAGGTTCAAATTTATGCTTTTATTCGATTGTTCATGATTTTGTAGTGCTGAATGTGCTTATTGGCTTGATATTATCCTCATTCTTTTTGCTAATGCCTAGATGTCTTTAAAGATCACTTGTTTTTTCTCCTTTTTCCTTAAAATGACTTGTGATCTAATATTGTAGGCCAAGTGTTCGATGAAATGTGCATGTAAATGTCACTCCTAAATGTTGCATTCGGTTTCTAGGTTCAAATTTTTGCTTTTATTCGATTGTTCATGATTTTGTACTGTAGAATGTGCTAATTTTCTTGATACTATCCTCATTCTTTTCTCATGCCTAGATGTCTTTAGGTTCAAATTTATGCTTTTCTTCGATACGTCTTGATTTTGTAGTGCAGAGTGTGCTTATTGGGTTGATACTATCCTCATTCTTTGTGCTTATGCCTAGATGTCTTTAATGATGACTTGTTTTTTCTTGTTTTACCTCTAAAGTGATTTGTGATCTAATATTGTACGCCAAGTGTTCGATGAAATGTCCATGTAAATGTCACTCCTAAATGTGGCATTCATTATCTAGGTTCGAATTTATACTTTTGTTCGTTTCTTACTTATTTTGTAGTGTAGAATGTGCTTATTTACTTGATACTATCCTCATTCTTTATTCTTATGCCTAGATGTCTTTAAAGTTCACTTGTTTTCCCCCTTTTGCCTTTAAAATGAATTTTGATATAACATCGCACGACAAGTGTTCGATGAAATGTCCATTTAAATCTTAGTCCTAAATGTGGCATTCGGTTTCTAGGTTCGAATTTATGCTTTTTGTAATATCGGGCTTGATTTCCTATATGCTACTTTTTTTTATTAGGCCCAACTTTGAAGATATGGGCCGAAGTCTTTAGTACTACCCTCCTATCCCTAATTTCTTTGAGAACTACTGTTCACCATCTCCTTCTTTGCACGTCGCCACTCCTCACACTCTCCTCCTCCATCTCTCTTTCGTGGAAAGCTTGTTTGCCTCCTCCCTCTGGTTCTTGCGCCATCAATCACCACTCCTCACCTCACACTCTCATTTTCTTGTCTCTATTCAAAAGGGGTCACCGTCACTTTCCTCGGAGAAGTCCGACGGTGCGCGCGAGCGTCCTTTTTCCCGTTTCTGTTCGTCTAGGCTCACTGTCGACTGAACCAACTCTTTCCCGCCTCCTTTCGAATAATCCAAACCGGTGAAGACCGTCATCAACCTCAAAGGAGTCAGAGTGTTGCTGCAAGCCACTCTCGTCCGCTGGTGCTCGCCCCGATCTCTCACCTCCTTCGAGTGCCGCTTGCAGACCACCCTCAAGCTCCATCCGCCGAGTTACAAACCGCCGACCACGTTCGCGAAGGTCATATGCACTCCCCGGATTGTAAGGGTAAGAATTGTAATCCAAGCTTTACTTCCGGGATTTTGTTGCTCATAAGGGACGAGCTTGGTTTGTATTTGAGTTTCCGATCGATTAGGCATGTCAATCTCTTGGATTAGTAAGGCTAATGTTGGGTCATTGTTGTTTTTATAAGGAGTCAATCTGCGGGTTAGAATGTTGTTTAGTTGTGACGTTTAGAATACTGGAAGGAACGATTATAATTGTTGTTGAACAATTTCGGTCAAACTTGTGGATTTATTGTTGACCTCTTAGTCAACCAATATTGAATTGTTTTCATTAATGTTGGGTTTTTGTGGCTACTGGATTGGTAATGTATGTTGACCGAATTATTGTTGGTTCTACTGGTTTGATCATCAAATGTAATGTTTGTTAATGGAATTTTTTAATTGTTCTTTTAGAATTGGTTTGATTGAATGTATATCTATATTAGTAGGTTAAAGACTACTATATGGATTAAGTAGATCCTTCTTGTAAAATAAAAAATTTCGTTTGAGAAGCGTGCTAGTAACTAGTAACCTAGGTTAGAATCGAACGGGTGATAAGGATGTGTTGGTTTGGAAAATTGTAAGTGTTCACCTAAAATCGATAACATCAATAATCATCAATTGGAAAGAGATCTTAGCCTTTTTGGAGCGTTAAGTTTCGTTTTTCACCTCTCTTCGAGCGTTATAGTTTTGGTTATTGAATTGTTAGGATTCGATATTGTTCGTGTGTGCCTTGTTCGAGCCTACTTTCTTCCACTACGTATTTGTGTTCGTCTTTTGAGGTAAGTCGTTCTCGACTTGCTCGGCTTTATTCTAGTCTTGTTAGATTTCAAGCCGTGATTGTGAGATTGGTTTTGGGAGTTAGTCCCGTATGTTTGACATGTGAAATGTTTTCATGCATGATGTGATGCGCTTTCCATTTCAAACGTTTTCTCGTAGAAATAGTATCGCTTTCTCTGTGCTGGCAGCGTAACCGGCATGATCATGTGCGACGATTGTCGGTGGTGAAGAGGTGTCTCGCCATGGTCGTGTGTCGGTCGGGCCCCTTTAAAAATAAAAATTGATTGCTTGTTTTTGGCAAGTGCTCCGGTGGAGGCTTGACCAAGGGTTGGAAGGATGACGTATATGGAAAGTGGGAGGGCCTTCCTCTACACTCGGGCGCAGGTGAGTTAGCGCCATAGATGGGAATGCGGTGGAGGAAGGGAGAATTGCATTTCCCAATAGGATTATGAATGGTTTTGTTGTGTGTGTGTGTGTGATTACTTAGTTGGTTTCCGACCTTGTGAATTTTTGTTACGCTTGATGAATTGCTTGTTTCGTAGTATTTCCCTTTATTTATTGAATGTCGAAGTGTTGGTTATTATTACGAATGTTTTACTTTTGTGCTTGTTAGTTGGATTGTGGTATGTCTCGTTGCCTTTCCTTTTACCTATTATCTAGATTGTGGAAATGTGTGTTGGCCTATTCTATTTTGTTCAATTCTCTTGTTAAAGGTTATGTTGTTGGCTAATTGTTGTTTTTCAAACGTCATACCATTGCCGCTTGTTATCTAGCTTGCCTAGGATAATAGCTGACCCCTCGGGGAATTTTATTTTTCAGTTCCAAGAACTTCTACAGGTCCCGTGTTGGATCCTTGGCAGGATGTTGCAGTGGATCGTTGATGCGCGTGTCATTAGTTGCTAGAGTGGTTTGGGTGTTCTGTTTTAGTCTTTAGTTACGTTTTTGGAAGTTTTCTCTTTTGCTGACTTATGTGGGTTGTCATGTTGTTTATGGTTTGTTTCAGTCTTTGGGACTTCTTACATGACATTGTACAAATATGTTTTAATAAATGATAGTTGGATGATTCAAACTCGTTTTCTCGTCGTGCCCGAGTTGCAAGGTCCAGATGTTTAGTTGTCAGACTAGTTTTGGTAGTGCCCGAGAGGGTCAATTATCGAGTAGCGCCCCGATGTTAAGCTGGGGTGTTACACCTTTATTCGATACGTCTTGATTATGTAGTGCAGAATGTGCTTATTCGCTTGATACTATCATCATTCTTTGGTGCTTATGCCTAGATGTCGTTAAAGTTCACTTGTTTTTTTATCCTTTTGCCTTTAAAATGAGTTGTGATCTAACATTGTACGCTAAGTGTTCGACGAAATGTTCGTGTAAATGTCACTCCTAAATGTGGCATTCGGTTTCTAGGTTCGAATTTATGCTTTTATTCGAATGTTCTTGATTTTTTAGTGTAGAATGTGCTTATTTGCTTGATACTATCGTCATTCTTTATTCTTATGGCTAGATGTCTTTAAAGTTCACATGTGTTTTCTCCTTTTGCCTTTATAATGAATTTTGATCTATGATTGCATGATAAGTGTTCGCAGAAATGTCCATGTAAATCTCACTCCTAAATTTGGCATTCTGTTTCTAGGTTCAAATTTATATTTTTATTCGATACGTCTTAATTTTTCTGTGTTGAATGTGCTTATTGGCTTGATAATATCCTTATTCTTTGTGCTCATGCCTAGATGACTTTAAAGTTCATTTCTTTTTTCTCCTTTTGGCTTTAAAATGACTTATGATCCAACATTTCACACCAAGTGTTCGATGAAATGTCCATTTAAATGTCACTCCTAAATTTGGCATTCGGTTTCAAGGTTTGAATTTATGTTTTTATTCGATCGGTCTTGATTTTGTAGTGCAAAATGTGCTTATTGGCTTGATACTATCCTCATTCCTTATTCTTAAGCCTATATGTCTTTAAAGTTCACTTGTTTTTTCTTCTTTTTCCTTTAAAATGACTTGTGATCTAATATTGTAGGCCAAGTGTTCGATGAAATGTGAATCTAAATGTCACTCTTAAATGTTCCATTCGGTTTCAAGGTTCGAATTTATTCTTTTATTCGATTGTTCATGATTTTATAGTGTTGAATGTGCTTATTTGCTTGATACTATTCTCATTCTTTATGCTGATGCCTAGATGTTTCTAAAGTTCACTTGGTCTTTCTTCTTTTGCCTTTAAAATGACTTTTGATCTAATATTGCACGCCAAGTGTTCTATGAAATGTCCATGAAAATATCACTCCTAAATGTGGCATTTGGTTTCTAGGTTCGAAATTATGCTTTTATTCGATATGTCTAGATTTTGTAGTGCTAAATGTGCTTATTGGCTTGATACTATCCTCATTCTTTGTGCTAATGTCTAGATGTCATTAAAGATCACTTGTTTTTTCTTCTTTTGCCTTTAAAATGACTTCTGATCTAATATTTTACGCCAAGTGTTCGATGAAATGTGCATGTAAATGTCACGCCTAAATGTGGCCTTTGGTTTCTAGTTTCAAATTTATGCTTTTATTCGATTGTTCATGATTTTGTAGTGTTGAATGTGATTATTGGCTTGAAATTATCCTCATTCTTTGTATTAATGCCTAGATGTCTTTAAAGATCACTTGTTTTTTCTCCTTTTGCCTTTAAAATGACTTTTGATCTAAGATTGCAAGCCAAGTGTTTGATGAACTGTCCATGTAAATGTCACTCCAAAATGTGGGATTCGGTTTCTAGGTTGGAATTTAGGCTATTATTCCATACGTCTTGATTTTTTATTGTAGAATTTTGCTTATTGGCTTGATACTATCCTCATTCTTTCTTCTAATGCAAATATGTCTTTAAAGATCACTTGTTTTTTCTTCTTTTGCGTTTAAAATGACTTGTGATCTACTATTATACGCCAAGGGTTCGATGATTTGTCCATGTAAATGTCACTCCTAAATGTGGCATTCGATTTCTAGGTTCGAATTTATGCTTTTATTCGATTGTTGTTGATTTTGTAGTGTTGAATATGAATATTTTCTTGATACTATCCTCATTCTTTATACTTATGTCTAGATGTCTTTAAAGATTAATTGCTTTTTCTCCCTTTGCCTTTAAAATGACTTGTGATCTGACATTGTACGCCAAGTGTTCGATGAAATGTCCATGTAACTATCACTCCTAAATATGGAATTCGGTTTCTAGGTTCCAATTTATGCTTTTATTCGATACGTCTTGATTTTGTTCTGCAGAATGTGATGCGTGGCTTTATACTATCCTTATTCTTTGTGCTCATGCGTAGATGTCTTTAAAGTTCACTTGTTTTGTCTCCTTTTGCCTTTAAAATGACTTTTGATCTAACATTGCACGCCAAGTGCTTGATGAGATGTCCATGTAAGTGTCACTCCTAAATGTGGCATTAGGTTTCTAGGTTAGAATTAATGCTTTTATTCGATACGTCTTGATCTTGTAATGCAGAATGTGCTTATTTTCTTGATACTATCCTCATTCTTTGTGCATATGCCTAGATGTCTTTAAAGATCACTTGTTTTTTCTTCTTTAACCTTAAAAATGATTTGTTATCTAATATTTTACGCAAAGTAATCGATGAAATGTCCATGTAAATGTCACTCCTAAATGTGGAATTCGGTATCTAGGTTCGAATTTATGGTTTTATTCGATTCTTCTTGATTTTGTAGCGTACAATGTGCTTATTTGCTTGATACTATCCTCCTTCTTTATGCTTATGCCTATATGTCTTTTAAGTTCATTTGTTTTTTCTCCTTTTGCCTTTAAAATGACTTGCGATATAACATTGCACGCCAAGTGTTCGATGAAATGTCGATAAAAATATCACTCCTAAATGTGCTTATTGGCTTCTAGGTTTGAATTTATGCTTTTATTTTGTACTTCTTTATTTTGTAGTGCAAAATGTGCTTATTGGCTTGATATTATTCTCATTCTTTATGCTTATGCCTAGATGTCTTTAAAGATCACTTGTTTTTTCTCCTTTTACCTTTAAAATGACTTGTGATCTGACATGGCACGCCATGTGTTCGATGAAGCGTCCATGTAAATGTCACTCCTAAATATGGCATTCGGTTTCAAGGTTCGAATTTAAGCATTTATTCGATTGTTCTTGATTTTGTAGTGTAGAATGTGAATATTTGCTTGATACTATCCTCATTCTTTATGTTTATGCCTAGATGTCTTTAAAGATCACTTGTTTTTTATCCTTTTGCCTTTAAAATGACTTGTGATCTAACATTGCACGCCAAGTATTTTATGAAATGTCCATGAAAATGTCACTCCTAAATGTGGAATTCGGTTTCTAGGTTCAAATTTATGCTTTTATTTGATATGTCTTGATTTTGTAATGCAGAATGTGCTTATTGGCTTGATACTATTTTCATTCTTAGTGCTTATGCCTAGATGTCTTTAAATATTACTTGTTTTTTCTCCTTTACCCTTTAAAATGACTTGTGATCTAAAATTGCACGCCATGTTTTCGATGAAATGTCCATGTAAATGTCACTCCTAAATGTGGCATTCGGTTTCTAGGTTCGAATTTATGCTTTTTTTTCATTTGTTCTTGATTTTGTAGTGCAGAATTGAATGTGCTTATTAGCATGATACTATTCTCATTCTTTGCACTTACGCCTAGATGTCTTTAAATATTACTTGTTTTTTTTCTTTTGCCTTTAAAATGACTTGTGATCTAACATTGCACACCAAGTGTTCGATGAAATGTCCATTTAAATGTCACTCCTAATTGTGGCATGCAGTTTCTAGGTTCGAATTTATACTCTTATTTGATCGGTGTTGATATTGTAGTGCAGAATGTGCTTATTGGCTTGATACTATCCTCATTCTTTGTGCGTATGCCTAGATGTCTTTAAAGATCACTAGTTTTCTCTCCTTATGGCTTTAAAATGACTTGTGATCTAACATCGCACGCCAAGTGTTCGATGAAATTTCCATGTAATTGTCACTCCTAATTGTGGCATTTGGTTTCTAGGTTCGAATTTATCCTCATATTTGATCGGTCTTGATTTTTTAGTGAAGAATGTGCTTATTGGCTTGAGACTATCCTCATTCTTTCTTCTAATGCCTAAATGTATTTAAAAGTTCACTCAGTTTTTCTTCTTTTGTGTTTAAAATGACTTCTGATCTAACATTGCACTCGAAGTGTTTGATGAAATGTCCATGTGAATGTCACTCCTAAATGTGGCATTCGGTTTCTAGGTTCGAATTTATGCTTTTATTCGATACGTCTTTATTTTGTAGTGCTGAATGTGCTTATTGGCTAGATATTATCCTCATTCTTTGTGCTAATGCCTAGATGTCTTTAAAGATCACTTGTTTTTCCTCCTTTTGCCTTTTAAAATGACTTGTGATCTAACATTCCACGCAAAGTGTTCGATGAAATGTCCATGTAATTGTCGCTCCTAAATGGGGCATTTTGTTTCTAGGTTCGAACTTATGCTTTTATTCAATACGTCTTGATTTTTTTGTGCATCATGTGCTTATTGGCTTGATACTATCCTCATTCTATGTGCTTATGCCTAGATGTCTTTAAAGATCAATTGTTTTTTCTCCTTTTGCCTTTAAAATGACTTGTGATCTAAAATTGTAGGCCAAGTTTTCGATGAAATGTCCAGTTAAATATCACTCCAAAATGTGGCTATCGATTTCTTATGCCTATAGGTCTTTAAAGTTCAGTAGTTTTTTCTTCTATTGTCTTTAAAATGATTTCTGATCTAATATTGTACACCAAGTGTTCGATGAAATGTGCATGTAAAAGTCACTCCTGAATTTTGCATTTGGTTTCTGGGTTCAAATTTACGCTTTTAGTCGATCGGTCTTGATTTTGTAGTGCAGAATGTGCTTATTTGCTTGATACTATCCTTATTCTTTATTCTTATGTCTAGATATCTTTAAAGTTCACTTGTTTTTTCATTTGTTTCCTTTAAAATGACTTTTGATCTAACATTGCACGTCGAGTGTTCTGTGAAATGTCCATGTAAATGTCACTCCTAAATGTCGCATTCGTTTTCTAGATTCGAATTTATGCTTTTATTCGATACGTCTTGATTTTGTATTGCAAAATGTGCTTATTGGCTTGATACTATCCTCATTTTTTGTCCTTATGCCTAAATGTGTTTAAAGTTCACTTTTTTTCTCCTTTTTCCTTTAAAATGACTTTTGATCTAACATGGTACACCAAGTGTTTGATGAAATGTCCATGTAAATGTCACTCCTAAATGTGGATTCAGTTTCTATGTTCGAATTTATGCTTTTATTCGATACGTCTTGTTTTTGTAGTGCAGAATGTGCTTATTTGCTTGATACTACCCTCAATTTTTGTGTTTATTCCTAGATGTCTTTAAATATCACTTCTTTTTTGTCCTTTTACCTTTAAAATTACGTGTGATCTCACAATGCACGCCAACTGTTTGATGAAATGTCCATGAAAATGTCACTCTTAATCGTGGTATTCGGTTTCTAGGTTCGATATTATGCTTTTTTCGACACGTCTTTATTTTGTAGTGCAGAATGTGCTTATTGGGTTGATACTATCCTCATTTTTTGTGCTAATACCTAAATGTCTTTAAAGCTCACTTCTTTTTTCTCCTTTTACCTTTAATATGCTGCGTGATCTAACATTGCACGCCAAGTGTTTGATGAAATGTCCTTGAAAATGTGGCATTCGATTTCTAACTGTGGCATTCAATTTCTAGGTTCGAATTTTTGCTTTTATTCGATACTTCTTGATTTTGTATTGCAAAATGTGCTTATTGGCTTGATTCTATCCTCATTCTTTGTGATTATGCCTAGATGTCTTTAAAGTTCACTTTTTTTTTCTCCTTTTTCCTTTAAAATTGTTTTTGATCTAACATTGTACGCCAAGTGTTTGATAAAATGTCCATGTAATGTCCCTCCTAATTGTGGCATTCGGTTTCTAAGTTCGAATTTATGCTTTTATTCGATACATCTTGATTTTGTAGCACATAATGTGCTGATTGGCTTGACACTATCCTCATTCTTTATGCTTATGCCTAGATGTCTTTAAAGTTCACTTATTTCTTTAAAGTTCACTTTATTCGATACGTCTTGATTATGTAGTGCAAAATGTGCTTATTCGCTTGATACTATCATCATTCTTTGTGCTTATGCCTAGATGTCGTTAAAGTTCACTTTTTTTTTTATCCTTTTGCCTTTAAAATGAGTTGTGATCTAACATTGCACGCCAAGTGTTCGATGAAATGTCCATGTAAATGTCACGCCTAAATGTGGCATTCGGTTTCTAGGTTCGAATTTATGCTTTTATTCGATATAGCTTGATTTTGTAGTGCAGAATGTGCTTATTGGCCTGATACTATCCTCATTTTTTGTGCTTCTGCCTAGATGTCATTAAATATCACTTGTTTTTTCTCATTTTGCCTTTAAAATGAATTGTCATCTATCATTGCACGCCATGTGTTCGATGAAATGTCCATGTAAATGACACTCCTAAATGTAGCATTCGGTTTATAGGTTTCAATTTATGCTTTTATTCGATTGTTATTTACTTTGTAGTGCAGAATGTGCTTATTTGCTTGATACTTTCCTCATTCATTTTGCTTATGCCTAGATGTCATTAAAGTTCACTGGTTTTTTCTTCTTTTAGCATTAAAATGACTTTTGATCTAAAATTGAACGCAAAGTGTTCGATGAAATGTACATGTAAATGTCACTCCTAAATGTGGCATTCAGTTTATAGGTTCGAATTTATGCTCTTATTCGACCGGTCTTGATTTTGTAGTGCAGAATGTGGACATTTACTTGATACTATCCTTATTCTTTATGTTTATGCCTAGATGTCTTTAAAGTTCACTTATTTATTCTCCTTCTCCCAATAAAATATCTTTTGATATATCATTGCACGCCAAGTGTTCGATGAAATGTCCATGTAAATGTCTAGCCTAAATGTGGCATTCGCTTATTTATACTCCTTTTCCCTATAAAATATATTTTTATCTAACATTGCACGTCAAGTGTTCGATGAAATGTCCATGTAAATGTCACTCATAAATATGGCATTCGGTTTCTAGGTTCGAATTTATGCTTTTATTCGATACGTCATGATTTAAACATCACTTGTTTTTTCTCCTTTTGCCTTTAAAATGAATTGTCATCTAACATTGCACGCCATGTGTTCGATGAAATGTCCATGTAAATGACACTCCTAAATGTAGCATTCGGTTCATAGGTTCCAATTTATGCTTTTATTCGATTGTTCTTGATTTTGTAGTGCAGGATGTGCTTATTTGCTTGATACTATCCTCATTCTTTTTGCTTATGCCTAGATGTCATTAAAGTTCACTTGTTTTTTCTTCTTTTTCCTTTAAAATGACTTTTGATCTAACATTGAACGCAAAGTGTTCGATGAAATGTACATGTAAATGTCACTCCTAAATGTGGCATTCGGTTTATAGGTTCGAATTTATGCTCTTATTCGATCGGTCTTGATTTTGTAGTGCAGAATGTGGTTTATGGATTGATACTATCCTTATTGTTTATGTTTATGCCTAGATGTCTTTAAAGTTCACTTCTTTATTCTCCTTCTCCCTATAAAATATATTTTGATATAACATTGCACGCCAAGTGTTCGATGAAATGTCCATGTAAATGCCAAGCCTAAATGTGGCATTCGCTTATTTATTCTCCTTTTCCCTATAAAATATCTTTTGATCTAACATTGCACGTCAAGTGTTCGATGAAATGTCCATGTAAATGATCATACCTTAGAGTGACAAACATGTACGAGTAGAAAACAAAACTCGACAAACATTTACTCAAGGTTTAAGTCCTCCAAGGCTAAGCAAGCTCTTAAAAAAAGAGGAGAGCAAAGACGAAGGATAAAATAATTTAATGACCAATTCCAAAGAAGAGCACATCTAATCCCATTCGGCAACCTTTATCTAAATAAGATTGTGTTCCCTAGGGATTTGTATAGGATGTTTCTTCAAATGGTGAAATGGTATTTGATGGAAAAAAATTCTCAACAAAAAAAATAATAATATGAATCTTAAAATGAAGGTTCAAAATGAAGATACGCCCCGAAGATGAAGGGGGTACCGCCAATAAAAAGAGATGCATCTCATTTAAAAATTGAAGATGGAGCTTATACTATGACTCGTCTTCAAGGGATAATCCTCTAATCCAAATGAGGGTATGAGTATTTAACTATTTCAGATTCAAGCATTGCGAAAATGCTTGATACCTAAAAAAATATCTAGGAACTACATCAAGACTTGATCCCAATAAGGGTATGTAGGACATTCGATATCAAGTTAATATATATCGAATCCAGTCGCAAACCTCGAAATATAATTTGAGATAAAACCAAATCTAATGTATGCAAATGATAGTCAGAATGATTTGAGCAACCCTTCCTAGAAGGTGGGTTCAAATTGTCTGGTGATGCGTACATATAGATTAAAAAGTGCACATGATAGTTGGACTAAATTTAGACAACCCTTCCTTGAAGGTGGGTTTGAATTTTGTCTTCTAATGCACGCAACATAAAACTAATACCATAATGGTTTAATTAAGAACTACGGTTGGCTTGATCCCTCATTCAGGGGGTACGTAGGCAATCTGCTCAATTAACATGTTAGATGCAGCCACATAAACAAACAAGACTTTTTCTTCTCCAAAAAGGAATAAAAGAAGAAGTCAAATTATCTTATCTTATAGTCGTTTGATCACTACATTGACTATATAGAGTTGATATGGTCCGAAGATTTAAACTCTATGGTGTTAACCTTTTATTCATGGCAAATAAAAAGAAAGAGGAATGAATATTCATCTATGAAAGATGTTCTCAAAAAGAGAAATAAATTCAACTTCCATATGCCAAAATTGTATGACCTGGATCATCATGTCCAAACTTAATTAGTGGATGATCCAACCAAGTCTTTTCAACCAAAGTTTCCTCCCATGGAACCATTTGATTATTACCTTAAGCCTTGATAAAAAAAATTGTACACTCATTATACTATCAAAATTTTCTTCTCTCTAACCAAAAAGGTTCATAGCTCCCTAAACACTCACGTCCTTGATAAAATGGACGGAGAAACGTTAAATGACCTCCTTCATCAATATGAGTGGCCCCCAAAATAAATATAAATACCAAGTTTCTTGGTTTGATACAAAGTCACTCTCAAAGATAGCCAAAGGGCACAAACCTTTTGACATTAAAATCTCAAAACAAATTCTTGTCTATCACAAGAAAACCCTCAAACACGGCCATCTAGCCTTTAAGTCATACAAAAAGACATAAATATTTTGAAATACTATACTCATATCATATCAATGGTCATGGTTAGATCCTTTAGGAGATAACTCGTTGCATGACCATATTTAAAGGGAATTGTGTTATCTATTCCTACCCACTTTGGACCATATATGTATATGAACTTAAGTTCTTCTTTGATCATATTTCTAGGAAGAAAATGTGGTGTTTTTGAACTTTTAAATATATATAAAGCACTTAAGTTCGAACTTTGTACGCGTTCAAGTCTTCACACGCTCAAAGTTCGGGGGGTATCTGTTGACGACAAAATTTTCATGACTTGAAAATTATTCATGAATTTATATAAAGTGGTAAAAATTAATTGGGATAATTTATTTAATTAATTTATCTTGAAATTTTACCAAAAACTCTTATTTAAAAATTGGGCTTTTAAGTTGATTATATTAGGCCCAAATTAAAATTGTTTTGTAGGTTACAATGAGCCTAAATAATAATTAAAAAAGAGAAAGAAGCCTAGAATTTAAAAATGGGCCTTCTTAATCTTTATGAGAAGAGCCCAAGAGAATGATTGTGGGCTCATTATGAGTATACATGATTCTTCTAATTAAGAATTAGCATGTGCATGACAATGTGGGTGGTGGTGGTGAGCACAAAAGGCCACGTATAATCATTCGCATTTTTACAAAAAATAAAAAATAAATAAATAAATAAGACAAAAATGGCTTTTGATCGAAATAGAAACCGTAGGATGTCAGTTAACAAATAGAGCCGAAGAAAAAGAAAATATTTTTAATCCTATCAAACATAATTAGCGGTTAATTGTTAACTTCCCAAAGGCCATTTATAAAAGGATTCGAGACAGTTGAAGCAGGGGGTTGGAGAATTAAAAAAAAAAAACAGAAAAAAAGGCGGATGGAGAAGGATAAATAACCCTCTCAGTGTAGTCTCAAAAATGGAGTCCATGTAAAACAAATGGCTTCAACTCCAACCTCTGTTCTCCACCAAAATTATGTAAGCAAAGAGAGAAGGGAAAGTTTTGAGGGAATAACACCAGTACGTATTCACATACATGTCCATTCATGATGATAAGGGCAAGTATTGTCTTTGGTTTCTTCTCTTAATTTTTCTTCCTTAATTACATACCCGTGGCCTGGGAGGAACCGAGTGGATCCGAACGCCACACCCCATAAAATATTTTGATTTTGCCTTAAATATATATACATTGGTTAATTTTATGGCCTGGGAGGAACCGAGTGGATCCGAACACCACAACAATTAAGCCTTTTTAAGCCGTTATAACGCCCAAATTGTTCCAGGATTTATTACACATAAAAAAACTGGAGTAATTTGATAGTTTTGTTGAGAAAAACAATTAATGAGATATTGCGGAAAAAACCAAAACGAGTAAAGTTTTCAATTCTCATGAAAGTTAGTTAATTAAATACGTCTAATCCGATCCTTCTTAAATTATGGACTCAATTGACTTAATTATATACAAGTCAAAATGGGTTTTAGTTTTGAAGGACATAAATTGGATTAAGATGATGACGGACTTATATTATATGATCATGTTTATTCACATATACAATGTCATGATGGATCAGTATATTACAAAAATTCACCATATGTAATAATACATATATGTGTATATGGAGTAATGGAGACCATGGTCATAGGCGTCTATATATACGCCTTAGATTAACGTGCATAAACAAATGAGACAAATAACTAAAATATCACTAATTAAGTATAAAATGTCTCCATTGCATATATGTATATACTTAGTTATATCGATCATATATGCTTATATAATGATTGTCTCCATGCATGACATTCTTATTAATCATGTTTATTCAAGAGATTGATCTGTAAGCCTATAAAAAGTCGGACTTACAAAACATGAGAAATGTGATAGAGTTCGGTCTAGTATGGGTCAAATTCTGATATATATTTCCCATGGGCCTAGCTTGAATGTGGTATATAATAAAAATAAATAAATAATGACCACAAGTGTACATGCTGAGGTTAATTCTAATCATATATTTTTTAATCAAAGCCTACACTTAATTGATTAAATAGAAGACTATTCTACGCACGTATATATTTCTCGTAATAGTTCAAATGCAAAATATAAAGAAGAGAAGAATTGCATTTGCATGCGAGGTGCGTGCACATTCACCACAACAATTTGGTTTATTACCAAAACTCACCCATCGAATATGAAATTGCAAGGGTGACCCACTAAGGGAACAAATTTATAATTTATGGGCCATTTTGGCTAAGATGAAATTAATGACCGCATATTCAAGGTTATAACTATCTTAACAATTTATAGAACTACGTGAGGACTTGATGTTCTTTCATGAACTACGTAGGAATCTTGATACAAATTAAACAAATCAAGTTCAGTCGCAAATCTTAAATAAAATAAAATGAACATGTCCTTCTTATTAAAGAACTACGTGAGGACTTGATGTTCTTTCATGAACTACGTAGGAAACTTGATATAAATTAATCAAATCAAGTTCAGTCGCAAATCTTAAATAAAATAAAATGAACTGTATGTTCTTATATAGAACTACGTATGATTTGATCCCTTCTAAAAGGGTACGTAGGAAATTCGACATAAAGCAAATGCTCGTCGGATTCAATCATAACCTTGAAATTAAAAGTAAATCAAGACCATACTCAATATTTAATTGGTCTTTGATTGAGAACTACGTAATGACTTGACGCCTCCATGGACTACGTTGGCACTCGATATTAAATATAATACATATCGGGTTCAGTCGCACACATAAAAATTCATTTTAAGATACCCGTTCTATTTTTAGAATCATATATAATTTGATGTCCTTTATGGGCTATGTGGAAAACTTGATCAACATATAATATCGAGTTGACACAAAATTTAGTTGACTTTCAAACATAAGATAAAGTCGACAATATAGTTCTGTTTAAGAAATATGCCCAACATTGATCTTCCTTAAAAGGAGTATGTAGGGTGCCCAATATAAATACATACTGGGTTTAACAATTATTTTGAAACAAAATCAAAATATGAAAATAATAATGATATACATGCAAATGATAGTTGAAGAGAGTTTGGGCAACCCTTCCTAGAAGGTGGGTCCGAATTCAATTCAGTGATGCGTGAAGACAAATTTAATAGACATAACATCTAAAGTCTTAAATTTTGAACTACGATGACTTGATTCTGATTCGTTGGATACGTAGGAAGCTCAATATAAAGCGAAAAGCTCATTGAGTTCAGTCACAATCCAAAACAAAAATCATATTTAATCGAACCTATGGGTCTTTGAGACCTACATTTGACTCGAATTCTTTAAAAGAGTTATGTAGGAGACTTGACATATATAATGTCGAGTCTAATCATAAATGTTAAGTTGACTTTTAAATGTAAATATAAAGTCAAAATTTAACCCATATTATTTAATTCCTAGAACTACGTTTGACTTGATTCCACATCATGTAAGTGGATACGTAGGACATTTGACATAATATATAAATATGTCATATTCAGTCACAAATTAAATTAAAATATATAAACTTTAAGTCACCTGTTTGATAGTGAAAAGATTAGACAACCCTTCCTAGAAGGTGGGTTTAATTTTATTCACATCGCGCAAATGATAGTTGGTTTGAATTCGAGCAACTCTTCCTAGAAGGTGGGTTCGGGTTCGTTCCACTGATGCGTGAAAATCAAACCAAACCAAAATTAAAATTCTGAACTACGTAAGGCTTGATTCTCTTTAAAGAGATACGTAGGCAACCCATCAAAACTGGGTGCAGCCCAAATCATAAAAACCACCTTAATATTTTGTATCGGTATTGCTTTTAATCAAAAGAGTAAAAAGAGAGGGTCGAACTAAAATAAAAATAATTTTAATGTGTTTTGCAAATTTGTTCACATTTTTTCTCAACATATTTTTGGCACGCACGGTGGGACCCTTTCTTTCTTTTCATCTTTAAGTAATATCGATACTTTAAACTTAATAGGTTGTTGCATAAAAATGATTTTAAAGGCAACATCCATCTTAGACGAGCTCTCCACAACAGACCTCATATTTGGAAGATTGTGGATTAAGAGGAGATCGGTGAAGTGTTCTTTCACTTTCATTAGAGACCCACTTAAAAAAAACTACTATGGAGATCTCAATGCCATCAATAGAGGAGATTATCTCTCAATGTTTGTAAAAGATGCTCATCATGGGTCCATACCCAGAGGGTAAAATGTTCTTGATAAATACGGAATGAATTCCCTAGGTAACAAGCAGTATAACATATGAGTTCGTGCTATGATGATCCCAAGTATTAGGCACCAAGCCCTCATTGGAGATCCTATGAAACCCACCTTCCAAGTCTTCAAGATAATGGAAGGTTGTGAAACATTCGACCTAGCTTTTCTCCATGACCACCAAGGTCAACAAATTAAGGAGAATAAATGGTCACAAGAATGGATCCAAGAGGATTATATCACCTGGTTGATTACGAACTCTACAACTTAAAAGTTGGCTAAGGGAATATGTATAACATCCAATGAGCTCACATCACAAAACTGAAACAGCAAAGTTCACTTGTTTTTTCTTCTTTTGCCTTTAAAATGACTTTTGATCTATCATTGAACGCCAAGTGTTCGATGAAATGTACATGTAAATGTCACTCCTAAATGTGGCATTCGGTTTATAGGTTCGAATTTATGCTCTTATTCGATCGGTCTTGATTTTGCAGTGCAGAATGTGGTTATTGGCTTGATACTATCCTTATTGTTTATGTTGATGCCTAGATGTCATTAAAGTTCACTTGTTTTTTATTCTTTTGCTTTTAAAATGACTTGTGTTCTAATATTGTACGCCAAGTGTTCAACGAAATGTCCATGTAAATGTCACTCCTAAATGTGTCATTCGGTTTCTAGATTCGAATTTAAGCATTTATTCGATTGTTCTTGATTTTGTAGTGTAGAATATGCTTATTTGTTTGATACTATCCTCATTCTTTATGCGTATGCCTAGATGTCTTTAAATTTCATTTATTTATTCTCCTTTTCCCTATAAATTATCTTTTGATCAAACATTGCATGCCAAGTGTTCGATGAAATGTCCATGTAAATGTCAAGCCTAAATGTGGCATTCGGTTTCTAGGTTCGAATTTATGCTCTTCTTCGATTGGTCTTGATTCTGTAGTGCAAAATGTGCATATTGGCTTGATACTATCCTCATTCTTTCTTCTAATTCCTAGATGTCTTTAAAGTTCACTTGTTTTTTCTTCTTTTGCATTTAAAGTGACTTGTGATCGAATATTGTACACCAAGTGTTCAATGAAATGTCCATGTAAATGTCACTCCTAAATGTTGCATTCGGTTTCTATGTTCAAATTTATGCTTTTATTCGATACGTGTTGATTTGCTAGTGTAGAATGTGCTCATTAGCTTGATATTATCCTCATTCTTTGTGCTTATGCCTCAATGTCTTTAAAGATCATTTGTTTTTTCTTCATTTGCATTTAAAATGACTTGGGATCTAACATTGCACGCCAAGTTTTCGATGGAATGCCCATGTAAATGTCACTCCTAAATGTTGCATTCGGTTTCTAGGTTCGAATTTATGCTTTTATTCGATACGTCTTGATTTTATATTGCAAAATGTGCTTATTGGCTTGATACTATCCTCATTCTCTATGCTTATGCCTAAATGTCTGTAAAGTTCACTTTTTTTTCTTCGTTTGCCTTTAAAATGACTTTTGATCTTACATTATACGCCATGTGTTTGATGAAATGTCCATGTAAATGTCACTCCAAGATGTGGATTCGGTTTCTATGTTCGAATTTATGCTTTTATTCGATACGTCTTGATTTTGTAGTGTAGAATATGCTTATTGGCTTGATACTATCCTCATTGTTTGTGCTTATGCCTAGATGTCTTTAAAGCTCACTTCTTTTTTATCCTTTTACCTTTAAAATGACGTGTGATCTAACATTGCACGCCAAGTGTTTGATGAAATGTCCATGAAAATGTCACTCCTAACTGTGGCATTCGGTTTCTAGGTTCGAATTTTTTCTTTATTCGATACGTCTTGATTTTGTAGTGCAGAATGTGATTATTGGCTTGATACTATCATCATTCTTTATGCTTATGCCTAGATGTCTTTAAAGATCACTTGTTTTTTCCTCCTTTTTCCTTTAAAATGACTTGTGATCTAACATTGCACGCCAAGTGTTTGATGAAATGTCCATGTAAATGTCACTCCTAATTGTGGCATTCGGTTTCTATATTCGAATTTATCCTCTTATTCGATGGGTATTGATTTTGTAGTGCAGAATGTGGTTATTGACTTGATACTATCCTCATTATTTCTTCTAATGCCTAGATATCTTTAATGTTTACTTGTTTTTTCTTCTTTTGCTTTTTAAATGACTTGTGATCTAATATTGTACGCCAAGTGTTCGATGAAATGTCCATGTAAATGTCACTCCTAAATGTGGCATTCTGTTTCTAGGTTCCTATTACTTCTTTTATTCGATACGTCATGATTTTGTAGTGCAGAATGTGCTTATTGGCTTGATACTATCCTCATTTTTTTGCTTCTACCTAGATGTCTTTAAAGATCACTCGTTTTTTCTTCTTTTGCCTTTAGAATTAATTGTGATCTAACATTGCACGTCATGTGTTCGATGAAATGTCCATGTAAATGTCACTCCTAAATGTGGTATTCAGTTTATAAGTTCGAATTTATGCTTTTGTTCGATTGTTCTTGATTTTGTATTGCAGAATGTGCTTATTGTAATATCCGCGACATTCCAAGCTTTTTATAATATAATATTTATTATCAATTATTTTCTCTAAATTAAACAGGAGGATTTTTAATATCGAATTAATTTCTATTATTCTCCTTTGAAAGAGATTATCAAGAAAGTTGAAATAGATAAAAATTTAATAAAATAACTTGAGGGGCATAATTTAATAAAGTAAGGAAATTAATAGAAAGAGCATTAATTAAAAATAATGTCTTTTAGAGGTTAATTTTATTCTATAAAATAAATTACATAAAAGCCTAAAAATCTAGTTTCAAGCTTAGTAAAAAGAGTGCAAGAGCCGGGACTTGAACCCGAGACCTCTTGCCACTCTACCTACACGCCCCACACTATCGTCCGCTAGACCAATTGCAATTTCTTACTACATCACACCATTCTTATTATCTTATACCAATTTAATTTCCTTCTTCTACAAAAAAATAGACATCAGACTATGTCTGATGTGATTTACGTAGATTGGACTCCCTCCCAATGCATGTCCATGGAAGCTTCCTCCACCTCCTTCTTGCTTGCTAGACCACTCTTATGACCTCACCTCTCATCACCATGGAAGAAGCACACCAAAGACCAATGGGTGATCACTTCCTCCTCCTCCATTGGTGCAATCACCATGGCATGGATCCATAGCTTCACCCAACTTGCCTATAAAAGGCCTCCTATTTATCCATTCTTCTCACACACTTCACTCTCCTCTACCTCTCCTAGCAATTGCACTATCAAGTTTCAAAAATCAGCCATCCTCAAAGTTGGTTTCTCCATTAAAACACCACCAAAAAACCACAAATCTCCCCCTTCTCTCCCTTGGAAGCCGCCGACCACCACCAGCCGCTGCCGCCGAGCCACCAACGACCGCCGTCCGCCACACCGGAGCCGCCGCCGTCCCTTGCCGCGCCGCCCTGCCCGCCAGTCCTCCTTCTCGGCCTTTCTCCAAGTGTTCTGTAATTACAGAATACACAAAATATAAATTCTATCCTAATTTATATTTATCCAATTTATGTATTTATAATTTATAAAGCTTTTATAAATTGTTAGAAAGTATTTTAGTAAATTAAGGAGTAAAAATATGAGAATGAGATCTTGTTAGTTGAAAGCTAGAAACAAATTTGTTTTACCATGGTAACTTAAACTTAATAAAACAAATAGATAAATTTTATTGAATTTATTAGGAGCATGCCCAATCATATTATAAATAGGTTTTTATAAAATAATTATAGCTTACAAAATTATAATCTATATTGTCATCTTTGATCATATAAGAATTCTAGAAGTTGTTATGCATGTACTAAACTATAGAATATATCATATTTATAAAATTTGATCATAATAAATAGATTTAGGACATAAATCCTTTACTAAATAAAAATATGAAGTTAGCATACTTTTAAGTGTAAAAACTACTACAAAATAAGGACTTCTAGAAATATGTACATATGTGATTCTAGTATAACATATGATGGTGATCTAGGTCTTAGTATAAATAAAATGAATGGTTCAGAGACCTTATAAAAATAGTATTATTGTTCAAAAACTTGTTGACATAGACTATAGGTTAACCTTGGATTTTGATGTTATGAAAATATAATATTATTAGTGAAATAGTACTAAAATCATCTATGGGGAAAATACTAATAATCTCTAAGTGTAGAGTTTTGTCACAAGACCTAAGTTTTAAGTTAAATATATTAGGTAGGATATTACAAATATTCTAGGATATTATTATAGCATAAAGTGACTTGTATGGAAAGAAATCATTTATATATAAGGAAGATATTATTTTATAAACTAAAATATTATAATAATAGATTGTAATTATGAGGTGGGATATCTATAAGTGATGAATATATTTTTACAAGACATGAGGATATTAAAGTATATGATCAAAGATATTTTTATAAACATTATAATATAAAAGGATTATAGGAATAACATAAAAAAGATAATGTGATATATAGTAATATTAGTAAGTTACTTTATAAAGAAAATAGAAATTTCTAATTTTGGAAACTCCCATGTAGAGGAACTATGAGCATGACAACTTTATTTTATAATAATTATGTAAGTAAATACAATTCTATTAAGAGGATATTATTAATAAAGTATGCTAGATAAGGGAGACAATATTCTAAGGTTCACCAAGAATAATCGAAAATTTAAAAATAATAATTTAACTAATATAAATAAGTAAAAAATGATTATTTTAATAAAGGTTTTTCAAAATAATAAGGATATTACAAAACTAAAATAATAATAAAGGAATATTATTATTTTAAGGAAAATAACTTTCTAAATTATTATTATAATAATTTAGAAACTCAAACCCTCTTATAAAAATATTATAAGAGGTAATCCGAACTCTAGAAAGAAAATCGTGTTTTGAGCCTTTTCGTAAATTCCATATCATTAGGTCAGAATCCTCGCTCGTAGTAGGAAATCGCCTAAGTTTCGTCAAAGCTCGTTGCTAGAACTCGTTACGCTAAGGCAAGTGGAATTTCCCCTTGTGCCCTTTTATATCCGTCTATATGATATTTCTCGATGTTGGGAACGACTTGTATGCTTAAATAAAAAATGAACCTAGGAAATATCGATTGTTAGAAATAACGACTATTGTTAGCATAGATTTCTTTATATATTCCTTGTTAGGATTATTTATGCCGACGCCTCTACATAACCCACTAAGTCGTAAGTGCCTACGCGTTTGAAGTACGACTTTCGGGATCATGATCCCATCCGCTCCGATTGCAAGGAGGGATGAGCGCACTCTAGTTAAGTGCTTGGAAACGGAGTTCTCCCTCGGGTGGCTCGGATTATCCGTGTCCCACCACACTCTCTTTTAAATCATAAATGAAATCGAACGTCTTTGTCGCTAAATAAGATAAGTGCCAAGGCACAATTAAGATACCAAAACCGGACCGGTCCCAAATGATCGATCCGGCTCTCGGTCCGCTTAGGGCGCGAGAGGTTTTTGACTTGCTTGAATAAATTAACGTTCCCAACATAATTTCAATTCTAAAGAAGACTACAATCTAGTAGTACTTCTCTTGCTCATCAAGCTATCCCTTTTGGATATGCTATCGCTCATTCGTACCTTAGCTCCACATAAACAAGCTCATGGTAAACACAACCCGTTTCTCTCTTTCGCCAATAAGTTGAAATTACCGAATTACCCTTGGGAAGTTCTATTCCCGATTGCTTAGTCTCCTAGACTAATTCTTCTTTCCGCGTGTTTGCCTGGCATTCTATCGCCCCTTGCGAATTATGTCAGATCCAGGAAACCATAGCAAGGCGTGAAGTGAAGAGAAGTGAAGGAAGTTCAAGATCGCTCAAGATGTACTTATATTTCCATTTTAGTTTAAATATCGATTTATCTCAAAAACATGATGGTTTTGGTATTTGTTTTCAAGTAACTTTAAATGTGAAGACAATGTAAGACATTTTGTAAGAACTAAGTCTCCCTCGGGAGCATGCTATTCTATTTATGAAATTATGTTTATTCCGCATTTTTATGTTCTATATCATTCTAAAAGCCTTGGGTGACTTTGGACGGTAGGTCACTGGCGGTAATACCCAATGTTGCAAAATAGGGGTGTTACAATTGTGGTATCAGAGCTAAACGTTTTTGTTTTAAAACCAAAAAGTTTTAAAACCAAAAATTTTCGAAAACCAAGAAGCTTTAAAACCTTAACTTTTTACTTCCGCTATTCAAGACTTTCAATCATAGAAAATTTCCTCCTATATGACTTGAAGAAAACTTAGGCTTAATAACTTTCCCTCTTGAAACTTCTTAGCTAAGAAAAACCTTATACCGTCACCGTAGAAAACTTATACCCTCATACTAGAAAACATGATTAGTAATCACAAAACTTATTTCATAAATTCACAATATAAAAGAGAAAACCTTAGCATCTTGATAGGGCCAAGAAAATGAAAAGCATAAAGTAAAGTTTTGATTTAGTAATTTTCAAGGTTTTGACTTAGTTCACTACATCTTCCTTTCATAGAAACTAAGGAGGTTCTATAATAACGCCTTTTCTTTTCTTTCTTTCCTCAGAAAAACCATGGCTAGCCCGAACCACAACCACCTTGAAAACCATATCGACGGAGCCAACTTCGGGATGCAAGCCCCAAACCCGTACTTCCCCTATATTGACGAGGATAGTCACCTCGGGGTCAATATGGAAATTGACCAAGTCGGGGAGCCGTGGGAGGAGTCGGAAGAAGATCATGAGGAAGATCCTAACCTTCCCATAGAGCTAACGGAAGATGATCCAGCACCCGTCGAATTGCCCCCATCATCACCCGTGTACGAGCCCGAGGATTACCCCTCTGAAGATGAAGAAATGGCACCGGGCTATGAACCCGAGGATTTCTCCGACAAGGAGAATGAGGAGTTGGTACCCGAATACCAACAAGATGGGGACATACCCGAACATGATTTTGAGCATGGGGAAGAGGACGAGTTCGATGATGAGGAGTTAGAGCTACTGTGGCAGGCACAGGCAGATTGGGACGCTATGAATGAAGCGTCGGAAGAAGAAGACGAAGACGGGGTGGTAATCAACCCAGAAACACCACCACCACCACCGCCAGCGAGCCCTGAGTGGGAATATGTTCCTCCGGCCCTGATGCCCCCTATGATCGAAGTCCCGAGAGTCATGCCGAGGATGGAGGTTATCTCACCTCCACGGGCGACCGAGCCCGAAGGGCCGATGCCGCCGATGAGACATTTCTGGTGACACGAGGACGAGGAGCTCTTACGACAGCTCCAATCGATGAATGTCGATCACTCCGAGGAGAGACGTTATGGCCCGCCCTCTCTATTCGAGCGAGCAAGACAGGCACCTAGGGATGTACAGATGGAAGGATTCACCACTTGGATGGAGGGGGAATCTTCCAACCGCCAGGCTCGTCAACCCTTGGTCAACGCTCCACCACCATCCAGCGTGGTCCCCACCAGAATTTGGAGGGTGAACCGTGGCCTGCTTCAGAGCTACAAGCTCTGAAGCGAGAGGAAAGGCTCCAACACCGGATTCGCATCGCGGAGCTACAAGCTCGCGAAAACCGTCGCCACCGCAGAATCGAGCAGGCCAACATCCTCCTTAGCAACGACACGGGGATCATAGACGAGACCCTCTTCGAGGAAGGATTCCTCGATGCTTACGCCGACCGTATTTAGATTTCCTTAGGGTTGTATTTCTCTTTTCAAGAAGTGAGCATAGACCACTTCTTTCGACTTCATTTTTTGTCTTTAGGAAGTCGAAGCGACTTAATTTCCTTTTCTAGTTGAAACGGCTTAAGTTATAAAAGTCTTGTACTCTCAATTATGAACCTATTAATGAAATTCCTCTTTTAACTATTAGAACTTGATTTATCTATTCCTTCTTCATACTACACCGAATTAACAAGCAGAAACAAACCTAAAACCTTCAGATGGTCAACACAAGAGCCACTAATCGCAGTACCACTGAACTTAGAGATGGCAATGACGATGGCGAGTCCGAAGCCCGAAGAGAGCCAGGAGTGAACCCACCTCATGCACCAGTAGCACCAATTGCATTCAACACAGAAACTGTGAATGCACTACGCACTCTCGTATAACAATTGATACGAGAAGAGATTCCTGTCGCGGTTCCTAAACCCGTGAACCCCGAAGCACCAAATGTGGTGCCGGAAGAAGTACAAGAAGAAGTAGGTCAAGTGGTTGAGGTTGTTCCCGTGAAGCGAAATATGGTCAGCTTCACTGAGGGGATCAAGGCTTTCAATGCTATGAAGCCTAATTCGTACGACGGAACCGGGGACCCGTCAGGAGTACAATACTGGTTTTCTCATGTGGAGAGGCTTCTACGCAATATACCTTGTGCTGAAGCAGACAAGGTGCACATGGCTGCACTGAAATTGAAGGGTGAAGCAGGTGAATGGTGGGAAAGCTCTAGCTTATCAAGCCGTCCGGATCTGAGTTGGGCTATGTTCAGAGATAAGATGATGCGCCGCTTCTTCACAGAATCCATGCGAGAGGAAAAGTTAAACGAGCTCCACTCCCCAAAGTTGCATGGACTAAATGTGATTGAGAGAGCCAAGAAGTTCAACCACCTCCTGCAATATGCTGAAGAGGAGATCACCACGGAAAAGCAAAAGATCAAGCACTTTCACCGCTGGATGAGCGACCACATCAAGCCTTGGATGGCAAACCGCTCCTTCAACACTTTGGAGGAGTACGTAGATCATGCTCATCGGATGGAGACGACCTTAAAAGTTCTAGAGCGCAAGAAATTCGGTGGAGGAAAGCCTCACCACTCCAGCCACAGTGGGTTTAAGAGGCCTGCATCTCCCCAAGGCTCTCAATGGTCAAAGAAGAGCAAGCTCAAAGCGTCGTCAGCAGGATCAAGACCTGGCCCTAGGATTGAATCTGTGAGACCCCCGCTCATCTGCCACAATTGTGTAGAACCTGGCCACATAAACCGGAAATGTCCCAAACCTCTCAAGAAGTGCTTCAACTGCAACAAGGATGGACATCTCCAACAGTTCTGCAGGCGGCCAGCCAATTCCACAAGTCAAACCCGCTCGAACGCTGTGACCCAACAACCGTAAGCATCAAACAAGCCAGCGGGAACTACATCCGGCCAATCCACAACCAATCAGAAGAACAAAGGGCCTATGCATTCCCAGAGTCAAGGACAGAGATTGTACGAGATGCACACCACAAATAAGCGTGAAGAACCTACCTGCCAAGGTACTCTCCATATCCGCTCTAAAGATGTGTTTATACTCTTCGATTTTGGTGCTTCGCATTCCTTCATATCCGAAAAGTGTGTAGAACTCTTAGGATTAGACAATCTCGAGAAGTGTGAACCATTCATCGTAAATCTTCCAAATGGGGAAAAGATAATAGGGGTAAGACAGTTAGCTAAGTTCCCCTTGTGCATTCAAGGAGGAAACTTTCCTTCCAACTTGATATGTATCCCCATGGATCCTTATGACATCATTCTCGGAAGAGATTGGTTGTCTCTGCATGGAGCAATAATTGACTTCTACACCCGAACTGTGACCATCAACTCGGGAGGAAAACACTTTTGCAAGTTCAAAGGGAAACGTGAAGAAGAAAATGGAAAAATGATCAATGCCATGAAAGCCGGAAAGTTGCTCCGTCAAGGCTGCGTTGGGTATCTTTGCTATCTCGAGCAGACGGAGAAGAAGATGTTAGACATTCAAGAAATCCCGATAGCCAAAGAATTTCCCGATGTTTTCCCTGAAGAACTCCCTGGATTACCTCCTCGGCGAGAAGTCGAGTTTTCAATAAGCCTCGAGCCGGGAACCGCACCAATCTCTAAAGCCCCCTACAGGATGGCTCCACTAGAGATGAAAGAGCTCAAGAAACAGCTTGAAGAACTACTTGAGAAAGGTTACATCCGACCGAGTGCCTCGCCATGGGGAGCCCCGATGCTGTTCGTAAAGAAGAAGGATGGTACGTTCCTCTTGTGCATCGACTACAGAGAGTTGAACAAGGTCACCATTAAGAACAAGTATCCTCTTCCAAGGATAGACGATATCTTATATCAACTACGGGGTGCAAAAGTTTTCTCCAAGATCGACCTAAGGTTAGGATATCACCAGCTTCGGATCCGTGAAGAAGACATTCCGAAGACCGCTTTTCGCACCCGCTATGGCCACTACGAATTTGTGGTGATGCCATTCGGACTGACCAATGCACCTACGGTATTCATGGACTTTATGCACCGATGCTTCCATGAATATCTCGACAAGTTCGTCATCGTCTTCATTGATGACATCCTAATCTACTCCGGGAAACAAGCAGAACATGAAGAACACCTCCGAACTGTGCTACAGATCCTAAGGCACAACCAGCTCTATGCCAAACTGTCCAAGTGTGACCTTTGGCTTACGGAAGTGGCTTTTGTAGGTCACGTCATCAATCAAGACGGAGTTATGGTGGACCCAAAGAAGATTGAAGCAGTCTCAGAATGGAAGCAACCGAAGAATGTACAGGAAATTCGCAGCTTCCTAGGACTCGCAGGGTACTACCGAAGATTCGTCAAAGGGTTTTCGAAGATCGCCCTTCCCATGAAGAAGTTACTCCGAAAGACCCACAAGAAGTTTGTGTGGGATGAAAAATGTGAGGAAAGCTTCCAGGAACTCAAGAGGCGCCTCACGAGTGCACCAGTATTAACTCTTCCAGATGGACACGACGGTTATGTGGTCTACAGTGATGCTTCCAAGCAAGGTTTGGGATGCGTGCTCATGCAGAATGGGAAAGTGATCGCCTATGCATCAAGGCAACTCAAGGTGCATGAAGTAAATTATCCGACGCACGACCTCGAACTGGCAGCGGTAGTGTTCGCCTTAAAGATTTGGCGACACTACTTGTACGGGGTTAAGTGTCAAATTTACACGGATAATAAAAGTTTGAAGTACGTGTTCACGCAAAAGGAACTGAACATGAGGCAGAGAAGATGGTTGGAACTACTGAAAGACTACGACATAGAGCTACTCTATCATCCCGGAAAAGCTAACGTCGTAGCAGACGCTCTCAGTCGAAAGACGCAACAAGAGGGCATGATAGCGATGTTAACCGCCCAACCAGAGTTGCAGCAAGAACTCATCAGAGAAGGCATTGAGGTTTGGTTCGGAAGACAACAAGGATGTCTAAACACATTGGAAATCCAATCCGAATTGATTGCAAAAAGCAAGGACAAGTAGACAGACGACATCATGTTGATCAGAATCAGTGGCGAAGTGCAAGAAGGCAAGGCACCCGGATTCGTCATTCAAGATGACGGTTCCCTTTGGTTCCATAATCGGATTTGTGTGCCAGATGTGGACGAGCTTCGAAAGATCATTCTGAAAGAAGCCCACTCGTCTGCCTATTCAGTACATCTAGGAGCAAGTAAAATGTACAAGGATGTAGGTAGAAATTTCTGGTGGCCAAGCATGAAGCAAGATGTCGCAGAGTTTATATCTAAGTGTTTGGTTTACCAAAAGGTAAAGATTGAGCACAGAAGACCCGGAGGAAAGTTGCAATTCCTTCCTATGCCAGAATGGAAATGGGAAGACATAGCAATGGACTTCGTGACCTACCTACCAAAGACTCAAAAGCAAAAAGATGCTATCTGGGTCATCGTGGATCGGCGTACCAAGAGTGCTCACTTTATTCCCGTTCAGAAGAAATGGAAAGGTCCAAAGCTAGCAACGGTCTTCGTCAAGGAAATAGTCTGCCTCCATGGGACACCAAAGACAATCATCTCCGATCGAGACGGTCGATTCATGGCCTCTTTCTAGAAAGGACTACATGAAGGCATGGGTACTGAACTGAAATTCAGCACAACATTTCATCCTCAAACCGATGTTCAATCGGAAAGGACCATCCAAACTCTTGAGGATATTCTACGAGCCTGCGTGCTAGACCGCACAACAAGCTGAGATGACAGCTTACACCTCATAGAATTCACTTACAACAATAGCTGGCATTCCACCATCAAGATGGCTCCCTTTGAAGCCTTGTACGGCCGAAAGTGTCGCTCTCCGCTCTGTTGGGACGATAACACCGACAAGATTCTCCTACGTCCCGATCTAATAGAGCAAACTGCCTCCGAAGTCGCCCGCATCCGTCAAAGAATGTTGACCGCTCAGAGTCGACAGAAGTCTTATGCAGATCTAAAGAGACGAGACATCGAGTTTGCCGTAGGAGATAAAGTTTTCGTCAAAGTATCTCCTTCAAAGGGCGTGTTCCGCTTCGGGAAGCGAGGCAAGCTTAACCCTCGCTATGTAGGACCCTTTGAAATCCTAGAAAGAGTCGGCAACCTGGCCTATCGAGTTGCTTTACCGCCATCTGCTCACCATGTGCACAATGTGTTCCACGTGTCGCTCTTAAGAAAGTACGTGCCCGACGAATCCCATGTGATCAATTTCGACGATGTCGAGATCCAGTCGGATGGCACATACGAAGAGAGACCGATCAAGATTGTAGAGCACCGAATCAAGCAATTGCGCAACAAAGAAGTACCTTTAGTCCGTGTACTCTGGTCCAAGGATGGCAACGAAGGTACAACTTGGGAAACCTGGGAAACCGAGCAAGACATGCAGAGGCGTTTCCCAGAGTTAATGTCCTCTTGAACACCACTAGTGTAATCCTTTTAAGGGGGTACTAGACCCCATAGAATCCTTGCAAGTCTTGAGCTGTAATTGCTTTTGTCTCTACATCCTAGTACTGCCCTATTTTCTCTAAGTTTCGGGGACGAAACTTATTTAATGGGGTACTATTGTAATATCCGCGATATTCCAAGCTTTTTATAATATAATATTTATTGTCAATTATTTTCTCTAAATTAAAAAGGAGGATTTTTAATATCGAACTAATTTCTATTATTCTCTTTTGAAAGAGATTATCAAGAAAGTTGAAATAGATAAAAATTTAATAAAATAACTTGAGGGGCATAGTTTAATAAAGTGAGGAAATTAATAGAAAGAGCGTTAATTACAAAAAATGTCTTTTAAAGGTTAATTTTATTCTATAAAATAAACTACATAAAAGCCTAAAAATCCAGTTACAAGCTTAGTCAAAAGAGTGCAAGAGCCGGGACTTGAACCCGAGACCTCTTGCCACTCTACCTACACGCCCGACACTCTCATCCGCTAGACCAATTGCAATTTCTTACTACATCACACCATTCTTATTATCTTATACCAATTTAATTTCCTTCTTCTACAAAAAAATAGACATCAGACTATGTCTGATGTGATTTACGTAGATTGGACTCCCTCCCAATGCATGTCCATGGAAGCTTCCTCCACCTCCTTCTTGCTTGCTAGACCACTCTTATGACCTCACCTCTCATCACCATGGAAGAAGCACACCAAAGACCAATGGGTGATCACTTCCTCCTCGTCCATTGGTGCAATCACCATGGCATGGATCCATAGCTTCACCCAACTTGCCTATAAAAGGCCTCCTATTCATCCATTCTTCTCACACACTTCACTCTCCTCTACCTCTCCTAGCAATTGCACTATCAAGTTTCAAAAATCAGCCATCCTCCAAGTTGTTTTCTCCATTAAAACACCACCAAAAACACCACAAATCTCCCCCTTATCTCCCTTGGAAGCCGCCAGCCACCACCATCCGCTGCCGCCGAGCCACCGACGACCGCCGTCCGCCACGCCGGAGCCGCCGTCTTCCCTTGCCGCGCCGCCCTGCCTGCCGGTCCTCCTCCTCTGCCTTTCTCCAAGTGTTCTGTAATTATAGAATACACAAAGTATAAATTCTATCCTAATTTATATTTATCCAATTTATGTATTTATAATTTATAAAGCTTTTATAAATTGTTAGAAAGTATTTTAGTAAATTAAGGAGTATATGAGAGTGAGATCTTGTTAGTTGAAAGCTAGAAACAAATTTGTTTTACCATGGTAACTTAAACTTAATAAAACAAATAGATAAATGTTATTGAATTTATTAGGAGCATGCCCAATCATATTATAAATAGGTTTTTATAAAATAATTATAGTTTACAAAATTATAATCTATATTGTCATCTTTGATCATATAAGAATTCTAGAAGTTGTTATGCATGTACTAAACTATAGAATATATCATATTTATAAAATTTGATCATAATAAATAGATTTAGGAAATAAATCCTTTACTAAATAAAAATATGAAGTTAGCATACTTTTAAGTGTAAGAACTACTACAAAATAAGGACTTCTAGAAATATGTACATATGTGATTCTAGTATAACATATGATGGTGATCTAGGTCTTAGTATAAATAAAATGAATGGTTCAGAGACCTTATAAAAATAGTATTATTGTTCAAAAACTTGTTGACATAGACTATAGGTTGACCTTGGATTTTGATGTTATGAAAATATAATATTATTAGTGAAATAGTACTAGAGTGGGGCTCGGATGCACTATATTAATCCGGTGAAAAATGTGAGCACATTAAGGCCGTTGGATTTTACTAATAGACGGACCAGATTAAATAGAATCGGTTTAATAAAAAAATAGATGAAAAGAGTTGGTTCATTTACATGGCAACACGGGTAATTATGACAACATTTTAATTTAGAAGACGAAATTACCCTTTTTTCACAAAACACACAAATTCCCCTGAAACGTCCAAAATCAATCGGGTTCCCTATTCTTCTCTCTCAAGCACATCAAAGTTCTCTCCAAAACCCCACTCGATTGCCCCAATCTCGGGCGGATCTCACTGGAACACGTCGGATTTCACTGGATCTCGTCGGATCTCGCCATCTTACTAGTTTTGAACAACTATGGTGAGAGCAATAGAAAAAGGTATGAGCCAATCTCAAAATTTCTAGGGTTTAAGATACCAAATGACACAATATAGGTCATTTAATCTAGTGCTTTGAATTCACAACAAGTTTCATATATTATGCTTGAATTCTTAATGATTTTGGACTTTGCTCTATTAATTGAGTATGGAATACTTGTTTAGCCTCTACTTTTTGAGTTACTAGTGTTTTTGCCTAGCTTCTATCACACCTTTTTTACTTGGTTAAATGTTGAATTTTCAAAGTTCTTTAAAGATGGAGTTGGCTATGGAGGTATGAAAGAATCAAAATTAAAAATTAAATCAGTTTGCTATTAAAATAGGAATTTTGATAGATTTTGTGCTTTGTTTGAAACTCTCCATTAAATTTATGGGTTTAGAATGTTGATCTTTCTTATTGCTTGCTATAATAGAGGATCCCATAAAACTTGTGGATTTTTTTAGTTGATTTTGCTGCAAGTTCATTAGCCCACAACAACAAGTTCATTTCTTTGTTCTTTGTTCTTTGTTCATGGTTGTTTTGCTTGAAACACTACATGGATGAGTTCTGATTCATGTTTTGAACTTGATTGGTTGAATTGCATATTTAGAACTGCAATACTTAAATTGAAAATTGTTAATCATTATGTCATGAAATTTGGTTCATGAAAGATATTAGTTTGGTTCATGATTTTTTATTCTACGTTCATATTAAATGTGAATATGGTTCATGTCTTTAGTTTTGTTCACATTGCTTATTTGTGTCATATATTAGAGTTCATTGTATATTTTTTGTTGGTTCATAATTTTGTATGTTAAGTTCATGATACATCGGTTTATGCTTTGTACTACATTTACTATTTATATGTTGAAGTTAAATAGTAGCCTAGAAGCATGATTTGATAATTTAGTTAGTAGCCTATTAGCTCAAATGGTAGAGCAATGTGCATGTGCACATAGATGTGAGTTCAAATCTTACATAGGATAATTCTTCTTATGGTTCATGTTCTTGTACCTTTAGGTTCACAATAGTTCTTCTTACAGTTCATGTCTTTTAATTCATAATAGTTATTTTGTTTAATGTCATGTCTTTTGGTTCATGACAACTGTTCTTTTGGTTCATATTTTTGGAAGCTTAGGTTCATGACTTTTAATTAATAGTAGTTATTTTATTTAGTTTCATGTCTTTTGGTTCAAGACAATTGTTCTTTTGGTTCATGTTTTTGTATGCCTAGGTTCATGATAATTCCTATTATGGCTCCTATTTTATATACACATTATTAAATTTCTCGAGCACTATGATGATGAAGAAAAAATAAAAAAAAAAGGAGGAGAACAAGATTTTGCTCTTCTAGCCTATGTTTGATTCAAACTCACATTATGTGCAACGAACACATTTCCCTTCCTTTTGAGCTAGTAGACTTTACAAGTTTCAATGTTAAACACAAGTTCAATCTCACAAGTCAATCTCATTGCTCATCTATGGATAAGACATAAAGTGAAGATGATCTACTTATTATTTTAAAGGCCAATATTTATTTTTTCGTCGAACTAATTTTCATTTGCCAAGTAATTCATACTACTATTAATTCCTTCTGAAACCCTTGTAATTCTTCTCATCAATGTGTCATTCATTCAAAAGCACCCAAAACAAAATAAAATTTACCAAAGGTTAACCAAGGTTGTTGATAAAGAAACCACCCCCATTTCTTTAAATTTCCAAAAACTATAGTAGGTAACAAAAGCAAAATCATGGTAAAAAAATAGAGAAACCAACTGAATAATTTTTGCCTTAGTTGTTTGATGTTACACTAGTTCAAAAAGTCACGCCCGAAGCAACTTAGAAATCCCAACAAGTAAGGAATTACCATTAGCCAAATTCTCACACATTTCCATCTGAGTATCATGGAAGTGCCCATTTTTATCAAGGTTCAAGTAAGAAGTAAACAACATTCGAGACAGCTCGAGCTTATGAACTACCTACAACACAAATAATAAAATTAAGCTATTTTAAGAGCAAAATGGAGTACATGATGAGCAACACACATGCCTTAACAAGAATCATATATTAGGCCAAGGATAAAAAAAAAAGATTAATAAATGTAAAAATACGGGTGCTTTGTTGGTTCATAACTTTATATGGTAACGTTCATAACAAATGTCAATATGGTTCATTTAAATTAATGCGTAATATATGTTATTTTTCTACGTCCACGAAACAATTTTCTCGATTTGGAATGTTATATCCCCTCTTCAACTTCACAAACAAACAAATGTCCAAGAGAGACGAGTATAAAAATGGGAATCATCAACATTCAACAAATTTAGCCCAAAAATCAACTTAAGTTCTTCATTTTTAGGGTTTGTTCAGAAATCTTGGGGGAAGAAAGTTTAGATGCAAGATCTAAGGTAGTATTTTTGTCTATGTACAATCAAAAGATGAATCAGACTTAAAATTAATCTTCAATTTGGTCTAGTTTGAGAATTGTTAATATCACAATCTCTATCCATTCTCTTTTTCTCTTTCTACCACTATGAATTGAACAAACAACTAGTTGGCATAAATTCCATAAAAACCTACAAAGCAGTTTTGAAAATCAGAAATTGTACCAAAATTCATTAATAAGAAGGAATTGAAGGTTCAAGAAAGTAATAGCGATTGAAAAACAATGCTACTGCGGCGGTGATTAAAGAAGAAGCAACAAACAGGCCAGCGAAAAAAATTCACGGTAAACAGAGAAGGGAGATGATAGATGAATAGGAAAAAGGCAGAAATACCCCTCAGTTATATAAAATAACTTAAACGCGCGTGTCAATCCTAACCGCTTATTTATCATTATCAATGGCTGAAAATTGCTCGCATTTTACATCATAAAAAACAACCGTATCTGATCGCAACTCATATTACTTATTAGTATATGTTTCGAGATTTGAGATCAGATGCAAATTCACCTTATGATGAAAAATGAGAGCAAATCTAGTGCGTTGGATCTTAAAAATCAACGGTCATAAAGAAGCGCGCCTCCTTTTATAATTTTTTAAGTATAGGGGTATTTGTGTCTTTTCCTCCACAAAAATAGATCATTGTTGCAACGCCATCTTTCACGCGCCATCTTCATCCACTTGACTACCCATTTTCATCCGAGATTTCGATCGGTACTTCTCCATAATCATTGTCACTTGCTCCTTCTATTTTGGCTTGATTTTGTGTTTATTTCGGCCTCATTTGAAGTTCAATCTTCATAGAGTTTGGTATGAGTTGTTTTTTGCAAGGTTTCAATTTTGTATTTGGGGTTTTTTCAAATTTGGAGTTTGGCACTTTGATTTTCATGTATTTGGTCATGTTTTGTGTTCTTTGAACTGTTTTTTTTTTTAATTTTACTCAAACCTATGAAAGCGGTGTATGTTCTGCATTCCAATTTGATTTTTTTGATTGAAAATCTATGTTAATGGTAAATTTTCATCTAAACACCCACCATGTGTTTGATAAAATGCCCAAATGAACAACTTAGAGTTATGCCATATCTAATTTTCCTCAGTTTCTCTAATTTTTATTGTTTCTTCTTTGATAAAATTATACTAGTTTTTCTAACGAGTTTGGTATGCATGGATCAATAGAAGCGCTACAACAATAAGTCATCGCAAATGACATCCATGTTTCTTTTTTTATGAACCTGTATTTGAGTATTGATGAACTCATACTTGTATGTTTATGAACCATAATTGATAATTTCATAAGTTCACATTTGGGGTTTTTTTCAAATTTTGGAACTTGGTACTTCGATTACATGTTTTTGTGTGTTTTGGATTGATTTTTGTTGATTAGAATCAAACCTATGAAGATTGTGCATGTTTTTGCTTTACAATTTCAAGTTTTTGATTGAAAACAAAGGTTAATGACGAATGCACATCTAACCACCCACCACGTGTTCGACAAAATGCCCAAAAATGTTCAACTTAGAGCTTAGATCATTTTTTTACCAATTGCTCATAAATTATGAACCTAGTATACCAAAATTATTAACTTATACCATTTATGAAGTAGAATACATGACACAAGTAACATGTATTTGTGAATTATATTTCCTAAATCTTATTGATAATTGTTATGAACCTAATTTATAAAGACGTGAACCCACACAATAAGTTTATGTACTAGATTACGTGATAAAAATAACAAATATTATGAATTAAAATTTAATGAACTTTATTGAAAATTGTTATGAACTTATCCATATAAAGACATGAACCAATAGAATATCATTTATGAATACAAGACACAAAATTACAAGTATTGAATTAAATTTAATGAACCTTATTGACAATTGGTATGAACCTAACCGTGTAAGGACATGAACCAATACATCAACTTCTATGAACTAAAAGTCATGTACAATGAGATGAAATATTATGAACATGTGTTTATAAAAAACATGAACCAAATGAATAAATATCATGAACCAAAAGATGTGAATCGATCAAAATAATAAATAGGATACGACTTAAAAGACAAAGTTGTAAGATAAATTATCATGAACCTAAGCATATAAAAATATGAACCAAAAAAGAACTACCATGAACCAAAACACATAAATCGTATGAAGAGTTAGCCTATGTGGGATTTGAACCCACATCTATGTGCACATGCACATTGCTCTACCATTTGAGCTAATAGGCAACCAAATGACATGAACTATAAGATAAACTACTAAGAATTAAAAATCATGAACCATAAGAATTATTATGAACCTATTTTGCAAAAACATGAACCGAAAGAACAAGTACCATGAACAAAAAATCATGAAAGAAAATAATAACTAACATGAACTAAAAGACATGAACCATAAAATAAACTTTGATGAACCTAAGGTTATTCAAACATGAACCAAAAGAACAACTGTTATAAACAACAAAGCATATAACAAAGTTTATGAACCATAAGAAGAAATATTATGAACCTTACATGAAAAAGTCATGAACCAAAAGAACAACCGATACGAACAAAAAGACATGATTGTATCAAGAATTAGCCTATGTGGGATTTGAACCCACATCTATGTGCATATGCACATTGCTCTACCATTTGAGCTAATAGGCAGCAAAATACATTATTTCTAAGGGTCAAATGCACATTTCTCATTTCTCACTAATACAAATAGATCTAGACAAACTTACATTGAGATTTCTCCTAGGAAAACTTATTAGACAACTTCAACAGTGGCAACCTATCATCAATCATGCCTTCTATACCAAAAGCATGTCATTAAAGAATTAATTCGACTTCTAAATTAACCATTTCTGATAACATATGAAAAACAAGTTCAAAACATCACAATACATCAATAAGCAACCATTTTTCTAGAAAAATAAACACAAAGTGAGTAGTAATAGTTCACCACACCTAAATCATCAAAAATCACCCAAAACAAAAACCACAAACACTTCCATTATTGTAAATCAAACCCTAGAAAATCAAAATAAAATATTAAAAAATCCTATAAGTTTATGCATACCTTCTTGTGTTTGTTTCTCCATAGAATTAGATCAATCGACAATTTGAATGAGTTAGAGGATGGTGGGAGCGATTTTGCGTAGCGGTGTGTTTTGAATTTGGATCTCTGTAGATCGTTCGGTCAGCGGGGGAGAAGAGTTACGGGAAGGAGAAGCATAAAAGAAGCATTTAATTGTTTTTTGGGAGTTGAGGGTATTTTTGTCACGTGTGTCAAATTTAAATATATTTACCTTCCGTGCCATTCAAACCATTCAACCCCCATTTTTTTGTTTTTTGTTAAATTATTATGTTTTAACCATTGATGATATAAATCGGACGCCTCAAAATTGTTCGCATTTTACACTGTAGCAAAATACCCCACCAGAGCAAGACTCAATAGTACTAAAATCATCTATGGGAAAAATACTAATAATCTCTAAGTGTAGAGTTTTGTCACAAGACCTAAGTTTTAAGTTAAATATATTAGGTAGGATATTACAAATATTCTAGGATATTATTATAGCATAAAGTGACTTGTATGAAAAGTAATCCTTTATATATAAGGAAGATATTATTTTATAAACTAAAATATTATAATAATAGATTGTAATCAAAGATGTTTTTATAAACATTATAATATAAAAGGATTATAGGAATAATATAAATAAGATAATGTGATATATAGTAATATTAGTAAGTTACTTTATAAAGAAAATAGAAATTTCTAATTTTGGAAACTCCCATGCAGAGGAACTATGAGCATGACAACTTTATTTAATAAGAATTATGTAAGTAAATACAATTCTATTAAGAGGATATTATTAATAAAGTATGCTAGATAAGGGAGACAATATTCTAAGGTTCACCAAGAATAATCGGAAATTTAAAAATAAGAATTTAACTAATATAAATAAGTAAAAAAGGGATTATTTTAATAATTATTTTAATAAAGGTTTTTCGGAATAATAAGGATATTACAAAACTAAAATAATAATAAAGGAATATTATTATTGTAAGGAAAATAACTTTCTAAATTATTATTATAATAATTTAGAAACTCAAACCCTCTTATAAAAATATTATAAGAGGTAATCCGAACTCTAGAAAGAAAATCGTGTTTTGAGCCTTTTCGTAAATTCCATATCATTAGGTCGGAATCCTCGCTCGTAGTAGGAAATCGCCTAAGCTTCGTCAAAGCTCGTTGCTAGAACTCGTTACGCTAAGGCAAGTGGAATTTCCCCTTGTGCACTTTTATATCCGTCTATATGATATTTCTCGATGTTGGGAACGACTTGTATGCTTAAATAAAAAATGAACCTAGGAAATATCGATTGTTAGAAATAACGACTATTGTTAGCATAGATTGCTTTATATATTCCTTGTTAGGATTATTTATGCTAGTGTGGTTATTATCTTGATTGTTACGATCTCGCTTCGAGATCAACGTCGAACTAGTGAGGGGCGTGGAATAGCCAACGCCTCTACATAACCCCACTAAGTCGTAAGTGCCTACGCGTTTGAAGTACGACTTTCGAGATCAAGATCCCATCCGCTCCGATTGCAAGGAGGGATGAGCGCACTCTAGCTAAGTGCCGGGAAACGGTGTTTTCCCTCGGGTGGCTCGAATTATCCGTGTCCCACCACACTCTCTTTTAAATCATAAATGAAATCGAACGTCTTTGTCGCTAAATAAGATAAGTGCCAAGGCACAATTAAGATACCAAAACCGGACTGGTCCCAAATGATCGATCCGGCTCTCGGTCCGCTTAGGGCGCGAGAGGTTTTTGATTTGCTTGAATAAATTAACGTTCCCAACATACTTTCAATTCTAAAGAAGACTACAATCTAGTAGTACTTCTCTTGCTCATCAAGCTATCCCTTTTGGATATGCTATCGCTCTTTCGTACCTTAGCTCCACATAAACAAGCTCATCGTAAACACAATCCGTTTCTCTCTTTCGCCAATAAGTTGAAATTGGTATGAACCTAACCGTGTAAGGACTAATTCTTCTTACCGAATTAACCATAGCAAGGCGTGAAGTGAAGAGAAGTGAAGGAAGTTCAAGATCGCTCAAGATGTACTTATATTTCCATTTTGGTTTAAATATCGCTTTATCTTAAAAATATGATGGTTTTGGTATTTGTTTTCAAGTAACTTTAAATGTGAAGACAATGTAAGACATTTTGTAAGAACTAAGTCTCCCTCGGGAGCATGCTATTCTATTTATGAAATTATGTTTATTCTGCATTTTTATGTTCTATATCATTCTAAAAGCCTTGGGTGACTTTGGACGGTAAAATCCGAGGTCACTGGCGGTAATACCCAATGTTGCAAAATAGGGGTGTTACACTTATTTGCTTGATACTATCCTCATTCTTTATGCTTATGCCTAGATGTCTTTAAAGTTCACTTGTTTTTTCTTCTTTCGCCTTTAAAATGACTTCTTATCTAACATTGAACGTCAAGTGTTCGATGAAATGTCCATGTGAATGTCACTCATAAATATGGCATTCAGTTTCTAGGTTCGAATTTATGCTCTTATTCGATCGGTCTTGATTTTGTAGTGCAGAAAGTGGTTATTAGCTTGATACTATCCTTATTCTTTATGCTGATGCCTAGTTGTCATTAAAGTTCACTTGTTTTTTATTATTTTTCTTTTAAAATGACTTGTGATCTAATGTTGTACGCCAAGTGTTCAATGAAATGTCCATGTAAATGTCATTCGTAAATGTGTCATTCAGTTTCTAGGTTCGAATTTATGCTTTTATTCGACTGCTCTTGATTTTGTAGTGTAGAATATGCTTATTTGTTTGATACTATCCTCATTCTTTATGCTTATGCCTAGATGTCTTTAAAGTTCATTTATTTATTCTCCTTTTCCCTATAAAATAAAATTTGATCTAACATTGCACGCCAAGTGTTCGATGAAATGTCCATGTAAATGTCACGCCTAAATGTGGCATTCGGTTTCTAGGTTCGAATTTATGCTTTTATTCGATACAGCTTGATTTTGTAGTGCAGAATGTGCTTATTGGCTTGATACTATCCTCATTTTTTGTGCTTCTGCCTAGATGTCATTAAATATCACTTGTTTTTTCTCATTTTGCCTTTAAAATGAATTGTCATCTATCATTGCACGCCATGTGTTCGATGAAATGTCCATGTAATTGACACTCCTAAATGTAGCATTCGGTTTATAGGTTTGAATTTATGCTTTTATTCAATTTTTCTTTACTTTCACTACTACAATAAAGCGCTAATGAAGTAGTTAATCACATCGGTTTAAGGTAATGCAACGGTATTAAGCAACGGTTAGGCTAATGAAGCAGTTTAGGCAGCGGTTTTTTACAAAAATAAAATTTTAGCGGTTAATAAGCTCTAATGCAGCGGTTCTATAAACTTTTTTTTTTACAAAAATAGGCAAATTAATCTAACCCAGCAGTTTTGGGATAAAATTAACCCGCGTAGCTTGAGCGCCAGCCCAAAACACAAATTAGCCTAAAAATGAAACCCGCGCGCCCCCAATTTTCATTTTCTAACCTAATCCCAAACTTTCCTTCGTCTCTTTTTCATAGACGATAGCCCTAAGCTTCGTTTCAACCTAGCTCCAAAATTCCATTCGTCTCTCTCTCACAGAGCCAAGGTGTTGTCCCCGCTGTCAAAGTCCAACATGGAAGACTTCACCACTGTTGTCGGACCCGTCTTCCTCTGAAGACCATACTCACAAGTAACAAGCTCCATAGAAGATTGATATGCGTGTTCTATAGCAAATCGATTTGCAAATTTCTGGTGATCATTGCCTGAATTTCTTCTCTCATATTGTATTTGTAGTGATTTTTTGACGAATTCCTTGATCAATTTGCAGAGGGAGAGAGTGGATTCACAAACCCAGCCAACTTGGGCTCGACCTAACCTGTTGTACCCGCTTGACGCCACTTAGTAAGTTGAAAAAAATCTCATTTTCTCCCATTTTAGTGTATTAGATGGTTTTTGTTTGTCTTCTGTCATTTTCGTCTTTGAATGTTTATTATCAATGCCAAATTTTAGGTTGTTGAAGGCCAAGAAGCTTTTTTTCTAGTTGGCGGTTGGATATCTAGTGCATATCTTGACCGCCTTCATGTTGAGGTATTACTTGTAGTGTTGCAGTTGCTTAATTTTCAATTGTTTCCTTCAATACCAATTTATTTTTTCTCTGTAATTGTATCATTATGTGCCCTTGTATTAATCTTTGTTGATCTATGCTCAATATTTTCTCTTTGAGTAGCACGTTAAACCTGCAGATGATATTTTCTCTTTGAGTAGCATGTTAAACCTGCACATTGAAAAACATTTCACTGAAATATGAATCCAATACACCTTTAAAAGTACATAACAAGAAATATCACTCTGTAATGTTTATAGGCACCACAGCAGTACTAGGCTACTAGCACACTATACATTTTTTTTGGTCGAAACACACTATACATCTTTTATTCTGAATAATTATACTTTAAAATAAACTAGTATTTAAAAAGGGGACAATCATGCACCAAATCCAAGCTGGTGGCCCATGTTATAAGGTTCTTAGTCACTTCGTCATTCAGGTAACGCAAATGCCTTAAAAGTAGATTATAGACCTTCCAATGATGTTGATCAGTGCCTTCAGGCAATATTTTGAGAGGTCCTCCCACAAAGTAGAGCTTCTCGAGCTGTTGAAAATCACTTGCATTTAGCCAATTTGGTGCATTGTTTGAAGGGAAACAACACAACACCAGTTTCTTTAGATTTTCAAATTGATTGATTCTTAATGTCTCCTCCTCTAAGTCCTTTTGACATGTCTGTCGTCGCTCCCAACACTTGAGTTGCTTCCATTTAGAGTGCCACGATGCTTCTTTCCTAATGTCATCTTGTGGTTCCTGATCGTTCTCATAATCCTTTTTCCATGTAATCTTTAGGTTGCTAAGATTCTTCATGTCCTTCAAAAGCAGAATACCTTTATCGCCAGGGAATTTGTCTTTGTTCACAATAAGGTTTAGTTTTCTCAGGTTCTCTCATTTGGTATTTGTTGTGAATTTTTGACGAATTCCTTGATCAATTTGCAGAGGGAGAGAGAGAGGATTCACAAACTCGGCCAACTTGGGCTCGCAATGAAGGTTGATGTACCCACTTGACACCACTCAGTAAGTTGATAGCCCATCATTTTCTCCCATTTCATCTTATTAGTTATAGTTGATCTTGTAGTCATGTTGTTCCCGATTGGTGTTTTGCCTTGGTTTGTGAAAATTTATGCCTTTGGTTGCTCTTAGCTATTTGGTGAAAATATTAAGCTTTCAAAATACTAAACTCTAAGTTCAGTTTGGTGTTTAAACAACCTATATGATTATTAGTCACATTGAAGATTAGATGAAATCTGACTATTTCTAGAAGCATGTCTTTGTCATATACTTTCAAACATTAGCTTCCATAAATAAGATGTCATAAAATTATAACCCTACTGTGTTTCATTCTATGCCCTTGTATTAATCTTTGCTGATCTATGCTCAATATTTTCTCTTTGAGTAGCATGTTAAACCTGCAGATGATATTTCCATTAGTTATTTCAGTGAAGTGTTTTTCTCTTTGTGATACAGTTAGAGGTCTTCTAACACTTGGTTCCCTTGATTAGTGTCCATAAAACTCAAAGTTGTTCCTGGAAAGCTGTTACTCTTGTTTACCATAAAACAACATTATATCTATAAATGTCATTATCAAAATGATTTACCAAAAAAGACAAGGATCAACACCAAATGATTTGTCATTCCCCCCCCCCCCCCACCTTTTGCAGTTGAAAGGTGTTGCTAACATTGTCGGAGAGACTTATTTAGAGAAGTTTTCTGCTGCAAGTTCAACCCTTCGCCGTGGTATATATTTTGTTTTCCAACTCTCTGTACTTGTAGCATGTATTATTGTGCATTCAGTAATTGGCTCTACAACCTATATCCTTATAATACAAACTCTAAATCAATCAAAAACTTTTGAACTCACATGATCATTCTCAATATTTATGACTTCTGTTGTGACAAAATTTATGAATGCTGTTGTGACAATATTTATGAATTCTGTTGTGATAGATTGACAATATTTATGAATTCTGTTGTGAAATCACATCATCTAAATCTAAACTAACTACACTTGTGGAATAAAATTAATTTATAGAATTTTAGTTCACTAAAATTTTAACTCTATGTCAATTAAAATATGAGTTTATACTCTGGTTGGTTGTTATCTATATGATATGCTTTCACATTTTCCCTTGGATTCATTTGCTTCTTGTGTTAATTTTGTTAGAATATCTAATATTCTAGTCTATCTTATTGTTATAAGTATTCTAGTTTATCTTCTTGTTCAGGTTGTTACTAGGGTTTGAATTAGTCTTTCTTAAATTTCTCCCTCAGTTAACAAAGAGAGGATTTAGTATGTACTTAGCTGTATAAATGCATCTTCTCTATTCAACCATAAATACACAACTTCTATGTACTTCTTCAAATCTCTCCATCAATAGATTATACATTTTCTATAAATAGAAAGAGTTAGTTTTCATAGATTTCAGTACCTTTTAGCTTTGGACTTGCCTATTAATTTCTTCTTGTTTAAACATGACATTAAACTTAAACATCTTTTTTTTTCTGCCTCTAGTCTCTAGGTGGCTGGATATTGACCTTACCCTATTACTTTGAGATGAATTTACATGAATCTTGTTTGGTAAACTTCACACATTTATAAAATATAGTTCTTCACACGAACACAATTCATGTAAACACAATTCAAAATAAGAAGGGAAAGATTCAGAATAATATGCATAGCTTAAAAGGCTGATGTGACTTCTGTTCAACAAAGATATGAGTTCAATACAAGAGGTGGGTACTCCATGAACTAACTTGACAATATTCTATGAAGTTCTCAACAGATCAATGTTCAGCTCTTGTGAACACAATTGTTAAATTTTATAGATCACTGCTGCCATTCTTGTAGCAATTTAGGCCAATTGATGTATATTTTTTGTGTTGCCGGTGCCATTCTTGTAGATAATGAGATGATATGATAGTGTCTTTGGAAAACATTTTATCCTGGGAACTTTCTTTGCCCATAAGAGCTTGGCCTTTGAAATTCTTGTTTGAATGTGCTTATGTAGTAGTGGGAATATGGGAACTCACGAAACAACTAGAAAATGGAAAAAAGTAAAAATGGTTTGTTTAAGTTGAAATTTGCTTCAAAGAAGAAGCATTTGGAATTGGATTATTCATTTCAATTTATTTATTTTTGTGATGAAGCAGCCTACTGATTAGGGTAATTGCATTTTAACATTCATAAGAATAAGGATAGAATATTTGATTGTCATGCTTGACTGCTTTTTTGATGATCCCTTTTAATTCTCGAAGTTGTCTTATCCATGTTTTGCGATGATTGACCTTTGTTTGAGCATCTGCTATCCTAATTCATAAGCTCTCATGGATGTACAAGCATTTTTTTAGTATCCATTGGCAAAAGAAAATTAGTGGCATGATCATCAATATATAAAATTAGCTCAATTTGAACTGTTGAGCATGGAAAATGAGCTGGTTCGATTGTTTTTGTTGAATTAAGAAAAGAGAAGCAAAGATAAAAACATAGTAGATATTAAATTGAAGAAACATATCCTGAGCGCGGGTTATTTTACACAACCTGAGCACCAAAGCTTGAAGAAAAATATCCTTGTCACATTGGATGTAAGATATTAAATTGGAAGAAACATAGTAGATTTAGGAGGATGTTATAAATCAGAAGAAATAGATCCTGTCACATTGGAGGTAAGATATTAAATTGGAAGAAACATAGTAGGTTATGAATCCTGTTATGCAGTTTTGACATTTTGACAATATTTATTATTTTTTTTCTTAATATTCATGATAATCTTTAACTTTATACCTTTATCAGTTGTACAAAAGAAAAAACATCGAGGGAAAACATCGAGGGAAAACCGTATTCTCATTATTCTTTTTTATATTCCTTTCTTTTGAGCACACGTATATTATATGTATAATCAAATAAGCTTTTATTTCATTCTTTATTTCGACTTTTTTTTTGATTGACTTGTGTTTGATTTTAGGGACTATAATGAAGACAATTGTTTGGATTTCAGCCACAAATTGAAGAAGTTGGTGTCTTAATGGTTAGTAAATAATGCTATGTATCTGCTTTTGGCTATTTAATTTGCTTGATTATGTTGTTGTTTTGTTGCTGTTTTGGTGTTGCTTGGCTGCTCTTTTGGTGCTGCATGTTGGGATGCTGTTTTGGTGCTATTTGGTTGCTGATTTATTTTGGTGTTGTTTGGCTGTTGATTGGCTATTGTTTGGCTGATTTCAGGGTGTCATGCATTTTGTTGCTGTTCTAGGTATCATTTTGTTGCTATTGATGATGTGCATATGTGAGCGTTGTTGGCCAGCTACTATTTGAAACAAGTTGTTGTTAAGTTGTTGAAAGAACTTGCTGTTTTTGTATAAAAACCCACTGTCAAGTTGCAAGTTGTTAGACAAACATGTATTTTGTAATCAAATCAACTCTAATTAATATATTAATCCATTTTGTTTTCAATTTACCAATGTCATGTTGCTTTCAATTTACCAATACAAGTTGCATTAATATATAGCTAGCAATAGGTACCATATTTAAAATCATAAAATCGCAGATTATTATTATTAATCGGTACATAAGATTTGCAAAAACCGCTCCATTAGGTAATAAAAAGCGCTGCATTACCTTATAAAAACCGTTGTATTAGACCTAATGCAACGCGACTAAATGAAGCAGTCAAAAACCGCTGCTTTAGGTCTAATGTGACGGTTATTTGGGTATAATGCGTCGGTTTTGAAGGGCTGCATTAGGCCTTTATTGTTGTAGTGTTTGTAGTGCAGAATGTGCTTATTGGCTTGATACTATCCTCATTCTTTATGCTTGTGCCTAGATGTCTTTAAAGTTCACTTGTTTTTTCTCCTTTTGCCTTTAAAATGACTTTTGATCTAACATTGCACGCCAAGTGTTCGATGAAATGCCCATGTAAATGTCACTCCTAAATGTGGCATTCGGTTTCTAGGTTCCAATTTATTCTTTTATTCGATACGTCATGATTTTGTGGTGCACAATGTGCTTATTGGCTTGATATTATCCTCATTTTTTTTGCTTCTGCCTAGATATCTTTAAACATCACTTGTTTTTTCTCCTTTTGCCTTTAAAATGAATTGTCATCTAACATTGCACGCCATGTGTTCGATGAAATGGTCGTGTAAATGTCACTCCTAAATGTAGCATTCGGTTTATTGGTTCGAATTTATACTTTTATTTGATTGTTTTTGATTTTGTAGTGCAGAATGTGCTTATTTGCTTGATACTATCCTCATTGTTTTTGCTTATGGTTAGATGTCATTATAGTTCACTTGTTTTTTCTTCTTTTGCCTTTAAAATGACTTTTGATCTAACAATAAACGCCAAGTGTTCGATGAAATGTACATGTAAATGTCACTTTTAAATGTGGCATTCGGTTTCTAGGTTCGAATTTATGCTCTTATTCGATCGGTCTTGATTTTGTAGTGCAGAATGTCATTAAAGTTCACTTGTCTTTTCTTCTTTTTCCTTTAAAATGACTTGTGATCTAATACTGTACGCAAACTGATCAATGAAATGTCCATGTGAATGTCACTCCTAAATGTGTCATTCTGTTTCTAGGTTCGAATTTATGCTTTTATTCGATTGTTCTTGATTTTGTAGTGTAGAATGTGCTTATTTGTTTGATACTATCCTCGTTCTTTATGCTTATGCCTAGATGTCTTTAAATTTCACATGTTTATACCTTTTGCCAATAAAATAACTTTTGATCTAACATTGCACGCCAAGTGTTGGATGAAATGTCCATGTAAATGTCACGCCTAAATGTGGCATTCGGTTTCTAGGTTCGAATTTATGCTTTTATTCGATACGTCTTAATTTTGTAGTGCAGAATGTGCTTATTGTCTTGATACTATCCTCATTTTTTGTGCTTCTACCTAGACGTTTTTAAAGATCACTCGTTTTTTCTCCTTTTGCTTTTAAAATGACTTGAGATATAATATTGCACGCCATGTGTTCGATGAAATGTCCATATAAATGTCACTCCTAAATGTAGCATTCAGTTTATAGGTTCGAATTTATGCTCTTATATCTATCGGTCTTGATTTTGTAGTGCAGAATGTGGTTATTGGCTTGATACTATCCTTATTCTTTGTGCTTATGCCTGGATGTCATTTAGGTTCACTTGTTTTTTATTCTTTTGCTTTTAAAATGACTTGTGATCTAATATTGTACGCCATGTGTTCGATGAAATGTCCATGTAAATGTCACTCCTAAATGTGTCATTCGGTTTGTAGGTTCGAATTTATGCTTTTATTTGATTTTTCTTGATTTTGTAGTGTATAATGTGCTTATTAGTTTGATACTATCCTCATTCTTTATGCTTATGCCTAGATGTCTTTAAAGTTCACTTATTTATTCTCCTTTTCTAATAAAATATCTTTTGCATTAACATTGCACGCCATGTGTTCGATGAAATATCCATGTAAATGTCATGCCTAAATGTGGCATTCGGTTTCTTGATTCGAATTTATGCTTTTATTCAATACATCTTGATTTTGTAGTGCAGAATGTGCTTATTGGCTTCATACTATCCTCATTTTTTGTGCTTTTGCCTAGATGTCATTAAAGATCACTCGTTTTTTCTCCTTTTGCTTTTAAAATGAATTGAGATCTAACATTGCACGCCATGTGTTTGATAAAATGTCCATGTAAATGTTACTCCTAAAGGTAGCATGGTTTATAAGTTCGAATTTATGCTTTTATTCGATTGTTGTTAATTTTGTAGTGCAGAATGTGCTTCTTTGTTTGATACTATCCTCATTCTTTTTGCTTGTGCCTAGATATCATTAAAGTTCACTTGTTTTTTCTTCTTTTGCTTTTAAAATTACTTTTGATCTAACTTTGCACGCCAAGTGTTCGATGAAATGTCCATGTAAATCTGAATCCTAAATGTGGCATTCTGTTTCTAGGTTCGAATTTATGCTCTTATTCGATACGTCTTGATTTTGTAGTCCAAAATGTGCTTATTGGCTTGATACTATCCTCATTCTTTATGCTTGTGCCTAGATGTCTTTAAAGTTCACTGGTTTTTTCTTCTTTTGCTTTTAAAATTACTTTTGATCTAACATTGCACGCCAAGTGTTCGATTAAATGTCTATGTAAATCTGAATCCTAAATTTGGCATTTTGTTTCTAGGTTCGAATTTATGCTCTTATTCGATACGTCTTGATTTTGTAGTGCAAAATGTGCTTATTGGCTTGATATTATCCTCATTCTTTATGCTTGTGCCTAGATGTGTTTAAAGTTCACTTGTTTTTTCTCCTTTTGCCTTTAAAATGACTTTTGCTCTAACATTGCACGCCAAGTGTTCGATGAAATGCCCATGTAAATGTCACTCCTAAATGTGGCATTCGGTTTCTAGGTTCCAATTTATTCTTTTATTCGATACGTCATGATTTTGTAGTGCACAATGTGCTTATTGGTTTGATCTTATCCTCATTTTTTTCTTCTTCTTCCTAGATGTCTTTAAACATCACTTGTTTTTTCTCCTTTTGCCTTTAAAATGAATTGTCATCTAACATTGCACGCCATGTGTTCTATGAAATGTGCATGTAAATGTCACTCCTAAATGTAGCATTCGGTTTATTGGTTCGAATTTATGCTTTTATTCGATTGTTTTTGATTTTGTAGTGCAGAATGTACTTATTTGCTTGATACAAGATCTCTAAATCATAATCTTTCAGTAATTCAAGCCATCTCCGTTGTCTCATGTTCAATTCTCTCTGAGTAAAAGTGTACTTAAGGCTCTTATGGTTTGTCATCACTTTACAAGTACTTCCATACAAGTAATGACGCCATATCTTTAGAGCATGAATCGCTGCTGCCAATTCTAAATCATGTGTGGGATAATTCAACTCGTTTGGTTTCAACTATCTGGTAGCATATGCAATCACCCTGTGCTTCTACATTAATACACAACCTAAGCCTGTCTTTGAGGCATCACTGTAAATCACAAAGCCTTCATCTCCATGAGGAAAAGCAAGTATTGGAGCTGAAGTCAACTTCTCCTTCAACTCATCGAAGCCCCTTTGACAAGCATCATTCCAGTCAAAATGAGTGGTCTTTTTCAGTAAGTTGGTAAGTGATTGAGCTATTCGCAAAAACCCATCCACAAACGTCCTGTACTACCCTACCAATCCTAAGAAACTCCGTACCTCCTTCACATTCTTCGGGGGTTCCCAAACCTTCACAGCTCCAATTTTTAAGGGGTCTACCATGACTCCCTTAGCGGATACAACATGACCCAGGAAAGTAACTTCTGGTAGCCAAAACTCACATTTGGACAGTTTAGCAAACAGTCGGTCGTGTCTTAGCACTTCCAAAACTAATCTAAGATGCTTTGCATGCTCCTCAGTTCTTTCAGAATAAATCAATATATCATCAATAAAGACAACCACAAATTTATCCAAATAGTCTATAAACACCCGATTCATTAATTCCATGAACACCGCAGGTGCATTAGTCAATTTGAACGACATTACTACAAACTCATAGTGCCTGTATCTTGTTCGGAAAGCTGTCTTGGGAATATCCCCTTACCGAATCCTCAACTGATGATAGCCCGATCTGAGGTCCACCTTTGAGAACACCATAACCCCTTGCAACTGGTCTAACAAGTCATCAATACGACGCAAAGGGTACTTATTCTTAATAGTAACTCGGTTTAGCTCCTGGTAATCAATACATAAACGTAGGGAACCATCCTTCTTTCTCACAAACAATACTGGAGCTCCCCATGGTGATGCACTTGGACGTATATATCCCTTCTCTAGTAACTCCTCCAACTGAGCCTTCAGCTCTTGCATCTCCATTGGAGCCATACGGTACGGGGCTTTTGAGATTGGTCTTGTTCCTGGATCTAATTCAATATTAAAGTCAACCTCTTGTTGAGGAGGTAGCACTGGAAGTTCATCTGGAAAAACATCTTCAAACTCACAAACTACTGGTATATCTTGAATACACGGTCCTTTCTTGTCTCCTTCTAGAACATAACACCAATAACCCACACGCCCATCATTAAGCAACTTAGCGTCTTTCACCATATTGATCACTGATCCCGGACCCTCCTGCTCTGGATCTTGACATACATGTATTGTCCCATCATTTGCAGTCACACTGACTGTACCCTTATGTGCATCTAATACTGCTTTATAACGTCTCATGTAGTCCATCCCCAAAATAACATCATCACTAGCCGACAATTGTATCACAATAAAGTCTGCAAACCAATCCCTACCCCCCAATCCTAATAGGGCAATGAAGTATTTATCTATTTCCTCTCACCTTACTACCATCGGGCAATCTCACCATACAGGATGTACCCTCTGAGCAAGTCAACCCTAGTCTATCAACGCATGCAGAGGACACAAAAGAGTGCGTAGCACCCATATCAAACAAGATATGTATAGGTTTAGACTTAATACAAATCATACATGTGGCAGTCGGAGCATTGAAGGCATCAGGCCTTCTCATCCCAAATACCCGAGGCTGGTTGCCCCCGATAGTGCTAGCTTCCGCACCACGACCTCTACTCTTTTTTGGTGCATGTTGAATCTGTGGGAACTGACAACGAATCCCTTGGTTCACCGACCCTGGTGAAGATCCCTATGAGGGTGTTCCAACCTTACAATATTTTTGTAATGGCCTGGCTTCCCACATTTGAAACAATTACGAACTGGTTTTTGACACTGATTCCTCATATGACTAGTGTCACCACAATTGAGGCACTCCATCAACCCTCTAGTAAACTGACTTTGTTGAGATTGGTCTTGACGACCTTGTGACTGAATTCAAAATCGGTTTTGTTGAGACACACCCGAACGATTATCTCTCCTAGAGTCTGATGGAGCAAACAACCTCTGCTTCTTATTTCTACTAGCTTGTACATTCAATTGTGTCGGCCCCGAGGTGGACATAGAATAAGCTAAAGCAGAATCTTGAACCTCCTTCAAAGTCTTGAGTAGAAATCCAGATACGTATGCACGCAGTTGAAGTTGCAACCGCTTAAGAAAGGTTGCAATCCGTAGATTCTCTGTAGGAGCGGCATTGGGCACCGCTGCCAAACCTCGTTGAAACTTTTGGATAGTCTCACCTACGGTAATGATCTCGGTCCCTGCATCCCGAAAAGCGGTCTCACGAGTCGTTCTCACGACCTCGGGACAATAGTTATCTCGAATCATCTCCTGAAATTCCTCAAAAGTAACATTTACCTGGTGATCACCACTCAACTCCCACCAATCAAATGCATCTTCCTGTAACAAACTCTGTACTAGAGACATCCTTCTTTCCTCCGGTGCCTGGATAGAGTCGAGAGCAGATGCCACTTTCCTCAACCACCGCTCAACATCAGCTTCCTCATCCCCAGTAAAGTTCGGTACCCCAGTCTTCCTGAACTCCGCAAGCCACTTATCAGGAAGAGGCTCGCGTTATCCCCTTCCTTGCTCAATCATGCCATCAGCCACTACTGGCCTTGGAATACGTGGTGGTCTCCCTGACTGAACCGGTCTTGGTGCCCTAACCTCAGCCCGTTGATAGCTAGAATTGGTTGCATTATGATTAGGCAAAAATCCAGTACCTACCAGATTTTGTAATAGCTTGGCAAGTGTAGCTCGGATAACAGGAGTCATCTTTGGTGGTAACTCAACTGGTGGCACCTGAGCTGGCCCACGTACTTCCCCATCTGCCCTATCTTTGACTCCATTAGCAGGGAGCCCGTTCCCAACAACCGAAACATTTCTACTTTGATGATCAGTCACTGCAGGTCCAACATTCTCAACAACCTCCTCTTGAGGAGGAAGGTTGTGTGGCTCTCCCACGGGAGGAGCCTCTTCTCTGATTCCAACACGGCCCCTACCACGTCCTCTACCACTACCGTTCCTTCCTGCTTTAGTTGCTCCAGCTCTATTTTGTGGAGCCATCTGTAAACGGATGTTTTACTATTTAAACTATCTTTAACTGAAGTTAACAAAATAACTTACTAGTCTACATGAGGTCCTTCGGCTGATGACGACAGAGTCAAGGCTTGTCATCTACCCTGTAAATGCAATATGACTACACTATTGAAATAATTTGAAATAACCGACCGGTTTTAGTTTTAGGTTGGAGCTCGAGTACACTCGTTGTTCAGTTCCATGTGCCCTTGTTGTCAACCTGGCTCTGATACCAATTTGTAACACCCCGTCTTTACACCGGACGCTACTCGGTAGTAGAACTCACTAGGTACTACCTAGGCTAGTTTGACAACGAGTTCACTTGGATCTTGCAACTCAGGCACGACGAGAAAACATGAATTAAACATCCAACCAATATTTATAGAATCCAAGTACAGAAAACATGCATGAAACCCAAAGAACATAACTTACAACACCACCTAGAAACATTTCATTAACATACTACTACCCTTTCTTTATCAAAACAACACATTATTCAAAAGATACCAAAAAGTATACCACCATTTCTCCCAATCGAACCCAACCTTATGACACGGCCTTCAACGATCTGTTCCATCATTCAGCCGAGGTTCCATCATGGGTCCCTTGTCTTTACCTGAAACTAAATAAAACAAGTCCCCGAAGGGTCTGCTACCATTCTATTCCAAATTAGAATCCATACGGTACTAGTAAGACGTTTAAAAACCAATGAAATATCTAACACACACACCAGCAAGGTTCGCATGATTACAACATATATCAGTTCTAAATCCATACTTACTTTCCATAGATCATAAACACAAACCACATATCAAAACTTCCATACACATACATACATACAAGTCCAAGCAGAATAATACAACCATTCTCTCACCGTTCCATTCCATGGCGCTTTTCAACCCTACGCCCCAGGTGCCGAGGCGCGACCTCCCAGCCTTCACAACTCCATTCTTCTAACACTAGGTCAAGCCTCCTCGGGAGCACTTGCCCAAAACACAGATAACTTTTCTTTTGAAGGGGCACGATTCTCTGTCACATAACCATACGTAGTCGTCACTTCAACCCAGAGGACTACGCACATGGTCATGCCGAGAACGGTACCAACATAGAGAAAATATTCGAAAACTTCACATTCGATGAAAGCCCAATGAAATTCTTTTCACACATATCATACACAAGTTAACCTTTTTCATAAAATAATCATCTAGGGACTAGTTCCCCAAAACCAATCCTACAAGCACCACATGAAGTCTAACAAGTATTGAACAACAACCGAGCAAGTCGTAAACGACTTACCTTGAAGACGAATTTTTGAGGCTAACAAACACTAACTAACACGCAAAGTAGAACCCTGTCTTGAGACAGATAGTCTGTCTCTTCCCCTGATCTCATGTCCCGACCTTAGACTCACGCTCCTATATACATATGTATACCTCAATGAATAATAATAGCTTTTTAACTCTTACAAACTCTAACCCCAAAAACAAAGAAAAGCCAAGATGTTTTATAACTTCTTTTATATAATTCCAAATCCCTTAAAACTTGACATGAATATACTAGATATATAAAAGAACATTTTTCTAGTTCAAACCTTTTTGAAAAACTGGATCAAAGGTCTCCCTAATAACATTACAAAGCAATACCCTAAAATTACTCTGAAATGTTTTACTGAATATAAATCCACTATTGAAAACATCCTCTGAGAACTATAAATCGACAATTTCCAATTCAAAATCAATTGTAAAGCCAGATTTGGAAAAAGTAGTAAAATCTAAACAAACTATTAACTAGTTAAAAATTACCAAACGACGTCTGAACTCCAAAAACCGACCCGATAGACGAATCCCGCACCGGAATTAACTCCTCCTTTCTCTCTCTCTCTCCCCATCTCCATCTCTCTCTCTCTCTCTCTCTCTCTCTCTCCTTCTCTCTCTTCTCCTCCCTCTCGGTTCTTCTTCCTCTCGTCAAAGAACAACTATAGAACATGTTCATATATATAAAAAAAAGGAAGTCGGCTAACTTTATAGAGATTTACGGTTTCTACCCTCAAATTTCCTTTACTACAAGCTTTACCCTGAAATAATTATTAATTACTTTTAAGTTAAAAACTTTTAAAAATATAATTATTTTAAATTAAAAATTAAAAATCAAATACTTTTATATATCCGAGATTATTTACAAGCTAAGTAATCCCAACATGAAATTCAAGGAGCGTAGAAATAGAATAAAAAAATATTGAAATATTCCCGAATATTACAAAAATAACCTTTCATCTAACATTGCATGTCAAGTGTTTGATGAAATGTCCATATAAATGTAACTCCTAAATTTGGCATTCAATTTCTAGGTTCGAATTTATGCTTTTACTCGATACGTATTGATTTTGTAACACAGAATGTGCTTATTGGCTTGATACTATCCTTATTCCTAGTTCTTATGCCTAGAAGTCTTTAAAGATCAATTGTTTTTTCTCCTTTTCCATTTAAAATGACTTATGATCTAACATTGCACGACAAGTGTTCGATGAAATTTCCATGTATATGCAACTCCTAAATTTTGCAATCGGTTTCTAGGTTTGAATTTACGCTTTTATTTGATACGTCTTGATTTTGTAGTGCAGAAAATGCTTATTGGCTTGATACTATCCTCATTCTGTATGATTATGCCTAGATGTCTGTAAAGATCACTTGTTTATTTCTCCTATTGCCTTTAAAATGACTTTTGATCTAACATTGCATGCCAAGTGTTCGATGAAATGTCCATATAAATGTCACTCCTAACTGTGGCATTCGGTTTCTCGGTTCGATTTTATGCTCCTATTCGATCGGTCTTAATATATTAGTGCAGAATGTGCTTATTTGCTTCATACTATCCTCATTCTTTATGCTTATGCCGAGATGTCTTTAAAGTTCACTTGTTTTTTCTAGTTTTGCCCTTAAAAATTGACTTGGGATCTAACATTGCACCCCATGTGTTCGATGAATGTCGGTGTAAATGTCACTCCTAAATGTGGCATTCGGTTTTATGGTTCGAATTTATGCTTTTATTCGATTGGTCTTGATTTTATAGTGCAGAATGTGCTTATTGGCTTGATTCTAACCTCATTTTTTGTGTGTATGCCTACATGTCTTTAAATATCACTTGTTTATTCTACTTTTCCCTTTAAATGACTTGTGATCTAACATAGCACGCCAAGTGTTCGATGAAATGACCATGTAAATGTCACTCCTAAATGTGGCATTCGGTTTCTAGGTTCAAATTCATGCTTTTATTCGATAGGTCTTGATTTTGTAGTTTAGAATGTGCTTATTAGCTTAATACTCTCCTCATTCTTTGTGATTATGCCTAGATGTCTTTAAAGATCACTTGTTTTTTCTCCTTTTTACTTTAGAATGACTTTTGATCTAACATTGCACGTCAATTGTTCGATTAAATGTCCATGTAAATGTCACTCCTAAATGTGGTATTGGGTTTCTAAGATCGAATTCATGCTTTTATTCGATACACCTTTATTTTGTAGTTTAGAATGTGCTTATTAGCTTGATACCGTCCTCAATGTGGCATTCGGTTCACTTGATTTTGTAGTGTTGAATGTTCTTATTGTCTTGATATTATCTTAATTCATTGTTCTTATGCCTAGATGTCTGTAAAGATCACATGTTTTTTCTCCTTTTGCCTTTAAAATGATTTTTTATCTAACATTGCATGCCAAGTGTTCGATGAAATGTCAATATAAATGTCACTACTAATAGTCGCATTCGGTTTCAAGGTTCGAATTTATGCCTTTCTTCGATCGATCTTGATTTTGTAGTTTAGAATGTGCTTATTGGCTTTATACTATCTTCATTGTCTTTATGCCTAGATGTCTTTAAAGATCACTTATTTTTTCTCCTTTTCCATTTAAAATGACTTGTGATCTAACATTGAACGCCAAGTGTTCAATGAAATGTCCATGTAAATGTCACTCCTAATGTGGCATTCGGTTTCTAGGTTTGAATTTACGCTTTTAATCGATTGTTCTTGATTTTGTAGTGCAGGATGTGCTTATTTGAATGATACTATCCTCATTCTTTATGCTTATGCGTAGATGTCTTTGAAGTTCACTTGTTTTTTCTCCTTTTCCATTTAAAATGACTTTTGATCTAACATTGCATGCCAAGTGTTCGATGAAATGTCCATATAAATGTCACTACTAACTGTGGCATTCGTTTTCTCGGTTCGATTTTATGCTCTTATTCGATCGGTCTTCATTTTGTAGTGCATAATGTGCTTATTGGCTTCATACTATCCTCATTCTTTGCAGTGTAAAAATTGACTTGTGATCTAACACTACACACCCACTGTTCGATGAAATGTCCATGTAAATGTCACTTCTAACAGTCGCATTCGGTTTCAAGGTTCGAATTTATGCCTTGATCGGTCTTGATTTTGTAGCTTAGAATGTGCTTATTGGCTTTATACTATCATCATTCATTGTCTTTATGCCTAGATGTCTTTAAAGATCACTTATTGTTTTCTCCTTTTCCATTTAAAATGACTTATGATCTAACATTGCACGCCATGTGTTCAATGAAATGTCCATGTAAATGTCACTCCTAATGTGGCATTCGGTTTCTAGGTTCGAATTTATGCTTTTAATCGATTGTTCTTGATTTTGTAGTGCAGAATGTTCTTATTTGAATGATACTATCCTAATTCTTTATGCTTATGCGTAGATGTCTTTGAAGTTCACTTGTTTTTTCTCCTTTTGCCTTTAAAATGACTTTTGATCTAACATTGCAAGCCGAGTGTTCGATGAAATGTCCATATAAATGTCACTCCTAACTGTGGCATTCGGTTTCTCGGTTCGATTTTATGCTCTTATTCGATAGGTCTTCATTTTGTAGTGCAAAATGTGCTTATTGGCTTCATAATATCCTCATTATTTATGCTTATGCCTAGATGATAAGGATCGAATTGGTGGAGTCGGTGCAAGGCCACTTCAGATGTTCTCTTCTTGGCGGGGAATTGGATGGATGTGCCTCGGAGATGGATTGTTGGACGTGTGAAGGGTTGTGAAACCAGAGATGGATGATGGAAATGGAGGGTAGTTGGATATGAATGAGTTTAGGGTGTGGATATGACTCACCACACTCGAAACTCAAGCTACGAGATTCAAGGACAAGGATGTGACGCACCTTGCTCTTGGATCTCAAGGGTGATCCGATATTACTCACGAATCAAAGATTAAAAACAAATAACAACAAGAAATTTTATTCAAGGCAAAACGCCCCAAACCATAGTCGAAAACATGACTAAAACAAGAGAAGAGTTTCAAGCAAATTCAAGTGTGTCTAACAAGGAGAAAGACGCCCCCTTTTAAAGAAAATTCAGCCTTCAATCCTAGCCTCTTCAATAACCAGCCATTAAACCCAAATTGAGCACAAAAGACCCTTAGAAAACCCGACATTAATTATGTCTTGAATGAGCATGTAAGAGGCGCCAAACTCGGCACAAGCTAGGCACCCGACATGACCTCGGCGTGCCCGGTGACAAGCAACGTGCATTCCATGTCATCTTCATATTTGATCGGCGCTCCATGGATCAAGAGACCATCTTGAAGCTTTTCTAGCAAGACACGAGCTCGAGCCCTTGTTATCCGCCCTAGATAAGAACCAATATCGCTGGCGCGGCTGGCACGCCCAGGTGGCTCGGTACGCAGTTCGGTACCGAGGTTAGGAGGCTCGGTATCAACGTTGGATTGCTCGGTATCGACGTTGGGAGGCTCGGTACCGATGGCGTCCATGCCATGATGTGGCTTGTGAGGCGTAGTCACATCATCCTCCCTCCCTTGAAAAGGATTCGTCCTCGAATCTATCAAGCCTGCAAAACAAAGGACACATCGAGGGAAGCACAAGCAAGTATAATCTATGAAAGTCAAGTTAAGAACAACATTTCCAAGTTCAATATGGTATAATCCGATGAATGCAAAAACTATACACTTTGTGGGTCTTATTCTACATGCATGAAACATACCATAGTTTCTCCCAAATGGACATAGTGAATTCCAACTCAAGAAAGCATGGAAACTACGCATTTTATAAAATGACATGTGTTGAGATAGTGAACTATGATGAAAACAAGAATACTTAGGCCTCGATGTCACAAACTCATGAACAGGAAATGAAACCATTTGAGTAATTGAATGTGACATATCCAACACATATTCATGCTTATGGTTGAGAGGAGTGTAGGAAACTGCCCTGAGAGATGTAATCTTAGGACAAGCGATCGTCCCGGCCGTGTTGTGGACAGCTTCTGGTTCGAACTTGTTTGAGGTCGTTCTCTGAGCTCCGAATTCGGAATTGAGTGATTCCAAGTCCCACTTGCAAATACAGAAGTCTACTTGACTCCTACCAAATTTCAGCACGAAAGAGCGAGAGAGCAGGATGTTATGGCCATTCTTCCCAGGCTGCGCAAGCATATCCGAAGAACACATTTCCGGCATTACCTCATCGTTGCTCTCGTGGAGTAGGAACGGTATACATGACGGTACCTTGGAAGTCAAGTCAGTCCATGGTGTAGCTATTGAATTCATCGAACTTCTCTTGATGATAGGCCAACATGCATGTCATGGTGGAGCTGGACATGGAGTAACACTCGATGAAGGGTTGTGCCACGGTTTGGAGCTCGGTAGTGAAGGTTTGGAGCTCGGTACCGATGGGTTGGAATGGGACCTCTCGGCGAAGACTAGTGGAACAAAGCGTTCTTGAAGTGCACGCTTAAGCTCTCGCCAAGTTCGGATCGGCTGGAGTCCATCACGTCGTCGAGCCACCTTGTATTGTATCCACCAATTGTAAGCAAAGTCGATGAAGTGGACGGTGGCGACGACTATTCTTTTCTCATCCTCATAGCCATAATAGTCAAACACGGTCTCGGTCTTAGCTATCCAATCGAGACATGCGTAGGCTCCGGTGGTTCCCGAGAAGGTTTGGATTTGGAGCTTGATTCCTTGGTGGCGCTCCCCCCCTTGTTGGCGCCCATCAATATAAGCGGGCTGTTGTTGCCACGCCTCTTGAAATGGAGCTCGATAGGCCGCTTGCACATGAGGCGCGCCTTGGACACCTCCGCGCCGAGGGTAGAGATGGGTCGTGTCCGTGTGCGCCGGTGTCGTCATAGGAGTATAGCCATACCGCTCATTGCCTACATTGTTAGTGTGCGAAGGCAACGGAATATTATTTGGAAAAGTGGAAGGAACAAATTCAGTCCTTACCCCGGAAGACGTCACAAAAGGTTGGTGGAAATTTGACCCCGAAAGATGGCCTTGTGACGCTGGTTGAACGTAGGAGGTAGAACCTTCTTCCAAATGTATGCCTCGAGTGGTGGAGATGATCGGATCTAGATGAGAGCTCACTCCAAGTGACAAAGGTGGTTCTCGGTTGATGCTTTGTGCATTGGTGGCACTAGCTTGGATGAGTTCGTCATGCCTTGTCAACCTTTGCTCAATGTCATCAAACCTAGAACAAAAAGAACGAAGATCTTGTTGCATAGATTGTAGCATAGCATCCACGGATGAATCGGAGTTAGCATCCCGATCCCGAGGTGAGCCATCATTCCCTGCATCCGACATCTTGCACAAACTTCACCAAACAAGTTAAATCCAACAAGCAAGTGGTACTTCGAGCCACACACAACCAATTCTCAACTTAGACTCGAAAAGTACCAAACTTGCAAGTGCTAGGACTTTTTAGTGGAGTTTAAAAAGGGAAAAAAGGCTTCGAGAAGAATGGCACAAGCAATGGCAATTACAATACAAGCAACAAGTTTGTCAATCACTCAAATATAAGAAGGTACTAGGACCCAAGTTACAAACAAAAGATATAAAAGAAAAGCTTATGCAACTCTAGGACCCTTTTAGGAATTTCTTTCTCACGAGGTCCGACTTATTCTGTGCCCGGCCCCTTATTAGCCTTTTGGCCGCCGAGCAAGGTTTTTCTAGCCCCGCTTCTTTTTCTTTCCAAGTCCGAGTTTTGACTTCTAAGGCACAATTTCAGCCTATTACAAACAAACATACAAAGCTTCAAGTCAAGCAAGACTTATACCCCTACTCGGTGTTTCTCTTTTTTTTTTATACGCCTTGGTACTTTTCCCGTATCCTAACCCGAGTGAATACACAATATTGCAAGCTTGAATTCAGTTTTATATAATGCCAAACATGCTCGAAATTTCATGGTAAATGGACAAAAAATTCAGCCACAAAAGTGATATTAAAGACGAGTGAAATGAAAGGCCAAGGGGTGACTCTTGGTGTTTGTTTTGGCTTTAATACACTCAAGCAAGGAGTTAAGGCTTCTTCAACCATTGGACAACCTCACAAATCAGGTTTGGTCGTCCTCCAAAGGCAGATCTAAGAACTCAAGGATCGGAGACACCAAACAACGCAAGCAAGCAAGATCGGTAACAAGTTTTAGGGTTCGGTTTTGCAAGGGATTTTGTGGCACGACTTGTGAAGGTAAACACTTGCAAAGTTCAAGAAAACTTCAGATCTAAAAAGAGATAAAGAAGGTGTACCTTGCATGGCTCTGATACCACATGATAAGGATCGAATTGGTGGAGTCGGTGCAAGGCCACTTCAGATGCTCTCTTCTTGGCGGGGAATTGGATGGATGTGCCTCGGAGATGGATTGTTGGACGTGTGAAGGGTTGTGAAACCAGAGATGGATGATGGAAATGGAGGGTAGTTGGATATGAATGAGTTTAGGGTGTGGATATGACTCACCACACTCGAAACTCAAGCTACGAGATTCAAGGACAAGGATGTGACGCACCTTGCTCTTGGATCTCAAGGGTGATCCGATATTACTCACGAATCAAAGATTAAAAACAAATAACAACAAGAAATTTTATTCAAGGTAAAACGCCCCAAACCATAGTCGAAAACATGACTAAAACAAGAGAAGAGTTTCAAGCAAATTCAAGTGTGTCTAACAAGGAGAAAGACGCCCCCTTTTAAAGAAAATTCAGCCTTCAATCCTAGCCTCTTCAATAACCATCCATTAAACCCAAATTGAGCACAAAAGACCCTTAGAAAACCCGGCATTAATTATGTCTTGAATGAGCACGTAAGAGGCGCCAAACTCGGCACAAACTAGGCACCCGGCATGACCTCGGCGTGCCCGGTGACAAGCAACGTGCATTCCATGTCATCTTCATATTTGATCGGCGCTCCATGGATCAAGAGACCATCTTGAAGCTTTTCTAGCAAGACACGAGCTCGAGCCTTTGTTATCCGCCCTAGATAAGAACCAATATCGCTGGCGCGGCTGGCACGCCCAGGTGGCTCGGTACGCAGTTCGGTACTGAGGTTAGGAGGCTCGGTATCAACGTTGGATTGCTCGGTATCGACGTTGGGAGGCTCGGTACCGATGGCGTCCATGCCATGATGTGGCTTGTGAGGCGTAGTCACATCACTAGATGTTTTTAAAGTTCACTTGTTTTTTCACCTTTTGCCCTTATAAATTGACTTGTGATCTAACATTGCACACCAACTGTTCGATGAAATGTCCATGTAAATGTCACTTCTAACTGTCGCATTCGGTTTCAAGGTTCGAATTTATGCCTTTATTCGATCGGTCTTGATTTTGTAGTGTAGAATGTGCTTATTGGCTTTATACTATCATCATTCATTGTCTTTATGCCTAGATGTCTTTAAAGATCACTTGTTTTTTCTCCTTTTCCATTTAAAATGACTTGTGATCTAACATTGCACGCCAAGTGTTCAATGAAATGTTAATGTAAATGTCACTCCTAATGTGGTATTCGGTTTCTAGGTTCGAATTTATGCTTTTAATCGATAAGTCTTGATTTTGTAGTGCAGAATGTGCTTATTTGAATGATACTATCCTCATTCTTTATGCTTCTGCGTTGATGTCTTTGAAGTTCACTTGTTTTTTCTCCTTTTGCCTTTAAAATGACTTTTGATCTAACATTGCACACCAAGTGTTCGATGAAATGTCCATTAAATGTCAGTCCTAAATATGAAATTCGGTTTCTAGGTCTGAATTTATGCTTTTATTCGATACGTCCTGATTTTGTAGTGAAGGATGTGCTTATTGGCTTGATACTAATCACATTCTTTGTGCTTATGCCTAGATGTGTGTAAAGATCACTTGTTTTTTTCTCCTTTTGCCTTTGAAATGACTCTTGATCTAACATTGCACGCCAAGTGTTCAATGAAATGTCCACGTAAATATCACTCCGAAATGAGGCATTCGGTTTCTAGGCTCGAATTTATGCTTTTATTCGATATGTCCCGATTTTTAGTGCAGAATGTGTTTATTGTCTTGACACTATCCTCATTCTTTGTGCTTATGCCTAGATGTCTATAAAGATCACTTGGTTTTTCACCTTTTGCTTTTAAAATGACTTTTGACCTAACATTGCACGTCAAGTGTTCGATTAAATGTCCATGTGAATGTCACTCCTAAACATGACATTCGGTTTCTAGGTTCGAAATTATGTTTTTATTTAATACGTCATCATATTCGACTGATATAAAATTTTCAAAATCCTAACACAACTGAATATATTCTTCAGCGATAAGGGCTACGCCTTATTAACCACAATATTGAAGGATTGATATTTTTCTCCCAACTGTTTAAAATATCAAAGACAAATATGCTAAGATCATTCCTTGATTGATCTTCTCAAAACTGAAGTTTATCATTTCCAGCCTTGAAGATACATAAGTCAATACCATTGGCAATTTAGGACATCTTATTGGTGATTCCATTATTGGTCAATTATAGACCTCAAGTCTCTTCTCATTATCCCGAGTTGGGTATCATACAACGAAACGCCAATAACGTTGTCACATAGGTTAGTCATCTTGATATCAACAACTCATGTAATCAATTAACACTTGTGCCAAGTAGTTAATTGAACATAAACACATTATTGATGAACTTTTACCTGTTCAATCCATTTTGACCAATCAACCTTATTCACAGCAACCTTGATGATTAACCACTTGTTCACAACTTAAACTGAACCGACATTCTTCCTTTCTTTCTTACTATAATCATAAGAAATTCCCATTCCATTTAGGATTCTCAATCCTCTTAACTCGAAGGATAACAACGTATATGAAAATCCGAGTTTGAACACTATCAGGTTAAAAATTGAATTGCATTTTCCAATAGATTAACAATTCAATCGATCTAACACTTGAGCACTTCAAAGCTCTTTAACTTCCAACTGGGCAAAGAAAAGTACAGAATGTCCAGGATTCTATACTATAGAGTCACAAACATAATTGTTGAAGAAAGTTTCCGAAGAAAATCCTTTTCTTTTTAAGATTCTCTTATATCACATCATGATCCATACTGATCTTTTTAGAATCACTCAAGACTCATAAGATTTTCCAAATCTCAACATTGAGGAGTAGAGGTTCCAACTCCAAACTTCTCTTGATACTCGAATTTCAAAGTTCAACCATTCCTATAAAGGTACCTCGAGAAAACTCTTAATCTTATGACTTCAATGTCACATAAACTCACTTTAAAAATTGCTTTTTAAAGACAACACTTGAAATTTCATATTTCAAGAAAAGAATTGATAATTTCTTTCACATAACTTTGAATCATGAATTTTCTAACAAAACTTCTTAACTTGAAATCTTCCATCATACAAGCTTAAAATAGGAAACCTTCAAACTAGAAAGTCTTTATGAAGTACAATACTTAACTTCAAAATCTCACAAGAAGTTTCCTAATATGGAAGAAAGACGAGGGTACACCCAATTCAGACTCTCAAGAGAGAATAGGAATTTATTGAGAACTTGGTCTAGAACCGGTTCAACTTCAGTAATCTTCACCTGATCTTATTATAGATCCTTCTCGGAATCCATTCCCATCTCTAGGGAATCAAATGTCCACCATAGGACAAACTTATTACCTCATGTTCTCCAATTCCCTTTTCTCCTTCTATCTATTCACGAGTCTAACCTTCAATCTTAACCACTTTTTATAAATGGTTCTAAGACAACAACAATATAGGATTCTCCATAATTCTATATGGAAGGATGAAAGTCTTAAGCAAGACATAGGAACTTTTCGCTCTGATACCACTTCTGTAACACCCCCTTCCTACCCTGGAGATATTACCGCCAGTAACCCCGATTAAGACTAAATCGAAGTTACCCAAGGCTTTAAACTAACTAAACAAAATAAAAACAAGGTACATGAAACTATTTGAAAACCTAATAAACTTAAGTTGAATATTACAGCGGAAAAACACGTAAAAGGTCTTATACAAACCTTAACTTAAAAGAATAAATAAATAGAACAACCTTCTATTTAAACAAAATCTTCATCAAGTCTTCCTTGAGTTCTTAATTCTGAAACTCAGCTTCGCTTTGAAGTAGTTCAATCATGATCTTCACTCAAGTATAGCCATTGGAAACCTTTCTTCAACCTTTGGAGCTTCAAACTTCTGAATCCGCCTCTTGAATCAACTTCCAGGAAGAACTTGATGTATTGTATACAACGGTGGACACCAGCCGACCATATTAAAGAAAAGAAAATGGACGGGTTAGTCTAATGATAGACTAGCAAGCGGAGAATCTAACTTGGTTCTTATGGTTGTAACAAAACATATTGGCATCCAAAATCCGAATAGACTCGGATCATGATCCAACAGTTAGCAGTCTTATTGAGAAAAAGAAGGAGACTCGCATAGTCAAGAGAGAGAACACCACCGCTTGTGGTTTCTTTTAAGAAGCTTAAACAATTGTTGGGAATTCATATTAATCACATAACATCTTGAAAAGCCTCCATCGACTATTCAGATTAAATTAATCAAAGTTTGATTAAGAATCATTCATAACCGGGAGCAAGAATGGCTTTCTGACTGGACGAACCATTCAGGTATATGAATGTGCCTAACGCACTTATCTTATATTACTCTCAAAACTTTTCACAACCAAGTTGGTGGCTTTTAATCGGCTCGAACTACCGCCGAAATACTCTGGTATTGTAGAGATCAGCGGAGTATTTCATCCATGGTCATCTACCCTGTACCGAGATCACGGGACTTAAGTTATCCTTGATCCCTCATTTTTGCATATGGTGAGGTAGAGATCCCAGAGGCCTATTACCAGGTTATCTACACTACACTGTGTCGAACCTGCACTTAGCTAGAGTGCACATCAAACCCCTTGCCCAAGCACAAGGGAAGAGTCATGACTCACCATTAGGATTAGGCCCCTCCTAATGCAATATTGTTTTAAAGAGAGGATATGGAACCACGTTCCCCTCCCTGAAACTAACTTAATTCAATAACAAAGTCTCAGCGAGAGACAACAAACAAGGTCACCTATAACGGACCTAAATCCAGTTCTACCGCAAAACTGAATAAACAACATGGTCATTATTTCTAACAAATATAACAACCTATCAAATATTGAATGGGATCCAATTCCTCATTTAATAACAATAACGCAAGAGAGAATCGTCCACTTGCCTTATAAGGCGTGCTCAACGTCCTTAGCAATTCCAACAATAATCTTTATCATCCTTCTGACAAATATAACAAAAGGATTTCTCAGCAATGAGCTCACAGAAACACTTCTTAGTTGTATTCACAACTCCTATAACTTCCTAATCGATAAACGATTTAATTTCTGAATATCGATATATAATAAATCCTTAGTTATCGTGCTTCAGGAGCCATCTTGGCGGAATTATAACTAATTATCCGCTTCAATTTTGTAACAACTTTCTAAACAAAAAGTATTCCTCAGTAACAGTTCTTAAAGGTTACCAAATTTCGGATCAAAAGGATTAACAATGAATCCCGACTAATTAACCGAAGTCCTTTACCTGCCAATCGGTAACCAAAACTTGTATTCGCTATAACGGAAGATCCGGACGTCCGTTTCCCGAGCGGTTGGAACCTGTGGGACCGTATCAACGTCAAGATTATAAAAACCATAAATATAATTAGCAAAGCGGAACCGAAAGGTCCTTATAATAATTTGTCAAACACTTGCTTGACTTAATCCGACTTTATAACTTAACCAATTCGATAAATCACGCTTTACGAGATTTAATACAAAAATCCAACCTTGAATGATCTTATCCTAAAATCATTCTATAATATAAGTCAAGCTCGAAAGACGTAAATTACCTAGCGATACGCTTTCAAGATTTGCTTGCACGCAAATCGAGGTGGCACGCAAAACGATGCAATGCGCAAAACGAGGCAACATGTGAATCAGAAGGATCCATCGAAATCCATGTCACGCATACCGAGGCAAACCGGGTCCAGACACCTTTTCCTTTTCTTTTTGAAACTCAAACAGGCCAGAAATAAAGTGAGCGACGAACCCACTTCGTCGATGTCTAGCGACTTCGTTTGATATCCGTTTGGGGTGATTCAAGCGACAGTTGGAAGTCCTCATCACCCTATTTCTACTGTTGGCAACGGATCTTCAATTGGTGGAGGGAAGACGAAGAAACGAGGTGACGAAAACCACTCTCCGAAGCTGAATTTCTGGGCAAAGAATTCAGCAGAAACGTTGGTCGGGAACGCCTGTTCACCGACCAGTAGAGGAGTAACCAATGGCGGGATGGCGACGGGACTTGCAACAGTACGAAGACCACATTTCCACCTTCCAACTGTTGGCAACGGATCCGGTATTGGTTGCCTGAAGACGGAGAACAAAGGCGACGAAAATCACTCGCCAAAGCTGAAATTTCTGGGCAAAAATAAACAGCAGCAAGCTGGTCGTGAACGCCTGTTCAGCGGCGTACAGAGGTGGCCTCGGGCCGGAAACGACGACGGGGTTGGTGGTTCTGGAAAACCTGTGATCACCTCTTCCAACTGTAGGCAGTGGTGGCTGTGTTGGTGGTCGGAGTAAGGCGCACGAAGCCCTCCAAGAGGGATCGTTACCAACTTTCAGATCTGGGAAAAATTCAGTCCAGATTTGGAAATCGCCCTTTTCGAGCCCGATTCTCTATCAAATGCTTTCATATCTTATGGGGATTTTGTATAGGACAATAACATGGTGATATTGAGCTTTGAATCGTCAATTTGGGTTGACAAACGAACCCACAATCGATTTTTGATGTTTTGATTGAGTTATTACAACGACCAACAAGTCGAGCTATGAGCCCGCCTTCACCGGCGCTTGGTGGCGATGTCGGGGCAATTGAGGCGCATGTTTATGCAACAGAAGCAACTATGCAACCCTTTCTAACAACTGTTGGAAACGGGGTCGAGTTTGGTTGCGTGATGGTGGCTAACGAAGGCAACCAAAAAGCTTTAAGCAAAGGAAAGATTTGTGGTAAAATCAGCTTCTCCCCCTTTCCTTTCCAATTTCAGGTCCCCGACCCCTCCCCCCAGACTTATTAAGCGATTTGGGAGAGGGATAACAGCCAGGTAAAGGAAGTGGTGTCAGCATCTGGAGACGGGCTCGCACGAGAAGGCCACGCAAGGTGATCAGAAGGACAAAACCGGCGCCTGACATGGGGGCGCGAGCTGCTTGTTCTTGCGTGAAACGAAGGCGAGAAAACAAGCCATTACGTATTCTGTACCAATTAATACTAGAAGGACAAGATAGCAAAACTGGTCTTCGTCTTATGGACTTGTATAATGGTCGCGGCTTCAAATCCAGCCCAATTCACATCTTTTTACCTTCTTGATATACTCTTACAAATTTAATTTTTCCACTACATACAATTTAACCTGCCAAAAATTCATTCATAAGAATAATTTTTATTCTTTTTACAGTTTTATACATTTATTGCGGAATTAAATTAAGTGTAACTCTTCATTTATTAATAACTCGAAAGTAATATCTCTTTATTAAAAAGAGCAGATATTACAAAAATGACGTTTGATCTAACATTGCACGCCAAGTGTTCCATGAAATGTCCATTAAATGTCACTCCTAAATATGACATTCGGTTTCTAGGTCTGAATTTATGCTTTTATTCGATACGTCTTGATTTTGTAGTGAAGAATGTGCTTATTGGATTGACACTATCCACATTCTTTGTGCTTATGCCTAGATGTGTGTAAAGATCACTTGTTTTTCTCCTTTTGCCTTTAAAATGACTCTTGATCCAACAAAAATGTCACTCCTAAATGAGGCATTCGGTTTCTAGGCTCGAATTTATGCTTTTATTCGATATGTCCCGAATTTTTAGTATAGAATGTGCTTATTGGCTTGACACTATCCTCATTCTTTGTGCTTATGCCTAGATGTTTGTAAAGATCACTTGTTTTATCTCCTTTTGCCTTTAAAATGACTTTTGATCTTGCAGGTCAAGTGTTCGATGAAATGTCCATATAAATGTCACTCCTAACTGTGACATTCGGTTTCTCGGTTCGATTTTATGCTCTTATTCGATCGGTCTTAATTTATTAGTGCAGAATGTGCTTATTGGCTTCGTACTATCCTCATTCTTTATGCTTATGCCTAGATGTCTGTAAAGTTCACTTGTTTTTTCTCGTTTTGCCCTTAAAAATTGACTTGGGATCTAACATTGCACCTCAAGTGTTCGATGAATGTCTGTGTAAATGTCACTCCTAAATGTGGCATTCGGTTTTATGGTTCGAATTTATGCTTTTGTTCGATCGGTCTTGATTTTTATAGTGCAGAATGTGCTTATTGACTTGATATTAACCTCATTTTTTGTACTTATGCCTACATGTCTTTAAAGATCACTTGTTTATTCTACTTTTCCCTTTAAATGACTTGTGATCTAACATAGCACGCCAAGTGTTCGATGAAATGACCATGTAAATGTCACTCCTAAATGTGGCATTCGGTTTCTAGGTTCAAATTCATGCTTTTAGTCGATAAGTCTTGATTTTGTAGTTTAGAATGTGCTTATTAGCTTGATACTCTCCTCATTCTTTGTGCGTATGCCTAGATGTCTTTAAAGATCACTTGTTTTTTCTCCTTTTTCCTTTAGAATGACTTTTGATCTAACATTGCACCTCAATTGTTCGATGAAATGTCCATGTATATGTCACTCATACATGTGGTATTGGGTTTCTAGGATGGAATTCATGGTTGTATTCAACCTAGAAACCGAATGCCACATTTAGGAGTGACATTTACATGGTCATTTCATCGAACACGTGGCGTGCTATGTTAGATCACAAGTCATTTAAAGGTAAAAGTAGAATAAACAAGTGATCTTTAAAGACATTTTGGCCTAAGCACAAAAAATGAGGTTGGTATCAAGCCAATAAGCATATTCTGCACTACAAAATCAAGACCGATTGAATAAAAGCATAAATTCGAACCAAAAAACCAAATGCCACATTTAGGAGTGACATTTACACAGACATTCATTGAACACTTGGGGTGCAATGTTAGATCCCAAGTCAATTTTTAAGGGCAAAAGGAGAAAAAACAAGTGACCTTTAAAGACATCAAGGCATAAGCATAAGGAATGAGGATAGTATGAAGCCAATAAGCACATTCTACACTAATAAATCAAGACCGATCGAATAAGAGCATAAAATCGAACCGAGAAACCGAATGCCACAGTTAGGAGTGACATTTATATGGACATTTCATCGAAAACTTGGCATGCAATGTTAGATCAAAAGTCATTTTAATGGCAAACGGAGAAAAAACAAGTGATCTTTATAGACATCTAGGCATAAGCACAAAAAATGGTATCAAGCCAATAAGCACATTCTCCACTAAAATATCAGGACGTATCGAATAAAAGCATAATTTCGAACCTAGAAACCGAATGTCATATTTAGGAGTGACATTCACATGGACAACCAAGTGATTAGATCAAAAGTCATTTTAAATGCAAAAAGAGAAAAACCAAGTGATTTTTAAATACATCTAGGCATAAGCACAAACAATGAGGATAGTATCAAGCCAATACGCACATTCGACACTACAAAATCAAAAGAAAGGGTACATAAGACCTAGTGCTTCACCTTGGGGAGCGCCAGTTCTATTTGTAAAGAAGAAAGATGGTTCTTTTCGACTATGTATTGACTATCGAGAATTGAACAAAGTTACCATCAAGAACAAGTATCCGCTACCGAGAATAGATGGTCTGTTGGATCAGCTAAAAGGGGCAAGGGTGTTCTCCAAGATTTACTTGAGATCTAGTTATCACCAACTTCGGAATCGCGAGGAGGATATTCCGAAAACTGCTTTCCGAACAAGGTATGGCCACTATGAGTTCGTGGTAATGCCCTTTGGTCTCACTAATGCCCCGGCAGTTTTCATGGATTTAATGTCGTTGCTTCCACGAGTTCTTGGATAAGTTCGTGGTGGTATTCATTGATGACATATTGATATATTCTGCTAATGTGGCAATTCAAGAAGAACACTTGAGGACTGTGCTAGGGATACTAAGACAGAATCAGTTATATGCTAAATTGTCCAAATGTGACTTTTGGCTAAAGGAAGTTGCATTCCTAGGACATGTAATCAACCAAGAGGGGGTAATGGTGGACCCTCAAAAGATACAAGCAGTAGAAGAATGGAAGCAACCTCAAAATGTCAGGGAAGTACGTAGCTTCCTAGGCCTTGCAGGGTACTATAGACGATTTGTGGAGGGTTTCTCCAAGATCGCCCTCCCCATGACTAACTTACTCCGCAAGGTGCACAAGAAGTTCATATGGGATGAGAAGTGTGAGACGAGTTTCCAGGAATTGAAGAAACGCTTGACTAGTGCCCCAATCCTAACCATACCCAATGGAGAAGAAGGATATGTGGTGTACAGTGATGCTTTCAAGCAAGGGCTAGGCTGTGTACTGATGCAGCATGGTAGAGTCATCGCTTATGCATCTCGTCAACTCAAGCCGTACGAGATTAATTACCCAACACATGACTTAGAGTTGGCAGCAGTTGTCTTTGCCTTGAAGATTTGGCGACATTATCTGTATGGGGTGAAATGTCAGATCTTCACAGATCACAAAAGCCTGAAATATGTTTTCACCCAAAAGGAGCTAAATATGAGACAGCGAAGATGGTTAGAGTTAATCAAGGACTACGACATTGAGCTGCTTTACCACCCAGGTAAGGCCAATGTTGTAGCTGATGCCTTAAGCCGAAAGGCAACTCAAGAGACCATGGTAGCATTGCTCACAGCACAACCAGTACTGCAGAATGAGCTATTGAGGACTGAGACTGAAGTTTGGTTTGGACATCAACAGAGTAGGCTGAACATGTTAGAGATTCAGGCTACACTATTGGACCAAATCAAGGAGAAACAAGTGGATGACACCATGTTAGTAAAGATAAGCAGTGAGGTGCAAGAACGAAAGGCATCGGGATTCGTCATCCAGGATAATGGATCTTTATGGTTTCGTGACCGAATTTGTGTGCCAGCGGATGAGGAGCTTCGCCAACTGATCATGAAAGAGGCGCACTCTTCTGCTTACTCAATACACCCAGGATCTAGTAAGATGTACAAGGATTTGCATAGGAATTTCTGGTGGCCAAACATGAAGTAGGAAGTAGCAGAATTTGTGACAAAATGTTTGGTTTGTCAGAAAGTGAAGATTGAACATCGTAGACCAAGAGGAGAACTGCAACCCCTTCCAGTGCCAGAATGGAAGTGGGAAGACATTGCCATGGATTTTGTTACAGGTCTACCAAAGACTCAGAACCAAAAAGATGCCATATGGGTGATCATTAATAGACTTACAAAGAGTGCTCATTTTATAGCTATTAAGTCTAAGTGGAGAACTCCAAAGTTGTCAGAAGTATTTATACATGAAGTCGTCTGTCTACATGGAACTCCCAAGACTATTGTATCTGATCGGGATGGGCGATTCATGGCTAATTTTTGGAAAGATCTACATAAGGCTATGGGGACAGAATTGCATTTCAGCACTGCATTTCATCCACAGACCGATGGGCAATCAGAAAGGACTATTCCAACATTGGAGGATATGCTTAGGGCATGTGTACTAGATCGCCCTTCTAGTTGGGAGAATAGTTTGAGTTTGATTGAGTTCACATACAACAATAGTTGGCACTCAACGATCAAAATGGCACCATTTGAAGCATTATATGGTCGAAAGTGTAGATCACCGATATGCTGGGATGAGCCAGCTGATAAACTCCTTCTTGGGCCGGAGTTGGTGGAAAGAACCGTTGCTGAAATTGGTTTGATCAGACAGAGAATGCTCATAGCTCAGAGCCGGCAGAAATCCTACGTTGATTTGAAGAGAAGGGATTTGGAGTTCGCAGTGGGAGAAAAGGTGTTTGTTAAGGTATCACCGACAAAAGGTGTTTTCCGCTTTGGAAAGCGAGGGAAACTAAACCCTCGCTATGTTGGTCCTTTTGAGATACTGGAACGGATTGGCAAACTCGCATATCGCCTTGCTCTGCCTCCGTCAGCACATCCAGTTCATGATGTTTTTCACATATCACTCTTACGCAAATATGTGCCAAATGAATCACATGTTCTTAATTATGATGACATTGAAGTACAACCAAATGGCACATATGAAGAGAAACCAATCCGTATCTTGGAGAACCGAGTGAAAGAGTTACGCAACAAGAAGGTTCCATTAGTGCGGATTTTGTGGTCTAAAAATGGTGACGAGGATGTTACATGGGAGACATGGGAAACTGAACAAGACATGAAAAATCGGTTCCCAGAGTTGATCATACCTTAGTTTTGGGGACGAAACTCTTTTTAAGGGGGTACTATTGTAATAACCACTCTTTTTAAGAAGGGTATTATTGTAATTTCCTCCTTTCTCATATCTTAATAAAGAATTTTTCTTTATTTATTAAAGGAATAAGAAAAGTTAAATAATAACTTGTAATAGTTATTATCGAGTTTGGACCTTACCCAAAATAATAGTATATATAAGTCTTATGATATTATAAGTTCATAAGAAATAAGTTTATGGAAATAAAATTGGATTATGTTCATTATAAAAGTATGGTTATATTTTTATATTGTTTTAAATAAAAAAAAGAAAGAAAAAGAAAAAAAAGGAATGAGGTATATTGTATTTTGGGAATGAAAATTCCGTATAAGAGTTTAAGAGGGACGTTTTTAAGCAAAATCAAGAAGTTGGGTACCTTTCCATAATTTTTGAAAATTTATTTGTCCATGGAAGGGTATTTTTATCACAACTAAAAAAACGTGGGTTTAGAATTATAATTTTGCCAAAAATAAGGGCCAATCGTCCATATCTTCTTCCCCACCTCTTTCCTTTCTTGCTCTTCTTTCCTTAAACCCATTCAAGCTCGATTTCGGATCAAATTAGGCCACGATTGTGGCTATGCCCAAAAGGAAAGTTGTAGATTATGTCCTCCTTGATCTCCACGTTTTGATAGCACTTTAAATAGCGGAGAATTGAGCGCGAATTCCGCCTCACAAAATCACGAACCCTAGAAAGCACACCTCTCGGTTTTTCGCCGATATCTCTCAAACCACAAAGCCAATCCCAAAACTAAAATAAGATCTTGAATCCTCATTCAATTCCCTATAAAAGCCCTCTTTACCCATAATTTTTACATCGCTCGAACTCTCCAGAAAAACCCAAACAAAGTGTGACCTGTGCAGCGAAAAACAGGGGAACGAACAACCCCCTTTCCGTCCCGTTTCCGACCACCACAGGCCACCAATAGCGCCGCCGCCACCCGCCGTGTGTGCGCCAGCCTCTTGGTGTTCGAACCCAACCGGTCACGCGCCTTGCTGTGGTCCGAGCCGCCCACACCGAGCCATTTTCTAGAAGTATGTGAGCAGCCCAAAACCCTTAATCCTAATTTTCAGATTTATTTATTTATTTATTTTATTTCGGTTTAATTTTTTTTATATTTTGTTCTAGTTTGAAATTAATTTTATAAATTTATGATGTTACTGTTTATAAAATCCCAGATTTATCAAAATTTCAGAAAAGTCTAAAAGAATTTAGTTTTATTGCTTAATTTTATGTTTAGCCTTTAAAACTAGAATAATCATGGAAATAAAGAATTATTGTAATTTTTAAAATAAAAATCAGAATATGAATTATTCTGATTTTATACAACATGTTATGATTTATAAAGTTGTTTAATAATTATTTATGATTTTTAGAGATTTAAGATAAAAGACTTATACTATATGGGTAAGAAGCATGATATAAATACATGTATGTGCTAGCGCATATACTATTGTTATTTATATAAGTCCATAGAGTTAACATGATTTTTGGATGTTAATTGAAGTGTTATACATTAATATGGACAACTTATTAATGTAGTAAAAATAAAGTGAAAATAAATCAAAATAAATTATTGGTAATTTATTTTGTAAATTATTGTTGACTCAGGGTCCGAGCGTTGGAATTTCTCTCTTTAGGTTAATCCGTACACTCGTCTTCAATCAAGGCAAGTGGTTTGGTTCGCTTTGCATTATTTCTTTAAGCATCGGAATTGAATCCATGTTTAATTATTGTTTGTGTGGAAATAATTGAACTAGGTTTATTTATCGTCTTAGATTTAATGACCTTGTTATAAAGCGCTAGATATATATATATATATACTAGGTTGTGCGTAGCCTCGGGCTTGTTTGTGAATTGTTGTGCTTTGTCTATGGACATTATATGCTAGCGTAGTACTAGGGGTGTAGGACTTGTGATCCTTGGACACTTCTCTATAACATTCGCATTAGGATGGACCTAAACCCTAATGTTGGTCATGACCCTGCCCGTCTCATCCGTGCATGAGGGGTGTAGCATCTAGCTAATGCTCTCTATAGAATCTCGGGTAGTTCTTGTATTCGCGCCTCAACTAGTTCGAGAAGTATTAAACGCTTATAACTCGATGTGTAATGTTTTGTCATTTAAATAAGATAAGTGCCCAATGCACACCCTTAATGAACCAGGGTGGTGGTTACAATTTGTGACCCTACTCTTGCTCCCGGCTAAGTAAGTCTTCTTTCCAATCTGGATGCATGCTCGGGTTTGTTAAAACGCCTATAAAATGGCAAGACGGGCTTGGTACTTAAGCGCCTTCGCGGCCACCTCCCTGTCGGCACCCTCCGAGTATGATGAGGTTGGTCAGGACCCAATTAGTCGACACGAGGCTTTTCAAAATAAAATTATGTGAATAATAAAACGTTCACAACAATCGCATATTTCCTTAAAGGAACCACATTTCTTGTGGCGTCCCCTCTCTTTTAATTGCATTCCTCTTTCTTTTCCGTGGAAGTATTGTAGTTACTAAACCGTTGACCGGCTTTTATTTGGAATTCAATGGTGGTGATTTAATACAACCACAAGAACCACTCACAAAAAGTCCCATTTGCTTAGTCTGTCACAAGACTAACCCGACCGTTTCTTTCTTTTGCATGGTCGGCTGGTGTCAACCCGTCCATATACGGAAACATCAGGTCTCAAGCTTACGGAGTGAAGAAGGTGATTACAGCATACTTGGAGTTTCTATTTATTGACAAGGTTTCTATTAAGTTATTTCTTTATTTATAATAAAGGCGAGATCCTTGGCTTGTGAGGTCCGTCAAAACAAGTTTGCATTAAAGGATTGCTTTAATTCCGCATTATTAAAGTTGATTGAATTATGGACGCACTCTTTTTATAAATTGTTATTCTACTTTCTATTTTATTATGAATTTTGTATGAAAGTTCTGTTACTATAAAGTCTTGGGTGGCTTAGGATGAATTTCCTAGGTCACTGGCGTGTAACCTCTCCGAGGGAAATCGGGGCTGTTACACTATCAATCCTAATAAACAAGTTGAATCCCTTAATATATAAATAAATGTTATTGATCCCAGACCTGTTACATCGTGTTTTGCTAGTGATTTGTGAAAAGTTATCAATCTCTTTGTGTGCATGTATTGAGAAAAGAGTCACTTAAGGGTATAGATTGAGAAGATCAACCTTTGTGATCTACCATGATTTCTTTGGAGGATTAGAAGTGGTCAAAAAAAGAAAGCTAATTTGATATTCTGACACATGCGCTGACACTTGGGCATTGGAACCTCAAGTGCCAAGGGCGCGGCATGGGCACGACGCTCAATATGGGCGCGCCCATGTTTGGGTCATGGTGCGACACGGGCATGTCTTCTGTAGGGGAGCGCCTACGCCTTGGGCTATGGCCCGCCTAGTGCTCAAGATGGTTTGGAAGCTATGAGACGATGTTGTGGCGTGCCTATGCCATGACACAAGGCGCCAGACACTTGTCTTGATGCTTAACCGAGCTAGGCTTTATGTTTTGAGCAAGGAAACAATGTAAGGTAGCTTTTTGCATTATTATATAAGTGAATGGTAGCTTCTCTAAGCTTGGTGAATGTCTTAAACAAGGACCAAAGCTTGAGAATAGTTTGGAACATAGTTACGAAAGCTAGAACGTAGTTTGAAAGCTTCAAACTAGCTTATAAGTTAGCTCCATAAGCTAAACTTAGCTCCTAGCTCAAGGAACTAGCTTGGAAGTAAGCTCAACTAGAAAGGGACTAGCTCAAGTAGCTCAATTAACTTATAGTCATCTCAAAAAGCTAGGAAGTATAACACACACGTCACTTTTTGAGCCTAAGGACTACATAAATCTTTCTTTGGGTTTATCTAATCCAAAGCTGATTTTTATTGAATGAAAAATGCAAAGTATAAATAGAGAATACAAAAGCTAATCCTTGGAGATCAAGGCAACTAGGAGGCTGGCCCTATAGATAAAAGATAGCCTCTTATCTTGCTTCCAAAGATATAATAAAATATCTATAAGTATATCTATCTAGATTCCCTTAATTAAATAAATCATGGCTGACTTATTTAATTAAGAAAATATCTCTAACAAACTAAAAATATCTAAAATATCTCTAACAACCAGGAGAGAGAATATTCAACCAACTAACATCAGCCTATTGATTGAATTTCTCTATATTATTTAAAATAGAAAATCGTTCATAAATAAAATAAATAAAGATAGAAATTTAGACTAAAGATAAGATTCCCGTAAGACTTGAACAGCTCTCAGTAAAACCCGGTTTTCGGACCTTTACTGTTGGATTCTGAATTTAATGTAAACTACAAAGTTGTAGAAAATTTAATTATCTTTCCAACGAGTACTTAAAGGACTTGAGATGAATTTTCTAGCCCACGTTATGACCAGTTTACTGAGCATTGTTTTTCATTTGACGGACTTCTTACTTTCCGAACTTTTGTGACTTGATTCTCTTCCTTGCTGGCCTTGGACGCCATGGATGGATATTTTGAAGAGATAGTATCAAGTCCATGAACACCTCTTTGAATTTGAACGCTCTTGACCTTGGGAAAGGTCTCGTTCTTCGCCTCCTAAACACCTTCTTTGCAAGCGTCTTCTTCATGGTCCTTTGATCTCTATCATTCTCTCCCACTTGACCTCGAATCGTCCTCGATTCGAAGTTGCATGTAAGATTAAGAGGAGAAAAATCTTGAAATGTTGGAAATACTAAAGGCACCATTGTTAGTATTGAAGGTTTTGGAGCAAACATAGTTGATGGAAGACATTGAATCATCTCTTGGACATTAAAGCTCTCTTTGAATGAAACTCCATTTGAGACATCAACTTCTTCCTCCATGCTCTCATCTTGCAAGTTGTCCTCAGCTGGAACCTCCTTCTTCAAACTTTCATTCACAATATGGCATTGAGGAACACATGGGAGGTCACTCGATTCTTTAGAGGTCTCTTGGCTATGTGGGGCTGTAACTCTCTCTTCTTGAGTGAAAATTCCTGGTTTTGGTGAGTTAGAAACTCCCATTTCCTGCAAAAAGGAGTTAGTATCTAAACCAATAGAAGAAGAGTTAGAATTATACCTCATTTGACTAGAATTAGCCAAAGCCTCCTTTAGTCAAGTCCAAAGACTCATACTTGTGATTCAAGGATCGGATTGGAGCTCTCTTTTGGCAAGCAGGAGCACAAGCTCCCTTATAACGTCTATGCAACTCTTCATCAATTGTAACATAGATCTTTCGCATTACAAACTTCATTTGATCCCATGTTGTAATTGGAATCAAGCCTTGATGTCTTCTAGATTGACATATCCATAACCAAAAGGAACGGGCAGAACCAACAAGGTAGTTAGTCACCCATGGAAGGATATCCCATTCATCATAACCATAGTAGTCAAGGTTGTAATCAACAGCTCGCTCCCATACCAAATAATCATCCGGTCCATACTCTCCAGAAAAAAGGCTCAATCTTTGGAGGTCTTTGTAACCTTGGAGTTGGTAGAATATCATCATAAGGATCACACCAATACATCTTAATCCTGAGAAAGGTCCCAAAAAACAAGAGAGTAGAGTGTTCCAAAAGCAAATCACACAAGCAATACCACACCTTAATCAAGCCAAAACTTGCCTCAAAGCAATCTAATCAACTTAATTCAGTTTTTGGGTTGGTTTTGAGGGAGTAAATGGATAGATATAGTATAGGTATGGTATACTAATGATTAATAAAGGAAATATGCAGCTTAAGCAAATGGCAAGTATGAAATAAGACAAGCAATGCAAATAATCCCTCTATGAGCTCTAAAACATATGCAATCTCTCAATTGACTCTATGCAAGTTAATAAAGCCAAATTTCAGCATGCAAGGACAGAAAATATGGTAGGCTTAGCGACTTTTATTTCGTCACTCTTTTTCTTCAAAGTGATTTCTACTTAGCTATTTTTTAAGCAAGCAGTCACTAGGGTTGAAAGTGGCTTAAAACTAGCTAGGGTAGATCACTTTTCTTTTCTGTTTTTTTTTTTTGACTTTATACACAATCTACTCTTGTGCTAGAATTGAGAAACAAGCAAAGCAATGCAATAATTGAATGCAAGGGCAAAAACGAAACTAATCTGATTTTTTTTTTAACTAAGTGACTTTAAACTACCAATGAAACCAATTAGAAGCCAAATTAACAAAAGAAGCAAAGGTGTAGGTCGAATTGATGGGATGCAATGACAGAAATTAGCAAGTATTAATCAAGCAATATGAATCACAATCAATCATGCAACATGAATGAAAAACTCATAAAACTATAGGAAAACAATTGCTAATCTAAATTGCAACACAACTCAACCAATTCAACCAAAAACATGCAACAAATCCCTTAAAAATCTCCTATTTGGTTAATTGCTTGGAGGGCAAGGAACAACAAGAGATTAGGGTTAGGGCTAGTTTCGGCAGAACCTAGGGTTTGGATTTTCGAAATGGGTTCTAGGGTTAGGGAGAAGGGTAGGTAGTGTTTCGGTTCTAGGGTTTTCGACCTAGGGTTAGGGTTTCGAGAGGTGAGGGTGGCGATCTAGGGTTTGGCTGGTCCGTTGGTGGTGGGGTTGTGGTGTTGGCGGAATTATGTGGTGGTTGGGTGACAAATTCAGATTAGGGTCTTAAAAATTCTAGCTTTGGGTAAAGGTTCGAATTTTAGGATCAAAAACTGAACTAAATCAATTAGAAAGCAAATTAAGGAAAGAAACAATTACTTGGCGAGACGCTGAATTATGATACCACTTGATACGTGATCGCCTCGGATTGCTCCTCAGAAACCTCGTATTTGACCACACAGGATCCCGATCTTGCCAGTAAACTCGATTCACGCTTGAAATTGCTAACAAATTAATTGTCTTGAAGAACAAGTAACAAAGGTTCGAACTTGATGAATTACGAAACTGGTTTGAATCACTTTAATTGAATCAAAAGGAATAGTTCAATTGGAATGGCTCTAACGCTAAATCCAATTGATGAACTAGAATGATCTTTAACAATCACTTCTAGAACTAATCAATTGATCAATTTGAATGAACAAACTGAATTGGAACACAAGAACAAGAGAGAGAATTCGGTTGCTATGAAGATGATGATCTTGAGATTGCAAGTATAACACACACGTCACTTTTTGAGCCCAAGGACTAGATAAACCTTTCTCAGGGTTTATCTAATCTCAAGCTAATTTTTATTGAATGAAAAATGCAAAGTATAAATAGAGAATACAAAAGCTAATCCTTGGAGAGCAAGACAACTAGGAGGTTGGCCCTATAGATAGAAGATAGCCTCTTATCTTGCTTCCAAAGATATAATAAAATATCTATAAGTATATCTATCTAGATTCCCTTAATTAAATAAATCATGGCTGACTTATTTAATTAAGAAAATATCTCTAACAAACTAAAAATATCTAAAAATATCTCAACCAGGAGAGAGAATATTCAACCAACTAACATCAGCCAATTAATTGAATTTCTCTACCTTATTTAAAATAGAAAATCGTTCATAAATAAAATAAATAAAGATAGAAATTTAGACTAAAGATAAGATTCCCGTAGGACTTGAACAGCTCTCAGTAAAACCCGGTTTTCGGCCCTTTACTATTGGATTCTGAATTTGATGTAAACTACAAAGTTGTAGAACATTTAATTATATTTCCAACGAGTACTTAACGGACTTGAGATGAATTTTCTAGCCCAAGTTATGACCAGTTTACTGAGCATTGTTTTCCATTTGACGGACTTCTTACTTTCCGAACTTTTGTGACTTGATTCTCTTCCTTGCTGGCCTTGGACGCCATGGATGGATATTTTGAAGAGATACTATCAAGTCCATGAACACCTCTTTGAATTTGAACGCTCTTGACCTTGGGAAAGGTCTCGTTCTTCGCCTCCTAAACACCTTCTTTGCAAGCGTCTTCTTCATGGTCCTTTGATCGCTATCATGGCCATATAAGGAGAGAATGAGAGAGGAGTTTGGATAAGGATGAAGGTAGTTATGGAGAGAAAAACCTCCTAACCAACTTCCTAGATTCTCTTGACCTCCCTAACTTCCTATAACCACTTCATAACTATTTTTGGACAGCCATATACTTGTCTATATAAAGGCTTCATGGGTGTCCCTGTTGATATACAATTGCAAGACAAAAATAGTGGAGTTTTGGGCGTGGTTCTAAGGGAGTGCTCACATAAAATCACACATTTTTTAATGGCGATCATGGATTGTTTCTCTCAAGTCAAGATCAAGGAGGAGTTTCAAGATTCGAACAAGATATGTGTGTTAGTGATGGAAACTGTTTTGCCAACCTTTTCCAATGTTGTTAATCTTGACATGGAATATGGGTTATATTTGTTGAAGGAAAGCTTAGATTAATTGAGTGACTCGTTGTCATTATCCATGTCATTTTTATAAATTGTTTTAAATAGTTGGTGGTGATTACCCTAGTGGTCTACACCCAAAGAGATTACCCTTCGGGGTCTACTCACGAGACTTCCTTCAGGGTCTACTCAAACCGCTTTGACTATCCTTTTGGATCTACAAGAGCCGACTTTAGTTCCACTTGACTTTGCAAATATGCTATTCTACTTATCCTAAAATCAACGGGTTGTTTTGGTCATTTCGGGTACAAGTTGAGTACGGGTTCATGTCTTCAGAATTTATGGGTCAATCGAGTTCGGTCATTCTTGTGGGTTTGGGTCGACCCAATGGGTCAAGAGCATCGACTTTTTTTTATTACTAAAATAATATTATAAATAGTTTTTATAATAAAAATATTATTCTTATATATTTTAATTATAAAATATATCATAGCATTTAAAATAAATATATATAATCATTAGTATTCTTTTATGGTGCGTGAAATTATTGCTAAATAATCAAGGGGTAATTAGTAAATATAAGATGTATTAAAAGTCATTTCCCTTGTATCATGGTTTTTTACTTCGAGACCAAAACAGATAAAGTCCAAAAAACATTATTTTTAAGGAAAAGTAAAAAATTAATTAGCTGAGGGTAGAGATCAGGAATAATCTATGTACGAAAATCGTTTGGTTGTACAAAATCCAAGAGTTAGTATTTAATATAATCTCGTATTTAGCGTTATTATATTTAGGTTTCATCATTGTTGTTTTTACTATTTCAATTATGATACTCTGTGCAACCACTACCAATTCTCGGGCTTTTTGTAACGGAAGATTTGTAATGGGTTTTTCATTGTGTTACAATAGATAATCTAGTGTAATGGTTATTATCATATGTAACAGTATGAGCTAATGTAATAGTTTGTTGTAACACAAGTCATCTAATGCAACACATGCATATAACAAAGGTAACAGTTGTAGAAATAGAAAAAAAGTATGATCTAAGGTAACAGTTTGTTGTAACACAAGTCATCTAATGCAACACATGTTTATAACAAAGGTACAATTGTAAAAGTGGGAAAAAAGTAAAACTTAAAGTAACAGAAAATATAACAAGTGTAATGAATAATTTACTTGTAAAAAATGGCGCCAACAATAAGAGTAAGGGCGCGAGGATAAAAAATATTAAACCATAATCTTAATTTTGTCAAAATACAAATCTCTACCTTTGACCAATCTAGCGTAATTGAGTCCTTTTCAGCCTTTTCCTACCTCCTTATAAAAACCTAAAAATTAAGCTCCAAAATTAAACAAAAATCAAAATTTCCTACTTAAATAAAAAAGAGGGGAACTAAAATTAGAAAAAACCATTTGAATTTTCAGCTCCAAAATTAACCTAAAGTTATGCCCCTCCTTTTTCTAAAATCGACAGTCTCCGCTCTCTGCGCTCCTTGAACATTCGAACCCTAAATTGAATCTCAATTTTTGACATTGAGGCTCAACTCTTCTTCTATGTGAATCTCACTGGTCAAATCCTCTTGTGAACTCTTGTGATATCTCGAGCCTGTCAGTAGGCATGATTCCCCCACTACTACAATTTCGACCTAATGAAGCGGTTTGGGGGCAACGATTTAGGCTATAGAAGCGGTTGTTTGCGCACAGAGGATGAACTATTGACGCGATTTAGGAAGCGGTTTTATGAATTTATTGCTTGACCGATTTTGACCCGATAACCCCGATGTAACCAACAATTTACACATCCGACCCGACATACCCGATTACCGATACTCGTTATTAGACTTGTCAATCGGGTCGGGTTGGGCGGGTTCGGGTTAAATCGGGTTCGGTTTCGTTATGGGTCACGGGTCAATCGGGTCGGGTTGTAGCGGGTTTTTCGGTCGGTTCGGGTTGACCAACGGGTCTAAAATATCCTTTTTTTTATGATTATTAAAATCAATTTTTAATTAAATAATATTATTTAATTATAATATATTATTTTCATTTATTTTAATAATAAAATATATTATAATTTTCAAAATAAAATTTAAAAATTTTGTAAATATACTAAATCGGTCAACCCAACGGGTTTCGGGTTCTATCGGGTTCGGTTGATTTTGGGTTTCGGGTTCAATTTTTCGGGTCTTGGTCCTAAAATTATCGAGCTGTTCGGGTTGGGTTAGCGGGTTCGGTCAGCTTTTGACAGCTCTACCCGTTATTGATCGAAACCCGAATAATCTGAAATTCAAATAACCCAACCGAAATCTGACCGATTTACCGAATTGCAACCCCTAGTAACGGATAGAGATAACTAATTAAGCGGTTTTTTAAATTATTTTTTAAAAAAATTGAAAAATGAAGCTAATGGAGCGGTTTGGGAAAAAAATAAGCGCGTATCCCAATTTTTTTCCCCGCCTGTCTCCCTGTTCCCCTCGCGTCTATGTAAAATCCCCCAATTGATAATTTTCCAATCAGAAATTTTACAAACCCTATCCAAAAACCCTCCTCTAACGATTATCGTCGCCGACCCCAAATTTCAGACCCTCCTCTAACGATTATCATTGTTGTTGGTATCGCCCGACCCGCCGCCGACCTCCATCACCTTAGTCTCTGGAGCGGCTGTCCGACCCGCTCACTTCATTGGAGTCATGGTCTCCGAAACCTAGTCGCGCAAACACGCCGCCCTGGCCTTCTCGTCACCGCCGGCACATCGTCACCGAGTCGCAATTACTCAGGTGTGCACTATCTTTTGAATTGAAACCCCTTCTTGCCTTGACTTTTTCCATATTCTGATTTTCGAAGAATGAAGACCTCTTTGCTACATGCTATGTGATGTTTTTGTCTAGATCTGTTTAAAATTTGGTTATCCCTTGTTGTAAATTGAATTTTAATGGTTGCCTTGTTAGTGGAGTGTGTGATGTGAGTTGGATGGCTTTAGTGTTGAATTTTTCTTCCTTCGTGAATTTGAGAGCAGAAAAAGAAATGGGTTTTTTGGTTCTCGGTGGGTGAATTAGGGATGTAGGAGAGATTAAACATTGATTGAAAGTTGGAGAACTATCGTGTATCAATGGATTTAATGGGTATAATGATAAGGTTTAGGATGACATGGCTTTTAAATCTAAAAAGCAACCATTTCACTCTCTCTTTGTTACTAGATTGGACAAAATGAATATCAAGCTCTCAAATTAGGCTTTGTAAAATATGGCATTACAATTTGGTTCACATTAAGTTTGCAATATATACCTTTGTTCTTTGTTTTGTCAAATTATTATATATCTATGTATATAAACATAAAATTGGGTTCATATTGATTAGGAGGGCATTTTTAGAAGAAAAAAGATGAGCTTTTTCATTGATTAAGGTGAGAAAATATGTAAAAAATGCCGTAATAATGGTGGGCTATTAAGAAATTAGCACATGATAGACAATTATTTGTTAGAAAAAACTGGTTTGTGCCACACAATGTTTCAAAATCTAAGTGTTACACACAAGAAACCTTACTAATCCCCTATTCAGAAACATATTATGATTAGTGGTTAAATGGTGAAATATGAGAACAAGTTAAGATTGTTGGAGCATATAACTTAACATAAATATACTTATTTTAAGAACTTTTCTTCTTTATCTGATTATGACTTCTTTGTTTTTGTCTCTTGCTTTCTACTAGCCACATTGAGATTGATGTGGTATTTACAATGACTTGCTCAAGAAACATGTTATACTAATGATTCAGTTTTAGTCTACTGGTGTCCCTACTCTTCCGGTTTCAAGTGATTCTCATATGACACAGTGTAAGAATTTCTGCCTCTTTGTGAACAGCTTAAAATTGGTTACTTTTCTTGCATCTATTATTTAAAACCAGCCGATGAACCTGAATAGGAAAAGGAAGTCATGCAATTGCATGATAGAATGGCGTGATAAAATTTTACTTATTTTTCATAGCACGGGTTTTAATCAGGTATAACTGAGGCAGATATTGGGGAGGGTTTTTATGGTATTTGTTCATTTTAGCTAACTTGTCGGTGTGTTGAGGGTTTTCATGTGTTTTTCTGAGCCTATTCCAGGCAATTCTCACTTGTTTGGCCAAGATTTTACTTGTACTTTTCTTTCTCTATAGGATGAATAATTCATCACACTAATTAATGCTTGAATCTTGTGTTTGTAGATGGTAGTGTTATGCCCTCATGGTTTGACATTCATGAGATTCCTATCACAACTGTAAGTTGCCTTTCCAACTATTTGTAGCATTAAGATTGTTGTAAAGCCTTTCTTATCAATTAAACTGAGAGTTGAAAACTTCCCATCTGCCATATCACCATATGCTACTATGGCATTCACAAAATATACAATATGTAATTGTGCCTCTAAATCATTTAAAGGTCTGTTGTCCCATGTTTTTTGTTTAATATCATGGTATTCATAATACATACATACATTTTTTTGTTTATTATCTTTAGGAATCTCCAAATGATGAGAGCAATCTTCTCAAAGCTGTGAAAAATGTCCATGCCATGATAGACAAGGAGATAGCTGCTCGCATAAACCCTGATAATGTATTTGTCTGTGGGTTCAGTCAAGGCGGCACGTATTAATTGACCCAAATTTATTAAGTTTCTTACCAGAGGATCTTTTTTTAAATATTTATTATCCTAGTTAGTTATTTGAAGATCCAGCCATTATGTTACTCTTGTAGGTGCCTTGACCTTGGCTAGTGTATTGCTTTACCATAAAACATTAGGAATAGGAGATGTCTTCAGCGGTTGGGTTACTTTTAATAATTCATTTATGGAACAATTTCCAGAAGATGCAAAGAAGGTAAATATACTTCACCATTTACTATAATTAATACATCTGGGAAATGGTATTCATTTTTGGGACAAACCTTGCTGTAGAATCTGGAGGATTGGAGTGTACTTGACTCAAATTTTATTCGGTGGTGAACTTGTCTACTATTTGAATGATTTGCTGATAAAGGAATCTATCTACCAAAATAGTCTTCTTATACTGTTTTCTCTTTATTTTTGGGTTCATGTTGTTGGCTTTTTGTGGTTAGCCTGTGGATTTTTGATGTTGAGTTGATTCTTTTTATGTTAATTTGCTATTCGGTGGACGTTTTATTGCTTAGTTTGCTATGGCTTGGTGTTGTTTTATTGGTCAGTTTACTTGATGGTGAAATCTGATGAATTAATTTGCTGGTCTAGTTAATAGGTTGTTGTTGTTTGATTTACATTAGTGTATAAACTTGTTATGGCAGTACAATAATTGCTTGCTTCTATTGCTTGCAATCTCATTAGTTCAAGTCCTAAAAATTTCTTATATGTTGGAAATATAGGAATTGCTTGCTTGCTTGACCTATCTTAGTAACGTAAGAGTTGCTTGCTTCTAATATTGAGATGATAGACTTAATAGCTAGTTTCATTTTCCACTACTATCCAATGGCAAACCTATAAATTTAATTTCTATTCATATTTTGGTGTTTGTAATGTTGTTTGGTGATGTGTTGCTTCATTGCTATCATTTTATTAATGTCTAGTTGTGTAGAGCGTAAATATAATGCTGGAAGTTGTTGTCTAGTTTGATGTATGTGCACACTATTGGTAGGGTCTTTGCTAGAAGTTTTTGTTGGATGGAAATGTCAAGGACTTGAAGTGAAGTGGCCAACAAGGAGCATAGTGAGCGGGCATTTCTTTAAGGATGAGAAGTGAAGGTATCCTTATTATTGTGAAGTGGTGAACAAGGAGCATGGATTATTAAAATATTTTGCTATATGCTGTTGTGTGTAGTGAACAAGGAGCATGGCCTAGGAGCTCAATATAAAAAAAGGAGCATGGCCTAGATGTATAGCAAACCATTTGTATTTGGATGTATATTAACTTTTGTATCTACACCTTTTAAGTATTAATATATATGTTTATGTCAATTAAGTCATCTTGAATATACTTATTAGAGGTTCATAATTATAGGTACAGGTGTATATGAATTGCAAAAATAAAATAATTTATAACAATTATATTTTATATATTTATATTTGGTACATCCAAATAGCTAAGGTAATAGATATAGTGAAAAGGTAACAGTTATAACAAAGGTAATGCTATACTAGTTAATGTAATGGTTATATCAACTGTAATGGTTATGTAACGGATGTAATAGGTAATGGATTTTTTTACCTATTGTGATGGTTTTTACTAAAATCATGAAACCATTACACTAGGTTAAACATCTGTTACATTAGGTCTAGGGTAACGCGGCCTTAGATAGCGGATTAAAAATTCCGAAAAACTATTACATTAGACCTATAGTAATGAATTTTGGCCTTATCGCAATAATTTTATGCCGTTACAAAAAGCCTGAGAATTGGTAGTGAACCTGCTCCTCATGTGTTTTTTCAGTTCCAGTTCCAGCTTTGATCAACGATCTCTAGATGTTGTTTTTGTTGCTTTCTAATTTGCTTGTTTGGTAACATGTCTACTTTCTTTTGTCGATTTATCCAACTGTCGTTTTCTTAACCTCTCAATTTACAAGGCCAGTTTGGTACATCGAATTATCTTCATTATAAAAAAGACTATGATACTCATATCATATGTAAATCAATATTTGAAAAAACCCATAAGCAATGCTCGGGTCATTTACTAGTAATAACTATAAACTTGTAACTGGATAAAATAGTCAAAATATAATTTAACATTTTTTTTGGTAACTTTAATTTATTTATTTTACTCTATGTCCAAACACACCCATAGTCCGTATAAATGATGTCACCTTAAAATCCAAATAAAAAAATTATACTAGTGAAAAAGATTATTACTTGCATTTGAATCGGAAGCAATCTGAAGTGCGAGCAGTTACAAATACATAGTCATGAATGGCTTCGGAATGCTTGTTTTACATGATCAATTTCTAATTGGTAAGGCTAACACCAATTATGATGACACAACTGATCACAAGGTTATACAGAAAGATAAGTGAAAAGTGAAAACAACATTCCTTTAATTTTATTTTCTGATGCTTCAAACTGAAGTCAAAATCCCAACAACGATCCGGAGAAATTGCACAAGCCCCAATTTGTTTCACTAACACATTGATTAACACGCCCAATTCTTTTGTATGTCGAAGTAGTAAGTTGCGTCAAAATGACACTTGCCACCCTCATCCACAAACTGCACAAATATATGATAAATTCTGATCAGGATACATTTGATTGTCAAAAGGAAATAAATATAACTAAGTTTAGGGTTAGGTCCATTGAGTTTTGAGCTTTTTAGTTTTTGCAACATTTCTTATTTTGTATGTTCTTAAAACATTTTTAATTTTTTGTTACTAAACTAATTGCTTATTATGATTTATATTCAGGGTATAGGTGCCCCATCTTCACTGACAGGAGGATTACACTGGGTATGATGATCATCATCATCTGATCCTACTAGTTAAAAGGAAGATGTTTTCAAAAACCTCGTGCTTGGTTCTGAAAAAATAGATCTAGAAACTCTTTGTATCAAACAAGCATAAGGTTCTACCCGGGTTCTTGCTGCAAACGAGCCCCTAGCGAAGAAACCTGAAGGCGTAGTTGCTTCTTCTAGCTCGAACTTGTAAGGTTCCTCCCGCGGACTAAACATCCCAATGTTCTTTTTCGTGGTATCCACTGTCATTAAAAAGCATAAGCAAGCATGCATTATTAAGAGGAAACAAATTAAATATACAGATTTTATCCACCGAGATTGAGGATCTTCCGAAACCTTTCATAACTAGTTCTACTTGTTTTTTACTCTGTTAGCCGTTTCTCGACTACCATTTTATTACGGCCTCTCGGCTGTTTGATATTCCGAATTCTTACCTTCTCAAAAAAAAATATAGAGAGAGAGATTTTATAGGTATTAAATCATTGTTACCTTTAATTCCCTTTTTCCAGACTTCGCCTATGTACTTGAGGCCAGAGACGGCGAACAAACTCGAACTTGATCTGTTGCTTGCATCCTTCCTTGAGAGTGAACAAGGTGGATTTTGATGTGGAGGGGCGAAACGGGGCTGCTACTACGTTGTCTGGTCGACCGGGAGATTGAACTATGAGATTCAACACCTTCACTTCTGGTGGTCCCTTGCTCTCTTCAATAGAAAAATAAAAAAAAAGTCTGTCTATGATGTCGGAGGCTCAAACTCCGGTAAACATGTAAATGTAACAGACGGAATAAAAAATCACCACCAACAATAGAGACATGGACGCTTCCGAGAACTTGCACTTCCCCTGTCCTCAAATTTGCTTCATCCTTGAATGAAGGAAAAGAAAGACAATTCACAGTGAACAGATCAAGCATTATGCATATGTATAAATGTATGTATGTATGTAGATAGTTTCATTTCTTAAAGTGTATACTTTTGTTGGAAAGGAAGTCATAATATAAATGGAAGAGGATTTAAACCTTGTTCATCCTCAACTGTTCTTTCAGAGAGAACTGAGGCTCCGATGATAAATCTGATTCAGCTTTCAGAGTAGAATCCAATCCTGAAACCTTAGCATCAAGATCACCATTATCATGACTAACGTTTTCTTCGCTAATTTCGTTTGATTTCTTGTCATGGAGAACAGGATTCTTGTTCGCTTGAGCGTCAACAACATTCTCCATCTTCTTCTCTTTCTTCCTTCACAGCGTTTGCAGCAGCAGTTGCAGTTGACATCATATATGTAATGTAACCTGGGCTTGATTAGCCCGGATTTAAGGCCCAAAGGAAAGTAGTTTAATGATTTTAGTACCAAAATGAAGGTCATGTGTAAAAGGGTTTTGTGCCGAAAAGGCAGTTTGCAAAAGGGATCAGCACAGCAGAAAGCAAAGGTGGAAGTTGCGGAATCATGATTACAAGCTCATCACCTCAACAGAAAAGCTTACTTTTATACTCACTTGGTAAGCATATATGTGAGTGATGATTAAAAGCTCATCAGCTCATTGGAAAAGCTTACTTTTATAATCACTTGGTAAGCATATATCATATATGCACTAACATAGTAAAAGCAACCAAACAAAGCTTCATTTTTTTTTTTAAATAAAGGAGAGCTTTGAATTAGTGGTATTCTAACACAGATACCAAACAAAAGTGGCCCGAGTTTGGGAAAGAGACAAATGACGAACGAGTCAGTAAACTCGGAGTAATTGGATGACCACATATACTTAAGAAACGCCATCAAGTATCAACCCCCAAAGAAACGACCATATTCTTTAGAGTCAAATTTCAGCCAAAGTTAGAAATCCGAGTTACAACAGATTCTAACTAATCGTCATAGTTCTATTCTAAATTGAACAGATCAGCTGACTAATTTGAAAGAATTCGTCCAATATCCTTATTTAGCAAACCAATTCCATTAAGATCTGACATTAAACCCCAGTTCAAGCAAAACATATGCAGATGGTTTATGCAATTTTCTGTTTAAATGAATATGATATAAGGAAATAATCATATATTAGTTATTTCCATAGTAAGTAGCATTAGTATTACCTTAATTATTGGACACAATCTCTTTGATTGATTCTGCCTATCTTGTATAAATAAGAGCCTTCATGGCATTAATAAAATTATCTTATCTTCTACATTAATAAAATTAATAAAATTATATGACCACCCCACCTCCCTTGCCAATCCCTGATGAGGTATTTTTTCAGTCGTTTACCTATCAAACAATCCTAACTTAACCAATCTGAGTAGAATGGTAAGCAAGGATTCTTTGATAGGTAAACGACTGAAAAAATACCTCATCAAATTTGGCGCCGTTGCCGGGGACTTGTTGCTATTTGTGTTTTTACTTTTGTGCTATTCTTGGTGTTGTGAACCTATCTTACGGTTCATAACACCCGTGCTACTAATCTATGGCTTTGTTCGAGTGTAGACAACTGCAGGATGAACACTTCCATGACTATTTTTCAAGATTTCAAGATCATGTGTTTCAACTTGGTGCTTGGGGATTACAGTATAGTGATAGAGAGGTAAACATGGGAGTTATCAATGGTATGAATTTTGAGACAAGGGGATTGGCAAATTACATGAGCAATGAGAGACTTTTATATATGGGACCTAAGGAATGCTGGGATTTCTTATGTTTCATGAGCCATCAAAGCTTTCTGGTTGAGTCATCTTCCCAACCACCCCAGCCGGTTGATACGGCTCTTGAGAATATAATCAAGGATCTCTCCATACGGGCGGATACTAGAATCAAGGAGCACTGTGAGTCTTGTTCTTCATATTTTCATTCCACAATCTCATGCCCTTTTGAGTTGTGTGAAAGGAGAGGTGGAGTCACATTGGAGTCAAACAATCATGAGTCAGACACTCAGATTCAAATTGAGGAGCAATCTACTACACTTGATGTGAGTTATGAAGATGAATTTGATGCCCAACATGAATTCACACATATAAGGCAAGTGAGCAGATTATCACAGAGCCAAGAGAAGTTTGTGCAGGCATAGAGATTCTTACAGAGCCTATGGAGCCTGAATCATCTTCACTCACGTGGAGTAAATTGCTTGAGGGTTTTACGGTTTTGGAAGAAGACTCCTTTGTCCACCAAGATGACTTCTTTCCTGATGAAGTAGACAACCATGAGGGAGAGAATCAACATATATAATACACCTGTTAAGGTTCCCGTTGTCATGGTGCGCCCTATGTTAGGCCTTGACACTCCTTGCTTCAGTTTCCCCACCTTCTCACATCAGGAGCTTATGGAGTTCCAAGATGAGGAGCCAAATCTACAACACAAGGTGGAAGATGGAGAATATATGGAGTTCATCTTGAATATAAGTGGTATTGCTGACAAGTGCTTTGATTCATACTGTAAGTATTTTCTAAAGCTGTAACACCCCTATTTTACAACATTGGGTATTACCGCCAGTGACCTCGGACTTTACCGTCCAAAGTCACCCAAGGCTTTTAGAATGATATAAAACAATTAAAATGCGGAATAAAACATAATACATAATGAGAAAAGGTGCTCCCAAGGGAGACTTGGTTCTTACAAAATATCTTACATTGTTTTCAAACATAAAGTTGTTTGGAATTGAAATGCAAAACCTGCTTGTCCTTGAAACGTAATGAAACTAAAGCAAAATGATAGAAAGGTACATCTTGAAAATCCTCGTTCTTCCTTCGTCTTCACTTCACTCACGCCTTGTTGGGATTCCTAGAATCTGACATAATTCGCGAGGGGCGAGAGAATGTCAGGCAAACATGCGGAAAAGAAGAATTATTCTAAGAGACTAAGCAAGCGGGAAAGGAACTTCCCGAGGGTATTTCGGTAATTTCAAATATTATCAAAAGAGATATTAGGGTTGTGTTTACGATGGGGCTATACGATAAGGCTTGTTCATGTGGAGCTTTAGTGGTTCAAAGGAGAGTATATCTTAAACTAAGATAACTCGATGAGCGATAGAAGAGCTACTAGATTGTAGACTTCTTTGGAGTAGAAAGTATGTTGGGAGCGTTATTAATTTATACAAGTTAAAAACCTCTCGCGCCCTGGGCGGACCGAGAGCCGGATCGATCATTTGAGACCGGTCCGGTTTTGGTGTCTTAATTGTGCATTGGGCACTTATCTTCTTTAGTGGGAAAAAAGACGTTTGAATTCATTTATGATTTTGAATAGAAAGTGGTGGGACACGGATAATCCGAGCCACCCGAGGGAAAACTCCGTTTCCCGGCACTTAGCTGGAGTGCGCTCATCCCTCCTTGCAATCGGAGCGGATGGAGATCATGATCCCGAAAGTCGTACTTCAAACGCGTAGGCACTTACGACTTAGTAAGGTGATATAGAGGCGTCAGCTATTTCGCGCCCCTCTCTAGTTCGTTTGACGTTGAACTATGAGCGAGATCGCAAACAATCAAGATAACAATTATACTAGCATAATAATCCTAACATAGGAATGTAAAGCGTACTTATGCTAACAATAGCCGTTATTTCTAGTAATTGATATTTCCTAGGTTCATTTTTATTTAAGCATACACGAAGTTCCCAACATCGAGAATTTTCACGGAATGGAATATAAAGGTTACAAGGGGAAATTCCACTTGCCTTAGCGCAATGAAATTCCACTTGCCTTAGCGCAATGAGTTCTAGCAAGCGATTCCTTGCTACGAACGAGGATTCCGACCTATTGATAAGGGATTTACGAAAAGGCTCAAAAACACGATTTTCCTTCTCGAGTTCGGAATATCTCTTATAATGTTTTTATAAGAGGGTTTGAGTTTCTAAATTATTATAATAATAATTTAGAAAGTTATTTTCCTTAAAATCATAATATTCCTTTATTATTATTTTGATTTTGTAATATCCTTATTATTCCAAAAAACCTTTATTAAAAATAATTATTAAATAATCCTTTTTACTTAATTGAGTTAAATAAACTATTACTCTCGAATTTCCGATTCTTCTTGGGTGACCCTAGAATAGTGTCTACCTTATCTAGACATACTTTATTAAATATAATTTCTTGATAGAAAAGTATTTACCTACATAATTCTTTTTAAACAAAGTTGTCATGTCTATAATCCCTTTACAAGGAAGTTTCCTTAATTAGAAGTTCCTACTTTTCCTTATAAGGTAACTTGCCTAAAATACTTTTAATTTAGATTAATCTTATTTATTCTATTTCTATAACTCCTTTCACATTATATGACTTATAAAATATCTATGATCATAGTCTTATAAAATAGGGTCATGGCTTATAGAATATAATCATGGCTTATAAATATCCTACTTCATAATTATAGTCCATTATTATAATATTTGTAGGTTATAAAATAATATCTTTCCTATATCTTATTTATTTCTTTTCATGCAAGCAATCCTTATAACTATATAATATCAATATCATAAACTCATTATAAGGTCATACTTCTTATATTAACCTAGAACTTATGTCTTGCAATAATTCTTTATACTTAGAGTTTATTAAATTAATATCTTTCTCACATGATGACTATAATTATTAATAATATTATTCTGTCATAAAAATCATTATCTAAGTCAAACTATAGTCCATGATCACAAATTTTGAAACAATAATACTTTTATAAGGTTTCCCTACCATTTTATTATTATAATATGTCTTTAGACATTCTAACATCACTATCATATATTATAACTAAAATCATATAATAACCTAGTTTACTTTATAGTCATATTACTCATATAATAATAAAAGTTTATATCTTTTAGAAATCTCTACACCTAGAGGTAGGTCAAACTAATATTCTTATTAAACAATAGATTCATTAACATATCTATCATCATTATAAAAATTCATATATCATTATATTCTTTACACTTAGTGACATGCTACTTTATATTTTAGTAAATAATGAATTTATTTAATGTACCTAAATTCATATAATATGAATTTGTCTATAGTTTAAGACATGCAACAACTTATATCTTCTAGGAATCTTATTTCTTTTATAAAGATGATATTTTTCATATTAACAACTATCTTCATATGTTATATTTAATTTATATAAATCCTTTAATATTATGTAAGGAGCATGCTTTATATTATTTCAATAAAATTTATCTATTTGTTTTATTAAGTCTAAGTTACCATGGTAACTCTAGTTTGCTTCTAGCTTTCAACTAACAAATCTCTACTCAAATATTTTTATTTCTGATTTTCCTTAATTAATTTCTACTAATCTATAATAGTTTAATTAATTTATAAAAGCATAAATTAAACAAATAAAATTTAGGATTAGAGATTTATACTTTTCACTATTCTATAATACAAAATACTGGAGAAGAGGCAGGGGAGGGGTTCGGCGGTCAAGGCGGCGCGGCCAGGGGTGGGCGACGGCTCCGGCGACGCTGGCGGGCTCGGCGGCGGCCTGGTGGTCCGGTCGGCTCCCAAGGGTGGTCCGGCGGAGGCTCCAAGAGGAGGAAGAGGGAGTTTGGGTGTGTTTTAATGGAGGAATTTAACTTGGAATGTGGCTGATTTTTAAAGACTAATAGTGCTCTTGCTAGGAGAGGAAGAAGGGAGTTTGAATGTGTGATTGAAGAGGATGAAATAGGAGCCTTTTTATAGGCAAATTGGTGGAAGCTTGCAATCCATGGCTAAGGGAGTAGACCAATGGAGGGGGAGGCAAAACTTCACCATTGGTTACTTGTGTGTTTATTTGGTGGTGATGGAAGGATGATGCAAGTAGCTTAGTCTTGCAAGCCAAGGAGAAGGAAGAGGAGCATGCAATGGTGAAGCGTCAAATCAACTTTGACTTGTTTGAAGAAGAAGAAGATTGGTAGAGTATTTTATTAAAAGAGGGAGATTATGAGTAAGGAAGTCACATTGGTCTAGCGGAAGAGGGGAGGGCGTGTGTAGAGATTTGCAAGAGGTCTCGGGTTCAAATCCCTGCTCTTGCATTCTTTTTACAAAGCTTCTAAATTGGATTTTTAGACCTTTGTAATCTATGTTAGGAAATAAATTCAATTACTAAAGGACCTTATTTTTATCTAATGCTCTTTTTATTGATTTACCTCACTTTATTAATCTATGCCCCTCACGTCATTTTATTGAATTTTTAATCTTCTTGATAAACTCTTTCAAAAGAAAAATAGTAGAAGTTAATTTGATACTAACAAATTCTCCTTTTTAATTAGAGAAAATAATTGATAATAAATATTATATTATAAAAAGCTTGGAATATCGCAGATATTACAAAAGCCACCACTTGTGCTGAATTTCTTTGAACAAATGCCACCTCATGAAAATTGGGCACACATGTTTGATAAATTAAAACGGTCTTTGTTATATTATGTTTAATCGATTTATCAATGTGTTACTTCTGCTTTTCTGAGACGTGTGCACAAGGCTTTGACATGTTATTAAGGGCATTGACAATGTCTAATCTTGTCTAATCATGATAAGAGTCAAGCTAATGACGTTAAATAAGCGCTTCTTGGGAGGCAACCCAAGGTTTAGAGTAGATTTACTTTTCAATTAGTCTTTTGCTTTTTAGTAGTTTTTTGGTGTGTTAGATATCCCAGGTCTGAAGATTGATAACCCGAAGAACCATCACCGTCGGATTTCCCATCACTACCCGGATAGTTAGAGTTTTGTGAGTATTTCTCTTTTCTTTTCTTTTTATTATACTTTGGGGATAAAGTATGTTTTAAACATGGGGAAAGGGAATTACTTTTTGCATAGCATGTAGTTATATTAGTTTAGGTCATGTTTAAAACTTTTGCATGCATTGATTAAAATTTTTGAAAAAAAAAAATCAGAAAATTGAAAAAAAAATTACAAAAATATTGCATTTAGGCTCTTATTTCTCCATTGTTTAATTCCTCTTGTGTTCTAAGTTGAGTATAAATTCTAACTCATGATTTGCATAATATTTTGAAGTTGATATGATATGAGCATGATCATTGATTGATTACCTTGATTACAGGATGGATCATGTATTTAGCTTGAGTTTTAGATTCATTCTGAAGTTCTAAACAAAAAATTAGCCTTGTGAGATATTTTTGGCCTTTCATGATATATTTGTTCTCTACATTCTTGAGTGTATCACCATGATTATCTAGCTCTAGAACTTGCATTATGACTCTTTTTCAAGGCGACTTATATGATTGAATGCATGACATTAAAGTGATTGAGGCAATGTTTCTTTATAGCCTATTATTTTTCTTCCTACCTTACAAGATCCATGTTCTTGACACCCCATTTCTTTTGAGCTTGAAGCCTATTTTTGTTAGCTCCACAAAATAGTTCCTAGCCTAATAAGCTTGACCCATAATCCGGGATTTAGGACTTTAGGTTATGATTGTATTTTGTGTGAGTTTGATGTAAGTATGGGGGAGTTGGAGAAAGGTGGGAGAAAAGAGGAAATAAAACTCTTGGTTCAAAGAGTGAAAAAAATGAAGATGAAAAGTTGTGCAAAGAAAAAAGAAAAAAAAATTTGAGCTCAAAAGTTCGTAGTCTTCATTAGTAGCAAAGAAAGAGTTGAAAAGAGGCAAAAGAAAGAAAAAGAAAAAAACAAAAAGAAGCAAAGTGTTTGAATGTAAATGTATGGAGTTGAGAAGGGAAGTTGGGAAGTGTTATGTGAAGTAAAGTGTAAGGTTTGGGTTTAGGATTAGTTCTTTATCCCGGATTTAGCACCACAAGCCCAATGTTATCCCTTCCAAACCTTCCAAATTTCTCTTTACCTTGACCCCGTTAGAAGCCTTAAAAAGTCCTCATGATTTTTGTTATGTATTTGATCCTCAGCGGTGGAGATTTTGAACGCTGATGCAAGCATATGGTAGTCTAGTTTTCATGGTTGATTTTGAGTGAAACACATACCCTTAAACACTTGAGAGTTTGAGTGCAAACACTACCTTGGTGAGGTCTAGAATGAAAGAATGGTCTTTGCTCTATGCTTGTAATAATGCATGTTAGGAAGCCTTGGTCGGGTTTTTAATTATATGTGAAATGCTTGTTTGATTATGAGATGGATGCATGATTGCATTTCTATGGTGTGATTTGGATTTATATCTTGCTTGAGGACAAGCAAGGGTTAAGCATGGGGGAATTTGATAGCATGCATTTAAGTAGTGTTTAGAATGCATATTTATGTTTATATTGCATGGTTTTATTTTAGTTTAGCTTAGTTCCTAGGTTTTTAGGTTTTCTAGGAAATTCGGGTTTTGCGCTTGTTTTGTTCTGTTTTGCAGATCTTTAAGTAAACAAGCATGGACGGGATGGATCTTACTAGACTGTGGTGGAGTTTGAGGAATCTTAGAGTGATACAAGTAAAGATTGGAAGAACCAAGACCCAAGAGCTTGTGTGAAAAGAATGCCTAAACTCGGGCTATGCATTGAAGGTCTTATTTTGACACCTCTATCTTGCAATGCTTTGTTTGGGAGCTATAGTAATCAGATGAAGCTAAATTTGCTATCACTAGAAAGCTAATTCAAAGAGCTACAATTCATATTTTTACTCCGAGTCCAAATTCCAACTCGAAAGGGGTAAAAACAGCCTCCGAAGTGTCGCCTGAAATGCTGAACCGAGAGTGTCGCGGGCTAGGACACAAGATGCCGCGGCCGCGCCCCTTTATGTTGAGACCGCGCCGTCTGTCTTGCAACGGAGAAGTTGGGCCGCAAGTTTTGGGCTTCGGGTTGGACTTTATTAGGTCTTTTCCGACTAGTTTGATGTAATTTCGGGATATTTTTTATATTTGGATATCTTTGTGGGGTATTTAAAAATTGTTTTTAGTTTTCTCTCGCTAATTATTGTCATAACTTTTGATCAACTTTTGGAGGCTAGGGTTTTCTCTCTAGAGGCAACTTTAAACCTTTGTAAGTTTGCTTTTAATTTAATTATGCATTGTTAAATTCATTGTGTTTGACTAGTTATTGAAATCATAGATTGCATAATATTGTGAGGTTTGATTGATTCTCAATAAATTGAATAGGTTTTATTCACTGTGCTTAAGTGAATCAGAATTATTCTAGGGTTTTCTTAGATTAGCTACCTAATAGAATTTATAGGTTAATTTACAACTAATCTGATCAAGTCCCGTTCGGGATTGATTAGATAAAGTACCAAGTATAATTGTTTAGACCCGTTCGGGCTATTCAGTTGTAGAAGGGAATAAACCACATATAACTTGATTAGCTGTTTGCGTTGAGTATTTGTTTCTATCGATACTTTGAGCTTAAAGCTGTCGATTAATTGAATCTAGACGTTGTTCTAGGTTATTAGATGATTAGGGTTGTTCAGACTGTTAGTTCTTTCAACTAAATATAAAGTTTTGGATAATAATCCACGGTAGATTATTCAAGGGAATTGAGAATCAAGAGAATCAATGATCGATAAGCATATCTATGATGGATTTAACTAGTTGAACATATTTCTCTCATATATTTACAACCGAACTTTGCATTCATAGTTAGTTCTTAGTTTGCATATTAGATTAGATTTTCATTCAAAAACCCCACTTTGGTTACTTGGCACCTAAGTAATTATATAAATACACGAGTCTCTGTGGGATCGACCCTTACTTGCCGCTCTACTGAGTTGGTCAAGCTAAACATTCTTTGATAGGTATCAACGACCATCGAAAATACCTCATCAATCCCATGAACTAGGGGTGTCCATAAAAAACCAAAACCGAAACTCCGATTATTTTTTAGCTTAACCAAACCGATTTTTTTTTAAATTTCGGTTTGGCTAACCGAAGCCAAAATATTTTCGGTTTATCGGTTCGGTTTCGGTTCACGACTTTACATATAACGGTTAACCGAAAAACCGAAAATATATTAATATTTTATTCAAATATTAGTTATCTTTGATTTATTTAGTAGTTAAACTCTATTATCTTTAAGACGTTAATCTAATTTGAGTCTTTCCATCTTCAATTCTAACAATTTGCATACTATTTTTCCACTTCTCATTGAAATAAGAGTCACTTATTAAATTTGATGGGATGAAAATTAATACACACAATGTTTGATTCCACAGTCCACACAATATAGTATAGACTCTCGATATTTGTTTACAACAACTAAAACAATATATAGAGATAGGCTCAACTTTCTCTCTAGAATGGGGAGTCATAAAAATTGGCCGCGAAGGCCTACGAATTTTGACCGATAAGGTTGTCGATTATCGACCGAGAAGGCCTTCTGACCCTAGGCTGAGAAAGCCTTCGTTTTCCACCAAGAAGGTAAGAGATTCTGCTGAGCAGGCGTAGATTTTTGAGGATAAGGCTATTCGTTTCGCCTTTTGCCCTTATCGATATCGTTCTCGGCTTTTCCGACACATCAATGGGGGTATGATAGTTTGATGACAACGTTTCAAACTTCCTTTCTGTGTGTTCTATTGTGAGACTAATTCTATGGCACCAGATTAGATCTTTGAGAAATTGATGGATACCGCTAGCTTGGATGCCATATTTGGTTGGTTTATTCATCCATCCAATCAATGGGTTTGAATGAAGGTCTGATAAATAAAGTTTTTCGATCTCCGTTTGATGTTCGCTCTGTCCATTTTTTTTGGACATTTGATTTATTGTTTTAGATAAATGTTTTGACCGCATTAAAGCTCCTTCTTCTCTGATCTCTTTCAAAGCCCCTTAGAATCTTTGATTGTGGAGTTTGTTGCTCTTGTGGACCTGGCTGTAGAACCATTGTGAGCTTTCAACTTCCGCCAAGTTGAGTTGTTGTCGGCGTTTTTTGCCTTGTGGTAACCCATTTTTTGGCTTGTTTGCCGACGGTGGGTTGACGTTCTGTTTATGGCTATGTTTTAGCCACGTATCCGGTTGCTGGTTTCGTTTTGGTCTTAGATCCATGACTACGTGTTTGACTAGTTTTGGGCTTAGGTTCCTTGTTAAAGCTTAGATATTAACTCCACTGTTTTTGTTTGTTGGTTTTTTGTTGGGCCCTTCGCCCTCTTAGGTAGTTGGGTTTGGACCTTTTTTACTACAGTTTGTCTCACTCTCACTCTCCTTCTTATGTACCTCACCGGAATTGGGAACTGAGTTTGGGCTTGGATTGTTAGGCATGGTTGTGGTGCTCTAACGACTTCTGATGGTTCTTCTTTAGATGAAGATTCGTCAGCGGTCCTTTGCGCATCCCTCTGGATTGTTCAGGGTTGACCTCTAGTCCTACGACGCTTTGACTTCTCACGCAATTCTCTCCGGCTACCATTCTTGTTTCGTTTTCCTTTCTTCGGTTTTTGTATTTTACCTTACTTGTGGTTGCTTGTTGTGCTTGTTGCTTGCTGAGCTTTCGGCTGCTATCTCTTGATAGCCTCTCGGGTTGCCAGGTTTGTCTGGTACCCTGAATCCTTACCTACTAAAAAAAACACCAAAACAATATGATACAAGTACATATTTAAAATAAAAGTCTTGCTTGGTCAATTTTTTTATTCAAATTTTATTTTTTTTAGTCTTAATTATTTAAGGTAAAATTACATAAACGGTTATCGGTTAACCGAAAAAATCGAACCGAAAAAGGTTTCGGTTCATGATTTTAACTAACCGAAATCATGGTTAACCGAACTCATGATTTTAACTTCGGTTAACCGGAATCTCGGTTAATCGGGTTTGGACACCCCTACCATGAACCCAAAAAACAGTTTATCATTGTTTACTTCATGAACATTTTTAAACTAAGTCCTAAAAACTACCTTGCTTGGAAAACCCAAGTCAAGGCCACTCTTCTAGGCTATAGCCGACCTATTCAATTCCCTCTAAAAATATTTAGAGAATGTATTAATTATATATGCTATCATGACAACTTTAAATTGGTGATATTATATTTTATAATATTTTGGTGAATATTTATATATGTAATAAGTACAAGGTTCTCTACAATAGGGAAATTGTTGGAGTTGAAGGAAAATTATTTTTTGAAGAATACAACATTTAGTTCTCTTTATTAGAGAAAGTAATAGGAATTTGTTGGACATGCTCTAAAAGCAAGCCCAAAAGATTCCCGATAACTTTCTCCAAAATGGAAAACCAACTGCAATATTCTCCAAAAAAAATTTATCTCAACTCCAACAGATTCTCTATTCTGGAAAACGTTGCATTTAATACTTTCATTTTTTACCAAATAAATTACAACATTTAATTATATACTCCCTCCGTTCTATTCTACTTGTCCTTTTTAATTGTTTCATATATATTAAGAAACTCATTGAAAATGTAAAAAAATATTATTGAAAATCCAAAATTTTCCAAATGTAATCACAAATTAATTACTAACTACCCTTTATAGCCAATAGATAGAGAGAAAAAGTCAATATGAACCATTTCCAATATATTAATTAAATAAAAATTCTAAATGGACAAGTTTTGTTGAACAAAGTTTTGAGGCTAGAAAGACAAGTAGAATAAAACGGAGGGAGTATTATCTTACATAAGAAAATAAAATATTATAGAATCTTAACCTAATACATGATAAATTATTTGTTATTTCACTTTTAAGAAAACAAAAATACTTTAGAATTTTAATTTAAAGAAGAAAAGGAAAATAAAAAATATAAAATACTCGTTTTTATTTTAGAATTTTAGAATCTTAAAAAAAATATGAACCATTTAATCAAGTGTAATGATTTTGGAGATTGGAGGATCACTCCAAATTTGGGGAGATTCTTACCCATTTTAGAAACCACTCCAAAATTAGAAAAAAAGATGGAGAATTTATTAGACCAAAAAATGGTCCAAAATCTCCAAAAGTCTGATTACTAAGAATTTGGAAAAGTCATTTGGAGATATTCTTAGAATGTTTACTAAAATTGATTTCATGTTTGCAATAACATCTGCACCAAAGGCAGTAAAAATATAATTAATCTTTAACTACTTTGAAGCTCTAATCACAAGTCAAAACCACACGTAAACTAAGAAATCAAGATTAAAACTTTTTTATTTGTTTTCAAAAAAGTAGCTAGGGCATCTTGAGATTCGATCACTAACATTTAGATTTCACTAAGAATTTATCACATGATTTAATATCTTTAGTTTGAATTGGAAAATGTGATTTAATTTTATGATTCACATGTACACAGGAATTTATGTTATTAATCGTTACAGAAGTATTGTGCGCTGAATAAATTTAAGACGACATTTACATGAATGCTCTTAGTGGTTTTGATAAATCTATGGCAACATTCAATGAACCTAAAAAAAGGAAAAGCAGATTAAAATGAGCCCATTGCCAAAGATAGAATAGCTTAGCATCATGCAAAGCACATCAAGGCAACAAAAGAAAAGCGGCCTAAATACTAATGTAATCAGAACACCTGTCTCACCAACATAATTACGAATTAGGTGGGATCAACACCTCTTTATTCTGGTTTTCAAATGAAGAGAAATCAGGGAGAGAGTTGATCCAGTTCTGGTAATCTCCATCCATGTCGTTGATGCATTCCAACAAAATGCACTTTAAATGAAAGCTAGTCAACTGATATCTTCATGGAGTGCATTTTCTGAAGAAGCTCTTGAACTTTGCAAACTTCCTTCTGACGAGCGAAGCCACTGATCAATGCTGTAAAAGTAATAACATCGATCAGGGGAATAACCCTTGGCTTCCATTTCAAGAAACAAGTTTTGTGCTTCCTGCAACATGCCTGCTTTGCAATACCCATCTATAAGTGTGTTATATGTGTTTAACATTACACTCATAGCCACAACTTTCGCACATCCTCCCTTTTAAACAAAATGGTAGTGAATGGGTAAGAATCTCCAAAACTTTCTGGAGATCACTCCAACTTTGGGGAGATGCTTACCCATTTTGGAGAATCTCCCCAAATCAAATTTGGGGAGATTCTTACCCATTTTGGAGACCACTCCAAAATTAGAAAAAGTTGCAGGAAGCTTTTAAACAAAAAGTTGCAGGGCTATGAGTGAAAGTTGTGCGAAAGTTGGAGTGATCTCCAAAACTTTCGCACATCATTCTGGATTAAACAAGTACAAGTAGCTGTATTAGGAATTTCACCCCTTTGGGTCAACTTTACCACCTTCACAGTTTGCTCTATACTCCCTTCCTTGCACAGACTGTCAATTATGGTAGTGAATGTCACCACATTTGGCAATATACCTTCTCCAATCATATTTTCAAAGAACGTTTTTGCCTCATCATCATTTCCAGAAAGATACAACCCATTAATCAAAGAACTATATAGGTGATGACATTGGGAGAAATGGAACGACTTTTCATTTCCGTAAAAAGCTCTTTGGCTTTATCCACATGTCCTCCTTCACTAGCAACAAGCATCTCTAAGAAAATAGCCCTTCTTTGCATAACCCATCAATCAATCCAGAGTAATCAAAGATATCCGGAGAAATACCACTACTATTCATTTCTAAAAAGAGCTCTTGAGCCTCACCATATGCCCTTGTTTACACAACCCATCAATCATAGTTACATAAGTAACTTGATCTGGCCTGCAAACACCAATTTCCATCTTTTTCATGTCCGTAAATAAATTTACAGCATCTCCAACTTTCTTCACATGAAATAGTCCTTTCGATCAGTATTCCCAGTTTTACATAAACAATCTACCAGAGTAGTGTAAGTAAAGACGTCAGGAGTACATTCCAACTGAATCATCTTTGAATACAAACCAACGGCTTCAACCACTTTCTTATCTAAAAAAATCCTTTGATCAACGAATTAAATATAAAAAATATTCGGACAATATCCATTCTTCAAAATGAGGCCAAATGCATGAAAATGCAGCACTCACTAATTTCATGCATTACTCTTTCTACCATTATATGCAACAACTAAAGAGAGCTTTTGTAAGTTACCTCTGGAAGTCATTCTTTTTCCTAGGCAATAAGACAAATAAACTTCAGCAATTAGTGGATTAGGGCATAGAAGGCTCCCAGGTTGTGTGAGATGAAGAGATTTTTACCCCAACACTGTAAAGCTGAAGTGTCGAAGACGTTTTTGGCATGTTAACTTTCAATTTAGGGAAATGAAATTGATAGAAATGAATGACAAGTAAACGTAAATGTGGAGGAACAAAATTACAAGCAAACCTACCATGAATGGCGACGGGCGACGGACAACGGACGGAGTGGTGGGAGGCGACCGAGAGAGAGTTGATCGATGAAAGGTAGTAATCCAAAAGTGATACTTTGCCTGCTGCAAGTGATTGGCCTCGCCGTAGACGATTAAAACAGAAGTTGAGGGCTGAAAGCGGCGGGCTTACGGTGGAAGATTGCGTGGCGCGTGGGGGTAATTGAGGTTCTGTTATGAGAAAACTGAGAACAGAGGCAATGAAACTTGAAAATTTTTTTGGTCACATAAGTTTTTGCCGAAATTTTGTGCACTCTCAATTTTATATGTTGTGCACTCCAACATGTGCGGAATACAAACTCGCACATGTATTTTTTTTAAAAACCCGGGCTTGTCTTGCGCGGATCTGAAACGCGCATAAAAAACGGTTCGATCGTGAGTAAACCGGAATTAAGACAAGTTTGACTTTAAATTGACCAAAGTTTGAGGGTTTATTGGCGGGTTTGAAACCCGCCCAAATTTGACCTAGTTGTGCGGGTTCCAAACCTGCACAACGTCCTTATATGAATGCGCCGCACATTCACTTCGTCTTCTACCTCAAGCTATTCCGAGCGAGAACGATAATCGTCTTCATGCATTCATTCCAAGCGAGAGCGATTCCCAAGAAATTGGTATGGAATCCTTAGCAACAGAGGAGGATTCGGCGGCTGAGACGGTTGGCGCCCAAATGCCCAGCGATTCAGGCAATGCACAACCGTCTTTGGCGGATTTGGGCTCCGCACACCAGTCGTTAGCGGGTTCCAACAACGCACAACGGTCTTCGATGGGTTCAGGCTTTGCACACAATCGTTGGCGGGTTCCGGTTCCGCATAGGTGTCATCGGCGGTGGTGGGAGAGGTGGCGTTGGGGGTGGTGGTAGAGGTGGCACCAGCGGTGGAGAGGAGCGACGTGGCGGTGGAGATGGAGGTGGAAGTGGGCCCGAGCGGATCGACGACGACAAAGGATGCAGATCCAGGTCGTTTAGTGCTTCGGGGAGACTGATTGATGAAGTATTTTTATACAATATGTTTTGAATATATTTTATATATAGATTTATATTGATAGTTTATTTAGAATTTATCAAAATCATGTTAAATATATTTTATTCAACTGAATTTATATGAAATGCATATTAAATTCTAGAAATTATATTATATGAAATGATATATTTTATTTATGAAATGCATATATTTTATTTAAAAAATCATACCTTAGAGATAATATGTTAATTGTTGAGAGGGATTTACTTGACAACAAATAAATTTATAGTCAAGACCCCGATGAGTATAGCAAAGTCAAGATCGCCCACGGGAAGCGAGGTTGTGCCTAATTACTAAACTAAAAAGCAAAAGAGAAAACAAAGCCAGGAACAAAGCGAAGCAAAACAAACAAAACAAACACACTTGAAAGGGGGTCGATATCGACCTTGTCATGGTCGGTATCGAGGTGCAAATTCAGCAGAAAAACTAAGTAAACTGCAAGACAAAGGGGAAATTTGCAAGTCTTTACCGACCTGGGCAGGGTCGATATCGAGGTACCTGGGAATTAAACTCGACTCAAAAATAAGGGAAAATCTAGGATAAGGGTATACCACAACATAATCATGCAATTTCAAACAATATGAATCATAAAATCATGCCTTTAACATAAAGTTATCAACTTTCGTTGAATAAACAAGCAAATCAATCAATTTTCAAAAATCAAATCACTTTATCTACTTATTTTGATCTAAAGTTCTCAACTTTCGTCTCAAACTTTATCTCTATTCAAATTCATAACTTTCTCTTTCAATCAAGTTAAGAATATGAAATACTTCAACTTTCGTCAAAGCTTTTGCATAAACAAGTAGAAGAATAGATAAAAGTCATTAAATTCATTCATCACATCATCATTCATGCACAATCATGTTGGGTTTCTAACCCCAACCCTAGATTAGGAGACTACTCACTCATGATTGGACAAAAACAAGCAAAGAGATTGAAAGAAAACATACTTCAATTGAAAACTAAAAGCTTACTTCAATTGAAACTCAAACTTGTCTTAGAACACAACTTAGAACACAATAAAATCTCCACAATCTTCTTCCTTGTGCTCCAAGCAACAACTTGCCTTCTAAAAAAAACCTAAACTTGCGTGAAATAAAACCTAGGGGGAGAGAGAGAACCTCCAACTTGTTTAAAACAAGAGTATTTATACTAGAAAAAACCTCTCTAAAAAGCTTCCATAAAAAAACAAACCTATAAAAGATAAAAGATAACGGAATAAAAGCATTGAATGCACTAAGTCGGCTATGCTGAGTGCCTCGGTATCGACCCCCAGAGGGTCGATAACGAGGTTGGTCTTGACTTGTTTTCTTGCCATTCTTCCTTTTTCTCTTTGGATTTTGTGGGAGTTTCTTCCATAACTTTCTTCTCTTGTTCCTCCTAGCTTAGTCCTCTCCTTTCATGTCCTTGAATGCTCCAATTACGCCTCTAAACCTACACAAAAACACACCAACAGCGTAGTTTCCATACTTTTCACAAAATATGCAAACTATACTAAAAAGACATAAAACACTCACAAAACCACAACTAAACTAAACTAAAAGACCTAGAAAAACATACTAAAACTATACTTAAAAAACATGGACATCAAAATAGCCCATACTTAGGCTTGCTCGTCCTCAAGCAATCACTAAACAAAGATCAAAACCATCAACATATCTATCAAGTAATAGCCATAACCAAAAAGAAACATCAGCACAAGTGAAATTTAGACAAGTGACTTAAACGTCATTACACATATATGAGCAACTAATAAGCAAAAGAAATCACAATCCAACCTCACAAGGGATATATGTTTCACTCAACTCTCATGTGCTTGGGCTTATAAGTACAACTCTCAACTCAATCAAATATGCATAAACTCATAGAAATTGTAACTTATATCACCAATCTATCCACCAAAGATGTCAAAACAAGTTAAATCATCAAGAGAGCTTAGGCTCAATGAAAAACTTCATAGAAGCTTCCATTCGGCCGGGTTGTAATGGGGCTTGGTAATGACAATAAGGCGTGGAAATATTTTGGCATGTGGTGCTAAAAATCCGGGAATCAAGACTCCTAAATTCTCCAACACAACTTAATTACCAACTCTCAAAAACATCTTACCAACCTCACTAAAACTTTAAAAATCAACTCACTTTTCATTAACCCTTTTTCGTCCTAGAAAGTCTCATATACATATACAAAAGAATTCTTGGCCTTTTCTTTTCTTTGCTTGCGCTTATTCACTTTTCTTCTCCTCGTTTTTTGAATTTTTCACTGATTTTCTGATTATTTTTTTCTAAAGGAGGGGGTCGGTAACGAGGCTGCAATTTCATTCTTTTTTTTTTACTTGTGCATTCTTTCTTTAAACCAAGAATCCTTTCTTTACAGCTTCTTTGAACTATAAGACTTCCATTCTACCCATCCCGTCCCTTCTTATTTGAACCAACATACAAACTCAAACCAATTCAACCAACTAATTCCTAATCCTCGGATAGGGTCAAGCTTATATCGACGAGGGAATAATTTTGTGGAGCTACAAAAATAGGCTTTAAGGCACAAAGATTGGCTTCAAAAAGATAGATAATGTAAGGGTGGATAAGGATAAATAAGGCTTATGAAAAATCAGCTCTCCATCATATGATTTTTCATGTTATGAACTAAAATCTTATATAGGCTTTGAGAAATAGATAACCATCACAATTTCAAGAGATAATATACACATAAGAGAGTAATTCACACAAGAAAATCAAGGCTAAAATATGCTCACAAGGAAATTTGTTGGATTGCAATAAATTAATGCTAAAAGTCATATGTGCTCAATTTCATCACAAGCTAAAAATTCACATAAAAACATTTCATGATAGACTCGGACTAAACCATCAAAGACATGCTAAACGAATTTACATGATTATGCAAGCAATTACTATCATAGAACTACTAAAGATAAGGTACTATCCATCCTAAAAATCTTTTTGTATTTTTTATCAAAATTTTCAATTTTTTTTATTTTTTTAAGGAAAGCAAAGAAAGCAACTAAACAACTTAGACCAACTAGACATCAAAGCAAGACATAAAACACAGAAACACAAGAGTTTTCTTTTCCCTCCCTACCCCATACTTAAACCTAACAGTGTCCCCACTGTTAGAACAATGAAAGGTAAAAATAAAGAAATAGGGAAAAGAAAACGAACTCACAAGATCAATTTTGAAGTAGCCTGAAAACATCCTTGAACACTTGAAAAGAGAGAGGTGAATTTCTTTGGGGTTTGTTTTCCTGAAAGGGTCGGTATCGACCCTATGGGGGTCGGTAACGACCTGCATATGTTGCACCAAATTGCTTTATTTTCACCTCGTTTTCCCTATATCACTTATCAAGACATTCTATTACGAAAATCTAAAATCTAATCCTAAAAACAAGTCAAAATAAAACCAGAAAAAAGATCTGAGAAAGAGAAACTAAAAGCGAGTTGCCTCCCGTAAGCGCTATTTTTAATGTCGTTATCCCGACAAACTTACCTTAGCTAATCGGAGGATGTTAGAGCCCAAGTGGCTCGGATTACCTCATCCGGGTCAGTTTGCTCATAGTATTTCTTGAACCGATGCCCATTGACCTTGAATATGGCTCCATTGTTGTCTACTAGATCAACTGCTCCATGGGGATATATGTGGTGGACCACGAATGGCCCACTCCATCTTGATCTTAGTTTCCCTGGAAATAAGCGAAGTCTAGAGTTAAAGAAGAGTACCTTGTCACCAACTTCATAGGTTTTTGGCACCATGATCTTGTCATGCCACAACTTGGTGCACTCCTTGTAGATTCCGGCATTCTCATACGCCCGTAGCCTCAACTCGTCTAGCTCTTGCAAGTCCATAAACCGTTTTGCGCCGGCCTTGTCGAGATTCATGTTAAGCTCCTTAAGAGCCCATAATGCCTTGTGCTCCAACTCGATTGGCAAATGACATGCCTTGCCATAAACCAGGTTGTATGGAGTGGTGCATATGGGTGTTTTGTAAGCTGTTCTATATGCCCATAAAGCGTCATCAAGCTTGGATGACCAATCTTTCCTAGAGTGGGAGACCGTCTTCTCCAAAATGCTCTTGAGTTGCCGATTTGACACTTCTACTTGGCCGCTAGTTTGGGGATGGTAGGGCATTGCCACCCTATGTGATACCCCATACTTGGCCAAAAGAGCTTCAAAGCTCCTCTCTATGAAATGAGATCCATCATCACTAATGAGAACTCGTGGCACTCCAAACTTGGGAAAAATGTTAGTTTTCATAAATTTGGCCACAATTTTAGCATCATTGTTTCGTGTAGCAATGGCTTCCACCTACTTAAAGACATAGTCAACCGCCACTCGGATCTACTTGTAGGGTCCCGATGATGGGAAGGGTCCCATGAAGTCTATGCCCCAAACGTCGAAAAGCTCGACCTCTAAGATCCCAGTGAGTGGGTTCTCATGTCTCCAAGTGATACTCCTGGAGTGTTGGCATTCATTACAAGACGTCACGAATTCCTGTACGTCTTTGAAAAGTGTTGGCCAGTAGAGATCACTTTGAAGAATCTTCGTTGTAGTCTTAATCCTTTTGCATGGCCACATGTGGGGGAGAGTGTGACAATGACGGATCACACTCTCTATCTCCTCCTCTAGAACACAACGTCGAAAAATATGATCACTCCTTTGCTTGAACAAGTAAGGATCATCCCAATAATACTTCTTGACGTCATGGAGAAACTTCATCTTCTTTTGTGGGGTCAAGCCCTCGAGAATCACGCCTCCTACAATGTAGTTAGCAAAATTCGCAAACCAAGGGGTTTTTGACCCTCTAATAGCATGGATAGAATGAAGAGAAGTAGATGGAGGAGATAAGAAAAGTTTTGAATCAAGAAGAATTGAAATAGGTTGAGAAACTTACATGAATGGGTCGTTATCGGACTAGGTAGGGTCGTTATCGACCCTATTGCTTCATTGTCGGCCTCGGTAACAATCTCCTCTACCTCGGTAGTTGTCCTGCTTTGTTATCGACCTCTTTCACTTCGATAACGATGTTTGCAGAATGCTCCAGCCTTAGAAAAGGGTTGATAACGACCTTTGTAGGGTCGGTAGGCCCTTTGTTGTTGCATTTTGCACCCTCGTTCAGCATGAGGTGTTCGTCTGGCCTGGAGTCATTGATTGGCACGACATTATTGTATTCTGTGATGTGTTGTACTGGCAACCTTGATAAGTGATCGGTACTAACTTTTCAGCTCCTTTCTTGTCTCTAATTTCATGATCAAATTCCTATAAAAAGAGCATCCAATGAAGTAGCCTAGGTTTGGTATCCTTCTTAGCCATTAAATATCTAACGGCCTCATGGTCTGTATAAACAATCACTTTAGAAGCAAACAGATAGGAACGAAATTTCTCAAAAGCAAATACCACAGCAAGGAATTCCTTCTCTATTGTGGAATACTTACTCTGCGCCTCATCAAGCATCTTACTTGCATAATAGATTGCGTGGAGCTTCTTATCCTTCTGTTGCTCTAGTACTGCTCCAACAACATAATCGTTGGCATCACACATAATCTAGAAGGGTCCAGTTTGCTGACTGTATTATAGGAGCAAAAATGAGGGATTCTCTTAACATGTGAAAAGCTTCAAGACATTTTGGAGACAACTCAAACACTACATATTTCATTAGTAGGTTAGTCAAAGGTTTAGCTATCTTAAAAAAATCCTGAAAAAGCATCTGTAGAAGCCAACATGCCCTAAAAAAACTCCTATCGTGTTTAACAAAAGAAGGGGGAAGTAGTTTTTCAATAAGCTCAATTTTGGCCTTGTCTACCTCTATCCCTCTCTTTGAGACGAGACGTCCTAGCACAATCCCCTCTTGGACCATGAAATGGCATTTTTCCAATTTAGAACAAGGTTGGTTTCTTCACATCTTTTAAGCACACGAGTAATATTAGCAAGACAAAAATCAAATGAAGAACCATAACCAGAAAAACATCCACAAAAACCTCTACTATATCCTCTATCATGTTAGAGAAGATAGCCATCATGCATCTTTGAAAAGTTGCAGGGGCATTGCAAAGCCCAAATGGCATTCTTCTATGTACAAAAGTCCCATAGGGACATGTAAAGGTTGTTTTCTCTTGGTCATCAAGATGAATGGGAACTTGCCAAAAACCGCTATAGCCATCTAAATAACAAAAATAATCATGCTGGGCTAAGCGTTCTAGAACTTGATCAATGAAAGGAAGTGGGAAATGATATTTTCTTGTAGCACTGTTTAACTTCCTATAATCAATACACATCCTCCAACTAGTTGTGGTCCTAGTGGGTATTAGTTCTCCATTTTCATTCTTAATAACTATCATCCCGCCCTTTTTAGGGACTACATGGACCGGAACAACCCATTGATTGTCCGATAAAGGAAAAATAATCCCAGCATCAAGTAGTTTTAAAATTTCCTTTTTGACCACATCTTTCATGTTAGGATTCAGCCTATGCTGATGCTCTATGGTGGGTTTGTGATTATTCTCCATGTAGATCCTATGCATCATAATGAGGAGGATACGCCAATTATGTCATCTAGGGAATAGCCAATGGCTTTCCTATGGGTCCTAAGCATAGCAATCAACTCCTGTATTTCTTCATCATGTAATTGAGAATTAATGATAACAGGGAAGGTAGAGTTAGGACCAAGAAATTCATACCTGAGGGAGTTTGGAAGTGGCTTAAGCGTTGGAGTAAGCTCAGTCGGGATAAGAATAGACTCTTCATGCTCTGTCTTCAAGACCTCCACAAGGTAAGTAAATACCAGAAGCTCTTCATCATCAACCAGAAGGGTCGGTATCGACCTTGTGGGGGTCGGTAACGAGTCTATTGTACCTTCCAGTAGGGTTGATATCGACTCGGGTGGGGTCGGTATCGATCCGGTACACACCTTTTGCTCTATGGGATGTCGGTGACGATGATGTAGGGTTGAATTCAGCATCCTCTCAATCGGGTCCCCACATTCGATTTAGTAAGTGTGGGTGTAGAGCATCTTGACCTATTCTGTGTTGGTCTCCTTCATAGTGGGGTTAAAACGGAACTTTTACCACCTCATCCCCGATCTCGAAAGTTAGGATTCCCCTCCTAACATCGATTATGGCAGCTGTTGTGGCTAAGAATGGCCTACGTAGAATGATAGGCACTACCGGGTCTTCGGACATCTCCATCACAATAAAATCATTCAAGCACAAAGAACTTTCCCACTTGCACTAGGAAATCATCAACATCTCCTGTAGGTTTGACACAGGATCCATCCGCCATATACAGCTTCATATTGACAGGTTTCACCGGTCCTATGTTGGATTTTGACCAAATAGAGAGTGGTAGGAGACTTGCGCTGGCACCTAAGTCACATAAAGCTTTGAAACGATAAGCTCCAATACCAAATGTGATTGAGAACTTACATGGGTCGCCTATCTTCTCAGGGAGCTCTAAGGATCGAACCTCATCTGTCAGCTCAAATATAGACCTCTTCCTGCTCAAGATTTCTTTCTAGAATTTGGTGTAAGCAGGCATTTCGCTTAGGGCCTCATCGAATGGTATGGAAATATTTAAGCCTTGAAGAACCTTAACAAAATGCCTAAACTTCCCTTCTGTAGAGTCCTTGAACCTCTTAGAGGGGAAGGGAAGAGTCTTTGCCGGGCTCGGAACCAAAACAGGTTCGAGTTGTGGCGTTACCGAATCAACAAGGGGGTTGGTCGATGCTAGAGAAGGGTCGATACCGACCCTTTGGGGGCCATTAACGACCTCGTGAATGAGAAAAGGTGTCAATTTTGTAGACTTACCTGGGATGGAAGGGTCGCTATGGACCCTGGGGGGTCGGTAACGATGTGTTGAGCTTCGGTATCGACCTTGTTGGGATAAGTAACAGGCCTGACTGGGGTGTCGTCTTCATCTTTGTTCTCTTTTTCCTTGATTTCATCACGATCCAACAACTTCTTTCCACTTCTTAGGTGTATTGCTACAATTTGTCCTCTAGGGTTTTCCTCGGGGCGGCCCGGTAATTGCGCTTGAGGTCTTGAAATTTGTACAGCAAGGTTACCTAATTGGGAATTTACACTTTTTCTCCATGTTTCGAACTCTTCCATCTGATTATTAAGGTTGGCTTGGACTCCATCAATCTTGTTTGGACGTCATTAAATTAATTGTGGACTCCATTAATGCCCTCTTGCGGCCCTTGTACCCATGAAGGTGGCTCTTGATAGCCTGGAGGTCTGTAAGCTACATGTTGTGTCTCTTGTGATGGAGGCGCATTGATTTGACCTTGGTTGTAACCTCCCCATGTAAGATAGGTGTTGTTTCTATCATAGTTGTTAGGCGGGTTTCTATATTGACATCTCATATAATGTGCATCAGCATAGGTCTTAGCGGCTCTAACCTACTCAATGTTAGTGCAAGCATAAGTACTATGGGCTTGAGAGCCACATTCTTGACAAGGTTGAAAGGTTTTAAGGAAACTTACCTATTTCTTAAGCCGATTGATCTCATATTGCATGAATTGGACCTTAACATCTGGATCAATATTGGTGTTTGGATTGTAGAGCCTCTTTTGAGGTTGGGACGTCTGTTGTGTCCCGTACATGGCATCATAATTGGTGAGTTTGTCAAGCAAACGCCCATGCTTCATAGGGATCCATATCAATAAAACCGCAATCGGTGTGCAAGTTGATGCGGTCTTTAGTTGTAGCATTAATACCTTGGAAGAAGATCTCTTGTAGGACATATTGTGGTTTCCCATGGGTCCGGCATTGTCTAAGCATCTCCTTGAATCTCTCCCATGTCTCCACAAGGGTCTCGTTAGGCAGCTGGTGGTCAGAGGTGATGTGTTTCCTTAACTCCGTAGTTTTGGCAAGAGGGAAGAACTTTGTCATGAAGAATTCATACAAAGCCTTCCAAGTCCTTATTGACCTTGAAGGTATGCTCTCTAGCCAACTCAGGGCCTTTCCTGTAATGGACCACTTAAAAGCTTTCAACAAAACATATTCCAAAGAGACACCATCAGTAGAAATAGTGTCACACAAATCTATAAAATTTCTAATATGCTCTGTTGGGCACTCAGTGGGTTTCCCTTCAAACTGAGCCCTTTTAATCTAGGATATAAATTGAGATTTGATCTCAAAGGACTTCTCTGTCTATGGGAGAACGATTGCTGACTTTGGCACCCTCAATTCTAGTCCCATGTACTGCTTAGCGTTCTTAGGGATGGCGTTCAACTGCTCTCGTAAAAGTGCAGCTGCAACATGTGCTGTAACTCTTTCTCTCTGCATTGCCTCCATCTGTATATGGACGTTAGCCATTTGTTGAGCAATATCCTCAAGAGTAGCCATTGCATAAAACCTAAAAAGATAAACAGAAGAAAACAAATACAGGGCCGAGCTATTCCCAAACCCAAAAAGCAACTAAACACAGTGTTATCGCTTCCCCAGCAACAACGCTAATTTGTTGAGAGGGATTTGCTTGACAACAAATAAATTTATAGTCAAGACCCCGATGAATATAGCGAAGTCAAGATCGTCCACGGGAAGCGAGGTTGTGTCTACTAAACTAAAAAGCAAAAGATAAGGCAAAACAAAGCTAGAAACAAAGCAAAACAACTAAACAAATGAAATGAAGAAGGTCGATATCGACCCCCTTTCCGGTGTGCTTTTTGGTTTTTTTTATTAGGAAAGAAATTAGGATGACCACTAACAAGCTAGTGGTCTCCCTAGAGCATCCTGGCGGATGAGGGTATGGAGGCCCAAGTCAGCTGCAAGTGGGAAAGAGGAGACGCTCCTAAACGATCCATCGATGAAGTCCGCCACAGAATTACACTCCCGAACGACGTGAGTGATGCACCAATCCTGGAAATGAGCTAACAAGCAATGGATATCCGCACGTAGCATCTCAATCTCCCACGGGCAGCGCCAGTCACCGAGCACGACATTGATCAACTGTAAATTATCGCTTTCAATCTGGATCCGAGGAATGCCACGTCTGGTGGCCTCGATAAGTCCTTGGCACAAGGCAATGGTCTCGGACCTCAGAACGGATTGTTTACCAATTAGTCCTCCGTCAAAGTGGATAGGGGAGCCACCAGAGTCCCTGAGGATGAACCCGATGAAGCCACGCCATCTGCATTCATTGCACCATCAAAATTCAATTCAATAAAATCCCTTTTGGGTTTTTCCCATTTGCTTTGCTTTCTCCCACCTCGGCCCCATACAATATGGTTACAGGGACCGGAGGAGGCAACAGAATCAGCAAGTTTCCAGTCTTTAAACTGGTTTCAGACGAACTCAACGATTTGATCGGAATTGGTCAAGTTAGTGTCGGCATTACAGTCAAAGACTCTCTTGTTCCTCGAGAACCAAACGCTCCACCAGATGTTACTGAGGATTTCAAATTCCTCTTTGGTTGTCTTATTCTTAATTTCTTCCAGAAACTCATATGGTTTTCTCCCGTCCTGGGGAACTTGATCAGTGATCCCCCGTAATTTTGGGTCTAATGAGTTAAGGTTTGCCTTTGTGAGGGGGAAAGAAGTTAACACATGGAATGTGTCCTCCTCCGTATAGTTACATGCCTCATAGCCTTGTGTTACCGGGATATTGTTCGCTGCAAGCCTTCTTTTAGTTGGTAGACCGTTACAGGCTACTTTCCACATGAAATTCTTCATTTTAGGAGTGATGTGTAGTCGGTTTATCCATTCTAAGTTAATTTTGGGTTCTCCTTATATTGGTGGAGCCAATGCATGGTGGAGTGGGTGGAATACAACCCATTTTTACTTGGTTGCCAGTACAATCTGTCAGGTAATTTGTTAATGGGATTGATAATTTTGGATATGATGTCGAGGTCACCCGCTGAGACGACCTCAGGCAAATTCTCCGTGTTCCATGAGTTATCTTCTCGGAGGTATGCCTCTACAGGTTCCTCCCAGTCAATAAGGGTTTTGACTTCAGGTGTGCTTTTTGGTTGTTTTGCTTTGTTCCTTGCTTTGATTTCTCTTTTGCTCTTTTTTATTTTAGTAATTAGACACAACCTCACTTCCCGTGGACGATCCTGACTTCGCTATACTCAGCGGGGTCTTGACTATAAATTTATTTGTTGTTAAGTAAATCCCCGACAACAGCGCCAATTTGTTGAGAGGGATTTACTTGACAACAAATAAATTTATACTCAAGACCCCGCTGAGTATAGCGAAGTCAGGACCGTCAAAGGGAAGCGAGGTTGTGTCTAATTACTAAACTAAAAAGCAAAGGAGAAAACAAAGCAAGGAACAAAGCAAAACAAAGAAAATAAACACACTTTAAAGGGGGTCGATATCGACCTTGTCATGGTTGGTATCGAGGTGCAAATTCAGCAAAAAAACTAAGTAAACAACAAGACAAAGGGGAAATTTGCAGGTCGGCACCGACTTTGGCAAGGTCGATATCAAGGTACCTGAGAACTAAACTCGACTCAAAAATAAGGGAAAAATTTAGGATAAGGGTCTACCACAACATAATCATGCAATTTCAAACAATATGAATCATAAAATCATGCCTTTAACATAAAGTTATCAACTTTCGTTGATTAAACAAGCAAATCAATCAATTTTCAAAAATCAATTCACTTTATCTAATTATTTTGATATAAAGTTCTCAACTTTCATCTCAAACTTTATCTCTATTCAAATTCATAACTTTCTCTTTCAATCAAGTTAAGAACATGAAATACTTCAACTTTCGTCAAAGCTTTTGCATAAACAAGTAGAAGCATAGATAAATGGCATTCAATTCATTCATCTCATCATCATTCATGCACTATCATGTTGGGTTTCTAACCCCAACCCTAGAATAACAGACTACTCACTCATGATTGGACAAAAACAAGCAAAGAGATTGAAAGAAAACATACTTCAATTGAAAACTAAAAGCTTACTTCAATTGAAACTCAAACTTGTCTTAGAACACAACTTAGAACACAATAAAATCTCCACAATCTTCTTCCTTGTGCTCCAAGCAACAACTTGCCTTCTAAAAAAAACCTAAACTTGCGTGAAATAAAACCTAGGGGGAGAGAGAGAACCTCCAACTTGTTTAAAACAAGAGTATTTATACTAGAAAAAACCTCTCTAAAAAGCTTCCATAAAAAAACAAACCTATAAAAGATAAAAGATAACGGAATAAAAGAAATTAATGCACTATGTCAGCTATGCTGAGTGCCTCGGTACCGACCACTAGAGGGTCGGTAAAGAGGTTGGTCTTGACGTGTTTTCTTGCCATTCTTCCTTCTTCTCTTTGCATTTTGGGGGAGTTTCTTCCATAACTTTCTTCTCTTGTTCCTCCTAGCTTATTCCTCTTTCTTCATGTCCTTGAATGCTCCAATTCCGCCTCAAAACCTACACAAAAAACACACAAATAGCACAGTTTCCATACTTTTCACAAAATATGCAAACTATACTAAAAAGACACAAAACACTCACAAAAACACAACTAAACTAAACTAAAAGACCTAGAAAAATATACTAAAACTATACTTAAAAACATGGACATCATATTTTAGATCAGAAATTATATTATAGTGAAAAATTATATGATAGAAATTAGAAACCGTAATGTACAAAGAATATACTTATTAGATTAGAAATTTTAATTTTATGTGGTAACAATCTTAAATAGAAATAATAAAAATTAGGATTATTATGAGTGAAATAAAATAAATGAGGCAAAATTATTAAAGAATTAATAATATATTAAATAATATGAGGTATTAGCACACATTCGACAGCCTACAGTTGACGGTAGACATACCGAGTTTCGTGTTGTCATGGCTTCGGGTCGCAAGAGGCAACAACGAAGAATCGACCTCCGAGCCAGATGCTCGTCTTGATTTTGCTGCCACGACCACTAGGTGTAAAGTCCCAAATACCAACCCCATCATCGGAACTACCATCCAACCGTCTCGAGGACACGTGGATGTTGTCATGTTCACTTCCCGAACAAGCCTCGGTATTCCCCCATCTTCCTCGTACACTATATCCAACACATTTCGATTTTGTAGAATGAAACTCAAAAGAGTCAACCGAACCTCCGTGTACTTACTTTCATCTTCACCAAGTAACACGACAAGTGACCGATACCCACAATGGCCATCACCCTCTATATTTTGGACCAGGGAGATGTATTCAAAAATGAAGGGGTCAATCAAGTCATGACCCCAATCAATGTCAAGGTCATATGTCGACTTAGGCGACGCAACGGAGGTGCGTTTATCCTCCTCCTCCTCCCTCTTCTTCTCCTCCTCCTCCTCCTCCTTCTTCTTCTTCTCCTCCTCCTCCTTTTCTTCATCCCTCTTTTGCCTCTCCTCCTCCTTCCTCTTCTTCTCCTCCTCCCTTTCATTCCACCTCTTCTTCTCTTCCTCCTTTCTCTTCTTTTCCTCCTCCCTTTCGTTCTTCTTCTTCTCCTCCCCCCTCTTCCTCTTCGTCATCATCTTCCCTTTTCCTTACTATTCTCGTCGTTAATGTACTCCTCCCATGTCTTCTCCATCTTAGTACTACTCTTCTTCTCACTCCCGTTTGGGCTTCCCTTATCGGTTTCATCACGTGAGGGCCTTGCAAACGAGTCAAACGGGGGTCTTCACACCCCACCACCTTTTAGGCGACCTTGAAGATAGTGTCCTTGGGAATTTCTGTCGCTTGCAACTTGGACAAAACTTCTCCAATATCTTCTTCTCATACGAAACTTTGATCCCATCGTCAGGCAATCGATCATTCGCACCCAAACCTTCCCACCGGACTTCCCTCCAATATATATCAACTTCATTGGGGACCAATGGGATGCCTTTTTCAACATATCTCTCGATCGTTTGGGGTGTAGGCAATCCCATAGAGGTACTCCACCAATGGTCACAAGGAGTCTCTCCACTGGATATGTCCCCATTGATGCAGTGAAGCTAGCCATGTCTCCTACGACGTCGACGAGTTGATTCGAGTGCCATCTGATGGACTAATTACTAGGAGTCGGGCTAAGAATATTGCTCAAGGGATGACGACGATCTTAGTTCGATTAGCAGCTATTGTTGAAGGGTCCAACAAGACAAGATGGGTCACTTGTATTCGACATCAACTGAGCCCAGATTCAATGGATTAATTCAATTGGGCGAGCTTCATACCTTGTTTCCTTATTTAGAAACATGAAATAGCTTATCTCACTTTAGGGCTGAATTTAGTAAGTGACCGGGTGAGATGAGTTGTTACATGGGTCAAAGTCAACCCTTTGAGTTGACCAATCTAAATATGGAAAATATCTTTATTGCTTTTACTTATAGAACAATACAATTTCATCTTTTATTTTGAGGAGATTCGGCCATCTAGGAGGTTGTTAGTGGTTGTTAATCTCTCTCCTATGTTTTATTCTATCTTTAAGATATTTTGAGTTTGTTAGGATATTTTCCTTAAGTAAATAAATAAACTTTGATTTATTTAATTTAAGGGAGATCTAGTTAGTTAGAGATAGATATTTTATTATATCTTTGGAAGCAAGACATGGACCAAATTACCCTTATAGTATGATTGTTTGCTCTCCAAGGATCAACTTTGTATTGCCTTTAAATACTCTTGTTTTATCATTCAATAAAATTAGTTTGAGATGAGATAAACCCTAAGAAAGGTTTATCTCATCCTTGGGCCAAAAACACGTGTGTGAATTTTATGCTTGCAAGTTCGTTCGTCACCAACATTAATCGTTCATCATCTTCTTCTCACTCGATCTCTCTCTTGTGTTAATTCAAATCTGAGTTATTGTTTTAATCAATTGGATTGTTCTAAGATTGATTGTTAAAGATCAAACTTAGTTAATCATTCAGATTTAGTGTTAGAGCCAATCCGATTGAACTATCAAGTTGATTATCTCCATAATTCGGATCAGTTTAGTTGTTCTAAAGTTCTGTTTGTTGAATTACTTGTCACGCAAGATATTGATCTTGAGAGTAATTTCAGGTTCGAAAATCACATTACTGGAAAGATCGGGGCTCGTGTGGGTTAAACGGGATCAACGAGGAGAAATCCGAGGCGATCACGTATCACCCATCTTTCACTCTTTGAACTTGTGTCAATAGATATTGAATGGTCAAGTCGGACCTCATACTCCTCCTCGGTGTATGCCCTCATAACTCGACGAACGCTATTAGTGAATTGTTCCGGGTTTATTTGTTGTGTTGTTGCATATGCCCTCACGTTTCGAGCCACATGTAGTTGACACAAGAAGTGGGGGACCTTGAAGACATGCTTCACTGCCTTCAATGCTCCAAGCTCTCTATCTGACGCGAAACAACGCGGATTTTGGTTGTCAAATAAGAACTTTAATCGCGAGAGTGCCCAAGTGAAGTAATCCATCTTCTCCTTATGAAGACAATAGCAATACAATACGTCATGTTTGTGGATGCCATCCCTACAAACTCCAAACAAGGCCATTCGTAACTAACACATTGACAACAAATAGTTATATATCAAGAATTAACGATCCCTAAAACAATTCAATAACAAAAACGTGGTACATAAACGAGATGACATACCTATTGGTCTTGTACATGCAATCCATGATAACGACATTCGGAAACATCCTCAACAAATGTCGTTCATTCGAATGACTAATAAACAACACGCTCAATACCAACTCCCCATCCTTTCTCCTCCCGCTCATTGTGTCGGTAAAGTATCCCTTCTCCTTCAACCACTCCAACGAGTATTGTGTCACATTCAATGACCCATTGAATTCCTCCTTTGAGACGCCTTGAAATTATAGACTTGTGTCCTCGATTAAACTTTCAGGGTTCTTTTGGATATGTTCCGTACAGATGGACTTAGGTTTTCTACCCGACGTACTAGCAACTAATATGTGTTTGCGCTCCTCCGCACTAACACGATGTGCACCCCTAACCCCTTTCAAATCCGGGGGAAGCTCATGGTAATGGAACCATCTTATCACCGACAATGTCCAACGAGAGGGTGTATATGAATTCCCTCTCCTCAACAACCCATGCAACTCAAATGGACACTCGGTCTTCTTCGAATCTCGTGCTTTCTTCACCTCATTCTTCCTCCCCAATCTATACTTACCCGACCTTGAACATTGTAAAATGATCTTATCGGGTTTGGACAACTTGGTCGTTATGATCATAGATATACCAAGACGACTTCCGTGTGATCAATATGCTCACTATACGGAAAAACCTATGAAAAAAACCGAAAACCTTTAAACTAGGCCCATAGTGACTACGAAGTTGTATTTTCAAAAACCTTCAAAAAATCAATAATGTAATAAAACAGGATAAACAATAATCAAATAATTATAAATTTTTCATGACAATATAACATTGAAATAAAAATCCTACAATGTTAATTATTGATAGGAATTTTTTTAAATCGACAACAAATAAAATTTGTCGTCAAGGCCCCGCTGAGTATAGCGTTGTCAGGATCGTCCACGGGAAGTAAGGTCGTTTGATTACTAAAATTTAATACTGAAAAACACAAAAACAAAGCAAAATAAAAGAAAACTAGTCTACAATAGCCTCGGTACCGACCTTGTCAAGGTCGGTAACGACACTGGGTTTCAACACAAACTAACAACTAGACACATTTAAACTGCAGGCTCGGTACCGACCTACGCACCTTAGTAACGAGTCTGGACGAAAGTAAAACGAAGGTAATCCAAAGGTAAAAAGATCTAGGACAAGGGTTTACCACAATATAATCATGCATACGAAATAGTGTGAAGGATAAATATCATGCCTCAAAGATAAAGCTATCACCTTTCGTTGATCTAAATAAGCAAATCAATCAATTTTCATAAATCAATTCACTTTCTACTTATTTTTGAATCCAAAGCTCGAAACTTTCAATACCTGACAACATTCATGTTCATAACTTTCAGTTTCGATCAAGGGATAAACTCAAATTATTTAGACTTTTGTCTAAGTATAAGCGCAAAACAAGTAGTTTAAAGGATATAAGGCAATCAAACATTCATCACACACTTTCAATCATGCATAACTATGCCTGGTTTCAACCCCGATCCTAGAAAGGCTAACTACTCACTCATGATCGAGATAAAACAAGCAACTAGATTGAATGAAATCATTGAAATAAGAACTGAAATAAAAGCTTATTTGAATTATAAAAATCTCGTCTTTGAATACAATCACATTCGAAATCGATGAGCAAGACAAACAAGAGACTCGAACTCTCTCTCGACTCGTTTGTCTCTCTCTCTAATCCAAAAATCCAATCCAAATCTCCTCTCTAGACTTAAAACAAGAGTATTTATACTAAGAGAAACTATCTAACAAGGATCCTAAAAGATAAAAACTTTCCTAACTAAAAAGATTACGAGATAAAAGATAGATTTTCTAAAAGTCGGCGCCGCCTATCGACACAGGTCACCTCGGTAACGACCTACACAGGGTTAGTAGGTCTTCTACTGAACGTTTTTTATTAAATTGTATTGCACAGCTCGGTACCGACCCTCACATGTCGGTAACGAGCTCCTTGTTTTGGTTATTTTGTACTTTCTCCATAGATTCTTCTTGGATTCGACGGGATGTTTAAAGCGTATTCCTTCTTCTCTTTCCTCTACACACTCCACCATTAACCACTTGAGCTTCGAAAACCTATAAAAAACACAAAGACGGAGTAGCTTCCATACTTTTCGCAAAATATGTAAACTTATCCAAAAAGACATAAAACAAGAACTAAAACTAAACTAAAAAACCTAAGAAAAACACCCAAAACTATACTAAAAACATGAACATCAAAATACCCCACACTTAAGCTTGCCTGTCCTTAAGCAATCACTAGACATAACCAAAACCAAACAACATGCTCATCAAGCAATAGCCCTTATCTAAAAAAACAATTTCAAAACATAGCAAAAATAGCAAAATGACTATTAACGTCATTACACATATATAAGCAATAATAGACATAAGCAACCACAATACAACCTCACCAAGAGTAATGTGTTTCACTCAACTCTCATGTGTTTAGGCTATAAGTTCATCTCTCAACTCAATCTTATATGCAAAAACTCATAGAAATTGGAACTTGTATCACCAAACTCTCCACCAAGGATTTGTCAAAAGAAGCAAAAATCATCAAGAGAACTTAGGCTCAATGAAAAACTTCATAGAAGCTTCCATTCGGTCGGGTTGTAATGGGGCTTGGTTTAACAAATAGGTGTGGAAAATTTTGGCTATGAGGTGATAATAATATTCGGGAATCATAGACTCCTAAAAACTCACATTACATCAAAACTCTCATAAAACAACATACCAAACTCACTTCTCTTTAAGCACACTCTTCACTCACCATTAAATCCTAGAAAGCCTCAAAAAACATAATGGTTTAAACTTTTGAACTCTGCAAATCTTCCTCCTTTCTTTTTAAACATTTATTTTCCTTCTTCTCTTTATTTTTTCATTTTTCTTCCCTCGGCATACCTCGGTACCGACTTGAGAGGGTTGGTAACGAGCTGAAATTTTCTCTTCTCTTTTCTTTTTTTTTCTTCCTTCGGTACCGAGCCCACATAGGCTGGTATCGAACTTAACATTCCTTTCTTCCTTTGTGCATTCTTTAACCAAGAGATCTTTTTACATAATTTGAAACAAGAGAGTTCCAATCTACCCCATCCAAACCTTTATTTTGATCCAACACAAATCTTTTGCACTCTACAAAACAATTCCTCTCCAACTAAGTCCTAATCCCCGGATAGGGTCAAAGCTTATCTCGACTAGGGATAATTTTGTGGAGCAACAAATAAAAATACTTAGGCTCAAATTGGCTCTCAAAACAAGGATAATGTAAGGGTGGATAAGGAATAATAGGGCTCATAAAAAAAATAAGTTCTCTATCATATGACTTCCACAAGTAATGAACTAAAAATCTTATATAGGTCTCAAGAAATAGATAACCATCACAATTCCAAGAGATAATATACATACAGAGAGCAAATCACATATGAAAAATCAAGGCTAAAAGTAAGAGCTCACAAGGTCCATTTTGTTGGATTGCAACTACTTATGCTAACAGTTATACATGCTCAATTTCATCATATGCTATCTCTCTATAAAAAAAAACAATTTCATCATAACACTCAAGCTATACTATCAAAAACATACTGAAAGGATATTACATGGTCATGCAAGAAATTAACTATCATAGAACCATAAGAAAAGGGTACCTATCCGTTCTAAAATCTTTTTGAATTTTTTCAAAATTTTCAATTTATTTGATTTTTTTTCTTTTTGAAACAAGAACAACTAAAACAAGAAACAAACTAAAACTAACAAGCAAGCAAGTTTTCTTTTCCCTACCCCATACTTAAAAATTACAGTGTCCTCACAGTAAAAATAAAGCAATGTATAATAAAAGATAGGGAAAAGAAAGAAACTCACAAGATAACTATCAAAGCAGAAGAAACGTCCTTGAAAGCAAAATCATCATTGAGGTGGTGGTGGGAATTGACGGTCAAAGTTGCCCACAAACTAGTACATCATCTGTCAGCGTTCTTCATCAACTGTCACACACTGCTCCATCGTCATCCAGCAAGTGTCAGCTCTTTGTTGTCGTGCATCCTCAAGAGCCATGCGAGCTGAGTACACATCCTCCAAATGACTCATCCGTTGGTGGAGTTGTGTATCCTACAAGTTCAACTGCTGCATCTGAGAATATAGATCTTGAGCACATTGAGGAGGGGCATCTGAACCAGCGTAGTTGGTTTGGGACGGCGGCTGGTAATGGGCGTGTTGCTGGAAGTGATCGTGTTGGACAAAAGGAGCATAAGGCATGACGCCGAATGAGTGTGCCTCAGTAGGATGATGTGCAGGCTCGGTGTCGAAGTGAAAAGCCTTGCTGCTAGCCTCTAAGTACTCGGTGCCGAGCCTAGGTTGCTCGGTACCGAGGTTGGTGGTCTGTGATGGGGCCTCATACCGAACTATAGGACTTCGGGATCGAGCCTTGCCATATGGGCTTGCTCGTCCTTTTCCATAACAACCTCCTCTTCCTCCATGGCAGCCTCCTCCTGCTCCTACCTCGTCTCAAATTCTCGTAATGTCGGCTCCTTTTGAGGCTTCTTGGCCAAGGGGAATGGTTGAGACGTCCAGGCTTCATACCAGTTTGGCACATGTAGCAACTCCAGCTCGTCCCGAGTGACTACAACAGTCTGTCCAAGCACTGTGGTGGTGACTCCCTGAGTATGTCTCTGAAAGATACCAGAAGACAACCAATACTTCGTGTTCAGCTTCTAGGGACTGTTTGTGTTGTAGCACAAGAGATCGACATCGAGAGCCATCGCCAAGAGGCTCACCAAGTTGCCACAACAAACTTCTTTTGAAGAGGCTCTGTGCTTCTCTACGTACTTCAGCCATTCATACCCTAAGTTCATAGTCCGAAGGCATCCAACCTCCGTCCTCCCGACCTGGAAAGCTCCTTTTTGGGCCAAATGGTTGCATCCAAAACTCGGAGGATAATCTTGAAAATGGGGTTGATGATGTGCACCCTTGGAAGTGTTGGTGCAATCGGGTTTGCTTTCCCATAAATGTAGCTCCATGTATATGTGACCTTGAAATCATCAGGAGCCTTGTAATCCCGAGAGTGGTTGAGGAAGTCGAGGAGGCGGTTGAATTCGACCATTGAAGTCGTGGTCAGCATTGCCCAATCGGAACCTAATCTTTCCGATAGACGTCTTGGACTTGAAATTGATTCGGAGAGTGGCAATGAACTCGGCAGTGAGGACCAGATAGTGCGGGACGTCCTCCTTTTGAGGAGATGTGGCACGCCGAGAATAGCTAAGGCGTGCTTGACATCCTCATAAATGTCGTTGGCCTTGGCACTTGACCTTGAGAACCATCTTGTGAGGTGGTCCTTCTCAATGACGGAGTTGAAGGTCATCAATTGCTCCCTAGTCGGTAGGATAACTTCGTCCATTCTCGGAGGAGATAAAGATCTTTCGGTCCTCCTCTTCTTTCTTGCCCTAGAGTTGGCCCTGCTTGTGCATTCCATTTGATACCTGAGAATACCATAAATAACCAAGGTAAAATCAACTCAAACCAACAAGAAAACCCTATACTTGCATTCGGAAATGGCCTCGACCCACCTCGGTACCGAGCCAAGAGGGTCTGTATCGAGGTCTCAGGGTTTAACTCTGGTTCTGTGCAATCACAGGTTGGTACCGACCCTCACAGGTCGGAAACGAGCTTGAGCGAGAGCATTACGCGAGTGATTCCGAATCTCTAACCCCTAAATTTTCGACAATTAGCACAATTTAAAGCAAAATCTCCACACAAAAACACATAATAAAATACTTGCAACCCCATACTTTCTCCAAGTCCTATCTAATCATGCCAAAAATTGCCAAAACTCATGGTGAAAATCATGCAAATTAAGAACAATTTACTTCATGCTTTTCTATCATCAAAATTCATTGCAAATAAAGAATGAGGAAACCAAAAATCTTTTCAAGATTAAACACCAACATAAAGGAAAAGAGGCACGATGCAATATAGTCATGCAATTTCCGAATCTACTCATAGATCTAGATATGAAAACTACCCAATTTTACCATGAATCTTCAAGAAAAGAATTTAGGGTCTAGAAATCATTCCGTAGTCTTGTGAGATTGAAGAACGAAAATTCGATTTGCAAGGGTAACGAGGGCTTGATGCTTCGGTAACGAACCAACGGGGTTCTACTCGTTATCGAATGGGATGCGGGTTTGAGGGCGAATACGGTGTGTGGAATCCGAATGGGAATTAGTTAGATCTTGAGAGCTTGGTTTGAGGATTGGTGTGGGATTTGAGGCTTGAGAGAGTTTTTGAAGGTTTTGGGCAAAAGGCGGCGTGGAAGGAAAGGTTAGGGATGGAGGAGTTTTTAGGTTAGAATTACTTACCTGCCCGCGCGCCTTGATCTTGGTTTCGTCACATGTCGATACGACACTCGCAGCTCGGTAGCGAGCTTGGGCGACTTTTTTCAGCGCCTTATCGTTCTCGACTTCTGTGACATGTTAGATCAAAAATATCCTATCCCACAAACTTCTAATCTACTAAGAAAATCAAAAGAAAGCTAAGAAAAAGAACTATAAAAAGAAAAGGAAACTAAACTAAAACCGGGTTGCCTCCCGTAAGTGCTATTTTTAACGTTGTTAGCCCGACGTACTTACCTGGGCTTAATCAAGATGGCTTTGTTTTAGCTTTATCGGGGTCATAAGAGACCCCATACTTAGATAAAAAGTCATTGTTGTTTCTTCGCACTAAACTCGGTCCTTCGTCCTCTAATAGTATGCTCGGTATTCCTAGACAAGGGTTAGTGAAATCTGAGAACCAAGAAGGTTTCGACTCCTCTATAGCATAAATAGCCGGGTATGGTGTAGGAATATGATATAAGGAAGGATTGTGACCTGTGATAGTGAAACTAGAGTTAGAATACTCACCTTGATTGGTCAGTAAGGGCGCCGACATTGAGGCAATTGAGGTCGTTACTGACCAGTTTGAAGCAAAGCCTCCCTTGGTATTGTGCCAAAATGTGCCTCCATCATCATATTGTTGTACGAAGGGCTCGCTATTGACCTAAAAGGGGTCGGTAGCTGGCTCGATAGTGCTCTCGTAATTGTTGTTTACTGGGAGGGAAACTTCTTGCTCAACATTGTCGAGCTCTGTTTGGGGTGTCTCGATCTTTGCGGCTGCGACTGTGTCATTTACGGCTTGATTGAGGCTGAATTTGACCCGCTCCTCCCCTATGTGAAAGGTGAGGAGCCTTTTCCGAACATCAACTATAGCACCTACTGTAGCAAGGAATGGTCTACCTAGAATGATGAGTACTAGAGGCTCTTCAGGCATATCAAAAACAATAAAGTCGTTTGGTACGAAGAATTTGCCCACTTGGACGGGGAAGTCGTCAACGACTCCAGTAGATTTTACACTAGACCCATCGGCCATGTAGAGCCTCATATCCACGGGTTCCAGAGGTCGCATATTAGCTTTTGACCATATCGATAAGGGCAGTAAACTGGCATTGTCTCCCAAATCACATAGTGCCTTGAATCGGTGGTCGCCAATCCCGATAGTGATAGCAAATCTCCTTGGGTCACCTAGCTTTTATGGGAGGGCTATTGATTGGACCTCATCTGTCAGCTCTGTTATTGACCATTTCCTGCTAAGAATGTCTTTCAAGAATTTGGTGTAAGCCGGGATTTCGCATAGAACCTCAGCGAATGGTATAGAAATATTTAAGCCTTGAAGAATTTTAACGAAACGCTTAGACTTGTCTTCTGTTGAATCCTTAGACTTCTTAGTAGGGAAGGGGAGAGACTTCACCAATCTCGGAACCAAGGCGGGCTCAAGAGGTGGTGCTATCGGGTCGATCGGTGCCACCGACCCTGGTGGGGTCGGTATCGAGCCTGGGACTAAGAGAGTGGCTCGGTGTAGAGAACTTACCTGGGTTGGGGTCGGTGACGAGCTTTGGAGCATCGATATCGAGTGTTTTAGGCTCGGTAACGACCCTCTTCGGCACGTTATCGATCTGGGCCGTGGCGTCTTCTTCAGTACCGGGGTCCTTTTCCTTGGCTTCGGCACGATCTGGTAGCGTCTTTCCGCTCCAGAGGTGTACGGTTGCGATCTGTCCTCTAGGGTTCTCGTCGGGGCGGCCTAGGAGTTGCTTTTGCGGCCTCGGAATCTGTGCAGCTAGGTTCCCTAGTTGTGAGTCAATGCTCTTCTTCCAATTATCGAACTCTCCCCATCTTTTTATTTGATTATTGAGGTTAGCTTCGACTCCATTGATCCCTTCTTGAAGTCCTTGCACCAAGGATGGTGACTCTTGATAGCCTGGAGGTCGATACGGTGTGAGCCGTCTATCCGGCCGAGGGGCTGCATAATTCTGATTTGGATTTTGATTTCCCCAAGCCGGATAATTGTTTGGCCTGTCAAAATTATTAGGCGGGTTTTTGTATTGCCCTCTCATATAATCCATCTCAGGATATGTCTCAGCGGCTCTAACCAACTCAATTTTAGTGCAAGCAGAAGCACTATGGGAAGAAGAGCCATATTATTGACAAGGTTGAGAGGTTTTTAGAAAACTTACCTGTGTCTTAACGCTATTGATCTCATCCTGTAGAAATTGTTTTTTTGACATCGGGATCAACTTCGTCTTTATTCGGCTTGTAGAGACGTTTTTGTGGTTGAGGTGGCTGGTGGGTCCCATACATAACATCGTAATTGGTCAAGTTGTCCAGCAGTTCCCATGCAGCGATGGGATCCATCTCAATAAAACTGCAAGCAGTGTGCATGTTGATGTGGTTCTTCTTTTCAACATTAATCCCCTATAAGAAAATTTCTTGGAGCACATATGGTGGTTGCCCATGAGTAGGGCATTTTCAGAGAATCTCCTTGAATCTCTCCCACGTCTCCACAAAGGTCTCCTTAGGAAGCTGGTGGTAGGAGGTAATATGCTTTCTCAACTCTGTTGTCTAAGCAGGAGAGAAAAACTTTGTCAAAAATTTATCGTACAAAGCCTTCCAAGTCCTAATAGACTTAGGAGGTAAGCTCTCCAACCAGCTCAGGGCCTTTCCTGTAAGACACCACCGTAAAGCTTTTAACAGAAGATATTCTAAAGAGACACCTTCAGCAGCAATAGTGTCACATAAATCAAGAAAATTTTTAATATGTTCCATAGGGCACTTAGTAGGTTTCCCTTCAAACTGAGCTCGTTTGATTAAAGATAAATTGAAACTTAATCTCAAAAGTCTTCTCTATCTCCGGAAGCACAATTGCAGACTCTGGCATGCTCAGTTCTGGATGCATGTACTATTTAGCGTTCCTTGGATAGAAATTGAGTCGTTCCTGTAGAGCGGCTTTCTCTAGTTGTGTGGCTTCAAGCTGCCTCTAGAGCACAACCATTTGTTGAGCCATCTCTTCAGGAGTCATCTCCATGGCTTGGTTTCCTCTTCTTTTGGGTGGAGGGTGCGTTTGGTTTTAGCATAATAACCAGTGTTATCAAACTCGAGCCTGCGACGTCCTACTGGCATAAGGTAAGAAAACAGACAAAAGAAAACGAAATTAAAAACAAAAACGGGGTCGGGCTATTCCCAAACCCACGAGTAATCAAACAAGCATTGTTGTTTCCTCGGCAACGACGCCACTTTGTTGATAGGGTTTTGGTTAACTCGACAACAAATAAAATTTGTAGTCAAGACCCCGCTGAGTATAGCGAAGTCAGGATCGTCCACGGGAAGCAAGGTCGTTTGATTACTAAACTATAAAATAGAAAAACACAGAAACAAAGCAAAATAGAAGATAACAAGGCTACGATAGCCTGGGTACTGACCTTGTCAGGGCCGGTAGCGACACTAGGTTTCAACACAAACTAACAACTAGACACAGTAAAAATGCAGGCTCGGTACCGACCTACGCACCTCAGTAATGAGTCTGGACGAAAGTAAAACGAAGGTAATCCAAAGGTAAAAAGATCTAGGACAAGGGTTTACCACACCATAATCTTGCATACGAAATAGTGTGAAGGATAAATACCATGCCTTAAAGATAAAGTTATCAACTTTCGTTGATCTAAACAAGCAAATCATTCAATTTTCATAATTCAATTCACTTTCTACTTATTTTTGAATCCAAAGCTCGAAACTTTCATTACCGAACAATATCAACATTCAAGTTCATAACTTTCATTTTCGATCAAGCGATAAACTCAAATTACTTCGACTTTCGTCTAAGTATAAGCACAAAACAAGTAGTTTAAAGGATATAAGGCAATCAAACATTCATTACACACATTCAATGATGCATAACTATGCAGGATTTCAACCCCGGTCCTAGAAAGGTTAACTACTCACTCATGATCGAGATAAAACAAGCAACTAGATTGAATGAAATCATTGAAATAAGAACTTAAATAAAATCTTATTTGAATTATAAAAATCTCGTCTTTGAATACAATCACATTCGGAATCGATGAGCAAGACAAACAAGAGACCCGAACTCTTTCTCGACTCGTCTGTCTCTCTTTCCAATCCGAAAATCCAATCCAAATCTCCTCTCTAGACTTAAAACAAGAGTATTTATACTAAGAGAAACTATCTAACAAGGATCCTAACAGATAGAAACTTTCCTAACTAAAAAGATTACGAGATAAATGATAGATTTTCTGAAAGTCGGCGCCGCCTACCGACACAGGTCACCTCGGTAACGACATGCACATAGTCGGTAGGACTTCTAATGAAGTTTTCTGATTAAACTCTACTGCATAGCTCGATACCGACCCTCATAGGTCGGTAACGAGCTCCCTGTTTTGGTTATTTTGTACTTTCTCCGTAGCTACTTCTTGGATTCGACGGGATCTTTAAAGCGTACTCCTTCTTCTCTTTCCTCTACACCGTCTAGCATTAACCACTTGACTTCAGCTCCTCTCAAAATTCTCCTTTCTTCTTCAAAAACCATTAGAAAAAACACAAAAATGAAGTAGCTTCAATACTTTTCGCAAAATATGTAAAGTTATCTAAAAACACATAAAAGAAGCACTAAAACTTACTAAAACTAAACTAAACAACTCAAGAAAAACACCCAAAACTATACTGAAAACATGAACATCATTAATCAATCATCGTCATTTACAAATTCAATTTCAAGTTTATACTCCAAATTAGACACGAGGCTATTATTCGACCGACAACCAATGATTTCAAGTTTCAACCTAAACTAAAATCGATAAATTCAAATTTCAACCAAAGAAATTGCAAACTATAAATTAAACAAATGTTATATTATAATTTTAGGATTCAACATGTACTAACCAATTCATTCTCGGGAAGAGAAACATTGCCCACGGAAGAGGTTGACTCTGACGAATATGATGACAAAGCTAAACGATGACGTCTTTGTGGACCCGTTACTCGAAGTCGACATCTCACCAGAATGCACTTTGTCGTAGATGCTCTCTTGTTTAGTGGAATTAACAATTGAAAAGTGAATAGTAAACACCCACGGACGCCGTAAAAAAGACGATTTTTGTCGGGTAAAAATGGTATTTATGTGTGGGTTTTGAAACCGCACAAGAGCACCGTTTTTTTCTAAATATTACCGTCTCATGTGCGGGTTTTAAACCCGTCCATATGTTCCTTTTTAAAAAATCACCTCCCAGATTTGTGTGGGGACGGGAGCCCGGCCAGGTTTGTGTGCGGGCCGGGAACCCGCCCATAGTGTCCTTTTTTTGGCGGGTCTCGAATCCGTCCATAAAGTCGATTTCTTTTCCAAAAACTGGTGTCATTTTTGTACGGGTTCAGAATCCGTCCATGGTTTGTCAAAAATCCGCTTTTTGTTTGCGGGTTATGAATCCGCCCATATCAGAGTGCGCAACCTAAACAAAAGAGTACGCAAACGAATGGCCTCAATTTTGGATGACCTACCAAATAAATAGTGGAATTAATTTGACCCATAATTATGCCACCTCTTTCTTGTTTAGCAGACAATTTTTTCTAGTGTCGGCAATCACAATCGCATAATTCCACAACTAGCGCATCATTAATATAAACAAGGAAGAGAAAATTTAGATCCATTTCCAAATTGAAACTAAACATGTTCATTCAATTCCTTATTCTAAACAGTAAAGAAGAGTGGCTCATGCCCAGGCTATTTCAATCACCAAACTCATGGAACTAATCCAATAGTAAATCTTGGTAATCAATTGCAATGCAATCATTGATTTCATTAATCATCTTAAGAAGATATTTATACATAAGAAGTCCTTCAAGCACAAGTTCAGGGTTTTCTCTCTAAGGATAGAATAAAGCATACTAGATAAAATAATATCTATTTCTTAAGATAAAATATATTCTTCCTAATACCCACAAGCTCAAGGTAGATAATGCACATGGAGCTTGGAATGCAGTGTTTGAAACCACGCAAAACCCACAACCTTAGTAAATATGTCTGCAGTTTGATCCAAGGCTCGTACATGACGAACAATTAAGGAACCATCTTCAACATGTTCTCTTATAAAGTGGAAATCAATTTTGATATGCTTAGACCTTTGATGAAAAACTAGATTGGTAGACATCTATGTGGCACTGAGATTATCACATAAGACAATAGGAGGCATCTGTAATGACGCACGCATCTCAGATAATAGTTGTTGAATCTAGATTAACTCAGTAGTAGTAAAAGCAATAGCTCTATATTCAGCTTCAGAATTGGACTTAGCAACCACATTTTGTTTCTTGGAAGACCAACTGACTAAATTACCTCCATAAAAAATAGCAAAGCCATGTTGTGAACGACAATCATCAATGTCAGAAGCACATTCGTCATCAGAAAAAGCAATCAGTCGACTGTTTGTTGCCGGTTTAAGAACCAAGCCAGTAGTCAGCGTTCCTTTTAAATAACATAGGAGACGTTTTACAGCTTGCCAATGTAATTCTGTAGGAGACTGCATAAATTGACAAACTCAAATGACAACATAAGAAATCTCAAGACGAGTTATAGTAACATACTGTAATGCACCAACAATACTCATGTAAAGTGAAATGTCAATGATCGGGTCACCAAATTAGGTGAGACGAGAACCAGGTTCTGTTGGAGATGCAATGGGCTTGGCATCCTGCATGAGGTGGCAGCTGCTTTGCGAGAGAGTGAGAGGATGATGAAGAGTGGCACTACTGACGTTGGAGGAGATCGTATACTAGTTGCGAGAGACCGAGAGTGTAATACCCCATCTTTACACCAGGACACTACTTGGTAGTAGACCTCACTAGGTACCACCTATGCTAGTTTGACAACGAGTTCACTTGGATCTTGCAACTCGGGCACGAAGAGAAAACATGAATAAAACATCCAACTGATGTTTATAAAATCCAAGTATAGAAAACATGCAAGAAACCCAAACAACATAACTTACAACACCACCTAGAAACATTTCATTAACATACCACTACCCTTTCTTTATCAAAACTACACATTATACAAATGATACCAAAAAGTAACCACCATTTCTTCCAACCGAACCCAACCTAATGTCACGGCCTTCAACGGTATGTTTCATCATTCAGCCGAGGTTTCATCATGGGTCCCTTGTCTTTACCTGAAACTAAAAAAAAACAAGACCCCGAAGGGTCAACTACCATTCTAATCCAAGCTAGAATCCATATGGTACTAGTAAGATGTTTAAAAACCAATGAAGTACCTAACACACACGCACGCACGCACGCACGCACAAGCAAGGTTCACATGATTACAACACATCATAATTATATACTAAAGCGAAGGTTAAAAAATTATTAAACGACATGTCACTTTTAGATTGGACCACACCACCCCTTTTTCTTAAAACTAATCTTTGGCAAAATAACCATTAATTTTAAAGAATAATCTTTTATTTTTGGAAGGGATAAATAGGAAGATTATTAAGATATTTTTATACTATATATTACACAGATATTAGGATAATTATTTTATTTTTAGATAGAATTCATATGATAGGTTTTGATAATTAAGTTTAATATAAAAATAGTGTAATGTATGTACAATCTTATATCGCTATAATCAATGGATATATAGAATATTCCATTTTTAAAATTTTAGTTTATAAATATAAATTATTATCCATATTTTTAGAATATAGGATAGAAAATCTCATTATAAAACAATTTTTAATTTTTGGGAATGATAGTTTTTTTGTAGATAAGATATGGATTTATAACTTTTTAAAATATCTTTGCCTCTATCAAATTTTTATAATTATTTTTTGGAAATGACATTTTATAGATAAAATATGTACTTATATTTTATAAAAATATCCTTGACTAAATCAATTAAATAAAAATTTAAATAATTTAAATAAATAATACGATAATTCTATAAAACCTCGTGCAAGGAACGGAAACTAAGACTAGTTCTAAATCTATACTTAACTTCTCATAGATCATGAACACAAACCACATATCAAACTTCCACACACATTCATACATACAAGTCCAAGCACAACAATACAATCATTCTCTCACCGTTCCATTCTATGGCGCTTATCGACCCTACGCCCCAGGTGCCGAGTGACCTCCCACCGTTCACAATTACATCCTTCTAAACCTGGGTCAAGCCTCCTCGGGAGCACTTGACCAAAACACATATAACTTTTCTTTTGACGGGGCATGATTCTCTGTCACATAACCATATGTAGTCGTCACTTCAACCCAGAGGACTATGCACATGGCCTTGCCGAGAACGGTACCAACATAGAGAAAATACTCGAAAACTCCATATCGGATGAAAAACCCATTGAAAGCAACTTTCACATATATCACACAGAAGTAAACTTTTTTCATAAATCAATCAAATAGGGACTAGTTCCCCAAAACCAATCATACGAGCACAGCATGAAGTCTAACAAGAATTGAATAGAAAATGAGCAAATCTTAAACGACTTACCTTGAAGACGAATTCCGAAGGCCAAGAAACCACTAATTCTCACACAATGTAAAACCGTCTAAGACATATATCATGCCTTTACCCCTCGCCTCTGATCACGACCAAGGACCAACGCTCCTATATACATATATATAATCCAATGAATAATAATAGCCTTTTAACTTTTACAAACTCTAACCCCAAAAACAACGAAAAGCCAACAGGCTTTGTAACTTCATTTGTATCAATCCAAATACTTTGAAACTTGACAAGAATATACTAGGTATATACAAGAAAATTTTTCTAGTTCAAATCAATCTATAAAACTAGATCAAATGTCTCCATAATATCATACCAAAGCAAAACCCTAAAATTATCCTGAAATCTTTTACCGAATATAAGACCAAGATCGAAAACATCCTTTAAGAACTATAAATCGACTGATTTTCCAATCAAAATCAATTGTAGATCTAGATTTGGAAAAATTAGTATAATCCAAATTATAAAATAAAATTTACCAAACAACGCCTGAACTCCAAAATCTGACTTGACGGACGAATCTCGCACCAAGAACTAACTCCCCCCCCCCCCTCTTTCTCTCCGTAAGTTTATCTCTCGGCCTTGTTCTTCTTCTCTACCTAATTCTAAAAACCTAAGATGACATATATACGTATATTAGAAGAAAAAGTCGTCATAACTTTTAGAAATTTACGATTTTCACCCTCAAATTTCCCTTACTATAAATTTACCCTGAAATTTTTCTAAATTTTCTAAATTACTTTTAAGCCGGCATAATCTTAATTACTTTTAAGTTAAAAATTTTTTAAAATATAATTTTCTAAATTTTCATAAAATATTAAATATTATTATTTAGCCGATATTACTTATAAGCTAAGTAATCTAAAGATGGAATTCAAGAAGCGTAAAAATATGATAAAAATATCGAAATATTCCTGAATATTACATTCTACCCCCCCTTAAAGAATGTTTCGTCCCGAAACTTCCAGGTATATATGAAAACAAACTCATAACACTTACTTAGAATCCTTGACACGAACCAAACAACACGCATATCATATACCTTTAGTATACCACAAACAACAACCATATAGGTCCAGCATCATGTAATTCACACCATCATCACACTACTAGCAACTACCAAACAAGTCATACACACAAGGTTGATCAAGTCAAACAAAGCACACAAATAGCTACAACTACCCATAATTATAACCCTTGATCACCCATAACTCCTATTCTCAAACGCCTCAACTAAAACTGGATACAACCTTGGATAGCGTTCACTTATTCTCGTCTTAGTCTCCCAAGTTGCCTCCTCAACTCCACGTTGGGACCATTGAATCAACACGGGCAGTATCTCTAGCAGTATCTCTTTATTTCGCAGCTTTTTCAACCGTCTACCTAAGATTGCTATTGGCTATTCTTGGAAAGTATGATCTGGCTCAATCTCCAACTCTTCATAGTTGAGACTATGACTAGGATCAGGCACATATTGCCTCAATTGCGACACATGAAAAACAGAATGAATTCCTTCTAAAGTTGGTGGTAGTGCCAACTTGTAGGCTACCTTGCCTACTCTCGAGAGAATTTCAAACGGCCCGATGTACCGAGGACTCAACTTTCCTTTCACTACAAATCTTCTAACCCCACTAGTCGGTGATACTCTCACCCAAACATGTGCTCCTACCTCAAATTCCAACGGTCATGGCCTCTTATCTGCGTAAGATTTTTGACGACTTTGTGTTGTCAACATGCGTTCTCGAATTAATGCCACCTTTTCAATTGTTTTCTGAATCATCTGAGGCATTCCATCTACAACATCTGATGGATCACCCCAACATAGATGTGTCCTACATCTCCTCCCATATAAAGCCTTATATGGTGCCATCTGAATCGAAAAGTGTGAACTATTATTATATGTAAACTCAACTAACTCAAAGTAATCAGACTAGTTTCCTCCCAAATCTAGCACACAAGACCTCAGCATATCTTCCAAAGTCTGAATCGTCCTCTCATATTAGCCATCTGACTTCGAGTTGTAAGCAGCCGTGAAATATAACTTGGTGCCTAAAGCTTTATGCACTTGTTGCCAAAAAGTGGAGGTAAACGCCCATCACGATCAAAAACAATCGTTTTGGGCACTCCATGCAATCTCAATATTTGTTTCATGAACACCTCTACTAGTTTACTCACTAGCCAAGTCTCTCTAATGGGCAGAAAACGAGTAGTCTTAGTCAGTTTATCAACAACAACCCATATTGTATCATGTCCTCTACTAATCAGTAGTCCGGTGACAAAATACATGGAAATGTCCTCCCACTTCCATTCTGGAAGTAGAAGTGGTTCGAGCATTCCACCTGGCACTTCCATTCCATGTGCCCTTTTTGTCAACCTGGCTCTGATACCAATTTGTAACACCCCATCTTTCCACCGGGGCACTACTTGGTAGTAGACCTCACTAGGTACTACCTAGGCTAGTTTGACAACGAGTTCACTTGGATCTTTCAACTCGGGCACGATGAGAAAACATGAATAAAACATCCAACCGATACATGCATGAAACCCAAACAATATAACTTACAACACCATCTAGAAACATTTACCACTACCCTTTCTTTATCAAAACTACACATTATACAAAGGATACCAAAAAGTACGCACCATTTCTCCCAACCGAACCCACCCTAATGACACGACCTTCAACGACCTATTCCACTATTCGGCCGAGGTTCCATCATGGGTCCCTTGTCTTTACCTGAAACTAAAAAAACAAGTCCCCGAAGGGTCAGCTACCATTCTAATCCAAGCTAGAATCCATATGGTACTAGTAAGACTTTTAAAAACCAATCAAGTACCTAGCACACAGACAAGCAAGGTTCACATGATTACAACACATATCAGTTCTAAATCCATACTTAACTTCCCATAGATCATAAACACAAACCACACATCAAACTTCCACACAAATTCATACATACAAGTCAAGCACAATAATACAACCATTTTGTCACTGTTCCATTCAATGGCGCTTATTGACCCTACGCCCCAGGTGCCGAGGGATGGCAATGGGGCGCGTTCGTGGTGGGAAATACCCTCCCCGTACCTATACCCATTTAGATATATGCTCCCCATACCCGTCCCATTACCCATTGGGTAGTAAAATTTATTCACGTCCCCCTCCCCGTCGGGTCCCAGTCCCCGTCGGGTATTCCCCATCCCCGCTTGATTTACCCATTTATAATTCCCGTTGGGGATTCCCCATCTTCGCTTGATTTCCCCATTTATAATCCCCGTCGAGGATTCCCATCTCCTCATGATTTCCCCATTTATAATCCCCGTCGGGGATTCCCCATCTCCGCTTGATTTCCCCATTTATAATCTCTAGCAGGGACTCCCCATCCCCGTTTGATTTTCACCTTGTGGGATTTTTCACCTTGTGGGGATTCCCCATGGGGTTCCCCAATGGGTTCCACGGCAGGGATTCCCCAATGGGGTCGGGTTCGGGTCGGGTGGTGGGGCGGGGACACCTATCCTCGTCCCCATGCCCATACCCTAGCGCGTAATTACTTCCCCCCCCCCCCCATCCCCACTAAAAATCCCCATCCCCATACTCGTAACGGGGAATCCCCACGGGTAATAGGGAATCCCCGCCCCATTGCCATCCTCGCGCGACCTTCCACCCTTCACAATTTCATCCTTCTAACCCGGGGACAAGCCTCCTCGGGAGCACTTGCCCAAAACACAAATAACTTTTCATTTGAAGGGGTACGATTTTTTGTCACATAACCATACGTAGTCATCACTTCAACCCAGAGGACTACACACATGGTCATGCCGAGAACGATACCAACACAGAGAAAATATTCGAAAACTCCATATTCGATGAAATACCCATTGAAAGCCACTTTCACATATATCACACACAAGTAAACCTTTTTCATAAAGCAATCAATTAGGGACTAGTTCCCCAAAACCAATCATACAAGCACAACATTAAGTCTAACAAGAATTGAATAGAAACTACGCAAGTCGTAAGCGACTTACCTTGAAGACGAATTCCCAAGGCAAAGAAACCACTAATTATCACACAACGTAAAACTCTGTCTAAGACAGATATCCTGCCTTTGCCCCTCGTCCGTAAGGGTTTCCTTAGTGAGTGGACATGATATTAACACATGGTAAGTGTCCTCCACCGTGCAGTTACATGCTTCGCAACCTTGTGTTACCGGAATGTGGTTTTCCACAAGCCTAGTTTTAGTAGGTAGACCGTTTTGGGCAACTTTCCATATGAATTTCTTCATTCTAGGAGGGACATTTAACCGGTTAATCCACTCTAGGTTAATGTTGGGTTCGCCTTTTGATTGTTGGAGCCACTCCATTGCGAGTGGGTGGAATACCACCCATTTTTGCTTGGATGCCAGTACAATCTATCTGGTATTTTGTTGATGGGATTGATAATTTTGGAGATTCTATCGAGGTCATCTGGCGCAACGACCCAAGCCAACTTCTCCGTATTCCAAGTGTTGTCCTCCCGGAGATAAGCCTCAATCGGTTCCTCCCAATCAATAAGGGTTTCGACCCCGGGTTTTGGGTTAAGAGAACCATTTCCGGTCCAATTATCTTTCCAAAATCGGATGGTTTTACCATCCCCCACTTGCCAGATAAGGCCATTTACGAATTGGTCTCTTAGGCAACAAGTTTAGCCCATTGCCAGGATGTGTTTTGCTTTTTCTTATAGTTTAGAATGCTTTCCATTTTGAGATATTTTTCAGTCACAATTTTTGACCCAAAGGTTGTTTGGTTCCACTAAGATTTTCCAAAGCAGCTTCATTTGTAGTGCTTGGTTCATCTCGACCGCTTTTGCTATTCCCAACCCTCCTTGGACGGGAGGGCGACAAATGGAATTCCAGCTAATCAATGGCTTCTAGTTGTTTTCCTTGTTCCAAAACAAGTTTTTGTTTATCCGGTCAAGTTCTTTCAACGTTGCTTGTGGTAGTAGAAATGATTGCATAATATAGTTAGGTTGTGCTAATAGGTTTGCTTTTATTAGTGTTTTCCTCCCTTCTTGGGATAGGGCGTTGGCTTTCCATTTTGATAATTTGGATCTGGTTCTTAATACTAGGGGTTTGAAAATGTTTTGGGTTACTCTCCCGTTAATTATCGGGCATCCCAGGTATTTTTCAAGTGCAACTGTGTTTGTTATTTGTAATATTTGTTTTATCTGCTCCTTTGTGTTATTGTTAGTGTTTTTGTTTACTTGGAACGCGGATTTGTGGAAGTTGACTTTCTGTCCGGAAATCTGACAGTAGTCATCAATAATGTCCTTAATCTTTTTGCATGATTGGTTGTTATCTTTAGCACAGATGATAATATCATTTGCAAAGGCCAGGAAAGGGATTTTTGTTCCATTCCTCGAGATTTGGATCCCGATGCCACTTTTTGGATTAGCGCTCCAGAGGTTGAGCTGTCTAGACAGAACCTTAGCAGCGAGAATGAATAATTGTGGCGATAGGGGATCCCCCTGCCTAAGGCCCCGTTGAGGGATGAATTGTTCTGTCGGTCCATTGTTGACAAGGACAAAAAATGAAACTGTTTCAACACATTCGCAGATCCATCCCAAGAATTTGTCATTAAAACTGAATTTGTGGAGTATTTCAGCAAGGAATTCCCAGTTGATCCGATCATAGGCTTTTTCCATGTCGAGTTTGATAGCGATCCACCCCTCCTTCCCACGTTTGTTTCAGAAAGAGTGGAAGTTTTCATGAGCGATGAGCGTATTGTCATGGATATTTCTGTTCTGGACAAAAGCCCCTTGCATTAAGTGGATGATTCTATTTAGCACACTTTTAAGACGGTTGGTTAGGATTTTCGATATTATTTTATATATTGTATTGCATAGACTAATTGGCCTGTAGTGATTGGTTCAGTTGGGGTTTTCACATTTGGGTAATAGGGTTATAAATGTATGGTTTATTTGTTTCAAAATTTTGCCTGTGTGAAAGAAGCTTTTAACAACCTTGATCACGTCTGGGCCGACAATGTGCCAATAGTGTTTATAGAAGCTTGTCAGCATTCCATACGGGCCGGGAGATTTATCATCCCCGATGTCAAATAATGCGTTCTTTATTTCGGTATTTGTTATCGGTTTTGTGATCTCCGTGTTGTCTGCTTCGGTTACTTCGTTCTGGATGGTTTGGGTCATGCTTTGGAGTTTTCTACGGTTTATTTCCAAGGCTCGGAAACGGTTTTGGAAGTCCCTTTTGATTTCTGTTTTGATGTTTTCTAGTCCAGTGATTTGCGTTCCCGCCGTTGTACGTATTTCTTTTATGTTGGTTCTATTTCTTCTTCCGCTTGCAATCCGGTGGAAGTATTTCGTGTTTTTATCATTTAATTTTATGTTGGTGTTTTTAGCCCTTTGTTTCCAATAGGAGTTGTGGAAGTTGATTAGGCACGACCGTTTCTTGGCCAATCTTTCCTGCTTTTGAACTAGTTCAGTGTTATTGTTTTCTATGATATCTTTCTGAATTTGAAGCAGATCTGCGTCTAGTTTTTTTATTTGTTCAAAGATGTTTCCAAAGGTTGTACTTATTCCATGCTTTTGCTTTGCTTTTAAGGAGCTGTGTTTTTTTGGTGAGATTAAACATATGTGATCCACCAGCGTTATGACACCAGGCTTGTTTGATGACGTTCTGGAAATCATTACAAAGCAAAACCCTAAAATTATTCTTAAATCATTTACCGAATCTAAATCCAATATCGAAAACATCCTCTGAGAACTATAAATCGACTGATTTTCAAATCAAAATCAAATGTAGATCTAGATCTGGAAAAATTAGTATAATCCAAATAACCCATTTATAAAATAAAACTACGAAACAACGCCTGAACTCCAAATTCTGACTTAATGGACGAATCTCACACCAAGACTAACTCCCTTTCTCTCCCTCTCTCTTTCTCTCTCTCTCTCTCTCTTTCTCTCCGTAACTTTCTCTCTGGGCATTGTTCTTCTTCTCTACCTAATTCTAAAAATCTAAGATGACATATATACGTATATTAGAAGAAAAAGTCGGCATAAATTTTGGAAATTTACGGTTTTCACCCTCAAATTTCCTTTACTACAAACTTACCCTAAAATAATAATTAATTACTTTTAAGTTAAAAACTTTTTAAACTATAATTTTCTACAATTCTAATAAAATATTAAATATTATTATCTAGCCGTGATTACTTATAAGCTAAGTAATCCCAACACGAAATTCAAGGAGCGTAAAAATAGGATAAAAATATCGAAATATTCCCGAATATTACAGAGAGCGAGGGGGACACCAGTCAAGAGGGCGAGGTGACCCAAGATGGAGAGCCGACTCACATCAAAGTCATGATTGGAGTAACGTGGAGTGTTTTTATTGCGGGGAGAAGGGTCACACGCAATCAAGATGTCCTCAAGTGAGGGAAGACTTGAAGAAGTTGAAAGAGTTGCTGAAGAATACTGGTGACTCCGACACGAATGTGGTTAGTGATGTTGAATATGAAGATCTTTACTTAGCAACAAGTGAGGAGATTTCTAAGTTCAAGTGGGTGACTGATAGTGTTGCCACGGTGCACGTGTGTGGAGATCAAGCCGTGTTCGACACCTTAAAGAAGGATGGAGAGTATGGTCACCTTAACTTAGTGGGAGGACAGAAATTGAAGGTCAAAGGTACCAGAAGCGTGACGATGGGACTTCGCAATGGTACAAACCATATTCTGCATGGTGTGAGGTACATACCTTTAAGCAAAGTTAACATCATTTCTTTCGGAAGGATGATGTCACAGGGGTATAGGTTTGTAGGCACGAATGAGTGGTGCAACGTAATGAAAGGGAGATTCTTGACAATGCGGGGACGGAAGAATGCAAAGAACATCTGCATCTAAGAAGGTCATGTTGTTAAGAATAATTTTAATGGTGTCGGAACCGAGAAGCCAAAGACAATAAGATTTTCAATATTTAAAAATATGAATTATGGAAGGAATTGTTAAAGATTAAATCATATTTTCAATATCTAGAAGGCTATGAAAGTTTCTAGAAGCTTGTAGAAGATGCAAGAAGGTTATGGAAGAATCTAGAAGATGCTAGAAGGTTGCGGAAGATTCTAGAAGGCGTCGGAAGGTTATGGAAGATTCTAGAAGACATCGAAACCTTATAGAAGTTTCCAGATACATCTAGATTGTGAGAGAACTTTCTAGACTTGTGTAATAGTATAGATGTCTCTAGATGGACGTGGAACCGTCTAGAGAAGTATGTAAACTTAGGAAAAGTTCTAGCATGGGTAAATCTAGAACTTACTAGATTATATTAGGCTAGATTGATATAGAACTAGTGTAGTACCCATACAATGTACGGGGAATTAAAATTTTCTTATATATAAAGGTTTCAATTATATCTCATCAGTATTTGCATTCACAACTTTCTTAGATGAAGTGAAGCCTTTGCAACTTATTTTGACTTCAAAATACTAAAGCCTTATTGGTTGTTTCACTCTTGCTTTAAGGATTTGAAGCCGGCTGAATTGTTTCCAAAGTATCATCATTCATCAGCATGCTTTTGAAAAACCGAAGATAACAATGACAATTTGGGAAGCCTTGATTTGGAAGGTTTTTGAGGAGTTGAAAGTGGACATTTCTTGTTCTCAATGAAATAAAAGTGTAAATTGTAGTCAATAGTGATGACTAATACATTTATCAGAACATATAAAGGGAGTATTGTATGGATACATGAAATATTGGTCTCCTATAAATCAGAAGTTGTATATAAGAAATGGAAAATGAAATATTTCCCTAATTAGGCAATTGCACTAAAAAGATATGTACGCTAATGCTTGTATTGATCTATTTCATCCCGACAGCCCTTCAAACAAAAAATCTATATATTCCCCCAAAAAAAAGATCACCCTCATTTATTCAGTTGGGTTCATCAATACATGTACAACGTATGTCCTTATGTGTATGACACATATTCTAGAAAAACGCACACCTTTGACTGCTAAGCTTCAAGCAATGGGGTAAGCATGTCAAACAATGAAGATCAAACATATATTTAGGGATTACATTTTACTTATGTCTTTTTCTTAGAGTTTTTTGAAACCTTAGATTTGGATTCCTAGCTGCCATCGCATGCAATCATATCAAAATCTTATATCACAAGTTTGATGATCAAATATAATTTTTAATGACATGTGATGGAAGTATATAGGTTACCCTAAGAGAGAGATTCTTCTACATCCAACTCTTCTTCATGCTTTAGATCACATCCTATTTGTCATCGACATAAATTTCAACAATGGTTTTAAAATGGTGGGTTTTTCTTCAAGTATAAGATTAACCAAACATTGAAGGGTGCACAGATCAATTGTTTTGATTATGCCATTCCAATCCAAACCTTAGAAACCACTCTTTGGAGATCAAATGATTCATATCAGAATTCTGTACTCATTTAGGTTTGTCATCGACACATGTTTTCAAAATTCTGTACTTGAACGTTGGAGTTTAAATTTAGCATACGAAAATATATTGCATCTTAAAAAGTAATTACAAACAAAAAAAATAAATACATTCATAAATGAATAGACATCAGTGCTTAATCAAATAGGAGCAGTTTAGAAACATAAATTTGTAAAATTTGCAATAATCAGTTTATTGCTATTTTTACACCTAGTAAAGGAGGAAATCAGTATAAACAATAAACATAGCATTTTGGCAGCCATATATACTCCAAATTATTATTCAAGGACAACTGTTATTTTCCAGAGATCAAAAGTATTATTCAAGGACAATACTCCAAATTGAAAGTAAAATTGCATTACACTATTTACACTAACCTACCATACTCTTTGCATATTACGTAGGCACAAACTCCTCATTAGGAGAAACTTTTCCATAAAAGACCAATCTAAAAAAGAATCTGGATGGTTATTTAGATGTATGTAAAATATAATAAAATTAGTAAACGACATAATATAAAGTTTTGTTCGATTTTTCATTTGCTGAAAACAGGGAGATTTGAATTAGCATGCCAATCACTTCTATAAGCCTGATTTTCTTCACAAAACAAAATAAAAGGAGGATGGTGCTGAACATGATTTCTCTAGAGCATGAAAAAAAACTTATTCAGAAGAAGATATAGGGAGGATGATTTCTTTAGATACCAACAGTAGCAGACATGATTTCTTTAGAGCATGTCAATCACATCATTAGAAGATATAGGGAGGATGCAGAGAAAAAAACTTATTCAGAAAAAGCCAACCGAAGTAGTGCAGAGTTGTAGTTCATTGAATCCGGGCCTGCGAACCGATGGATATGCTACCTCACCTTGTTCGATTTCTTCAATTGATGTCTATGAGAAGTCAATTCACAACAATTTTCAACCGAAGAACCCTAAAGTTAAAACTGGATATCTATTAATTGAGCAGAAAAGTATCAAAATTGCACCAACTGAAACCTAAAAAATGCAAGAGGAAAATCAAACCTCAGGACCGGAGGAGACGGAGGTGGGACTGAACAGCCGCTGGTTGACGGAAAGGAGAGCCGACGATGACGGAAGGGAGAGTCGGCGGTAAGAAGACCGGAGGAGGAGACGATGGGACTGAACGACCGCTGGTTGATGCGTCTTTGTTTGTAAGTTACCAGAGAAACTCTCTGGAAAACCGGTGGAGTACTGAAAGGATATGAAAAAGCTGAGGCTCAATTGGGGCATCGTGGAGGTTTAAGCTGAGCAAGTTATTAGGGGAGGTTTTTTTATTATAACTGCTTAAACACGTTAGGAGCATTTTATTGGTACACATGGCAATGAAATAGGATGCCACGTGACTCAAAATTTTGTGAAGACATTGCTGCTCAAATAATATATAGGGAGGATTATTCACAACCTATGTAAAGGAGTGGCTTGGCTATAAATAGCCCATCACCCCTCTTTTGCAACCAATCCAAGTGATTCAAGCAAGAGTGAAATCCAGCTAGAGAGTGAAGTGTGAGTGTTTCCCATCAATAAAAATGAGTGTTGAGTCACCCGTGTAAGATAATTTATACATTCACTATATAATACAAAGTTATTTTTGTAAAATTGTGTCTTTGTATCGGCGGGTTTCAGTGAGTGTACAAGTGTCCTGGAAGGGTAGATTCCCCAACAATAAGTCATGTCCATCGCTTACCACTATGTAAGATAATGATTCTCCATCTTAATGAGGAAAGAAAGAAACTTTTGATACCAATCAATGAATCACCACATTCCAACATTGTCTTTCGGCGCGAACATTAAGAAAGACTCCTGCTGGAAAATAAATTGTAGTGTGTCCAAGGCAGTGGACCACTCAGGAGACAACCAAATCCGGCCTCGTTCTCGTTGCCGTCTTCTTGATAAGTTGAATGTATCCCAGATTTATCCAGAGTGAGTTCCATGAATGCATCAACATTATGGGCCACCAAGAGGGCCAAGTCAATCCCAAGCCCCGTCTATGCTGGACCACCGACCTCCACAGTCAGTTTTCTAGACCCTTTCCACTGGGCTTTCTTCGATTTCTTATTCTCTGCATTTCCTTGTCTGATTTGTATCCGGGATTTCAAATTTTCACAAAATGTGCAATTTGCTTTGAGTCTTAGTAGTTAAACTAATGGTGCAGTTGAGTGCTTGGTTCTGATGTAATCTTCAGAATCCAAGCCTTGTTTTAGATGAAAAATATGATTCAAGCATAGCTTCATATACTTGTAAATTTGGGTGCACTTGAAGATGATGTCATGGAATTTCACCTACACAAATTGTAGAATCTCATAAAGGGTTACTTTGAATCAAGTATCCTCTAGAACTATGAAAGGAACATATATACTGCATCATCATCATCATCATCATCATCATCAGAACAAAGTGTTTAGGTTAGGTTGTGTTTATTTGATTATCTTCTTTCAAACAATATAATCCTGCATCATCATCCGCACTAGTTTGTCTTTGACTAAATGACTTTGGTCTTTCTGCATCTTCATCCATCTCAAGTAAGAAAGAAACGTCGCTAAAGAAAGCCTTCCATTGCTGTTCTTTTTCTTGTGCAGAAGCTACACCAAAAGGCTATTTTGCGAAAAATGGGTGTCAAGGGACTGACCCTTTTCCATCTAAAGAGTCATCTCCAGGTTCTTCTTTTCACTATTCAACACTTGATATTTAGATATGTTCATGCTAAGATGCAATCTACCTCCTTGTACTTCACACCAAGATCTTTTGTCCGCCAAAAATAAAAGATTACGCTCACGGATGGCTTCTTGTTGTTGGATTGCACAAGTATAGATTAGGTAAGCAGTTTGGAAAAGAACTTGTTGAGGCTATACTCACTTTTTTATTTGAATCATAAATGATGCAAGGTATCTCGACTTGTTGCCATCTAGACCTAGTCATTCATCTGCAAGCTTGCCCAACCCTGATATTGATGATTAAGAACCCCACATTCTTATATGAAGCTTTTTACCCTAATCCTTAGATCATCAATGTTACCAATAGTGTGCATGTATGTGTGTTTAATAAAGAGGTTTCATGGCAAAGGAAGCATTGAGAGCTCAAATGGAAGTCCAAACCAAACTCCATCTATGAGTGGAGGTACATGGCCATGCTTGAGACAGCTTGTAAGATCCTTACAGATTGGTTTGCCAGTCTCTGTCTCCGATGCTAGAGTTGGAGTCCCTGAGCAGATTTCCTACAGGGATCAATATCCTACCTGACAGTTTAATTTCCGAACTGGAGTTGTTGGCCAAACCAGTCTATTACCTTTTATGACGGCTAACTTCCCGGGCTGGATCTATATTACTTTGATTCTCATGTTTTATATCTATGAACGATATCATTTTCAATAACAGAACCTCCGGTCGGGTAGAAGTACTTCTTAGTCCAAACCCAACTACAGACAAATGTGCGTTGCATAACCAAAAAATTCAGCCTAGCCAAATTCAATACAAAAGTACCCGGAAATAACAGCTAATACAAAACAAATATGCACTGGGATTGAGAGTAAAATTAGTAGCAGCAAAAAAGGCATATTGATTAAACCCCAAAATTACTAGTACAAAATTATCGCATTCTCAAGTGTTTCTCAAAAAAAAAAATCTGGACCCAGAACGAAAGAAGAAATTGATCCAACAAAATTTAAATAACAGCTACTCTTCCTCGACAATCCTTCCCTTCTCACTAACATAGATACCATCAAGAAACTTCCTGATATCCTTGTTCTTCACATGGCATTTCTGTATTTCAATAAGAGAAGCATATAAATCAGATGTATGACCTTTCATTTTGTATGAAGAGTGCGAAAGATCATATATGATACCTGGTTAATGAGGGCAGCAGATCGAGAGACAAGTTCAATATCATTTCCATCCAAAACTAGTTCATCCTTCACCTTTTCAGACCTGAGAATAGTAACTCCGTCAAGCATATCAACCTTCCTCACCTAGAACAAAGTGACAACACAGGATTTCAGTTTCATTTACTCTTCCAACAATTGACTCCTCAATTAAATTGATGCACCAATAGGATATAAATTACGAGTATAAAAATCATACAAGATAAAAATGATTCTTAGATAAAGAGAGCAGAAGATGAAAACTATCTAATACACACATACATGACAATGGTAGCAAAAATGATCAGAAACTGACTTCTTAGCATCGAGATGATAAGCAATGTGGATTGAACCTAACCAAACCGTATTTGCTAATTCATGCAAAGTAATCATAGCAAGTAACACCTTAGCAAGAGAAATCTCAGTTTGCGGGTCCAATAAGACAGAATGCTACAAAGAGCACAAAACAAACTGCAGAAATTGGTCATTCCATTTTGTCCAATCATGACAGAAACCAAAATTTGAACCTACAAGCTATTAGATTCAATTAATGATGCATTTGATTGGATGAGAGGATATAATCGATGGAAGAAACCTTATTACTCCTCGCTCTTAGTGCTAGCCTCCCAGTTTAACAAGTCAGACTAACACTTCTAAGGATAGATCATATACAATACAGGTAAGAAAAGGAATGCCATACATAAAAATATAACTGCCAACAGAGAAATGTGTCTTGCATAACCAAAACATCTGATTGGACGAGAGGATATAATCAATGGAAGAAACTTTATTACTCCTCACTGTTAGTGCTTGCCTCCTATTTTAACAAGTCAGACTAACATTTGCACAGCACAATTTAAGAATAGATCATTATACATAATGACCATTATCAAGTCATACAGCTAAGAAGAGGAATGTCGTACTTAAATAAAGCTGCGAATAGAGAATTGAGAAAACTAACGAACAAGTATACGTCAATGAAGCTCAAAGAAAGATGTGGCCACAAATACATTGTTCTCAAGAGTAACTTCTGAAGCCTCTCCAACTAAATCCAAATAGAGGCAAACCGTAGAAGTACAATAATTATCAGACATATTTGCAAGAAAGGACTAAATTAAACAAAGAAACATTCCATTACCTTCTTCTCGCCAAGGAAGTTACGGATCTCAATGCCCTTGTTAGAATTGGTGATGCTAGCATTGATGGGAAAGTGAGCGTAAACCATCCTCATCTTGTAACGGTAGCCCCTGGTTACGCCGGTGATAAGGTTCTGTACATGACTAAGCGCCGTCCTGATAGACGCCGTCGTCTTCCTCGACCCGAACCAGGAATCAATCTTCAGCTTGCGACTTCCGGTGGCCTCATCGGTGATGAGCTGAAAGTCCAGGTTCAGATGCTTGAAGTTCTTGGTGAGCTTGCCACGGGGGCCTTCCACCTCGATAACCTTGGCGTGGATCTTGATGGAGATCCCTTCGGGGATGTCCATGGAATCAGACGATACAACTGTCTTCATCTTCTCTCGTCTCTCCCGCCGCTCTCTCTCTCTAGGGTTTCGCCTACTAACGGAGAAGACGACTGAACCAGGAATGAGATCTTAAGATTTAAAACCCTAGGAACTGCTAACCGGGCTTATTTAAACCTTCGCTATTGGGCTCATGGCTGATGTGGTGCAAATTCATCACGGCCCGTAGTAAATTTCGTCAAGAATCATAATCATTTTCTAGACTAGCAATGGGCCCATGCTTTGCATGGGCCCAGTTTGGGAGGTTAGTTATGGTTAAATGATCCGCTAATCTAGGTTTAGGGATAACGGAAGTCAGATCTATACTAATACATTATAAAGCAGAACCCAAGTCTGTTGTAAAATTTGCGCCACGTGGCATTTTCGAATAAATTAATATAAAATTATATTTTAATAAATTTTGTAACAACTTATAATATTCTTGCTATATATACTAAATAGATAACATGTTTATATAATTTTTATGTATATAATTTTCTATCTATGGATTATAAATTAGTTTACTACAATAGATAACATATTTATATAATTTCTATATACATAAATTCCTATGAGATGATATTTTCCATATTAATTTAAGATTTTTATCTCTTAACAAGATTTAGGGTTTTAATATATTTTTGTATCTTTAACAAGGCTTGAGCTCCAAGTATAAAATTTATCTATATAATGATATAATTTTAAATAATAAATTTTGTTATCTTGATAGATTTTTATTTTGAGAAAAAGATATAATTTTATGTTGATGACTAAGATTATATGTAAATGTAAAAAAAATCGAATTTTAATTAATTTAAATTACAAAATTAGATTTTCTTTATATTTGATCTTATGCATTTGTCTATTGCATAATTTATTATGATATTATATAAATATATTTAGTATTTTAAATTAATATTGTAGAATTGTATAGTTTTTTAGTAAAATTATCCCGTGAATATCACGGGACTTCAACTAGTTTTGTTAAAAAGGTGTGTATTGGTAGTGTGCTTCTGTGTTTATTACTTGTGTGCTAGTTAAAATAAAGTGTATTAAACTGGAAAAAAAAATAGACTATGTGGAAAATGGCTGGATCAAGGGTTCAAATTCCTGATATCAAAATTTCACAATTATAAGCTAACATTTTGCAGCTGGATGCACTCTCTTCATCAAAAGGCAAACATATAGAGAAATCAAATGCTTATTTATGGATCAATCCCTCTAAGCAGCAAAATATAGGTATTACATCAACAATCCAGCGAAAGAAGAGTTTTCAGCTTACACTAAATTGTAAGCAAGTGTTGATTGCTGATCCTGTTTAGGCTCTCCTTGCACAGTCTCAACCAGGAAGAATTGCATATATACTGGAGAAACAGTAAGAGAAATATGTCTTCCATTCAAGAGTGCCTGGTTGATATTTATACAACAACATGTGTAATTGAATTCTTATAAAAAAAACATCACACTTCATTGCCAGAATGTTTTATGTGTCCTTGTTCACTGGAATTATTTTAGAGCCTAAAAAGAAAGAAAATTTATGGAATTTCAAACAGAAAGCTTTAGAATAAAGGAACAAGAGAAGCCCAAGGATAGAACTCAGAAAATTGGATCACATTTAAAATTAAATCAGGACAGAATTCTTTGTACAATGCATGAAAAAGAGGGAGAAAAAATTGAGCTTCATAAGAAGACCTAAAAGCTAAGCTAGCCTACATAATTCAAGATGTGGAGTCTCCTTCATATTCAACAGAGAAATGTGTCTTGCATAACCAAAACATCTGATTGGACGAGAGGATATAATCAATGGAAGAAACTTTATTACTCCTCACTGTTAGTGCTTGCCTCCTATTTTAACAAGTCAGACTAACATTTGCACAGCACAATTTAAGAATAGATCATTATACATAATGACCATTATCAAGTCATACAGCTAAGAAGAGGAATGTCGTACTTAAATAAAGCTGCGAATAGAGAATTGAGAAAACTAACGAACAAGTATACGTCAATGAAGCTCAAAGAAAGATGTGGCCACAAATACATTGTTCTCAAGAGTAACTTCTGAAGCCTCTCCAACTAAATCCAAATAGAGGCAAACCGTAGAAGTACAATAATTATCAGACATATTTGCAAGAAAGGACTAAATTAAACAAAGAAACATTCCATTACCTTCTTCTCGCCAAGGAAGTTACGGATCTCAATGCCCTTGTTAGAATTGGTGATGCTAGCATTGATGGGAAAGTGAGCGTAAACCATCCTCATCTTGTAACGGTAGCCCCTGGTTACGCCGGTGATAAGGTTCTGTACATGACTAAGCGCCGTCCTGATAGACGCCGTCGTCTTCCTCGACCCGAACCAGGAATCAATCTTCAGCTTGCGACTTCCGGTGGCCTCATCGGTGATGAGCTGAAAGTCCAGGTTCAGATGCTTGAAGTTCTTGGTGAGCTTGCCACGGGGGCCTTCCACCTCGATAACCTTGGCGTGGATCTTGATGGAGATCCCTTCGGGGATGTCCATGGAATCAGACGATACAACTGTCTTCATCTTCTCTCGTCTCTCCCGCCGCTCTCTCTCTCTAGGGTTTCGCCTACTAACGGAGAAGACGACTGAACCAGGAATGAGATCTTAAGATTTAAAACCCTAGGAACTGCTAACCGGGCTTATTTAAACCTTCGCTATTGGGCTCATGGCTGATGTGGTGCAAATTCATCACGGCCCGTAGTAAATTTCGTCAAGAATCATAATCATTTTCTAGACTAGCAATGGGCCCATGCTTTGCATGGGCCCAGTTTGGGAGGTTAGTTATGGTTAAATGATCCGCTAATCTAGGTTTAGGGATAACGGAAGTCAGATCTATACTAATACATTATAAAGCAGAACCCAAGTCTGTTGTAAAATTTGCGCCACGTGGCATTTTCGAATAAATTAATATAAAATTATATTTTAATAAATTTTGTAACAACTTATAATATTCTTGCTATATATACTAAATAGATAACATGTTTATATAATTTTTATGTATATAATTTTCTATCTATGGATTATAAATTAGTTTACTACAATAGATAACATATTTATATAATTTCTATATACATAAATTCCTATGAGATGATATTTTCCATATTAATTTAAGATTTTTATCTCTTAACAAGATTTAGGGTTTTAATATATTTTTGTATCTTTAACAAGGCTTGAGCTCCAAGTATAAAATTTATCTATATAATGATATAATTTTAAATAATAAATTTTGTTATCTTGATAGATTTTTATTTTGAGAAAAAGATATAATTTTATGTTGATGACTAAGATTATATGTAAATGTAAAAAAAATCGAATTTTAATTAATTTAAATTACAAAATTAGATTTTCTTTATATTTGATCTTATGCATTTGTCTATTGCATAATTTATTATGATATTATATAAATATATTTAGTATTTTAAATTAATATTGTAGAATTGTATAGTTTTTTAGTAAAATTATCCCGTGAATATCACGGGACTTCAACTAGTTTTGTTAAAAAGGTGTGTATTGGTAGTGTGCTTCTGTGTTTATTACTTGTGTGCTAGTTAAAATAAAGTGTATTAAACTGGAAAAAAAAATAGACTATGTGGAAAATGGCTGGATCAAGGGTTCAAATTCCTGATATCAAAATTTCACAATTATAAGCTAACATTTTGCAGCTGGATGCACTCTCTTCATCAAAAGGCAAACATATAGAGAAATCAAATGCTTATTTATGGATCAATCCCTCTAAGCAGCAAAATATAGGTATTACATCAACAATCCAGCGAAAGAAGAGTTTTCAGCTTACACTAAATTGTAAGCAAGTGTTGATTGCTGATCCTGTTTAGGCTCTCCTTGCACAGTCTCAACCAGGAAGAATTGCATATATACTGGAGAAACAGTAAGAGAAATATGTCTTCCATTCAAGAGTGCCTGGTTGATATTTATACAACAACATGTGTAATTGAATTCTTATAAAAAAAACATCACACTTCATTGCCAGAATGTTTTATGTGTCCTTGTTCACTGGAATTATTTTAGAGCCTAAAAAGAAAGAAAATTTATGGAATTTCAAACAGAAAGCTTTAGAATAAAGGAACAAGAGAAGCCCAAGGATAGAACTCAGAAAATTGGATCACATTTAAAATTAAATCAGGACAGAATTCTTTGTACAATGCATGAAAAAGAGGGAGAAAAAATTGAGCTTCATAAGAAGACCTAAAAGCTAAGCTAGCCTACATAATTCAAGATGTGGAGTCTCTTTCGATTTTTTTAAATGCTCTATATTAACCTTCATATACTCCCTAGAGCTGGTCCTGGCATTTGCAGGATGTGATGACAATTGCTGGGAAACAATCAAGATTTCACAGCAGAAGTGTTTCCAATGCTCTCTCTATATAGGAGATTGTTAGTGAAGATGTTGAAATTTCTAGTAGGGAAACTGTTCTGCTCAAATCTCATGACAGGAGTGGTGCTTCAATGGACTCCACGTCCGCCTTGATATCATTCTTTGGATGTGATTCTGTCTTTAGCCACAATGAACAGCCTAAGGCAATCATCTAGGGATGATGTAAACATATTTGCTATTAGAATAGGTTTCAGGCAATTCAGGAATTGAAAAGGAGCAGCAGTAGATAAATAAGAATTGGATGGATGCAAGAGAATAAATAAAAATGTATACCAAGGAGAATGATGCAACAATGATGCCAAAACCTTTGCAGTCGAAAGGAGCATCGCTAGACAAGAACAATGCTGCAAGAATATCAAGATCACCTTGTTGACCACATATTAGCACAAAACACTATAGATCAAGACATCTTAGCAAGAAATGAGCTCCATGGATCACCATTATAGGCCGGACTTCACTATCTACTCCGCCACAATAGCTGTATGAAAAAGCAGCACATGACAAGCTCCAAGTCCAGGATAAAATAAATAGACAACATTTTGGAATACCATGACAAATTTGGAGTTGTGCCCCCCTTTTCATACCATGATAAATTTTGGAATAAACAAAATCCATTTCAATTACTCTAGTGGTAAAGTAGAGACAACAAAAATAAAGGAATCAATTTACAACAATCATCAGTAGCATCATGATATAAAACCCTTCTAGTCATCTTCAATCGTTATCCACATAAAACACTTGTTGCATCTAGTTGGAAATTTAGGCAGGGGATAGCTTAAGATGATGCTTACACAATTTTCATTTCTGCAATTTCAGAAAGATTATCTTAATTTGCTTTAGCAAGGTATCTAGAATGAAGAGAATATTCTTCTACACCGGATAACAGGAGCCTTCTAAGATTACCAAATCCAAGCATTTTTGCACAACTCCATCTGCTTTGAGCTTGAACAGTTTTATCACATTGCTCCTTTCACCGCTGTTCTGGATCTTTAATCAAAGACATGAAAGCAAGGTCCAAATTTGAGTCCAAATAGGAAGGGCTCCTGTTGAAAAAATCATCAGGGAGGGGGAGCGAGAGAGAATCCAATACCTCGCAGGAAGATCATGTGCACTTTCATTTTTGCCATCCCCGTTCTACATCCACCCTGAGAAGAAAAAACAGTCATCAAAGTTACTCCTTCACAAGTACCTCTGAACTGTAAACCAACAAAGAGGCATCATAATGACTTTTAACATACTGTCCAAGACTGATCATTTTAGTCTATTCATACTTGCAAGCAATGAGCATGGCAGAAATACCCACATTAATCTCCATATTAATCTGGCAAGTTGCTCTTCCATCTAAATCTTGCACATGAATTTATTTCTTCCAGCTTTACATTGAGTCAATCTTGGCTCTTCAAGAAGTCAGCAATAAGCTAGATGAAGGTCAGTTTCATCAAAAATCTTCATTTTCTATAAGATGGATAATATTAATTAAGAGATATGAGCTGCAAACTATACATTATTTAGAATACTTCTAGTTTCTTTCACTCCTCTATAACTACCTCTTTCCTAATGCTCATTCCTTCCTGCATTGCAGATCCGAAATTCCTTTTGAATTACTACATTTGATTAGTTGAATATGTCTGCATCTACATACCAATCTACTATATGTGATGATACATTGTACTGCACATTATCTCTGATATTGCTGATTGCATACAGTGCAATTCTAAGCATTCACACTACAAATATACTCAAACATTTGTGCTACTGTGTAGTTTTATCTCAATTTTATCTCTTAGTATATTGCATTAACTCTTCAGGTGAATCTGTAAAGGAGATACCTTTTGCTTTAATGACATCTGATGACACAGTGACACACATTCAAAGATATTGGCAGTTTTAGAATCAAACGCTTATTTTGGAATGAAATCTACACGAGTAGTCATAGGAAATTAAATTTCAAGAGAGAATAAAAAAGGAGTATTGATGGTATAACAACACTTATCTACCTTATTACAGCAAAATTTTCTTACAAATAAAATTTAGGAAAAGAACACATGAATAATGATAAGTAAGAACTTAAATGTGTTAGAAAACTAACCTCATCATAATCACCCCTACCAATTATAGTTAACAATTCAAAATCCTCAACACATCCGATTCCTTTTCGTCAGCCGCATAAATTTTGTCCCTTTTCGTTCTAAATCCTTTACCAAGTTGATTTGTTCCTCCTTGGGCACATTTGAAGAAGCTAACTTGCTTTCTAGAACCCAACGTCTACAACAAAAAGCATTAGATATAATATAGATTGATATTGGCAAGCAAGACTAACAAAGAAATAAGCAGCATAGACACAAACAGAATAATACTTATCGGTATCATATTTTCACACCAATTGCCTCACTTTCTTTAACCCTATTGGCATAAGTTCAAAAAAAATCCTATTTGGATTATGGAACAATCATTTCCTGTAGCTACATATAAAAGTAAAAGATATATATATATATATATATATACTGGAGCAATGCTAAATGTTTCTTTGCACATAGGATTTCTCCATAAAATTACTGAACAAAGACCTCACTTCAAATATCTACATAACACAACTCTAACTCCATAAACCTAAATTATAACCAAATGCCAAGGGACTCAAAAAAATCTTAATCTAACAACAGTTATATAGAAATATCAGCTTTCACATGGTTGGTTATTTCTCCATGTGGCATCCTCGATCATCACATTCACAAACGATGCTAAAGGCTGATTGAATACCGATTACCCGTTGCAACATTCATACCGTCGTTCCATCCTGAATCTCTCTCTGGTTCTTGTTCCCTTAAGAAATGAGAACCACAATTGACATAAAGACATTAGACACAAAATTCAATCGAGAAGAACAAGTTAAAACCTTGAGCATTAAAGAGCGAGAGAACTGTTTGCTATTGGGACCTTGAGCATTGCACAACCACACAGATTGACCGCTTGCGAATGCTTTTCCCGGCAAACTGAAGAATGAATGTCAAAACTTATTTTTTGCACAAATGAAGGCATGTCCAAGCTTTCAAGCACAAGTATAGACAGGAAATAGTTTTTCATATAAGTAACTTCAAAAGCACAATTTTTAAGTACGTATGTTTCGTATTTTTTTTTGGTAGACAGTACGTATGTTTCGTTACAACTACAAATGTTCGACCTTTCTCGACCGCGGGAGTTCTCAGCCAGGAGCCAAGGGCAAAAAAATTTAGAATTTGGATCCCTCTCAATTGAGAAATGAGAACCATGGTTGACATAAAGGCATTTGGAAACAAAATTCAATTGAGAACGAGAAGGTCAAACCGATCAATTTTGGAGACGAATTTGTGGACTTCGACGAGGCATAGAAGATAGCCGGCGGTGAAGAATTGTTTCTCCCCAGTCCGCCGTTATGTCCTAATTCTCTCTCAGTCTGGTTCCTCCCTAGGGTTGATTATCAGCTGAGTTAACTTGGAATCGAGAAATAAGAACCACGGTTGACATAAAGATAATAGCACACAAAATTCAATTGAGAGCAAGAAGTTCAAACCGATCAATTTTGGAGACGAATTTGTGGACTTTGACGAGGCGGAGAAGTTTTGCCGGCGGTGAAGAATTCTTTCTCCCGAGTCCGTCCTTCCATCCTGATTTCTTTGGAGACTAATTTGTGGACTTTAACGAGGCATAGAAGATAACCGGCGGTGAAGAATTCTTTCCCCTCGAGTCCATTGTTCTGTCCTGATTCTCTCTCAGTCTGGTTTCTGCCTAGGGTTTTTTATCGGTCGAGTACGGAAGAAGAGACGGAGGCAGTTTTGGAAAGAGAACGTGGAGTGTCGGATTAACGGGGCACGCAATTTAACGAGTTTTATAAAACGGAGGGTCGGATTTTTCCCGTTACGTTTGCATTTATAGTAGTATAGATATAGATATAGATATAGATTTGCAAAATTAAAAAAAAAAAAGGAAAATTGTATTTAACCACCCTTTATTTCCACTCTTTTGTATTTAACCACCCTTTTATCTTAAATGTTGCAAAAAACCACCCATTATAATAGGGTTGTTCATTGGTTCGGGTAATTCGGTTTTTACCTGAAAACCGAACCGAACTGAACCAAACCGATCCAAGGTACTTCGGTTCGGTCCTCGGTTCTAGATTTTTAATTTTTAATATAAAAATTAAAAAAATACACCTATTAAGCCTTACCCATGTAAGGATGTAACCCTAAATCCCATTTTGCAAGTTTTGTATTGCTTTGTTTATTATTTTGCAAGTTTTAGTTCGAATGGCTTGAATGATTTTAGTTCAAAATGATAAAAATAGAATATGTTAGTTCGGTTTTTTAGGTTTAAATCGGTTAAGTTCGGTTCTAGTTCGGCTTTGGTCAAAATTGGTTCGGTTCTAGTTTGGTTTCGGATGTTATGTTCTATATTTTGGATCGACTTTGTACCTAACTTCTACTTCGACTAGAAAACAGGTTGAAACTCGATGCTTTTTTAAGCATTAGTCGACATATTAAAGCGTCGAGAATTGCAAGGCGTCGAGATTTTCAGTGTCGCATATTACCGACGCTTTTTCGTGTCGACTACAACGACACTACATTGCGTCGAACAATACCTTGACACTAAAAAGTGTAGGTTTTTGCTGAGGCGCCCACACATGTATCCAAATAGTGATATTAAAAAGCGTCAAGTTTCGCAAATATCTCGGCACTGAAAAGCGCCAATAAATGTTTTGGCAACATAAAGCGTCGAAATATGAAATAAAAAACGACACCTTAAAGCGTTGCAATGTATGTTGACGTCCAAAAGCGTCGAGTTTTGCATACTTGCTAAGACGAACATCTATATATGACGTCAAAAAGTGTAGTATTTTGACATATAGTGACATTAAAAAGCGTCGAGATTTGAAACAACAATAAAAGGTGTCGAGATTTGTTCCAAATAGTGACATTAAAAAGTGTCGAGAACTGTAGTGACAACATAAAGCGTCGATTTATGTGTGTATTATTGGATCTACATGAATTCATGACACGAAAAAGCATCATTGTGTTACGAAACTTTGACACATGAAAGTGTCGTGCATTGTTAACACAATTAAAAGTGTCGAGTATGTACATTTGGCGCTAAAGCATGACTAGAATCACAACACATTAAAGCGTCGACTTTTGCTACGAAGGTTGAGGACATTTTTATGCATACATTTTTTTTATATTATTTCGCTTTTTTATATATTTATTAATTCGATCATAATTACATAAACTAAAAGGTAGCAAAATACACAATTTTAAAAATTCCAACATCCAAAAATCATATATATATATATATATATGTATATATGTTCCTAGAAATAAAATGTGCAAATTACCACTTCAACTGAATTGTGCAAGCTAGAAAACATCCAAAAAAATTCAAATGTAACATAGCAATAGCTAACTATAATATTTGTTTGTCCAGCTATATATATGTCATATCAAAAAGATTCATAATATAATGATCTATCTCAGTTGGCTTGAAGAAGGAAGATCACCCAATCCATTGCGACTAGTACTACCACTTGTAGCTGAACCAACCTTCAATTCATATATATAACAAAAACAAATAATTAAGCAATTATAAAAAAAATGATATAAAACAACAAAATGACATGAACTTAAATTAGTTTAAATATACTAAAAAGAAAGTGGATTCTCAATCTTTTGTTTGTAGCTAGAATAGATATATCAACCTTATACTTAGCTACTACACATGTCATGATTAACAATCATATTCTGTACGTATTTTGCAAAGCATTTTTATTGCAATTTATTTTAAAAATGAAAAATTTCCTATTCTTTCTTTAAACAATTTAGTTATAAAGAACAATTCACTTTTCTTCGCTTATAAATCCACCCCAAATCAGATTTCATACTTATCTATATGTAACATATGCAACTCCACAATCTACTAGAATTAAATGCATTAACAAAGTTAACATTTTGGTATATTGAGCTAAACATTTAGCACATAAACAATGTAATATGGAGATAACTTATTGCATACATAAAAACAACATACCTCAGAATTAGGCATGCGTAACGCCAACTGAGCTGCTTCAAAAAAACTCATTAGTTACCTTGCCACTATGGAGTGCATTAAGTGCTTGTAGCAAAATTTGATTACTTTGATCGACCCTTGCATTATTTTGATTAACCTTTGCATTACTTTGATCAACTTTAGAACGGAGTTCTTCATTTTCCTTTTCCATGTCTAACATTTTTGCTTTCATGATTTCCATTTGGGCAGAGTTGTTGGTAGTAGTGGATGCCCCATGTCCTCTTTTTCTCAAGACACCATGTACTCCAAATACTTGACTTTTTTTTACTCCAAAACCATAGCCAATTGGTCTCTTTGGATCATCATTCTCGAACATTAGATTATGAAACACATCATTTTCAATTTCCGCACGAGACATCGATGGAGAAGAGGTGAGAAGTAGTTCATCAACTTTAGACTTTGCTTGTTCCTACACTCATATGGAAAATATAATAAATGTGCACATACAAGTAAAATAAGAAAATATTTAGAATTATAACTATATTAAGTAAGCTTGCAAATATTTACCAAAAATTCCGAGGATAATGTATTTTCAACAAAACCTCCTCCAACTTTGGTGTGAGTCAATTCATAGAATTCTAGATGGCTGGGCTGTTTTCCATTAGTTTCAACCTAATATAGATAAAATTGCACAAAACGATTAGAAATATATACAATTAAAATGTAAAATCAATGTATTATTAAATGAATATAAGAAAATAAGAAATCTTACAAAATCAGCTCTCTTATTAGCAAAACTTATACAACCACTAGTATGCAGATGGCTTTGGGATGCTCGTGCCTCCTTACCACCGCTTGACAATTTCTACCGGATTTGAAGAATATTAAAATGCAATGCAATAAAACAGAGAAATGTCAAGGACTCCATTAATTTTAAGAGCATTGATATTTTTTGAAAAGTAAACACTTCAGCTACATTTGCAAAAAGCATAGAGATAAATTCAGGCAACAAACATACAATTGACAAAATGCAAATTGATAAGAGAATTTGTTAGTTAACCTGGAGCACTGACAAGAATATCCAGAGAGCACAACAAAAGGCAAACTAGTAAAACACAGAAACTTGTGTAATTTTAAATCAACATTTAACTACAAATATACTTTCTCTATTCAATGCTATTTACTTTGCACCAAATGTCAAGAAAAACTGAAAATAAAGCTGCTATTTTTTTTCTGTTCAGTGTTGTTTTAATTCGTCATTTAACTACAAATATACTTTCTTTGTTCAATGTTGTTTTTTTCTGACAAGAATATCTTGCATTAAAACATGATTTTCATGACTTTTGAGTATCATCAACTTTCGTTTCTTCATATTCACACATCGAGAAAGGTTAGATCCATATCCATCTGGAACTCTAAGCTTTTGCAAAACTCGTAAGAATCTCTCCATTTCTTCTGATGACATAGTGTATGGAGCAAGAGGCTTAAATGGTTCTCGATTAGTACGATGTTGAAGCCAAAGATGGGGCTTCACCCTAACTCTTTTATAGCTCCTCTAACCTCTATATTATCCCTGCTTTTATCTGTATCAAGAATGGTCCCTAACAAAATGTCACACACATTTTTCTCTATGTGCATAACATCTAAATTATGTCTCAAGCTATTATACTCCCAATATGGCAGGTCAAAAAAGATGCTCCTTATAGTCCACAGAACATTATCCTCCTCATCTTGTATATCAACTCCATCATTTGATGTGCCAACATCTCATCTTCGTCTCTTTTTTCGTGACACATTCTTTGACGTACCATAAACATAACTTATTTCTTCTTGTTGCTTCAGAGCGGTTGTGCCGGATGCGGGAATTGGAGCATGACCAAACTCAACAGTCTCATCAAACAATTCACTTTGGGATCTATAAGGATGATCATCTGATAGCCATTTTCGACATCCAACATAACAAATTTTTCCAGCAAACCTATACGAACTAGTTAAATTTGTACACGATGGGCAAGCTTTGTAACCCCTAGTACTCCAACCAGATAACATAGCATAAGCCGGAAAGTCATTAATAGTCCACATTAAAGCAGCAAGCATCTTAAACCGCTCTCTCTTATAAGCATCAAAGACATCAATACCTTCCCATAGCACTTTTAACTCATGTAGCAATGGCTGCAAGTACACATCAATATCATTGTCAAGGCTTGAGTTTCTAGGAATAATCATTGATAAGATGAATGATGATGGCTTCATAGCTAACCATGTTGGCAAGTTATAAGGAATTAATACCACAGGCCATGTACTGTAAGTAGTATTCATGAGACGATAAGGATTAAATCCATCACTAGCAAGACCAAGCCTTACATTACGTGGATCTGCCGAAAATTCAGGGTATTTAGCATCAAAATTTGTCCATGCCAAAGCATCAGCTGGATGTCGCAACTTTCCATCCTTCACACAATCTTTATGATGCCATATCATATTTTCAGCAGTCTCAGATGACATGTAAATCCTTTTTAACCTCGGGATAAGAGGAAAATAATGCATCACCTTGGCAACTTCACCTCTCTTAACTGCAGCATTTTCATCAATGTGATCACCCTCTTTACCTGTTCCCATTTTCCACCTTGAAGTTTTACAAACAGGACACCTATCTAATTATGATGATTCACCCCAATACAAGGTGCAATTGTTTGGGCAAGCATGGATTTTTTCATATCCAAGACCCAAGTCCTTTATCACATTCTTACATTCATAGTAAGATGTTGGAAACTCCATAATTTGCGGAAATGCATCAAGTAGAAGTTTAAGCAGCATACTGAAAGATTTGGCACTCCAATGAAATGTTGATTTCAAATGAAATAATTTGAGAAGAAACGACAATTTCGAAAATGAGCTACAACAAGCATAGAGTTCCTCATTAGCAACTTTCAGTAAGTTTTCACATTTGGCGTATTCTACATTGTCGTTGGAGACATCAGGTTCTGTAGGTGCATCAAAGAATTCTATCCCCTCAGGCTGTCCAGGTAAATCATTCATATGATCATCAGAATAGGGAATATTAGGACCAAAAGCTGCATTTAACAACCCTCTCATATCATCTTGATCTATTGTCACTAGCTGATTATTGTCTGTTGCTTCGCCACTTCCTAACTTATTCCTAAGCGTTGTATCATCTTTTACATGATGAATCCAATTCTTATAAGGCTTGTAAAATCCTTTGAACAGAAGATGTTGCTCTACTTCATCTACAAACAACCACTTATCCACCTTACAATTTTTGCACGGACATCGAGTTCTACCTTCTATAAGACTTTCCTTGGCTAATTTTATAAACTCAATGACTCCATTGATATAATTTATATGATTATTTGGCAATTCAATCCAACTTGTGTCCATGCCTACATGTGAACACGACTTATTATATTACACTATAGTTCAACTATTTACTAAGAAAAAAACGCAACATCATTAAAATATCCAAACTAGTGGCTACAATAAAATTAATTATTGCAATGAAATACACATTTGAAAAGATTCATTTAGCAAGATCACAATTTTCAATTGCTTTTCTTTTCTCACAAGTGTATTGAATTTAAAATTTAAAAACTAAGACCCATATTACTAATTAATTAATCTTATACAATGATAATGTAATCAATATAATATTATCCAAGTTTACTTTGTGAATAGAAATTAAACCATTGAATTTGAATCATCTTGTTAATTTGAAATACCGTTTTCTACAATGCTTTAATTTCCCTTTTTTTAAGCGAGGTGAAGATTAAATTAATGATGGCGGTAAGTAAGATGCATAAGAGAACTACCACAATATTGAAACCATAATTCAACTGCAAAGGGAGACTCAATGTGAGCATAAACTAAAGGAAGTAACTATCTATAAATTTTACTAGGAAACCAATTGTTCTAATCCATTTTTCTCTGCATTTTATACTTTTTCTTTCTGTTGACATAATTTTGTACCTTTTAAACTTTATCATCTTTTTATTTTGATAAAATTTAAACTTCTTGTCATCAAGGAGAAAACAACAGCTGAACATCAACAAAAAACACATCAATGTAAAATAGGATGCTTACCAAGAAGTCTTCCACGTGAAATATTTGGTGATAAGTTTGACGATCTTTGAATTTCCCAGCACCAACTCTCCAAACAAATCTGTAATAAGGTGTGGAAGATTACATATTATACAAATAATAAACAATAGTAAAATGCGAAAAAAATAATGCTTTAAGAGAAAAAAGGATACAAAATTATCACCTAGTAATATAACACCAGAAAGACACTCAGTTGTAGCAAAGACACTCAGTTTTAGGCTGACCGTTCCTACAACAATCAGTAAACATAGATTTATCACCTTGTAATATAGGTATATAGCAGCACAGAATACAAGACAGATTGCACAAGGATACAATACAACACACACTGTTGTAAACTAATCTGAGCGGTTCAATGCACAAAATTCCCACCCATGATCACCTCTATTAACTTAGTAACAACTGAAGAAAATGCATTGTCAAAGAAAAATAAAAATGTTCTCCAAGTTACATTTTCAAAAGCTTTAATTTCATTGCAAGTAATTCCCTATTAGGCATTGATAAATGTGATGTTAGTTAAGAATTTTACAGCTCCAAATTACTGGAAAAAAGGCATGTTTGGAGTATAAGTTGTGAGTAGAATATCCATCCGATCTAAGAAGAGTGTATCCTTAAAAAGACATCGGGTGAGAAAGAGAATACTAAAATATAAAGCAATAAGCTCATAGCTTTACAACACTGTTTGTGATGAGCTTGAGGACTAAAATATTAGTATCGTCATTCAATACACATGCCACATGTTAAGACATTTACTAGCTAAAAATCAAGGACCACCATTAAAGAGCTTTGAGAGTTGCTTTTGCTTTGTAAATTTCCCTGTAACAGCTAGACAAGTACTGAGTTTATATCCATCAGTTTCCCATGTTTCTCCCCATTAAATGCTACCCAATAACCATTAACTAATTTCACTTTCATTTAACAACATCAACCTGAAGTTGCATTAGAAAATGACATCCACCTTAGTTTTTTGGCAAAATCATTATAATATCTACAATTACTTTATCACAATCACAATAATGAAGATTAACCATGTAAAGCAAAATCATTATAATAATACAGATTAACCATGTAAAGCACTGATTGGTAGGATAATTCATAAGGGAATTGCAATTAAAACTAGCAACTAAAAGGGTGTTTGGGATCATATAGCTTACTCGATGTTCACGTATAAATGACCACTTATTTATATCGATTGACATTGGCTCCTCGATCATGATAAAGAAAACACAAATTATGGAAACCAGTTAAAGCAAAACACAAAATCTAAGCACACTAGATGTCCTTAATCCCCAAAATTCTAAATTAAAGATATATGTTGTGATCAAAACGATTAAAGTGCACTGAAACAAGCAACCATTTATTCATCTAACTAGCTAGTTCATTAGCAAACCTCTAAGTTAGGGCTTCAATAATATCGATCAAGATTCCTACTAATGAAACTATAAACCAAATAAGAACTGAAATTACTCACCAGAAGAAGGATTATGCTTGTTTAGATCTTCCAACTTCAAAATTCTTCCAATTCAGATCTTCGATTACAAGGCGGCTATCTCCGACTAAAAATTTCTCGATCTATTCCAACCGCAAAATTCTTCCAATTTAGATCTTCGATTACAAAGTTAAAATTGTGTCAACACCGGGAGTTTGCTCATCTCTCAATCTCTCTCTCAAAAATTCGGCAATTTTAGAGATGCGCAGTAGAGATTTCGGGAAGAAACGATTGAGGTTTTTTTTCTATCCAAACAAAATATGGAAGTATCGGCCACTATCCCCACTTGAATAGGAAAAAAAGGTATTTTTTTAAAACAAAATGTCTTTATTAAAATCTGGCCGGATACATAATCGACGCTTTTTAAGGGAGTCGACATTATAAAGTGTCTTATTTGTTAACGCTATTAAATGTCTAATAAAAGTGTCCATATTTACCAACACGCGTTGATTATATTTCGGCGCTTTACTAAAGTGTCGTGGCAAAAGTGTCTATTTTCTACCCGTTTTCTAGTAGTGTTCGGTTCCTACCTGAACCAAACCGAACAAAAAACAAACCGAACCGAGCTTATTCGGTTAGGTCCTAAGTTCTGAAAATTCCGAAATTCGGTTTTCGGTTCGGTTTTAGACCGATGAACAACCCTACGTTATATACCTAATTTCTACAATTTACCCCCTTTTTGACAGATTCTATTAAGTCTCCGTTATCTATAGTAAAAATACTAGTTTACCTTTGTTTTTATTTTATTTACAAATAAAAGTAACCTAGAGAATTAACAATTAATAAGAAGAGGGAAGGTGGCGGTTAAACCTCCCTCGTCATCTTCTATTTGCCTTTGTCCGAGTTGAATGGGAACGAAAAGGCAGAGTTTAGATTTAATTATCGAGGATAGTAATGTGTTGGTCGGATCGAGGAGCTTGGTGATTCGAGCTCACCGGTCGTTGATTATTAGAAGACCATTAAAGAGCTTGGTTGGAGGACCATTGAAGAGAGCTCATGGGTCTCGACAACGATGGAAGGAGGAGTTTTGAGCTCAGATGTTTGAACCGGTGAAAGGCAAAGTAAATATCGACGAAGGCAGACAGATCTAGGACGGGGTTGATGGGAAGGGTCGTATTCGAGATGGGTCGACGGTCTAAGATGGGGGGAAAGGTGGTCAGATCTGAGATGGAGGTTGCCAGATCTGAGATGGGGGTTGATGGGAAGGGTTGAATTCGGGATGGGTTCGATGGTCATATGCTCTATCAAATTCCCCCATGCTTGAACCTTGCTTGTCCTCAAGCAAGACATAAAATCAATCACACCACAAACAAGCAAGCCATGACTTCCATTCATATTCAAGAAACTCAAACTTAACTATGAAATTGTCGCATACATTCAATGAAAGTTTCAAACCAAGTTATTAATCCATTCTAACCCTCACCAAGGTATATGTGTTTGCAATCAACGCTCAAGTGTTTAAAAGGTAAGTGCTTTCTCTCAAAAATCATCTTTGAATGCCAACTACCATATGCTTGCATCAGTGCACTAAATCTCCACCATGGATGTTTAAATGCAAAACGTAAATCATGAGGTCTTTTTCAAGGTTGTAATGGGGCCAAAGTATAAACAAGTAGGTGGGGATCATTATTTGGCATGTGGTCCTAAATCCGGGAACTAGAATCAACTAAAACCCATATTACAATATTACTCACTCTCAAAGCACCTTACCAACTTATTTTCCCTTTGTTCCATTACTTACTTTCAACATTCCTTTCTTTTTGCTCATCTTTTGTTTTTCTTTCCACACATTCCCATTTGAGACTCATTCTTTTTCATTCTTCTCTTACAAGAACAACTTTGCAATTTTATGCAAAACTCATCTCAATCAACCATTCATACCAAATTTTCTCTCAAAAGATTTTCAATGAGCATTCCCAACATCCTTAACTTTCTTATCAACTTTCACATTCTCCTCAATTACACCTTCTCCAACATTATTACAAAACCCCAAAGTACATCATATAATCCACAATATTCCCCTAGTCAAATCCTAATTCCCGGATAAGGGTCAAGCTTATTCAGCTAGGAATAATTTTTGTGGAACTAAAAATCAAGGCTAAGGCTCAAAACAAGGGGCCTACAAAAACAAATGTATAATGTAGGGTAGATAAGGATACAAATGAGCTTATGAAAATTTGCCTCAATCACTTTTACATCATGCATTCAAATCATATAATGTGACCTCGAAAAAGAATCTAAATGCAAGTTCTAGAGTTTAAGCAATCAAAGAGCTACACTCAAGAATTTTCATGCAAAAATAGCATATAAAGGCTAAAAAAGATCTCACAAGGCATCAATTGGTTAGAACGTCATAAATAACTCAAATTTCCACTTTCATGCATACTCCTTCATAATCAAGCAATTCTTTTTTAGAACTTTCATCAATAACCAAAAAGTCATGGGATATGAAATCATGCTCACTCAATACACAAGTGGTTCCAAGGGGAAAAATGAACCCTAAAATGCAATCAAAACGTTTTTGTAAATTTTCTGAATTTTTGAATTTTTATCGGATTTTTCAAAACTGTTAAAAAAATGCATAACAATAAAGTAAACATGCAAATGCAACTACATGAACTAACTACAACTAAGCACTTATGACAAAATAAAGAATCTCCTTCCCCAATTAACCTAGGATTAATTAGCATAAAATAAGCTTAATTTCGAAATTTGTAAATTAAGTCAATCTAATCATGAAACTAACTCATAATCATGCTAATATTCAAGAATATGAACTCAATTTGAGGAATCTCGACCTAAAAAGCCCTTAAATTGAGGTTTTTATGCAAAACCTAACTTGAAGGATTTATGATGAAAAATTCATTTTTTCACTACAAATTGAACGAAGGAGTGAAGAATCTTACTTGTTTGATGAAGAGGAGTGTGATTTTGGTATTGATTTGAGATTTCTCCAATGGAAGCTTGAAAGCTTGAGCTCTAATGGAGGAAGGAGAAGGAATATGCAGCGGCGCGGTGAAGAAAGAAGAGGAAAGAGAGGTGCTGAAAATTTTAGGTTATAAAAACGCCCAACGCACTGACGAGCGTGGTTTGGCCCTACTAGAGCGCGGTCGCGCTCCCGACGCTTTTCCCGTGCTGACACCCCAAAAAAGTAACCCCTTCGAGTGTGGCTTGGCCTCCCGTAGCGCGGTCGCGCTCTTGCTGGTTTCGCCCGCGCTCAGCCTCTTCGACATTCTGCTGGCTATACGCGGGCACGAGCCCATGAGCGTAGGGGCCCTGGCTTTCTCGGACCGCGTGTACCTGTTTCTCTACTTTTCCTAAAACTTAGAACAAAAACGAACCAAAACATAACAAAACAAACTAAAAACAACCCGAAAACAAAACTTATTATAGAAAATAAAGAAAAACTAAACTTAAAGCTTGGGTTGCCTCCCAAGAAGTGCTTGTTTAACATCATTAGCTTGACGTGTTACCGCTCATATATTAGGCTCGTCCAAAATTGTCTCTTCAAGAATAGCATTACTAAATTCTTCAAAATACGGTTTCAAGCGTTGTCCATTCACTCTTTGCATTGAATGAGTGGATCCATCCTCTAGAATGGTGGACTTAAAGTGGCTCGATGATTGCTTGATCTCTACATTAGGACCCTACAAAACAAAAGAAACAAGCTTCTTGCTTTGCAATGTTAGTTGCATGGGCTTAAATCCCGGTAGCAAGGGTGGTCGCTCATAATGAGCGTTCAACTTAGCTACAACTCCCTTCATGTCATCGTGTAGCATACAATCCACTATATCATCATTAACTACAGGATTCTCAAGAGAAGATTTCAATCCATCATGATCATTAATATCAAAGAAAATCGGGAGAAATGTATCTAAAACATTAATGGAGCATAAAGAATTGTCATCGTACGAAAATTTCATGGCATCAAACACTAGTACAAAAACCCAAATTAATATCGGTCAAAAACAATACCGGTTCTAAAACCGGTATGCGTGTTAAAATTTTATACCGGTTTTCCTTATTTATGGTATAAAAGGCAAAACTGAAGTTGTACATACCGGTTTTACTATAAAACCGGTATAAAATAAAACGCGCATACCGGTTAAATAATAAACCGGTATACATTTCCTCCCGCTAGGTGGCAACACGCATACCGATTAAATTAAAACCGGTATAAGTATGTTTTTTGAAAAATAAAAAAATAGATTTATCTTCACCAAAGCACGCGGCAACCCTAAGTAATCTCTCCCGCTACTTCCTTTGCCTCTCTCTCTCTCGTCATTGCCCTAACTCTCCCCGCTACTGCCCTTGCTGCGATCGTCTTCTCCAACCTCACACGGTGACAACAACTCGTCTTCTCCAACCTAAACCGCCACCAACTCTCTCTGTCCTCCTCGACCTTCATCCGTCGACGGCAACGACAACACGTTCGCTTGGAATTGAAGAGGCAAGTAATCTCCTACAATCTTTTTGTTGCTTCTCTATGCTTGATTTTTCTCTATGCTTGATTTTTAAACATAATCCCTGGGACAATTGATAGTGGAGTATACATCTGAATTAAACAATTTTTAGTGCAATAGTACATACCTTCTCGCCGCTAGTTATGTAAGCTCAAAGGCCAATTTCGGTTCGAGTATTGGTTTCAATATGGGATTTTGGTCTTTAATTTTTAGTGCAATAGTCACTAGTATTCACAATTGTGTGCTTTTGCCAAGCTTAAACTCTAATGGAGAGTTGTGTTTATAATCTGTTATTTTGTCGGACCCGAGAGTTGTATTTTCTTATTCTTTTCTTTCTTGCAAATACAGGAGTACACTGGTGAGTACATTACATCTGCTTGTCTGCTTGTGGCTACATCAGTTGAATCCAGGGCATACTCCTCTCAGGAAAGTTGGTGAATATTCCCTGTAATTCAAGTGACTGGATTTGGTAAAGAATGTTAGGAGTGAATTATGTGCTTATTGCTTTATGTTTTACATAGGACCCACTTACACCGCCCTTGCTTTTTGTCTTAGGAAGTTTGTTGATGAACATGAGCTAAATATAAGTTGATTAAGCTTACATTTGGTTGTCTAGAATCACAATAACTAAGAAGGGGTTAACATTATTGATTGATTACAACAACAAAAAAAAGCATAAAAACATGCCTGGCAACGAAAAAGGAAACAAATACAGATGTATATGATGAAGTACTTGAATACTTAAAATTTAAGAGGAAGGGGCACTGAATATGAAGTAGCCAGATGTATATGATAGAAGCTCCAGTCCTCTGTCTGTAGCTGCCTGTACAAAAAGAGAATGGACCTTTTGGCTGAATTAAAGCAGGAAAACACTACCCACACAAGAACAGAAATAGAAGTAGCTAGTATCTTTTCTTTATCACTCTTCTCATTTTGGCCTTACTGGTAGCATAATCTTATAAATCCATCACATAATTTACAGTGCTCAACAAGCTCATAGTTGTCTTTCTGCTCCTTTTCCCTATAAGATAGTTTATGAGTGTACTTGCAATTTGCATATCCAGCAAGCAGAATTGTGATCTTGTTCAAGATGAGTTACCCTTAGTTCATCTCTACTGTCAGAAGGCGTGTTCATCTTGCTTGCTTGCTTGCTTCTTGTTGTTGACGAGGTATCTGTTCTTTAACCTCCATTGTGGGTTTACTTTGCTGAACAAAGAAAAAACTTGCTGAAATGCTGATTCACTAGTGTACCACCCATTTTGCTGATTTCATGGCTTTAGGCAGTTGGTGAATTGTCTGTTTGATGTTCTTCTTTCATAGGGTTGTTGTTTCTAGTGAGTGCTTGTGAATAATCTGCTTTCAAGTTAGTGTTGGGAAAATTGGTGAGTACTCCCTGTACTTCAAGTGACTGGATTTGGTAAAGAATGTTAGTCTCTAGATATGGAATTCTTAAGAGTCCTAGGACATAGGATATAAAGAACCAATAAAAAAATGCACTAGTCAAGATAAAGGCCCAGAGATAGATTTAAAAAAAATTATACCAGTAAGGCTGTAAAGAATGAAGGATGTAAGAGCTCCTGAAGTGAGGGATCCAGTAATTGTCAAGTAGGCACCATATTGAGGATGAATCCATTGACATGTGCAGTTGTTTAAGGTCTAAAAGCCCATCTAAGTTGGTGGAAGGAGTCTTGGTTACCTAATTCTGTTAAGAGTATGGCAGTAGTGCTTGTAAGTGTAGTAGCTGGACTGTTGGTGTCACTCATAGTCTTGACACTTATCTTCTGGTGTATTAAGATAACATAACAATGGAGAGTTCATCAAGCTGGCAGCTTGAATGCTTGATGCTGACCATTCCCTATTTATTCTGAAATATTTTGACTGGGTTTACTGTGATTGAACTGAGGGTATCAAAAAGATGTGCTTCACATTTGCATCCAACTTGTGCTCTACTTGTTGATGCAGCCTCGTTACTTTACATTTGCATCCAACTTGTGCTCTACTTGCATCTGCTGTTGCTAACAGCCAACACTTGACGAGCTTTCAAATTTAGATTTTTCTTGATGTTTAAATTGGTTCTTTGTTGATATCAGTCAAGTAACATGGCTACATCTGCTGAAGAGCACACTGATAGTGATGAACATGATGTGGAGCGAGCTAGGGATCCAATGGCTTATGCAAGAGGGGATACTATACTCAGAAAGATTAGGAAATTAACTCGGGATCACACAATGAAAATTCCCTTGAAGTTTGATCCCTTGGGTAGGCTGATTGGTGAAAATTCGACAACTTTTCAAAGCTACATAAGCTATTTAGTCAAAGACCGGATTTCTATTGCATACCATAATTGGAAGGATGTCCCAAAACCGGCCAAGAATGGTGTTTATGATGCAATCATGGTAACTTTCATTCCTTAAATATTTTTTTACTTGACTGAATTTGTCTAGCTCTTAATAATCTAATTAGCATATAATGTATATGTTGATATCCCTGAATTGTTTATTGACTTTACAGAATGCTTTTGTTATTCCTCCTGAAAAGATGAGTAAGAAAAAAGTTCTTAACAATATGAATAGCAAGTGGAAGACTTTGAAAAACACTATTGGCAAGTTGATTCATGACCCTAAAACTGGAAACGTTCTTGATAAGCCTCCAAGCCGATGTCAATTTATTGATCACGATACATGGAATGAGTTTGTAAAGTACCGTTCTACCGAGGAGTTTAAGGTAAAAAAGTACGACCTTGTGTTTATGCATAAACTCATAAATTTACTTCAACTGTTTTGAACTATTAGTTTTAATATGTAGAAACAAAGTGAAGCTAATCGTGAGCGTTCGAAGAAGAAGAAGTACCCATATAAGGCTTCAAGAAAGGGATATGCTCGTCTAGGGGAAGAGATGGTAATAAATATACTTTGATAATAGCAAAACAGTATGTACTTCATAAATTTACTTTAATTTCTTCTATTGTTGGTTTTAGCTGATCGCACAAGGCAAAGATCCCGAGACAAATATCATCAGTAAAGCTGATGCATGGCTAGCTGCAAGGTCAGACGGACCTGGAATTTATGGAGATCCGGAAACTCGTAGAATAGCTAACAAAATTGTAAGTATATTTGACATCAATAAAACTAAGCTAGGATGATTGTGTTTCTTTCTGTATCATTCAGCAAATACAACCAATCTAGGATGACAGATTCTTCTTATGGACAGAGAGTTACTGGTAGTAGTGGCTCGATAGTCTGAATTTTGCTTCTTCTAATTAATTGATGACATTTTAAAGGCGTTCAATGACATTCTAAATGATTAACTAATTGTATTTGTAGGATATGTTGCAAGAAAAACAATCTAAAGGTCTCATAACACTAACTAACAACGAAGATATTTTATGTATGGCCTTGGAGAAAGATGAACACCCTGGTAGATTAAGAGGTTTAGGGTTCGGTGTTGGTGCTAAGGAATACTATGGCTCGACTAGGAGGACATGTTCGACCTCCCAACAAGAGATCATCACACTTAAGACTCAAATGGATAAGATGCAGCAAAAAATAGAAAGCCTTGAAAAATACTATAAGCATATGGAGAGTCAAGGGTCACAAGTGCCACCAGCAAAATGTCCTGGAGAACAAGAGGTTCAATCTCCTGTTGTAGAGCGTCCATGCTTGAGAATAAACTCTCCTTGTATGGATCCATCTGAGGTACATTTTTCTTATACAACACTACTTACTGATTAATATTTTGAACTGTCTGTTTTTCAAAAACAAGATGATACTTACTGATTAATATTATTTGTCTATTTTATATAATACTGCTAATAGAAAATACTGTGAGGTGCAAACTTGTTTGGCCCGACCAATCATGCGAGGTGGCCAGAGGTCGTGCGTTTATCCCTGTCGTTGGTCAGCCCACCATACTTCATGGCAAACAACTGGGGGGAAATATTTTAAAAGTTACAATTGATACAATTGTGGAGGAGAATGGAAAGGTCCCATTTCCGACTGAAGAGGTACCTTACTTGTCAAATGATGCATTGGGAAATATCGTTGCTTGGCCTAAGGACAAGGTCATATTTGAACCGGTAAGCATTACTAGTTATTTTTCCATAATCTCAAAGCCTTGTTTTTAGGGTGTTACAGAATGCTTTGGTTTAAATTCAATAAACGTACTGTTGACAGCCATGATTATATATTTTTAGGGTGTAGTTTCAAGTTCAAACCGTGCAAAAAAGGCCTTGTTTCAGCCAAAAGTTCAAGATAAAATTCAGGCAAAAGTTCAAGATAAGATTCAGCCAAAATCTCATTATCCTGCAATGGACAAATGTAAGTCCTTGATGACCACAGTTGATCATTTTGCTCTGAAAATTGATATTCCAAAAGTGGTTGTGCAACACACACACAAGCTGGACGTATTGAAAACTGATTTGGTGTCATGGCTTGCACGTGGAGAGCTAGATGGAGTACACATCAGCTTGTATATTAAGTAAGTATTTAGATATCATTTTATATACATTATGACATAAACATTTGATTCAATTATTTCTTCACATCTGATTCATAATGATAGGTACTTATATGATAAATACAAGCCCTCACTATTCAAGTTTCTTTGCCCTTCACGATTGGCCTATGCTTCTCGAACTTCAAATGATCTCACATTTGATAATCGAGTAAGATATTTGGCTTCTTCCTTGAGGGAACCAAGTGAATGTCTTTGGTTTGTCCCTTACCATGAAGGGTGAGTCATTGTTCAATTTCTTAGTACTTTTAGAAAGTTGTAAATTCATAATATCTTAATTTCTCGCCTACTTTGTGTACCTTATCTTAATAGTGGCAGTTTACTTGCACCAAGTTCTTAAAAATTGAATAAAGTTCATAATGATTCTGCATAGGTACCATTGGATGTTGGCTGTGATAAACTCCAAGTTGAATACAATTTATTGGCTAGATCCATTGAGAAAAGATGTTCGAGCCAAATTTAAAGAATTGTGTGAAGCGTAAGAAGACGGAATTTCTTTTATGCACTTACATCATTTGTTGCTTGATTGTTGCCATGGGAAGTTAGTTTTAATTCTTGTTGTTTGATGGATGAGTGTTTTGGTTGTGTTTAGGGTGTTGTGTTTTATAGAGCTATAGTGGGTTTCTATGTAGTTCAGTTATATTACCCTTCATGTTTAGGATACATCAATATATAGAATATTCAGATTCATACAATTTGTTTTGTGCTATTACTAGCAAGTTATAGACGTGATGCAGGTGAGTATTTGTTTCCTTGATCTTGTATACACCATTCCTTCTGCTGGAAGGTAAGTGAAGCTGTGTTGAATTAATTTTTCGCGAGTTCATTCCATCATTTAAGTAGCTGGCACCGCCTTTTTAGTTCTTACTAATGATCTGTTGCTCTTATTATAGAGATATTTTCATACATGAGGTTTTGTTAAGTACTTGGATTATGCTGTAATTTGTGCCTTGTGTAACCCTTTCTATCGACTAGGAAATGAATATTACATATCTTCTTGTGCTTAGAGATCTGCTGGAGAGCTTAGAGAGTCTGGGAGCACAGGTTTTATTGTGCTCTGTTGATGAATAAGTCTTTTTCTCCATCTGAGCATTACTTCTGAATTTATCAGGAACAACTTGCTTGCAGTAAACTAAGAGGGCCATGACTAGATTCATTCGGAAGAAGCTGTTTGCTGGTTTCTGTAGCAAACAGCTTATTCTGTTACCTCCCACTCTCTTGAAAGCATATTCTCTGCCTATCTAAATTGTTTTGACTACAAATAGAATTAGAAAACAGTAATAAAAATTGAGAGGTCAATCTGCTAAAGATGAGATATATATATTCTTGTTGTGTATTATGATGGTTTCTGTAGCTTAACACGTTGTTATCTGATGTTTACACTTTACCCACACTTTTCACTGTGAAGTGTGAACTCATAATTTCTTTTAGAATGGATTCTTTCAGAAAAGAAATGGAAAGTAGTGCTCTTTTCTCATCATGCATCATACTGTATATAACATCAAGCAACCATTGGATGCTGGTTGTGATAAACTCCAAGTTGAATACAATTTCTTTTATGCAGGTCATTCAACACGCTCAAGGCTAACAATAGAAACCTTGCAAAAGTAGACAACCAACAAATAACTTGGGAGCTTATCAAGGTCAGTATTACCTGAGGCATTTCTGGTTTTAAGGTTTATTGTAGTATCATTCTTGACATTAGTATATTTTATACCATGCAAGTGCCCTGAACAACCGGATGCCATTTCATGTGGGCTCTATGTATGTCGATTCATGCGAGATATAATACGAGCTGGTGTCACAGAAATCCCAAATGATGTAAGTGCATTAAATCTGTTGTTTAAGTCTCCTCTATAAACCTTTGATTGTTTCTTGTTGCTGTTTAAGTCTCCTCCTGACAAAATCTTGGTTTATTTTCTATGCTGTTTTTTGTAGTACTTACCAACATCACCACAATTATACCAAGAGGAGGACATCCTTGAGGTGATAGAAGAAGGTGCTAATTATCTCAGACCTTTTCTTGAATTGGAGTTGGCTTGACACAACATGTATAAGACTTTTGGCTAGGGTATCGATTAGCTAGGAGGTTTGTTTTGACTATTGGGCATTTTGTTAGCTAGGTTCATGCTATTTTGCTCTTCATCTATATTTAGTTAAAGGAGACAGGATTAATGTTAAAACTCCTTCTAGAAGCACCTTTGCTCATATATGTATTTTGGATATATACTTTCTTATTATTGCATATATTCTATGGATCAAGTGATGAATGCAAAAACTGGTTTCTGTTTTGTGTTGAATTGTTGAAACTAGTGCAAGTTGTGTGCTGAATTGTTGCAAATTGGTGCTGAATTGTTGCACACTGGTGCAACCTGTGCACACTGGTGCAACCTGTGCAAGCTGGTGCAACCTGTGCAAGCTGGTGCGCACTGAATTGTGCAAACTGGTGGTATGACTGGGCATTTTGTTGTGCAAACGTATTCTATGGCTAACAGCAGGGAGCTGCATATATATACGTACAGGTCATTTTAAAAAAAAAATCGAGATTCATACCGGTTTTTTAAAAGCGGTATCCGTGCTTTTTTTAAAAGACCATATCAAACATTCATACCGTTTTTTTTAACCGGTATCAAACTTTAATACCGGTTAATTAATAACCGGTATCCGACAAAAATTTAATACCGGTTTTCAAATAACCGGTATTCGTGGATTTATTACGGCAACATTAAGGACGGAGAAAAAACCGGTATCCGCTTCATAAAAAAACCGGTATTAACTTAGGTTTGTGTACTAGTGAAAGATGTTATACTCAACCCTTTCCCCATCAAACTCCATAGTTAATGAGCCACTATGTACATCAATTTTTGTATTGACCGTTTTTAAGAATGGTCTGCCTAAGAGAATTGGAGCCGCATGCTTGTCATGTTCCATATCAAGTACATAGAAATCAGCGGAAAAGATCAACTTATCAACCATATTAATCACATCGATCTTCTACAATCCCCTTTGGGTAAACATTGGATCTATTAACCAATTGAATTACTACACCCGTTGCACGTAATGGACCAAGCTCAAGATATTTATAAATTGAATAAGCCAAAACATTTATAGAAGCACCCAAGTCTAGCAAACCCTTATCAAACTTAGTTTCACCTATGATGCAAGGAATAGTGAACATACCTGGGTCTTCGCATTTCTTTAGCATTCGTCTTTGGAAGACTGTTGATATTTGCTCACTAACCTTGATCTTTTGCTTCCCCTTAAGCTTTTGATTCCGCTTGAGCATGCATAACTCCTTCAAGAATTTAGCATAGCGAGGAATGCTCTTGATAAGTTTGAGAAGTGGAATGTTCACCTCGCATTTGCTAAACATCTCGAAGATCTCTTTATCATTCTTGATCTTACGGGTTTCCTTTAATGCATCAGGAAATGGTGGAAGAGGCTTGGGAGCCGAGGTCGAAGGAGTAGATGAGTCCTCGTACAGAGCATTAGTGCGGTTTGGACCGCTAGGGGCGCAGTCGCGCTCCCACTGGTTTTGCCCGCGCTCAACATGTCCGAGTTTCTAGTGCCTAAGCGCGGGTTGGGGCTCGAGGGCGTGGTCTCGCTCTCGTCGTCTTGACCGTGTTCATTCACTTGTGGAAATCCTGAAATTTCGTCCTCCTTGTCTTCTTTTTCATGCAAAGTTCGTTGCTTTTCAGCTTTGTTCTCTAGCACTTTACCACTCCGGAGCGAGATTGCATTTACGTGTTGTTTACGATTGAGCTCCGTTTGAGACGACAATCTATTGGAATCTTTAGCTTCAAGTTGCCCATTGCCTTTGCAAGCTGGCTCATTTGATTATCCAAGTTGGTGATGCTCGACTTGGTTTCTTGCTGAAATTGCCCCATGGAATTGTTGCATAGTAGTCATGCTTTGGGCAAGAGTGCGGATCATATCATCCATGGACAAAGACAGGCCTTGATTCGGTGCTTGAGATCGAGGTTGAAGGGGAGGTATAAAACCTTGGTGGCCGTTTGGAGTTGCATATTGTGGATTCTAATTTCCATACCTCAAATTAGGATGATCCTTCGGGCGCGGATTGTATGTGTTCGAATAAGGATCATATCTTGGCCTTTGTGTCCCGTAACCTCCAAGCGCATTGACTTCTTCCTCTTGAGTATGAAGAGTCGTACAAGCATCTTTCTTGTGAGTAATGTCGGAGCAGAAACCGCAAGCTTTGACTTGTTGTTGTCCTCCTAGGATGAATTGCTTGAACATTGTCTTCAACTCACTTACTTCCTCATGTAAAGCACTAGCATCAATAGAATGGGCAACTCTCATTGTAGCTCTTTTGCTGACGAGAGCCTTCAGATAGTTCATGGAAAAGCTCAAATGCTTTAACAGGAGTCTTATTCAGGATGTTTCCTCCACAAGCAGCATTGACATGTCGGTGTTCTTCATCCAATAAGCCTTCATGGAGGTACATAACAAGATCCAACTGAGAATAATCATAATAAGGGCAGCTTGAGATTAACTTCTTGAACCTATCATAATACTCATACAATGATTCATTCAGGAGTTGTTCAATGTTGCTAATACTTTTCTTCAGACTTGAAAGCTTTGTGGAAAGAAAATATTTCTAAGGAAAAGCCTTCTTAAATTGCTCCCAAGTCTCAAAACTGCCAGGAGCCAAGTAATAGAGCCAGTCTCCTACTAACGTCGATGAGTTGATTCGAGTGCCTTTTGACGGACCAATCACAAGGAGTCGAGCTAAGAAGATTGCTCAAGGCACAACAACAATCTTAGTTCGATTGGCAGCTGTGGTTGAAGAGCCAAGCAAGACAAGATGAGTCTCGTGCATTCGTGATCAACTAAGCCCGGATTCAATGGATTAATAATATGGGCGTGTTTCACATTATTTCCTTATTTAGAAACATGTTTTAGCTTATCTCACTTTAGGACTGAATTTAGTAAGTGACGGGTGAGATAAGTTGTTACATGGGTCAAAGTCAACCCTTTGACTTGACCAATCTAAATATGGAAAATATCAGTTTAATTATTTTATTATAGGCGTGTTTTTATTTTAATAATGTAGAGACTTCAATCAATAGGCTGATGTTTGTTGGTTGAATGTTCTCTCTCTTGTTTGTTATATCTTTTAGATATTTTGAGTTTGTTAGGATATTTTCTTAAATAAATAAATCAACCATGATTTATTTTATTTAAGGGAATCTAGTTTGTTATAGGTCTAGATATTTTATTATATCTTGGGAAGCAAGACATGGGCCTCTCTCTATCTATTAGGGTCGGACATGGGGGTGTCTTGTTCTCCAAGGAAGACTTTTTGTATCTACTATTTATACTTTGCAATTTCTGTTTAATAAAAATTAGCTTGAGAGAGCTTAAACCCAATTGGTTTAGTCTATCTCTTGGGCTCCAAAAACACACGAGTGTCCAACAATTGCAATTCTCGAGATCGATCACCATTCACAACCGAATTCTCTCTCTTTGTTCCTCGTGTTCAATTTAGTTTGTTCTTTCAAATTGATCAATTGATTAGTTCTAGTTTTGATTGTTAAAGATCAATCTAGTTCATCAATTGGATTTAGCGTTAGAGCCAATCCAATTGAACTATTCCTTTTGATTCAATCTAAGTGTTTGAACCAGATTTGTTCATATTCAATTTCGCAATCTTCATTACTTGCGCAACAAGTTATTGACTTCAAAAGGTTTTATAGGATCGAAATCAAGTTACAAGGCAAGATCGGGATCGTGTGGGTCATATACTAGATTACTAAGGAGCAATCCGAGGCAGTCACGTATCAAAAAGCTCTCAGCTTGCTTTGATCATCAGTGACGCCCTTCGGTTTCATGCTAGAGCAGATAACATGAAATTCAACCAAATGTTTATTGGGATCCTCACCCGCCTTCCCATGGAATTGAGGAAGGATGTGAATCAACCCAAATTTAAGATCAAATTGGACACCGTCAGGGAGCTCAGGTAGCATCACTGCCAATGTTTGTTGGGCCAAATCAGGTGCAGTCAACTGTCTTAGTGTATGTTGAGCCATCTCCGCAATTTCAGGAATGCCCTCAGATTTAGAATCAGATGCGGAAGAATCCAGATTTAGCGGTAATTCACGAGAAGAATCACGAACTTCCATGCGCAACCAAGAGATTGTCCTTTCAATTTCTGAATCAAAAGCAACAAGAGATGGATTAGTAGCGCGGGTATGAACCATGCAAGTGGTTCACACCCCCCAAAAAACCCAAAATCTAACACTAAATAAACACAAACAATTAGCTGAGTCCCCGACAACGACGCCAAATTTGACGAGTACTTTTATGTCGCGTTAAAAGCGTTGTCAAAGAAATATCCTAACTTCAGAACCTAGGTATAGCGGAAGTAAGGGTTGAACCCACAAGGACTCAAATTACTCGTGTTTAAATAATATTACTAAGAAATAGGAGGGCTTTTAGAATTCAGGCTATCAATCTAAATAATTAAAATAAAGAGAGAATAATCAATTTGTAGCTCTTAGGTGAGTGAATATGTCCCCCTCCCGCCTTGCTCTTCATGCGTTTTTATAGTCTTCTTCCTCCTCTTGACCGTTGTATGTTTAATAGCTCGTGATCGGATCACGCGGATGTCACCAATCACCATTAATGGCGCGCCCGTTGCTTATGTCGCAAGCCGTTGTTTGGCCATTGCCTTGGTGTACATTGCTATTGTGAGCCTCGTTGATTTATGCCTTTGATCACCGGATTTGGGCTTGATATTAGAGGGTCCAACAATACCCCCCAAAAATAGGGAAAATTTCCCTCCAATTTTCTAGGGTTTTTGATTTCCTTCTTGAAAGTTGTAGCGCAGAAAGCTACATCCCATCAACCTTATTTAAGGCCTTCGTAAACATCATTGCAACTCGTTTGTGTTTTTTGGTTTGCAAGTACGCTTCCCCTGTTCTTGATTCTTCATCTTCTTCTTTTCCTTTTCTTCTCCCATGGCTGATTCTATCTCCTCCTCTGAGTCCTTTTCTCGATGCTTTGAACCCTTCGATCCTCCTTTGTTTGCCTCTTCCAATATTCTTACGCCTTGTCACCAAAAAGATATCACCTCCTTTGAGTCGTCTTCCTTTGGATACTTTGTCGGATTCCCTGCTTCTGCTGAGGTTTATCTCCCCCATCCTGGTGTTTAGTGATGTGATGGTTTCCCACACACTCGCAAGAATACGAGATCTATTGTAGTAGTAGATCAGGATCGAATCACGAGGATTATTTTTGTTTTAGCTAATTCTAGAAACAAGTTCCTAAGCCAAATATAATGATTTTTGGTGTAATTCTAACTACGAAAAACAAATAAAATAAGTAAATAATAAGAATGAAAAGTATATGAGAAAGCAAAGTTCCAAGGAAAGGAATCACCACAACTTTGATCCACGGAGTTCAAATCTCACTTCTACCTAAACTGAGTTGGATATTTTGTTATGAAGGTTATTGTCTAATGTCATAAATTAACTTTTCTCAAAGTTTAACTTAATGTACTTCTATCAAATTAAGAACCCACTCTCGTGACGAAACAAAACCGATAGAAACCCTTTAAGCACTTAGAAATCTAGATGGTAAACCAAACTTGCCCCACTCTCGTGATGCATCAAACTTGACTCAAACACCTAGAAGTTCTATGACAATTAACCACATGAGAAACTAATCTCAAGTTCAATTCTAGTTTTTCCAAATAGTTAGAACCACCTCTCGATGCACTCTCTCTATTTTGTTTACTTACTTAGACTACCACCTCTCGATGCGCAACCTAAACAAGACTCTAACAAGTTTAAACTTATTAGATTAAGCCCCTAGAATCAAATCATATTAATTTCCAACTCAATTTAAGCAAAAGGTATTGAATCTAATCCGCTTCACATTGTTGGGATCAACCAAACCCTAGAACTATAGAGTTTAGCCTAGCATAATTAAATTCATGATCAGCAATTAAATCAAACATGGAATAGAAATAAGAACAATAATTGAAAGAGAAACTTACTAGAAATTCAATTGAAAGAACAAAGTAGATCCAAAGTAGCAAAAATCCCAACTTGAAATAGCGTAAAACTCAAACCCTAGAAATTATCTCCTCTCTCTACTTTCAAACTAGAATAATAATAATGCATAAAAGTCCCCTCAAAGAGCTTTCCAAAGAGTATTTATATTAAAGGCTAAAAATATCCAAAAATATAACATAAAAGATGGCCCCTCACGCAAGAAAACAAGTGACTCGCGGCTGCCTGTCATAGAACTTCTAGGTGTTTGAGTCAAACAATCACATCCAGAGGTGGTTCTAGAGATTAAGTTGTTAATAGAGAGAGTGCATCCAATAGAACTTCTAACTATTTGTTGTCATAGAACTAGATCAAGTTGTTTATAGCCTTATTTTTGGAAAAATATCCAAAAATATAACATAAAGTTGTTAATGGAGTTCAAACAATCACATCCAATACCAAAACATACAACTTCTTCAAGCTTGGCTCACACTTAGCAAATTTAATCAAATATCCTAATTTCCGGATGGGTAGAAGGCTAAAAATAGGCTCGTAATTCTTTTGTGGAGCTTCAAAAATAAGGCTATAAAAGGCTAGAACATGGCTTGAAACACAGGAAATTATATGTAAAGGTAGTCAAGGGATTATGGCTAACAAAACAAATGCCTCTATCATTTTCATGTCATGAACAAAAGTCATATATGTGGCCTTGAAAAAGGCTGTAACGCAAGTTCTAGAGATTAAGTAATGAAAGCAAGAACACACACAAAGAATGCAAGAGGACACATTTATGAAGTCCAGTAGGCCAAAAATTCTCACAAGGCTTTTTGTCTAGGGACCTATTCAAGCTATAATCTTATCAATAACTCCATACTAGGCAAATCATCAAAGAACAATCAATGCAATTTAGAGAAATCGAAAACTTAGCATCATATACAAATATCCAATCATTGTAGCCAATTTTTCAAGTAAGGATACTTATCAACGCATCATAAAACTCTTTTTTTTTCATTTTTTTTTCAAATAAAATAAAACATGCAAGAAAAATAAACATGCAATGCATAGCAAGCTAAAGTGAATACGCCCCACTCCATACTTAAACCCTATATTGTCCCCAATATAGAAAGTAAACAAGAGGGAGAACGAAACTCATAAGATCCTACGAAGGTGTGTAATCAGGTGGTCGCGGGTAAGAAGCCAGTTGCTCGCCTTTCAGACTAACCATTTCAGATTTACTTCTCTTTCGGGAACCACTAGCCATTGTTAGAGACATAAACCTACACACCAAAAATCAAGCAGCAACACAAGCTACCCACATAATAAGAATAAAATCACTCAATCAAGCAAACGGGTAGCAATTAGTGCATACAAGTTGTTAGTCCTCAAATCAAGTCAAAGAACCAAAAACTCAAGCTCCAAAGCATACAAATAACCACAACTTGCAAGCAAACCACAACCCCATACTTGAATCTTATGCTAGAAGAATATCAAACAAGTTCTAATAGACCAAACATTTAGTGGATGCTCAAGCCAAATACCAACATTCCAACAACTTTTAATTCTCAAGGCAACTCAAACAAAAATTAGCAAGAGTGAACACAAGTTACCCAAATCAAGCAAGGACATGAAGTGAGAGCATACAAATAAGCAATAAATCATCAATAATTTCGGAATTAATAGCAAACACTAAAAATCCCCAAATTAATTTCGAATCTAAAAACCCTAATATTGTAAATCTCTCAAATCAATTGTAAACATGCAAATTCTAGAGATTTAATGGCACCAATACAATAGAAGAGCAAGAATAGGGTCGGAATTTGTACCAAACAAAGCAAAAGGGCTGAAATCACCGGAATTTCGACCCAAACAAGGTTGTGTGCGAGCAGGTCGCTCGCTGGTGCTCGCGCGACTGGTTCTCTCACTAGTGGCTGCGCAGCTGACGTACGACTGGGCGGTGGTGCGGCTGCTGTCGCTTGGCGCAACGGGTGGCGGAACCGGTGGTGGTGAAGATTGTTGTTGTTGTTCGAGCGTCCAAAAGTATCGGGAGAGAAGTAGCAGCCTAGATAGAAGGAGAACAACCCACTTTCTATTTTTTTTTAGGTTTTATGTAATTAAATTTTTTTTATTTCGAAAAATACCGCGTCTCGATTGAGACGAGAATCGTCTCGATTGAGATGGCCTGCCGAGAGCAAAGACCCTCAGGTCTTGATCGAGACGCCAAACGTCTCGACAGAGACGACTCCGTCTCTAAGACATCATGGCTAAATTCCGAATAATGTTTTTATATTTTTTTTTATATTTTTTTATAAAGAAAAACTAAAGAAAAATAAAATGGTGCTCGGGTTGCCTCCGGAGAAGCGCTTCTTTAAGGTCATTAGCTGGACCGTGTTCCACCCATATCAAATCTTTGGATTGGGAGGGTCGGCGGTATCCATCTCAATCGAAAATGGCTTTTTGTAAGGCTTGAGTCGGATTTTTCAAACCTTGAAATGCCCCGAATTCTTGTGCCAAAGTTCAACGGAATCATCTCTAAGAACTTGACATAGGAAGTATGGTCCGGATTGTCTTGTATTCTTGCTTCCGGGGAACATATTTGACTTATGATGAGTAAGAAGTACTTGATCCCCGGGCATAAATTCAACATGTGCCCTTTCATTAGAAAATATAGCCTTCATATCTCTCAAAGTAGATGGCAATGACTCCAACTCTAGCCTTGGAACTTCCCGTTTATCCAATGGATCCTTAGATGCAACTTTTTCTTGTCTAGGATCTTCATGTGACACCTTTAAATCTGCCAAGACACTAGATAAACTTCTACCTTGGGAGGTAGTGGTGAAACAAGAGTCCATAGGATTAACATGATTAAATGACAATAAAGGGTCTAGAGCTTTCTTATCAACACAATCAATTCTATCACAACATTCTTCAAAAGAAGGAGATTTTAAAGAATTGGCAAGATTAAATTCAATCTTCTCATCACCAATGGTGAAAGAGAGGATCCCTTCTTTTACATTAATTATTGTACCTGCAGTGGCCAAGAAAGGTCTACCAAGAATAACAGGAATTGGAGAATCACCCTTAATATCAAGCACAACAAAATCAACAGGCATATAAAATTTTCCAATGCGAATTGGAATATCCTCAAGGATACCTGCAGGGTGAACAATAGACCTATCCGCCCTAAAGTTGCATTTTTGCCGGTTTAAGCTCTTTCATGCCAATTTTCTCACATATAGACAATGGAATCAAACTGACACTAGCTCCTAGATCACATAAAGCATTGTAGTTATGAGCACTCGCATTAATAGGGATAGAAAAATTACTTGGATCTTGAAGCTTGGGTGGGAGATTATTTTGGATCAAGGCACTACACTCCCGATTCATGGAAACCATGTGGCACTCATCAAGCTTCCTTTTGTTGGAGAGGATCTCCTTCAAGAATTTTGCATATGAGGGCATCTCCTTCAAAGCATCAATAAATGGAATGTTGATGTGCAATTTCTTCAATGCTTCAAGGATATTCCCATACTTCTTCTCTAGCAAAGCTTGATTCTTTCTTTGTGGGTATGGGAGAGGAGGAACATAAGGTGGTGGTGGAACATATGGAACCACCTTATCTGTAGCGGGGTTAGAAGGCATCCCGTCTTCTTCAACTGGGCCATTCGGTTTGGTTGTCTCCTTGGCTTTCATTGGTTCCACCTCTTTAGCTTGAAGTTCCTTTACACTACTCAAAGTCACCGCTAGAATTTGGCCTTTTGGATTCTCTTCGGGGTGGCCCGGTAGAGTACCCAAGGGTCTAGGAACATTGGCGGCGTTTTGAGCCACTTGAGTTTCTGTCATCTTTTGTGCTTGCTCAAGAGCTTGCACCTTATAAGAAAGTGCTTTCATTTCAGCCATCATATTCTCCAAAGCAATCAACTCAGGAGATTTCTTAGGAGCCACAGGTGGAGCAGGAGGGGGCCTAGCTTGATAGCCCGAAAAATTGCCTTGATAGCCAGGAGGAGGGCCATCTCTAGCCCCATAAGGAGCTTGATATGCAGCTGGATTTTGAAATTGAGGTTGAGATGTTGAAGAAGCATTAGTTCCATACCTCAGATTTGGATGATTCCTCCACCCTGGATTGTAGGTGGGCGAATAAGGATCGTTCTTCGTGTTTGGATATGGAGCCCGATAGCCATCTTTACATAACTAGCTTCTTCAGTAGGAACATCCACAGGTTGGGCCATATAAAGTTGACAAGTAAGAGCGGTATGGTTGGGAACACCACACATTTGACAAACAACCTTTAGAGTTGACGGTTCAGCTGGACTTGCTTTTGACATGTTCATCTCACCAACTTGCTTCCTCAGTTGTGCAATCTCATGAATAAGAGCACTATTTTGAGCCTCCTTGTGAATACTAGAATCAACCTCATATAATCCTATACTCTGCTTAGCAATAGAGGAAGAAGAAGAGCGGGCATTAGAAAAATGTTGAGCATGGAGGGCGGTCTTTTCAATTAGAGCCCAAGCATCATCAATTGGCATCTCCATGAAATTTCCCGATGAAGATGTATCAATATGTAGTCTTGTAGCATCATAAATGGCACTATAGAAGATTTGGAGAAGCACATACTTAGTGAACCCATGATGAGGGCATTAAATAAGGAGGTCTTTGAATCTCTCCCATGCTTCAAAAATAAGTTTCACCAGGAGCCATGGAAAATGACCTTATTTGAGCTCTCATCTCAGCAGTGTTTTGGGGAGGAAAGATTTTGGCCATAAAAGCCTCATAGAACTCATCCCAAGTAGTGATAGAGTTTGTCGGAAGAGACCGGTACCACGTCTTTGCCTTGCCTGTAAGAGAAAAGTGAAAAGCAAGTAGGCGCATAGCTTCCTTAGGCACATTCTGAATATGCACTGTATTCATCAGCTCCAAGAAGGTTTCAATGTGCTGGTGGGGATTTTCAGAAGGCAGACCCCCAAACTGATTTGCCTGAATCATGTTGATCAAGCCAGACTTCAACTCAAAGTGTTGAGTTGTAACCTGTGGAAACACGACCCCAGAGATTGGGCCGCGATTGACAGGCATCATGTACTTGCCAAGAGTGGCGGGTTGTGGCGGAAGTCGAGCCATCTCAACTTTAGCTCGTTGATCCGCTTCCAATCGCTCAGCTTCACTTTGTGTGAAGCCTTGCAAATGGGCTGTCATATCAGCAATCGTCTGTTTTAGAGCTTCCATAGCTGTGTCACGATCACCCATGTTATGTCTTTGAGCTTCTCGGGTTTCCCTTAATCTAGCGTGAAGAGATCGTTCAGGCTCGGGATAGGGATCGTGTAGTGGGGTGCTAGAACTTCTTCCTCTGCGCATACACTAAAGGAATCACCTAAAACCAAAGACAAAAAGAAACAAATCAAAAAACAAAAGGGGACTTAGATGAACTAGTCCGTTAGAACCAACTAAAACTATCAATAATCCCCGACAACGACGCCAAAACTTGATGTGATGGTTTCCCACACACACGCAAGAATACGAGATCTACTGTAGTAGTAGATCAGGATCGAATCACGAGGATTATTTTTGTTTTAGCTAATTCTAGAAACAAGTTCCTAAGCAAAATATAATGATTTTTGGTGTAATTCTAACTACGAAAAACAAATAAAACTTGTAAATAATAAGAATGAAAAGTATATGAGAAAGCAAAGTTCCAAGGAAAGGAATCACCACAACTTTGATCCACGGAGTTCAAATCTCACTTCTACCTAAACTGAGTTGGATATTTTGTTATGAAGGTTATTGTCTAATGTCATAAATTAAATTTTCTCAAAGTTTAACTTAATGTACTTCTATCAAATTAAGAACCCACTCTCGTGACGAAACAAAACCGATAGAAACCCTTTAAGCACTTAGAAATCTAGATGGTAAACCAAACTTGCCCCACTCTCGTGATGCATCAAACTTGACTCAAACACCTAGAAGTTCTATGACAATTAACCACATGAGAAACTAATCTCAAGTTCAATTCTAGTTTTTCCAAATAGATAGAACCTCCTCTCGATGCGCTCTCTCTATTTTGTTTACTTGCTTAGACTACCACCTCTCGATGCACAACCTAAACAACACTCTAACAAGTTTAACCCTATTAGATTAAGCCCCTAGAATCAAATCATATTAATTTCCAACTCAATTTAAGCAAAAGGTATTGAATCTAATCCGCTTCACATTGTTGGGATCAACCAAACCCTAGAACTATAGAGTTTAGCCTAGCATAATTAAATTCATGATCAAAGGAATTAAATCAAACATGGAATAGAAATAAGAACAATTGAAAGAGAAACTTACTAGAAATTCAATTGAAAGAACAAAGTAGATCCAAAGTAGCAAAAATCCCAACTTGAAATAGCGTAAAACTCAAACCCTAGAAATTGTCTCCTCTCTCTACTTTCAAACTAGAATAATAATAATGCATAAAAGTCCCCTCAAAGAGCTTTCCAAAGAGTATTTATATTAAAGGCTAAAAATATCCGAAAATATAACATAAAAGATGGCCCCTCGCGCAAGAAAACAAGTGACTCGCGGATGCCTATCCGCCGTCTCGACCGAGATGAGCACCGTCTCGACCGAGACCATGACTTAGTCAATTTTCTCCTCTTTTTCTCGTCTCTGCCTTCATCTCTGGCTTGTTGTCTCGTCTCTAGCACCTCTTTAACCTCATATTCTCGTCTTGTGGGCATCCTCAAAGGCTTGTTTCACCTCTCTTGGACTCTTCTAATATCATTAAGCTCCTTAGCCATCTTTTAGACCCGAAAACACCTCCAAAAACCTGAAAATGCAAACAAAGCTTGTGTAGACATCCATACTACGAATAATACTAGAAATCAACACAAAATGCAAAACCTAAGCTAGAAAAGGATGAAATCTAATCCTTAATGCTTATGAAAAACCATGCAAAACTAGATGACATCATTTAGCCTGACTCCTTTCATGAAGATTGGGTATGCTTGTACAAATACCCCTTTCATATCGGCCACTACTTACTCTTTTCTCCGTTAGTAGTTGATTTTCTTATGACTCTCAACTTGTCGCCCGACAAAGTACTCCCTCAGGCATGGAGGTTTCTGTTAGATGTTGATCTTCTTCGTTCTTCTCACGCCATCCCGTTCAAAATCATTAATTTCCTTTGCAACTATCGTCTTTCCAACGGTGGCCTTGGCTGATTAACCTTGAAACCCTAAAAGGCAAGTCCGACCTGATTTATAATGTGTTGAAGTCGGATTGAGGCTGGTCCAACAAGTTTTACTTTTTATTGTCCTCTTTAGGGATTGATTCCTCTTTTCTGAAACCCCGTTGGCGTGCAACAAGTAGTATTTTTCTTTTTGCTCATTTTACCTCGTCCAAACGACGTTAACTTTTGACTTCTTTTGTTTTTGATGTAGTTAATTTCGCCTCCCTCCAGCCTCGTAAGGTGTCAGCTCAGCTCGTGTCTCGTATAGAAGATCTCTCTGTGGAAGAAAGGTCTTATCCAAAGCTTGTGAAGGCGTGTTTTGCCGATTCTGAAGATTATGAGATGTCAAGTAAGCATTGACGCCTTTTGTCCCTATTTAATATTAATGTGTTTGCCCTGTATGACCCTATACACTTGCACGTACATTTTTAGGTTCGAGGACTACTCGCTCTACTGCAGCACTCACCATCATGGAACGAGTTAAAGCCCGAAAAAAGAGAAAAGCCGAGATGGCTTCGACTACGTACACGTCTATGGTGGTGTCTCTTCTTCCGAAAGCGGCTTGTACTAACCTACCGGGCACTATGATGTCGTTGGACATGGCAGTGGAAAAATGCCTGCTTTCTTTGATGCCTCTGCATGTAAATTGTCCTCGAGGCGAGGCGAGGCGATCTAGCATTCCAGAGTTCTTTGGGGAGATGTTGGCTGCTCAATGGCAGGTATAAATTTTTCCTTGATAAATCACATATCTTTGTTCATGTCATGTACTAACATGTCTTATTCTTTACGCAAAGTTTTCAGCTTACCTTGCCAGCTTTCGAATCCTTCAAGGATCAACCCCACCAACTCTCCTAGAGTCAAATGGGTCTTCAGTTGGAAAAGAAGCGGAGTGCCCTTTTAGAGCACGAAAACAAGATTTTGGAGAAGAAGGTTGAGGAATTGTCGAAGACTACTGAGGAGAAATCTTCTTGTGCCAAGGATTAGGAGGACAAGTTCCTGGCTTTTTCGAAGAAGGAGCCTGCGCTTGCTAAGGAGATCGAAGACACCGCAAACTACTGGTCTTGCAGGGCTTGTGTCGAGATGATGGAAGAATTCGCTGCAGGGAAGCATGTTACCTGGGATGCCATCAAAGAGAGACAACAGTTCGAGGTAATGTTTCATGATGACGAGTTTGCACTCAAGAAGCCTTCTTTGGTGGAAGCGATCTTTCATGTTGCCAAGGAGATAGCCCATAGATACAAACCACATAGAGGGGATCAACATAGAGCGGCTTGCCAATATGTGAAGCAACTCGGCCAAGCAACTCCAATGTCCAATAGGTTTGGGAGAGGCCATAAATATGAACCCAAAGAGGGATCATGGAGATGTCTATCTGATTAAAAGCAAACTTATCCGGGATATGTTTGAGAATCATCGGTTTGCCATGGATAAAATATGGGCCTCCTCTTAGAACTTTATCTTGACCCTCCTCGGATTCAAACTGAAAAATCAGCCAACCCTCTTCTTCCCTATATCGAGCCTTCACACCCCACGCCTTCATCATATCATTGATCATAAAGTGCCCCGGATAGAACAAGACATATTGCCCAAGCAACGACCAACTGCAAACAACTTGCTTAGAGAGGCCCTCCGAAACTTTGATGGAAACACGATTGGAAGTTGGAGGAGTATATGTGAGCTTACCTCCAAGTCCATAATTCATGAAGACCTTTTTTGACCGCGTCGCCCAAGCATTGGGACAAGCCGCTTCAGACCTGGGTCGGCCAATCGCGCGGGGCTTCTTAGTCGCACCAACAAAAGACTTGAGTGCCGACTTGCTCGAACCAACGTGCCAAGTGGCACGGGCTAGGGGAATTGTGCTGAGGCCAGGAGCGATGGCACCAACAGGGTTTGGCACAATAGGAGCGATGGCACCAGCAGTAGCGTGTGCATGCTTTGGACCAGCCGCCTCGAAAACTAGCAAGGATTCATTACCCACACCATTCGGCGCCGCATCCTTGGGAACTTGGATCGTCGCATTGGAAACCACCATGAAATCATTGTTGGGGCTGTTATGCATGTCTTGGACAACATTGGCAGGAGGCGAATGGTTCGCACCCACCACCAGCGCCGACAAGGACAACCCATTGACGGGCAACGCTGAGAACTCCGAGTCCCCATCATCATCATCGGACATATGGTCCTTTACATTAAAAACAGTCTCTTCATGTGCCAACTCAGTAGAGACGTTAGCATCTGAGAACTTAGTCTTTGATGCAGCCACACCATCCATGGCACCTCCCTCCGCCACCGCGGACTTGGACTTGCGTAGCACATTAAGGTTTTGGCCCTTCACGCCATTAGCATCGGCCTTAGCAGCTACCGCATCTTTCAAATACTTGCTAGGGTTTTCCTCAACCATGGAAGGGGACAAAGATCCCTTCTTTTTCTTCCCCATCGACACCAACTATCAGAACTCAACCACAATACCAAGAATACGAGACAAAGAGGTCGGCGAAAGAGAAGACAAGAAGGCAAAGAGGCGGCAACACCAACGCACTAGGGCACACAACTAGCACTCTGATTCGATGATGGCTCGTGAGGATACCACCATGAATCATGGAAAAGGGCCCTGAGAGGAGTACCCTCGCCGGAGCGAGTCGGAGAAGGAGGTGAGATACCGTAGAATATCGCCCAAAAATCACCCTAAGAGAAGAGAGAATTTTTTTACTTCCGGTGTCTTGCTCTTGATTACCTTCATTGGAGTTACTCATGATGACTCTTTGAACTTCTTCCGATATGGAAAGGCGAACCCTTTTTGATCGTATGCCCCACCGTGGGCACCAAATTGTTTTGGACAAAAATTTGATAACCGAACTCTTGTCCTAGATTGGGGCACGATCGAATTGAAAATCAAGGAATTGCTAGAGAAATAATCGGGTTGATGAAACCAAGATTACAAGTGTTCTCTCTTGGAGAGTTTTCTGTTGCATACATGTACGTACCAATGGAATGACATGATTTTTCTATCTTTCTAGCCTATATCTTTATCAAATTAACCGTCATATCTCACGTTCTACACGTTCCTAGGGTATGCCTCTAACCATCTCCCACTTTTGCATACATATCGGAGCAAATAACTATAGCTAGTGGTTGTCTGCGTGTGCATATCTCGTTCTATTGACTGCAATTTTCTTGCTTCCCACGTGACGGATGACTTCATCTATTTCCTTGATCTTTCTTTCATCCCGTTTATCTCATGATTCTTCGCCCGTCCTTTGGGCCGTCTATGTCAAATGGGTCTGGTGATTTTTGGGCCTAATATGCATCATTATTTGATGATACTCACTTAGCGCGTCCATGAAATTCAAGAGTTCATGTCCCATTGTTGCATCCACCATTGCATCGATATAAGGCAATGGGAACAAGTCTTTGGGACATGCCTTGTTTAAATCGGTAAAGTCGACGCAAACGCCCCACTTCCTATTCTTTTTCTTTACAACCACAACATTCGCCAACCAATCCGGATATTTTACATCTCTAATTTTACTAGATTCAAGTAAAGATTTTACCTCGTTTTTGATTACATGATTGCGTTCTGGTGCAAACTTACTCCTTTTCTATTTGACCGGTGGTACTTTTTGGTCGACATTGAGTGTATGTGTGATCATGTCAGGGCTTATTCCTACCATGTATTCGTTCGACCAAGCAAAGCAATCACTATAGGACCGTAAGAATCCAACTAATTGTTCTCGTAGTTTTGGCTCCAGGTCCACTCCAATCCAGATCTTTCTTGATGGATCAAGAGCGACTTCTTCGAGCTCGGACGTTTCAGGCTTCACGTAATAAGTTGGAGTCTTGCAGTCCTTTAATTGCTATACTGACGACTTCTTCTCTGTTTCGACTCGTTGAGCATTGGAAGTCATCGCCCTCATAGTCACTGAGTAATATTCCCTAGCTATTTTTTGCTCCCCTTGATTTCTTGTATTCCTTACGACGATGGGAACTTCACGCATTGATGATAAGTTGAAGGGATGGCCTTCATTTCATGGATCCAAGGCCTGTCCAAAATAACATTAAATGGTGATGGACAATCAAGTACTTGAAATTTCACCTAATAATTTACTCCACACGCGATGGCAGGCAACGAGATTTCTCTTAGTGTGTTGTACGATTCACCACTAAAGCCCACCAACGTCGTAGACTTCTTAGTGACATCATCTAGGCCCAAACCTAAACTGTACAAGGCATCCAACATGAGTAAATTAGTAGAACTTCCATTGCCAATCAAAACTCGTTTAACAAGAAAGTTTGCAATTGTTAACGAAATAATCAAACAATCACGATGGATTTCTTCTTCCTCGATGTCATCAAAGGTGATGGGCATCACGTCGTGGCCTCTCCGAACAGAAATTCTAGGCTCCTCCCTCCGAGTACTCCTTGAAATTCTCTTAGCTACAGAATAAGTCACATCACAGACCTCGGATCCCCTAGTGATGATGTTAATTACCCCTATGTGCTTGGGTGGTGGCGGCAGACTGACTTTTCCTTTGTTGCGTTCTAATTGCTCCCTCGCTCTTTTTGATATTAGGTCCTTAAGATACCCCCTTTGTAATAATTAACTTACCTCTTTTCGAAACGCAATACATTCATCCGTTCTATGGCCATGGTCGAAGTGGAAATCACACCATTTGGATTTGTCTTTCTGGTATGAGGATGTGTTACTCTTCCTTGGCCATTTGATAGTATCCCCCATGTTGTTGAGAGCTCAGACCACTTCTGCCGTGTCCACCCAAAAGTTATAGTGAGATAACCTCGAAGGTAACTTTGGATCTTCATATCGTTCGTACACCTTGGAAGATGTCATGTTCACGGTCCATTTGGTAGGAGAAGAGTTAGGGTATGGAACATATCTGGTTTGACGTCATCCCTGTTGGCGCTCTGGTTGGTGAGGGCTAGCGATCTTGTTGGACAAAAGGTCTTCTTCTTCCAATCGCACGTGTGCCAACGCCTTTACCTGTACCTGATAGCTTGCATTTAGTTAGTGTTTAGGATGCATATTTATGTTTATTTTGCATTATTTTATTTTAGTTTAGTCTAGTTCTTAGGTTTTTAGGTTTTCTAGGAAATTCGGGTTTTGCGCTTGTTTAGTTCGGTTTTGCAGATCTTTAGGTACACAGACGTGGACGAGGTGGATCTTAGATGATTATGGTAGAGTTCAATGAAGCTTAGAGTGATAAAAGTGAAGATTAGAAGAGCCAAGACCCAAGATCTTGATGGATAAAAACGCTTAAACCCGGGTTATGCATTGGAGTCTTATTTCGACACCTCTATCTTGAGATGCTTGGTTTGGGAGATACAGTGGTGGGATGAAGCTGAATTTGGTATCACTGGAAAGCTAACTCAAAGAGATACAATTCATTTTTTTACTGTGAGTCCAAATTCCAACTCGAAGGGGGTAAAAACAGCCTCTGAAGTATCGCCTCAAATGTTGAAAGGAGGTGTGCCGCAAGCATAATGACAGGGTGCGCAGCCGCGCCACCCTAGGAAGAGACCGCGCCCTATGTTTCTACGCGGAGAAGTTGGGCTGTGTATTTTGGGCTTCGAGATGGGATTAAGATAGATCTTGACCAACGTGTTTTATTGTATTTTGGGATATTTTGATCTTTGGATATCTGATGGGGTATTTAAACCTTGTTTTTAGTTTCTCTTTCATAACATTGAACATAATTTTGAAGGCTAGGGTTTCTTTGGAGAGAGTTTTCTTAAAGGAGCAACATTTGAACCTCTTGTATGTTTGCTTTTAATTTAATTATGCATTGCTAAATCCATTGTGTTTGACTAGTTAATGAAATCATGATTTGCATAAGTTGTGAGATTTGATTGATTCTCAACAAACTTGAATATAGTTTATTCCATGTGCTTAATTGAATCTAAACTAGGGTTTTGTTAGATTGATCACCTAATTGACTTTCTAGTTATAACTGAATCTTATTAATTACCGGGCGGAGTTAATTTGATCAAGAGTATACTTTAATCAATTTAGTACCGGTTGGACTAGTTGGTTAAAGAAGGGAATAAATTCACAAGTTACTTAGATGTCTGGTTGCTCTAAAGTGCTTGTTTCTATTAATAACTTGAATCGTTATGTTGTTGTTTAATTGAATCTAGAAGGTCTTCTAGGTTGTTAGATGATTAAGGTTGTTAGACTGGTAATTCTATCAACTAAATCTAAAGTTCGGGTCATAATCCACACTAGATTATTCAAGTGAGAAGAGAATCAAGAGAATCGATGATCAACAAATCAGTATCATGATGGATTTAACTAGTTGAACACGGTTGTCTCTTATTTGGTTTAAACATCTTTGCATTCATATTTACTTCTATTTTGCATCTTAGATTAGATTTTCAATCATAAAACCCCCCTTCTTTGGTTACTTGGCATCCAAGTAATAACACAAATACACAAGTCCTTGTGGGATCGACCCTTGCTTACCATTATTCTACTTGGTTTGGTTAAGTTAGGATTCTTTGATAGGTAAACGACTAAAAAATACCTCATCAGTACCTCATCGAAATTCGAGCAAGGTTACTTAGTTAATTTACGATAAAGATCAGGATTACTTGAGATGCCTCTTTGAAATGCCTCGATAGCTGTGGCCGCGTCACACTCTTCTATGGTGACCATCTCTCCATTGTACCTGTTTAAGAAGGCTTTCAAAGATTCGCCAGCCAGATACCACAATTGTAACACCCCTATTTTACAACATTGGGTATTACCGCCAGTGACCTCGGATTTTACCGTCCAAAGTCACCCAAGGATTTTAGAATGATATAGAACGTTATTAAATGCGGAAATAAACATAATTCATAAAATAAAAAGGGTGCTCTCGAAAGAGACTTGGTTTGTACAAAACATCTTACAGTGCTTTAAACATAATGTTGTTCGAAAATGAAACGCAAACCCACTTGTCCTTGAAACATAGCGAAAGTAAAACAAAATGATATGAGAAGTACATCTTAAAAATCCTCGTCCTTCCTTCGTCTTCACTTCACGCCTTGATGAGATTCCTAGATTCTGACATAATTCGCGAGGGGAGAGAGAATGCCAGACAAACATGCGGAAAAGAAGAATTAGTCTAAGAGACTAAGCAAGCGGGAATGGAACTTCCCGAGGGTATTTTGGTAATTTCAAGTATTATCGAAAGAGATATTAGGGTTGTGTTTACGATGGGGATATACGATAAGGCTTGTTTATGTGGAGCTTTAGTGGTTCAAAGGAGAGTATATCTTAAACGAAGATAACTCGATGAGCGATAGAAGAGCTACTAGATTGTAGACTTCTTTGGAGTAGAAAGTATGTTGGGAACGTGATTAATTCATACAAGTCAAAAACCTCCCGCGCGCTGAGCGGACCGAGAGCCGGGTCGATCATTTGAGACCGGTCCGATTTTGGTGTCTTAAATGTGCATTGGGCACTTATCTTCTTTAGTGACAAAAAGACGTTCGATTTCCTTTATGATTTTGAAAAGAAAGTGGTGGGACAAGGACAATCCGAGCCACCCGGGGAAAAACTCAGTTTCCCGGCACTTAGCTAGAGTGCGCTCATCCCTCCTTGCAATCGGAGCGGATGGGATCATGATCCCGAAAGTCGTATGGATGTACGACTTAGTAAGGTGATATAGAGGCGTCGGCTATTCCGCGCCTCTCTCTAGTTCGTTCAACGTTGATCTCTGAGCGAGATCGCAAACAATCAAGATAACAATCACACTAGCATAATAATCCTAACATAGGAATGTAAAGCGTACTATGCTAACAATAGTCGTTATTTCTAGCAATCGATATTTCCTAGGTTCATTTTTATTTAAGCATACACGTTGTTCCCAACATCGAGAATTTTCACGGAATGAAATATAAAGGTCACAAGGGGGAAATTCCACTTGCCTTAGCTTACACGCGTATACTATCGAGTCTTGACGGAATATTTGGTTCGCAACTTCGAGCGCGAATCCCGACCTAATGACACGGAATTTACGAGCGGATTTTAAATACGGATTCTTCCTAGCTTGGATTCTCCCTTATAATACTTTATATAGGAGAATTGGAATTCTAAATTATTATGATAATAATTTAGAAGATTATTTAAAATAATAATATTCCTTCATTATTATTTTGGTTTTGTACTATCCTTTTTATTCCATAAAAAAAATTATTATTCAATATTATTGAAATAATCCTTTTTAACTTTATTTGCTATTTCGCTAATATAATTAAGCAAGTATAATTTCATAAAATATTATACCTTGCCTAAAAGTATTTTTCTCTAAAAGTACAAAATCCCCTTATGTTATAAGAAATCCATTTTAACCTTTTTATAAACCCATTTTAATTAAAATATTACATTTAAATTTCCAAACATTTCCTTAAAGAACTTAAAATATTATTTCCCTCACCAAACTACTTTATTAGGAATATTCTCTTAGTAGAATTTTATTTAATTATATAATTCATAGAAAATAAAGCTCATATAGACTTATAATTTATTTTCTTGGAAGTTTTCATAATTAAGAATTTCTATTTTTCCTTATAAGGTAACTTCCTAAATTTAACATATATTCAGTTAATCTTATTTATTTTATTCCTATAGTTCTTTTCATATTATATGGCTTATAAATTATCTATGATCATAACTTATACTATAGGATCATGGCTTATAACATACAATCATGTCTTACAAATATTCTATTTCATACTTATAGTCCATTATTGTAATATTTTAGGTTATAAACTAATATCTTTCCCATCTTAATTATTTCTTTTCTTGCAAGCAATCCTTATAACTATATAATATCATAAAATCATTATAAGATCATACTTCTTATAGCTAACTTAGAACTTATGCCTTGCAATCATTCTCTACACTTAAAGGTTATTAAATTAATATTCTTTTTCTCACATGATGACTTTAGTAATATAATCATTATCAATATTATTCTTTTATAAAAATCAATGTCTAATGTCAACTATAGTCCTTGACTACAATCTTTGTAATAATAATATTTTTATAAGGGTTCTCTACAAGTGTTTAGATTAATTATGATTATACTATGTCATAAGTATTTTATCATCCCTACCATTATTATTAAATAAATCTTATGTCTAGGCCATTATGATATCTTAACTCAATTTATAACATCTTTCCCATATTTCTTCAATATCTTCTCATGCAAGTCAACTTTTATAACTTAGTAATATAATAACATATTATATATTAACTTATTGTCACAACTTATATATTTATAATTAAAGCTTATATCTTTTAGAAATCTCTACACCTAGAGGTAGGTCAAACTAATATTTTTATTAAACAATAGATTCATTAACATATCTATCATCATTATAAAAATTCATATATCATTATATTCTTTACACTTAGTGATATGCTACTTTATATTTTAGTAAATAATGAATTTATTTAATAAACCTATTCATTAATATTATTAAAATCATATAATTGATGGTGCGCGAAATGCTAAATAATAAACGGGTAATTAGCGGGTATAAAAAGGAAAACAGATGAAATACCGTGTTACATGTACGCTCCATGCTCAAAGGGCTAACGTGGCCAACATAATGCAACATGTATGAATTTACATGTGGTGCATTTGTATTAGAATGATTGATGGGCTCGGCCCATCAAACATGATATGAGGTCTGGGCCCAAGAGACCTCTCATGTGGGCTTGGCCCATTGTCAATCTTTGAATTGGTGGAGACGTGTGATTCAAAATTCCACATCCATGCATCGGCAAACAAGTTCGTTTGTTTGTGCATATGTTTGTATAGCTTGGTGCATTACAATTTAAACGAGCACGTTGAATAGTCAACAAAGGTGGCTGATTTATGGTGCAGGTGGTATCCCACGTAATCCCATTTGTTTTGGTCCATTTAGATGTCTTCGTACAAACCTCGTTAACTTTACAAAAACAAGCAAAGCAACTTGTATGAGATGAGTCATCACAAGGTATATATCAAAGAGACACGTCACTATCATTATGATAAATATCTTTTGTCCCACATCGACTATAACCATAAAGAATCAAGCAGCTTCCAATTATACAAATAGGGAAAAGGTGGAACGAATTTAAGGGTCGAAAATCCTCTCTGGATCGAGAACTATCTCGTTTGCCAAAGCTCGACGTGTTTGATCTCCGAGTGAGATCGCGCTATAAACGGTATAAATTCTAAAGGCTTTATTCGTAAAGAGCACAAAAACAATCGGCTGAGGGGTGGGGAGGAGGAATAATCCGCGTACGAAAACCGTTTGGTTGTACGAATTCCCGAGAGTTAGTATTTTTATAATTCCGTTTATAGTGCAGATTATATCGGGTTTCAACACTGGCGCCGTCTGTGGGAATTGACTCTCCCTATCCGACCTACTCTCGGGAAACAATCAAGTGAGTCGCGCCCTCTCCCCTCCGTTAGGATCACGCGGTGATCCTCTCCGGGCCGGCGTGGCGATCTCGTTGGGTGCTTCCTTTGGGGCACGCAAGGTCAGCACGCGAGGACGAGGTTATGATCTTCCGAGGCGGTGCTGGGTCCGCGTGTCTCTGCTGAGACTCCGCTCCCGGTGTCGAATGCATGGAACTTCCATAGGCCCACCTCTCCGGGCTACTCTCCTGAGGAGTTTGCATGCTCCACGTTTCCTTTGAAGGAGGCGTGCGAGGTGATCGGAGGCGCGGATTGCCTCCTATTCTCGGTACTCGGCGGGGCGGGAGGCCAATCTTCGTGGTCTTCTTCGTGTGCGTCACCGACGACCAGCAATGTCGTGGCATAAGACCAATCTCCGCGCCCGTCTTCATGCGAGGCGGGGCTTCGAAATCATTTCACGTGAGGCTGGGCTTCAAGATCATTTCATGCGAGGTCGGGTTTCGAACTCATTTCATGCGAGGTCAGGTTTCGAAATCATTTCATGCGAGGTCGGGCTTCGAGATCACTTTGTGTAGGCTAGGTTTCGAGATCATTTTGTGAGGAAAAAATAGATAGCTAGCGCGCCATTCCTCCACAACAAGCAAGAAAGGTCTTCGAGGCGCGGATTGGCCTCCTATTGTAGGTGCTCGACACGGTGGCTCGCCTCCTTGTTCATGGTGCGAGGTGGGCAACTCTCGGCAACACCTCTCGTCTGAGGTTGCTCATGGTCGCTGTTCTTCGAGGCAAATCTTCGTGGTCTCCGTGGCTTGCGAGGTCGCCGCGGTCTTTGCAACCCGAGGTCTTCCCCCGTGGTCTTCGTAACAAGACCGCACGTTTCTTTGGAAGGCAGGTGGTAGACGAGGTCTATCTTTGGGGGCCTGGGCAACAGGGTCTTAATTTGCTGAGCAAAAATGTCGGAGGGAGGTAAATTCTAAAATTCCTCTCCAATTATTATATGCTAGGGAAGGAGCTGACTGTTTAAACATGACGTGTGAACGTCGCAACATGTATGAATTTACATGTGGTGCGTTTGTATTAGAATGATTGATGGGATCGGCCCATCAAACATGATATGAGGTCTGGGCCCAAAAGACCTCTCATTTGGGCTTGGCCCATTGTCAATCTTTGAATTGGTGGAGACGTGTGATTCAAAATTCCACATCCATGCATCGGCAAACAAGTTCGTTTGTTTGTGCATATGTTTGTATAGCTTGGTGCATTACAATTTAAACGAGCACGTTGAATAGTCAACAAAGGTGGCTGATTTATGGTGCAGGTGGTATCCCACGTAATCCCATTTGTATTGGTCCAATTAGATGTCTGCGTACAAACCTCGTTAACTTTACAAAAACAAGCAAAGCAGCTTGTATGAGATGAGTCATCACAAGGTATATATCAAAGAGACACGTCACTATCATTATGATAAATATCTTTTGTCCCACATCGACTATAACCATAAAGAATCAAGCAGCTTCCAATCATATAAATAGGGAAAAGGTGGAACGAATTTAAGGGTCGAAAATCCTCTCTGGCTCGAGAACTATCTCGTTTGCCAAAGCTCGACGTGTTTGATCTCCGAGTGAGATCGCGCTATAAACGGTATAAAGTCTAAAGGCTTTATTCGTAAAGAGCACAAAAACAAAAAGCTAAGGGGTGGGGAGGAGGAATAATCCGCGTACAAAAACCGTTTGGTTGTACGAATTCCCGAGAGTTAGTATTTTTATAATTCCGTTTATAGTGCAGATTATATCGGGTTTCAACAATAATAGGATATCATCTATAGTTTAAGACATGCAACAAATCATATCCTATAAAATTCTTAGTTTCTCTTCTTAAAAGGATGATAATTTTAACTACTAATTTTTTATGCTATATTTATTTTACGAAAACTATTTATGTTATGTTAGGAGCATAATTTATAATAAACACAATAATAATTTCCTATTTATAACGTTAAGTTACCATGGTAATTCTAGTTTGTTTCTAATATTCAACTAACAAGATCTTTTACTTATTATTTTTATTTTTCTTAAATTCCTTACTTGATTTATTCTTAGCCCTACTAATATAACTACTAACATAAAGGATTTAATAAAACATAATTTAAATAAAAAGAGGGGAATTGGATTTTTACTAGTTTATGTAATTACAGAATGCAAGGAAGAGGAGGCAGGGGAAGGCCGGCGGTGATGGGGCGGCGCGAACCAGGGACGGCGGCACCGGCGCGACTTCGGCGAGGCAGGGACGGCGTGCTGGCGGTCCGGCGAGGGCAGGGAGGCGGCCGGCGGTCTCCAAGGGGAAGAAAAAAGGATTTTTGGTGGTGTTTTTGAATGGAGATTTGAACTTGGAGTGGCTGATTTTAGGACGTTTTTTAGAGTAATTCAATGGGAGGAAGAAGAGGAGGTGAATGTGTGAGTGCTAGAGAGGTGAAGGCCCTTTATATAGGCAATTTGGAGGAGTTTGGCAATCCATGCCAATGGTGGAAGACCAATGGAGGAGGAGGAGGTGTTCTTGCATTGGCCAAGGGTGTGTTTGTTGGTGCTTATGGAAGAATGATGCAAGAGAGGGTGTCTTGCAAGCCAAGGGAGGAAGAAGAAGAGCATGCAATGGTGAAGCGTCAAATCAACTTTGACTTGTTTGAAGAAGAAGAAGAATAAGAGAGTATTTTATTAAAAGAGGGGAATTGTGGGTAGTTAAGTGACATTGGTCTAGCGGAAGAGGGAGGGGGCGTGTGGAGTGAGTTGCAAGAGGTCTCGGGTTCAAGTCCCGGCTCTTGCATTCTTTATATTGAATTTTCATGTATTTTTACTAACTTGTTGTACCTCTTTTTATCTACTAAAACCGAAATTATGAATTATTTTTATTTAGATGCTTTTATTTATTCATAACCCTCATAATGCCTTCTTGAAATTTATTTCATTTTAATTTACGTACGAATTTCTTTTTAAAAAAATTATATAAAAGAAAATATATTTAAAGCTTCTCCTTTATAAAAGAAAGAATTATAAAATTATATTATATTGGATTTAACGCCTTAGAATATTGTGGATATTACAATAGTACCCCCTTAAAATTAGTTTCGTCCCCGAAACTAGGAAAGACTTAGGGCGGTACAAGGTTACCACGGAAAGCTCCTAACGCTCACATCCTTGAGGAAACAAGAAAAGGTCTAGTACCCCCCTTAAAGAACATTTCGTTGTTTAGTTAGGATGATTGTACAAGTAGAAGAATTATTATTGTACCTTTATCTTAAGGAATCTTTAAGTTAGAAATCCTAAAGAAGATTCCCACATTTGAGCTTATGCGGCTTAATTGGAATCAAGGGATAGGATTGGAAATCCGATCGATCTGGCTAGCGAAGTAGGCGGGGGTCCAGCGGTTTTATCCAAAAGTTTGGGTCAACCCTACGGAAGTTTTGGGTTGACCTTCCCGAACATAAAGGTTTGATTGCTTATAGAGTAAGTTTCCTTATTGAAATGAACACTTAGGTGCTTCTAGGAAGCGAGTAAGTCCATGACTAATATATTCTATATTTTGGAATTTGGTCATTGCAGAGGAATCCTTTTCAGGTGACCATTCGATGACTGACGATATGAAAACGAAGTTTGAATATGCAAGGGTCATGCTTTGGGAAAAGAATTTCGAGTCACGATTTCTAGAGAAGTTACTACTGGGATAGGGGATGGTTATTTTCCAAGAGGGAGTAACCATCGTTACGATGTCGTATTCACATATATATTATACTATCGAGGAATGGTTCGAGCGTCCCTGTATATTATATTATACAGTATTTATCAAAAATGTAGTTTTTCGTAAGCAAGGTTAAACTCGAGGGATTACGTGGTTTCATTCCACCGATGTGATCAGTACCGGGGAGCGATTTCCCACATAATCGCCTAAAGTGTATATCTTCATAGGAATAAGACCTGAAATTCTACCTCAACCACGTGGACAAGGTGGGAGGTAAAAGTCCATTCTTATTCACCACCATGAATCTATATTGAAACTTTTGATTTTATAGCTTATAATTTCATTTTGGTATAAAGAGTAGCATTTTGAGGCGAACTTAGTAATGCTATAAATATGTCCTAAAGTTAAATCAGGGTTTAGCTCGAACTTTCTCCTCTATTAAGCTCACGATGGAACACGGTCTTTGGTTTGATACGCAAGGATATAATATGATAACCATAATCATAACATAGATTTCACAATGAGACACTCTTACGGGGAAGAGTGTCACTGGAATGGTTCAACATTAGCATCCTCTGTTGCGATACAAAAGTGCCTTAAGGGCAACACTAATATGATTACGAAGATTAAACGCGGATAGTAAGGAGGATCCAACTATTTCTTTTGAACATCTGATGCAAAAAGGTTTGTCACTACGGTGCATCTCATAGAACTATTGATCTTGACGCTGGGATGTAATCGACCTCTTTCCTTCATCCAGAGCTGTAGACTACACAGAAGCAGTTCCCGTCATTCCGCTGGAAAGCTAAGGGTATTGGGACACTGTGTCGGAGCGAGTTGGTCCTGACTTATTTGCTGGTTGCCTACAGAATTGGTGGAGATGTCCGTCTCTCCCACAGTTGAAGCACTTCCTAGGATTCTTGGTATAGTTTCGGTTGATATGTCCCGGTTCTTCGCAGTTGTGACAGACTATAGAGCTCTTCTTGGTTTCCGGGCCTTGGAATGGTTTAGACTTAGTTGGCTTGGACCCAGTCTTGCTCTTCTTTGACCAGCCTGAACTTTGTGGAGAGTCTGCCCTCTTAAATTTGCCATTCTCCTTGTTATGAGACTGTCCCCAATCTTCTACCCTTGGTGCGAGTTCCTCGAGCAAGGATTTAACCATGTGGGCCGCATCCACGTATTCTCCCAACGTTGTGCACTTGCGATAACTCATCAGAGCTTTTATTTCTGGGCTCAGTAATTCATGGAACCGTTGAATTCTCTCTGCCTTAGTGGGTACTTTCTTTGTGGCACCTCCCATTTGGGATTTAAGCTTTGCTGCCTCGGGTATGCTCGGTCCACCAATCTTTTGGTAAGGAACTGTATAGAGCTTCTCTTTTTCCCAAGTTGTCCAAAAGTGATACAACATTTTTGCTTTGAACATTGCCCAATTCAAACTTGGTTGTTCCGACAAGTTTGAACTTTCCCACCATTCTCGTGCTCCTCCCCTTAGCTGAAGGGAGGCAAGGTGCACCTTTTCCACTTCTTTGCACTCAAGCGTGCTTAGGAGGCATTCCATTTGTAAGAACCATCTTACTATCTCGTTGGTTTCTCCCGTACCGTCATAAAGGTCTGGCTTCAATGAGGAAAAAGTTCGCAGGTTCTTGTCACACTCTGAGCAAATTATTGATGAAGAAGTCTGGACGATATTATCCTTTGCGTTGCTAGTTTAACCTCCTTTCGCTATCTTCTTCACGTCGGGCAATGTAGTTGGAAACATCTCATGACTGAATTGCTCCACGTGCCCTCTTGCAGCTTCGATCCTTAAAGGACCACTTTCCACCGTCCTTGGTGGGCATGGAACTTGTTGATGTGGGTCCTCTTGATTTTGACTAGGGTGTTTAGACCCTCGATCATTTTCCTGAGGCGGATTGCAAACAAAGGTGCTCCTATAGTTTCTCTCTTTAGGGTCCGCCATTCTTTGACGCTGAATTTTTTGATTTTCCTCTAAGGTCTACAAGGAAGGAATGGTTAACAAGGTGTAAGAGGACTATCCGAACTAATAATGGAAAACAAAGGTTGGAAATAAGTAACGTCGAGTAGGGAAGAGTTACTACTTTAGTTGTGACGAATAGGAACACGTGTCCACTAATCGTCCAAATGACGAGGCAACTTCATGACTCACTAGGCATGTCGGGTAAGTTAGCGAATTTATATGTCCCAAAATGTCTTGGTCCTAGAAACTTCTTTTCTAACTTCATCTGTCACCGTGTTGACTTATCAAAATTGAGGCGAAGAAAAGTCCATGACGTGGCTTTCGCATAGATTTATTGTGGTTGGCTTGATCGGTTAACAAAATCAAATATCACGCCAAGCTTCCATTGTTTGTCCCTCCCATATCTCTCGATGATCTGTTTCGAGATCGGGTTACGTGGAGACATGTTAGATCTTTAGTCGACTAAGCCTTCCTTGGTGTCCTCTTTGGAAATTTCTATCTTCACGTGAGTCACTGGCTTGGTAATTTTGGCTCTTATGGAAACGTAAGTATTACCTTTAGTTGGCGTGACTTCTTGTAATTCCCCATGAGCATGAATTTATCTTCTGGTAGAATCTTTTTTTGTAAATGGCTAATAATCGACATTCATATAGAATATCCGTAATTCTATATATTGAAGAAGGATATAGTTGTTTTTGTTGACTCCCAAGTATAGGCAAGAAATGATGCGCAAGTTTAGGAAAGAGAGAAATTTTTTATTAGAACTTGTATGGAAATTGACTACAAAGGCTTTATATATAAAAAGCCATTACACTAGGGATGGAAAAGAAACGATGATGATTTGACCTTTCAAATACAAAACGAAAGTCGAGAGGAGCAGACTAGCTCACCCTTTACAATGAGAAATACAATTAAGGCAAGCCTAGGGATGGTCGGGGTAACTATACTTATCGAGGAAATGGTCGTCAAAGAGATTCTCATCAAGAATCCCGCTCTCATTGTCCAGTACTAAGTTGGCCTGCTCAATCTTCCTGCGACGATACACGCTCCTTGGGCGAAGTTCGCTTAGTCGGACTTCGACTTGGAATAATTCGTCTTGTTCGGCCATTTGTCTGTTTAGCCAACCTTCTTTTCGTCTCTCTAAGAGGTCATAGTTCATGTAACGGGTTCGTCTTGGACCAACGCCTTCAGGGGGAAGAACATCCACATTCTGGTAGGACCTTATTTCTTCCGACCCTACCCCCTTACGTTGGAGGAGATCGTCGTAATCTGGTTGACGAATCCTCGTTGGGTTTGGGTGAATGATTGGAGATGGGTTTCTTGCTTGACCATTTGCTTGGTGATGGGATGACTCTCCCTGAGTCCAGTTAGCCCATCCACCCGCTTGATAGGTCATTGGAGCTTGACTTGTGATTTGGTGACGTGGAGTCTCCGTCATGTGTCCCCATGGATGATATCCCGAGAATTCTTGCTCAGTGATTTCCGAACTTGATTGGTCGTGAAGTGAATTATTAACTCCTCCCTCGAGGAATGCTTCTTCAAGGTTCTCTTCCTCGAGATTCACCTCGGGTGCATTTTCATGCATATCCTCTTGTAGAGCTAACTCGGGGTTGTCCTCGGGGTATCCATTTGGCAAAAACGGTCATTGAGCGAAAGCCTCGTCAAGCTCTTGAGCGGCCTTTTTGGCTTCTTCCCTGATTCGAGTTTGGCTTCTAGTAAGTACCATTTCTGTAGAGGAGAAGAAGGCGTTTATATAGAATATCCTTTGATTCTATAAGGCGAAGACATGTTGAAGGAAGTTAAGGCATTGTTTATAAACATCACATATAAAATGTTTACTTTAAGACTTTTCATTTTCTTGGCCCAATTAAAGAGTCTAGGAAATTCTATTTGAACACGTTACTAAGACGGAAATTTCTTGCTTTACCAACAAGTTTACTAAGGTAGAAGTTAAGTTTACCAAAAAGTTATATCGAAAATGTCTAGAGTTGAAAAGTTGAAACACTTATACTACTTAAGTTTTTAAGAAATAAGTGTTGAGATTACTAACAAGTTCACTAGTGTGAAGGTGCGAGTATTTTATAAATTTCTAAAGAAGTGTTTAAAATTCTATTGAATTGGAATGTTCGTACGACTTAAGTTTTCGAAGGATAGAAAGGGAATTTTATAAAAACGTTAGTTCTAGAACTAAGTACTTGGTATCTAAAGTTTCAAACATTTTTAAGAGGTTTTTCTTAACTAAGAAGTTTCAAGAGGGAAAGTTATAAATCCTAAGTTTTCTTCAAGGAATGTAGAAGGAAATTTTTTTCTATGATTGAAAGTCTCGAATAGCGGAAGTAAAAGTTAAGGTTTTAAAAGTTCTCGGTTTTCGAAAGTTTTTTTTGGTTTTAAAACTCTCGGTTTTAAAAACAAAACGTTTAGCTCTGATACCACAATTGTAACACCCCTATTTTACAACATTGGGTATTACCGCCAGTGACCTCGGACTTTACCGTCCAAAGTCACCCAAGGATTTTAGAATGATATAGAACGTTATTAAATGCGGAAATAAACATAATTCATAAAATAAAAAGGGTGCTCTCGAAAGAGACTTGGTTTGTACAAAACATCTTACAGTGCTTTAAACATAATGTTGTTCGAAGATGAAACGCAAAACCACTTGTCCTTGAAACATAGCGAAAGTAAAACAAAATGATATGAGAAGTACATCTTGAAAATCCTCGTCCTTCCTTCGTCTTCACTTCACGCCTTGATGAGATTCCTAGATTCTGACATAATTCGCGAGGGGAGAGAGAATGCCAGACAAACATGCGGAAAAGAAGAATTAGTCTAAGAGACTAAGCAAGCGGGAATGGAACTTCCCGAGGGTATTTTGGTAATTTCAAGTATTATCGAAAGAGATATTAGGGTTGTGTTTACGATGGGGCTATACGATAAGGCTTGTTTATGTGGAGCTTTAGTGGTTCAAAGGAGAGTATATCTTAAACGAAGATAACTCGATGAGCGATAGAAGAGCTACTAGATTGTAGACTTCTTTGGAGTAGAAAGTATGTTGGGAACGTGATTAATTCATACAAGTCAAAAACCTCTCGCGCCCTGAGCGGACCGAGAGCCGGGTCGATCATTTGAGACCGGTCCGGTTTTGGTGTCTTAAATGTGCATTGGGCACTTATCTTCTTTAGTGACAAAAAGACGTTCGATTTCCTTTATGATTTTGAAAAGAATGTGGTGGGACACGGATAATCCGAGCCACCCGGGGAAAAACTCAGTTTCCCGGCACTTAGCTAGAGTGCGCTCGCCTCCTTGCAATCGGAGCGGATGGGATCATGATCCCGAAAGTCGTATGGACGTACGACTTAGTAAGGTGATATAGAGGCGTCGGCTATTCCGCGCCCCTCTCTAGTTCGTTCAACGTTGATCTCTGAGCGAGATCGCAAACAATCAAGATAACAATCACACTAGCATAATAATCCTAACATAGGAATGTAAAGCGTACTATGTCACCAATAGTCGTTATTTCTAGCAATCGATATTTCCTAGGTTCATTTTTATTTAAGCATACACGTTGTTCCCAACATCGAGAATTTTCACGGAATGAAATATAAAGGTCACAAGGGGGAAATTCCACTTGCCTTAGCTTACACGCGTATACTATCGAGTCTTGACGGAATATTTGGTTCGCAACTTCGAGCGCGAATCCCGACCTAATGACACGGAATTTACGAGCGGATTTTAAATACGGATTCTTCCTAGCTTGGATTCTCCCTTATAATACTTTATATAGGAGAATTGGAATTCTAAACTATTATGATAATAATTTAGAAGAATATTTAAAATAATAATATTCCTTCATTATTATTTTGGTTTTGTAATATCCTTTTTATTCCATAAAAAAAATCTTTATTCAATATTATTAAAATAATCCTTTTTAACTTTATTTGCTATTTCGCTAATATAATTAAGCAAGTATAATTTCATAAAATATTATACCTTGCCTAAAAGTATTTTTCTTTAAAAGTACAAAATCCCCTTATGTTATAAGAAATCCATTTTAACCTTTTTATAAACCCATTTTAATTAAAATATTACTTTCAAATTTCCAAACATTTCCTTAAAGAACTTAAAATATTATTTCCCTCACCAAACTACTTTATTAGGAATATTCTCTTAGTAGAATTTTATTTAATTATATAATTCATAGAAAATAAAGCTCATATAGACTTATAATTTATTTTCTTGGAAGTTTTCATAATTAAGAATTTCTATTTTTCCTTATAAGGTAACTTCTTAAATTTAACATATATTCAGTTAATCTTATTTATTTTATTCCTATAGTTCTTTTCATATTATATGGCTTATAAATTATCTATGATCATAACTTATACTATAGGATCATGGCTTATAACATACAATCATGTCTTACAAATATTCTATTTCATACTTATAGTCCATTATTGTAATATTTTAGGTTATAAACTAATATCTTTCCCATCTTAATTATTTCTTTTCTTGCAAGCAATCCTTATAACTATATAATATCATAAAATCATTATAAGATCATACTTCTTATAGCTAACTTAGAACTTATGCCTTGCAATCATTCTCTACACTTAAAGGTTATTAAATTAATATTCTTTTTCTCACAAGATGACTTTAGTAATATAATCATTATCAATATTATTCTTTTATAAAAATCAATGTCTAATGTCAACTATAGTTCATGACTACAATCTTTGTAATAATAATATTTTTATAAGGGTTCTCTACAAGTATTTAGATTAATTATAATTATACTATGTCATAAGTATTTTATCATCCCTACCATTATTATTAAATAAATCTTATGTCTAGGCCATTATGATATCTTAACTCAATTTATAACATCTTTCCCATATTTCTTCAATATCTTGTCATGCAAGTCAACTTTTATAACTTAGTAATATAATAACATATTATATATTAACTTATTGTCACAACTTATATATTTATAATTAAAGCTTATATCTTTTAGAAATCTCTACACCTAGAGGTAGGTCAAACTAATATGTTTTATTAAATAATAGATTCATTAACATATCTATCATCATTATAAAAATTCATATATCATTATATTCTTTACACTTAGTGATATGCTACTTTATATTTTAGTAAATAATGAATTTATTTAATAAACCTATTCATTATTATTATTAAAATCATATAATAGGATATCATCTATAGTTTAAGACAGTCAACAAATCATATCCTATAAAATTCTTATTTTCTCTTCTTAAAAGGATGATAATATTAACTACTAATTTTGTATGCTATATTTATTTTATAAAAACTATTTATGTTATGTAAGGAGCATAATTTATAATAAATACAATAATAATTTCCTATTTATAAGGTTAAGTTACAATGGTAATTCTAGTTTGTTTCTAATATTCAACTAGCAAGATCTTTTACTTATTATTTTTATTTTTCTTAAATTCCTTACTTGATTTATTCTTAGCCCTACTAATATAACTACTAACATAAAGGATTTAATAAAACATAATTTAAATAAAAAGAGGGGAATTGGATTTTTACTAGTTTATGTAATTACAGAATGCAGGGAAGAGGAGGCAGGGGAAGGCCGGCGGTGATGGGGCGGCGCGAACCAGGGACGGCGGCACCGGCGCGACTTCGGCGAGGCAAGGACGGCGTGCTGGCGGTCCGGCGAGGGCAGGGAGGCGGCCGGCGGTTGATAGCATGCATTTTAGTCTAGGATAAAGCATGTTTATTTCCTTAGTTTAGTTGTTTTTATTTTATTTTCCTCTTGGTTTTATTGTCTTTTTAGTAGATTTTGTAGTTTCGGTTTCTACTCTTGCTTTGTTCGATTTCAGGATCATTTGGAGGTGGATTCAAGGAGTTTTGGCAACGACAAGGACAAGGGCAAGAGGAGCAACCCGATAGGAAGTGTCTAGGAGTCAAGCGGATGCAAGGAATTGAAGAGAAGATTGGCAAAAGCTCGGTGGAAGGCACGGGAGGAAGCTCATTTAACATTTCAAACGGAGCAGTGCACCAGCCCAAAACTCGGTCCAGGTCAGGACCGAGTTCTGGACCGAGTTTTACAAAACTCGGTCTGAAACTCGACCGAGTTTCAGACCGAGTCGCGTCTTTTTCCGAAATTTCTCCTCCGCGTGTTTTATTTATTAATTTCGGGCCTTTTCTATCTTGTTTTTAGGGTTTCATATAAATGCTTAGAGATTAAGTTTGGATGAGGATTACGTATTATTTTCTTAGCCTCTCTCTTTGAAGAACCCGAGATTGGAGATTTGTGGATTTTTTGCAAGACTTGATTGGAGTTGAATTTAGATCTATTGAAAAGACAATTGGTATGTTTATCTTTGATTTAGATTTCTTATCTCTCCATATTATGTCTAGCTAATTTCTTAGTTCTAAGGAAGGGTGAACCCAATGGTTTAATAGGTAGTTTTAATGGTGATGATTGGTTGAATTGAGATTTGAATTGTTGTTTGATTCAACCTAGGATGCTTAATGACCTAATTTGCTTGAATTAGGAATCTTGTTATGATTTGAGACCGAGAGGAGATAAAAATAACAAGAGGTTGATTGAATTGAATTTACAAATTGTTAATTCATGCTAGATCCCTAGGTTTGAACTTGTTGAATTATTTGTGCGAGAGTGACTTAATTCACTTGTGGAACTTAACCTATCCTGGGAATTATTGATTGAGTAGTCTTAACTGAGCGCGAGAGCGGATGTTATTTCTATTGATTCATTGATCTCTATAGAACTTAAAGGACCTAAATAAGACTGGCTTTGTGCGAGAGTGACTGCTAGTCGAGTCTAGGTACATGCATTAATCGTCTGAAAAGAGTTAATGTTGACACTTGAGATAGTTAGTCCTTCAAACAACATTCGAATTGAAATCCAAATAAATATCACCGGTAATCTACTGAATAATCATTGTGGGAATCCTGACCTTGGAATGCTTTTCTCCATTGATAGTTACTTCTTAATCTTGATTTTAATTATTTCTGAATACAATTACAACTTCTTTTTCTTATTTTTGGCTTAGTCTACTGAATCGTGTTATAATCAATACTACAAGTTCCCTGTGTTCGACACCTTGATTACTACAACCGAACCGTATACTTGCGGTGTAGGAAAATAGCCTATCAAGTTTTTGGCGCCGTTGCCGGGGAGCTTTTCTAGTATTGGTTGTGTTCCACAACCGGTAGATTAAGTCTTGTTTTTATTTTTAATTTGTTTCTTTTTGGTTTTGGTTCCAGTTTGTTCTCCTTCTTATGAGAAGAACTCTGAGCGCTAGTGCACTTAACAACTACAATTCTGAACCCGAGCGTGCTTTTCATAGGAGAAGAAGAGAGCAAAGGGAAGCTGAAACACAAGTTATGGAAGGCGATCAGGCAAATGCACAACAACAATTGTTGTTGCAACAACAACAACAACTACAACAACAACAATTGTTGCAACAACAGCTGAATGCTCAACCACCTATGACATTGGGTGATTATGTGTTGCCACGCCATCAAGGACCCACAACTGGTGTGGTCCGACCTCCCATTCAGGCCAGGAATTTTGAGCTGAAGCCATCTCTGATTAATATGGTTCAGCAGAATCAGTTTGGAGGTCTACCTTCTGAGAATCCTCACCAACATCTCAACACTTTTCTGGAGCTTATGGATACGGTGAAGATTCATGACGTTTCTGATGACGCGCTTTATTTGCGCACCTTTTCATTCTCTCTAAGAGACAGGGCTAAAGCATGGTTCAAGGCCCTGCCTCGTGGCACTATCACTACATGGGATGAGTTGGCCAAAGCTTTCCTGACCAAGTATTTCCCACCTAAGAAGACTGCAGAGATGAGGAATCAGATCAGTTCATTTCAGATGAAGGATGGGGAATCTCTTTATGAAGGTTGGGAGAGGTTCAAGGAGCTTCTATTGTTATGTCCTCACCATGGAATAGACAAGTGGGTGCTTCTTCACACTTTTTACAATGCTGTTGACAACACCACCAGGCTGCTCATTGATGCCTCATCTGGGGGTACTATTATGAAGATGAATGTTAATAATGCTTGGGATCAGATTGAGGATATTGCTCAGCATACTCACTACTATAATGATGCTCGATCTATTCCAAGCTCTAAGAGACCAGCTGGGCTTTATGAGGTTGATACAGAGACTTTGCACCAGGCACAGATTGATGCCATGACTCAGGAGATCAGACAGTTGAAATTACAGATGAATGGTTCTCCCGTTTCTACTAGTGGAAGTCCTTCTCAAGTTGTTTCGAGTGTTGTTTGTCAGTTTTGTGGAGTTAGTGATCATACCATCAAATCTTGTGAGTTGTTTGCTTCTAAGGAGGAACCACATGAGGAGGAGGTGAGATACATGAATAACTTTGACAGGGGGCCTAGGAATGATCCCTACTCTAATTCCTACAACCCTGGTTGGAGAAATCACCCCAACTTCTCTTATGGGAACAATCAGTCACAACAGCGAGCACCTCCTGGGTTTCCACCAAGGGATCCACTGCACCCAAACCAAGATGCTCAACCCTCCCAAAAGCCTGCATGGGAGATTGCTATTGAAAGCCTTGCCACCTCCATGAAGACACTAACAGAAGAAGTGAGAGCTCAGGGGAAGAATTTGAAGATCATAGAACAACAAGTGGCTCAACAAGCTTTGAATGTTCCTAGACCGCCTGGTCAATTTCCTGGGCAACCTGAAGTCAATCCTAAGGAGCAATGTCGGGTTGTCACTCTAAGGAGTGGAAAAGAGCTTGAAGAGCTCGCACCGGTGAAAGAAGGAGTCGCAGAAAAGACAATAGAGAAGCCATCTAATGACGAAGAACCTAAATATATTGCTCCCCCACCTTACAAACCGCCTCTACCTTTCCCACAACGGAAGATTCAGGTGGTGCAAGAGCAACTATTTGGGAAATTCATGAGTATGATAAAGAAGCTCCACATTGACATTCCTTTCATCGATGTCCTCACTCAAATGCCAACATATGCAAAATTCTTAAAGGAGATTCTATGCAAAAAGAGGAGGATTGAAGACTATGAGACAGTCGCCTTGGTGATGGATCAAGTTGAGAAGATGCCAAGAAAGCTAAAAGATCCAGGCGAGTTCTTTATCCCTGCTGGTTTTGGTTCTCTTCAATTTGATTGCCTTTGTGATCTTGGTTCTAGTGTCAATATCATGCCCTTGTCAATTTGCAAAAATCTGAATTTGGGTGATCCTATTCCAACCAAGATGCGTCTTATCATGGCTGATAATTCAGTCACTCATCCTGTGGGCATTATTGAGAACTTTCCAGTGAAGGTGGGCAAGTTCTTTATACCAGGAGATTTTGTGATTCTTGATATGGAGGTGATGAATGATAGGACTCCTATCATCTTTGGGAGACCCTTTTTAGCCACTGCTGGAGCTAACATTGATCTCAGGAATGACAAGATCTCACTCACTATTGGGGAAGAGAAGATAGAGTATGAATATTTCAAAGATAACTTCCTTGAAGTGCAAAAGAATCCTCCACAAGAGATTGTCAAAGCAACTTGTTGTAATATTGAAGCGAAGCTGGCTAATGAGGAGATTCAATCTGATATTGCTCAACCTTCTCAAGAAACCTTAGAAGTTAAAAGCCTCATGGATGGTGGTATTGTTGAGGATATAAAGGGTAGGGATCACAAGAAAAAGAAGAAGGCCAGAGCAAAAGCTGAGATTAAAAAAGGAGACAAGGTGAAGTTATTTCATGAAAGATCCAATATGTTTCCTGGGAGCAAAGGAACAAGATGTTCAGGGCCATACATAGTAACTCGAGTTTTAAAAGGAGGAGGAACTGAGCTTTGGCATAAAAACTCGGGGAAGTTCAAAGTGCAAAGAAATAGGTTGAAGCTTGTAGAAGACCCTGATCCAGTCAAGGTGAGTACCAAAGACCCTCCTGACCCAAGAACTTGAAGAAGATGGGAGGTCGAGCTAACGACCTTAAACAAGCGCTGCTTGGGAGGCAACCCAAGGTTAGTGTTTTCTTATCTCTCTCTCTTTTATTCTCTACATTGGGGACAATGTAGGTTTTAAGCTTGGGGGTGGGAACATTTTCATGTTTTGCATTGCATATAGTTTAGTTCGCATATTTAGTTTGAATTTTGTTTGCAAAAAATATATATATATATATATATATATATAAAAAATTTGCATTCTAGGAGCTATGGATTTCTCTTCAAGTGAAACACCCCTTGTCCTCAAAAATTTTCTCTATGGAATTCTACCCCTTTGACTTGCTTGAAATGCTTGAAGTTTTGATGATGACTGACTATGTTATGAATTAGTTTGATGATTGAATGAGCTTGCATATTCTTTGAAACTTGAGTTAATATTGAAGTTCTAGACAAAAAGCATTGTGACGATTATTGTTTGCCTTTCTTAGGACTAAATAATGTCATGATGTCCTTTCTTTTGTGTGTGATGCTCACTTTGATTGCTTCCTCTAGAACTTGCTTTTGACTCTTTTTCAAGACCGCTCTTATGACTCTTGCATGCGACTTTGAAGTGATTGAGGCACTATTTTCTTAACCTTTATACTCCCTATCCGCCTTGCATAATTTCCTTTGTTTGAAGCCCCTTCTCGAGACTTAGCCTTATTCTTTTGAAGCTCCACAAAATTAATCCGAGCCTTTGTAAGCCTGACCCACCCGGGAACTAGGATAACTACTCGATTGACTCTGTGGTTGCAAGCTAAGCTTGGGGGAGACTTATACGTATTTGGTGATTGGGTTGTGTAATGTGCTAGTACTTTTTATCTTTGAAAAAAAATAAATCAGAAAATGCTTGGAAAAAAAAAAAAAAAAAAACAAAGGAAAAAGAAAAAAAAAGAGTATGAGAAATAAGGGAATAAAGGGTGTTGGTGGTGTATGAGAATAAGTTGCTTGGAAAGAAAATCATGAGACATGGTGTTCAATCGAGTTTAGTTAAGTCTAGATTCCCGGGATTTAGCACCACATGGCCTAAATATTTCCCCACCTATTTCTTATCACCTTGGCCCCATTACAACCCAATAAAAGACCTCTTGATCATTGTTGGATGCAAGGTCCCATGCGGTGGAGATTTAGAACGCTTTTGCAAGCCTATGGTAGCTAAGCTTTCAAATGTGAGATTTGAGTGAAACACGTCCTATTTAAACATATGAGAGAGAGTGAAAAACACATTACCCTAAGTGAGGTCTAGAATGAATATGTTGACTCAGTTTCTTTGAATTTCTCAAATGCACGCTATGATTTTGATTGTTGATCTATACTTCTAAACTCTTTGTCTAGTTCGTTGTCAAGATGGATGCATGACTTGCTTGTTTTGTGGGGTGTCAGATTCTATTTCTTGCTTGAGGACAAGCAAGGTTTAAGCTTGGGGGATTTTGATAGCATGCATTTTAGTCTAGGATAAAGCATGTTTATTTCCTTAGTTTAGTTGTTTTTATTTTATTTTCCTCTTGGTTTTATTGTCTTTTTAGTAGATTTTGTAGTTTCGCTTTCTACTCTTGCTTTGTTCGATTTCAGGATCATTTGGAGGTGGATTCAAGGAGTTTTGGCAACGACAAGGACAAGGGCAAGAGGAGCAACCCGATAGGAAGTGTCTAGGAGTCAAGCGGATGCAAGGAATTGAAGAGAAGATTGGCAAAAGCTCGGTGGAAGGCACGGGAGGAAGCTCATTTAACATTTCAAACGGAGCAGTGCACCAGCCCAAAACTCGGTCCAGGTCAGGACCGAGTTCTGGACCGAGTTTTACAAAACTCGGTCTGAAACTCGACCGAGTTTCAGACCGAGTCGCGTCTTTTTCCGAAATTTCTCCTCCGCGTGTTTTATTTATTAATTTCGGGCCTTTTCTATCTTGTTTTTAGGGTTTCATATAAATGCTTAGAGATTAAGTTTGGATGAGGATTACGTATTATTTTCTTAGCCTCTCTCTTTGAAGAACCCGAGATTGGAGATTTGTGGATTTTTTGCAAGACTTGATTGGAGTTGAATTTAGATCTATTGAAAAGACAATTGGTATGTTTATCTTTGATTTAGATTTCTTATCTCTCCATATTATGTCTAGCTAATTTCTTAGTTCTAAGGAAGGGTGAACCCAATGGTTTAATAGGTAGATTTAATGGTGATGATTGGTTGAATTGAGATTTGAATTGTTGTTTGATTCAACCTAGGATGCTTAATGACCTAATTTGCTTGAATTAGGAATCTTGTTATGATTTGAGACCGAGAGGAGATAAAAATAACAAGAGGTTGATTGAATTGAATTTACAAATTGTTAATTCATGCTAGATCCCTAGGTTTGAACTTGTTGAATTATTTGTGCGAGAGTGACTTAATTCACTTGTGGAACTTAACCTATCCTGGGAATTATTGATTGAGTAGTCTTAACTGAGCGCGAGAGCGGATGTTATTTCTATTGATTCATTGATCTCTATAGAACTTAAAGGACCTAAATAAGACTGGCTTTGTGCGAGAGTGACTGCTAGTCGAGTCTAGGTACATGCATTAATCGTCTGAAAAGAGTTAATGTTGACACTTGAGATAGTTAGTCCTTCAAACAACATTCGAATTGAAATCCAAATAAATATCACCGGTAATCTACTGAATAATCATTGTGGGAATCCTGACCTTGGAATGCTTTTCTCCATTGATAGTTACTTCTTAATCTTGATTTTAATTATTTCTGAATACAATTACAACTTCTTTTTCTTATTTTTGGCTTAGTCTACTGAATCGTGTTATAATCAATACTACAAGTTCCCTGTGTTCGACACCTTGATTACTACAACCGAACCGTATACTTGCGGTGTAGGAAAATAGCCTATCAGCGGTCTCCAAGGGGAAGAAAAAAGGATTTTTGGTGGTGTTTTTGAATGGAGATTTGAACTTGGAGTGGCTGATTTTAGGACGTTTTTTAGAGTAATTCAATGGGAGGAAGAAGAGGAGGTGAATGTGTGAGTGCTAGAGAGGTGAAGGCCCTTTATATAGGCAATTTGGAGGAGTTTGGCAATCCATGCCAATGGTGGAAGACCAATGGAGGAGGAAGAGGTGTTCTTGCATTGGCCAAGGGTGTGTTTGTTGGTGCTTATGGAAGAATGATGCAAGAGAGGGTGTCTTGCAAGCCAAGGGAGGAAGAAGAAGAGCATGCAATGGTGAAGCGTCAAATCAACTTTGACTTGTTTGAAGAAGAAGAATAATAAGAGAGTATTTTATTAAAAGAGGGGAATTGTGGGTAGTTAAGTGACATTAGTCTAGCGGAAGAGGGAGGGTGCGTGTGGAGTGAGTTGCAAGAGGTCTCGGGTTCAAGTCCCGACTCTTGCATTCTTTATATTGAATTTTCATGTATTTTTACCAACTTGTTGTACCTCTTTTTATCTACTAAAACCGAAATTATGAATTATTTTTATTTAGATGCTTTTATTTATTCATAACCCTCATAATGCCTTCTTGAAATTTATTTCATTTTAATTTACGTACCAATTTCTTTTTAAAAAGAAAATATATTTAAAGCTTCTCCTTTATAAGAGAAAGATTTATAAAATTATATTATATTGGATTTAACGCCTTGGAATATTGCGGATATTACAATTTGGACCAAGCGGTACAAATCGCTAGAATGTTTTTTGGCATGTCGGCTACTTGCAAACTTGACCGTGAACTTAGGATGCCAGTGAAGTATTGGTCCGAATAATGTGTTACCAAACCACCGACACATAACAATTTCCTTCACATCAAAAGGGTGTGTGCTGATATTCATGGTTTGCTTAAATGCAGCTATGTGTTAGTCTGGATCCGTAACCCCTTCATACTTAGGTACATTGGGAACGTGATACTTTTTAGAGATGTCTACCTTTGCGATAGCAGGTAGAAAGGGGGTATTAGTATATCAGTCCCACCTTTCTACTGCTATTGGCTGCGGGGCCGCTAGGACATGAGTAATTTGGTCCTCCAAGGCTTTGAGGCATTCCCATAGTTGGACTACCTCCGCATCTTCTCTAACAGTCCGTAAAGAATTATCGTTTACTTGATAACCAGTTATCGGTCTCCCATCGTCGGGGGTCTCGAGATTCAGATCGTCCATGTCTAATTGGCGAGCGACGCCATCCATTGCTCCATTAACGCGTTGTCAGTTTGTCGTTGATTGTACTTGAGATTGAAGCAGATTGCGCTCATTAGTTAAAGTTTCAATTTGTTTCTCGTATACCTCGGCGAACTTAACGAGAGCATTTTTCTGGTTTTCCAGATCCTTTTGAAGGGTGAGCATGGATGCACGTAGTTCGGCGATGATATTAGAGTCAATCGTTGTTCCTTGTTCAGAAGCTGCGGAAGTAGTGGGATTCCTCTTTCCATCTCCGGAATTTTGTTCATTTCCTTCCGTCCCATTTCCGGCTTGCAGACCATTGACTCCCTGATTGATTTCATTATTCTCAGGATCATCGACATGGTTGTAGGTAGTTTGAATGTCGTCCATCTTCGCTTGTAAGCAGAGTTCACGATTTTGGATGATTCTCTTTGGCTAAGCCCCACGATGGGCGCCAATTATTTTGGGCAGATTTAACTCGTAAATGCATTACCTGCTATAATGAGGGAAACTTAACCAAGAAACAATCTAAATGCGTTAAAACTTTTAAACAAAATGGAATTCAATGAGAAAGTCAAGAAAGAATATAGATTGAGAATGTAGGCAATAGCTCGATTGTAGTATGGTAGCAATTGAACAATGAAGAAGCCTTTCTGAATTGTAAGAAAGTTAACAAGACAATAGCCTCTCAATCTTATGACTAGAGAATTCAAAGAGAGAATAATCGATTTGTAGCTCGTAGGTGAGTGAATATGCCCCCCTCCCCTCTTGCTCTTCATGTGTTTTTAGTCTTCTTCATCCTCTTGATCGATGTATGTTTAATGGCTCGTGATCGGATCCCGTGGATGTCGCCAATCACTATTAATGGCGCAGCCGTTACTGGAGATTATTCCGCAAGCCGTTGTTTGGCCATTGTCATTGTGGGCCTCGTTGATTTATGCCTTTGATCACCGGATTTGGGCCTGATTTTGGAGAGCCCAACAACGTGGTCGTCAGGGCGTTTTCGAAACTACTGAAGATCCTTCATCTCGTTGGAGGCAACGTCAGTAATCCACTTCATCTTACCTGATTTGTCCGCTTTAACCCGAATACTAAAGGCGTTGCGCCCTTTAGCCTTCCACAATCTCCACTTTCCTTCTATTTTTAGTTTCTTTTTTCGTGAGTTGTACTAATTTTGTGTATGATTTTTGGTTGTACTTGTCGGGTTACCGGTTGCTGTGTTCACGACCTATCGATTTTACCGGAATCGAATTCTTACCTAATAAAAAAATAATTTTTTTTATCTTGAATTGTCCATAGGGCTGTGCAAACTAGGACCAGACTGGACCAGAATTTTACGGTCCGGTCCAAGACGGGACCGAGTCGGTCCGGTCCTCAGTCCAAGAAATTTGAGAATTTCGATCCCGGTTCAAAACCGAGACCGGACGGGGAATTCCCGGTCCGGACCTTAAAATCTTATAATTTATACTTTTTAGAATATTAAGCTTAGGGTAATTGAGTTGGACATTAGTATTTACTACTTGTTAATTACTACTACGTACTACTTGATAACACTTTCTCGTGAGAGATCCATCATCTTGCCAATTATTATTTAATACTTCCTAGTTTGCGAAGGTTTAAAGTTTCATATTGAAAAATTGTTGATTATTACTAAATGAAAGTTTTGAGTTGTGCCCGTTGGTACTTTAACGCTAAAATAATAGAATTAATATTGCTAATTAATGCATATCTATGGTATGAATGTTGTTTCTCGGCCAACAAAATCAAATTAAAACACTAAGTGGTCAAATTGGTCCAAACTCGGGCGGTCCGGTCTGATCCACAGTCCATATTTTTTTATGAAATACGGTCCACCAGTCTGGACTGGACCGTGTTTATTCGGTCCGATTGCACAGCTCTAATTGTCCATAAAAATTGAAACTAAAATTTTATAAAAATTCCCGAAAATTGATCAGTATCCATGAACTTTGACGAACCATGAAAACTGCCCCATGGAACATCTGGAGTGTCTGGTTATTGGCATACTTCTCCTAGAATTTTTTTTGATGTGTAATGAGGGAAAAAAATAAAAAAAATTGACGGTAACGACGTCTGGAGAACAACGCGATTATCCGTATCATTCTCTCGCGCGTGTAAGAAAAAAAAATCACGCCTTCTTCCCAAAGAAGCCAAAAAGTTTAGTTTGCGGATTCAGAGACTGGTGAGAGAAAGGAGAGAGACGGTTTGGCGTGCTTGTTGCTGCTTGTTCTGCCGGAAATGTTGGGCATGGCGACCAATTTTCACAACTGAAGGCTGAAGCTGGGTTACTGACCTTGATGATTAATCGCAGTTCAGGATCTGATTCTCCGGCGAAATAACTCGGACGAATTTCTCTCCAAATGGAAGGTACACTCCCCTTACTAGAAAACCCTAGAATTACACTCAACTTCTTTCCCCTCTTTTACAGTTGACTTGGCTTTGTTACCAATGAATATATTCTCATAATTCCCGTGGTTTACTTACTCTAATTTGACGAAGTCGTTTTCATGAAACTACCAAATTCATCCATAGGCTCTATTTTAACGAGCAGATCCTATACTATCTTTGTTTCCGGTTTCCCCAAATTGTTACGATGTCTGAAATAAATGCCATTGGTGGGTACTTGAAAGTGTCGTGTACCATTCTGTAGCCTTCTTGTTGAAAACGCCACAAGTTTCACCTCTTTCGCTCCCATGTTCGGATCTTCTCACAGGCTCCACCATATTCAATTCCACAATTGTGTATTTGGACATTTGATCGCACTTTCTATTCTCTTTTTTCGAAAAATGAAAGCTATCAAGCATGATTCTTCCGGGCTTTGACTAGATTTCCTTAGGCGACTTTGTACTAGCCAGTAAGTAGCTGTATTGTAAAGTTGCTAATCTTGCCTTCTCCATGAACAAGAGAAGAATTCTGGTTGAAGAAAAAAGTGAACTAAAATGTGACAAGAGATGATTGAGTGTTAAAGTGGTATAGAGCTACAATTGCCAAAAATAATGATAATGTAGCATTTTGAGGCTATTAAAGACTTCTCAATAATCTTGCTTTTTGCGAGGAGATAAATAAATTCTCGGTGCCTTAGGATACCCTATCTGTTGCTAGGTGAATACATTTTTCCTTGACTTTTAATAACCTTTTGGGTCTAGGTGATTGCATATAAATGTTTGTTTAGGATGGGTTATTGTACTTGACAGCGCTCAACATGAACAAGGTGGGGTGTATTGACATAATGGAGCTATCGGTTTCATGTTAACTTGGTTATCCTGCTTTTACTTGGGTTTATATCATGTTCTGTAGTTTTTGTATGTTATCATTTGATATTTTTTGTTCATTGTAGATTGCTTGAACTGATATTCAACATTTTTGCATTAAATGCTTACCTTAAAATAATCTCTTTGTTGAATGTAATGAGTTTATCTTGTTGGAAATTTTTATTACTATTACTCAAGCACATTACCTGTTTCAAAACTCATGTAAATGGACAAATGTTCAACCATTACAATATATTTCCCTAGTTATGTATTCAAAACTGTTTCCTTTGTCAGTTCACTGGGGCTCTTGTTATTTTATGCTGTCTACTTGTTAATAAGTTTCTGATCTTCTGAATTACATATACCATCTTATCCAACCCACCGTAACATCCATGACATTTCTCTAAAAAATTATATTCCTGATCCAATATTCGATTGACATTTGGCAGGTTTTTCCCCGGACCAAGTGTCATTAGGGTCTGGTACCAAGAGGTCTAGTGTATCATCAGGTGGTCAGTCTGCAACTAGGAAGGAATTTTTCCGTAGATTCCTAGATAGTCAACCTTTGGCTGCCAATCTTGAAGAGTGGTTTGAATCACTAGCAGAACATTCAGTACCTAATGCCTCTGAAGTCCCCTTTGAGTTAGTTGAACTTCAAAAGTTTGACTATGCTGTAGAAGGAGTTCCTTTCCAGCAGCTAATACGAATGCCAAGCCCTGTTTATGCTTCAGTTTCTGATACCATGGAAGCTACCGCATGTCTAGCTTTAGAAGACTTTCTACATGCTAGTGTTAAGGGGTTGTGGGAGACATTTTGGAGTGATGATGATGAAAACTTGCCCTTCTCTGTTGCAAGCCTTTACAAAGGAAACATGAAGTTCTATCCAGCTGAGAAGGCTATTGCTCATGGAAAACTCGATGGTCTTTGTGCAACTGCTGTGTTTCTGAAGAACGATAGACATCCACATGGTAGATGGGATGAAGTTCTTGAATTAGCTCTTATGAGGCCAGAGATAGGTTCCACTGCAATGGAGAGTGCACGGCTTCCTCTGCTTTCAACTGTAGCTGAAGCTTTGTACTTTGCTATCCGTATACTGATCTCAAGAAGACTAAGCAGGACAAGCTCTTCTCTTATTTCAAGTCCGGTGTTCATTCTTCTAGTTGACTCTCAGTATGGTGGAGTAATGAAAGTGGAAGGAGATGTGAATAAGCTGGAGTTGGATGTAAATAATGTATACGAGTGTGCTGCTGAATGGGTTAAAAATCATTCAAAAATTGCAATTTCTCCAATTGATAGGATCTGGAACAAGCTCGGGAATGCTAACTGGGGGGATATAGGTTCACTTCAGTTGCTTTTTGCAACATTCCATTCGATTGTACAGTTTGCTGGATTGCCTGAGCACTCTATAGAAGACTTGGCTGCTGACCATAGCTCCCGTCTTCAAGCAAGAAGAATAGAGAGACAGTTGGGGGATAACAGATTAAATGGACACACTTCATTTCTTATCCAACAGCGCAGTCGTTCCCCTGAGATCGTTGAGGTTCAGGATGAATCTAACAGAATTGAAGCTGAAGAGCTGATGAAATTAGAGGTAGGATCTCTCTTGTGGTTGGAGGATTCAAACTTGCAGAAAGGCTACCAAATTAATGAAGCTTGGAGTGACGTTGAACTTCCTTGTTATGTTGCATCTTCCACCGAGGATCCGGTAAAACACCTCTTCTTGTATGTTGGTTCACGTCCTTCCCAACTTGAACCCGCTTGGGAAGACATGAATTTGTGGTATCAAGTTCAAAGGCAGACCAAAATTTTGACAATAATGAAGCAGAAGGGTCTGTCAAGCAAGTATCTACCTCAGCTGATTGCATCTGGTAGAGTAATCCATCCAGGTCAGTGTTTGAGACCGGACTCAGGAGGCAACTGTGACCACCCTTGGTGTGGGACCCCTATCCTTGTAACAAGCCCAGTTGGTGAGCCTGTTTCAAATACGGTCCTTGGGGGGCGATTTGGTCCAGACGACGCGATCAAATGTTGCCACGATTGTCTATCAGCACTTTCTACAGCTGCTTCTGCTGGGATTAGGCATGGAGATATTCGGCCTGAGAACATAATTTGTGTTAGCTTTGGTGCGAGGAATCCTTACTTTGTGTTGATTGGGTGGGGCCATGCTGTTGTAGAAGAGAGAGACCGCCCCGCTATGAATCTCCATTTTTCATCTACTTTCGCCCTTCAGGAAGGAAAGTTGTGCTCTGCATCTGATGCAGAGAGCCTAGTTTACATGCTCTACTGTTGTTCTGGTGGAGAGTTGCCTGAGTTGGATTCTGTGGAGGGGGCGTTGCAATGGAGGGAAACCGCTTGGTCAAGGAGGCTTATTCAGCAGAAGCTTGGGGACATCTCAGCTATTCTTAAAGCGTTTTCTGATTATGTCGATAGTCTTTGCGGGACTCCTTATCCAATCGATTATGGTATTTGGATAAGACGGCTTAGGAGACATATTCGTGAGGAAGAGCATGGAAAGGACATTGATACATCTGGTTGAACCATTTTCCCGTCTTGGATCTTCAAGGGGGAATGATGGCACACAGGTATGTGCATTTTGCTCGTGTTCTTCCTAATTTGCAATGACATGAGTTTTAATGATTGTTTTTTTGGGTGAGTATATTTTATTCGTTTTGTAAAAATAGGATCAGGATTGATTTCGTTTGTTTAGGAAACTCGTGTGGATGTCTGTTAATTTGTTAGGAAAAACCTGAAGTTGTCGATTTGTTGATACTTGTGTAAATGGATACATATCTACTGCTATCGATTCTTCAAAGGAAAATGCTCTCTACTTTCTGATCACTTTGGTTTTTTATTGACAAATTTTTCAAGCTGTGGATTTTTTTTTTATTCATTTACGTGTTGTTTTGCTTTGGAGTTCTTACAAGACTTTCACCATGTGGAGGAAAATATGTTGGAAGTATATGAATTCAGACTCAAAGGTGTTAATTTGTATCCAGCGTCTATGCTTCTTCATGGTACATATTGAAGTTCAAGTGCATACAAAGATGTCAATACATTCATTGACTAATCCTTCTTTGGTCAACATATTTTCAAGTTGGGTTGAACCACACACCTTGCATCGTAACCCTACTTTTTTTTTTTTTTGAAAAGGTAAGAATTCAGTTTATCGGACATGCCCGGTATAACTAAGAGGCAGTGAACACGACAGCCGAAAAACCAGCTTGAACAGACTGAAGCTACCAAAAACCAACACAAAAAGTAAGTACAACTGGTGAAAAGAGGAAACTAGAACGAGTTGAGTAGGGGGGAGAGTGAGGGGCTAAATAGAGTAACACCTTTAGCATGCAGGTAAAAAACGGACAAATCAGGTAAGATGAAGTGGACTACTGACGTTCTCTCTACTGGGATGAAGGATCTTCAGCAGTATCGAAAATGTCCAAGCAGCCTCGCCAATCACAAGCCAACCACACTCAATCCTAGAACCAAATCTCATAGTCATACAAACCTTTACCGGATTAAACAAGTAAAAAATACAACAAACCACATACTACAGAAACAACAAACCCAAGGGGCAAGGGCTAAAAAAAGCAAGATGAGAGTGAAAACATATACTAATAAAACTCTCGAGCTTTATCAGGACTAGCGGCCCACCAAAATATGGGCCAAGCAAGACAACAGTAGCGTGTCATCTACCAGCTTCCAAAAGGGCAGCATAATCATCGGCACTATGGCATGCCATCAACACCAACATGCCAACGGAGTCTCAAAGGAGATGAAATTCGTCCATCAAGGCTAGTGACAAGAAGGACGGATTGCAAAGTCTTAAGATTAGGTCCAAACAAAAGGTCACGATTGTCAAGCGAAAGCTCTACTAGAGAGGAGAATCGTCGACGATAAGATAGCAGGCATAGGATCGTCGAAAAATCTACAAAATAGGCAAGAAATAAAGGCAAAGATCTCGCAAAATCAGATCACTCATAGTCGACAAAACAGACAAAGAGGATCGGGGCTGGAAAACGAAAAGTCTAAACAAGTTCAAAGCCCAAATTACTAAAATGGAATCCACAAAATCAGACCTAAGGAAAGGGGCTTTTCTTCCCTGAGCAAGGAATTATGCACATATATATAGTCAATTTGAGAAGAAATGAAGACATCAGAAATATAACATTTTGGATTAAGATCTGATTGAAAACCCAAATTATAAAATAGAGAGATAAAGATCATGTGCCTTCTCGACAAGATCTTGAGCCTTCTCGGCTTTGCCTTTCATGGCGATGTTTCTCGAGGTCGCCTTCGTGGCGGTGTGCTACACAACGTTTCCTTCTCGACACCCCAAACGATCTCTTTCTTTAGAAAACTAGATATAAGAGAGAGCGTGGAATTTTATACACAGTTTGTATCGTAACCCTACTATTAAATCTTAACCCTACTATTAATAAATATTGGCTTTGATATTTGATTTCCTTTTTTCTGACTTCCATATGAAGTGAGGAGACAATTTTATATTTATTTACATCGTCATGGTAATTCAAGCATCATTGTATATCCTAAGAACGATTTCAACTATTTTATAGCGATAGCGGTCAAACTAATATTATGGAATTCTAGTTACTTGTTTGAAGATTTGGAGTAAATTTTTTTTTACGGCCTAGACTTGCTAGATCGGACACAAGGACAAGAGAGCACTCGATGTTTTTCACTCTATTTTTCAGATTTCGCACACACACATAAGCATGGATGTTTTCCTATGAAACATTTGCATAAAATTATGGATCTAAGTGACTTACAAGACTTGGCTCTTGATAATAAATGATAAAGAACTCTTGAGATCTAGTCTTGACTTGTCACTTCGAAGGTAATGATGGTGGAAGAAAAGCTAAGGGTGACAACAATCAACGCTTATGGAGGTAGAGTCAATGAGGGTATGGCACTAGAGCATTGCACAAGGGCATCTCGAAAGTTGAATCCAAGATCTTAAAAATTCAGATCTAGAACCGAACACCAAGGGGGGGTCGGATTTACTTTGGTGAATCCAACGATTGGAAAATGATTGAATGACTCCAATCTATGAACAAGGTGGGAAGTAGAAGAGTAAGATGAGGATGGCGGAAAGGATTTTGAGATGCCTGATTTCAAGGGAGGATAATTGACTCAACTTGCATACAAAATCAAATGTAAGTTTATTAAGGAAGACAACAGAGAGCTTATAAAAGGGCCACTCTCCAAGCCCTAAACATCGACTAGCATAGGCAGGTTCTTCGCTTTGCATCGAATTAAACCACATGCTTCACCGCTTGTGCGGGGCCTTGTCAATTCTGTTGAGTTTCATTCTTGCGAACGTACTCCCCAGGCGGGATACTTAATGCGTGCAAGCCATAATGCACACATCCGCCAATAAACAAGATGAAATATAAATAAATACATAGCTTTATAAATATAATGTCATAATAATGATAGACACTGATAAGGCTTGGTTAGACCAAGTGTGGGTGCACTTTGTGTTTGGTGTTTCAATTGTCCTTATCAAGCATATTTAGATCCATTGTACATTTTATGGTTCCATTTTGAGTTCCCAACTTCTCAGTGATGGCATGCAATTGTTCTTTCAACTTACTAGACATAAAAGAGAAAGGTTCATAATTCTATACCTCTTTTGGAGAGTCAAAAACCATAAGACATACTTCCCCTTGTTGACTTGATTCTTCCTCAACATCAGAATCATCCCAAGTGGCAAATATAGCGCTTTTGCCACCTTTCGTCTTCCTTTTGAGACAATTTCTTGCAAAGTGTCTCTTTCCTTGACAATGATAGCACACAACATCTTTCATATCTTTGGTAGGTTCAAAACCTATTGAAGGAACTTTGTTCTAATTCTAAAGTTTCTTCAAAAGCCCCTTGTTATCAGTGCTGCCTCATCAACAACATCCACTTGATCTTCTTCAGTTTGTGCGATATCAAAAGTTCATTCAACTTTCAAGGCAATGTTCTTGAACTTGTTAGTTTCAAGACGATCATCCTGACGTTGCTTGATTCCTCCACACATAAGTCAATTTTTCAACTAAATCCTCCAAAGTGAGAGTCTTGGTCTCATTATTAGTTAGCAACGCAACAACAACTTCATTCCACTTAGAGTTGAGCCCTTGGATCAGTTTGCTAACTTGCTTCCACTGAGGAAGTTTTTCACCGAGGAACTCTAGTTGGCTAACCACAGGTTGAAATCTAGAGTGATAGTCACCCAAGTCTTCATTCTTTATCTAACAACATTCATTCATACTCAAGTTCGAGACTTATGATGTGATTCTTCTTCACATCATCGTTTCCTTGATGAAGTCGTTTGAGAGCATCCCAAATTTCTTTGGTTCTCTTGTATTGAACGACTTTCTTCAAGTCTCCAAGAGATAAAGCATGACAGAGAGAACCTTCTTTACACGTGCATTCTTCTCTATTTTCTTGAAATCGACATCATTGTAGTCCTTTTTCTTCTTCACATCCTTTCTAGAGTTGTCCATCGATTACTTTCAAGAGTTGTCCATGGAGAGAGCATATGTGGCTCTCCATTTGCTCAACCAATCAATCATACTCACCAACCTTGAGCACGGGTGGCTTCTAGAACGATTCATTGATTGTTGTGTTCGTCGAAGCCATCTTTCCTGGAAAGATAGAGTACTAAAATAAATCTAGAGTCAAGATTCTGATATCAGTTGTAGGATCGTTAGTATGTCTAAGTCACCGACCTCAGTATATATTCAACAGAAATTATAAAAAAAGACTTACTTGACACAAATCTTTTTATAATGGAAACACTTGATCAACGAACTCTATTAATCAAGTGGAAAACCAATCTCTTCTAAGTTCTCGCTTGGAAAGATTAAAAGGCGTAGCTTGTTTTATTGATATATTGAATATGTTTACAAGAACACCTGAAGCTAACCCTACTCTCTCAGTAGGCTAGCACTTGTTTGAACCGAGTAAAAACCCTACTCTCAATCAAATATGTGAGCCTACACTTTCTTCTTCTTCTTTCGAACTCTTGAACAACTTCACTTTCTTTTCAATCAAAATATCGAGTTCGTACTATTTTAACCTAATCTCTAGGCTTAAATAGACGAAACCAGGGTGATTAAAGATATATTTTTTTCTAATTCAGTTATGGAGAGATTTATAAATCTAATCTTACAAAACTATCCTAAGAAAGTAAAGATAACACAATAAGATAATACTTAGGGCATAAGGTAATATTGGCGCCCTATTCAAACTGAGAAGATTCTATCTATAAGTCTATAACCAAAATATCTTGATCAAATTATCATGTGCATCTTCAAGATCTTCTCCGTTTTCCATTCACTTCATGTCCGAGACATAGGACATGTTGACAACTTGCTTCACAAACCCGAAGTCGGCCACTTGACTTACGTTTGGACCTATCAAAGTTCAAAGCTTCACTTTTTCTAACAAACTTGGAAATGTACATACAAACTTGTGGCGATTTTTTTCGTTTCATTAATCTTTGAGTACGTTAACGGTATAATCCTGAAAATGTGTGAGAATAATGTAAAATTCAAGATCTGGAACAGTTGGAAAACGCTCTCTCGTTTTGATGTATTTTCATCTACTTTATATCAAGATGATCGAGCTAAGCTTCCAGATCTATGAAATGCTGGATCGCTCAGCTTGCAACACAATCAGGAGAAAATTGCACAAAGTCAATAAGCCGTCACGTACGTAGTCAAAAAAAAAAAAAAAAGACAGAGAGATGTAATTATTGAAATTAAGTTTTGTGAAGTGACATGATGACGTTAAAGTGGTCCTCTCTGTCTTGGATCCCTCAAGTGAGATGATCTTAATTAAGATGGGTGCGTCATCTTGGGTGCTGCCATGGCTATCATGGGAGGCTGTGGTGTCAGGTTGCTGATCATCGCCAACTCACTCATGACTAGAACTCCAGAAGTGTTATTGTTGGCTTCAATATCCTCAGCAATGGCGGGCATGCCACGGCTGCAGCCGCCCTCGATTGCTTCGTCGCCTAACTCATTGTCTTTGGTCTCCTTTTGTTTTCCCCACAACACCGCGTATAATCCTATCACTATCAAAACAGCTCCAAGGATCCTGGAGGGCAGTTTGATAAAGATGATCATCAAGCTAAGCTAGGCTTAATATTGATTATATGCTTAGAAGAGGATCGGAGGCTAAATCAAGTAAGTACATACCCTCCAACATAAATCTTCTCGGCGAGGATGAAAGAGCCCATGATGGCAACAATGATCATCATCAAAGGGCTGAAGGCGGTCACGAAAACAGGGCCTCTCTTCTCCATTACTAGCCCCTGCACGTAGTAGGCTATGCCTGATGATATGATACCCTGCGCCCATTCCACGTACAACAACATGCTACCTAATTAAGTAATCAATCAATAATGAAGGCTTGTGTTTATATATATAAAACAAAAAGTATATACTAACAGCGTAGGCAGCGGCGAGGAGGTTCATGTCCAACCCAATAGTCCATACAGAAGGCTTGTGTTCCATGACAAAGGTGACAGCAATTGATTGCAGTCTCCCCAGCCCACACACTATAGATGTCAGCGACAACGGTGTTTTGTACTTCCTCATGGTTATTGCCTGGAGGATGAAAAAGGCGGCCCAGGCAAGGGTGGCGAGGATGAGGAGGATGGAGCCCTTCACCCAGTCCTTGTCCGCGCTTGTGCCGGAGCTGGCAGCGGTTTGCGGGTGGAGGTGTGGGGCCCGTACCATGTTGATGACGTGGCCCTTGTACAGGGTCATCAGCATGGCTCCGGCCACCGTGATCACCGTCCCCACCACCTTCGCTTGGCACCTCATCTTTCTTATGTGCACCTTCTCCATCCTACACGCACATCATTTTATTTCATCAAATTAATGATCAATCTTGTTCAGTTACTAATCGATCTCTGGTATATATAGATAGATATATGTCGAACCTGCATATGACGGCCATAACAAAGGTCATGGCAGGGAGCATGTTGCTGAGGGCACACGAGTAGGTCGGGGATGTGAACTTGAGCCCCGCGTAGTACAAGTTTTGATCTATCACTGGCCTGTTTTTTTCAATTCATAAACGTACTTACATGTTATTAGGGGGAAAAAAACATAAGAAACGTATGTTGAACATAATGGAATTATTTAATTATATAAATATGTTAGTACTCAGTACTCACTCACCCTAGAAGACCCAGCACAAACAATTGCATGAATATTGGGAAAGTAATCTTCGGCCTCACTTTTCTGAAGAAAAAAAACAGGGCAGAGTTAATGATTATATTGCTTTATGCAAAGTTTGATCTACTACTGTCAAATCTATATTTAGTTTTATGTACGTACCTCTCGAAGACGAGGGCGAAGGGGGCCATGACAGCGGTTGCGAAAGCGTGGCGATAGACAGACGAGAACGTAGTGGCTCATGCCCGTGTTGAGGGAGACCTTAGTGATAATGTTCATCCCGGCATACCCGAATTGCAAGCAGATCATGGCCATGTATGGCTTCAACTTCTCCATCAACCCTTTTCCTTCCATTCTTTAATTTAATTTGATCTTCTTATTTTGTGGTTAGTTATCAAGGGAATTAGAAGTTCCTTACGAGCAGAAAACAGAGGAAGATGCTTTTTCTGTTTCTTTTCTTTTGGCTTCTTTTAGTGGAGATGAGAAGAAAAACACTTAACAGGATGTTGTGTGTGTGTTTCTCCTGAGGAAGATCGTAGCATATCCCCACATATTTATACACATTTTACCGGGTATCTTGCCCAACTTGTGTTCCTTAACTTTATCCAAAACCATTTAATACGTACTTCAATTTTTTCTATTCCTATTTCTAGGTGGTGAATGGTGATTGATCAAATTATATGTCGTATGCGATTTAAACTAACCTTTAGTGGTTCAAAGTATGGGTGTCCATGCAAAACCGAAACCGAAAAATCGAAAAACCGACACCTTTTTTGATTAACTGAACCAAAATTATTCGAAATTTCGGTTTGGTTAATCAAACCGAGAATATTGGTTGTTTCTCGGTTCGGTTTCGGTTCTTTGTTTTCACAATTTCGGTTTCGGTTCTTTGTTTTCACAATTTCGGTATGCAAAATATATAATTCACACACTAGTAACGAACAAAGCTATAAATCGGTTATTTTAGCTACCTAGACATGTAAAATTAGTTCGTATTGAAATGTTCTAACCGAGTTGGATAATATTTTTTTAATACAAAGTTCTAGTTTTATTTGCCTTTTAAGTGTATTATTATAATAAAAAAGTAAATAAACGGTTATTGGTTAACCAATAAAACCGAACCGAAAAATTGGTTAACCGAGTTCCGGGTAACCGATATTCATGGTTAGGTTACGGTTAGTGATTTTAACAAACCGAATTAATGGTTAACCGAACTTCGGTTAACCGAACACCCTTATTGAACGTGTATGAATTAGGCCTCGATTGGTTGTAATTTATTGAACGTAAATGAAATGAAAATAAATGTAATTTATTTTAGTGTCATGATACATTGAAAAAAAAATCAACTTATTTTGCACAACCTCTTATCTATTGTAAAACGGGCTTCTTCCACCTCAATCATTCTTTCATCAAGGGAGTGGATAATAAAATGGTGGAATCACCTCATTCTATATCACTTCTACAATGGACAAGTTGTTGAATGATTTTTTTTATATAAATGTATTATGACACTAAAAATGCTCTAGATTCATTTCGTTTATGTTTTCATATGTCACGACAAACAAAACGGGGCCTAAGTTTAAGCATAAAAATCTCGAATCTCAAAATTAGGGTTCGAAATTCGGTTCGCCTAATGTATGCCCATGAGAACACAATAAAAGTGCTAATTTGTGAAATTATTTCAAAACTATTCCATGAATTGGATTTAATAAACCCTTTTAAAATAAATCAAATTAACAAACAATTACTAAATTTACCTATATTAGTATTACATAAATTGGCCGATCAGTGTATAGTGACTAACACTAGCTCCCTTCTGACTAACGCTTGCTCTCTCTCGCTCGCTCGCTCAACCCACTCCGGCAATCTCCCATCGCCCCTCAACCCTCACCCTAGCCGGATCTACCAACCCGAGATCTGACCATTGTATCCCATCCGTCCCCCGTGACCCTAGACCACTGCTAACCCTAACCCTAACCTCCACCTCTTTCGTTCCTGGGATCTAACCCACACGCCGGCGCCGCACCCACCGACCTGACCAGTCCGACGACCTTCAGATACTGCCCTCCAAACACCACCACCCGACTGCACCGCCGACCCAACTTCTTTCCCCTTTCCCTCACCCGACTACATAGCAGCACCCTTCATTGCACCCCCATGACCCAGCCCAGCCTACGGCCCGCCGAAAAGCCCAAGGGGACCCAAAGCCACCTCGCCTGCCTACAGTCGGTGCCTCCTCAGCCCCTAAGGGGCTTGATATTTTGTTACCTTTTCCCTTTCCATTTTCCCTTTGTCTAGTAGTTTCTGCTGCGTGTTTTAATTGCTCTCACCTTATGCCTCTCGAGCATCAGTTTCAGGTCGTGGTTTAGGCCATTAGGTAGTGTGTTTGTCCTTGCTTGTGTTAGCTTTTTTTGCTTTGCTTGGGTTTTTCCTAGTGGCAGCTTTGTTTTTCGTTTGCTTGTCTATTGGTTGTTCCTTCTTCTAGTACTTACCCCTCGTTAGCTTAGTTAGTGTCATGCCTTGTTAAGTTTGCAGCCTTAGTCTGCTGGTGCTTGTGTTGGTTTATTCTTTGTGTTTCTAGCTGTTTTCATGTCCTGTTTTTCTATTGTCGTTTGGTGGTTTTTGTACTGTCCTTTTGTTTTGGTTGTTGTGTTGTGTGGTGTTTGTGTTTTGTGGTGCAGGTTTTTGTTTAGCTTGGAGGGTTTGGTTGTGGACAATACACAATGGTCTTACTGAAGCATAGCAATCTTGGACAGGGTAGAAGAACTAAAATTGGTTTGAGATTGGTTTCTAGAATGTGGGTTCACTTACCGGGGAATCATTTGAATTGGTAAAGATCCTTCAACAGCGTAGAGTGGACATTGCTTGCATTCAAGAGACAAAGTGGAGGGAAAAAAGCTAGGAAAATCGACGGTTGGAAGCTATGTTACTCAGGGGATTCTAGTAGTAAAAATGGAGTTGGTATCTTAGTGGACAAGAAGTTGAGAGATCAGGTGGTAACAGTGGTACGTAGAAGCGATCGCTTGATGATGGTGAAAATTGTGTTTGAGAAGGACACATTGAATATTTTTAGTGCCTACGCGCAACTTGTATGGCTAAGTATGGAAGAGAAGAGACATTTCTGGGAAGATCTGGATGGTTTGATGAGGGAAATCCCCGTGACTTAGAAGGTGGTGGTCAAGGGTGACTTCAATGGCCACATCGACAAGGAGAGAGATTGGTATTAGGAGGTACATGGAGGTTTCGGCTTCGGGGACATAAATGATAGTGGTAGAGCAAACTAGTGGTTCAACAAAAAGGGACGAGCACTTAATCACTTTCCAAAACATGTTGGCCGGGTAAAACACAAATTGACTTTCATGCTCAGAAGACAAGATAAGAGAAGGTGTAGAGATTGCAAGGTGATCCCGTATTGTGGCCTGGTGACACAACACAGGTTGTTAGTCTTGGACTTGGTATGGTTTCGGAGGAGTAGGAGGACAGGTAGGGCTGGGTAACCCAGAATCAGGTGGTGGCAATTATCGGAGGAGAATGGAGGTTTTTTTCGTGATAGGGTTTTTCAAGAGGTAGAAGCTAAAGGTGCATGGCAGGTTAGCGACAGTGTTGATGGTATGTGGGGTAAGATGGCAAAGTGTGTTCGGAGAGCTGCTTGTGGTGTCTTAGGTATGTCGAGAGGTAAACACCAGTAACAGAAGGTTTGAGGAATGGTGGAATGACGAAGTACAAGAGAAGGTAAAGGCAAATCAATTGGCATATAGAAACCTGGTGGAGTGCAGTGATGGAGACAAGGAAGTGAGGTTAGTAGAGTATAGAGCTGTTGAAAGGGTTTCTCGGCCAACAAATAAATTTGTAAGTCAAGACCCCGCTGAGTACAGTGGAGTCAGGATCGTTCCACAGGAAGCAAGGTTATTGGTTTATCAATCTAATAAAAATCAAATCAAATTAAACAAAACACTCACGAGATGCCTCGTTAACGACCTTGTCAAGATCGTTACCGAACCACCGAACACAAAAATACCAATTAACGACCTAATAAAATTCTAATTAATACTCGGTACCGAAGCAAGTATTCAGCAACGAAGATTTATCAGAAATAATTCAATAAAAACAAATATCTAGGATAAGGGACACCACAACATAGCCAATCATAAGAATTCATAAGAAGATAAGATCATGCCTTTAAATAGATAGAGTCATCAACTTTCATTGACTTGACAAGTAAATTAATCTATTTTCATAAACTAACTCACTCAATTGCTTGTTTTGGATCCAAAGCTTGAAACTTCCGTTGTCAAACAATATCAACCTTCAAGTTACTAACTTTCTCTTTCAATCAAGTTAAAACTCAAATTACCTCAACTCCCGTTTCGGTATTAAGCACAACAAACAATCTCAATAAAAATAAAAGGCATTCAAAATACTATCTTACTTCATCAAACCTGCTCAACTATGCCGGGCTTAACCCCGACCCCAGAAAAATAGACTACTCACTACTCATGATTAAGAAACTACAAACTTCAATAAAAACAAACATTGAAACAAAACTCAAACTTAAATTAATAACAAAAATATTGTCTTACAGAGAATCAGAAGAAAACCAGAACAAAACAATCACCGAACCACAAACTCGATCAACGAACCTCGGAAACCGTCGTTACCGAACCTCGTCACCGACTTCCGATCCGGCTCTCTCTCCTTCGGCCTTCCTTCTCCTCCAAAACTAGCTCTAAAACTCTACTCCAAATTTTAAGCCCCCCCCCCCCCCTTTCTATGCTAGATAGAAGGGTATTTATACTAGAAAATCCTAAAAAACTAAAAAGGCTAAAAGATAAAAACTTTCCTAAAAAGATAGAAACAATCTCTAAAAGATAGAAATAAAATCTAGAAAGATATTAAACCCTAAAATACATATTCTAATAACCCATAAAGATTCTAAAAAGATACTCAACCGATACGGAAATAAATTCCCGCTAAGGATCGGTGAATAATAAAATAATACTCCGAAATCTTCTCTTCGTGGCCTCGTTAACGACCCTTCACAACCTCGTTAACGAGCCTGGGGTTTTGTTTTCTTCAACACCTCCTCTCGTTTTCTTGAGCTCTGACTTCTTAAATCTTGCACTTTCCCGTCCTTCACTGTGATGCTCCAAATTTAGCTCCATTTAGCTCCTTTCCTCGCTAAAACCTATAAAATACACAAAATAGCGTAGATTCCACCCTTTTCGTAGATTTATGCAAAACTAACTAAAAACACTTAAAACTAAACCTAAACTAGACAAAATTAATCCTAATAAGCAAGGAAAACCTATCAAAAACTATACCAAAAATGCGAACATCAAGAGCGGCAAACAAAGAAGCTAAAAAAGGAGGTAGCCAAGCCTAAGGCAAAACCTACGAAGGGGTGTACAAGGCTTTAGGCGAAAAGGGAGGAGAAAAGGTGATGTTTCGGTTGGCCTAGGATAGAGAGAAAAAGAGAAGAGACGTTGATAGAGTAAGGTGTATTAAGGATGAAGATGGGCGAGTTCTAGTTGAGGACAGTCAGATCAAGGAACGCTGGCAGAGGTATTTTTATGGCCTTCTAAATGATGGCTTAAATGTATGGGACTATCCACAAGTCCTATAGGGGCATGCCAATTGTCTTTTCTATAGACATTTTCTAGGGGGGGGAGTGAAAGAAATGGTTCAGAAAATGAGTAACAGGAAAGCAGTAGGACCAGATGAGATACTAGTGGAAGTTTGGAAATACTTAGGGATCCAAGGCTTGGAGTGGTTAACGACACTTTTCAACATCATTTTTAAGACGCCAAAGATGCCTAAAGATTGAAGACTTAGCAAGTTGATTCCACTATATAAAAACTTTTTAGTCACACGATGAAGCTGTGGAAAAAGCTGATTGAGGCAAGACTAAGAAAGTTGGTCGGTGTTTCAGAGAACCAGTTCGGTTTCATGCCGAGTAGGTCATCCATCTAGGCGATCCATTTGCTTAGGAGGTTGTCAGAGGCGTATAGAGAGAGGAAGCAAATTTTGCATATGGTTTTTATTGATTTGGAGAAGGCGTACGACAACATACCTAGATAGTTGTTGTGGGGTTGTCTGGAGGCCAGAGGAATATTAGGAACATATATCAAGATTCTTAAGGATATGTACGAGGGTTCCTTAACCAACATGTCTAGCCCAAGGGGAGATACAAATTACTTTCAGGTAAAGGTGAGGTTGCACCAAGGGTCGACACTTAGCCCTTTCCTCTTCGCACTTGTTATGGATGTGTTGACGCGAAAGATTCAAGGAGAGGTACCGTGGTGCATGTTATTCGCGGATGACAATGTACTAGTAGGTAAGTCGAGGGCTGGAGTTGCTAGAAAGCTCCATGTCTGGAGGGAGAAGCTCGAAGTAGAAGGTTTTAGACTAGTCGGTGAATCAAGTAGGTACCCGACGTCTTTCGAAGGCTAGAAGTCGAGAACATGGGCAATATTAGATTAACATTATCCATGTTCATGTGTTGAAGTAGATCCATGATATACTTACGTTGATTCAAAAAAAGACCCTTAGGATGCACATGAACTTCAATCCTAAGGAAATAACTAAGAGAACCCAAATCCTTAAGTGAAAACCGAGAAGCCAAACGATGTATCATATTGTCTAAGGCCGCAGATTCACTCTTGGTGAAGATTATATCATCAACATTTACTAGCAAATAAAGAATAATGTGATGTTGACGATATATGAATAGGGACAAATCAGCTACGAAATTAACGAAACCGACTTGAAGTAGTAAATTCCATAATTTTGTGTACCAGACGCAACGCTTGTTTGAGACCATAAATGGCCTTCTTTAATTTGCAGACATGACGAGGAAAGGATTTATCAAGGAAGCCCGGTGGTTGTTCCATGAACACATATTCAATGAGTTTCCCTTGCAAGAACACATTGTTAACATCAATTTGATGAAGTGACCAGCCAGAAAAAACGGCCAGTGTAAGCACAATTCGAACAATAACTGGTTTAATGACATGACTGAATGTCTAAGTGAAATCACACCCGAGGCGTTGATGAAACCATGTGGCAACGAAACGGACCTTATATTTTTCAAGAGAGTTGTACTGGACCTGAAACACCTATTTACAAACAACCACATTGGATGCAAAGTCGGGGGGACAAGGTCCCAAGTCTCATAACTACACAAAGCTTCATACTCCTATGCCATAGTATGACGCCAATATGGATCCTTGAGGGCATGGGTTATATTGGATAGCTTACGATGGGTTAAGGCTTAGGTATGGAGATTTAATTTTTGAATGGTTTTGAAAATATTGTGTTTGGATCATGTAACCATGCCATGCTGGGAAGGGGTAGGTCGGGCTTAGGGGACAAATGCAAAGATTCAGTAGAGGCGGAAGCGAGTTGTTCGAGAGAGGAGGCAGGTGAAATGGAGGGTTCGGAGTGTTGAGGGGCGAGGAGACGATGCATAGTGTAGCATCATGTTGATCAGCTAAGGGAGGAAGAGTGTTAGGGTTTACATGGGAGGGTGGCAACGACAAAATAAGATTAGGGTTTGCATGGGGAGAGGGTGGTATGGAGATGGAATTCGGGTTTGGTGGAGTGGGCCAGGAGGAGGTAATGGCGGGTAGGGCCGGTCTTGATTGGAGCAGGACACTTATGGTAGCCCAAGCCAAGGCATCGGTCGAAGAACATGGCTTGTCATGGCTAGGTGTGGGCACTGAACGACTAGAAGATTGAAATGGATAAACATTCTCAACAAAGGTCACATGTCTAGATGTGTAAATTCTGTAAATGGCGGGATCTAGACAAAAAAAGGCACTTTGAGAGAGGGAGCCAACAAACACGCATGGTGTGGATTTAGGCTCAAGTTTATTCTATGTATAGGGCTTCAAACAAGGGAAACATAAGCACCCAATGGACTTTAGCTTTTAATAATTTGGATGAACATGGAAAAGAGTATGATAGGGAGAGGAATTGTTGAGTGCAGGTGTAGGCATCCGATTGATAAGTTATACTATTGTTTTGAAAGCGAAGGGCCATAAATTTTGAGGGAGACCAGAGAAAGACATAGGTGATAGACCTGTCTCAACGATATGACGATGTCTACGCTAAGAAGAACCATGTTGTTGTGGAGTGTGTGGCGGAGAGGTGAGATGGGAGATGCCATGAGTGGCGAGAAACGAAGCAAGAGCGATTTACTCTCCTCCATTGTCGGAGTACAAAATTTTGATTTTGGTTTGGAATTATTTTTCAACCAAAGCTTTGAATTTAATGAAGACCTCTTTGGTATCGGATTTGTGTTTTAATGGGTAGAACCATATATATTGAGTGACGTCATCAAAAAAAGTTGTGTAATATCGATACCCATCATAAGAAGGAACCGAAGGGGAGCAAATATTAGAGAAAATAACTTCCAAAGGAAAATAGACGTAATAGAAGATTTATAGAAAGGCAACATATGGCTTTTATTAATAGAGCAAGAAGTACATGAATCCGAAGATGAAAAACTTCCTAACTTAAAACTAGATTGCATAAATTTTTAGATAGGCTCTGAGGGATGACACAACTTGTGGTTCCACGAAGATCCTATAGAGGATAATTGAACTGTGAGAGCTTGAGGCGAGATTGAAGGACGGTTCCCGTTGGAAGATCCTTCATAAGAAAGCAGGAGGGTCATAACTCAACCGAAAGATTATTTTGTGACGTAAAATGTGAGACAGAAATAATATTTTGAGAAATATGTGGAACATGGAGAACATTATCAAAGGAAAAGGAGTGCATGTGAGTATTGAAATTGAAACGCCCTACACTAGAGATCGAGAGACCCTTACCATCACCAATTTACAAGGTGTTGAGACCTTCATAAGGGTAGTGAGCGGATAGGTTTTGCAAGTCATAAGTGACATGATGATAAGAACCATTATCTAGCAACTATGGGTGATTAGATTTAGTGGCGACATGGGCTTGGGATGGTGGGCGAGGACCAAAGGAGGGCTGAGAAGGTGAAGGTGGGTATTGTGGGTTTTGGTAATGATTTAAGGAGGGAGGTCGGAGATGTGATGCTTCTTGGCAAAATGCTTGATACACGACCATGACATGCCACTGGGCACCGCACCATTGGCACTTGCCAAGAAAGGGACGTGGTTGGTATGGAAGGTTATTAGGGTTTTGAGGGTTGGGAGAAACAAGGTTTTGTGGGGGGAAAGGGTTATAGGGGTGGGATGACTAGGGCGTCCAGTTAGGCGACCGTGCATTAGACTTCTCTTTGGAACGAGCCTTGGATTGCATGGTTAAGGCGGTAGCCAGCGAAGAAGAGGACTTTGCGCCTTCCGTCATGAGTTGAAGTTCCTTTTGAATAAGCTTTTTCATGCAACTTATTGAACGAGATTGTTGTGTCTCAAGCATAGACGCCATCAATAACAGATTGGAATGAGGCATCCAACCCATTCAAGACATATTCCATGATATCCTCTTGATCATGTTCTTTCCCGAGAAAGTCAAGCAAGTCTATGCATTTTTTCATTTGTTGCATAAACTCGCTAATGGTTTGAGACCCTTTCTTCATATGGCACAACTTTTCTTTTGATTTGGTGAATGTGCTCCCGCGAGGGTTTTGCATATGTATTGGCAAGAATTTGCCAGGCCTCCTGACTTGTGGTGGAACGTGTGAAGAGAGGTTCTATTGAAGGAGACAAGGTGCCAATGAGCGCACCAAGCAGAAGTTTATCTTGGTGAAGCCAAGTAGTGTATGCCAAATTAGGAGTGGTGACTTCCAGATTAACAAAGTTTGGTAGGGTTTTTTGTGGTGCCATATGGATCCATCGAGAAATTGGAACAAACTGTATCCAACAAGAATTGATTGAATTTGAGTTTTTCATGTGATGTAGTTTGTAGAGGATAATTTTATGGCATTGTGAAATTGAACCACTATGAAAGGTTTAGTAGGTTTAGCGTCATTGGAGATGGTATGATTTGAGGAGGCCATAGAAGCAAAAAGAACGAAGAACAAAAAAAGATGAATTTTTGTGGATCAGACACTTGATACCATGTTAGGAATTAAAGAATGATGATGATTTATTATCAGAGATTCATCCCATTATATAGTACAAGGAGAATACTCATACTTGAGGCCTAAACTAAATATCTCTAGCCTAATATAAAAAGATACCAATCTAACATAAAGTGATAGAAAGATAGTGTATATAAGAAAATAAATCTAATTATCCTTAATAAAACTTGTGGGTAATAATATTCTAGTATATCATATGGATTGGGTTGGATATTATCCGTGGGTGACCGACCCACACGCTTCACCCGTCCCAAATATACGGGTGAAGAACCACACAAAAGAGGGTGATGAGTGGCCGGGTCGGGTGATGGGTGAAACCAGTGACGAGTCGGATATGGGTGAGGTTTTACACTCAATTCACCCGACCCATCACCCATCACCTGACTCACCCGTTTACCCTTTTACCACCCGCATAATATAACTTAATATGTATACTATATTCTAATTCATCTAACAAACCTAACAACCTAACATGACTACAATCAAATTCTACTACCCATTTGGTCATATGTCATGCTCTATTTTGTAGTGTTCGACTTCCCCTTAGCTTTCCCAATAGGTGCTACAACTTCCATTTTTTTGGTCGTCTTCTTTGCATCTCCTTTGTCATCTTGTCAACATCACCACCAATTAACTCCCCTTCACTGCTAGTTTTTCTCACACCGGTCATCGCTCCTTTTCAGCGTCACCACAAGTCAACACATCTTTTATTAAGTTAAGAATTTATAAATTATTGTTGTAATTAACAATTCGTCGGTGGTGGGTTACCCAACTCAACCGCGGTTGACAGGTGGGTCAGATATAAATGAATGGTTTTACGAGTGACAAGTTTGTCGGGTGAGCCATTTTTATTCATGGGTCGAGTGATGAAAGTGCTCCACCCACCCATCCTAACCCGACCCATGACCAACACTACATATGAATATACATAATACATACATGCACCTGAAAGGGGGTTGTGTGAATTATGTTTGCGTAACGGGAATTAAAAGTTCAGTGTGATTTCTTGACCAATGAAATTGGATTATGAATTAACTATGACGTACAATTTAGCTAGGAAAACTACTAGATCGATGATTAATAGCTAGGGTGCATGAAGAAATGGCAATACTTTGGAGGCTTAAGCGTGTGGGAATCTGTCAATAACAAGGCATGGCCCCGTTGGGATCCAAAGGGATATTCCAACTTCTGAAATGGGTTCCACGTGGCAGGAATGGTGGATGTGATGGGGCACCACCCACTCTTGCCAAAAAGCCAAAGAGAATGGGTGGAATGGAATACTGTATGAAGGCGTGGTTTGCTGACGATTGATGAGAGGGTCCCACACTTTTGGGTGGCTCTGGCTGCTTGCTCTCTGCGCGGCAACCGGCTCGCGTTTTATGTAAATCTCATTTTGTTTTATTCAGCAAGACAAACGCTAAGTGCGACTTGGGTCAATTTATAATATTCAATCAAATGGGTATTATATTGAGAATATTATATGTGGAAAGATGGTGGAGGTTATCGAATCATAGAAATATGTGTTAACTTCTAGCCTATTCAATTAATTATATATGACAACATAAGTAATTAATCAAAATTTACAAAAGTAGGGGGAATTTTGAAATTCAACTAAACGCCAAAACGAAAGTTTGGAAAGGAAAAAGAAAAGAGACAAAATTATATAAAAAAAATAATGTTGATTCTCTTTTTACTTGAGTTTAGACGAGGGAGGAGGGATAAGGATATAAGAGAATTGGTAATTTGGTATGTTTTTCCGTGTTAAAATTAAAGGAGTGTGGAGAATTCAGTGAAGGATTTGCTCTCGGTCTATACTTTTCTAAAATACGAGCCGACTCACTCTAATCCAATTGGCGAATTCAGTTTTTTTAAATAGATTTATATAGAGCAATATAACACTCATAGGTAATGCATAATATGTGTGTTTAAAATTCGTATCTTTGCACGTATGTCGTTTTTTACTTCATTAAGGGTGGATAAAAATGGAGAAGATATGCGATAAGAGAAGTTTGTATGTTTGCGAGGAAGATGGCTTTGGATAAATATAGCCTTGAGTGAAAATGATAATAGTTATAATACATGATTATATGAACAATGGTCGCCAAGATAAACTTGTTTGATCCCACATATCATTCTCATCAAGCTCCAAACTTTGAATTTTCAAACTCTTCTACTTTAGTGGTAAGTTGTCCAGAGGCAGAACTTAATGGGGGCGGGAGTGGGCCATGGCACCCCTAATTTAAAATGTTTTTTTTGGTATATATTTTCCTTGTGTTGATAGCTTCAATTTTATATATTATACGCCCCAATTTGACATTTGAGCAAAAAGTTATGAGCGTTTTAAGATTAGGCATATAAAAATTACTTCAAACAAGTCATTTACTTAGAATGCTTTTATATTTTGCTAAACTTCCTACTTTCATAGTGTAATCGAACCCGAAAGCTTTGAATAAGTTATTGTTGGAAAGTCTTGAATCACACAATTCATTATTAATACGGGGGTATCAGTTTGGTTTTTAGTTATTAGTTATGAGCATTTAGTGTTTATAGGTTTAATCCCTTTGTATTCTGAAACATAATTATATAAGTTATTTTTATAAACTATTATTTTCTTAATGCAGTTTTATTCCAAAATATTTTAGTATGTCCTCAATAAAATATATTCTTTTTTTTTGTACAAATTTATATTTTTATTTCTACATCTTTCTCAACACTATTTTGAAAAAAATACGCATGTTTTAAGTATTTATTTTAATTATGTATTAATAATTTTAAGAGTTTCTTTAAATAATTTTCAATATTTTGTACTCCATCCGTTCGGAAATACATGTCGTTTAAAGATTTGTGTCGGTTGTTTTTAATTATTGAAGATAATATGACTTAAATACCGTCAATATTTTTAAGATCTTTTCACTTATATTTTATTTATACGTAAATTTTTTAATTATTGAAGATAATATTGGAAAAAAGGTGAGGTAAAATATGTCAAATCACAAATATTTTTGAATAAAAGAATTCGGCTAAAATGAAATGTATTTGAGGGAATATTTTTTTAAATTGATAACACATTTTTAGATTAGAAAAATTTAATGGCCCCTGCAATGGAAATTTTTTGGTTCTGCCCTTGAAGTTGTCTCTTTGATCTTCTTAGAACGATCGAACATGAAATCTCCTTGATTGATGAGATGGTACGGATACTAGAAGAGAGGCACAAAGGGGGATCCCTTCTAAATATAGATTGATGATTGTTTTGGTTGATAAAGTAAATAGTTTAAATAGTGAGGTAAATTACTTGGCCTAGTTGAATAACTATTCAACTCAAGAGGAGAAGAATCAAGTTACTTAGAAATAAACTCATAAACTCTCATGTAGATTAATGTTTGAATGACGGTTCGATGGATTGTGTTTGATTGATTGCAACAACATGAAAACAGAAAACTTAAAGAAAGAAGACCAAGGCTCTTGAATTGGTCCAAAGAGTAGTTCAACTTAGCCAAACGAGTGTGACCTTTCAACCTAATTCTTACCACATCAAAACTTAGCCAAACAACTTAACTAACCATTCATCCAAATGTTCGGGCCCTCATCAATAAATATTGCCTAGGTTGACTCAGCTTGACCTTTCAACCGAATTCTTACCACATCAAAAAAATTATCTATCTCCTTGTTTTTCATGTTTTGAGAAGCATTCCTCTACATAGAAAACGGACTACTTAAGAACATAGTTATTTTTTCTCTTTTCCTGCAAGGAATGAAGTTAGAAGAACATCAACATTATGCAAGCATCATCAGATTACTCAAGAGGTCACGTAAAAGTCAATTAAAATTATTTGGTCCAACAGAAGTGTTTAGCCCTTGAGACAAATAACACTTTGATCTTTCCGTTCAAAAAGATGGTGATACAAGTTAAGAGAGGCCTTTGATCTTAAAGAGAAAAATCAAACGCAAGTTAAACTTGTAGTGGTTCTCTTTTTCATTGTAATAAAGCAAAAGCATAAAAGGGGTCATTCATCGTAATAAAATCAAACGCATGTTGTTTGATTATATATTTGTCTTCATGCATGTATATAAAGCAAGATAGATAAAGGGGTTACATTATTGAAGGTAAAATCATATCAGTAGTCATGGAAGATTCAATCTCGCAACTCCAAAAGTGGAGCCAAAAGAAACAACAAAGAGATTCAATCAAAAGATTCATTTATCAAACATTAATTGCGTGTTCAACATAACAGCAAACTTTGTTACAGACATTTGTTCTTGGAAAACCAACAAGGATGAATTATACGTGCTTGTTTACACAAATGACACTTGATACCACACTTTAGAAAAAACAAAAAAAGTAGAAAGGAAAGCCTATTATTACTTTTACTCTCCAAAAGCTTAAATTGATGGACAAACGAATAAACGACGATTCGGGCAAACCCCTGCTTGAATATTCTACCACGAAAAAACAACAACATTAATATAGATTATTTACGCAATTTGTTTTGGACAAGAATTTGCTTCTGACTAATTCAATATTCTAATTAATTTGTGTAACATTTTCTAACCAAGTTTTCGCGCTAAGAGATTCTGGATAATGGAAATTGGATTCTCAAACAAAGATTCAAAATACGATGATTCAAAGAAAAGACTTTTTTTTCGATTCGATGAGGATTACAATTACTTCAGTTCTCTCTGCTTACAGGTCGTGCCCTCTTGGGCTTGTTGAGTTGCATTTTATCCATCCTTCCTTCCTACCGACGGTTACGCCCCCCACTTATCCTAGCTGACAAAATCTAACTTGAAAGTCTCACACATATTGTTTTCACACGTATATATCACACTGGATATCGGTCTTGAAATAAGCCTTATAGAAGTTTTCTTTTCAATATGCCAAGAAATCATCAGTAATACCATCACATAACTTGGCTAGGGCATCAATGTTGTCTTTAAGTTGCATCTCAAATGTGGACCAACAACATTTTATTATCAGAATTTCTCTCTCTTATCACCACCTCTCCATACTTTTGCCCAATTTACATAAATATGCCTCGCACAGTACGGCATGTGCTCTGCCTCTGGTAGCTCAGCCTTTACAACTGCTCTTATACCCAGTTTCACCAAAAAAACAAATTTGATTGTTAACCAAATGAATAAAACAAGGAATAATCAAAATGCATAAAATAAGTTTGAGAAAGGAATTACCAAATGCATATCAGAAAGGAATGCCCTTCTCCATTCACAAGCTCTAGATTTGCCTTCATTTGTTTTGGAAAAAAATTTGCTTCTAGCTAATTCAATATCATCATCATCATCATCATCATCATTATTGACCCAGTGAGGCTCCACTGTCGCAGAATTTGGGGGGTCAAGATTGGGATACCCCTGCCCAAGGGAAATGTGGTACGCCCGATAGACTCAAGAAAAACTGAAATTCAGCTATGTGACAATAATAACTGAATGTAATTAGAATGCACCAAAATTGATATAGGGACTAAATCCAACTCAAAGTTTGTGTATAAAAGCCAATGAGCATGAGGATGCGCCCCAAACAAAGATTTTTCATACTCAGAGATGGTAGATGATGGAAACTGGATGGCCAAACAAAGATTCAAAATATGATGATCGAAAGGAAAGACTTTTTGTTCGATCCGATGAGGATTACAATTATTTCAGTTTTCTGTCCTTACAGGTCATGCCCTCTGGGGCTTGTTGAGTTACATTTTATCCATCTTTCTCTTCATATCGACGGTTATGTCCCCACTAACGTTTCCCTGTTTTTCCTCTAATTTCTGTTTTTCGGCCGTTGGATTTCACCTACATGATCTTGGTGATGAACGCACGCGGCTCTGGACTACTTCCAGTTCTGGGGCATTTTGCTTTTCATGACGTCAAGGTAGCAATACAATCCAAATGTTTCCATTACAAACGTAGCTTTCCATTTCCTTGTATATATCTTACATGCACAAATTGACTTCACATTAAAAAAGATCCAATAAAAGTAAACAACTTATGTATGTGCTGGATCATCTCAAAATTATGGAGGAGAATGATTTCTTTAACTTGGACATGACTTCACTGACTGCTAATCTTGCCACAATATGCAGACACATGCAGCTCTTTGACTCGAACATATATTGTATATCTTTACCTAAAAAAATATCTATGAGGAGTCCTTCGACAAGGATTGATTAACAACGTGTTATCTATTAATAGTGTTTCCTACTAAATTCCTGGTTGAAGTTTCTATGTATTTTAATGATGTAGATCGTGTGTCAGTGTGCATGAAGGAAGAGTTGGATCGTCAGAAATTACATTCTCAGCAAAAGTGATTTCGACCGTTTGATGTTCGATTGGACGTGCCACACCTTTTGGATATGATAGGGAATTCTAGTGAGCAAGACTCAACGTCTTGCCCTGAATGATGGCACTTTTCTGGAGTATAATAACATTTCAAGGTTTAAAAATAGAGTTTTATGTATTTTCGGGACTTTTTCGTAATTTCTAATTTTAATATCTTTTAGGGTTTTTATATTATATATTTTATGTTATGTCACCTGTATATTAAAATATAGATCTTTTATAAGTCCTGAGAAAATTTCTTATCCTTATTTTTCATAATATAGAGATCGAGTTTTACTATTATTCTGGTGGATTGCGATTACTTCATGTTTTAAGGTTTTGTTGATTGCGATTACTTACACTCCAAGACTCATATTTGTGTCTTCTTCGTGCTCCCTAGTACTTCATTCAATATGGTATAGATTCAAGTGGATACACACATAGAGGAGCTAGAACATGCTATTAGTTTGGTGGTTTCTATGTCGGATATTCGGATGCTATGAACATGTATAGTACCTAGTGGTTGTGCCTACCATTAAACAAAATTCAAATATTCGTCAGATGTACATCTGTGATCATGTCAATTCTAGGAGAGGATTTTATGCAAGTTACTATAGGTACAATGATACGGACCCGGTGTGGATTCGTATCGAAAACCCTTGTTGGTCAAGGAGGTGAGACGCACCCGATGTGGGTTTAGCTTGATAAACGTGGTTGGTTGCCACGGGATAAAGAACGGGAGCTAAATTTAGAGAGATATTAAAAATAACTTTTCTGATTCATTCCTCCATAGAAAACAATACATGAATATATATAAGAAAATGCTAACCCTAATCCTAACATTTAGCTAACAAGCTGAGATATTAAAAAGATATTCAATTGCAACACATACAGAAGCTTGAGAATGTGCTTTAGGCATTTGGAGACATAACCACAACATGTTGGTTGCACAATTCATGTTGGGACTTATCCGGCCATAAAACAAAAGCGAAGCCGATACACAATAACATTTCTTTGTGAACCTTTTTCTGGTGTCATCATTCTTCCTTCTTTTTTACCTTATAGTTTATTGATAGAAGAAACGGTTCTAGATCTGCTCTTCCCAGATCCACACATATATAATATATGGCTTCAATAATCAATTCTAATGGAATAAGTTGGAAATCCACCCACACAAATATACCTGTCCAATATCTTACCACTACATTCACTAAGAACAAACACCATTGTGTCAGCAATCAACATAACATAACATTATAATTAAACAATAATCATTCAGAATACAATTACAAGCAGTACTGTTATTCGTCTAAAGCACAGCAGCAGTCTGCACCCAGAAAAGGTGATCTTTTTATTATCAAACATTTTTCAGTGAATATGCAATTAAGTAATTAATATTTAATCATGGTTGCTCAGCTATGTGTGCATCTTTAAGAAGCTTCCAGTGAAAAGTTCATTCAGATAATCTCTAGCTTTTCAGTGTATCCACTTGATTGGATAATGCAAGCCTAACCTGAACTTTAGCGTGCAAACACTAGAAAAAGAAACTGCAGCGTATTTCCACATACAAACTTAACAAGCCAATCATCTCATCAAGTTGAGATCAATTACTATATGTAGGCAATAAATAACCTATGAAAAAGGCTTTCCAACTCATACACTGATTTAAGTAATGCAGACAAATACAATATTCATTTAGAGATGTGTGATTTTAGCAACATAAGGAAAGAAAAAAAAGTCATCCATTAAGCACTATAGTTGAGCTGAGAAGGGTATGAATCAGTATTTGGATGTTTATTGTCATAGGACACATCCAGATTATGCAAGGACTAGAAATTGGTGAGACACCGAGCTGAGTGTAAATAGTTCAGCAATAATAGAGTCGAGTCACTACTATGTACTTTTCTGAAATTTTGGTTACAAACCACTTACCTTATTAACATGATCCAAGTCATCCAACACAAGTTGCAATCTAACATGGATACATACAAATCCAACAGTGGTTAGAGATTAGAATTAAGATATGCAATATTATGTTAGTTATCGACAATTTTGAAAATTGACGGTAAAGAATTGAACTAAATAAGAAAGAAGCCCATGTTAACAATCCCAATATCACTATATAAATTTATGAAAGTCGAATGTCATGCATTTGGTCCTTCATGTCAAAGCTACTATGTGTCGGAACAAATTTGAAGACAACAGTGATGTGAGACCCAAGAAAAGAAAAATTAGGAGTTGGCCTGTAAGGACTGAAGCCTGAAGGATATATCAGATTAGACGCTACAGGTGATCTGAACTCGGAACGTAATCCGAAGACAAAACTCCCCTTCAGTGTAAGGCTGTAAACTAAATCCTTATAAAGGAGTATGAGAAAAATTAGCTATGTGTACAAAACTATGTTGGAGGCAGCTTCTTTTCAATTAGTTTAGACCCCCAGATATTGCTCTCTAGCTGATGCTCAAGTCCTCCATCAGGTGACTATGATGGCTGGATCCCATTAGTGGGAGCATACAAGAATATGTTACATACTTGACACTATCAACAAGAATCCGAGAAAATGACTTGGATCTCATAAGTCATAACATCTTCAACGTCACCATCTCCAGTTTCTCTGGGATCAACAACCACAGAGACAACCATTGAAGATCTCAACTTGCTCCCATCGAGTCCACGTTTCTCTGTATTTGGCCCAGCATGCTCTTCAGTGAAATTCGGAGCATGAACATTTAGAGGGATGGAATGAAGGATATACTATTTATCTTTCATCTATGGGTGCTCTTTTTGGCCTTTTATAGTTTAATTCTGAAGGATCATCATTTGAGATTGCAGTAGCAGCATCAGGCCAAGGCGCCAAGCATTAAAATGTAGCAGCTGGGACTAAAAGACTCCTCCAAAAGTCCAAACAGAAAAGTTTACTTTCCAGGGGATTAAAATGCTAGCACAGAATTAATAATCAAGTTTCCATCAATCTTAACAAACTTATTGTTTCTCGGAACATACAAGGAAGCAACAAGAGGCTCACTAGAATTGCTAACAGGAACAATCCCATCTATACAACTATCACTGGTGTCAATTAGAATACCATCTAGCATCAATATCCGCCCTTTGTGTATCTTACTAAAATTATCAACAACACTAAGTTTGTCTCCATATTTAACATGGAAAATGGGGAATAAACCTCCAGAGAGCAAAATGACAAAAAGCAATCCAGGAAGCTAACACTAGCTACCTTGTTAGTTTTCCCTACATTCTTCTTATTCTCTGATTTCTTACCAGCCTTAGCACTTAGGAGCAGAAGCATGATGTTGTGGCTTCAGTCTAGGAATTGTCGTCTTAAAGTTGCATTTTCAGCAATTATATAAGAATCTTTGCATTTTAGATCAGTAATAGGCCAACAGCATAGGCTCATGGCCTATGCTGAAACCTCATTGGGCCTTATTTCTCCAAAAGTGCCCAACCCAACAGCATAGACCATGGGCCCAAAGGCGGCCTGAAAGAACGCGAATGTCATCTGAAGCGAGATTCGTCGGTCAGAATAGAAGGCCAAGTGGAACAGAACGTGTGACCGTGATCGGTGGGAGACGAGGGTGTAACTGCCGATGACATGGGGGTAGGGGAATAAAATGGAATCCGGTAATAGAAAAGGGGAGCAACAAGTTGTAATTGAAAAACACAAAGACGTCAATAGAACTTGGCTTTTCGACAGGAATCATCATCCTACTATTCTCGATCTGTTTTTCCATTGTTTTTGCTTACAAAAATCGATTAAATCAGCTCCACATTTCATCCGGGATATTGAATTAGCCTTCGACAAATTCTTGTCCAAAATAAATTGGCGCCCGCCGTGGAGCCCTAGCCAGTTTTTTCCGTCAATAACTTTGAGCCAAGTATCAAAATGTCTAACCCACTCAAACACTCCCTCTATCGTCGATGGAGACCCCAACGCGAACTGCGAAGCTAGCACAACAAGCAGTTTTGGGGGAGGTGGTTCTGGAGACCCTCAGAATATCCATGACATCTTGGGGGAATTCACCACCAAGATCGCAACTTTACACCAGGACATCATGCCAGAGGGACCGTAACGAAAACCACCTTTAGCATATCGCTCAATTGTCAGAAGAGAACACCCGATTGAGCAACCAGTTGTAGTAAGCCACGATAGTTCAACCCGGAGCAAGGCCCGTCGGCACCATCTGGGAAGTAACCGCTTGCCTTAGCATGGACCGAGGCGCTAACCCTTCCTCTTCGGCGTTTGGCTTCCAGCCCTTGATGGCAGAAATGGTCACGCCAGTTGCCACCTTCCCAAGGGAGCCTGTTGCATTGGCGTCTGACAACGGGGTTCAGGGACCGATGTTTATCATCCCATGTACGTTGGACGGTCAAAAAACCAGACCACCCTCCAGATTCTTTCATGGACACACTCTTCCAAAAGTATATGAGAGAGCGCCTAAGGGGGATAGAAGAGAAGATCGCCCAGACCTTCGGGGTACCCTGCCCTATCGAGAAAGAGGCTCCGGATGGCAACAACGAGTCTTCCGTTTCGGCTGGAATCGCCATTGTGGATATACCCAAAAAGTTCTTGCAGAGAGTCGGATGAGGGGAGACCTTCACGTCCGGTTCGGAGGGTGGGGATATCCTTCGTTCCTAGGAAATCGACGTACGATGGGACCGAAAGATCCTAATGAACACGTGGTCATATTCAAACAAAAAATGATGACGAGCTCGGTCCCAAGGATTCTAGAGAGGCGATGATGTGCAAATGAATGGGACGACTTTGTCCGGCAAGGCTCTTACCTGGTTAACTAACATGCCTCGGGGTCAGATCCTTCGCGTTCCTCGTCGATGCCTTCAGAATCCAATTCGCCAACAGTCAGAAGCTTATGAAACAGTCTGACAACCTATATCGGGTGGCCCCAAGGCTTGGAGAATCCGTGAGAGCCTACCTCAATTGGTTTAACTAGGAAAAAGGTCGATATTCCACTTTGCGGCGTTCCAACGTCGATAGAAGCTTTCCGACAGGGGTTGATCCCTGATAGCGAACTTTACCGAGAATTGACCAAGTACCCATGCCTCAACTTCAAGGATGTCCAAGTCAAAGCTCTTGCACACATCAGGTTGGAAGAAGATGAGACCCCGGTGCGGACCCATCAAGTGGAAAGGAAAATCGCACCTGACCACCGCTAGAAGCGTTGTGGCCAGCCATACCCAAAAGCTCGCCCTAAGACTCCTAGGGTGCATGCAGAAGGCATCAAGTAGTAAGGAGGAAAAAACGACGGGCCACCACTGCCCAGAGTCCATGAGTACAACCTCATCATAACACCCGCCGAGGTCGTAAAGGGTCTTGAAAGGTTCGGTAGAAAGTTTGAATGGCTCAAGAAGGCAGAGAACCCTAACCCGAAGAGTGACATGACAATATTTTGTGATTTCCATGGAGAATATGGGCACGAAACTGATGATTGCCATGCTCTTCGGAAAGAGTTAGCCTTCTTGCAATCCCAGGGGTTACTCGTTGAGATCGCACCAAGGAGGGTCGATGATAGAATGCGGTCACTTTTGATGATTCAAACACCGAGAACTTAGTGGGGACACACCATGACGGGTTATATTGTTACTATCTTCATTCTTGTAGGCTTTAGTTTAATCGGATTTCTCCATTGCGAGAATTTATCAATCCTTTATTGTTATATTGTTACTATCTTCATTCTTGGGTGTTGACCATTAATCTTCCATTTAAACCCCTGATTGGCCAAATATGAAGGAGCGTAATTAATTTGCCAGAAACTAACCAAATGTTATTCAAAAGAAAAACACTACAATATCAAAGGGAGTTGACTCATGTGTTAAGCGGCCTATTCCGCATCTACGAGATTCGAGGTTCAACTTTAGTGGATGTAAAAAGTTTCCTTTGATAGACTCATTCGCTAAAGTTAGGTGCTCGACCCGATCAAGCTAGATGTAGCTAAGACGCAGCTCTAGCGGAAAAAAAAGCGTTGTTGTATTGTAGTACTTCCTCCGTCCCACTTTTTTCTTCCCACTTTCCTTTTAAGTCGTCCCAAATCCATCTTCTCGTTTCTACATCTTTCTATTTTAGATACATTAAAATTACCCCTATACTCTTACATTTTACCTAAATTATCCCAAAACCTACCCTTTTTATCTTGTTTACCATATTTTAATACTTTCCTCGCATTTTTCAATACTTTCTTTTAACTTTTCAACATTTTTTCTCACTTTTCAATACTTTCTTTTCTCTTCAACACTTTCCTATACATATCACTTGCTACTTGCTAGTTGCTTTTCAAACGCTCCCTTTTTGGAAGTGGCATTGAAATTTAACAAAAACTTAATGGGACGGACATGCTCAAAAACATTAAAGTGGGAGATCTACAATTGAGCCATCAGTGAATTACATAAAATCACACTCAGACTTGTACAAAATTGCCTTTATCAAATAACTATATTTATTTCATGTATTCATTTTTATGTCAGTGATTCATATACTGTACTAAGGAGCATATCTCAAAAAAAAAAATTCCTTTTGGTACTCTTGAATTTGTATTATTTTTTTTTGATGTCCAAAAAAAAAGTTATTTCTCTTGGTACCCTTCAAGTTTGTACTAAGTCCTTTCCATAGCCTATTTCATGCAAAAACCAAACTTCCATCCAATTTTATTCATATTTATGTTTAAATAAAAAACAAAAACTAAATTTAAAGCCTCAAAACTTAAACATTTTCACGAAATTACTAAAAATGAATACGTATGCACCAAAATCTGTTCTTGCTCTATGATTACCAAAGTTTAACATTGCCTTGGCAATATACGCTATTCTGATTTTCAAATCATGAGTTGATAAATTAATTTTTTTATAAGAGGTAGACATTTAAATTTTCAAGGAGCCTATTTAGGCTTATGAATTCCAGAATTGTTCTATGACTATCTGCTTGAAAATTCATATGTGAGGCTTCATAGATTTTAAAAAAAAATCAATGAGATAAAATACAAGAAATTCGACTCATTCTGAGCACATTTGTGGATTCATATTTGTTCTTTTGCGGATCTTTGTTCGTCAATTAGTGATGTTAAAATATGCTTTCAAGATTTTTGGCAGGTGAAATTTATCAAGTCTCAAAGGTCGATTATCTCCGGTGAAAATTGTACTGCCTAATTGATTCATGAGCCTTCTCCCTTTAGAACAATGTTAAAAAAAAAGGTTTAAGCTAATTAAAAATCAAACTTTATTCATTTTTTAACATAAAAATGAATAAAATTGAATAGAAGTTTGGTTTTTAGATGAGATAGACTGGAAAGGACTTAGTACAAACTTGGAAGGTACAAAAGGAATGACTTTTTTTTTTGACACCAAAAAAAAAAGACAAAAACTCAAGGGTACCAAAAGAATTTTCAAAAAAAAAACTATTTATTTATTGTTTTAAATAATTGTGGATCCTTTATTTTATATAAAGTACATATAAACAAAACAAAAAAAAAGAAATACTTGCAAGTCTATACTTTATAATTCGTTTATAATATATTTTATATTTGTGGATTACCCTTGAATTATTATTGAATTGACAATTGGGCATTTTTAGTTCAACAGAAAGATTTAAGGATGGACACACGTGATAACCATTAAATGGCAGTTGTTTAAAGATATGAGATTCTCTAATGTCTCCCAGGATTTGTTTGGAATGACGAGAAAACTGAAAACATGGATTTTGCAGGCATCCCAAACAAGAAGGTTTTTAACGCTGATTATGGTTTAATATCAATCAAATTGTCAAAAATGATAACATTTCCTGTATAATGAATGGCTTGAAAACTCAGTAGAAGTCTTGATTTGGCAAAAACAGGAACTTAAAACCATTGTGTGAATGTTTGAAGTTGGACTTGATACTGAAAACAAAGAGAGGTGTTCATGCTGATCAAACTGACATGCAATTAATTTCTGAGAAAGAATCCATCATAAAATGAGTGAGACAGCAAAGCAAAGCAGTATCAGGAAAATGTACTTGTGGTTCACATATTGAATATTTGTATAGAGAATCAAGATTCAGATTAGGCTCTCAGTTGCACTCACCTCTGACCATGTTGCAGCCAGCTCCAGCCATGAATGACTTTTTTTTTTTTTTTTACACACTACCCACAACAACTAAATTAATTCAGCGAAAAAGAAAAAGTACTAAATCACACCCAAATTACAATTTACAAGGATGATATATGTTGAAAGTAACCGGCAATCAGAGGAAGAAACAGCAATAACACACATATATAGCCCTAGAATCAATTGCTGCCAGAATTAATTAAGACTTGAAAGTTGTGATTCAATCATTTCCGGTTGGAAACAAAGTAAGAACTCTTCTCGTGCCGGAATCCAGTGCATCCTCCACGTGAAACCCAGCAACAGAAGCGCCGAGCCTAACACCCATTTGGGCGCGCCTGGCCAGAAACGGATGCTCAAATGACCCACTTGTAAAAGTACCCATTATTTGGCGGTGATGATGATATTGCATCGGCATGTAGAAGAACTCGGCTTGTCCTTGTGGGTGGAGGAGGAAGTGGGGCGGAACAGGGGAGCTGGCGAAGAGGCGATCGGTGGCGGGGTCGCCGGCGCAGTTGAGGCCCCCTTGCATACGCTTGAGGTAGAGGCGGTACTTCTGCAAGTGGCTGGCCACGTTCTCCCTGGTGAGGCCGTCCACGCTCATCAGCTGCATTATGGTCTTGGGAACGGCGTTCTTGATCCCCAGGTGGGCCACCGCGTCCACGAACCTCTTGTGCAGCTGCGGGGTCCACACCAGCCGCGGCCGCTTCAGCCCCCGCTCCGACGACGAGTCAGGGAGGGGGGCCGCCGCAGGGCTGCTCCGCTGGATCCCCAAGGCCACCGCGAGATCGGGCGTGATTAGGGTTTGGGAGAGCGGCGTCAGCTCTTCCGGCGACGGCAGCTCCTCTTCCCACCTTGATAGCCTCCGATTGCAATCCTCTTCGCTCATTTTTTGGGCGGATCTGCTCTGATTTTCAGATTTTTATTTTAATATGGGATGATGGGAGGGAGGAGGGGTCAGGATTCAGGGCTTTTCTCATCATTTTTATGGGTTTATATCTTCCGGGATTTAGGGCTCTTTGCACTTTTATTTTTCCTCCATCTTTTTTGTGTGAGAAGAAAGGTCTCTTCTAATGGAGGTATGCTTCAATTTCATCCTTATCCTATGTGTTGAACAAGGGCGTAGACACACGCCCTACTCAAGCATAGATGATGGGGTCACGCCCATTTATGGGAAAATCAACGCCCTAATTATCTTCACTAACTTCGGATTCAAGACAATAATTGGGTGCTTTTTCATCAACATCTATACTTTATGGATGTGGTAACAAAAGAGACGGTGACGGGTGGTGTCACGCGCCGTGATTGACGAGTACATGTTTGAGGGTGCCAATGGTACAAAATCAAAGCTCATTATCTTTGTATTTCTAAACTGGTTTGTTGCTTTCGTTGTTTTTCGGGAGATTTAGCATAATTTTCAGAGAAGAGAATGATTCCCTTTCCTTTATTTTTTATTTGTGTGAATTTCAGTTCACCAGCCGTTATTTATACACCCATAGTCTAAATCAACCCGTATATATATTTGACATTAATCAAAACCACCCACTATATATCAAGGTTATTAAATCAATCACCCATTTTTCAAACTCTATGTTTGGCTGTTGTTTTAAGGTATGAAATTACCAATTTATTCATCTTCAATTTTGAAAAAAGAATAAATAAAATAAAATGGGTAAGACGAATGTATGAGAGAGGAGTGAAGTCCAAGGTGAAAACAATGGAACATCTTGTTGGACCCAAATTCTAGTAGGTTCATGATATTATGACGCGGAGTGTTGCAGGAGGATGGCTCTAGAATGCATGGGAAAGACCCAGTCAAGGGAGCATTGCGTTAGGCGCCGAAGATCTCGGAAGAGGAGTTAAGTAGTCAATCGTCCCCGAACTAGAATGGGGTGAGAAAGAGAGAGAGAGAGAGAGAGGCATAGGGCAAAACCTCTTTTTTTTATGGTTGAGCAGTGTTAGCATGAATGACTTTGTTAGTATCGGAACCAAATCTGCTCATTGTGGTCGACGTAGGTGGTAAAAAGGCGAAAGCTTTTTTTTATGATTTTGGGCAAGATCGGGACTAGGCTGATACCATGTAAAGAATGTATTTAGGTTATGAAAAGATTTCTTACTTTTCTCATTGATTCAATTTGTATTGATACCATGTAAGGAATGTGTATTTATACAATGTATTTTGGTTGTTAACGGAGATTGTTGTGTTGACCCATCCTTTGTCCTCTATCTTCCTGTTTGCTATGTCGATGTGGGTGTCGAACAACCATGTGGTTGATTGTTGTAAAGATTGTAATTATGTTGTAAAAAGATTTCTTGCTTTTATCATTGATTGAATGTGTATTTATACAAGGTTATGAAACTCCTTGGAGCCCAAGTAACAACCAAATTATGGATAGAATAATACAAAAGATAATATCTTACTAAATTTCAAATATTCTATCCAAGATAATATAGGTATCTAACAAACAATTGACGCTCCAAAAGATCCGATTTCTCATTAACCAAAAACAAGTATTTATACTAGGGCTTTACAATGAACTTGGCCCTCACGTATTGAATTTTATATTTTCTCTATACAAATAACTAATACACTAATATAACGTTAATACTCCCCCTCAAGTTGGAGCATGAAGGTCACAAATGCCCAACTTGCTAAGAAGAAAATGAAACTGCTGAGCACCCAAGGCTTTAGTAAGGATATCAACAGGTTGAGAATGAGTCTGAATATGAGCGGTCTGAATAGCACCAGATGGAAGCAAATCGCGAATGAAATGACAATCAACCTCGATATGCTTCATGCGATCATGAAAAACAGGATTGACAGAAATATGCAATACGGCCTGACTATCACAAAACAACCTCATAGGAGAAGTAAGACGAATGCCAAGGGACAGTAAAAACAATCTCAACCAAAGCATCTCGCAACAGGCAGCGGCCATAACCCAATACTCGGCCTCCGCAGAAGAGCGAGAAATAGTCTTCTATTTCTTGGTGCGCTAGGAAACAGGAGAAGATCCAAGCTGAACATAATAACCAGAAATGGACCGATGGGTCACAGGACAACTCGCATAGTCAGAATCACAAAATGCAGGTAACTCCAATTTAGAAGAGCGAGACAACAAAACTCTTTGACCAGGATGATTCTTAAGATACCGAAGTACACGCATATCAGCATCCCAATGATCAACAATTTGTCTCTGCATGAACTGAGCCAACGTATGAACAACATAGCATATATCTGGTCTAGTAATGGTCAAATAAATAAGGCGTCCAATGATACGCCTGTAGTAATACAGTGGTGCACAAGACATAGCAAGTTTGTGATTTTGCTCCATAGGGAAATCACAAGGCATGCCAGCAAGAAAACCAACATCGGACAGAATATCAAGAGTATACTTTCTCTGACAGAGAAATAGACCATCAGACGAGCATGCGATTTCAATACCCAAATAATATTTCAAAGGACCCAAATCTTCCATATGAAAGCAAGAACTGAGTTGACCTTTGAATTTGGTGATAGCAGCGAAATTATTATCAGCAATGATTAGATCATGCAGAAAGACTCCAGACCGAGAACAAGAGAACAATGACTAATCTGCCAAAGAATGAACAAATCCAAACTGACGCAGAGTCGATGCCAATTTGGCAAACCAGTTCCGTGGAGCCTATCGAAGACCATATAAAGAATGGTTGAGCTTGCAGAACTGACAAGTAGATGAATTTGAGAAACCAGGTGGAGGTCGCATATAGACCTCATCATCAAGATCGCCATGCAGAAAAGCATTATGAACATCCATTTGATGGAGTTCCCAATCACTAGCTACAGCCACATCATGAAAGGTTCGAACGGAGGCCATTTTTGCAACAGGCACAAAGGTCTCATGATAATCAATCCCATCCTTCTAATTGTTCCCAAGAACAACTAAACGCGCCTTATAGTGCTCAATAGAGCCATCAGACTTATACTTTATTCGAAACACCCACTTACATCCGATGGGTTTCTTCCCTTTTGGAAGATCAAAAAGTGTCCAAGTACCATTCCATTCTAATGCATCAATTTCGAATTTCATAGCCTCTCTCCACTGAGGATTACGAACAACATTTGAAAAACAAGTTGGCTCTGCAGTAGCCTGAACAACAACAATAAAAGCATGACGTCTAGGCGAAAAACGATCATAATGGAAATAATTAGCTATGGGATAGGAGGTACCTGACGAAACTGATCGGGAAGATGTAGGAGGCGGTGAAACATCCCAACCTCGTATGTTGTTACAAATGTAGCCACGAAGTTTCACGGAAGGAGTATGATCACGGATAGAACGGCGGGTAGGGGCTTGAACGGGAACAAGAGGAGATTGAACCCCACTCCCCCTGTCATCCATCTGCGATTGGTCATTTGAGGTGCTAGGTAAATAGTTGTCTTAAACAATGACCGAGGGAGATTGAACCCCACTCCCTCTATCATCTGTCTGCGATTGGTCGTTTGTGGAGCTAATGGTAGGCACTTGAACGGGCACTGGAGGAGATTGAACCCCACTCCCCTTGTCATTTGTCTGTGATTCGCTAGTAGGACTAGTTAAATAATAAAAAATGGATGCATGTGTAAAGTCAGATTCATGAGTGGCTAGGTCAGGTATCAAGTTTAAATGGGAAATGAGTTTCATAGAAAGTGACATCAGGCGAAACAAATCGTTCTTTTGTGTCCAATTCAATAACTACCCATCCTTTTTGACCTTTTGGATAGGCCATAAAAACACATATTCGAGCACGAGGTGCACATTTATTTTTAGACTTTGGAATAACTGACGCAGAGCAAAGACAACCCAAAATACGCAAATGATCACAACTAGGAGGTCGTCCATATATAATCTCAAACGGAGTTTTATGTTCAAGTAAAGTAGTGCACGTTCGGTTTATTAAATAATCGGAAATTATAATACAATCACCCCAAGAAGATAAAGGATGATTCACATGAAAACGAAGAGCCCTAGCAACATTTAAGATATGGCGATGTTTTCTTTCAACTCGGCCATTTTGTTGGGGGTGTTCCAACACAAGAAGTTTCGAACACAATCCCATTTTTATCAAAAAATTAACACAAGCACATAAATTCAGTACCGTTATCGCTTCGAAATCTTTTGAAGTCCTTTTCAAATTGACATCGAACCATAGAACAAATATTTTGCATAAGAGAAGCAACTTCACTTTTAGCTTTCATCAAAAAAATCCAAACACCCCTAGAACAATCATCAACAAGAGTAAAAAAATAACGAGCACCTGAAATAGTTGGGGTTTGATAGGGCCCCAAACATCACAATGAACTAAATCAAAAATGTCTAAAGCATGCGAGTTACTAACAGGATAAGTAGAACGAGTCTGTTTTGCCCTATGACAACTATCACAAGGGTCTAGACAATCATTTATTTTAATGTTTGGCAAAAATTTAAGTGCAGATAGAAATGGGTGACCTAAACGGGAATGCCAAAGGGCAGGTGAGTCTGCCTCTAACCGTGAAGTGTAAACTGTATATGCCACCACACGAAGCCAATAAACTTCGTTCCGCTCCTCACCCGCTCCAATCAGCCTCATCGAAGCCCGGTCCTGTAAAATGCATAGCTTATCAGTCACAGTCACAACACAATTGCAATGCTTCACTAACTGGGCTATAGAAATTAGATTGCAATGCAGATTCGGAACATATAGCACATTATGCAAAATCAGGTCATCACTTAATATTAAACTTCCTGCGGTCTTAGCAACAGTAGATAGTCCGTCAGGAAGCAAAGTTGTTGAAGCCGGAATTTCAATCAAATAATTCAAAAGAGATGCATTACCGGTCATATGGAATGAAGCCCCAGTATCTAAAATCCACTTAAAATCAAACATACCCGAGAGTTTGGAAGTGGCTCCGTTATTAGCTGATTGAACCAAATTCATCAAAGTAGCTAATTGGTTTTTTGTCAAACTTGTACCAGCACGATCTTGAACGCCTAAGGACTATTTCCCCCGTCACCATTGCTGCTCTGTGCAGCACTAGCAAGTCTGGGTAGCCATGGAGCTTGTAGCAGGTGCGCTGCAATTGTCCAATTTCCCCGCAATCAAAGCATACAGGGCGCTCGAAATCGGAACAACCACCGGGACCTCGACTCGCATCCTTGCCTCCTGGATCTCCTTTTCGATCGCCAGCATCACTATGCTGTTTAACATATTTTCGATCTGAACAAGAACCACGCCTTTGCACAGCAAAGGCACCACCTTCAGCAGACTTCTCTTCCTGAATCTTGGATGCCAACTATTGCGTCTCTTCCGTGACCAGCCAGGAGTACGCTTTGTTGAGCCTCGGCAAGGGCTCTTGGGCCAGGACATGGGACCGTACAATGCTGAAACCAGAGTCCAACCCCATCAACAATTGGTGGACCTTGTCTTCCTCACGATCCGTTGCGACCGATGTTGACCACGAGCACACAGACTTCCCGCAGGAACATGAGCGATCCTGTACGTAGTGCGAGAGTTCGTCCCACAACTTCTTCAAGGAGCCAAAGTAGGTGGCAATGGTCTATCTGTTCTGAGTACAGCGAGCCAAGTCATGCCTCAATTTTGAACACGAGGTCCGTTGCCAATCGAAAACCTTTGTTGAAGGTCATCCCATAATTCTTTCGATGTGTTGAAATAAGTAATTGACGACCGAATCGACTCGTCAATTAATTGAATAATCCATCCAATGATCATGGAGTTTACGCTCCACCTATCATCCATATCTGCCAAGTCGTCTAACTTGGTAATTGATCCATCGACAAATCCCAATTTTCGCTTTGCTCTCAAGGCATTCCGAAAACACAACTTCCAATCCGGATAGCTGTTTCCTTTACGAACCACCGGACAAATCTTCAAGCTTGGATGATCTGAGGGATGAAGATAGAATGGTGAGTTCACCGGCTTTACACACGATTCAGTCTTTTGATCTTCTGACATGGTGAAGATGAATGATGGTTGAGAAAAGTGGTGCCCTAGGTTTATAGTATCGTGTTTTGCTCTGATACCATAACAAACAATGGAGGCTCCAAAATATTCGATTTCTCATTAACCTAAAACAAGTATTTATACTAGGGCTTTACAATGAACTTGGGCCTCAAGTATTAGATTTTATATTTTCTCTATACAAATAACTAATACACTAATATAATGCTAATAGTATCTTAATAATTGTCAATGTTTGACATATACAAGGTAGTTTTGTGTAGTCTTGAATACAAGGGGTTGTTTTATGGAAAGTGGATAAATAAGAGGTGGTTAAAAGAAATTCCCTTTTATCTTTTCCATGTGTTTGATTCTCATTAGCATTGCATATGTGGGTTTTCAAAGTTTCTTTTTACTTGTAATGTTTTGACTAGTGATTTTGCTTTTGAATGTTCTTTTCATTTTTTTTTGTGTGTGCAGGAACGCTAAGATCCCTATTATGTACGACTATATTTTGTATCTAAGATACAAAATTGTAGAAGTAATATTTTCAAGATCGTTTTTGCAAAAAAGCCAGATCTTATTTTTGTGTGAAAATTAGTTTGTAGGTAAAATTAGCATTCTATTGTGTCAAGCACATGGGAAGGTGGTAGACTGGCAGACGACAATGATAGTGCGCTGTGTTTTTTGTTCAATGTATTTGGGAACTGAACGAGTATAACTCTAAAAATGCAAGTAGCTAGAGAACTCAATTCAAGGAAAATCACAAGTGAAAAATCAAGGAAAATCACTCATAGTCGTAGAGTTTGATGTACTTGTGTATATGGTTGAAATTGGGATTCCAATGACTTGTCATTGGCCAATGTGGCAATGCTTTGTGACACATTAGCCTAGTTTTGCCAAAAGCATGAAAAGTAGAAAAATCAAAGAGCAGAGGACAAACAGTCATGTCATGGCTCTTAAAAGTGGGTTTGCTTTCTGTATTTAGGAATCGGCATTCAATGCTCTGAGAAATAAAGTGTCAAATAATGAATAACATAATGTTGAGTACGGGTTCATAAATCATAATGTTTGAGTACGAGTTCCAACCCGACTGGATTTGAATTGAGTACGAGTTCTATATAATCAAATTATGATTTAAATTAAATTGGATTATAATATATTATGGTGCATGTGAGCGGATAAAAATTAAGTACCCCGTCATAAATGTATTTTATTTATTATGTTTTTTATATTTTTTAGTATTTTAATATAAAATTAAATATGGCGGTTATTCGACATCATGGAAGATTTTATCTTAACGAAAAGAAAAAACTTTCGCTTGAAGTAGGGAGCAAGATATCGTTTGATTGGGTTGTAAGGCACTGGGCCGACCCTAGAGGGTTGATTTTCGGCCCCTTGGCCCCTGCCCTCTCTCTTCATTATAAACACACTTCTTCGCCGTGTATGAAGAGCATATAGACACACATATTCATAGATTGAACATGCTAATATTTGCTTAGCTTATTTGTTTAAGAAAACTCATATTCGCTGAGCTCTCTAGATTTTCTTGTCTTTACCTTGACTCCCAATCGACGATTGTTCTTTTGACTTAGGCATCAGAGGTGGATTAGGGGATTCCCACCCTCTTTTTCCATTGTTTTGTAGGTCTTAGGTTGAAAAAGCAATCAGAACAGAAGGTGAAGAAGGAGATATCAATTAGTGCATTGAAGGTGGAATTTTTGTGTACTAACAATTGGTGCCGTCTCCAGTCTAGATGGTAGGTGATGGCGTCCGTGACCATTAGGTCACCGAGTTCGAATCCCCCCTCCCCCGTTGTAATGGCCTAAGTGCCTCCTTATGAACCAAAAAAAACAATTGGTGCCGTCTGTGGGAAACGCGTACTTGATTCATGCAATTAGGGTGTTGGATTCGATCCCTGAGAATCAAAAAGTGGTTTTTAATAACCTTGGGGCAGCCACGCAAAGCGAAATCGAGTGCAACACCGTTAGCGAACAGATTCGCAACCGCGGAATAGTGGTTCAAAACCGCAGACCCACCTCACGCGACCGCGGAATGGGGAGCAAAAGCGCAAACTTCGAAGTTCGTTCGGAGAATCAAACCCTAGCGCTTCTTGATCAAGTTAATCTCGATATTTGCCCGAAGGATCAGACTTTTAGCAACCCGAGCAAGGCCACTTGCCCGGAAACGACCTGAACCGTGACCCGACCCCTCTCGCTAGCATGACTGTTCATCGCACATATCGTCAGGGATTCGATTCAAGTGACGAAATCGACAGTCGTAACACTTTGTGGCCTAAATCTACTGGATTTATCAGGCTTGGAACTCAGCGATGCGTGTTGCTGAATTCGAGAATAACCGAAGAGTTCAAGATCACGAGCCATCGGGACGAGCAACCACGATCGTGGAGCGGAACCACGACCGCGACCTGGTGAACCGCGACCGTAGGTTGCGTAACTCCGAGCCCTAGGCGCCAAACCGCGAACAATACCCTAGTTTGGTCAGCCCTCACGATGAACAAGGCCAATCTTGCCATGACGGGTCCAATCCTGTTCGTAGTGACAACCGTATATCTTTGGCATCTGTGCCCAATGGCGGGAATGGGACATTAACCACCGTCGGGGATGAAGAAGAAGTTGAAATCACCCATGCTTTGGCTTCTACTTTGAGAGAGAATGAGAAGATCCAAACTAGGTGTGCTCAGGTTGAGTCCCGCTAGGACCAAGCCTTAGAAGAGATTGTTAGATTAAAGCATACCTTGGATAAGGTTCTAGTGTTATTGAATTCACCAATAACCGCCATAGTCCTCAACCAATAAGCTCTGACAAATTAGAAGAGGTGCAAGTAGATTACGAAAGCGATCGTAGGGCGCCTAGAAGCTGGTGAAGGGGCCATCATCACGGTCGACCCCGCGTAAGAGGTCCCGAGCCGTAGACCCCCTCTGATGACTTAAATGACTCCAACAATTATGGAGATCACCGCAGACAGAACCGCGACCGCGGGGACCTTGACAAAAAACGTGAAAAAAGCCGAAAAACCCTCTAAAAAGAACACGCTTCCACGCGCCTCTTTTTGCCTCCCTTCGTTTGTGCCAACCCTAATGCTTCCTTTGGGAGCTTGATCCCTTAGGTCTCTTCAATTCTTCGTGTGTGCTTTGGCCCCTCATTCTGTGAATCCGCCTTCATCTTCTTGTTCATCCTCTCTTTAGGGGTTCCTCCCTCTCTAATTTTGTTGGTTAGTTGTTTTGATTCTTCCCATTTTGATGAATCTTTAGGGTTCTTAGATATTTTCGATCTATGGCTTGGATCTGAGGTCGCCTCTATATCTCTCAACCTTATTCGGTTTCAATGTCGATATGACCCTTTCAATACCCTTCTCCTTCGCCTTTTTCTTGCCTTTTCTCCTTCCCTCCCTTGGAGCCTTTGGTTTAAGAGTTTTCAGATTGCCTTCTTTTGCTGTGTGGCTCTTTCTCCCTTGTTTTGTGTGGATTTGATGTGGGTGGTTGGTTTTGTTGGCCAATTTGTGAATTTTGAAGGTTGCAACCTTGTTATCTTTGCTCTTATTGAGTTCTCGGGCTGGATCTTAGGGTGCTCTGCTTTGGATTCCTCTTTATTTGAAAAAAGAGGATTGCTCAAGCTTAGAGAAGGGTTGTAACGACCCGAGCCGAGCTAAAATTTGAATTGATCAAGCTTGGCTCGGTTAAAGATAGGAGAGCTCGAGCTCGAACGCAAGCTTGGTTCAAGCTCAAAATCTTGTTTGACCTTAAAATTTTCTTTGAGCTTGGTTCATTTATATGCTCACCGAGCATGAGTTTAGATCGCGAGTCGCTCATTTAGTTTCTTTGTGGTAGAAACTCGTGAACAACTTGTTTACATGATCATCTATACAAACAAATTAAATTTAAAATTAAACTACGTAGTTTGAGAGAGACCACGAAAACTATATATATAATATAATATAATATAATATGAGAAAGAGTCGTGTAATAATGGTCGCCCAGGTGAGAATTAAGAATAAATCTTTCTCGTCCCTTCCAATAAATCAACGCCCCTGATTAAACATTCATTAAAAAGGATAAAATACGGCACGGGCGAATTTTTCCCGTATTATTTGCGTAGTTTTCAATAAAATACGACACGGTCGAATTTTTCCCGTATTTTTCGAAAAATACATTTTTATGTCACGCGCCCAGTTTGTTCATCAAAACTAGAGATTTGTTCATCAATATTCTCCAATTGTTCATTAATACTAACTAATTGTTCATCAAATCTTTTCATAACATTGTTCATCGATTTTAAACTTTTTTAATTTAATTTTTAGCATTATATAAATACAATATTATCTAGTTTTTGATGCACGTATAATTATTTTCAAACCAGAAATGGTGTTCTGATTGTTAAAGATAAGGTCATTACGACACTTCCAAGTTGTCTACAACATATAAGCAAAAGTTGAACCCCTAAGGTCTTCCTTTTCAAGTTCAATAATTGATGTCAAACAATTGTCTATTACTCATAACGACATCGAGGAAAAGCTAAAGGTGTCATTTGACAGACCAAGAAGATACAAGATGCAAGATGCGACTCATGCTCTTCAAGATCATTTAGGAGCTATGACCGATCAAGCTTCACAACCTCCATGGATTACCATGCTTAGAAATCAAGTTTAGACAAACCCGAGCTTGGATTAAGAGGTCTCAATGCCCATTTTTGTTCATTGATATACTTCTATTTGTTCATCGATATAACCTTGTTTGTTCATTGGCATACCATTATTTCTTTATTGATTTACCCATATTTTTTCATTGATATACTCCTATTTTTCATTGATATAACCTTGCTTGTTCATTGATATACTCTATTTGTTCATGGATACATCCCTATTTGTTCATTGATATAACCTCTTTTTGTTTATTTTTTTTGATGAAACCTCTTTTTGTTTATTGATATAACATTGTTTGACCATTATTTGTTCATTGATATACCATATTTGTTCATGGATATACCTCTATTTGTTCATTGATATAACCTTTTTTGTTCATTGATATAACATTGTTTGTCCTTTGTTTGTTCATTGATATACCATATTTGTTCATGAATATACCGCTATTTTTTCATTAATATAACCTTATTTGTTCATTATTATATCCTTATTAATGAATTGAAATAAACTTATGTTTCTGTGTCAATACCATCAATTTGTAGATTTAGGACTATCTATTTGTGCATTTTTGCGCTTATTTTGTGCTTTAAGGCTATCTTTTTTCCTTACTTGTATAATTAGTTCACTCACTTACTCATATAATTAGTTTCAATACACATATATATTTATCTAGTTTATGTACTTGTTATACGGTGTATGATAAATGAACGAGTCAGCTACAAACCGAAGAGGCTAGTGCTTGTGCCTTATTTAGCTATGTTCAGAGCCTAAGAAGTAGCCACACGTTTCACATTAGCAAAAATAACAAATCCAAATTAAGAGGCCAAACAAGACAATACCGAGTCCGACATTAAAACAATTAATTTTGTCAAACACATGGCTAATTATGATGCACACACATATATTAATGAATACAATTTCGATATATATTCGTCCATTTTTTATTTACAAACAATAGGTTTTTGATGCACAAAAAATAGTTTTTATATGTACAAAATCACAGTGTTGATGAACAATCTGGATGTGCTTCCTATTATCGTGTTTTATGAACAAAATCACGGTGTTGATGAACATATTGCATACAATTTCGATGAACATTTATCCATTTTTATGTACAAACAATAGATTTTTGATGCACAAGCAATACTTTATTTATGCACAAAATCACAGTTGTGATGAACCAAATCACAATATTGATGAACAAATTAACATTATTGATGAACAATCTGGGCGAGCGTTCTATTTCCATTTCTTTCAAAAAGCAAGCGAATAATTCGCCAAAAATTCGCCCGTGTCGTTTTTCCCCCCTTTTAAGTGAAATGATCAGCGTCTTTGGTTTTTCTTCATCCAACGGCTCTTGTTCTTTCTTATTTCGTACATGGGCGCCCATTCGCACCTGAACCGGACCCATGTAATATAATATAATATAATATAATAGTGGAGCTTATGCATGAACTTATAATTCAATTTGTTATGAATGTATAATTGAGCTTTCTCATTATCATACAATCGAGTTTGATCATGTACAAACGAGCCAAGTTTTATTCTATTCAAGCTTAGGTTAATTATCTTTCGATGCTTAAAATCGCGTTCAATGAGCCGAACACAGAATAAATTTAACCAAGCTGAATAACAAGTTGCTCACGAATAACTCTGTTCATTTACAACCTAATTAGAGAAAGTAGATTTTAGTGAAAATTGGTACGAAACGCTCTCTATGACAATTCCGAATCCTGAAAGTTCTTTGGCGAAAGTCGCCGATGTAAATGAAATGCAAATGGATATTTCTGCTAATGCTAGGCCCCCCGGGGGATCCACCAGAAACGAGGACGTCTTGGAAGGATGTTGTGGTCACGGGTAATGCTATAAACCAAAAAACACATAATGGAAAAGATTTCGGTTCATTTTCCCGATGGAGAAGATGGAGACCCTGCAATTGTGGTTGCTTAGGAAGTGATGGAGACCCTTGCTTCGGTTTGGAAAAGATCAGTGGTGGTCAAGTTGTTGGGTCATCCAATTGCTTTCCAAATAATGGAAAAGATGAGTCGGGAGATGTGGCGAACCAACTATCGTCTTCATATACTTGATCTTACACATGGATGCTTCTTGATTCGATTTGAGAAGGAGAGGATTATTAGATGGCATTGACTTACAGTCCATGGACGGTTTTTGGAAGAGGTTTAACGTTTCGTAGTTGGGCTCCCATTTTACGTGCTTCGGATCCTATCAAAACTAAACCTGCGTGGATTCGAATCTCTAAACTTCCCATCACCCTTTTATGAAGAAAATGTCCTTTTGAAGGTCTCTGAAGGAATTAGTAAATTGATTAAGGTCAACACTCTAACGATGTAAACCAATCGAGGAAAATTTCATAGGATTTGCGTCGAGATTGATCTGGAAAGACCTTTGAAAGGAACCATTAGCATTAATGGCGATCGTTATCTGGTCGAATATGAAGGGATCCCTACTATTTGCTACGGTTGTAGGCGTTTTGCTCATCTAAAGTTAAGTTGTCCTTTCTGGCCAAGCCAATCGACGAACATTGAGAAAGACAGTCAATAAGAAAAAAATCGGCCTCATCTCGCAAGAATACGGATGATCAAAACAGTCATCTGGCTGATTCAAATTTTTCGGCACCGACCACAGCCCATGAGGCAGCCAAAACCGGTAAGGGATACTACGGCGAGTGGATGGTCCCGGTAAGGAAGCCTAGACCTGCAAAAGGAAACTCTAAACCCAATCCAGTCGAAGGAGCAAACAAGGAAAGTTGTGGGCAAAGAGGGATATCAGAAGAATGAGAAGGCTAAAGGAAAATTGTTTCCTTCGACATCGGGTCTTTTTTCCTGAGATAAATCAATTTGAGGCTTTTTCGGTTCATGAAGAGGAAATTGAGGGAGATATATCGAGAAAGGATAAGGTGGTTAGCGAGAATGGTGGAAAGTAGGCAAATCAAAAGATTTACAAGGAAACCAAGAAGGGAAAAGGGGCTTCCTCAAAACAAGGAGGTGGAGGTCAAAACAAACAGATTCACACACACAAGAAAAGATGACGGGCCCAGTCCTGGTGGTTCCAAAAAAGAATGATAGTGGTCCGGTTGTATTTAAAGCTACGGAGGGAAGTGGGCCATCTATCAACAAAGCTAATCAAAGCAAAGGGAGATAAAAGGCCTAAGAAGAAGAATCTCGGGCCAGGATAGTAATATTGAAAGCCCAAATTTCTTGGGCCTCCTCCAAGGTGCCTCCCTTGGTGCAAATCCGAAGAGAAAGAGCCCTTATATTGATATAATCGAAGCGTTCGAGTCTAATAGTATGATTGGATCAAGTCATTCAAGGCCGCCAAAATTGCTACACAATGATGGTGGTATAGTTGAAGACACGACTTCAGCTAGAGATCAGCCTGAAGATCAGATCATGACAGAAAATCCCCTTTTTATGGTGGATAGTAATGCCCATGATGCGGCTACTAACATGGGACACCAGGGAGATACCGCTATTGAGGATTCCGGCCTTTAGGGACATGGTTTTTAAACGTTTTTACCTCTTTTATTCGATTGTTTTTCTATGAATTGTCTAATTTGGAATTGTTTTGGTGTAGGAAAACCAAGATTTCGACGTGCTATTCGTTATATGTGTAAAATTCACAAAATTGATGTGCTTGCTCTCTTTGAACCAAGAATCTCGGGAGAAAGAGCTTAGGATGTTTGTGATAAATTGACTCGGTCTACCTTCTCTAATTATGTTTGGGTGGAAGCTACTGGTTTTGTGGGTGGAGTTTGGCTTATTTGCAAGGATGATAAAGTCAAGTACCACAATATTATAAAACACATGGATTTCATTCACGCATATTTTACTGACCAAGGCATTGATGTGCATATCTTTGCTATCTATGGCCCTCCTTCTACGGGGCATATATTGGATTTCTGGAAGGATCTTTATAGTTCTGTTCAGAGGGTTTTGGGGTCCGTCTTTATTGATAGAGACTTTAATTGCATAAGGTTCTTTCATTAAAGACATGGTGGGACTGGTAGTCTTCGCGAAGACTCTGACAAATTCAATAAGTGGTGTAGCAACCAGGGCGTTATAGACATGGGCTTTGTTGGACCTAAATTCACGTATAGTCGGAGATTGTCAAACACGAGCATTGTGCAAAAGATACTGGACCGGATTTTCATGAATATTGAGGGGAGATTAAAATTTAGACATCTCCCTAAGTTATCTTCTGATCACTGCCCTCGCCTTCTCTCTCTTGAACCTGTTGTTAAGTTTAACCAAAAATCAACCGCTGGAGGCGCCATGATATTGATACTCCACTTGCCTTATCTTTGCTGCGTAAAGTGCTACTCAAGTCAAATGAAGAATCTTTCGGGAATATTCATCAGAAGAAGAAGTGGTTAATGGATAGACTTGATGCTCTCCAACAACGTATTTGTTATGATAATTCTCCCTCTCTTCTTTGTGTTAAAGCTGAGGTTTTGGAACATAAAGAGTTATTCTGGCTTCAAAAATCTAGAGAGCAATGGCTTGCTCTTGTTGACAAAAATACAACCTTTTTTCACATCTCTACTATTGTCAGACACAAGCATAATCGGGTTGTCGATCTTAAGGATGATCATGTTAGATTGATTGACAATACAAAGGATTTGGAACAGTTGGCTACTAATTTCTTCTGTAACCTTTACATTGCTGAGAACAATAGCTATGTCAATTTGTCGTTGGTGAACACATGCTTTCCGGTTTTAACTAATATTCAGTTCTAGAGTATTATCACGTTGGTTTCCAGTGAGGATGTTTGGGCTGCTGTTAAAGGTATGGGGCCTTATAAATCTCCAGGAGTGGATGGGTATTAGCTTGGCTTTTATCAAAGATGCTAGAATGTTGTTGGAAATTCAGTGATCTCCTTTGTTAAAGACTTTTTTCGGTCTTCGCAACTTCCGGAAGGGATTAATGACACCCTAATTGCTTTGATTGCGAAGGTTGATAAGCTTGAAAGAATCAATCAATTTAGACCGATAAGTCATTGCAATGTCCTTTACAATGTCATTACGAAGATCTTGGTTAACCGTGTCCAAACTATGCTTATGGAGCTTATTGGATCAACTCAAGGCAGCTTTCTCCCTGGTAGACTGATTACGGATAATTTTGGGAGTTCTCAGGAGGTCATGTACTCGATGAAGAGGAAAAAAGGCAAAAGGGGTGGATGATCCTTGAGCTTGAATTAGAAAAGGCTTACTAGGTTGAGTTGGTCCTTCATTGAGGATACTCTTAAGATTGTTAGCTTTCCCGAGACGTGGATTAGATGGGTTATGGCTTGTAGAACCTCTCCACGTATGCAGGTCCTTTCGAATGGTGAGATGTCTACTCAGTTTACGGTTTCTAGAGGAGTGCGTTAGGGTGACCTGATCTCTCCGTAATTGTTTCTACTATGCATCGAGCGTCTTAGCCATTTGATAGTTGACTCGGTTTCTAACGGGAGTGGATGCCTTTTAAGTTGGCAAGAACTGGTCCAGCCCTATCACATATTTTCTCTGCAGATGATATAATGCTCTTCTCGGAAGCCTCTGTGGAAGAAATCCGGGTCATAAAAAGTGCTTGGCTATCTTTTGCGGTGTGCCGGTGTCAGGTCAAAAGGTTAGCCCAGCTAAGTCGACGATATTCATTTCCCCTAATGTTCATGCTGGTGTGATTAGACAAATCAGTGAAGAATGTGGTTTTTCGGTTAGCAATGACCTCGGCCTCTTGGTATGCCTATCTTACATAAGGAAATCAACAAAGACACTTACCCAAACTTGTTGAATAAATTCAACGTTAAGCTAACTGATGGAAAGCGAAATCCTTGAATTTTGCTGGTAGAATCATGCTCACTATGTCAGTCCTCTCATCTATGCCAGTTTACTTGATATCTTCGATGCTTCTTCCCTCGAGTGTTTGCAGCAACATTGATAAGTTGACGGGGGGTTTCATTTGGGACAGCAACAAAGACATGAAACGGATGCATAAGGTTGCTTGGGACGAGATTGTTAAACCAAAAGGAAATGGTGGGTTAGGGATCAAAACGATGGAAGAACTTAATCTTGCTCTCATGGGAAAGATGGGATGGCGATTTGTCATGGATGAAGGGAGTCTTTGGGCGACGGTTCTTAAACACAAGTACACGACCACAACTCTTGGTGAATATGATGTTGCTTCGCATTTATGGAAAAGTGTGATGAAAAGGCCTCTCAAGTGTTGTTATAAAGGGCGTGAGATGGTGTCTTCGAAATGGTCAATCTATTTTCACTTTTGGGAGGACATTTGGCTCTTGGATACTCCTCTGAAATTTGAGGCGGTGAAAAGGGCCAACAATATGCAATTAAAGCTTCATGTTAGGGACTATTGGCAGGATGGATTGGGTTGGAATTGGTCGTTGCTGGTTCAAAATCTTCCGTCTAATGCTCTGCTTAAACTTACAACACTTTTTGTTGACGAAGATGATGACAATGACGATGAGAGCAGCTGGATTCATACCTCCGACGGAAATTATTCAGTTGCGACTAGCTACAATCTGTTGAAGGGACTGCTGAATGAGCAGTGTGTGGATGGCTCGATTTGGCGGAACACTTGGAACTTGGAAGCCCGTGAAAAAATTAAGCACTTTATATGGCTTGCTATCAAAGGAGGCGTTTTGTCTAATGCTGAACGTCATCGGCGACACTTGACTAAGGATGCTCGATGCCCTTGTTGTGGCTTTTCTGATGAGACCTACGAACATCTTTTCAAGGACTGCGGCAAGGTTAGAGTCGTTTAGCTTAATTTTGATTTTATTGAATGGTTTTCGGAAGTTTTTCAGGTTTCATTATCCTCGTGGTTGAGAATCAACCTCACTGCAAGTTGGCGGGTCAACAGTTTGGAGTGGCGTAATGTCTTCTCCCTTACTTTGTGGTGGATTTGGATTTGGAGGAACGATATCATCTTTAAAGACCAAGTTGAAGTCTAGAACAAAGGCAATTTCATAGATGGGAAAATTCAAGAGTACCATCAGGCTTCGAGTAAGTTTTCTCGTCGCTGCAGTATATATCTTGGAGCTGGCCGAGGGAACATTGGATAAAAATGAACACCGACAGAGTTGTCAGGGAAGGTAAAGCGGTTGCTGCTGGAGTCCTAAGAGATGAGAAAGGGCAATGGATTGGTGGATTTGTGCACAATAATGGCTCATGTACGGTTCCCATGGCGGAATTATGGGGCTCCTTAATGGTGTAAAATTAGTTTGGGAGAAAGGTCATAGGCAGGTAATCATCGAATCTGACTCTCAACTTATTATTCTCATTAGTGCAGAGGTGCGCCGGCTCCATCCTCTCTTTAGCCTGGTGGAACAATGCCATGGCTATATCAGTACAGATTGGAGCATCCAGTTCCGACACATCTATCGTGAAGCAAATATGGTCGCAGATCACCTTGCATCTTTTGCTTTTTCTTTCTCTTTAGGTTATCATGTATTGCTTGCCCTGCCAAAGAGAATTATTTTATTGTTTTTTGATGATGTAAGGGGTCGGGCTATTTCCCGTTTGCTGACTACTTAGCCCATTTTTTAATATTAATAAAACACTCCCTTGAGGAGCCGGAGAGTACCGTGTCTCTTTCTAAAAAAAGAGAAAGTAGATTTTAGGAAAAATTAGTGCATTAATGGTACATTGGTCCCACCATCACGGGCAATATGAGGTGATTAGAACAAACATTGGAAGATGCCAAATCGCAATAAACCTCTGAAGTTTGAGCATAGCTAGCTGTCCAATATTTTATTTGTCAAAGCTTGATGAATCTTAGTTTGATGGGATTTTAAGCCAATAAATAAATGGCACGACATGAGGAATTGATGTTTGTGCTTGTTGCTTATGAAATAACATTAATGTCCGATAGGAATTTGTCGAGGAAGATATGAATATAAAACGGATAACAGAATAGTAGCATCTCTCGTGCGCCCTCTCCCTTCATTGAGTATATAACCTTTCTCTTCATTTTGCGAATTAGAATCAACAAGTGCCATCATGTTTTATAACATATATAAGATCGAATTACATCATTCGACAGCAAGAGAGGCCAAGGTACAGTCCCTCTGAACATGAAATTCATCTATACACATGAAATCGACAATTTATTATATTGACCTATAACCTATTGCAGTAGTAGTAGTTCATTGATTGCAAGGTCCCTCCTACCTTGAAAATGAAACGCCACTTAGATATTACTTTCATGTGCCCAACCAACGCGGTTGATATATTGGGTCAACTTTTATGGGTTGTAGTAACCAGGCCCATAGCTTTTCTTTCCGAATTTCGAAAGTTAGGGATTCAGAAAATTTAAATCTCTTGTCTTCTCGTTTATTAATTCCACCCTTTATTTTTTAAGGCGGTTCGTTTACGCACTCCCAAATTTGTATTGCGCACTCCCATATGGGAGGGTTTATAACCAACACAAAAAAAACCGTATTTTGGAAAAACTTTGAACGGATTTAGAATCCGTACAAAAATTAACACCCGGTTCAGTAAAAAATTGGTCTTCCTAGGGGTATAATCATCAAACCAAAATCCGGTTCAGTAAAAAATTAATGCCTAGGACAACGTTGTTTCCAGCCAAAATTCGATTCCGGTGTATAATTGCCGAACCCGCAAAATCGAATCGGGTAGTTTAATTTATGGGCAGTTTTTGGATTCGCGCATCTTGAACCTGATTTAAAAAAATATATTTGCGGATGCTTAATCTACACAGATTGGGGTGCGCATCAGAAAATAATAGAGTGCGTTAAATTTTGACGTTTTGAATTATTGAACTTGGTTGACTAATTACTTGATGCCTCCACTCTTTGAATTAAAAATGAAGTCTTGTGCCAATCACCGTTAACTTTGACTTTACATCTGCGAATAATACTACGACAGATGATGTATGCTTTTTATTCTGCATCATCGAATCAATGTTTATGGTGAAGTAGATGTTGGGAAATCGGCCCACCCAAGACTCTTGTACACCCACCGAAACTCACCGACACAAAGACACAATTTTACAAAAGTGACTTTGTAATATATAGTGAATGTACAAGATATTACAAGACACGGGAAACTCGACACTCTTATATGATGGGACACCCACACACTCTAACTTACACGTGTGACGACACCTCACTCTCATTCGATCGAGCTAGCTCACACCTCCTAGTTGAGCTTTCTTACTCGATCTAACAAACCCATTTGATCACTCACTTGAGTGATGATCCACACTATTACACACACTTGCCTATTTATAGGCATGTCACCCTATTTACATCACTAAAGAGAATTCTAGAGAATCCTAGACGAAGTTTCATCTAAACTAGTCTAGATCTTTCCCATCTAGATAACTCCTTACAAATCTAGAATAATCTAAGACATTCTATTTACAACTCTCTCCACATTTCTAGAGAGTTCTCTAACAACCTACAGTTATCTAGAAGCATCCATAACATTCTAACGTCTTCTAGAATCTTCCAAAAAGTTCCAAAGTCTTCTAGAATCTTCCGCATCCTTCTAGCATCTTCTAGATTCTTCCATAACCTTCTTGCATCTTCTAGAAGCTTCTAGAAACTTCTGTTACCTTCTAGATATTTCAAATATGAAAATATGAATTAATCTTCAACAGTAGATAATAATTCTAACATTTTGTAGATTATTCATGTTTTTCAAGAATACATAGTTTGTTATTCAATTCTCTATTGTCTTCATTGACTACCAGCTGTATTCCTCATCGGAATCCTTGCTCAATCTTTCAGCTATATAGTTGATCTTGTGATTAGCGCAGTCATTGAGGGGTTTCTAGGAAAACTAGGCTCAATATCCTTCAAAGAAATCATCAACCAAATCAATGGACTAAAACACAAACTCAAAAGACTTGAGAAGACCTTGTCTGCAATCAACGGGGTGCTTCTTGATGTTGAGCAGCAACAAACCACAAACAAGTTTGTGGAAAACTAGCTTTGTAATCTAAAATACATGGCCTATTTTATTGATGATGTGCTCAATCTGATTTCACCACAAGATTTGGAGCGAAAAATCAATCAAAAAGCTCCTAGAGGAAGACGATTACTAGCATGTTCCCACGTAATAGTTCGGCTGAAGAGTTCAAGGTCATTTGTTGCAGGGGAAGATATTGCAGATGACTGGAGGAACTATGGCTTCCAAGAAAACAGTCCCCCTTCTCCTATTTGTTATTGTAATAGTGAAAAAACACATGCTCTTTTGTTGAAGACTCTTAGTTTTTGGAAGAAAGCATGATAGAGAAAGGGTCGTCAATTGTTTGCTAACCTCGTCAACCCATGAAGTTCAGTATCCACATGTTGACCCCATCCTTAGAATAGGGGGCATGGGGAAAATAACACTAGCTCAATTGCTAATCAATGACGATAGACTTGCTTGAAACTTTTAGCTGAGAATATGGGTCTACATCGCTAAGAGGTTTGTTCTAAAATCTATAATAGTAAACATTATTCAATCTGATATTGGCGAGAACTACTCACACTTGATTCTGGATGCCTTGCAAAAGAAGTTCAACTATTATTTGGCTGGTAAGACATTTCATATCGTCTTAGATTATGTATGGATAGAGGATTCGAGGCAATGTATGAGTTTAAAGGAGTTTTTGGCTATTGGGGGAAGGTGGAGCTCAATTATAGTGACAACTCGCGAAGAAAGGGTTGCTTGTCTCACTAGAACCATGAAATTGTACGATTTCAAAGGGTTATATGAAGATCCTTCTTGATCCATATTTGTGAAGTGTGTATTTAATGAAGGTGAGGAGGAAAAATATCCATTGTTGGTGCAGATTGGCAAATCCATTGTTGGTGATGTATGGATAGAGGATTTGAGGCAATGTATGAGTTTAAAGGAGTTTTTGGCTATTGGCGGAAGGTGGAGCTCAGTTATAGTGACAACTCGAGAAGAAAGGGTTGCTTGTCTCACTAGAACCATGAAATTGTACGATTTCAAAGGGTTATATGAAGATCCTTCTTGGTCCATATTTGTGAAGTGTGTATTTAATGAAGGTGAGGAGGAAAAATATCCATTGTTGGTGCAGATTGGCAAATCTATCATTAGGAGGTTCAGGGGAGTTCCTCTAACAATGAAGTCATTGCGAAGTTTATTGAACTATAAGAGAGATTATTGCAATTGGAAACGAATTAAAGAAAGTGAGGTAGGGAAGATTCTTTGAGGGCCAAATGATATATTCCCATCATTAAAACTCATCTTTGATCACACACTACAGCCTATATATGGATGGAACAAGGATTCTTACAATTCATAGAAAGGAGTGAAAATTCATTATTTGTAGGATAGAAGTTCATTGATGAACTTTTGTCTAGGTCTTTCTTTTTGCTGCCTAGCTATAACATCACAAAGAAACATGTAGTGTTTTTGGTTGAAGATTTCATCTGGATGCATAGATGGGTTAATCATTCTCAGATATGCAACGAGGATGCTATTTCTCACAAGGGTTTAAAACCTCTGATGAAAAGTTAACATGTGTTGAAACGCATGATTTAGTACATGATTTGGCTGCATATATTGCAAGGGATGAGACGGTTGTGGTAAGCAACAATAGACATAAGATATCATCAAAAGTCAAGAATATAGTGTGGGATAAACAGGAGTATATGATCTATTTGTAAAAGTGTTTCCCAAGGGTCTCTTAGAAGCAAGAAAGGCACGAAATTTTGCATTCTTATACCCAATGGATTATATTTGCAAAGGATTTCTTGATACTCTTATTTCCAAGTTTAAGTGCTTACGAATCCTAATGTTTATTTGGTGTGACTTTGAAGAGTTATCGGATTTAATTGGGGATTTGAAGCACCAAATATACCTTGATCTACGTGGCAACTTCGTACTCAAATGGATCCCTAATTCATTATGCAATCTAGTAAACCTCAAAGTGTTTGATTTCGGTGAATGTGATTGTTTTGAAATGTTACCGAAACATGTTCACAAACTAACCAACGTAAGAACTCTATTGATAACATCCAAATCCATATGGTTACCAAAAAACGCCTTCAAAGGTGGAACTCCCTACAAGTGTTGAAATTAACTTTTTTGTCCAAATCTTGTATCCTTGTCAAAGGAGTTTGGAAGTCTTAAGAGCCTTAAGTGTATTGATAATCCGAGTATATAATAGACTTAAACGTCCAAATAGCATGAGAAACCTGACAAAGCTCAAGCATATAACTATCCATAGTTGCAGGAAACTAGATTTGACAGGATTGAATGGATTGCGTGATGTAAGGAGTCTTCGATGTCTGGTCATTATAACCTTCCAAGACTGTTGGAAGCCCTAGATGTGGGAAAAGCCGCTATCAATTTGCAATACATTAGGACCAGAATGTGTGTTAGCTTCAGATCATTGCTTGAGAGCTTAAAGAATTGCACTTATATTTTGAAGTTACAAGTGTTTACTTGTCCAAATCTGACTTCCTTGCCAAGTGGTGTTGATGATTTGATTAGTCTGCAAGAGTTGAGGATTTTTGGGTGCCCTGAGTTAAGTTGGAGGTGCCAAAGAGAAACGGGCCACTTCGGGCACCTCATTTCTCACGTTCTTGAAATACACATTGAAGAAAAGGTCATCCAAAGCCAAGATCCTTAAGCTATTCGCGAGCAAGCATTTATGGTCTCCCTTTGATCTTCTTTTTGTTTGTAGGCTCCTGTACATTAGATTTAGATGGCATCTTGTACATTTGATTGGTTTTTCCCTGTGTGCTAGTTTAGTGACTAATATTTTAAATATAAGTAGAACTTTGTCATCGCAATGTGCTGATTTTTGTTCGTGAATGTATTTGCAAGCAAAAACAAGAGATTCTTAGTAGAAAGCTTAAAAGGGAGAGTATGTCATGGGGCTTCTTCTTTCATCGTAAATGTAAACAACTAAACCTCTTGAACATTGTATTTGCGGACGATCTCCTTGTGTTTTGTAAGCCCATGATGGAGTCAAAGAAGATTGTGACAAGGTGCTTCAAGTCTATCCGGGAAGAGTCGGGGTTGGTCAAGATCACATCTAAAACTCATTTATTTTTTGGAGGGGTGAGGGAGATAGGTTAAGGATGGCGAGTGAGCTCGACTTTGAATTGGGGGCTTTCCCGGTGAGGTATGTTGGGTTTCCACTCCACACCAATTATGCCTCCCTTTTGAGCAAAATAACAAGCATTTTATAGTTGTTGCCTTAAAATCCTCTCTTATGCCAGGAGAGCAAAGGTAGTGATCGAGGTGCTGTCTTTTTTAGCACAAGTCGTCACCCTAACTAAAGGAGTGGTCAAGGGAGTGGAGGGCCTTTTTAGGAATTACCTTTGGTCGGAAAGGATAGGGGTTAAAAATTCTCTTATGGCTTGGGATGATGTATGTAAACCCTATGATGAGGGACTGCTTAATATCAAGGAGTTGGGTGCGTGGAACCACAAAATTTTCTTCTTCCTTGGACATGATATCCTCGTTGGGAATCATAATTTATGCATGGAATGGGTGTGGGCCAATCATACTAGGAGGGCTGATTTTTGGAGCATCACCAAGAAGAACTCCAATTCTTGGGTGTGGAGGAACCTACTCAAATTGAGGGCGTATATACGGAGTGTTCTTGAGAGAACGTCCCAAAGGGGAAGAAGGGTTGACGCCTTGGCCATAACTAGGCCGAGTGGAATGTTTGACGCCAAGGAACTCTATGAGTTGCTTAGAGACAAGAAGGAGAAAGAGTATTGGTGTGAGATAGTGTGGGGAGTGGTGAGAGCTAGAAGTTAAAGCTTTCGCCTTTTGTCAGCTCATAGAGGATGCCTTCCCACTAATGATCGCCTCTTTGAGTGGGGGTGTTAGCCATAAAGGTTTCTCCTTATACAATGCGCACCACGAGACGGTGGATCATATTTTGGGTTCATACCCATTTGTTAAACAAGTCATGGTTGGAGTGTGACATTGGGTGGGGATTCAAACCCACAAAGAGAGTGTTGTCAATTTAGGTTAGTTTTTTGTAGGCAATCAGCTGATATCTCACTAAGTACTATAATTTTATTTCATCAATATTTTTATTCTCACGTTAAATTCTGTTGTCAAGTTAGTTAGTTTTGAACAATATGTTTGTGTAGGCACGGACTTTAGAGATCCTCACACAAAGGACCTCTCAGTCCATGAAGTCCCTATGGGTAGCGGTTTGGAATGCAGATGCTAAGTTCAAGGTGAAGTGCGAGCAGGAAAAGGCGAACCGGAATGCAAATCTGATCCTCTCATGTTGCACATCGAGATGCATACACGGGGCCAAAATCGAGAGTTTATAGACCATCGATCAGCTGATATTGTTGTAAGTACTAATATATCATTTCTTCAATAAAAGGTTTGTAAATGTGTCCATGTTTTAGGCTCGGGAATGGTCAATGTGATTTAAAAGAACAATAAATATAGGTTTTTGATTTACACACACGGAAAATTTTGTAAGCGCACATAGAAATCCACGCAATGGGGATGCGCACGAATTGGTGTTGCGCGAAGGGGTAACACCGGGATTAAGAAATTGAGGGTTTCGGGGGCATGGTTGCCCAGGGGGGCCGCGCAACGTTGTTGCGAGCGAAGTAGTGTTGCGCGCAATATTGTTTCGTGCAGTCGCGCAACAGCGTTACGCTTAGTTCAACTGGCCATTGGACTTGCGCGAGGCCTCTTTGAACGGATCTCAAACTGTAAAAAAAACGGTCGAAGTTTCCCTTATAAATACCTATATCGATCTCATATTTGGCAGACCTTCATTCCACATCATTGCTTAAAAATGTCGACAGGAGAAGAATTTACGTCATCGAGCGATTATCATCCTGAGGAGGAAGATTCATCGTCAATCGATAGTTTCATAGGCAAGGATGAGAAAGGTGTATCGGGAGAAGAGTACGAAACCGATTCCGATGCATCAAGCGAGCCAGAACATGTATTTTTCAAAGTAATCTATAATATTATGTTTTTAGGATAAAAACCTCAAATCCAAATATTCTGTTTAGGATATGGTAATTTACGAATGTAGTATATTGAAAATTAGGATAGTGTAATTTATAATATTTTGTTCTTACATTTTGAAATCATAGGTTGTCGGAATAGATTTTTCTATTGCTTTCTACTACGATGGGTTGTGGAGTGACCGAAGTGAAATGCTTGATTGCGCTAGACAAACTGCAATTTTGAAGAATTTTGTATTGTTCATAAAAACGTCAAATCCAAAAAAGGTCATACTCATTCGTGACCTAGATGGTAGATATAGATGTGGCAAGAGGGTGTTGCCCGGACCGGAAAAAAGGAGCATTCATAAGCCACTTACCGATACTCCGACCAAGAAATGTGGATGTCCGTTTGAACTGAATGGGGTGCGAATAAAGGAAAAAAATGGATGGGTCTTAACGGTAAAGTGCGGACAACACAATCATCGTCTCCCCACTAGTTTGTTAGCTCATCCATGATCGCCTCGTGGTGCGAGGGTCTAGAGATACAATTTATAACCCGACCCCGTTGTAGTACGTGGTGGGTGTCGAACACTCGGGAAGTCTACTCGATCGATGTGCCTAGATACTAGGAAGCTAGAAAGGAGAGCATAAAACAAAGGAAAACAAAGGAATCAGTTGGGACCGACACTGAGGTCACGTCGGGCCCGAGGTTGGCGACAAGAGGAAGTCGGGACCGACACTGTGTAAGTCGGGCCCGAGGTATCTGGGGATGTCGAACTCAAAGTTTTAAAACTAGATCTTGGGCCTTTGGGTTCCTTCCCTCGTAGATTAAGGCTTTTCCACCCCAATTCAGACAATGAGTGATGATCGGACTAGGATCGAGTGCTTTCGCCCTCGTTCCAACCACTTCTACACCTCAATCATTGGGGAAATCCCCTTCGAAGCAAGGTCTTGAGATTGACACATGTTCACTTTCGCTACTTTGCCAATCTCAAGCCTTGATTTCCAACTTTCGCAAGGAATTGTAGCTCTATGTAGAGTGGGTTCCTTAGATCAAACACTCAAGGCTATGGAATTGGGGTTTCTAGCCTAAACCTAGCTAGGGTTTTCCCCATAACCCAAGATCAAGGAGATCTACTCCATGAGACAAGCAAAGAAAGCAATCAAATCAAAAGGGAAAGCAATCATCATAATCAATCTTAAAAGAAAGAAAAGTTTCATTCAAATCCAAAGCAATCCACAAATTCCAATCAAGGGTTTTCAAATCCACAAGAACAAAGCAAATCAAAGCAAATCTACCAACAAAACCTATCAAGACTTCCTCCCTTGGCCGATTCTCTCTCTCTTCCTTCTCCTCTCCTTCCTCCTTGCTCTCCAAGAATCCCCTTGGTTCCCTTGGAACCCCCTTTTTGTGTGTGTGTGAGGGAACCCCTTCTTAGAAGACAAGAGGGCCTTTTATAGATTAGATGAGGGGCAAAAGTGGAAGTCCACAAATTCGTGCCTTGGAGCCCAAGTAGTTCGGTGACCGACTCGGACCGACACGGAGGACCTCGGGCCCGACTTACTGTGCAACTCGGTCCGAGGTTGGAGACTTCAAAGTCGGGCCCGACGTGGTTGCAACTCGGTCCTGACCTCGTTCCACCTTCTTCTTTGTTGGCTTCTCTTGTTCTTCTTCATGGCTTGCTTCTCTCTTTCCCGCTTTAGCTCGGCGTTTGCTCCATGTCTTGACCCTCCTTCAAATCGATCCTCGATTCATGCCAAATTACCTACAAAACACATAAAATGTGCGTAGTCTCCGAATCTCATAGAAATACGGGAACTAGGCTAAAAAGGAACAAAACGCACAAGAAAAGGGGAAAAAGAAACATATTTACAAAGGAAATCACATATGAAAACACCACCAAATAGAGAGACATCAAAATACCCCATACTTAAACTTGCTTGTCCTCAAGCAATAACAATGTAAGCAAGACCGAAACATAATCTTCAAGTAAAGCCTCGTATGAAAACACATTTTAAGCACAAGTGATTGATATTCAAGCAAGATTACATCATCACATATGATTAAGTGTTCCAAGGAGTAAAGTCAATGCAACTAAGCCTCACTTTAGGGATATGTGAATGTGTATCACTCATCATGTGTTTGGGTTTAGCAATGAACACTCAAGCTCAAGAATCATGCAAGTAAGGACTTTACTATTGAAGCTAATATCACCAATTCCTCCACCTAGAGATGCCTAATGCAAAGTACACAAAGAATTTCAAACTTGGCTCAACGGAGGTCCTCAAAGAGGTTCCATTCGGCCGGGTTGTAATGGGGCTTTTGGTATTTCTCAAGGTGGGAATTATTTGGTCTTGTGGTGCTTTCAATGGGGGATTGAACAACCTAAACTCTCACCAACTTCACCAAAATTCCACAATTACTTTCACACTCACCCAAAAGACTTAACATTTTTTCCTTTCAACCCAAAATTTCACTTAACATTCCACTTCATCTTTGCTCTTATGCTTTTTGTTGGATTTTCAACACTTTCTTCACTTAAGCTCGGTCGGAACATTTTCTTCACTTAAGCTCTTTGCTTTATTCCACTTTACATTTCCAACATTTTCTTTCTTTCTTTTCTTTCTTTTTTTCATTTTTGTACAACAAAGATGCACTACCCACATGATTCATAACACCATTCTTTGCCCTTAAACCCAAGAGAATCTCAACTCTTCAAATACAATCCCAACCTCTCTTCTAAAGTCCAATCCCATAAGGGTCAAGTCATATAAGGCTAGGAATAATATTTTTGAGGAGTTTCAAACAAAGGCTTAGGCTAGAACGGGGCTACAAACAAAGGATTATCTTCATGGTAGGATATGGAACATTTATGTGACTAGAAGAATAAAGTTCAAAATCAATGTGACCATGCTAGGACAAATCTCATGACGGTCTTGGAAAATAGATAAACACCGCAATAGCAAGTTTTACTATGCATGAATGACCTAATCACACAAGAAAAATGAGGGATATGCAAATATGAACAAGCATCCCTAAAATGGCCAAAAATCAATCTCAGAAGGGTCACTCATACTTAGTTGCATAAGAACTCATCCTAGAACTCACATGTTCAATAAAACAAGCAAGATATCATGATCACATCAAAAGCAACATCTTTTTTTTAGAGGCTAAACTATCCGAAAATATGCAAAGGAATTTACATGCTAACATCATCATTAGCTTTTATTTTGGCAATCTAAGATGAGAATTTCTAGTCCAAAACCTACAAAACACAAAATCTTTTTGTTGTTTTTAACACAATTTTTTCAATTTTTTTTTATGGATTTTTGCAAAAATTTCTCTAAAACCAAAAACTCATCCAATCAAGACCAAATCAATCATCCATGTCTTTCATCAACCACAAACCAATAAGCAAACATCCCAAATACAAACTAGAAACACAAACTAAATATCCTCAAAATAACAAACAAACATAAACAAGTGAAATCATGAACACACTTACCCCCACCCTATACTTAAAATTTTGATGTCCCCATCAAACAAGGAAATCAAAACGTAAAAGCAAGAGAGAAGAGTATGAAAAGCTCACAATTTCTTATTCTTCAATGGCATGTATAGGATCAATCGAAGGGGTTGTCACGTCTACGTCCTCTTTGGAGTCTTGCTTGCCGCTCCCTCTCGTACACTTGCTCTTGTTAGAAGTCTTGTGGTGGTGGTTGGAGTTGAGGCTCCGGGCGTGTCCATTGGTCCTCACGGGAAGGGAAGTTCCCTCTCATCCACGTGTTGTAGCTATCTTGGACCCGCCATCTTTGGTCTTCCACCTCCCTAAGCTCCTCTACCTCTCGTCTAGTGTAGCCGAGGGCTCGGTTCATCTCTTGTTGGCTAGCTTGGAAAGAACTTTGTTGTTGAAGCATTTGTTGTTGTTGTTGGTACATTTGTTGTTGATGTTGGTACATTTGTTGTTGTTGGAGATTCACTTGATGTACCTCTTGGAGAACATTTTCTTGTTGAAGTTGGAGATGAGCCATTTGGTTGGCTAAGAAGGACATGTCCACCGATTGTTGTTGCTCGGGAAACACCATTCCCGGACCGTACCATTGGGCATAGCCTTCATAACCGCCACCTTGGGATTTCTCTCGCCTTGCACCGCTCCCTTCTCCACGTTCATAATGCCTCGGGACCTCACCACCATGGAATGAACTGGACCGACGTTGAGGGAAGTCGGGCCCGACTTGGTGTGTACCTCGGTCCGCCAGTGTTGGAGCATGGTGCGTGGCTCGGAGGTCGGCCATCAAGCCTTGGAGGCGCTCATCTTCTTCACTTTGCCCTTGATCGACATCCATGTCCTCCCCACGAGGTGCAAACACGAAGTTGTCTTGGTCGGAATCCGGTGTAGATGGAGGGGAGGTAAACCGAATGTGTTGAGATTGTTGTCGCCACCCTTCTCTTGCACCTTCGGGGTCACCAAATGAGTGTGGCTTGCCGGCCCACACTTGGTACCAATTTTGATACCGAGAAAGATCATAGAGGTTGTGCACTAACTGGATCGACACACCATCATAGTTTGAGTGAGGGGCCAAGGAAATCATGTAGAGCTTCTCCTTGATGATGTTGGCCTTCTTGAAATACTTCATGTTCATGAACTCAACACCATTCGGAGCCGGAGAATACTTGTCAAGATCAACTCCTAGACGCATGGCGAGCCTTGCTATCATCCCGCCGAAGTAGATCAAAGAGGAGCTTTGGAAGTCTCGCACCATCTTGACCCACTCCCATGCAAGGTTCATGGGCTTCTCGGTGTTGAAGAGCATCTCATGGAGCAACATGATCTCCTCCTTCATCGGCTTGCTCAACTCATGACGAGCATAGATTGCACACCCCAAGACTCGCACCATGACCCGAAAAAGAGGGCTAGCAATCTCGGTTGTGGAGGCGCCCTTTCTCATCTCACTCTTCCCGGCCACATGACGCCACACTTGGTTCACCTTCTCATTGTTGACACCAGCCTCTTCTCTTGGGCATGGAAACCCGAAGTAGGTAGCCAAATCCCTAAGAGTGAGATTGTGGTCCTCGTTGCCCAATCGGAAAGTGAGCGCCCCTTCCTCATCCTCCACATTATCATAAGTGCACTCGAATGTGGCCATGAATTCCGAGGTGAGGGCGGGGTAGTGAGTGTTGTCCCACCTTAGCATCCCATTAAGACCGATGTGGGAGTAGCATCTTGGAAGGGCTTGATCCATGTCCATCTTCCTCACGGCTTCCCAATCAAGCCACCTCGTGTGGTGCTCAAGCGCCATATATCTTTCATAACTCTCCACTTGCTCATCATCCTCTAAATAGACATCATCCAACTTCGGCTCTTTCCTTGACTTCTTGGACTTCTTCCTTGGCCTTTCCACATGAGAGGATGAAGCTCTTGTCTCCATGGTACCGGATTCGAAGAGTATTGAACTTTTGAACAAATAAGCAACTTAGAACTCAAATTTCCTAGATCTAGATCTAGATGGGGGACGAAGGACTATATTGAACTCGAGATTTCTACTTGGATTCGGGTTTGGGAGGCCTTTTTGTGGTTGGAACGAGGTGAAGTAGGGAGGATGTGGATCGAGTATGGTGAGGGTAGGGGCGGCCGAACTTGAGAATTTTTGAGGGAGAGGGGTTGTATTTTGAGAATGGTAGTTGATAATGAAGATAGTAGGTAGGTGGGGGATAATATTTAATGGGGGAAAGGGACAAATTAGGTCAAGGGCAAAATTGGCACTCCAACTAGTCGAATCAAGTTGGACCGACTTCATGGACCGACGTCCCTATGTCGGGCTCGACTTACCTGGGATCGATGTGGGAGTATTCGGGTCACCAATTTTACTCCATCCTCATGCAACTTCTTTCCCATATTTCCATTTAAATATTTCACCTCAAATCCTACACAACTTTGAAGGATGCACAACACCATAAATCCACAAAACACTAGATAGGGATCGGTTAGAGAAAAGCTAAGCTAAACAAAGAAAATCAAACTAAAATTACGAAAAGAAAGCTACTAGCTCGGGTTGCCTCCCGAGAAGCGCTCGTTTAGAGTTACTAGCTTGACTTCCTAACCTCAACCTTATGGCGGGTGAAACGCGGTGAATTGCTCGCCATTGTTATGCCCATTCCCATTGCCTTCATACCCATAAAACCACCAACGATGGTCTATATAGGCATGGCTTTTCGATCTCGGGCCTCTCTCATCATCCTCCTCCAATGAATGAGATTTTTCCTTCTTACTTGCTCCATCATGTTCCCCTTTTCCTACACCTGAGTTATCCAAAGAATTCCTAGGAGATTCTACCAAATCATCTTTTAAATCACTAAGGCAAATGTAGGAGTCTCCTAAGTCATCGTTCAAATCACTCAAGCAAATGTAGGAATCAAAATTTTGGGGAGAATTGTGGTCTTCACCAACATTAAAAGGATATAAGTAAGGATACTCTTCATCTCTTCTTGAGCTAGCATTGATTGTTGGCCATGAGTAGGACATTGGCGCAACATCTCCTTGAAACGGTCCCATGCTTCGAAGAGAGGCTCATTCGGACCTTGTTCAAAGCTTGCAATCTTCCTTCTTAGCTCGATTGTCTTTGAGGGCGGGAAGAACTTCATCAAGAAAGCATCATAGAGTGTCTTCCAAGTTGTGATTGACCTAGGAGCTTGGCTCTCGAGCCAATGTGCGGCCTTGCCCCCAAGTGACCATTTGAACGCCCTTAGAAGCACATACTCCAATGTCTCCTCGTCGGTAGAGATCGTCTCACACATATCCACAAAACGTTTAACATGCTCTATGGGACACTCATGTGGACGGCCCTCGAATTGATCTCGCTTGATGAGGGAGATGAATTGCGTCTTGATCTCAAAATTCTTGGCAACCTCAGGAAGCACAATAGCCGGCTCGGGTACCCTCAACTCCGGATGCATGTATTGGCGTGCATTCCGGGGTAGAGCGTTGAGTTGAGCCTCGGCTCTCATCCGTTGCTCCCATTCTCTTCTTGCCACCTCCTCTTGATTGTCCCTCTCAAGTTGCAATCTAGCCATTTCGGCCCTAAGTTGAGCCAACTCCTCATCAACATGGAGAGCTTGATTCGCCATCCTTTTCCTTCTTCGGGCTTCCTTGAGAATACCTTCCGGATCACTCACAAACTCAAGCTCAAGTGTTCCTCGGGAGGAACGAGCTAGCATACACCTACGAAACAAAAACACAAACCAAAACAAATAAAAAACAAACAAAGGGTTTGGGCTATTCCCTCACCCAAATCACTACCAAAACACAAGAAACTCACCAAATTGGCACTCAATGCACTTAGACTTCCCCGGCAACGGCGCCAATCTTTTGATCGCCTCGTGGTGCGAGGGTCTAGAGATACAATTTATAACCCGACCCCGTTGTAGTACGTGGTGGGTGTCGAACACTCGGGAAGTCTACTCGATCGATGTGCCTAGATACTAGGAAGCTAGAAAGGAGAGCATAAAACAAAGGAAAACAAAGGAATCAGTCGGGACCGACACTGAGGTCACGTCGGGCCCGAGGTTGGCGACAAGAGGAAGTCGGGACCGACACTTTGTAAGTCGGGCCCGAGGTATCTGGGGATGTCGAACTCAAAGTTTTAAAACTAGATCTTGGGCCTTTGGGTTCCTTCCCTAGTAGATTAAGGCTTTTCCACCCCAATTCAGGCAATGAGTGATGATCGGACTAGGATCGAGTTCTTTCGCCCTCGTTCCAACCACTTCTACACCTCGATCATTGGGGAAATCCCCTTCGAAGCAAGGTCTTGAGATTGACACATGTTCACTTTCGCTACTTTGCCAATCTCAAGCCTTGATTCCCAACTTTCGCAAGGAATTGTAGCTCTATGTAGAGTGGGTTCCTTAGATCAAACACTCAAGGCTATGGAATTAGGGTTTCTAGCCTAAACCTAGCTAGGGTTTTCCCCCATAACCCAAGATCAAGGAGATCTACTCCATGAGACAAGCAAAGAAAGCAATCAAATCAAAAGGGAAAGCAATCATCATAATCAATCTCAAAACAAAGCAAAGTTTCATTCAAATCCAAAGCAATCCACAAATTCCAATCAAGGGTTTTCAAATCCACAAGAACAAAGCAAATCAAAGCAAATCTACCAACAAAACCTATCAAGACTTCCTCCCTTGGCCGATTCTCTCTCTCTTCCTTCTCCTCTCCTTCCTCCTTGCTCTCCAAGAATCCCCTTGGTTCCCTTGGAACCCCCTTTTTGTGTGTGTGTGAGGGAACCCCTTCTTAGAAGACAAGAGGGCCTTTTATAGATTAGATGAGGGGCAAAAGTGGAAGTCCACAAATTCGTGCCTTGGAGCCCAAGTAGTTCGGTGACCGACTCGGACCGACACGGAGGACCTCAGGCCCGAGTTACTGTGCAACTCGGTCTGAGGTTGGAGACTTCAAAGTCGGGCCCGACGTGGTTGCAACTCGGTCCTGACCTCGTTCCACCTTCTTCTTTGTTGGCTTCTCTTGTTCTTCTTCATGGCTTGCTTCTCTCTTTCCCGCTTTAGCTCGGCCTTATCTCCATGTCTTGACCCTCCTTCAAATCAATCCTCGATTCATGCCAAATTACCTACAAAACACATAAAATGTGTGTAGTCTCCGAATCTCATAGAAATACGGGAACTAGGCTAAAAAGGAACAAAACGCACAAGAAAAGGGGAAAAAGAAACATATTTACAAAGGAAATCACATATGAAAACACCACCAAATAGAGAGACATCAATCCACATGCGGGCCAATTGACAGTTGAGCAGAAGGAGTTTGTGAAAGAGAAGTTCTTATATCTAGCCACCCTGAAGAAGGTACTTCAACAATTGAGGTCAAGGTACCCGGGAAATGTGACCTCAATTAGACAAATCTACAATATGAGGGAGAAGTTAATGCTTGAGGATTGTGGAGAACTGACGGTGAGACAGTGGTCTTTAAAGTTCTTGAAAGATCGAGGATACATTGTCCATACAAAATGGGTAAGGGTTTTTGATGTTATGAATGCCTTGTTTTTTGTGCACCCTACGAGTCTGCGCATGTTGAAGATGTTTCCCTATGTTGTCATTATGGACTCCACATACAAGACCAATAGGTACGTTATTTTAATCTGTAATTGACTTGATTAGTATTTTTCCAGTATGAATGTTTAATACAACTTGTTCTGCTAGGTACTCCATGCCTTTATTGGAGATGGTTGGCTTCACTTGCACCAGAAATACATTCAGCATTGGGTTTGCATTTATTTCAAATGAAGATGTCGGTAGTTATAGGTGGGTGTTAACTCAATTGAAAGGCGTGTATGACGAGCTTGGAGTGTGGGTCAATGCAATCATGACAGATCGCAAGGAGGCTCTAATCAAGGCGATAAGTCAAGTTTTCGGGGGTGGAGTACAACATTTGTTGTATTGGGTGCACATCAGACACAAAATCCTGGCGTACGACCTAAATGTGTTTGCCAGGTCTAAAAATCCACATGAGTTGTCACGCAGGTTTGCAAATGCATGTTGGGTGCTATTTTCATCCACCAATGAGGCAACATTTGAAGAAAGGTATGTACAATTGAAGAGAAGATGGCGACCGACACTTATTGCATACGTGGAGAAGGTGTGCCTTAATCCATACAAGAAGAACATAGTTCATGCTTTGACCGATCATACACTCCACTTTCAGACGAGAACCACCAATATGTAATTTCATTTTTAGCATTTCAATTCAGTTTGAATATTAGAAAGTGTATTCGTTCGATATTTAAACTTTGACATGTGTTTTTTAGGGTCGAAGATATACACGATGTGCTAAAAAAAGATATTGGATTCATCTCGAGGAGGCTTCAACACCGTGATACCAAGGATACACATCCAGATGGAATCTCAAACAACAGTTTGACGACATCAATTGAGAGGACCAGAATAAAAAAACCAACAAAATACAAACTACTAGCAAAAAAGTTCAAAGCGTTGTTCTGTCCTATACGTGTGATCGCTCGGTTTCGCGAGGGTCTAGAGATACAATTTATAACCCGACCCCGTTGTAGCACATGGTGGGTGTTGAACACTCGGGAAGTCTACTCGATTATTGTGCCTAGACACTAGAAAGCTGGAAAGGAGAACTTAAAACAAAGGAAAACAAAGAGTACAGTCGGGACCGACACAGAGGTCACGTCTGGCCCGATGTTGGCGACAAGAGGAAGTCGGGACCGACGTAGGGTAAGTCGGGCCCGAGGTATCTGAGTTTGTCGAACTTCAAAGATTGAAAGTAGATCTTGGGCTTTTGGGTTCCTTCTCTAGTAGATTAAGGCTTTTCCACCCCAATTCAAGCAATAAGTGATGATCGGAATAGGATCGAGTGCTTTCACCCTCGTTCCAACCACTTCTACACATCGATCATTGGGGAAATCCCCTTCGAAGCAAGGTCTTGAGATTGACACATGTTCACTTTCGCTACTTTGCCAATCACAAGCCTTGATTCCCAACTTTCGCAAGGAATTGTAGCTCTATGTAGAGTGGGTTCCTAGATCAAACACTCAAGGCTATGGAATTGGGGTTTCTAGCCCAAACCTAGCTAGAGTTTTCCCCCATAACCCAAGATCAAGGAGATCTACTCCATATGGCAAACAAAGAAAGCAAACAAATCAAAAAGCAAAGCAATCAACATCATCAATCTCAAACCAAAGCAAAGTTTCATTCAAAATCAAAAGCAATCCACAAATTCCAATCAAAGGTTTCCAAATCCACAAGATTAAAACAAAGCAAAGCTAGTCTATCAACCAAACCTATCAATTTCCCTCTCCTTGGGCCGATTCTCTCTCTCTTCTCTTTCTCCTCTCCTTTCTCCTTGCTCTCCAAGTATCCTCTTGAGGGTTGGTTCCTTGCCAAGTGTGGGAACCTCCTAATTGTGTGTCCCCTTTTAATTAGAAGACAAGAAAGCCTTTTATAGATGAGGGGCAAAAGTGGAAGTTCACTATTTCGTGCCTTGGAGCCCAAGCACCAATCGACCGACTCGGACCGACACAGAGCAACCTCGGGCCCGACTTACTGTGCAAGTCGGTCCGAGGTCGAAAACTTCAAGTCGGGCCCGGCGTTGGTTGCAACTCGGTCCGGACCTCGTTCCACCTCTTTTTGTTGGCTTTTCTCTTGTTCTTCTTCATGGCTTGCTCCTCTCTTTCCTCCTTTGCTCGGGCCTTGCTCCATGTCTCGACCATCCTTCAAATCGCTCCTTGATCCATGCCAAAACACCTACAAAACACATAAAACGCGCGTAGTCTCCGAATCTCATTGAAATACGGGAACTAAGCTAAAAAGGAACAAAACACACAAGAAAAGGGGAAAAAGAAACATATTTACAAAGGAAATCACATATAAAAACACCACCAAATAAAGAGACATCAACGTGGACACGTTTCAAGGCAATGCCTAGGTAAGTTGTTAGACATGTATTATGATATAGTTGTTGAGTTTACGTAGGGTACACTCGAGATGGAGTGCCACGACTACTTTTGGAGGGAATGTCACGGTCTTCCATGCAAGCATCGAGTTGCACACGCTATCATAACTAAATTACCCATCGAGCTGGAGGAGATACATCCTTTTTGGAAACAAATCGAATGGGATGGCCTTAGCGATGACAATCAACTTACCCTTGCCTCCAAATAAAGAGACATCAAAATACCCCATACTTAAACTTGCTTGTCCTCAAGCAATAACAATGTAAGCAAGACCGAAACATAATCTTCAAGTAAAGCCTCGTATGAAAACACATTTTAGCACAAGGGATTGATATTCAAGCAAGATTACATCATCACACATGATTAAGTGTTCCAAGGAATAGAGTCAATGCAACTAAGCCTCACTTTAGGGATATGTGAATGTGTATCACTCATCATGTGTTTGGGTTTAGCAATGAACACTCAAGCTCAAAAATCATGCAAGTAAGGACTTTACTATTGAAGCTAATATCACCTATTCCTCCACCTAGAGATGCCTAATACAAAGTACACAAAGAATTCGAACTTGGCTCAATGGAGGTCCTCAAAGAGGTTCCATTCAGCCGGGTTGTAATGGGGCTTTTGGTATTTCTCAAGGTGGGAATTATTTGGTCTTGTGGTGCTTACAATGGGGATTGAACAACCTAAACTCTCACCAACTTCTCCAAAATTCCACAATCAATTTCACACTCATCCCAAAAGACTTAACATTTTTTTTCAACCCAAAATTTCACTTAACATTCCACTTCATCTTTTCTCTTAGGCTTTTTGTTGGATTTTCAACACTTCCTACACTTGGACCGACTTTCTTATGACATCGGGCCCGATGTGGCTTGTAACTCGGTCGGACCCTTTTTCTTCACTTAAGCTCTTTGCCTTCATTCCACTTTACATTTCCAACATTTTCTTTCTTTCTTTCTTTCTTTGTTTTCTTTTTTGCACAACAAAGATGCACTACCCACATGATTCATAACACCATTCTTTGCCCTTAAACCCAAGAGAATCTCAACTCTTCAAATACAATCCAAACCTCTCTTCTAAAGTCCAATCCCATAAGGGTCAAGTCATATAAGGCTAGGAATAATATTTTTGAGGAGTTTCAAACAAAGGCTTAGGCTAGAATGGGGCTACAAACAAAGGATTTACTTCATGGTAGGATATGGAACATTTATGTGACTAAAAGAATAAAGTTCAAAATCAATGTGACAATGCTAGGACAAATCTCATGACGGTCTTGGAAAATAGATAAACACCGCAATAGCAAGTTTTACTAAGCATGCATGAGCTAATCACACAAGAAACATGAGGGATATGCAAATATGAACAAGCATCCCTAAAATGGCCAAAAATCAATCTCCCAAGGGTCACTCATACTTAGTTGCATAAGAACTCATCCTAGAACTCACATGTTCAATAAAACAAGCATGATATCATGATCACATCAAAAGCAACATCATTTTAGAGGCTAAACCATCCGAAAATATGCAAAGGAATTTACATGCTCACATCATCATTAGCTTTCATTTGGCAATCTAAGATGAGAATTTCTAGTCCAAAAACTACAAAACACAAAATCTTTTTGTTGTTTTTAACACAATTTTTCAAATTTTTATGGATTTTTTTGCAAAAATTTCTCTAAAACCAAAAACAAAGACTCATCCATTCAAAACCCAATCAATCATCCATGTCATTCATCAAACCACAAACCAAGAAACAAACATCCCAAACACAAACTAGAAACCAAAAACCAATATCCTCAAAATAACAAACACACAAGCAAGTGAAATCATGAGCACACTTACCCACACCCCATACTTAAAATTTTGATGTCCCCATCAAACAAGGAAACCAAAACTTAAAAGCAAGAGAGAAGAGTATGAAGAGCTCACAATTTCTTTTTTCTTCAATGGCATGTCTAGGATCACTCGAAGGGGTTGTCACGCCTACGTCCTCTTTGGAGCCTCGCTTGCCGCTCCCTCTCATACACTTGCTCTTGGTAGAAGTCTTGTGGTGGTGGTTGGAGTTGAGGATCCGGGCGCGTCCATTGGTCCTCACGGGAACGAAAGTTCCCGCTCATCCATGTGTTGAAGCTATCTTGGACTCGCCACCTTTGGTCTTCCACCTCTCTAATCTCCTCCACCTCTCGCCTAGTGTAGCCGAGGGCTCGGTTCATCTCTTCTTGGCGAGCTTGAAAAGCACTTTGTTGTTGAAGCAATTGTTGTTGTTGTTGTTGGTACATGTGTTGTTGTTGAAGATTCACTTGATGGACCTCTTGAAGAACATTCTCTTGTTGAAGTTGAAGATGGGCCATTTGGTTGGCCAAGAAGGACATGTCCACCGTTTGTTGTTGCTCGGGAAACACCATTCCCGGACCATACCATTGGGCGTAGCCTTCATAGCCGCCACCTTGAGCTTTTTCTCGCCTTGCACCGCTCCCTTCTCCACGCTCATAGTGCCTCGGGACCTCATCACCATAGAAAGCACCGGACCGACTTTGAGGGAAGTCGGGCCCGACGTGGTGTGTACCTCAGTCCGCCAGTGTTGGAGCTTGGTGCGTGGCTCGGAGGTTGGCCGTCAAGCCTTGGAAGCGCTCATCTTCTTCATTTTGCTCTTGATCGACGTCCATGTCTTCCCCACGAGGTGCAAACATAAAGTTGTCTTGGTTGAAATCCGGTGAAGATGGAGGGGATGTAAACCGAATGTGTTGAGGTTGTTGTCGCCGCCCCTCTCTTGCATCTTCGGGGTCACCAAATGAGTGTGGCTTGCCGGCCCACACTTGGTACCAATTTTGATACCGAGAAAGATCATAGAGGTTGGCCGCCAACCGGATTGACACACCGTCATAGTTCGAGTGAGGGGCCAAAGAAATCATGTAGAGCTTCTCCTTGATGATGTTGGCCTTCTTGAAATACTTCATGTTCATGTACTCAACACCATTCGGAGCCGGAGAATACTTGTTGAGATCAACTCCTAGACGCATGGCTAGCCTTGCTATCATTCCGCCGAAGTAGATCCAAGAGGAGCTTTGGAAGTCTCGCACCATCTTGACCCACTCCCATGCAAGGTTCATGGGCTTCTTGGTGTGGAAGAGCATCTCATGTAGCAACATAATCTCTTCCTTCATCGGCTTGCTCAACTCATGGCGAGCATAGATTGCACATCCCAAAACTCGCACCATGACCCGAAAAAGAGGGCTAGCAATCTCGGTTGTGGAGGCGCCCTTTCTCATCTCACTCTTCCGGGCCACATGCCGCCACACTTGGTTCACCTTCTCATTGTCGACGCCGGTCTCTTCTCTCGGACATGGAAACCCGAAGTAGGTAGCCAAGTCCCTAAGAGAGAGATTGTGGTCCTCATTGCCCAATTGGAAAGTGATCGCCCCTTCCTCATCCTCCACATTATCATAGGTGCATTCAAACGTGGCCATGAATTCCGAGGTGAGGGCGGGATAGTGGGTGTTGTCCCACCTTAGCATCCCATTGAGACCGATGTGAGAGTAGCACCTTGGAAGAGCTTGATCCATGTCCATCTTCCTCACGGCTTCCCAATCAAGCCACCTTGTGTGATGCTCAAGCGCCATATACCTTGCATAACTCTCGACTTGCTCATCATCCTCCAAGTAGACATCATCCAACTTTGGCTCTTTCCTTGATTTCTTGGACTTCTTCCTCGGCCTTTCCGCATGAGATGATGAAGCTCTAGTCTCCATGGTACCTACACACATCCAACCAAACAAAAGGGTCCAAGATAAACTCCATACAACTCAACAAAAGCACTCATCAACACACAATAACACATCAACACAAGGGAACCCCATACTTAGTCTCTAAACACACATGCATCACAATCCAACATGAATCATCATGGATATCTTCTAACAATGGCTAAGCAAATGATCATACTACATCATGATTAGGCTATAGCCAACAATGAAACACATGAATCCACATGATATCACAAGAAGAGAGCAAAAGCAACATGGATCGACTTCCAACCTATGTCGGGCCCGACTTACTCAACCTCGGTCCGACTTACTGGACCGACTTCCACAACTCGGGCCCGACTCTCCTGGGCATGTCGATCTCGACCTAGTTCATGCTTCGACTCTAACCTCAAATCAACCCAAATCACTCTATCATGCACTTAAATTTCAAATTCAACCATCAAACATCCCTAATCGAAGTTCTAAATGGAATTAAGCATGCATAAACAACTTTGAAGCTCAATTTCACAAATCATGCAAATCCACCATTGATGCTCAAGCTCAAACTTTCAATCAAACATGGCATTACTCAATCTATGCAATGAAAGCACAAAATCTCCAAGGAAATAGGTAAAGATCGAGTAACACATACCGGATTTGAAGAGTATTGAACTTTTAAACAATCAAACAACTTAGAACTCGAATTTTCTCAATCTAGATCGAGATGGGGGATGAAGAACGAGATTGAACTCGAAAATTCTACTTGGATTCGGGTTAGGGAGGCCTTTTCGTGATTGGATCGAGATGAAGAAGGGGAGGATGGTGGATCGAGTATGGTGAGAGAGGGGAGGGCCGATTTTGAGAGTGTGAGGGAGATGGGATGTATTTTGGGAATGGTGGTTAGTATGAAGATGGTAGGTAGGTGGGGGATGGTATTTAATGGAGGAAAGGGACAAATTAGGTCAAGGGCAAAATTGGCATTCCATCTAGTAAAATCGGGTCGGACCGACTTCATGGACCGTCGTCCCTATGTCGGGCCCGACTTACCTGGGCTCGATGTCGGAGTATTCGGTTCACCAATTTTACTCCATCCTCTTGCAACTTCTTTCTCCATATTTCCATTTATATATTTTTCTCACCTCAAATCCTACACAACCTCGAAGAATACACAACACCAAAAAGCCACAAAACACTAGATAGAGATTGGTTAGAGAAAAGCTAGGCTAAACTAGGAAAAATCAAACTAAAATTACGAAAAGAAAGCTACTAGCTCGGGTTGCCTCCCGAGAAGCGCTCGTTTAGAGTCACTAGCTTGACTTCCTAACCTCAATATCATGGCGGGTGAAACACGGTGAATTGCTCGCCATTGTTGTGCCCATTCCCATTGCCCTCATACCCATAAAACCACCAACGATGGTCTATATAGGCATGGCTCTCCGATCTCGGGCCTCTCTCATCATACTCCTCCAACGAATGAGATTTCTCCTCCTTACTTGCTCCATCATGTTCCTCTTTTCCTACACCAAAGTTATCAAAAGAATTCCTAGGAGATTCTACGAATTCATCTTTCAAGTCACTAAGGCAAATGTAGGAGTCTCCTAAGTCATCGTTCAAATCACTTAAACAAATGTAGGAATCAAAAGTTTGGGAAGAATTGTGGTCATCACCAACATCAAAAGGATATTAGTAAGGATACTCTTCATTTCTCCTTGGGCTAGCATTGATCCTTGACTCATCTTGATCCTCAACTTGCTCCAACAACTCCCTTGCTTGTATTTGTTTATTGAACCCTTCATCACTTCTCAACACAATGACCTCTCTAGTAACTTCCACTTCTTCTCCTTTTCTCTTGGCACTCTCTTCAAGTTTGAGGATGGCCAAGGCGTCCGGCTCATTCAAGGCCTTGTTGAAGTGAAAATCGACCTTTTCTTCACCAATCTCAAAGGAAACCTTGCCATTTTTGACATCAAACCTTGCCCCCGCCGTAGCTAAGAATGGTCTTCCTAAGATTATTGGGACCAAGGGGTCCTCGTGCATGTCCAAGATCACGAAATCATCGGGGACAAAGTACTTTCCAACTCGCACCGGTACGTCATCCAATATTCCCTTAGCCTTGATGATGGAACCGTCGACCATAGTTAAGGACATAACGGCCGGCTCAATTTCACCTAAATTTGCCCTTCTCCAAATACTAACGGGCATCACCAAAACACTTGCCCCAAGGTCACATAAGGCTTGGAACTTTTGAGACCCCACACCAATAGTTATAGCAAAGCGACCGAGATCTCCTAGCTTTTGCGGTAACTCCAAGGTCTTGACCTCATCTGGCATTTCAACTATGGACCTCTTCTTGCTCAAAATCTCCTTTAAAAACTTGGCATAGGATGGCATCTCGCTCAATGCATCGGTGAACGGGATAGAGATGTTCAAACCTTGCAATAGTTTGAGAAACCTCTTGAACTTGTTCTCAACAACATCTTTCGGCTTCTTTGAGGGATATGGAAGAATTGTTGCACCTTGAATCTTGCTTGGATCAACCTCCTTGGACTTCCCCACTTCACTTGCAACATTTCTTGGTTGGACCGACTTGGGCACCACGTCGGGCCCGGTGTTGTGAATCTCGGTCCGGGGCAGAGGAGTCGATCTTCTTGCTGGATCGACTTCAGGGAACGTCGGACCTAACTTGCTGGGTAAGTCGGTCCGGCTCTCTTCATCCTTCTTAGGCATGTGTGGCTCGGGTAGGTTTTGGCCACTTCTCAATCCAATTGCCCGAACTTCATTTTGATTGTGTTGAGCTCGGGGGTTCTCCTCGGGTCGGCCCGGGAGTCTCCCATTCTCTCTCGGGGCTTGAGTTGCAATTTGGGCAAATTGATTGTCGACTTGCCTCCTCCATGCACCAAACTTATTGAATTGGGTCCTCATTTCCTTGAACCCATCCCTCATCTCTTGAGCAAATGATTGTAGCTCATTGAATCCCGGTGGCCTATATGGTGGTGGTTGCGGCGCCCTTGGCTCGTTTTGGTTGAAGTTGTTGTTGTATCCTTGTGCTTGACCGTTGTTCCACCGACCATTACCACCATTGTTGAAGTTGCCTCTTCCACCGAAATTTCCTCGAATATAGTTTGCCTCCTCAATTCGCTCGGCCAAGCGCACTTGGCTCTCATTCGGACAAACTTGTGTAGCATGTGCAAAGGATCCACACTCCTCACAAGCTCTAGCATTTTGCTTGTAGTAGTGGACTTGCCTCTTAAGCTTGCTCACTTCACCTTCAAGGAATTGGAGCTTCACATCCTTATCAATGTCTTCTCCCTTTGGATCATAAAACTTCCTTGCACCTTCACCTTGAACTTTCACCTCCTTGCTAGCTTGACTCACCCCATACATGGCCTCATAATCGGATAGCTTGTCAAGTAGCTCCCAAGCTTGATCCGGTGTCTAGTCTATGAACCCACAATCAGTGTGGAGATTGAGCTTGTCTTTCGTTACCGGATTGATGCCTTGGAAAAAGATGTCTTGGAGCACATAAGGTTGTTGGCCATGAGTAGGACATTGGCGCAACATCTCCTTAAAACGGTCCCATGCTTCGAAGAGAGGCTCATTCGGACCTTGTTGAAAGCTTGCAATTTTCCTTCTTAGCTTGGTTGTCTTTGAGGGCGGAAAGAACTTCATCAAGAAAGCATCATAGAGTGTCTTCCAAGTTGTGATTGACCTAGGGGCTTGGCTCTCGAGCCAATGTGTGGCCTTTCCCCCAAGTGACCATTTGAACGCCTTTAGAAGCACATACTCGAACTTCTCCTCGTCTGTACAGATCGTCTCACACATGCCCACAAAGCGTTTTACGTGCTCTATGGGACACTCATGTGGACGGCCCTCGAATTGATCACGCTTGATGAGGGAGATGAATTGCGTCTTGATCTCAAAATTCTTGGCAACCTCGGGAAGCACAATAGCCGGTTCGGGTACCCTCAACTCCGGATGCATGTATTGGCGTGCATTCCGGGGTAGAGCGTTGAGTTGAGCCTCGGCTCTCATCCGTTGCTCCCGTTCTCTTCTTGCCACCGCTTCTTGATTGTCCTTCTCAAGTTGCAATCTAGCCATTTCGGCCCTAAGTTGAGCCAACTCCTCATTAACATGGAGAGCTTGATTCTCCATCCTTTTCCTTCTTCAGGCTTCTTTGAGAATACTTTCCAGATCACTCACAAACTCAAGCTCAAGTGTTCCTCGGGAGGATCGAGCTAGCATACACCTACGAAACAAAGACACAAACCAAAACAAATCAAAAACAAACAAAGGGTTTGGGCTATTCCCTCACCCAAATCACTACCAAAACACAAGAAACTCACCAAATTGGCACTCAATGCACTTAGACTTCCCCGGCAACGGCGCCAATCTTTTGATCGCTAGGTTTCGCGAGGGTCTAGAGATACAACAGTTTGACGACATCAATTGAGAGGACCAGAATAAAAAAACCAACAAAATACAAACTACTAGCAAAAAAGTTCAAAGCGTTGTTCTGTCCTATACGTGTGATCGCTCGGTTTCGCGAGGGTCTAGAGATACAATTTATAACCCGACCCCGTTGTAGCACATGGTGGGTGTCGAACACTCGGGAAGTCTACTCGATTATTGTGCCTAGACACTAGAAAGCTGGAAAGGAGAACTTAAAACAAAGGAAAACAAAGAGTACAGTCGGGACCGACACAGAGGTCACGTCTGGCCCGATGTTGGCGACAAGAGGAAGTCGGGACCGACGTAGGGTAAGTCGGGCCCGAGGTATCTGAGTTTGTCGAACTTCAAAGATTGAAAGTAGATCTTGGGCTTTTGGGTTCCTTCTCTAGTAGATTAAGGCTTTTCCACCCCAATTCAAGCAATAAGTGATGATCGGAATAGGATCGAGTGCTTTCACCCTCGTTCCAACCACTTCTACACATCGATCATTGGGGAAATCCCCTTCGAAGCAAGGTCTTGAGATTGACACATGTTCACTTTCGCTACTTTGCCAATCACAAGCCTTGATTCCCAACTTTCGCAAGGAATTGTAGCTCTATGTAGAGTGGGTTCCTAGATCAAACACTCAAGGCTATGGAATTGGGGTTTCTAGCCCAAACCTAGCTAGAGTTTTCCCCCATAACCCAAGATCAAGGAGATCTACTCCATATGGCAAACAAAGAAAGCAAACAAATCAAAAAGCAAAGCAATCAACATCATCAATCTCAAACCAAAGCAAAGTTTCATTCAAAATCAAAAGCAATCCACAAATTCCAATCAAAGGTTTCCAAATCCACAAGATTAAAACAAAGCAAAGCTAGTCTATAAACCAAACCTATCAATTTCCCTCTCCTTGGGCCGATTCTCTCTCTCTTCTCTTTCTCCTCTCCTTTCTCCTTGCTCTCCAAGTATCCTCTTGAGGGTTGGTTCCTTGCCAAGTGTGGGAACCTCCTAATTGTGTGTCCCCTTTTAATTAGAAGACAAGAAAGCCTTTTATAGATGAGGGGCAAAAGTGGAAGTTCACTATTTCGTGCCTTGGAGCCCAAGCACCAATCGACCGACTCGGACCGACACAGAGCAACCTCGGGCCCGACTTACTGTGCAAGTCGGTCCGAGGTCGAAAACTTCAAGTCGGGCCCGGCGTTGGTTGCAACTCGGTCCGGACCTCGTTCCACCTCTTTTTGTTGGCTTTTCTCTTGTTCTTCTTCACGGCTTGCTCCTCTCTTTCCTCCTTTGCTCGGGCCTTGCTCCATGTCTCGACCATCCTTCAAATCGCTCCTTGATCCATGCCAAAACACCTACAAAACACATAAAACGCACGTAGTCTCCGAATCTCATTGAAATACGGAAACTAAGCTAAAAAGGAACAAAACACACAAGAAAAGGGGAAAAAGAAACATATTTACAAAGGAAATCACATATAAAAACACCACCAAATAAAGAGACATCAACGTGGACACGTTTCAAGGCAATGCCTAGGTAAGTTGTTAGACATGTATTATGATATAGTTGTTGAGTTTACGTAGGGTACACTCGAGATGGAGTGCCACGACTACTTTTGGAGGGAATGTCACGGTCTTCCATGCAAGCATGTAGTTGCACACGCTATCATAACTAAATTACCCATCGAGCTGGAGGAGATACATCCTTTTTGGAAACAAATCGAATGGGATGGCCTTAGCGATGACAATCAACTTACCCTTGCCTCCGTACCCTTGACCATTCAAGACGCAATGGGGGGCGAAATGTTGGCTCTACGAAAAAGCGGTGAGATGCCTAGATACGAGTTTTTGCATATCACATCAGTGTTCAAAGATTCAAAGTATCCTAAAGACACAAACCTTATTGAGTCGATACCTTACGAGACTCCAGATGGATCTAACAAGTATTCAACCACCCGGGAGAAAACACACCTTGAGCATGTGATGGAAGAGTAAGAGAGGGAGCAACAAAGACGAAAAGACATTGACAATCAGAGCAAAGAAAATACATCGGCGCTATCCCGACCATGCGGACGACCTAAATGATCTAGGAATAAGAAAGGGACCGAAGTTGGAGTTGATATGCCTCCGGTCGCGGCCGCGTCTCCAAGCACCGCTACCCCGGCCGATGGAAGCCACCGTGACCCCCTGACGAGCTTCAAATGGCGCGTGGTTAACTTTGGCATCTGTAATGTGGATAGTTTTGTATTTTCGTTCGTTGATGATGCTAGAGACGTGATGGGAGACAATCATTGTGGCTTTTGGTTCCTTCTTGCGTATTGGGGAGGCTATAGGAGAAGTATTACAGTATTCGATGGGAGTTTTAAGCAGAATTGATGCGGAACAGAGATATTTATGAAGTCTTGTTCACTAGGTGCCTTACATCATTTGATGAGTTCTTGGAGCATATCGGCCATGTGGAGTCTCCTTGCTAGAACAGATACTGGCTAGAATTGCCGCTACGCGACCTTGTGTTTTCTACTTTTTATCAAGTGCAACTTGTGTTCTTATCTAGGGATAGAGGCTCCCACACATGTTTACCATTGCGGATTTTAGGGAACAATCAAGGACATGTGATACTACCACTAGTCGTTGCTATCGCCCACGTTGGTCGACATGACCACTTCATACCGGTGAGAAATTTGTAATCACTTTTTTATGAAATTGTTTGTTTTTGTAGATCATTCTTGATTGTATGTGACATATCATTTCTTTTCAGGTACGGCTAACGAGGAATGCGCCTATCCCCACACCTCGTCATGCATGGCGTCAATTTCACAACCCAAGCGTGTCGTTCTAGTTCGACGCTCTTACCTCGAGGAATGACCATTGGAAGACATGCCGAAGGGACATCGGTCGGGATCCGGATACATTTGCTTAGGATAGTCTTGTTAGGGGAATTGTTATGAGATATATGTACTTTATTAAGAAGAACATGTTTTCATATTTCGTATATTGTGTGCCCCGTTTAAGGGGATTTATGAACTTTTTTAGGATGTTTCGATGTAAGGGGTCGAGTTTTCCCCTGTTTGAGGACTACTAAGCTCAATTTATCTTATTTTTAATAAAAAAATACCCTAGAGGGGACGAAGAGCACCGTCTCTTCTTCAACTATATCAATTTATAAGGTTAAATACATATATGGAGCAAGACGTGTAATACGATGTTTGAGTGACGGAAGAGCACCCTAAAAATGGAATTACCTAGTCGGGGCAAAAGGGCAAGTATATGCGAGAAGGCCCATTTCGCGGAGCGTCGAAGGCCCGTTGCGCTAAATCTACTCGCCCATTCGGCCAACCTGGTAATTCCATTTTTACCCCTTTCGCGCATGCTTCTGATAACAGTATACCATCCGCTTTTCTGATGACAAGACTTATGCATGTGCACCAAAACTTTCGAGAAAATTCCAAGCATAAAATGAGACTTCAACGTTCTCCATTGTTGCACCACTCTCTATCAACCCTAAACCTAAAACGGAAACAAGAATTTCATACTCGGCACGTTGATGGCTCAAAGGAAAGCGTGTTCATCGCGGACCTACCCCATTGCTCCACCCTTCATCAACTTCTCCATCGTGCACGTTGATCTCTCGTGTGTGCGAGGGTCTAGAGATACAATTTATAACCCGACCCCATTGTAGCACGTGGTGGGTGTCGAACGCTCGGGAAATCTACTCGATTGAGGTGCCTAGACACTAGAAAGCTGGAAAGGAGAACTTAAAACAAAGGAAACAAAGAGAACAGTCGGGACCGACACAAGTGTCACGTCGGGCCCGATGTTGGCGACAAGAGGGAAGTCGGGACCGACGTAGAGCAAGTCGGGCCCGAGGTAGCTGGGTTTTGTCGAACTCAAAGATTGAAAGTAGATCTTGGGCTTTTGGGTTCCTTATCTAGTAGATTAAGGCTTTTCCACCCCAATTATAGCAATAAGTGATGATCGGAATAGGATCGAGTGCTTTCGCCCTCGTTCCAACCACTTCTACACATCGATCATTGGGGAAATCCCCTTCGAAGCAAGGTCTTGAGATTGACACATGTTCACTTTCGCTACTTTGCCAATCACAAGCCTTGATTCCTTACTTTCGTAAGGAATTGTAGCTCTATGTAGAGTGGGTTCCTAGATCAAGCACTCAAGGCTATGGAATTGGGGTTTCTAGCCCAACCTAGCTAGAGTTTTCCCCCATAACCCAAGATCAAGGAGATCTACTCCATATGGTAAACAAAGAAGGTAAACAAATCAAAAATCAAGGCAATCAACATCATCAATCTCAAACCAAAGTCAAGTTTCATTCACAAATCAAAAGCAATCCACAAACTTCAATCAAAGGTTTCCAAATCCACAAAATCAAAACAAGGCAAAGCTAATCTATCAACCAAACCTATCAAATCTCCCTCTCCTTGGCCGATTCTCTCTCTTCTCCTTCTCCTCTCCTTCCTCCTTGCTCTCCAAGTATCCTCTTGATAGTTTTTGAGGGTTGGTTCCTTCTAAGTGTGGGAACCTCCTCCCAATTAGAAGATAAGAGAGCCTTTATAGATGAGGGGCAAAAGTGGTAGTTTACAATTTCGTGCCTTGAAGCCCAAGCAGTCAGCGACCGACTCAGACCGACACGGAGCATCCTCGGGCCCGACTTACTGTGCAAGTCGGTCCGAGTTCAAAAACTCTTCTTCGGGCTCGGCGTTGGTTCTAGCTCGGTCCGGACCTCGTTCCACCTTCTTCTTGTTGGCTTTTCTCTTGTTCTTCTTCATGGCTTGCTCCTCTCTTTCCCTCTTAAGCTCGGGCCTTGCTCCATGTTCCGACTCTCCTTCAAAACGACCCTTGATCCATGCCAAAACACCTACAAAACACATAAAACGCGCATAGTCTCCGAATCTCATAGAAATACGGGAACTAAGCTAAAAAGGAACTAAACACACAAGAAAAGGGGAAAAAGAAACATATTTACAAAGGAAATCATATATAAAAACACCACCAAATAAAGAGACATCAAAATACCCCATACTTAAACTTGCTTGTCCTCAAGCAATAACAATGTAAGCAAGGCCGAAACATAATCTTCAAGTAAAGCCTCGTATGAAAACACATTTAAGCACAAGTGATTGATATTCAAGCATGATTACATCATCACACATGATTAAGTGTTCCAAGGAATGGAGTCAATGCAACTAAGCCTCACTTTAGGGATATGTGAATGTGTATCACTCATCATGTGTATGGGTATAGCAATGAACACTCAAGCTCAAAAATCATGCAAGTAAGGACTTTACTATTGAAGCTAATATCACCAATTCCTCCACCTAGAGATGCCTAATAAAAAGTACACAAAGAATTCGAACTTGGCTCAATGGAGGTCCTCAAAGAGGTTCCATTCGGCCGGGTTGTAATGGGGCTTTTGGTATTTCTCAAGGTGGGAATTATTTGGTCTTGTGGTGCTTACAATGGGGATTGAACAACCTAAACTCTCACCAACTTCACCAAAATTCCACAATTAATTTCACACTCATCCAAAAGACTTAACATTTTTCCTTTCAACCCAAAATTTCACTTAACATTCCACTTCATCTTTGCTCTTAGACTTTTTGTTGGATTTTCCACACTTTCTACACTGGACCGACTTTCTTATGACATCGGGCCCGATGTGGTGTGTAACTCGGTCGGACCCTTTTTCTTCACTTAAGCTCTTTACCTTCATTCCACTTTCCATTTCCAACATTTTCTTTCTTTCTTTCTTTTTTTTTTCTTTTTGCACAACAAAGATGCACTACCCACATGATTCATAACACCATTCCTTGCCCTTAAACCAAAGAGAATCTCAACTCTTCAAATACAATCCAAACCTCTCTTATAAAGTCCAATCCCATGAGGGTCAAGTCATATAAGGCTAGGAATAATATTTTTTGAGGAGTTTCAAACAAAGGTCTAGGCTAAAACGGGGCTACAAACAAAGGATTCACTTCATGGTAGGATATGGAACATTTATGTGACTAGAAGAATAAAGTTCAAAATCAATGTGACAATGCTAGGACAAATCTCATGACGGTCTTGGAAAATAGATAAACACTGCAATAGCAAGTTTTACTAAGCATGCATGAGCTAATCACACAAGAAACATGAGGGATATGCAAATATGAACAAGCATCCCTAAAATGGCCAAAAATCAATCTCACAAGGGTCACTCATACTTAGTTGCATAAGAACTCATCCTAGAACTCACATGTTCAATAAAACAAGCAAGATATCATGATCACATCAAAAGCAACATCTTTTTTAGAGGCTAAACCATCCAAAAATATGCAAAGGAATTTACATGCTCACATCATCATTAGCTTTCATTTGGCAATCTAAGATGGGAATTTCTAGTCCAAAAACTACAAAACACAAAATCTTTTTGTTGTTTTCAACACAATTTTTCAAATTTTTATGGATTTTTGCACAAATTTCTTTAAAACCAAAAACAAAGACTCATCCATTCAAAACCAAATCAATCATCCATGTCGTTCCTCAAACCGCAAACCAAGAAACAAACATCCCAAACACAAACTAGAAACCGAAAACCAAATATCCTCAAAATAACAAACACACACAAGCAAGTGAAATCCTGAGCACACTTACCCCCACCCCATACTTAAAATTTTGATGTCCCCATCAAACAAGGAAACCAAAACTTAAAAGCAAGAGAGAAGAGTGCAAAGAGCTCATAATTTCTTTATTCTTCAATGGCATGTCTAGAATCACTCGAAGGGGTTGTCACGCCTACGTCCTCTTTGGAGTCTCGCTTGCCGCTCCCTCTCGTACACTTGCTCTTGGTAGAAGTCTTGTGGTGGTGGTTGGAGTTGAGGATCCGGGCGCGTCCATTGGTCTTCACGGGAAGGGAAGTTCCCGCTCATCCATGTGTTGAAGCTATCTTGGACCCTCCACCTTTGGTCCTCCACCTCTGAAAGCTCGTCCACCTCTCACCTAGTGTAGCCGAGGGCTCGGTTCATCTCTTCTCGTCTAGCTCGGAAAGCACCTTGTTGTTGAATCAATTGTTGTTGTTGTTGGTACATGTATTGTTGTTAAAGATTCACTTGATGGACCTCTTGAAGAACATTCTCTTGTTGAAGTTGAAGATGGGCCATTTGGTTGGCCAAGAAGGACATGTGCACCGTTTGTTGTCGCTCGGAAAACACCATTCCCGGACCATACCATTGGGCGTATCCTTCATAACCGCCACCTTGAGCTTGTTCTTGCCTTGCACCACTCCCCTCTCCATGCTCATAGTGCCTCGGGACCTCATCACCATAGAAGGCACTGGACCGACTTTGTGGGACGTTTGGCCCAACGCCATGTGTACCTCGGTCCGCCAATGTTGGAGCTTGGTGCGTGGCTCGGAGGTTGGCCATCAAGCCTTGGAAGTGCTCATCTTCTTCATTTTGCTCTTGATCGACGTCCATGTCTTCCTCACGAGGTGCAAACACAAAGTTATCTTGGTCGAAATCCGGTGAAGATGGAGGGGAGGTAAACCGAATGTGTTGAGGTTGTTGTCGCCGCCCCTCTCTTGCACCTTCGGGGTCACCAAATGAGTGTGGCTTTCCGGCCCACACTTGGTACCAATTGTGATAGCGAGAAAGATCATAGAGGTTGGCCGCCAACCGGATCGACACACCATCATAGTTCGAGTGAGGGGCCAAAGAAATCATGTAAAGCTTCTCCTTGATGATGTTGGCCTTCTTGAAATACTTCATGTTCATATACTCAACACCATTCGGAGCCGGAGAATACTTGTTAAGGTCGACTCCTAGACGCACGGCTATCCTTGCTATCATCCCGCCGAAGTAGATCCAAGAGGAGCTTTGGAAGTCTCGCACCATCTTGACCCACTCCCATGCAAGGTTCATGGGCTTCTCGGTGTGGAAGAGCATCTCATGTAGCAACATAATCTCTTCCTTCATCGGCTTGCTCAACTCGTGACGAGCATAGATTGCACATCCCAAAACTCGCACCATGACCCGAAAAAGAGGGCTAGCAATCTCGGTTGTGGTGGCGCCCTTTCTCATCTCGCTCTTCCCGGCCACATGCCGCCACACTTGGTTCACCTTCTCGTTGTCGACGCCGGTCTCTTCTCTTGGACATGGAAACCCGAAGTAGGTAGCCAAGTCCCTAAGAGAGAGATTGTGGTCCTCATTGCCCAATTGGAAGGTGATCGCCCCTTCCTCATCCTCCATATTATCATAAGTGCATTCAAAAGTGGCCATGAATTCCGAGGTGAGGGCGGGATAGTGGGTGTTGTCCCACCTTAGCATTCCATTGAGACCGATGTGAGAGTAGCACCTTGGAAGAGCTTGATCCATGTCCATCTTCCTCACGGCTTCCCAATCAAGCCACCTTGTGTGATGCTCAAGCGCCAAATACCTTGCATAACTCTCGACTTGCCGCTCCCTCTCGTACACTTGCTCTTGGTAGAAGTCTTGTGGTGGTGGTTGGAGTTGAGGATCCGGGCGCGTCCATTGGTCCTCACGGGAACGAAAGTTCCCGCTCATCCATGTGTTGAAGCTATCTTGGACTCGCCACCTTTGGTCTTCCACCTCTCTAAGCTCCTCCACCTCTCGCTTAGTGTAGCCGAGGGATCGGTTCATCTCTTCTTGGCGAGCTTGAAAAGCACTTTGTTGTTGAAGCAATTGTTGTTGTTGTTGTTGGTACATGTGTTGTTGTTGAAGATTCACTTGATGGACCTCTTGAAGAACATTCTCTTGTTGAAGTTGAAGATGGGCCATTTGGTTGGCCAAGAAGGACATGTCCACCGTTTGTTGTTGCTCGGGAAACACCATTCCCGGACCATACCATTGGGCGTAGCCTTCATAGCCGCCACCTTGAGCTTTTTCTCGCCTTGCACCGCTCCCTTCTCCACGCTCATAGTGCCTCGGGACCTCATCACCATAGAAAGCACCGGACCGACTTTGAGGGAAGTCGGGCCCGACGTGGTGTGTACCTCAGTCCGCCAGTGTTGGAGCTTGGTGCGTGGCTCGGAGGTTGGCCGTCAAGCCTTGGAAGCGCTCATCTTCTTCATTTTGCTCTTGATCGACGTCCATGTCTTCCCCACGAGGTGCAAACATAAAGTTGTCTTGGTTGAAATCCGGTGAAGATGGAGGGGATGTAAACCGAATGTGTTGAGGTTGTTGTCGTCGCCCCTCTCTTGCAGCTTCGGGGTCACCAAATGAGTGTGGCTTGCCGGCCCACACTTGGTACCAATTTTGATACCGAGAAAGATCATAGAGGTTGGCCGCCAACCGGATTGACACACCGTCATAGTTCGAGTGAGGGGCCAAAGAAATCATGTAGAGCTTCTCCTTGATGATGTTGGCCTTCTTGAAATACTTCATGTTCATGTACTCAACACCATTCGGAGCCGGAGAATACTTGTTGAGATCAACTCCTAGACGCATGGCTAGCCTTGCTATCATTCCGCCGAAGTAGATCCAAGAGGATCTTTGGAAGTCTCGCACCATCTTGACCCACTCCCATGCAAGGTTCATGGGCTTCTTGGTGTGGAAGAGCATCTCATGTAGCAACATAATCTCTTCCTTCATCGGCTTGCTCAACTCATGGCGAGCATAGATTGCACATCCCAAAACTCGCACCATGACCCGAAAAAGAGGGCTAGCAATCTCGGTTGTGGAGGCGCCCTTTCTCATCTCACTCTTCCGGGCCACATGCCGCCACACTTGGTTCACCTTCTCATTGTCGACGCCGGTCTCTTCTCTCGGACATGGAAACCCGAAGTAGGTAGCCAAGTCCCTAAGAGAGAGATTGTGGTCCTCATTGCCCAATTGGAAAGTGATCGCCCCTTCCTCATCCTCCACATTATCATAGGTGCATCCAAACGTGGCCATGAATTCCGAGGTGAGGGCGGGATAGTGGGTGTTGTCCCACCTTAGCATCCCATTGAGACCGATGTGAGAGTAGCACCTTGGAAGAGCTTGATCCATGTCCATCTTCCTCACGGCTTCCCAATCAAGCCACCTTGTGTGATGCTCAAGCGCCATATACCTTGCATAACTCTCGACTTGCTCATCATCCTCCAAGTAGACATCATCCAACTTTGGCTCTTTCCTTGATTTCTTGGACTTCTTCCTCGGCCTTTCCGCATGAGATGATGAAGCTCTAGTCTCCATGGTACCTACACACATCCAACCAAACAAAATGGTCCAAGATAAACTCCATACAACTCAACAAAAGCACTCATCAACACACAACAACACATCAACACAAGGGAACCCCATACTTAGTCTCTAAACACACATGCATCACAATCCAACATGAATCATCATGGATATCTTCTAACAATGGCTAAGCAAATGATCATACTACATCATGATTAGGCTATAGCCAACAATGAAACACATGAATCCACATGATATCACAAGAAGAGAGCAAAAGCAACATGGATCGACTTCCAACCTATGTCGGGCCCGACTTACTCAACCTCGGTCCGACTTACTGGACCGACTTCCACAACTCGGGCCCGACTCTCCTGGGCACGTCGATATCGACCTAGTTCATGCTTCGACTCTAACCTCAAATCAACCCAAATCACTCTATCATGCACTTAAATTTCAAATTCAACCATCAAACATCCCTAATCGAAGTTCTAAATGGAATTAAGCATGCATAAACAACTTTGAAGCTCAATTTCACAAATCATGCAAATCCACCATTGATGCTCAAGCTCAAACTTTCAATCAAACATGGCATTACTCAATCTATGCAATGAAAGCACAAAATCTCCAAGGAAATAGGTAAAGATCGAGTAACACATACCGGATTTGAAGAGTATTGAACTTTTAAACAATCAAACAACTTAGAACTCGAATTTTCTCAATCTAGATCGAGATGGGGGATGAAGAACGAGATTGAACTCGAAATTTCTACTTGGATTCGGGTTAGGGAGGCCTTTTCGTGATTGGATCGAGATGAAGAAAGGGAGGATGGGTGGATCGAGTATGGTGAGAGGGGGCCGATTTTGAGAGTGTGAGGGAGATGGGTTGTATTTTGGGAATGGTGTTTAATATGAAGATGGTAGGTAGGTGGGGGATGGTATTTAATGGGGGAAAGGGACAAATTAGGTCAAGGGCAAAATTGGCATTCCACCTAGTCAAATCGGGTCGGACCACGACGTCCCTGTGTCGGGCCCGACTTACCTGGGCTCGATGTGGGAGTATTCGGGTCACCAATTTTACTCCATCATCTTGCAACTTCTTTCTCCATATTTCCATATATATATTTTTCTCACCTCAAATCCTACACAACCTTGAAGAATACACAACACCAAAAATCCACAAAACACTAGATAGAGATTGGTTAGAGAAAAACTAGGCTAAACTAAGAAAAATCAAACTAAAATTACGAAAAGAAAGCTACTAGCTTGGGTTGCCTCCCGAGAAGCGCTCGTTTAGAGTCACTAGCTTGAATTCCTAACCTCAATCTCATGGCGGGTGGAACACGGTGAATTGCTCGCCATTGTTGTGCCCATTCCCATTGCCTTCATACCCATAAAACCACCAACGATGGTCTATATAGGCATGGCTCTCCGATCTCGGGCCTCTCTCATCATACTCCTCCAACGAATGAGATTTCTCCTCCTTACTTGCTCCATCATGTTCCTCTTTTCCTACACCAAAGTTATCCAGAGAATTCCTACGAGATTCTACCAATTCATCTTTCAAGTCACTAAGGCATATGTAGGAGTCTCCTAATTCATCTTTCAAATCACTTAAACAAATGTAGGAATCAAAAGTTTGGAAAGAATTGTGGTCATCACCAACATCAAAAGGATATAAGTAAGGATACTCTTCATTTTTCCTTGGGCTAGCATTGATCCTTGACTCATCTTGTTCCTCAACTTGCTCCAACAACTCCCTAGCAACTTCCACTTCTTCTCCTTTTCTCTTGGCACTCTCTTCAAGTTTGAGGATAGCCAAGGCGTCCGGCTCATTCAAAGCCTTGTTGAAGTGAAAATCGACCTTTTCTTCACCAATCTCAAAGGAAACTTTACGTTTTTGATATCAAACCTTGCCCCCGCCGTAGCTAAGAATGGTCTTCCTAAGATTATTGGGACCAAGGGGTCCTCGTGCATGTCCAAGATCACGAAATCATCGGGGACAAAGTACTTTCCAACTCGCACCGGCACGTCATCCAATATTCCCTTAGCCTTGATGATGGAACCGTCGGCCATAGTTAGGGACATATCGGCCGGCTCAATTTCACCTAAATTTGCCCTTCTCCAAATGCTAGCGGGCATCACCGAAACACTTGCCCCAAGGTCACATAAGGCTTGGAAGTTTTGAGACCCCACACCAATAGTGATACCAAACCGACCGGGATCTCCTAGCTTTTGCGGTAACTCCAAGGTCTTGACCTCATCTTGCATTTCTACAATCGACCTCTTCTTGCTCAAAGTCTCCTTTAAAAACTTGGCATAGGATGGCATCTCGCTCAATGCATCAATGAACGAGATAGAGATGTTCAAACCTTGCAAGAGTTTGAGGAACCTCTTGAACTTGTTCTCAACAACATCTTTCGGCTTCTTCGAGGGATATGGAAGAGTTGTTGTACCTTGAATCTTGCTTGGATCAACCTCCTTGGACCTCCCCACTTCACTTGCAACATTTCCTGGTTGGACCGACTTAGGCACCACGTCGGGCCCGATGTCGTGAATCTCGGTCCTGGGGCAGAGCTGAGGCAGAGTAGTCGGATCGACATCTGGGCACGTCGGGCCTGACTTACTCTCAACCTCGGTCCGGGGCAGAGGAGTCGATCTTCCTGCTGGATCGACTTCAGGGAACGTCGGACCCGACTTGCTGGGTAAGTCGGTCCGTCTCTCTTCATTCTTCTTAGGCATGTGTGGCTCGGGTAAGTTTCGGCCACTTCTCAATCCAATTGCCCGAACTTCATTTTGATTGTTTTGAGCTCGGGGGTTCTCCTCGGGTCGGCCCGGAAGTCTCCCATTCTCCCTCGGGGCTTGAGTTGCAATTTGGGCAAATTGATTGTCGACTTGCCTCCTCCATGCACCAAACTCATTGAATTGGGTCCTCATCTCCTTGAACCCATCCCTCATCTCTTGAGCAAATGATTGTAGCTCATTGAATCCCGGTGGCCTATATGGTTGTGGTTGCGGCGCCCTTGGCTCGTTTTGATTGAAGTTGTTGTTGTAGCCTTGAGCTTCACCGTTGTTCCACCGGCCATTACCACCATTGTTGAAGTTGCCTCTTCCACCGAAATTTCCTCGAACATAGTTTGCCTCCTCAATTCGCTCGGCCAAGCGCACTTGGCTCGCATTCGGACAAACTTGTGTAGCATGTGCAAAGGATCCACACTCCTCACAAGCTCTAGCATTTTGCTTGTAGTAGTGGACTTGCCTCTTAAGCTTGCTCACTTCACCTTCAAGGAATTGGAGCTTTACATCCTTGTCAATGTCTTCTCCCTTTGGATCATATAACTTCCTTGCACCTTCACCTTGAACTTTCACCTCTTTGCTAGCTTGACTCACCCCATACATGACCACATAATTGGATAGTTTGTCAAGTAGCTCCCAAGCTTGATCCGGTGTCAAGTCTATGAACCCACAATCGGTGTGGAGATTGAGCTTGTCCTTCGTTGCCGGGTTGATGCCTTGGAAAAAGATGTCTTGGAGCACATAAGGTTATTGGCCATGAGTAGGACATTGGCGCAACATCTCCTTGAAACGGTCCCATGCTTCGAAGAGAGGCTCATTCGGACCTTGTTGAAAGCTTGCAATTTTCCTTCTTAGCTCGGTTGTCTTTGAGGGCGGGAAGAACTTCATCAAGAAAGCATCATAGAGTGCCTTCCAAGTTGTGATTGACCTAGGGGCTTGGCTCTCGAGCCAATGTGTGGCCTTGCCCCCAAGTGACCACTTGAACGCCTTTAGAAGCACATACTCCAACGTCTCCTCGTCGGTAGAGATCGTCTCACACATGTCCACAAAGCGTTTGACGTGCTCTATGGGTCACTCATGTGGACGGCCCTCGAATTGATCACGCTTGATGAGGGAGATGAATTGCGTCTTGATCTCAAAATTCTTGGCAACCTCGGGAAGCACAATAACCGGTTCGGGTACCCTCAACTCCGGATGCATGTATTGGCGTGCATTCCGGGGTAGAGCGTTGAGTTGAGCCTCGGCCCTCATCCGTTGCTCCCGTTCTCTTCTTGCCACCGCCTCTTGATTGTCCTTCTCAAGTTGCAATCTAGCCATTTCGGCCCTAAGTCGAGCCAACTCCTCATCACCATGGAGAGCTTGATTCTCCATCCTTTTCCTTCTTCGGGCTTCTTTGAGAATACTTTCCGGATTACTCACAAACTCAAGCTCAAGTGTTCCTCGGGAGGAACGAGCTCGCATAAACCTACGAAACAAAGACACAAACCAAAACAAATCAAAAACAAACAAAGGGTTTGGGCTATTCCCTCACCCAAATCACTACCAAAACACAAGAAACTCACCAAATTGGCACTCAATGCACTTAGACTTCCCCGGCAACGGCGCCAATCTTTTGATCGCTCGTGTGTGCGAGGGTCTAGAGATACAATTTATAACCCGACTCCGTTGTAGCACGTGGTGGGTGTCGAACGCTCGGGAAATCTACTCGATTGAGGTGCCTAGACACTAGAAAGCTGGAAAGGAGAACTTAAAACAAAGGAAAACAAAGAGAACAGTCGGGACCGACACAAGTGTCACGTCGGGCCCGATGTTGGCGACAAGAGGGAAGTCGGGACCGACGTTGAGCAAGTCGGGCCCGAGGTAGCTGGGTTTTGTCGAACTCAAAGATTGAAAGTAGATCTTGGGCTTTTGGGTTCCTTCTCTAGTAGATTAAGGCTTTCCACCCCAATTCAAGCAATAAGTGATGATCGGAATAGGATCGAGTGCTTTCGCCCTCGTTCCAACCACTTCTACACATCGATCATTGGGGAAATCCACTTCGAAGCAAGGTCTTGAGATTGACACATGTTCACTTTCGCTACTTTGCCAATCACAAGCCTTGATTCCTTACTTTCGTAAGGAATTGTAGCTCTATGTAGAGTGGGTTCCTAGATCAAGCACTCAAGGCTATGGAATTGGGGTTTCTAGCCCAACCTAGCTAGAGTTTTCCCCCATAACCCAAGATCAAGGAGATCTACTCCATATGGCAAACAAAGAAAGCAAACAAATCAAAAAGCAAGGCAATCAACATCATCAATCTCAAACCAAAGCCAAGTTTCATTCACAAATCAAAAGCAATCCACAAACTTCAATCAAAGGTTTCCAAATCCACAAAATCAAAACAAGGCAAAGCTAATCTATCAACCAAACTTATCAAATCTCCCTCTCCTTGGCCGATTCTCTCTCTTCTCCTTCTCCTCTCCTTCCTCCTTGCTCTCCAAGTATCCTCTTGAGAGTTTTTGAGGGTTGGTTCCTTCTAAGTGTGGGAACCTCCTCCCAAATAGAAGATAAGAGAGCCTTTATAGATGAGGGGCAAAAGTGGTAGTTTACAATTTCGTGCCTTGGAGCCCAAGCAGTCAGCGACCGACTCGGACCGACACGGAGCAACCTCGGGCCCGACTTACTGTGCAAGTCGGTCCGAGTTCGAAAACTCTTCTTCGGGCTCGGCGTTGGTTCCAGCTCGGTCCGGACCTCGTTCCACCTTCTTCTTGTTGGCTTTTCTCTTGTTCTTCTTCATGGCTTGCTCCTCTCTTTCCCTCTTAAGCTCGGGCCTTGCTCCATGTTCCGACTCTCCTTCAAAAGGACCCTTGATCCATGCCAAAACACCTACAAAACACATAAAACGCGCATAGTCTCCGAATCTCATAGAAATACGGGAACTAAGCTAAAAAGGAACTAAACACACAAGAAAAGGGGAAAAAGAAACATATTTACAAAGGAAATCATATATAAGAACACCACCTAATAAAGAGACATCACACTTCCTTGGGGTTGCGGAGAGAATAACGGAATGGACCGTGTTACCAGGAGAATCAATAAAAAAACATCATCATATCCTGGAGCTAATTTGGATATGGACCTCCACCAGGATATTGCTGCATTTTCTTGAACGACAACGATATAACAGAACGCATTTATGCCAAAGAAACGACTTTGTAGCTTCGCCTACTCGAAGGTGCGGAGATTCGGGCGATTGATGATATTTCTCTTGAGAATTAATGTTGTTGTTTAGTAAATTCATCCTACTAGATCGCATTCATGTATTCTTAATTATTGTTGTTTTTTGGTTTTCTCAATAAGTTGCTTGTAATTGTCATCGAGTTAGAAGCGAGTGTTGCTTGTCACTTTTTATGAAGTTATTTGTAAGTTGGTCAATTTGAAAACAGCGAAGTTGTCTGTCAAATCTTAAATCTGAACATCTGCATTGCAATCATATACATACATAGGTATATAAAGTAGTCTATAAAATACGAAATGAAATCATCCAAAACATCCGAAATATTGAGTAATAATGTGAAATCATATCAACAATCCAAAATCATCCTAACCATCCAAAATGGATACATAAAGTAGTAATGTATGTCAAATATGAAAACATCTAAGTCTGGCGCTCATGCGAGGTACCGCTGCCACTGCCACGCTCTTCCATTGAATACGGAAAGAGACGGGCTCGTGTGGGCATGGGTGGTGGAGGCGGTGCGTCAAAACCTAGGATATTGAGCATGTACATGAGATGATGCGCAATCGGATGATCATGCGTCATCTGTAGTAGCTGGCTCCGGGCTTATCCCGCTGCGTGTTGCGCCCTCTACGCAAATAATATAAGTCTGTGCACTCAAATAACAACTTAAACATACCCTAAAAAATAATATGTTCTTACTATCTTGTGAGAAACTGCCGATATCGGGTGAGGCATAGGAGGATGTGGGTCATCCTGGTGCGCTGAAGTCGGGTCCACGTACACGTGAGATCGGCCCCTAAACCATGTCAAATATCCCTCCTCTACCTGCCATGCATACTCGGCACGCCACCCATCCAACTGGATTAGGTGCTCCATTCGATGTGCCCAGTGGTGGTCCTCCGGAGCATATAGAACCTCGTATGTGTGGTTTTGTATGGCCACGTGATGTGAACCCCGTTGGAAGATTCACGAGAGGATCGAAGATGGACTCGTAAATGGTCGTCTCACGCACGGTTGGATAGGTTTTAGAGTCGAATCGACTAGACTTTGGTGAGAAGAGAATTGAAAGGATGAGAAGGTGCTCTCTTTTGAGGGAGAACTGAGGAATATGGGATGAGAAGAGAATTTGGGTTGACGCCTTAGTAAATACTTCTGGAGTAATCTCGACAGCAATTCGGTATGTTAATCAAAGCGTGAGCAAATACATAGAGGGGCGTGCTCCTTATATAGAGGAAGGAGGCGCGCGCCCTAGCTAGAAACCCTAGGTGGCGGCATGGGGAAATGAAGGGGGAGGCAAGCATGCGGCCCAACCATTTAGCCCAAGCCCAAAATGCATAAAAATAGTAAGAACAGAAGTAGCAATGTTTCGGAATGGAAATAGTTCTAAAAATAGTAAGAAATAAAATAGGTCACGGTGGCCTAGTCGCGAGTGTCGCGACAAGGCCGTGACAAGGTTGTGGCGCTCCAAGGGCGTGTCGCGACGCTGGCAAGCGCGCGACACGGTATCGGCGTGCCGAGGCTGGCGCGCACTCGGACCTCGAGTGTCGAGGCCGAGGCCCGCAGGAACCTCAAGTTCCCACGCCGGGGTGGTCCGGCGTGGCATGTGGCTCGACGCTCGTGATTGGGACGGTGCCGAGAAGGAGGTTCTCGGCGCTGCGGTGCGAGGCGTCGGGCTGGAGACTCGGCGCGCCTATAGTGACGAGGCATGTGGAGAGGGGCGCGCCCGTGGTTGCGTCGTGGCTTGCGATGGCGCGCGCGATGATGGACGAAGTGGCTCGGGTTATGGCCCGAGTCCTAGCTCGTGTGATCGGTCCATCGGAGCGCACGGACAATTCCTCCTCGTCTTGGCTAGCCGTCCTGGTGGGGCTCACATCACCACGTGTCGGGTCACAACCGAAGGCTGTAGTGGTGGAGGAGGGATGGCTTGGATGCGACTAAACTGGCGCAAAGCCCTCATTGGATGGTATGCCTCCTATATGTGCCCAAGTAACAGAACGCCCCTAAAGCGAGACACCTGGTATGCGCCATCAAACTGCATATAAGCACGCCACTACGTCATTCGAATTTGCAAAGCGGAATACAACTCATCAATCGTCACACTTTTTACAACACTAGGAACAGAATGTACGTTACGTTGATATTGAAGTTTTACCTCCTATGCACGGACCATGTCTAGAATCTTCCGCAGGTCCTCCAATCTCGATCGGTCTTGGCTTGGGGTCGATCTCTAGTCTGTTTTGCGGCTACACAACCATTATCTAGCGTCCCCAACACCAGGTTGATCCGACTCCGGGTGTGCTCGAAATAAGCCATGATTCATGTCTGAAACAATACTTATAAGATATTGAACCCAACCAAATTCGAATAATGAAATAAAAAAGCCAAAGCACGTACCCTCAGACAAGAGCGTAATCCATCCCGCTGCATCGGAGTGTGACGTCATCCCGAGATCACGAATAGGAATGCCAATATCCAAGCGTATCGACCCATCCTGTCATGGTCGAATAGGAACGCCAATATCCACGTCTTGATCATGTACCCGGACATGTCAACGAATAACGTCATCCCGAGAAAGTACCATAGAAGCACAATGACAATGGTCTTTGGGGCTGCGGCCCGTACCCCGGTAAACATCTGCGTAAAAATAGTTGCGATAGCATCCGACGGGGCCCGTGTCTTCCATGCGTGTGCGGTCATTGGATCGAGAACCAACATCTCTGCCAAAGGAACCTTAGTCTCCAATGGATCCATCGGGGGTATAAGAGTGTCTCCATCTATAGGCACCCCGAAAATGCGGTGCATATCACGGAGGGTGATAGTAATCTCGCCTCACAGGAAGTGGAAGGTGTTGGTCTCGAGATACCAACGCTCCTAAAATGCAGAGATGAGAATGTGGTCCGTCGAGCCAAATGAGAGGAAGATCAGCGCGGTGAGACCACTCCGTTGGGCGATGCCCCACCATGAATCGGGTCCTCCATGCATATACTGTTGAAACCCGTGTAAAGGTGCCAAGTTCCTAGACCACACTCTAATGACCTTAAGATACTAAAAAGACGGAAAAAAACGTGAGTTAGAAAATCTAAACATTGATTTGGAAAAAATTAAATATTCGTAGTTTGGAAAAGTTTACGAACAGTACGGTCGTTCCAAATCTTGCCCGCCACGTGTGTCGAATACGTCATCGACAAGGTTGTCGTCTATATGACCTCTCGGCGCGTCCATCGCTGCGGGACGGTCCTCAGGAGTGGCCCCTGCTGTTGGTGCAGGTGGAGGAGGGGGTCCCGCTGCTGGGGGAGGGGGTCCCTCCGGAGCGGGGGGAGGAGCATCAAAGTGTATGTCCTGCTCCGTGAAGAACTGATCGTCCCACGCGACGTCGTCTGGAAAGTCATCTTGGAGAAGCTCGTTCATAAAATCCACCTCCATCTCGGCGGAGGGGTCTAGATCCATCCCCGGGGCATTCGTCAACTCAAGATCACGGTCTATCTGCTGTTGCTTTGTAGGCGGCACTCCGGCAAGTACAACACGTGCAATCTCGACGACCGCGAGCTTGGGTACTTTCTTTTTCTTCCTCTTCTCAAGGAGGATGATGCTCAAGCTAGTGTGTAGGTCCTTTACACTACAAGAAAAACCGTTCATTGCAACGACAAATATTGTTGCAAAAGAGCCAATGTAGTTGCGTAAAATATTTTTTTTGCAACGACATTTGTCGTTGCGGGTACGAGCGTTGCGAAAGCCTTTTGCAACGACTTTTGTTGTTGCAAAAGATAAGCATTTTCGCAACGACATGTATTGTTACCAAAAATCTGTCGTTGCAAAAAATCTAAACTTGCGAATTTGCTTTAATGTAGTTTTGCAACAACATTTGTTCATTAACAATACATGTCGTTGCGAACAAATCTAACGTGTTAATGAACAAATGCTAGTTTGTGATGAACAAATCACAATTTCATTCTTTCAAATAAAAATTCATTCTCAATCGATGAACAAATTACGATAAAAATCATGTTTTCTAGAATCAAACTGTATAACACAAAAAGAACCTGTTCAATAACCATCATTCACAATGCACAACTAAAAAAAAAAAAGAAAACCAAATGTCTGCGCCATTCAAGCCATACGCCACCATAAATTGTATTCTAAACAAACCATAAAAAAAACACAAATCCATTCCAAACTGTTTTCCAACAATTCAAACCATACATCACTTCTTATTCTTTGCCTTCCTTGTAAGAGGAGCACGAGATGCGACTGTCTCTTGAACAAGCTTTTCAACTGTTGCCTTGTGCTCATTCAATGGACTCAACAACAACTCATTACAGTACCTTATCCTCAAGTCATCAAGTTGATGCTGATCATGTTTATTGAGTCCACACTCCCAACCAGACAAGCCGCTGTCAAAGTACGTTTTCATGTGCCGCATCATAAAAATTCCATAGTCAGTCTTGTTTCTGGTATCTCTCCATTTCATCTCAAGACGTTCATATGGAACCCTATCCACATCCTCGAAAAAAGTAGCCTTCACATCCATCTTGAGCGTCTTCAAAAGATCGACAAAAAGCATTCTCAATAAAAATAAGAACAATAAAACAAACACAATTCATTCAATATTAAATACACATGTCAATGATGAAAAACAAACTATTACAAAAAAAAACTTAAAACTCACCAAATTAGCAGGTACATGCTCATACTTTGCTTCCAAGGGCACATCCACCATTGAGTTATCAATTATGTGGAAACGTGGCACTCTCACATTTAACGCAATACAATAGTAATGCGATTCGATACAGATAGGAAACACAAACTGTAAAAAATGCAGAGGGAAACAATCATGAAAAAACCTTATATTGATTAAACACAACGTAGTGAATAGTCAATATTTCTAATGAACAAATAGCTAATGCCTCTAAACAAAATAAGTAGTACTGATGAACAAATAAAAGAATATAAATGAGCAAAAAATGTCATACCAGGCCAATCTTGTGCACGTTAATCCACTTGAATTTTGCAAGACTTTCATGAACGACATTAACGAAAAACAATTTCGCATCCTCATCACTAAAATCCTTGCTCAGTGGAAAGGCCTGCAAAAATACATATAAGCATGGATGTGAAGGCTACTTTTTTCGAAAGTAAGACAATGTGAATATAAAAAATCTTTTTGTCGATCGACAAGTAAGACAATGTGAATATAAAAAATCTTTTTATATCCTGATCGACAAAAAGCATGCTCAGTGGAAAGGCCTGCAAAAATACAAATAAAAAGTCATGAAAGTAAGACAATGTGAATATAAAAAATCTTTTTCTTACCAAATCCTCAGGATGCATGAAAAACCTCAAGGGTTTTGAGTCGCTTTTCCACTGCTCTTGAATATTGAGATAAGTACTCCAAAACCCAATGATATTTTATTCCACTTCAGATTTTACAACCATTGATACAAAATCCTTTTTCATGGCGGATACATGCATCAAACACTACAAAAACATCAGAAACATATAAACAAAAAAAAATGATCAATTTTAATAATAAAATCAACTTGAAAAGGTATAAAAATAGCAATATGTAAAAAAAATACTATTCTACGCATTGTTACCCTCTTTGATCAGGAATTTCTTCAATAAGCCAATCGAATAATTTCTTAGCCGCATGAGATACTTTTTCTGTCAAAACAACACTCCTTCCCATGTAAGGTGACTTCACATAATCAGAAGGCTTAGATATTCTTTTATCAAGTACATCCTCACTAGTAAGTTTAACACCAACGGGAGTGTCAATCGAACTAGATCCAACCTCATGCGCCTCATTCTTCATCTACAAATGTAAACACACATATTATTCATGAAACAAATGTTAGTTTTGTAATGAACAAATGTTAGTTTTGTGATGAACAAATTCTAATTTATGATGAAAAAATGTTAGTTTTGTGATGAACAATTTCTAGTTTCTGATGAACAAAATGTTAGTTTGTGGTGAACAAATGTTATTTTGTAATGAACAAATTAGAAATATCAATGAACAAACCTCATCCTGAATTGTGTTCAGCTCCCATTCAAGTTTCTTATTTGCTTCATCCTCCTTCATCTTATTTAACTCCTCTTGTTTCTTATTCAACTCCATTCCAATTCTCATCAATTCTGCATCCCTTTCTTGTTTCATCTTCTTTTTCTCCTCTTCCTTTCTCTTCTCTTCATCAATTTTCTTTTTCGCCTTAGCATATTCCTTCTTCCTCTTCTCTTCCTCTTCATCTATCATCTTCTTCCTTTCCTCCTGCCTCCAGTTCTCCTCCTCTTCCCGCTTTTTCTTTTCTTCCTCTTCTCTTTGTATCTTCTCTTCCTCCTCAGCTGCTTTTCTCTTTTTCTCTTCCTCCTCTTCCCGCTTCTTCTTATCCTCCTCTTCTGTTTTCCTCTTCTCTTCCTCCTCTTTCTTTCTCTTCTCCTCCTCTTGTATTAAAGCATCCTCCCTCCTTATGGCTTCCAACTCTTCCTCTTCATGCTTTCTCTTTTCTTCTACTTCTCTTATCCTCTTGTCCTCATCATCTCTTTTCAACCTCTCTTCCTCTTCAATCCTTCTACGGTCTTCCTCATCCTTTTTTCTAATTTGTTCGTCAGTTAATCCCTTACAAAGGAAACTTCAATTCCTTCTTCCTTTTTGCATCAACCTTCCTAGCCTCGTCTTCTTGCATCAAAACACTTTCCTTACCAATTTCTGCAACACCAGCCCAATCATCATCCATAGTAGGTGGAAACACACCCAGCTCAAAAGAACGTAATTCAAAACGCTTATTTGCCTTCATTGTAGCCTCAATTTCATCCAAAACCTTTGTAGCTTCCTCCCAAAATGAATTTTGGCTTGGAGATTCAGCGTCTTCTTGGGTGCCAGATTGGGATGATGATGAAGCAGCCTTCAACCCCAATAGCTTCTCAAATGCTTCATTGATCTTGGTGAAAAGTCCATGGCTGGCAATTTCAGTTGGAGCTCTTTGCACATGATCAAGATATTTTTTTTAAAGATGATGCAAGCTCCATAGACATCTCAAGATGTTCTTTCAGAAATGACTGCAAAAAGAAGTAATCAATATAAGTACATAAAAGACACAACATTATATGAACAAATGTTAGTTTGTGATGAACAAATGCTAATTTCTAATGAACAAATGCTAATTTATGATGAACAAATGTTAGTTTGTGATGAACAAATGCTTGTTTGTGATGAAGAAATGTTAGTTTGTGATGAACAAATGCTAGTTTGTGATGAACAAATGCTAGTTTGTGATGAACAAATGCTAGTTTGTGATGAACAAATGTTAATTTCTAATGAAAAAATGCTAATTTTTGATGAACAAATGTTAGTTTGTGATGAACAAATGCTAGTTTGTGATGAACAAATGTTAGTTTGTGATGAACAAATGTTAGTTTGTGATGAACAAATGATATGTCAGTTTTAATGAACAAATAAATATAGATCACCATCATGAAAAAATCAAAAACACATACATCACCGCCATCACCAAGATCAATTCGTTCTTCAATATGTTCAGCAACAGGGGCTTTCCCTTCATTCTTGTCGTGATCAACACTGGGATAAACAAAATCAAACAAACCTCGAAACCAGCCTTTTCCAAAACCACCCTTCTTAACCTCGAAAGTCTCTCTCTCAATAAAGTAATCATGGTTGAAATGCTTGATAATGGGGAAGGATCTTGGGGTTTCAGGTCGATGGTAGATCAGCATGCAATCACAATATACAATTTGTCATAAAATACAAATTAATGAACAAAAATAGACTTATTAATGAACAAATATGAAAAAAATAAATGAACAAAATAATGATAGTAATGAACAAATTAAACAATCATACCAGCAACAATATGATAGATCCTCTGAAAAAACCATTGTTTGTTTTCCTCCATGAATCAGCATTCTCAACCAACTTCTCCACAAGATGAGCACACCAATCGTACTCACTAATCTTATCCAAGTCAAACAAATGATCCAAAAACCTTAAATTTACACCACCATTTTGAATGCTGTCTATACAGAGCGTGTAGAACAATATAATGAAGTTCCTCCTAAACCAAGCACCACCGTTATCAGCATCCTTGATCACTGTACTCAAATGCCCAAATTTTAATCTTCTCAAACTCCATCAATTTGTTCTTCCCTGTCACCTCATCAATTTCAGGGAACAAAAACTGTTCTCTAAAACTATTGTACAAGTCTGAATGCTTGACAGTCTTCGGGACAGAAATTGTCCTTGGACCACGAGGTAGACCAAGGTAGAATTGCACAATTTCAGGTGTTATCCTAATACCTGGTCCATTGCCCATCTTCTATGTACAGGATGCAGGATCGAAACAGCTAGCAACATAGTAGCACAACTTACTAGGTATATCAGTCACATCCCACTGTATGAAGTGCTCAAAACCCATCTCTTTAAGAGCAGTAAACTTGCTCCCCCCCCCCTCAAAACCAGCAATAACTTCACAAAGTAGCTTGGGAGAGTTCCTGTGACTCAACGACAAATGCCCACGCTTCAACTCTCTCAATGGAACCTTCCCTTTTGACTTTTTCCCACCACCTTGTCCTTTGCCGACAACAATATCAACTTTCCTCTTCTTCCTGGCAACTTGTAATTCACTAACAGTAGAATCCATCTTCCTCTCAGATGGTTCATTTATACTCACTCCCTTTCTAGGGATCATATCGATAAGCAAAACATCATCGGATGGTTCATCAGAGGAAACCTTTTTACCCTTGTCAAGTCGACGTCTCTTATTTGATGGGGAAGACTCAACAGCCGGCTTTTGCCTCAATACAGGCACTTCAATCGCGGTTGCTTTTGAAACCGGCTTCGTAGCAATTGATTTTCTTCTGACATTCTTTTCACCAATGGAAGAGGCATCACTTCCAGATTTGCTCCTTATTTCTATAACAAAAAAGGGATAAAAGACAGTGTAAACACATATTTAACCATCTATTTTAAAAGCAAAAAAAAAACATATCAAAACACAACAATAAACCTCTTCGAATAGCACATATTTTATCTTCTCCGATTGTCATTGTACCAAACCTTAGATGTTTTACTTGTTTATAATTTGTAGAACGTTGTTTAATAGATCCTGGATGAACAAATGCAAGTTACTGATGAAACAAATGCATGTTTCCGATGAAGAAATGCAAAGTTACTGATGAACAAATGCAATTTACTTATGAACAAATGCAAAGTTTCTTATGAACAAATGCAAGTTTCCGATGAACAAATGCAAGTTACCAATGAACAAATGCAATTTACTGATGAACAAATGCAAGTTTCTTATGAACAAATGCTAATTTCTGATGAACAAATGATATGCTAGTTTGAATGAACAAATATGCACAAATGAATGAACAAAAGTCAACACAAGATCACTACACTTCCCCCTCGTACATATACCAAATCATTCCATGCAACTAACAAATCCACATTAACCTATTTCAAAACTCAACATCAAAAACCTCGATAAAAACATCATATACGCACATGCACACATAATTTATATTTTAATCAAGTGGTAGAACCAAAAATCGAGTAAATAGAAAGTGATGATTCATGCATTTTTTTATTCAGAAAAGCACAAAACACCAAAATCGACACTATCAACTTCAAACAACTAAAAATAATCACTAAAAACACACAATTGATCAAACATTTAGAATGTATACACTCGACAAAACGAAAACCTTGATTCTCAACCGCTTCGGAAACCTAGGGTTTCAGTAAATTTAAAAGGAGAGATAAAAACCTTGATTCTCTTGAGATGAACTTTGCTTCTCCATTTAGAACTAGATTGAGGTTTCTAATGTCGTTAATGGTGAGAATCAGGCTCAAAATCAGGCTAGAAATCGCTACGAAATATTTTAGGTTCACACTTGAACTGCTTCAAACCGCTTCGGAAACTAAAAAAAACTAAAAAGAGAGTGAGAGAGAAATGGCGAGAGAAGAGAAGATGAAGAAGTTTATAAAAAGCGCGTCTCCTGAACGCTCCATGTCGCGCGTTTCGTTTTTTTACAGTTTTTTTTTTAAAAAAAGAAGCAATCTCAACCATACGTGTGATACGATCGAACGGCCAGGGCACTTTCACATTTCTCACACACGCAAGTGTTCGCACGCGACTTTTTTTCATAATATTAAATCTTTAGTATTAATGTTAAATATTTGATATGATAATTTATTTAACTTAAAAAGATTATATCTAAATTAAAACAAACTATAAAAACATTAAATATTTGGTAAAATATTATTGATGAATATTATTTATAATAATTTATTTAGTTATTTTTTCTATCACAATATAAGTTATCTGCCATGTAGGATTTTACCATGTGTCACCTAGGATTTTTCGTACATGTTGTTGGATCGTAATCGGTTAGCAGTGAGCTTGGGAACTGGCAATTAAGCTGTTCCCAAGGCAGCGGAAGTAAATAATCGCAAGTAATAAAAACAGTTAAGGGGACAGTTCCTTTATAGAGGAACCCCACTACAACCAACTAGTTGTATGGGTAAACCTCTACCTCCGCTTGGAGGATTTTGAATGACTTACTTATATTGATTGCTTTGTTCCTTAGTTACACAGCCGGATTTACACTTCTCTGTTCCTACAAGTTCTTCCTAACTCTAGCAACACTAGTAAATGCTCTCAACTGAGTTCCTAAGCTCACAACAGCAAAACACAAGTAACTCAAACCTTACGTTGACTTCTCAGTTCCCTTGCTCCAGGGAACTTCAGCTTCACCGTCGTCGAGATCACACACTCGCCGGCGGGGACTTCTCTTCCTTTTCTTTCTTTTCTCAGATGTGGGTGTTTTGTAAGTTCTGGGAGAAGTACTCAACCGAGTACTATTCATTTGGCTTTATAGTCCATTTGTCTTGGGCAGTAGCATCTTTCGTTTGTGTCCAAAATGCCCTTTGCTTGATGCCCAAGTTGTACTTTCTTCACATGTGACTTTGGTTTGAACTAGGTCAACTTCTTGAAACAATCGGACCGTTGGATGAAGCGTGACAGTCTGATCCTCAGACTGTTCCCTCTGGCTGTCTGAGACAGGATCCCGCGATCTGCGCTGAACGGTCGTTGTCTTCACATGTGAGTTCCCATTTCATTGGAACTGACTTCTTCAGAGTTCCCTTGATGGAAACTCTTCATCGTTGTAAGCTTGTGTTTTCTTGTTTGTTTCTGGGAGTTCCCACTTCATGGGAACTTTCCTCTTCAGAGTTCCCTTGATGGAAACTCTTCATTGTGGCTAGCAGTGGCTTTGTCATTCATAGGAGTTCTTTGCTGTACCTGTGTTCCTTAGAAATACTTGAACAAACCACATTAGTTCCCTATGGTGTTTGTCATTATCAAAACTTAAAGAGGAGTGAATCGTTGATCCGTTGCTTAGAACCAGAGGTCCCAACAACGTCCCAACAATTTCCCCCTTTTTGATGATGACAAACCCATCACAAAAATGCAAGTATTTCAATGAATGATATGCTGATGAGTTCCTAAGTATGATTTTGGGAAGTCACTCTTAGTGAGACATTTAGATTTAGGGAGCCACTTCTGGTGAGACACATAGTTCCTATTAGGCTTTTTATGCAATTGTTCCCCCTTAGCTTATGCGTGGTCTGTGATGACTTAAACTTTGAACTCATCTCACATTTTTTATCTTTCCCCCTTTTGACATCATCGAAAATCAAGCAAAGCAATATTAGGAAAGAATGGAACACGCAATCAAAATAAAGACCATTTCATTACTTAAGATAATATGTACAATGGGAACCCAAGTACAATTTTGTGGTCATTTTTGGATTAAGGGAACAAGAAGGGAGAGATCATGGGCTCTGAGGAAACAAGGCGTCACAAAGGCGCGTAAGGACTTGGGTAAGCTTTTCTTGTCCTCTGGCCAAAACTGCCTGGTCCCTAGCAATCTGATCGAGGGTGTTGGCGATGCGGAGCAACACTGGAGAGTTCCCCTCTTGTGTACCAGACTCTAGGGGAGCCGCCTCCTCTACAGGCTCCGAGTGCCTCATCTTCTGGGCAACTTGAATGTCCAGTTCCCTTCCAAGCTCGATTTCTTCTTTAGAGGCATCGTAGAGACCCTCTTTTTGTAGGAGCTTTTTGATCAGCCCGGAGTAGGGAAGGGAATGGGACTTTGAGGCCATGCACTTTTCCATGTGCCCAAGGATAATGCGGGGAAGATTTATGGGCTTCTTGAGGAGGAAGTGGTAGAGGATGATGGCATCGGGGATGTTGACAACCAGGCGCTTTTCTTGACGTGGGACCACCACGTTGATAATGAATTGGTGAGCGAGCTTGGCAACCAAGGATAGATGATGCGTCGAATGGACCTTAGAGGGAACCCGACCCTCAAAAATTGTGTTGTACACCTCGGCGCTGTTGAAGTCGCCCCAGAGCTTGCTGGGCAACTCGCTAAGCCCTTGACCAGGGACCTGGAGTTGAAGGCGAATCGTAGACGTTGTAAAAATGAACTCGTCGCCTTCGTGGGAGAGAGTTCCCTGAGTGCCGTCGTTGGTGATAGTGAAGTTGTTGTAGAATTGACGCACTTGTGAGGGATCTACGCTCACAGTTTCTTGGCAGAGTCTCTCCCAGCCCTGGGCCTTGATCAGTTCCCATAGTTCCTCCAGACCATTTTCAGTCAGCGCCTCTTGGGAAACTATGAGGTGATGGAGAAGCTTGCGGCGCTCACTGACATGATGCTTGGTGGTCCCCTTCCCCTTTCTGGACTTGCTTTTGGATTTGTTCCCCCTAGAGACCGTGCGAGGTCCTTTCTGCTGAGGGGGTGCAGCCGCTTCGATCATGAGCACGCGGTCCCTTGGTTGTGGGGAACTCGCGGACACCACCATTTGGTGTCCAGGTGTAGGGATGCGTGCTGGCTCCTTTGAAGCTGGAGCTTCTTCTTCTTCTTCGACCTCATCATTGGAGGTCCCTTCTTCCTCGGAGGAGCTCGAACCCGAGCCCTCCGCGTCATCTCCAGGATGACTTGTTGTTGCCTCAGCACCTCCAGCTGGTGCGAGGTCCCTTGTCTCTGTTGGCTCTTGAGGAGCAACCTTTTCTGGGGACTTTGTCCCTTGGGAGACTGTGTGCTCAGAGGGACCCCTGTTGAGTTCTTCCTCGATGTCCTTGAGCTGGGCTTCCTCCTCCAAAGTTCCCATGATGATCGGAGGAGGGTCCTTGGTCATTTTGCCGATGACCACAGAAAGAGGAAGATCGTCGTCGTCTGAGGAGAGGGCGACGGTACTTTTGGATGGTGAGGGAGAGGGGAGTTTGGTGGTGGTGGGAGACGTGATGGAAGAGGGGAGAAGAGAAGAAGGAATAGGGGTTGTGAGTTGAGTGGAGATGTGTTTTGGGGAGGAAGAAGAAGGCGTTTTGTGAGGTGAAGGTGGAGTTGGAGATCCCGTAGTGATGGGAACGGGAGGAAGTGAAGGAGGTTGGGATGTTGGAGTTCCCATTGGGGCGGGAACTGGAGGAGGTGGCGGAGGAGGTCCCTTGATTTGAGGAGGAGGGATGGAGGAGGAAGAGGGAAGTAGACTCTGGGGTTCGGAGTTCCCATCGTCGGAAGGAAAAAGGTAGGGATGTTTGGGAGCACAAGAACTCTCCTTGGAGCAGTGCAGGTAGTCCTCAAAGCGGAAGAAAGCCTTCTTTCTGGGCTCCGAGAATTCAGAGGCCTCAGAGTGTTTACGCTTTTTGGATTTGGAGGGGTCGTGGGAGTGTTTGGATTTTTTGGATTTTGAGGGATCTTTTGATGAGTGGCGATGTTTGGATGAGTGGCGATGTTAGGATGAGTGGCGATGTTTGGATTTATGTGGTTTTTCATTGATGGAGGGGCGAGCATCTCCGAAGTTGTCAACGATGACAACTCCGGAGGAGGTGTTGGTGGTTGGAGGTGGAAGAGGAAGAGATTCGGAGGAGGAAGAGGTCCAGGAGACGGTTTCATCAACCTGAGGAGGAGGAGGGGGCAAGAAAGGGCTTACTTGATTGTATAGCCCTTGAATGAGGACATCCTTCATGGTTGGGTCCTGTTCTTGCTCGATCTCGTTCAGTTGAGTGATGAAGAGAGTGCGAGGATTGGCAAGTACCCACTCTTTGATTTGTGCGAATGTGTGTTGAGGGGCCATTTTTGTAAGAATTTGGGAGGTTTTGGAGGTTTCGTGAAAAGAGAGTGAAAGGGATTTGGGGAAGACGAATGACAGGGATGAAAGATGGAGTAAAGGACCTAAAAATGGCAAAGAGGGGTTTTAAAGGAGAGAGGAGGTGAAGGGTAGAAGGGGAAGTGGAATAACCTCGATAACCGTTGTCCAATGAACGTGGGGCGCCGTTTCAACTTCTCAAGCACGCTTCTGGACACGCGTCACAATCTCTTGGGAAGTCCTTTTCAAATTATGAATACTTGGCCTGTAACGCTTCAGAGCTTCTGACACGAAAGTCTGCTTCCCAAGTGACGGATTTTCTTTGAAGATTAGTCAGTGTTCCCTTTGTAGATGCAGTAGTTCCCATGATCCTTTCAAGGTCAGGGAGAGTGAAGTGGTTGAGAGAACTTCACACTCATCTTTTTGTGGGGCTAGGGAACTCAAAGGGAACCAGACGATTTGCAACTCGATAAAGGAAATGTTTTGGCTCATGAGAAGCATTTGTCTGGTCCCTAGCTTAAGGTGGGTCATATGATCAACCGTCATGGTGGCTTGTAATGAGGGATAAAGGGAACTCTGGTTGATCATTTTGGGCCAAAAGAAATAGAGTTCCTTTGTACACATTTTTTCTCTAGACTAGTAATCATGGCATAGTGAAAGCAATGAATCCAAGTTCCTTATCATGCAATTTTAGATAAACTAGTCAGGCATTGGGAGAGAGATAAACAGGGACTTATTTAGTTTAGAGTTATCATCCCTAGAAGCATTCGAAAACGCTGGTAGGGACGTCTGTCTAAAGCTTTGGTAAGAATATCCGCAATTTGCTCTTCAGTTCTACAGTGTTCCATCGAAATGTTCCCATTCTCAACATTGTCACGTAGAAAGTGATGTCTTATATCAATATGCTTAGTTCTAGAATGATGCACAGGATTTTTGGAAATGTTTATGGCACTAGTGTTATCACAGAGTATGGGAACTGGGCCAAAAGACATACCGTAATCCTGGAGTTGTGACTTAAGCCATAGAACCTGGGAACAGCATGATGCGGCAGCCACATATTCAGCTTCAGCTGTGGAGAGTGCAACTGAGTTTTGCTTTTTAGATCCCCACGAGACTAAGCAGGATCCGAAGAACTGGGCCATTCCTGAAGTGCTCTTTCTGTCAACCAAGTGCCCTGCAAAGTCAGCATCTGTGTATGCAATGAGCTCAAGGGAACTGTTCCTTGGATACCAAAGGCACAAGTTATTGTTCCCTTTGAGATACCTGAAAATTCTCTTCACCTCTTTCAGGTGTGATTCCTTAGGGTTAGCTTGAAAACGAGCACAAAGACATACGGAGAACATGATATCAGGTCTACTAGCGGTTAAGTAGAGAAGGGACCCGATCATACCTCGATAGTTCCTTTGGTCCACACTGATACCTGTTTCATCTGCATTTAGCCTTGAATTTGGTGAGATGGGAGTGTCAATGGGCTTTGAATGTTCCATCCCATACTTCACGAGCATTTCCTTGATGTATTTCTGTTGATGGATCTTTGTTCCCTCCTTTGTTTGGGATATTTGAAGTCCCAAGAAGAACGTGAGTTCCCCAATGAGACTCATTTCAAACTCACTGCTCATGAGGTCCTTAAATTTTTCTACAAGAGTTTCGTTAGTTGCTCCAAAAACAATGTCATCAACATATACTTGCACAATCAAAATGTCTTTAGACTCTTTCTTTAAAAACAAAGTCTTGTCTATGGAACCTCGAAGATATCCATGGGACAAGAGGAATTGAGCAAACCTGTCATACCAGGCTCGGGGAGCTTGTTTGAGTCCGTAAAGGGCCCTTTCCAGGAAATAGACATGGTTGGGCATTTTCTCATCTTCGAATCCTGGAGGTTGGGCCACATACACTTCTTCCTTGAGATGTCCGTTTAGGAAGGCTGTTTTCACATCCATTTGATAAAGTTTGAATCCCTTGTGAGCAGCATAGGCGATGAGAAGTCTAATTGCCTCTATCCTGGCAACTGGTGTGAAGGTCTCATCGTAGTCAATCCCTTCCTCTTGTCTGTATCCTTGTGCTACTAACCTAGCCTTGTTCCTTGCTACAGCTCCAGTATCATCGAGCTTGTTCCTAAAAACCCATCGGGTTCCTATGATGTTCTTGTTTTTGGGCCTAGGAACTAGCTTCCAAACTTTGTTTCTCTCGAATTGGTGGAGTTCCTCTTGCATGGCTTGAATCCAGTCCGGGTCCTTTAATGCTTCTTTGATATTTTTGGGTTCCACCATTGAAACAAACGCGTTAAAAGCACAAAAATTATTGAGAGAGGAGCGAGTTAGAACACCTTTATCAAGAGGGGAGATGATGTTCTCAAGGGGGTGGTCCTTCCTTTGTTGAGAGGTTCTTGCATGAGTGAGTTCCTTTGCATGTGTATTATCCTCATGGGAACTCTCATCTTCAGCTTCTTCATTTGATGTTTCTTCAGAGATTTCTGGCAGGTTCCCTCTTTGTTCCCCTTGAACACACATCTAGGAGACACTCAGCAGATTGTATCCCAGATCCTTTACCAGATTTACGTTGCTAACTTTAATAGATCTATTGAGCAACACTTCTCCTTTTCCAATAACTTCTCCCTTCTTCTTGTTGCCAAATGAGACGTGGCCTCCTTCGGCATGAGTGTGGAGTGAGATGAGGATATCCTTGTTCCCATTCATATGGTTCGAGCATCCACTGTCTATGAACCATGTACTGTTCCCTCTCACAGCCACCTACAAGGAAAAGTTAGTGTTTTGAGACCCAGGCAAGATGACTCTTGCCAGGTCCCTTGCAAGGGAACACATTTTCATTTAAGATATAGTCAGAAATGTTGATGTCTTTGGAATTTTGAGAGTTGGAGTTCCTTTGGTGATGAGCATGACGTTTTTGTCTGTTTGGGAACTCATGGCTTCTAGGGATTTGGGCTCTCTTCTTGGGACATGCATCCTTGTAGTGCCCATGAGCACCACAGTGCCAACATGTCTTGTAGTATTCTCCCAGGTAGTATTTTGGGTGTGGTCTCTGGATACGGTTCCTATCCATGGTTTCTTTGTTGTAAACTCGAGACCCATTTCCCTTAGCAATTTTGACATAGATTCTATGTCCAGAGTTCCCAGTATAGTAGTCTTTCTCACCATTGTTTCCACTCTCTAGGACCCTGATTTTTTCTTCGAGATGAGCATTTTTCTGTTTCTCGCACTGGAGTTCTAAGGCTCTACACTCATGGATCTCATGTTCGCTCAGGGGTGACTTTCTGTTCTTGGAGCACTCACCTTTGTATCCTATGCCATGTCTGGCTGGGACGAACTTGATTTGGGAACTAGAGGCTTCAGGGTGTTCGGGAGTCTTACTCAGGTTTTGCAGGAGGGTGTTCTCATCTTTCTCTAAAGTTTTGATTTCTCTTTCTAGATCTACGATGTGAGACACATGGGACTTGAGTTTTTCTAGAAGGGATATGCAGTTGGGACAGGGCTCAAGACCAACCAATTGAGAATTTATGTGTTCCTGTTTTTCCAACTTGTTTTGCAGTTTTATGTTATCTTTAACAAGACTTGAAAGGATTTTCAACAGTTCAGGTTTTTCATAATTACTCAAGGAATCAAGAACAGTTTCAGTGGTTACCTCACTGGGTTGTTCCCCAGTGGTTTCTCCTATGGCCATGCCACACATGTCCGGGAGTGCCCATGCTTCAGGATCTTCGTCTTCATCATCGCTCCAAGTAGCGATGTAGGCCTTCTTTCCTTGCTTTCTGCCTTCAGTTCCTTGTGGACATTCCTTCGCAAAATGTCCTTTCCTGTTGCATTTGTAGCAAGTCACTTCTGAGAGATCCTTCTCTGTGGGCTTTCTTTGGGAACTCTGTCCCTTTCCCCAGTTCCCACTGTTCCGTTGAGACTTTCCTTTGTAGAAATTTCGAAGAGCCTTTGTTACAAGAACTAGCTCTTCATCCTCTTCTTCTTCAGAGTCTTCATGTTGTTCTTGGGTTGATTTGAGCATCTTTTCGATCTTGAGTGCGATCCCTCGATGAGCTCGAGTTTGTTCCTTATCATCGAACTTCCTCTTCTCATGTCCTACTAGCTTTCCAAACACTTGATGAAGCATAAGTGTTCGATTTTCTGGGTTTTCCTTGAACATCGTTCTCTCGTTTGCCCATTCTCCAGTCAATCCATTGAAGAGCTGTTGGACCTTCATTTTGTGGGTGATTTCTTCTTTTGTGATCCCCAATCCTTCCATCTTAGTGCAAAGTCCTTCAAACCGGGATTGGTAGCTATCGACGGACTCTCCCATCTCCATTTGGAAGTTGTAGAACTCCCTCTTTGCGTTCATTTGAAGATCTTCTCTGAGATCTGAGTTCCCAACGTGCATTTGTTGGATGGCTTCCCACATTTCCTTGGCTGTGTCAAGGTTTGCAACCCTGTCACAATCTTGTACGCACATAGACCTCTTTAGGTACTGTTTGGCTTTGTAGTTTGCCTCCATGCACTTGTACTCGTTGGGACCCCACTTTGAGAGGTCGTTGACAATAGCTGGATCTCGAAGTTCCCCCTTTCGATGACGCACCAGGCTTGGTAGTCTTGGCCACGCATCCAATCTTTCATGTCTCGTTGCCAGCTTTCAAATCTTCCTGTTATAAGCCTTGGCGGCTTGCTGGTATTGTTCCCCACCTGAGTAAGTTCCTGAGCCATTTTGACACTTGCGATGCTAACACAAATCTAGAGCGCTAGCTCTGATACCAATTGTTGGATCGTAATCGGTTAGCAGTGAGCTTGGGAACTGGCAATTAAGCTGTTCCCAAGGCAGCGGAAGTAAATAATCGCAAGTAATAAAAACAGTTAAGGGGACAGTTCCTTTATAGAGGAACCCCACTACAACCAACTAGTTGTATGGGTAAACCTCTACCTCCGCTTGGAGGATTTTGAATGACTTACTTATATTGATTGCTTTGTTCCTTAGTTACACAGCCGGATTTACACTTCTCTGTTCCTACAAGTTCTTCCTAACTCTAGCAACACTAGTAAATCCTCTCAACTGAGTTCCTAAGCTCACAACAGCAAAACACAAGTAACTCAAACCTTACGTTGACTTCTCAGTTCCCTTGCTCCAGGGAACTTCAGCTTCACCGTCGTCGAGATCACACACTCGCCGGCGGGGACTTCTCTTCCTTTTCTTTCTTTTCTCAAATGTGGGTGTTTTGTAAGTTCTGGGAGAAGTACTCAACCGAGTACTATTCATTTGGCTTTATAGTCCATTTGTCTTGGGCAGTAGCATCTTTCGTTTGTGTCCAAAATGCCCTTTGCTTGATGCCCAAGTTGTACTTTCTTCACATGTGACTTTGGTTTGAACTAGGTCAACTTCTTGACACAATCGGACCGTTGGATGAAGCGTGACAGTCTGATCCTCAGACTGTTCCCTCTGGCTGTCTGAGACAGGATCCCGCGATCTGCGTTGAACGGTCGTTGTCTTCACATGTGAGTTCCCATTTCATGGGAACTGACTTCTTCAGAGTTCCCTTGATGGAAACTCTTCATCGTTGTAAGCTTGTGTTTTCTTGTTTGTTTCTGGGAGTTCCCACTTCATGGGAACTTTCCTCTTCAGAGTTCCCTTGATGGAAACTCTTCATTGTGGCTAGCAGTGGCTTTGTCATTCATAGGAGTTCTTTGTTGTACCTGTGTTCCTTAGAATACTTGAACAAACCACATTAGTTCCCTATGGTGTTTGTCATTATCAAAACTTAAAGAGGAGTGAATCGTTGATCCGTTGCTTAGAACCAGAGGTCCCAACAACGTCCCAACACATGTCATTCTCACAATTTATATATATATATATAGGGCATGGTTCCGGTGAGGACCACCCTTGTGGTAAGACCCATTGCTTAAAATGAGGACTAATCTCAACCATTGGATTTACCCCTCTAATATGTATTCAATGGTCAATATTTTTTCAATTTTTTTATGTTTCAAATTTTATTTTTTAATTTTTTTAATTTTTTTTAATTTTTTTAATTTTTTTTAATTTTTTTAATTTTTTTTAATTTTTTTAATTTTTTTAATTTTTTTAATTTTTTTAATTTTTTTAATTTTTTTAATTTTTTTAATTTTTTTAATTTTTTTAATTTTTTAAATTTATTTAATTTTTTAAATTTTTTAAATTTTTTAAATTTTTTAAATTTTTTAAATTT